>CM035158.1:25125636-26473938 GCA_020205615.1 Panax quinquefolius
CATAAGAATAAACCAAGTTAGTAACACCTATCAAAGCATAACCATGCACAAGTCCCACCTAGCAGGATAAACGAATAAGTAATATCAACAACGGAAGCAATAATTTGAAAAGTTTCAACTCCTCCTGGATCAAATATCAAAATGAAAAACTCTTCATGTGATAGATTTTCCCAACGGCGAATTCCCGGATCAAACGAAAATCTTATGATCTCGATCATTTTCAAACATAACCACGTCAATGATCCTGGGTCAAATATCAACTTTTGAAATTCATGAGGACGCATAATCCCATACACCTGAATCCTTGGATTAAACACAAAATAAAACAAATCAATAAGTTTCTTTTGTCTAATCATGAAGAAATTAAATAAACCAAAATCATATGCATAGTTTACTAAAATAATATTCAAAACACTCCCCTGTAGACTCTCAATGCATTGATCAAATTGAATTGCACGATCCACGATTCCCTCGATGAATATAATCCTATCACGAATCTGCAAAACACAACCAACCTTTCTCTTTCCATTGACATTAACACAATAAAGAACAAATAATGTTGTCAACGGAGTAGAAAATTCACAACCAACTTCACAAGATAAAAACTCAATAACATACTTATTATGACAAACAAACTCAACATATGCTATAGAATTTTGCAAATTGTTGACAAAAATCGGAATATCATCAAAATAGAGAATACCAATTTTTCCCATAAAAGAATGTAAAATATAATTCAACAATTCCATAGAAGTATGCAATGCCTTAGCTAATCCAAGTGAACTAACTAAACATGCAAATAACTCATCTCTCAAATCATCTTGATGATCAACACTTTTTGAATCAAAACCATATAATAGCAAATCATGGAATGAAGATTGCTCTAACGAAACAACATGATTACTACCATTGTAACATAACAACAATTCATGTAAAGATTGACTAGCATAAAAACCTAACTTAACATATGGAAAAGAAAACCTAGAACGAATTTCATGCAAGTAATAACGACGAGAACGAGAAAACATATCATGATCATAAACTAACTCAACAAATATCAAATATCCCCCATAGTTTATGATAAAAAACGATTCTACCCTCAAAATAGCTAACAACAAATTTTCCAACGGAAGCATGCAAAACATGTTTTAAATAACTCATGAAAACACTAGATGCATCAGTTAATCTAACGGAAATAACTAACCACCTATATAACTCACATGCTAAAACAATTTTCCTTTTATCACTATCTCTCATGCTAATTTTATTAGGCATTGTCATCACATGATCATTATCACATGTAGATAAAACACAAGTACTATGCAATTTATCAAACATATTATCCAAACAAGAAAGAGAATAACGATACTTGTTTACCAATTCAAAATCGATGCACAAATTCGTTGTCTCAGTCTTCTTAGGTAAAATGATTTCATAATTAGCAAAAGAACTCATGTCTTTTCTCACGATACCCACTTTCACCAACTCTCCAACCCGCCTTGGTAACTCCGTCGTCTCCTCGGGGATACTATCAGCTGATCGGTACGGAATGATAGTACACGGGTATTTCATCAACAACCTGCATAAGAGACAAAACAAAACTAGACAAAGAAGAATCATTAGTGTTAGTATTCAAAAGCTACCGTCTTATGCATTTAATGTACATAGTCATTGGCTTTTCAAAATATAACTCACTTTTCAACTCACTATCTTTTTCATAGTCACATATTTCTTCTCTCTCTTCTTTATGCTCACCCTCTCGTTTATTTTTCTCTCATTTATTTTCAAGCTCACTCTTTTCATTCTCTTTTTTCTCAATCTCTCTTTTCTTTTTATTCTCACTCTTTTCAATTTTTTCTTTTACATTATCAATCTTTTGAACCATTTCTTTTTGTCGATCTTTTCCACATGTATTTTCTTTTATAAACACATCTCCTTGATTACTTTCTTTCGGATGTTCACCATCTTGCTTTAGATCATGAATTTAATCTTGAACACTCGAACCCAATAACTCTCTTTGGACTGCATATTTTATAATTTCTTCCACCTCCTCCCGCTGATCTTGTTTCTTTTGTGCCTTAGAAGTATATTGTAGCTGCATCCAATAATCTTCCTTGTTTACATGTATGCGAACCCTCCGATTATTGTCTACTGTAAATCGCCTTGAAGGTTGCTCAACATGTGTTTGAGATGTATACTCCTCCCTCATGTCACGCTGTACTGGAGCAAATCGCTTTCTCATTGCTGATTTTAATTCTGCCCATGTCTCGAACGGACGCTCCCCATATTTTTGTTTGCTAAGCTGCCACCATATAATTGTATGATCGGAGAACTCTTGAACTGCCCGTCTGACCTTCCTCTGCTCGGAGTAATCACGACAGTCAAATTCTCGCTCCATTTTTCCCTCTATGCCTCTGTATCAATATTGCCTTGGAAAGTATTCCTTCGAGACCCATAAGAGCTTTCATACTTGTAGCCATACATGTTTGCTGCAAAACAAAGGTTAGTAGATAAAAATTTTCCTCACACACTCCCTTACGTGTTTCGCTCAAATAATGATGAATCACTCGTGTATCGCTCAAATTTGGCTTTTGCCCTCTAATAATCTTACACTCTTGCCTTTTACCTCTAATATTCTCTCTAATAGGTTCTTATTGAATTCCCTAGCAAAATTCTTGGTTTTACTAATCAATTCAAAATTACTTATCACTAAACAAAATTATAGATGGTGTAATTATCAGAATATCACAAATTAAATCACCGATCAATTGCCTTGTACTCCTCTTGTATGCGTCAGATTTATAAATTGTAGCTCTGTTTCAGAATTGATGATGATGGAACGGTATGAACTCTTGGTTGGAATTTGATGATTTGATGGTGTGCTACAAATTGGGTTAGCACAATAGAATATGAATTTTTTTCTTTTCCTTTTTTTCTTTTTTTCTTTTTTGCTCTCTTTTTTTTTTTTTTTTTTTTTTTTTTACAATATATATTTCGACAGAAAATTAAAGATAAGTAACTTGCTAGAAAGGCTTAGCTCTGATACCAAATGATAGACTCCACTAAGACGCCAGGTGAGGTGGTCGTACTTCGATCGCTTTCTAGCACAATTGTTGGGTGAATTGCTTGCAACACCTTAACCCCTCGCCTATATGTAGACGGTAATCTTGGTACAATTGCTCGCGTTCGGAATTCTGCGTTGAATGGACACCAACGACACCTTGACCCCTCGCTTATATTGAAGCGGTAATCTAGGTACAATCGACGATTGATGCGGTAGAAGACGCCACACACAACTATGAATTGTTGTATGATAAGTCAAATTGAATCTCAAAGAAATAACTAAGAAAAATACTTAAGAATTCTTCAAAGAACCAAAAGAAGAGAATAACCTCATAAATATATTGAATAATGAATAATATATAATGTGTTTGATTACATAACTTGAACCTCTATTTATACTACTCAAAACAATCCAAATCCTAATAGGAATTTATAAGCTATAACCCTAATTTCTATAAGGAAATAGAAGTCAATTTGGAAAAGAAATTCTAATTAAATAGAAATCCTAATTATAATAGAATTTAAAATTAACTCTAGATTCAAATTCTTTTTGCCAAAGTAGCGTGAATTATCTTTGGTATTTTCCAAGCCGCGTGCCTAAGATCCGCATAAACCAAATGAGAGTCAAATTCGTGGCTATCAAGGATTCCATGTAATCACATATATATGACGATTTCCTTTGAGATCTAATGGCCCCACCACGTGACATCACAATACACTTGAAGCTTAGAACTAAGTTACTGCATTAACACCCCACCACGTGACATCACTATATACTTGAAGCCTTGAATTAAGTTACTTGGCTCACATGATATGCTTATGTAATCTGACTATGCTTGATGCCCACTTTGCATGTTTTGCATGGATGATGATATCATTAAGTCTGATAACTTTAAAACAAGTATGTCCCACGTGATCAAATAACCTTGCCAAATTACCATGTCATGTGAAAAGATAAGTAAACTTCCTGATATATAATACTTCCATGCTTGAATTAAATGGAAGGGAAAATTTGGCCCAGCCCAATAATATTTGAATTGTACTCTTTTGGATAATTTTCAGCCCAATTATTTAAAATCACTTGATGAACCATTGGAACTTGAATTGAGTTATTATCGTTTGATGCGAGCCTGATCAGAATTGTATCATTCCCCTCCTCTTGAAAAGGATTTGTCCTCAAAACTGACATCCTCTCCTCTCGAAAAAAATTTGTCCATAATTCTGATCCTACATAAGAATAAACCAAGTTAGTAACACCTATCAAAGCATAACCATGCACAAGTCCCACCTAGCAGGATAAATGAATAAGTAATATCAACAACGGAAGCAATAATTTAAAAAGTTTCAACTCCTCCTGGATCAAATATCAAAATGAAAAACTCTTCATGTGATAGATTTTCCCAACGGCGAATTCCCGGATCAAACGAAAATCTTATGATCTCGATCATTTTCAAACATAACCACGTCAATGATCCTGGGTCAAATATCAACTTTTGAAATTCATGAGGTCGCATAATCCCATACACCTGAATCCCTGGATTAAACACAAAATAAAACAAATCAATAAGTTTCTTTTGTCTAATCATGAAGAAATTAAATAAACCAAAATCATATGCATAGTTTACTAAAATAATATTCAAAACACTCCCCTGTAGACTCTCAATGCATTGATCAAATTGAATTGCACGATCCACGATTCCCTCGATGAATATAATCCTATCACGAATCTGCAAAACACAACCAACCTTTCTCTTTCCATTGACATTAACACAATAAAGAACAAATAATGTTGTCAACGGAGTAAAAAGGTCACAACCAACTTCACAAGATAAAAACTCAATAACATACTTATTATGACAAACAAACTCAACATATGCTATAGAATTTTGCAAATTGTTGACAAAAATCAGAATATCATCAAAATAGAGAATACCAATTTTTCCCATAAAAGAATGTAAAATATAATTCAACAATTCCATAGAAGTATGCAATCCCTTAGCTAATCCAAGTGAACTAACTAAACATGCAAATAACTCATCTCTCAAATCATCTTGGTGATCAACACTTTTTGAATCAAAACCATATAATAGCAAATCATGGAATGAAGATTGCTCTAACGAAACAACATGATTACTACTATTGTAACCTAACAACAATTCATGTAAAGATTGACTAGCATAAAAACCTAACTTAACATATGGAAAAGAAAACCTAGAACGAATTTCATGCAAGTAATAACGACGAGAACGAGAAAACATATCATGATCATAAACTAACTCAACAAATATCAAATATCCCCCATAGTTTATGATAAAAAACGTTTCTACCCTCAAAATAGCTAACAACAAATTTTCCAACGGAAGCATGCAAAACATGTTTTAAATAACTCATGAAAACACTAGATGCATCAGTTAATCTAACGGAAATAACTAACCACCTATATAACTCACATGCTAAAACAATTTTCCTTTTATCACTATCTCTCATGCTAATTTTATTAGGCATTGTCATCACATGATCATTATCACATGTAGATAAAACACAAGTACTATGCAATTTATCAAACATATTATCCAAACAAGAAAAAGAATAACGATACTTGTTTACCAATTCAAAATTGATGCACAAATTCGTTGTCTCAACCTTCTTAGGTAAAATGATCTCATAATTAGCACACGAACTCATGTCTTTTCTCACGATACCCACTTTCACCAACTCTCCAACCCACCTTGGTAACTCCGTCGTCTCCTCGGGGATACTATCAGCTGATCGGTACGGAATGATAGTACGGGGTATTTCATCAACAACCTGTACAAGAGACAAAACAAAACTAGACAAAGAAGAATCATTAGTGTTAGTATTCAAAAGCGCCGTCTTGTACGAATGTACAATCATTGGCTTTTCAAAATATAACTCACTTTTCAACTCACTATCTTTTTCATAGTCACATATTTCTTCTATCTCTTCTTTATGCTCACCCTCTCGTTTATTTTTCTCTCGTTTATTTTCAAGCTCACTCTTTTCATTCTCTTTTTTCTCAATCTCTCTTTTCTTTTTATTCTCACTCTTTTCAATATTTTCTTTTACATTATCAATCTTTTGAACCATTTCTTTTTGTCGATCTTTTCCACATGTATTTTCTTTTATAAACTCATCTCCTTGATTACTTTCTTTCGGATGTTCACCATCTTGCTTTAGATCATGGATTTCATCTTGAACACTCGAACCCAATAACTCTCCCTGGACTGCATATTCTATAATTTCTTCCACCTCCTCCCGCTGATCTTGTTTCTTTTGTGCCTTAGAAGTATATTGTAGCTGCATCCAATAATCTTCCTTGTTTACTTGTATGCGAACCCTCCGATTATTGTCTACTGTAAATCGCCTTGAAGGTTGCTCTACATGTGTTTGAGATGTATACTCTCCTCCCTCCATCATCATTTGTCGAGCAAACCGCTTTCTCATTGCTGATTTTAATTCTGCCCATGTCTCGAACGGACGTTCCCATATTTTTGTTTGCTAAGCTGCCACCATATAATTGTATGATCGGAGAACTCTTGAACTGCCCGTCTGACCTTCCTCTGCTCGGAGTAATCATGACAGTCAAATTCTCGCTCCATTTTTCTCTCTATGCCTCTGTATCAATATTGCCTTGGAAAGTATTCCTTCGAGACCCATAAGAGCTTTCATACTTGTAGCCATACATGTGTTCTTTTGCAAAACAAAGGTTAGTAGATAAAATTTTCTCACACACTCCCTTACGTGTTTCATTTCAAATAATGATGAATCACTCGTGTATCGCCTCAAATTTGGCTTTTACCCTCTAATAATCTTACACTATTGCCTTTTACCTCTAATATTCTCTCTAATAGGTTCTTATTGAATTCCCTAGCAAAATTCTTGGTTTTACTAATCAATTCAAAATTACTTATCACTAAACAAAATTATAGATGGTGTAATTATCAGAATATCACAAATTAAATCACCGATTAATTGCCTTGCACTCCTCTTGTATGCGTCAGATTTATAAATTGTAGTCTGCTTTGTAATTGATGATGATGGAAGCAGTATGAACTCTTGGTTGGAATTTGATGATTTGATGGTGTGCTACAAATCACAAGACAATGATAGAATATGAATTTTTTTTTTTCTTTTTTTTTTTTTTTTCTTTTTGCTCTCTTTTTTTTTCTTTTTTTTTTTTTTTACAATACATATTTCGGACGAAAATTAAAGATAAGTAACTTGCTAGAAAGGCTTAGCTCGATACCAAATGATAGACTCCACGACGCGACTTGCATGTGAGGTGGTCGCCACCGATCGCTTTCTACAGTTGTTGGGTGAATTGCTTGCAACACCTTAACCCCTCGCCTATATGTGAGCGGTAATCTTGGTACAAATTGCTCGCGTTAGAATACTGCGTTGAATGGACACCAACGACACCTTGACTCCTCGCTTATATTCAAGCGGTAATCTCACAATCGATCGACGATTGATGCGGTAGAAGACGCCACACACAACTATGAATTGTTGTATGATAAGTCAAATTGAATCTCAAAGAAATAACTAAGAAAAATACTTGGGAATTCTTCAAAGAACCAAAAGAAGAGAATAACCTCACAAATATATTGAATAATGAATAATATATAATGTGTTTGATTACATAACTTGAACCTCTATTTATACTACTCAAAACAATCCAAATCCTAATAGGAATTTATAAGCTATAACCCTAATTTCTATAAGGAAATAAAAGTCAATTTGGAAAAGAAATTCTAATTAAAAAGAAATCCTAATTATAATATAATTTAAAATTAACTCTAGATTCAAATTCTTTTGCCAAAGCCGCGTGAATTATCTTTGGTATTTTCAAGCCGCATGCCTAAGATCCGCATATAAACCAAATGAGAGTCAAATTCGTGGCTATCAAGGATTCCATGTAATCACATATATATGACGATTTCCTTTGAGATCTAATGGCCCCACCACGTGACATCAAAATACACTTGAAGCTTAGAACTAAGTTACTTGCATTAACACCCCACCACGTGACATCACTATATACTTGAAGCCTTGAATTAAGTTACTTGGCCCACATGATATGCTTATGTAATCGACTATGCTTGATGCCCACTTTGCATGTTTTGCATGGATGATGATATCATTAAGTCGATAACTTTGAAACAAGTATGTCCCACGTGATCAAATAACCTTGCCAAATTACCATGTCATGTGAAAAGATAAGTAAACTTCGATATATAATACTTCCATGCTTGAATTAAATGGAAGGGAAAATTTGGCCCAAATTTAATAATATTTGAATTGTCTTTCTTTTGAATAATTTTCACCCCAATTATTTAAAATCACTTGATGAACCATTGGAACTTGAATTGAGTTATTATCGTTTGATGCGAGCCTGATCAGAATTGTATCATTTTCTCTATCTAAAAATATAATATTTGTGTATATCCTCGCACATAATCAGGGTTGAAACATAATTTTGTTGAAGCTGGTGTAACTTGTTCCTATGCTTGTTGTTTTATTTTATTCAGATATTCAATTCGTTGTATATTGATTTTGCTTCACGTAAACTGATCATAATTCACAACTATGTTCATAATGTTTCTAAATAGCGATTAAATAAGTTCATTTACGTTAGTTTTAGGTGGCAGATCTTAAGTGACTCATTTATTGGTGTTATTAGATAAACTTGTGGGGTTTTAGGTAAAATTATACATTTTCCATTGAATCCAATCAGTCTATTGCATTAAGATGGATTTCCCGTCATTGAGACTCTAATTCCTCTTTTATTTTCTTTTTCCTCCCTTTCCTATTTGGTTGGATGTAGGCTTATATTGGCTAATTAATATTTAATAAATGTTTCAGCTTTTTTGGTTTATCTACTGTTGTACTATTTGTTGTGCAAACATAGCAGCCTAGCAGCCCAGTTGAAAGGACTGTATTCTATGTTGGGGGATTTGGTTTGCTGGAAATTTCATATTTTCACTTATAAACCAAACTCTCTTTATAAAAGGGTAGTATGCAGGATTTTTGTTACTTTGTTTGATTGGATAACATCACTTTGTTTGATTGGATAATGTCACTTTCATATGTACTGTTACAAACTCTCAGTCTCCTGCTCACAGGTCATAGCAGCGGACTCGGTTTTAAAGTCCTGAACATGCTCAGACTTTGGCGTCTCTGACGAGTCAGTTCCCTGTTTGCAAGGTCAATCACCAAATTCAAACTTTTCTTTCTGCAAATTGTTAATTATTATCTTGGCAAAACCAAAAAATTTCACTAAGCAGGTTTGCTTTCCTTCAGACTTGAGAAGGACATCCGGTTCAACTATTTCTGGACTCGATGTACAAAGCTCATCTCTGTAAGCACTAGTATATTCTCTAATTCCTTTTAACGAGTACACCTCAGTTACATGAGATGTTAACAATATGCATTATTTTTCTTTCTGTTTGAATGCAGGTGACTCTGTTTGCAGTACACTGTGCCGGATGCTTTAACTATATAATTACAGATAGATACCCTAATCCAGAAAGTACCTGGATTGGTTCAGTCTACAAAAATTTCAAGGAAGAAAGTCTATGGGATAGATACATAACTTCAATGTATTGGTCTATCGTAACACTATCTACAACTGGTTATGGTGACTTACATGCTGCGAACACAAGAGAGATGCTGTTTGATATCTTCTACATGCTATTCAATTTGGGATTGACATCGTACCTGATAGGGAACATGACAAATCTTGTTGTTCATTTGGACCAGCCGCACAAAAGATTTTGTATGTCCTCCTTGCACATTTATCTTCTATTTCCAACAGTTCTTAACCTGTTCAGAAAATAAATAAAAATAATATAATATAAATGAGATGTTTCACTCATTAAGTAGATTTAAGATGGAGCAGAAATGAACTCCAAGTGCAAGACAAGAATCAAGTGAAGTCCGTAGTTAAAATAGAGAACTTCTTTAGTAAGGAATGCAATATCAATACACTTCGGCACATTTCATAAAGGGGGGAAGTTCAAATATTTTGAGCCAACCAACTCCTATACGTTAATAGGATATAACTATAGACAGCATGTGCGGTATAATTTATTTTCAGCATCACACAGTTGAAATATTTTATTATATAGTATGATTCCTCAGTTTTAATCACTGATAAATTGCTTCATCTTCATAATATATCACCCTTATTCTTTGGTATAATTGCTGAAGAGGTCATTATCTTCACTGAACATATGCAGGAAACTTTCTAGGAAAAAGCATCGCAGATATAGTTCCCTAGATTCACATGCTTGCATATTTGTTAATATTCATCACACATATACTTTACCAGATTCAGTCATTCTTGAATAATTTAAAGTTTTATTATCTTAGTAATAGTGAGAGCTTATTCAAGTTTTATTATGTTATTTGCATCAAGTTTCGGGTTCTGAAGTATAAACTTTTATGAATATGATGATCAGGAATGAGTGATCTCTGCTCTCCCATGATAATTCTTCTTGAAGACGAAGCAGATGCTTTTTGGTGTTTCGAACGCTTAATGCGCCGATTGGTATTATTCAATTTAAACTATATTTCCATAGCTTATGATATTCGTGTTGTTATTTGAAAGGTTAATATAATCCTAATTCCTAAATCTTCCGTTGCATATGAGAAGCAGTTCCTGAAATTGCTTTATCCATTTATAAGGCTAGTAAAGTGATACCGGTTGGGTTTTACTTGTCTTTGCTTTCTAGGTCTCTGGAACTTGGCCCAACAAGTACTAATATTATAGCAAAGTTGCAAGATCAAATTGCATCCATTTTGCATACTGCTTATATTGAAGATTTACTCCTTCCAATAAATGGGAAAGATTCTTTTTCTTCCAGCATTGAATTGGCCACAATGGAGAGCATTTTATCGACATATGTTTCATTTAACATGGACTCAAATAATACTCCTTCGCCAAGTAACTCCATCATTGCAGAATTATGGGATATGTATCTCACCCATATAGCTACTGATCCAAAAATGGGTTCTTAAAGTTTCATGGATCTCATTGAAACTGTACCAATATCGAGTAGACAAAACCATGATTTTCTTTACAGAGCATTGAACACTTTCCTACAGGTAAGCTCTTTTAAACTTCATCTCCAAACATGGATACATCTACTCTAAGATAAACAAACTAAAAATCCATTGAATTTGAAGTCACCCTATCCTAATTGGTAGCTTCTGTTTTCAGGTGCACCCGGACTTGTCACAAGAAGAGAAAGGGATGATCTGCAAAAACCTCAAATGCCAGAAACTATCACAAGAGGTGTGCGTTGAAGCAGTTCAAAATGAGTTGATGCCGCTCAGATTGATTGTCCAGGCACTTTTTGTTCAGCAACTAAGTACACATCAAGCCTTCAAAGAATGCTAAGACTCATTCAGATATGCACATTGTGGAGAATTCTCGGGCAGCCTATCAAGATGCCAAAATCTAGGAGACAGCCCCTATATGGATGGAGGAGGTTCTGGAAGCAGACCATTTAGCTTGTTGCTGCAGAAAGATTCAGCAATGCAGAGATCTGTGTTCTCAAGGAAGGATTATGAATCCACAAGCTTCCGAATTCAGAATCTTGAACGAGAACTAATGACCTTGAAGAGAAGCCTACAACTGCAGAACGTGTCGAAGAAAATAAATCCAACTTCAGCCTATCCACTGAACATGAGACCATATGGTTTGGAGGGAAGAACATTGAGCAAGAAGAGAAATCCAATCAGGCAAGTGACGAGTTGCATTGGTTCTGTTAATTTTTCATCCCAAAGAAAGTATGCCAATAGGTTACTGAAGGTGTTTAGGAGAATAAGTTTGTTTGGCAGCAGAAAATCAAAGAGAAAGCCTAGTACTGGTCTATGGCCATGGTCGGTGTAATATGTTAACTATGGTTTTGAGATTTATGATAAATAATATATCAGTGAAAATGACCAAAAACAGGAAAAAAGAAAAAATAACAATAATCACTGCCTCAATTTAACACAACAAAGAAAAATCAACAATAAATTAGTATTCCACATTCAAATTTCAGTATAGCAATAATTTTTTATACATTTAGCTACAAATTTTCGTTGTTAATGGCATTAAAAATATAATATTTGGCAACAAAAAATTAACCTAATAACAACAGAGAGGATATTGTTGCTAATACTAAAATAAAAGGTAATATTTTTTATCGTTGTAAATCATATTAACTTTCGTTGTACATATAAAGAAACGACAACATATAATGTCGTTACTAATCGACGACTTTCGTTGCTATTGAAAAATAACCACCAACAAACATTTTCGTTGCTGATTTAGCATAATGTCGTTGCCAAATAATATAATCAGCAACGAAAATCGTTACTAAAAAGTTTACATTCCGCAACGAAAGCAAGCTTAGGCAACAATTTTCATAATTTACTGCAACGAAAAATGTCGTTGCAAAATGGTGTCAATTGCAACAAAAATGCATGGTCGTTGCAAAAAAAAAGAGTTCATTTTGTTGCCAATTAGAAGGCTTTTGCAACGAAATAGGCTTTTTAGCAACAAAAATTTAATTATTCTGCACCAATACATTTTGTTGCTAAAGGATCGATGTCTCTGTACGAAAGCCAAATTTCGTTGCAAAATATATTACTTTTGGCAACGAAAAAAACACGTTCGTTCTTGGAACAATTAGCAACTCATCATTGAACGAAAAGATGCAACGACAGTAAAGTCGTTGCCAAAACCTTTTTGCAACGAAATTTGGCACCTTTAGCAACGAAAATCGGTTGTTGTTGAAGTCCCATTTTTTTGTAGCGTGATGAGATAATAGTGCGTCACAAATTAGCTGCGTGGATAAGTGACAAAAATGGTTCGTCATAAATTGTTATATTTAGTGACAAAGTATGTAATATCGTCACAATTTGATTTGGAGGCAAAAAAAATTTAAGAAATTTTGGAGGCAAATTTTGTAAAGACGAAAAATTAATAAATTATGACAATTTTTATTGTCACAAATACCAATTTTATATGACGAGATAATAGTGCGTCACTAATTAAATGAGTGGATAAGTGACAAAAATAGTTCGTCATATATTCTTATATTTAGTGACAAAGTACTTACTATCGTCACAATTTTATTTGGAGGCAAAAAATTTTAAGAAATCTTGGAGGCAAATTTGTTAAGATGAAAAATTAATAAATTATGACAATTTTTATTGTCACAAATACCAATTTTATATGACGAGATAATAGTGCGTCACTAATTAGATGAGTGAATAAGTGACAACATTGGTTCGTCATAAATTCTTATATCTAGTGACAAAGTATGCAATGACGTCAGATTTTTATATGGAGGCAAATATTTTTTTAAACAAACTTGTATCCAAGCGACGTCACTACAAAAAAATGGACTTTTAGCAACGATTTTTTGGACAACGATTTATAAAGTTGTTGCCAAAAATACATGTTTAGCAACGAAATTTGTTATTCGTAGCAGTTTGTGAAAGGCTTCCATTTTTGGTAACGAAATTCATAATTCGTTGCAAAATTTTGTTGCCAAATCATTGGCGGGAAAAAAAATCCTGCTAATTTAGTTTTTTGTTGCCGATGAGATTTCTCCTCATCGTTGGTAACGAAAACTTTTTTGTTGTTATATTTCGTTGCCTAATATGGGCCACATTCATTGTCAATAATTTTTTTTTGTTGCGTATTTTATATATTTTTTTGCAACGACTAGTTAATTGTTGCCCAAAATTAAGATAAACCAAATAAGCAAGTTTCAGTCTCTCTTTTTTTCCAAAATGCATCATTTTACATTTTAAAATTTCTATTTATTTGGACGCAATTTTATACAGTTAAAATAAATGCCCAATTTTTATTTTTTTTGTCAGAGTTATAATTTTTGAAATTAAAATTAAGCATGTGTAGATATATTTTCTAATTTATAAAAATTAGAGTTTGTATTAAATTGAATATAGTTTATAATGATCATATTCACTCACTTATAATTTTAAAAAAAAAATAGTTAACTTCTAAAATAATTTATATGAATTTTTCCTTGAAACACATTGTTTTACATATATACGTTTTGACTATGGTAGGACTGTAGAAGACAAGTGTTTTAGTTAATGGATTCTTATTGGGGACTTGTTTATTGCAAAGTTGCAATGTTCTATGTAATTTGAGATGGTTGTAACTTAAAAGTAATCACTATAAGAAAAAAACTACACCAAAAAATGGCATCTAGTGAAGGACAAGACATAATATATCATTCACTAATTAACTAAAAAAATTCCTTCATTGATTGATGACTAACTAATTAACTAGAAAATATTTTAGTGAGAGAAATAATTCTTCATTAATGTTCATTTATCAAGTAAGATCATTCAAAAATTATAAATTTGGCCCCAATTTATGATGAAAATTTACGAGGAAAAAAAATTATTAATGAAAGAATTACTACTCACTATATACTATTGTTCGGAGATTATTTGCGAGAGATAAAATTGGTCACTGTTTTGTTCTAAATAATATTTTTAGAAATAATTTTGATGAATATAAATTGTAATATAAATACATTATATTTTTAAAGTAGTAAATTTACTTTTAATAACACTTTTTAAGTAACTTACAATATCGACTATTTTTTTTTAATAAACTATAAAGTAAATAACTTTACATATGTTAAAACTTTAAAATTTCATACATTGATCATGACAAAAAAAAAAGATAGTGACGCTCTTTTGTGGAATAGAACATATATAAATGCCAAAAAATACTTATATGTTCTACAGAAAAAGTTAAGATTGAGTTTGCTCTTTAATTTTTATTTTTTTTGCTAATTCGAGAGTGAGGGTTAAACCCAGGACCTCTTGTTTTGCAAGAGGCTTGGGGTACCAACTGAGCTCGTAAATAAATTTTAAATTTTTATAATTTTATTGCCATAACTTGAACTCAAATTCTTAACATTACAATTCCTTTATCTTATCCAACAATTTATTTGTTAAAAAGAGATCTAAGTCTGTCAAACAACCGCAAAACCACCCCAGTCAAGAACATTGGCTAAGAACATATCCTCTACAGCTCCTTAGACTTGGTTTGCTCTTTAATTTATAATATATTATAACTCAAATTGTAATGTAATAAAAATTTTAATAAAAATTTTATTCTTAATACGAATTTTTAAGTAATTTAAAATATTAATTGTATTAATTAAAATATTAAGTTATAATAATTTAAATTTTAAAATATTATAAATTGGCAATAAAAAAATTATAATAATTATGACTCTTTTTGTGGAACAGATTATAAATGTTAAAATATTACTATCTTTTTTTTCTACAAAAGAGTTATATTTTAGTTTATTATATAATTAATTTATGATATCTTAAAATTTAAATTTAGATTTATGTTTAAGTTTTTGAAATAATAATTTTACATAAAATATTATTTCTAAAATAGGTTTTTTTTTAAAAAAAAAAGTTATCAAACTCTTTTTACAAAGTCACAAATTTTAGGAGTTGCGTGGTCTGGAAAAAGATTTAGGCATGAAACAATACCAATTTGGGTTTCTCATTTATAATTTTTCTCATCCTCAATACCAATTCGGGAGTTCCTTATAAATTGGTCAAACCAACTTATAAGGAGCTTTTTACTGTTTGAGTGTTCGAGAATGAGTGGAATGACTTATTTTATGACTTATAAGTCAAAAATAATAAGTAACAATTTATAACTTAAAATAAAATGACTTATAAGTCATTCTTAATAAGTTATTTTGACCAAATGTAATGATTATTTTGCCCCTCTTTTATCTTGGTAAATTACATTTCTACCCCTTTTAAGTTTAGTGGCGAAGCCAGAAATAATATTCAGTGGGGTCAAAATTATTACTAAGCTATAAATAATTTAGTGGGGTTCAAGTAAAGGTAAGTAACGCATTCAATTTTTTTTTTAATACTTTTGTACTTTGAGTCACACACACACAAATATATATATATATATATATATATATATATATATATATTATAATGACAATATACTAAGTAATAATATATGGTATATATATACTATATTGACTCATAATAAATTTTTTTAATCACAATTGTTCATAAGTAATTAATTTATTTAAACTATTATAGAGGGAGATACATATATTGAGAGGATGTGTCATATGTCATTAAAATTTAATTGAAAAAGTTATAAATTTTTAATTTAATCTCATATAGTATAAAATTTATAAAATTTTAGTGAATCAATTTATATATAATACATAAAATTTTTAAAATTTTCCTTACATTATAAAACAATTATTTTTTTCGGTGGGTCAATTGACCCCAACAATATTATACGGAGGTTCGCTAGTGCTTTTAACCTAACAAGCCTGATCTCTTCCCTCTTCTAACGTAAAACATTTTTCACATCTGCTAATTGAAGCTCTGATATGCTCTGCTCTCTCTGCGCTTGAACCGTCAAGCCTAAGCCTGATCGCTTAGACTTGTTTTGCTTGATGTTAAGATTTCTCTAATGCTGCAAGAGCTTGATTTGCATGATATTCTTTCTTTTGATGCCAAACTGGGGAAGACATTACTTAAATTGCAAGCTCTTGTTTGCCGGAAACAGTACCTAGAATCAAAGGTTGGTCAAGATCATCAGGTTATTGATCTACATATTCGTGGGGCTCCAATCGAAGACCTCTATTTAGATTTCACACTACCTGGCTATCCTGATTACATTCTTAAACCAGGCGACGAGAATGTAGTACACTCAATCCCTTAGTTTATCATGATATATTGTACATAAGCCTTCTCATTGCCATTCTATTCCAATGATGTTTCTTATGGAAATATGTTCTTTTTCCTTTGTTGAATTCACATGTGGATATAAATAATTTGGAGGAATATGATAGACTGGCGGCAAGACTTGCGTGGTGGTGGTCGTCGTCGCCCGATCGTTTAAGACAAATTGTTGGGTGAATTCTTTGCAACACTTAACCCCCGCTCATCATATATAGGCGGTAATCTTGGTACAATTCTTTGGCGTTCGGAATCTGCGTTGAATGGACACCAACGACACCTTGACCCCTCGCTTATATTGAAGCGGTAATCTCTAAGACAATCGACGATTGATGCGTAGAAGACGCCACACACAACTATATAATTGTTGTATGATAAGTCAAATTGAATCTCAAAGAAATAACTAAGAAAAATACTAGGAATTCTTCAAAGAACCAAAAGTAGAGAATAACCTCACAAATATATTGAATAATAAATAATGATAATGTGTCATATTACATCAACTTGCACCTCTATTTATACTACTCAAAACAATCCAAATCCTAATAGAAATTTATAAACTATAACCCTAATTCTATAAGAAAATAGAAGTCAATTTGGAAAAGGAATTCTAATTAAAAAGAAATCCTAATTACAATATAGAAGTCAATTTGGAAAAGGAATTCTAATTAAAAAGAAATCCTAATTACAATAGAATTTAAAATTAAGAATCCAAATAAAATCCTTCACTGCGTGGGATTTTCATAATACTCCTTTGTAAGTAAATATGTTGACTTTGTTAAGAGGATTAAAATTGGGCTTGTATTAAATTGACCCAGGGCTTGTATTAAATTGACCCAAATTAATGTCTCATGTTCCTTTGCCTCCTCTTTGGATTTTCTTACGTTAGCTTTCAAATTTCAAACATCTTGGATCAATCCATCGAGACTTTGTTTGAACCTCTTTGTTTCTAGCCTTGCTTGATCCCCACGTCCCTTTAGTCTTGTTTGAATCCACGCATGTCATGTCCTCATCATTCCTCTCCTCTTGAAAAGGATTTGTCCTCAAATCGTCACCTACATCAAACGGACTTAGATCAGTAACGTTAAATGTAGCACTAACATTATACTCACCTGGCAAATCCAATTTATAGGCATCATCATTGATACGCTTGAGAACTTGAAATGGACCATCTCCCCGGAAGTAATTTGAACGTCTTTGAACGGGAATCTTTCTTTCCAAGATATGTAACCACACCCAATCTCCTGCTCAAAGATCACTTGATGTCGTCCCTTGTTCGCGTGCTTAATGTATTGTTCCGTTCTCCGCTCAATGTTTAACCCGGCTCTTTCATGAATCGCTTAACAAGATCGCCTTTTTTGTTCCATCCATGTTAGTATATTCGTAAAATGTAACGTGATAAATCCAACGGTGTCAAAGGATTAAAACCATATACAATTTCAAATGGAGAAAAAATTAGTAGCAGAATGAATGTAAGCGGTTATATGCAAACTCAACATGTGGTAAACATTCTTCCCATTGCTTGATATTCTTTTTAATGATAGCCCGTAATAATGCCGATAAAGTCCTATTTACTACTTCAGTTTGACCGTCAGTTTGTGGATGACAAGTAGTAGAAAATAACAATTTAGTACCCAATTTACCCCACAAGGTCTTCCAAAATAACTTAAGAACTTTGTATCTCTATCAGAAACAATAGTTTTAGGCATACCATGCAAACGCACAATCTCCCTAAAGAACAAATCAGCAACATGAGATGCATCATCAGTTTTATGACATGGAATAAAATGTGCCATTTTTGAAAATCTATCCACGACCACAAATATCGAATCATAACCATGCTTAGACCTAGGTAAACCCAACACAAAGTCCATAGAAAGATCAATCCAAGGTTCATTAGGAATAGGCAATGGCGTATACAATCCATGGGGTTGAACACTAGATTTAGCTTGGCGACAAGTAATACATCTATCACATATTCTTTCTACATCCCTTTTCATATGAGGCCAATAAAATGTTCTTTTAAAACAAAGAAAAGTTTTATCAACACCAAAATGTCCCATTAAACCGCTTCATGTGATTCCCTAACCAACAACTCACGCAAAGAACATGCAGAATACATAGTTTATTTTCTCGAAACAAGAATCCATCAACTCTAAAGTATTTACCCATAACATTCTTTTCACAAGTTTTAAACTCTTCACCCAAATCAAGGTCATTATCATATAACTCTTTAATTCGCTCAAACCCAAGCAATTTCAGATCAAGAGTATTTAACAAAACATACCTGCGAGACAAAGCATCCGCAACGACGTTCTCCTTACCTTGCTTATATCGAATAACATATGGAAATGTCTCGATAAATTCCATCCATCGCATGCATGTCTTTTGTTCAACTTGTGTTGACCCTTCAAATATTTCAATGATTCATGATCGGTGTGGATCACAAACTCCTTAGGCCACAAGTAATGTTGCCATGTCTCCAAGGCTCTAACCAAAGCGTACATCTCTTTCATCATATGTAGGATAGTTTAAAGTCGCCCCACTCAACTTTTCGCTAAAATACGCCACTGGTTTTCCTTCTTGCATCAACACGCTCTAATCCCTAAACCTCAAGCATCACACTCAATCTCAAAAGTTTTAGCAAAGTTAGGCAAAATAAGTAAAGGAGCATTTGTCAATTTATCCTTAATCAAATTAAATGCTTTTTTCCATTGCTCATCACCCCACTTGAAGCCCACACTTTTCTTGAGGTCCTCGGTCAATGGTGCTGTAATCTCACTGAAATTCCGAACAAAGCGTCGGTAGAAACTTGAGAGTCCATGAAAGCTTCGTACTTGACTCACATTGCCAATTTCGGATTGCACGTATTTTCTCCTCATCAACTTGGACTCCTTGTGAACTCTCAACAAAGCCAAGAAAAACAATTCTATCCAAACAAAACATGCACTTTTCCATGTTAGCAAATAACTTTTCTTTCCTAAGTACATTTAAAACAGATTTTAAATGTAATGCATGATCTTCCAAGTTTTTGCTATAAATCAAAATATCATCAAAATAAACGACAAATTTTCCAATGAATGGACGCAAAACATGGTTCATTAATCTCATGAAAGTGCTTGGTGAATTACTTAAACCAAAAGGTAATACTAACCACTCATAAAGACCATATTTAGTTTTTAAAAACTGCTTTCCATTCATCACCCTCAGCATTCTAATTTGATGATAACCACTTTTTAAATCAATTTTGAAAATATGCAAGACCCATGTAATTCATCTAATATGTCATCTAAACGAGGAATGGGATGTCGATATTTTACCGTAATGTTATTTACCGCTCGACAATCGATGCACATCCTCCATTTTCCATCCTTTTTTAAGACTAGGATCACCGGAATCGCATATGGGCTCATACTTTCTCTCACTTAATCCTTTCTCCATCACCATTAACTCGACTTGCCTTTGTAACTCCTTCGTTTCTCTGGATTACTCCGATAAGTCGGACGGTTTGGAATCGTCGCACCGGAACAAAATCAATTTGATGCTCAATTCCGAATAGGTGGTAGTCCATGAGGAAGCTCCTGGAAATACATCTTTGAATTCTCAGAAGAGAGATGAAACAACACTAGCAAAGAATCATTAGCGTTAGTAATCAAAAGCGCCTCTTTATACCAAGTAAAATCATAGGTCGCATTTAGAAATCAAAGCTCTTCTCACATCACTCTTTTTTGCCAAGATATTTGTTTTTTTCTTCTTTTTTTTCTCTCTTTTTTTTTTTTTTTTCTTCTTGATTTTCTTTTTCACTCTCTTTTCTTTGTACATAATTTTTTCGCAAATGAATTTGATCTTCATGTACTTGTTGTGGTGACAAAGGACTTAAAGAGATCTTCTTCTTGTCGTGAACGAATGAATATACGTTGGTAAACCCGTCATGTTGAACCCTCCTATCAAACCGCCATGGTCTCACCCAACAATATATGTCCCGCCTGCATGGGCACCACATCACACAATACCTCATCAATATATCGACCAATAGCAAATGGAACTAACACTGTTTGGTTACTTTAATATCCAGCATTATCATTGAGCCAACGTAAACGATACAATTGCGGATGTTTGGTAGTAGGTAACCCCAATTTCTCCACCATCGTAGTGCTTGCCACATTTGTACAAATTTGCTCCATCTATAACTCACGCAACAAATTTTTCCCATTCACAAGACATCGAGTATGAAATAGATTTTCCATTGTTCACCGCTCTCCTCCTTAACTCGTGTGTACTAAGTGCTCTTCTTGTAACGAGAATTTCACCATGTATTGCATCCTCACCTATCTCCTCTAATGGTGGCATAGAATCTGTCGCTTATCTTCCCCTCGGTCTCCACATCTCCATTGTCAAGTAACAACATTTTCCTCCGATTTGGACATTGGCTAGAAATATGTCCCCCCCTTGACACTTAAAACATACAATATCTCGATTACGACCAAAAGAAGGTTGTTCGCTTTTACCTTGAGTTTCTCGGCTAGTTGATCCTTGCTTGGGTTCCACCTTTGGCTTGAACGCAATTGTTTTTCCTCTCGCTTTGCCAAATTGGGTCTCCATGATGAACTAGCATTAGATTGTCCTCGTTGTCCTACTCGCCTCTTGAGTTGTTTCTCTATCTTAGTAGCCATATGGACCGCCTTCCTCCAACTCTAAATAATGTTGTCGTTCAACCAAGTCTCGCAATCTCCCGATTCAATCCTCGCCGAGAACCTAGCCATCGATGTTTCATTGTCCTCAATCAAGTTAGCTTCGATCCTTCAACATCTCCATCTCCCCGTAATATTCATCCACACCGACTTCCCCTGCTTAAGAGTTTGTAAATTACGAATGATCTCCCGTTGATAGTATGTTGGTACAAACCTCTTTTTCATTATCGCTTTCATCTCCGCCCAAGTTGTAATCCGCCGTCATCACACCACCTTCTCCGATTAGTCATCAACCGATCCCACCATATCAATGCATATCCAGTAAAATTCAGTAATGGCGGTTTGACTTTCTTGAGGTCCAGAATAGTTGTGATATCAAAGATTCACTCCATCTTGGTTACCCAATCTAAATAAGCCTCGGGATCACCCGTGCCTTGGAAAGTGGAATCTTCATTTTATGCTATCCAAATTGCCATCTTCTCCGTCCCGACCTCTTCTTTCCCTAGCACCTCCGTGTCTTTGATGTCGAAAATTAGATTCACGATCTTCCGCATTTGCCTCATCGTCCTCACCGTAGTGGTCTTCCTTTCTTGCGTCGGCTTTGTGTGTCCTCGTCTTGTTTTGCATCCCAAGAGTGTTTTGGGATAGCTCACCATGTATAGACACCCTCATCTCTTCTAATTGTTCTTCAGATTTGCTCTATAGTCTTTCTCAATCTCCGATCCCATTCTTTATGCATTGCTTCCATCCGGAATTTCAATTCACCGTCGAAGGTTGTTCCTCATGAAGTTCCTTTATCCTTTGAGCTAGACATATTTCCCGCAAAATAAGGGTTAGTAGAAAACAGCTTCCTCACCACTCCCCTTACGTGTTTCGCTCGAATCAATGGTCCACTCGTGTATACTCTCAATAATTGGCTTTTACCCTCGATTAATCTCACCACTAAGCCTTTTACCTCAAATATTCTCTCTAATAGGTTCTTATTGAATTTCTAGCAAAATTCTTGGTTTTACTAATCAATTGAAATTACTTGTCACGAAACAAAAATATAGATGGTGTAGTTATCGTAATACACAAAATCACCGATCGATTGTCTTGTACTCCTCTGTAGGCTTCGGACTCGTAAATTGTAGTTCGCTTCGTAATTGATGATGATGGAAGCAGTATGAACTCTTGGTTATAATTTGATGATTTGATGGTGTGCTAAAATTGGGTTAGCACAATAGAATATGATTTTTTTTTTTTTTTTTTGCAATATATATTTCGGACGAGAAAATTAAAGATAAGTAACTTGCTAGAAAGGCTTAGCTCGATACCAAATGATAGACTCCACTAAGACGTCATGTGAGGTGGTCGTCGCGCTCGATCGCTTTCTAAGACGGTTGTTGGGTGAATTGCTCAACACACTTAACCCCTCGCTCATATATATATAGGCAGTAATCTTGGTACAATTGTTTGGTATTTAAATCTGCGTTGAATGGACACCAACGACACCTCGAATTCTTCGCTTATATTCAAGCGCGGTAATCTCGAAGACAATCGACGATCGATGCGGTAGAAGACGCCACACACAACTATGAATTGTTGTATGATAAGTCAAATTGAATCTCAAAGAAATAACTAAAGAAAAAAACTTTAGGAATTCTTCAAAGAACCAAAAGTAGAGAATAACCTCACAAATATATCAATAATAAATAATGATAATGTGTCATATTACATCAACTTGCACCTCTATTTATACTACTCAAAACAATCCAAATCCTAATAGAAATTTATAAACTATAACCCTAATTCTATAAGAAAATAGAAGTCAATTTGGAAAAGGAATTCTAATTAAAAAGAAATCCTAATTACAATATAGAAGTCAATTTGGAAAAGGAATTCTAATTAAAAAGAAATCCTAATTACAATAAAATTTAAAATTAAGAATCCAAATAAAATCCTTCATCGCGTGGGATTTTCATAATACTCCTTTGTAAGTAAATATGTTGACTTTGTTAAGAGGATTAAAATTGGGCTCAGTATTAAATCGACTCAAATTAATGTCTCATGTTCTTTTGCTCCTCTTTGGATTTTCTTACGTTAAGCTTCAAATTTCAAACATCTTGGATCAATCCATCGAGACTTTGTTTGAACCTCTTTGTTTCAAATTTCGCACTTGATCCCCACGTCCCTTTAGTCTTGTTTGAATCCACGCATGTCATGTCCTCATCAGAATATATTTCCCTGGTAGTTGATGCTGCTGTGAGGGCGGGGATTGTGAGACAATTGGAAGCATTCAGATCTGGGTTTAGTCAGGTAAGCAGTCCCTCTGGTTTATATAGTGTTTTTAACTTTCTAGATAAGTTGAAATATTATTAAATGTAATTTTGAATTTTAAGAGCATATCCTGCACCATATATATATTTTTGGCATCTCAATTACTTAAACTTTACTTCTGGTTCCCATTCTATCATTTCATATTGAATCTCAATTCTCCTTCTGGTGTAATGTATATTCTGTGACTAATATTTTGTTTAGGTTTAGGGAAAAAAGTGCTCTCACCCTATAATCTTTTTTTTGGGTTCTCGATAACTTTTAGGTTTTGACATTTTCAACTCTACTAGTATTGTCTGTAGCGAAACATGTCAACGACCAAATATAGTTACATATGCCATTTACTACAGTTTTCTTTTATTTCTCTATTAGTTGTTCAAATTTGTTAATGGTTCTGCAGTCACATGGAAGCATAACTTCCTGTAACATAAATATTTGTTTTGCATTTCTGACTTGGAAATGTTTATGATTCACAACCCTCAGGTCTTTGACATCTCAACTCTACAAATATTTTCTCTAAATGAATTGGACTATTTGCTTTGTGGCCGTAGGGAGTTGTGGGAGGTAAAATGCTCTTTTCAATTATTTTCTCAATATGCTTTAATCTGTATTGTTGCATTTACATGATATTTAAATGTCAATATTGTTCTTATGCAGACGGAGACACTAGTAGATCACATAAAGTTTGATCACGACTTGTAACTGGTGCACCACGGCGTCCTCCTGGTGGTTTGGCAGTTCTGAATCCCAAGTTTACAATTGTGAGAAAGGTATGATGCTTGTGCAAATTTTTGACAACACGTGCTGTGCTTGTACAAATAAATCTTCTGTTGCTATATGTTCGTATTCACTTGTCATTTGATTTGTGGTTGCAGCATTCGTCAACTGTTATAAATTATTACAAGTATAAAAATTGTAGTTGGATGTAATCAAACTTTTTTCATCCAATGCACATGATATGAAGAGACGTAGGGGAGTCACACCAGTAGGGATTACAGTGATGGAACCCAGACTTAGATTAATGAGTAATAATACTTAAATGATTATTTCTTTACTGTATTGGTTGAATTAAATATGTAAACTTACCAACTTTTAATACTGGAACTAATCATAACAGACTCTGATATGCAAACTTACCAGCTCTTAACTAGAACTGATGCAAGACCTATATATTTACCTGTGGAGGTTACATATATTTATGATTTTCTTTTGGATTTCTTTACTTTTGTGTCCTTAACTCAATTATTTTATTTGCAACTTAATTAGTAGACAATAAACAACCCTTGTATTACAGGTTTGTAGGATTGTCTAAGGACAAAAATTTTCTAAGAAAATAAATTTAAGTCGGGTAACTTCCCTCTTAAGGGCAATCTGTGAGCGTCTTGCTAAAAAGGGAAGCAAGTATTAAGATGGTATAATTGTACTAAATTTTAGTCTTTTAATTAAAAAATAGGAAAACAAAAAATATAATGTAGTGTTTGTTACTTTCAACCATGAAACATCTCTTTCTTTTTTTATTGTCGGTTTTGCCTGTTTTGACTAATTGTTTTATTTCTAAAATTTCATGTGCATTCAGATGGTAAGACAAAATAATTACAATAATTGTGGTATTGTTAAGGAATTTGGCATTCAAGTGAGGTCTGTGTTCACTTCTATTGATGCACGAGTTCTTGATCCTCCAAAGGTAAATCATATTTACTCTAACTTGTGTGTTTGAACGCAACATTTTACCTTCCAAATGATTTTGACTACATTCTCGAATTTGGTTGACCCATCTTATAAGTCAATTTTCTAGTAGTGTGTAGTTATAGATTTGGATATTCTGAATTTAAAGGTTGTGCACCATTTTTCCAGTAACATAGTAGTTTAAGTTGGACAACTGACCATATTTGAATAAAGAGAGATTTATTTCTTCACTAAATACCATATTATAATTAACTTGCATCCTTTTACCCTCCTCTGTCTTTGATTGGAAATTTATGTGTTACTAAATTTATCAGGATTATTTTTATTTAGCACATATGTTATTAGGGAACTCTTCCAATTATTCAGATAATTCTTGGACAACTGTCTTCTCAAATATATTTTTCACTTGCATTTTAAATGTTGGCCAATTCCTGTTTCCTTCAGTAAGTGGACTAGTTTTGTAGGTTATAGTGTGTTTACCTTTCTTTTTGTAGTCGGACTGTAACCTATATGATATTGAAGATTTACTTTGTGAATCTCTTCTTTATATATGTCATAAATGTGTTGGGTACCCTTGACCCTTGGTAATAAAAAATGTGTGTTTTTATCTTTTGTAATAGGATGTAAGCATGCTGCAGATAATATTCCCGTCTTATTATTAGTTTTGTATTTTTTTTTTTGTTTTTCGACGAATCATCTTGATTTTTTGAAAGACTGCATTTTTTCCCTCTTCTTTCTTCGCTTCCGCCAATTAGAATATTAAGTTGTGAGTGTGGCTCTTTTAACCTAAAACTTCCATGCATTACATGGTTCGGTTATGGAATGAGGTTATAGATTGTATTTAAAATGATTAACTAAACCACTCAACATGATCTAGTGGATATGTTAATGCTCCTTGCTTTGTAACTCATCCAGTAAAAGGTTAAAAAATAAGCCTTGTGTATAATTGTTCTTACATTCTCTATTTTCTCTAAATTGAGGTGTGTATGTTGCTGAGGTTAATTTCAGTCTAAATTATATTGGTTCTTGTAGAAATTGTTATTTGCCAAGTGCAACCCATTTAAACAAGACCCTAGGATATAAATCTCTACATTACTAGAATACGTAATAAATTATAAAAGAGTGGAGAATGATCCGTTTCTTATTGGCTGATACGCAACTTGTGAACAGTCTGACTTCTCTTTCACCCTTTTTGGAATCTGAATATAGAATTTGAAGGGCTTTTGGCCACCAATTCAGCCCCTAGTTACGTGAAAACTTAAAAAGTTATAATAGTAAAGCTGCATGGAGTTTTGCTTTCTTTACTACGTTTCTTTCCCTTTTGATTTTCATGATTTTGTACATATGTAAACAGGAGCCCCGTGTGTTGCCACGTTGTTGCATGAGATGAAGCGTCGCGACAGAGACTGTCGCTTTGGTGTTGTGTCACTGTGCATAGGTGTGCCTCTCTCTCTGTCCCTGTGTCTGTGTGTATTAAGAAATTGACCGTGTGATTTGCTAATAACTCTAATTATTTGCAGGCACGGGGATGGGGGCTGCTGCTGTTTTTGAAAGAGGGGACGTATGTGATGAAACTTGCAATGCTCGTAAAATTGAGTCCAACAACTTCCTCTCCAAAGATACTAGATAGAATTCATATGTTTCATACATTACCCTTCTGCAGTGTAACCAATAATATCACAGTTTGGGTTAGAATTCTAATAAAGCTGTCATAGAAAATAAATCTTTTTGACAAATTATATCTTCAATATTATATATTCATTTAGTCACAACAATTAATTTTATCACTATTAATAACTCTTTCTGATGAGATGTATCGTCACCATAAGTATTATTCAATTAGCGACATTGAAAAATGTGTCTCAAAAAATAACTATTTGGTGACAAATTATTTAATAATATTATTTAAAATATAAAATGACAACGACATAATTGTCATGTTAAATATATTATTAGGTGACGAATTGTTCTGTTGTTATTTATTTTCTTATTTTTGGTGACGATAAACACAATAATATGGCGAAAGAATAATAAAAAATATGACAATATTGTCGTCATTAAAATTAGATGATTTAAATAGAGTAACATATTTTCGTCACTAAAACAATATCATTTAATGACGAAAAATAATTTTTGTCATTTAATGCACCAAGTTTTGATTTATCTAAACATAATATAGAGTGAATGATTTAAAGTTTCATTCAAATAGTGACGCTATTAACGTCACTAAAAGTAATTAATTATTGTGACAATGATGTAGATCGTCACCATAAGTTAAAACATTTAGTGACGACATTAAATATTGTCAAATAAACCTAATACCACGCTCATACGGTGACGGTCTCTGTGACGATTAACAATCGTCACCAAATGTTTTAGTGACGAAAAATGAATTTTATGTGACAAATTTTAGCGTCATTTTTTGTGTGATTTCTTGTAGTGTGCTCACTTCCCCATGTCAGATACTTATCACCTTAAATATTCGGTATATGATAGTAGGCATTGATGGCATTTGAAGTCAAAGGCACTGATCGACTACGCACTTGAACCACATTATTTTTCATATCCTTAACATTGGCATATAATTCTTTAACCACATTGTTCACTGCTGCTGGTGGTTGCTCGGTGAAATCGAACCATTCCCTTTTTCGCTATCATCACAGTTAATTCCCCATCCTCCTCGTCTGAGCGCAAACCACGTTTTAGCACAAAAGTTTGCCAACTAAAACATTGTGATAGTAGTCTGACGCCGCCAAACTTTTGAATTTGTCATGATTGTATGCACGGGCGGCGCGGGAACTCTCACCTCTTTGACGTTTTGAAGCCATTTTAATCACTTTCTAGCCAATCCCAACAATGCCAAAAAAAGTTTAATTTACAATAGTTACTAGCCCGATGCAAGCCTAAACAGTTGGTTAAGACAATTTAGAAAACACTTGGTAGGCGCCCCAAAATTTCCCCTGTAACTTGCTAAGAAACGATGAAGACTTCTCCAATTACAAACACAACTCTTACCAAAGCTTTAATTGATGCAACCCTAGTACACCATTACTCAATTTATAACTTAACCAATTCTAGAACCAATCCCACACCAAATACCAAGAAGAATAACCAAAATTAGCTTACTAGAATTTGGTGTTTATGAACCTTGATGATGTGATGATGAATGTTGACTGAAGATGGTTGCCTCTAATGAAAACACTGTTTGAGAGATTAAGGTTTTGATATGTTTGGGAGATTTGATTTGATTGGATGAGTGGATTTGGGTTTGAGATCAGATATGGTAATCCTGCGATTTTGATAGGTACGTAGATGGAAAATGAATTACGAATTTGGGAATGAAGGAATTTGGGAATGGAGAGAGAAACCAAAATAGGAAAAGAAATTGGGGTAGGGATTTGGTTTGTCGCGATCTGCAGTTATGACTGGGTGAAATCCGCTAGTGGCACTGCTGCGCTTTTAATAATACTGGTATTGGCGCTGCCGCGCGACATGTTCAGATTTTTTCAAAATCAATCAGGCGCTACTGCGCCTTGAGGTAGGCTGATTGGGCGTTGTTGCGCCATGTATGATGGGTTTTACTCATGACATTGGCGTTGTCGCGCCCTGGGATGGAACTGTTGCACCTTTTATCCAGACTTTGTTATTAGTTCGAGTTTTGTGCACTTTCGTTTCTTGTGGTGATGCAAGACCTAAAAAAAGGAAACTAATATATTAACAAATCTACATTTACTCTAAAACTAAGAAATTACAACAAAATTAAGCTAAATAAACTAAGGAAAAGGTTGGTTTGCCTCCTAACGAGCGCTTGTTTTTAAGTCTTCAGCCTGATTACTCCCTATTTTAAGGCAAATCAGCAAGAGTGATAGAGGTCTTGTGTCGATCCACAATTCCACCCTAGTAATGTTTCAACCTTTGGTCATTCACCTTAAATGATTCATCCGGGTTACGTCCTATCAATTCAACGACGCCATGAGGAAAGATTTCCTTGATTACAAATGGACTCGACCACCGTAATTTGAGTTTTCCCGGAAAAAGTTTCAACCGAGAATTGTAAAGTAGCACGGTTTGATCGGGTTCGAACTTTCGATTAATGATTATTTTGTCATGCCATCGTTTGACCTTCTTCTTGTAATGTTTTGCAGTCTCATATGATTGAAGACGAAACTTGTGAGACCCCAGATTTTATCAATAAAGATTTAAATTTTGTTGAAATAATTTTTTAATATTATGGTGTGAATTTAAGATAATATTATAGTTGTGGGTAGTATTTATAAATTTTGCAAAGTATGCAAGTGGTTATATTATATTCGATTGGTGGGGAATATTCGGTTTAACAGGAATATTCGTATAACTACTCAATCATTGGTGGACCCCATAATGTAATTATTTGTCGGATTGAGAAAACGACATAAAAATATTTTATTGAAATAACGGCGGAAGTTTTACCGTAGTTATTGTTGAACTACTCGGTAGTAAAAGTACAAGAATACGTGTGGTTGCACAAGAAGACACCAGTATTGATTATCGACGCTTATGGTGAAGTCACTCGGTTTGATTCCATTATCACGATTAATAATATGAATTATTATAGCGATAATGACGTTTTGTTTTATTCAGTATTATTAACGTAATAAAATGAAACATCTTTTATATAAAATAGAATACTTTATTAAAGTTATTCTATAAATAGAATATATTATATTTTATTACGCATAGTGTTGCATAAATAGTGTTTTGCATAGTATTGCATAGTGTTTCAGATAGTAAAATGTTTTATATAAATAGAATATATTATATTTTATTTAAAAGATTTTTCTTTAAATATGGACCACGATTAAAGTAAATCAACTGGACCGTTCATGGATTAGTTACTTTACGCATTCCATTTTCCTATAAATAAGCTCATTCCTTCATTATTTTCTTTTAATTCATTGAAACTACAGAGAGAAATTATGTAGAGAGTTTATAGAGAGAAAGTTATAGAAAGAAGAAGAGTATTCTCGCTACTTCACTACTTCTATATTCAGGTTCTTTTACTTAAGTAAGGTGTTATTCTTTCTTCTTGAAGAGAACTTCGTTATTCCATTCATTATTATTCATTGGAATAACTTCGTAAAAGTGGCATACCCTATACATAACTCGTGATATGGCAGATACCCTATACTTGGTGAAATCCTTATGTTATTCCATTGCTTATTATTACATTGGAATAACTCAGATAATGCGGTTTACCCTATACTTGGTGACATTCTTCTATTATTCTTTGGAACATCCACATGCATGTGTTTTACAACGGATTTTGGTTCTGCTTTTTATTATTACATTGGAACATCACATGTCATGTGTTTTACACGGACCGGTTAAAATCTTTATCATTCATTGGAATATCCTATCGCGTGTTTTTACACCGGATCCGGGTTCCATCTTTATTATTCTGTTGGAACATCCGCTTGCGATTGTGAATTTCACGACACGGTTCCGTTATTATTATTACATTGGAATAACCTGCTCATGGCAATACCGCATGCATGGTGATTTCTTTTGTTATTCCATTCTTTATTATACCCAGTTGGTTGGTTAAAACTTTGACTTCTATACTCCATGAAATTAGTAGAATATCCTTGATATTTGCGTTTCATCCAAAGATCTTTCATGGAAATATTCTTCCGATCATTATTGAATTTTACTCTCTTAAACAAAAGATGTTGACAATTTGGACGTTAATAATTCATGGATTAAATAATTCTTGAACTTGTTTTATTAAATTACTATGTCCTTGTCATCATCCTCATGTTATATTATGTTATCTTTGGCTTACGTGCATAGATGAACTTAGTATGATTATGACCGAGGATCATTTAAGATAATCACGACTTGATATAAATGATGTGACAAAAGTCCTCGATTGGTCATGTAATGCGTTGATGGATAGTTTTTGGTATGATTATGACATTGGGGTGATTCTAAGATAGTCATGACCATTGATAATTTGATGAAAATCCTTGACCGTGGTATGTGGATGATTAGATGTGGTGGTTTATTATTGTCGAGTCTCAAATGATAAAAATTGATGAAAACCTTTTAAAACCTAAAAGATAGTAGACTTTATTCTCTACTTGATTTTTTAATGGATTGATATTCCTACCGCAGATTAAACCGGTTGTCTATTGTATTTTATCGGTTTAACATCATTGAAGGCTAATGATAATTTATTTCGCATTATCTTAGTCATAATATTTCTTACTAGGCTAGTTGAGCTCACCTTTCTTTTTCTTTCGCCGTCTTCTTGAAATGAGAACATAGCCGGGACGAGTCGGGGAGCGAAGTAATGGTCCGAGAGGATAGCATTAGTAGTCCTCACTATTCGTGAAATAGTGTGATAATAGTTGTAATGAGGACTCCTTTTGAGTTTGTATAATATCTAGTAGACAATATTTGTATTCAAACTCACGCTTTATGTCGTATTATACCACAGCGCTTATATTAGTAAGTTGTATTTGAATTTATGTACCATGTAAGTGGCGACCCAAGATGGGTGACGATATACCTAATTTGGGGCGTCATAGTTGGTATCGAGCTTTAGGATATGATCCTGGCTAAGATGTGAGAATAGTACTAGGAGGGAGAGACGGGAATTCCTTCGATAGTATGACCTACCTAAAGCTATTTGGTATTTAATTGGTCTCACGAGTATAAGGATAATATGTGATATGTTAATTAACCCTTATTTTGTGGCGGTGTTTGAAAATGGCATCCGAGAATGTTGAGAATAGCAATGGAGCACAGAGACCTGTTGATTCTCCACATATCAATAATCGGGACAATGTGCAACAGGATGGCGATAATCCTCCGTAAACAACAACACCGATCAATTGATGAACGACAGACGCTTAAAAGGTTTTAGAATTCATGCAACATCAAAGTAAAGCGACTCTGTCCAAAACGTGGGGTGGAAACACGAGAAAACTCTCGGCGGTCACCGCTAAACAATTCAAGGAGCTGGGACCACCGGAGTTTAAGGAAAGGGAGAGCCAAAACCACTTCGGCGGAAGCATGGATAAAGCAGATTACCAAGATATTTGATGTCTTGGGATGCTCCGAGGAGCAAAAGGTTCCCTTCACGCCTTTATGTCAAGGCTTTGAGAGGTGAGACATGGTGGGAATCAGAAAACGTACTCAACCTCTTCAGATCAAGATATCTTGGGAGAAGTTCCAGAGTCTGTTCAACGACAAATACTTTTCCGAAAGTATTCGCCACATGAAGGAGGTGGAGTTTATCAAGTTGGAACAAAACAATATGACCGTGTCGCAATACGAGGCAAAAATTTACGGAGTTATCACGATTTCGGCCCCACTTGGTGGATAATGAAGAGAGAATGGCGCGAATGTTTTTAAGAGGTTTGAAGCGAGAGATACGTCAACATCTTATTTCTCATAAACCGTGTTTTTATTCGGATGTTGTAAATAGGGCTCGATTAGTGGAGCGCGATAACGAGTCAACGCCTTAAAAAAAGAGCAAGCGTAAGCAAAATTATAATACCAAAGAAAGTAGTCATCGAGCGGTGACAACAAGCGTGGAGGGAATCAACAAAGCCGGATATGGTAACCACTTGGTGGTAATCGGGGCCAAAATAATAAGAATGGACATTTCAAGAAAAGGAGATTCAACAATGATGGAAAGACGTCAAGACCAAAGACTTGTTGTTAAGGAAGGAGAAGGACCACCTATCAGTATGCTTCAAATGTGGAGGAGAGGGACACATTAGTCCGAATCTACGCACATGCCATCCAAAGCATGTTATAATTGTGGAAGAGAAGGCCACTTAGCTCGATTTTGTCGCCATCAAGACGAATTCAACTAGGACGGAGGCACCAAAGGTCATCCCGCACAAACCAAAGCCTGTAGTTTAATAGAGAGCGTTTTTTTTCTCGTGACGAGGAACCTGAATAAAATTATCACGGGTAAGTTAATCATAAGCTCTTGCGAAGTCTATACCGTGTTAGATACCAGTTCTACCCACTCTTTTATTTCACCTAGTTGTGTCAACGTTTAAATTTGACTCCGAAGAAGTTAAACTTTGACTTATTGGTTAAAACTTCGTTAGTAGGAGCCTTCGTTACCGCTACTATTTTTAAATCTTGTTGATTCAAATAAACATTTTCACGTTACCTGTCGATCTTATCTTTTTGAAAATACTTGCCTTTGATGTGATTTTTAGGAATCAATTGGTTAGCTAATCATCATGCTTTTCGTAAGGTTGTTAGCTTTTATATTCATAACCAACCTGTTATACGAATTCAAAGTAACCAAACCCTAAAGTTAATCACTGTTATATCAATCCATAAGTAAAAAGTTCCGAACCTTTCGTTGTTGACTTCCTTGTGTGGAATGCACCGAAGCCGGACTTTCTGTAGGCGACATCGTGAATGAAGATGGCAAGTTTATAGGTATCATTGTGAGGTGCTATCTAGGTTAAGGGATAGAAGTCACAATTCGTATCAATGTGACGTACTATCCAAGTCTTGAATGAGAGTAACAGTTTTGAATGATATTTCTATCATTAATAAATTTCTTGACGTATTCTTGAAGATTTCCTAGCCTACCCTAGAGCGTGAAATCGAATTTTGTATTGACCCCAGTACAAAAACCCATTTCTTAAACCCTCAAATATTTCTTCAACTAAATGAACAGTTTACGTGGTTTATGATGAAAGTCATAATAAAAGCATTGGAATAATGAAAATCATGGGTATTCGTGGTATTAGTAAGTTTTATGATGAGTTATGTTGGTTGGTATGTGAAAACATGAAAGTTTCTTAGAAATCACAAAGAGTTAAAAATCAGATTTTGGTGAAAAACGTAACATGAAATTCAATTGACCATATCTCCTATTATATTTTGAATTTTTGAGTGTGGTCAAGTCCTAGAGTTAGATCTATGAGTTACCTAACTAATCCAAGTGGAATTACTGGAAAAGGTGTTGTAGATTTTTGTGTGGACTGATTTTAGCAAAGGAGGCCAAAGCTGTAAATTTCGAAAATGCTATTGCCCAGAAACTTTAAGGGGCTATTTCGGCCACTTAAATTATGAGAAAAATTCTGGCCTTTTGGGACATGAAAGTATATGGTATAAAGTACCTCCTTTCCAAAAATGAGCTCATTCTGACTTAAAATGAGCAAGTTATGACTATTTCAATATTTAGGTTTTCCGAATAAAAAACGCTATAACCGAAGTTCTATAACTCCGATGACCATGAAATTTAAACTGGAAGCTCACGTTAACATGTGTAAGGTCCTGCCAAGATTTGGGAATTTTTGGAGTTAAACTTGAGGTAGCTAATTTCTTAAGGAATTAAGTGGAAATTGATTTTTGAAAAATAGTAAATGAATTTTAAAAATTCGAGAAAAATATATTTTCATTATGGGACTATATTATGATAAATCCCAGAAAAGAAATATTTTTGGGACTGATTTGGTATTTTTCATGAAAATTGTTTAATTCTTAACATATGAGTTAAATATGTTATGTGAAGTAACAAAGTTGAAAATAGGATTTTATGGCTAAAGAATCCTATATAGAGTATATGCATATTTTTTTTGATGAGGATTTGATAATTGGTGATGATATTTTATGAGTATGGCATTTTGAATGATTAAATGCATTATATGGTAAAGCGTAAACAATTGAGATAAATTGTTTATAAATTTAAGAAGTGATTAAAATATTATTATAATATTAATGTTATTAGATTATGAGATTATTAAGTGATTGATAACATGGGGATATTCTTGAATCTGGATAAATTATATTATAAATATTTAATATTTATCCTTTATCTCATTTGATTGATTCTTTATATCATTATCCTCATGTTTATATTATGTTGAAAGTCATCGTGGCTCAGTAGTGCATAGATGGACTTGGTATGATTATGACTGAGGATTGTTCTAAGATAATCATAACCAGTAATTGAAAACACAATTATCTTTGGCCGTAGTGCATGGATAATTTGTGGTCGTGATCTTAATGAATACACAATTATCTTTGGTAGTAGTACATGGATAATTTGTGGTCGTGATATTAATGAATACACAATTATCTTTGGTAGTAGTGCATGGATAATTTGTGGTCGTGATACTAATGAATACACAATTATCTTTGGTAGTAGTGCATGGATAATTTGTGGTCGCGGATACTAATGAATACACGATTATCTTTGGTCAGTAGTGCATGGATAATTCGTGGTCGTGATACTAATGAATACACAATTATCTTTCGGTAGTAGTGCATGGATAATTTATGGTCGTGATATTAATGAATACACAATTATCTTTGGTAGTAGTGCATGGATAATTGTGGTCGTGATACTAATGAATACACGATTATCTTTGGTAGTAGTGCATGGATAATTTGTGGTCGTGATACTAATGAATACACAATTATCTTTGCCGTAGTGCATGGATAATTTGTGGTCGTGATACTAATGAATACACAATTATCTTTGGTAGTAGTGCATGGATAATTTGTGGTCGTGATACTAATGAATACACAATTATCTTTGGTAGTAGTACATGGATAATTTGTGGTCGTGATCTTAATGAATACACGATTATCTTCGTAGTAGTAGTAATGGATAATTCGTGGTCGTGATACTAATGAATATCCTTGGCACGTGAGTGCGTGGATAATTCGATGATATGGATTAATTATTGAAATTTGAGTCTCAAAGAATGAAATATTAATTCATGGATGTGGTAAAAGTTATCTTTCATTCTGTAGTGCAAAGATGAATTGTTAATGAATATCTTTGGTAGGATTGCAAAAATAAATTTAATGTTTTCAACGATAAAGGTATTCAAGGTATCCTCACCTCTTTATCATATCAGTACATACCCTAATTTCGATGAAATTCCATAAGGAGGGAGATTGTGAGACCCAGATTTTATCAATAAAGATTTAAATTTTGTTGAAATAATTTTTTAATATTATGGTGTGAATTTAAGATAATATTATAGTTGTGGGTAGTATTTATAAATTTTTGCAAAGTATGCAAGTGGTTATATTATATTCGATTGGTGGGGAATATTCGGTTTAACAGGAATATTCGCATAACTACTCAATCATTGGTGGACCTCATTAATGTAATTATTGTCGGATTGAGAAAACGACAAAAATATTTTATTGAAATAACGGCGGAAGTTTTACCGTGTAGTTCTTGTTGAACTACTCGGTAGTAAAAAAAGTACAATAATATGTGTGGTTGCATAGAAAGCAATACCAGTATTGATTATTGATGCTTATGTGAGAAGTCACTCGGTTTGATTCCATTATCACCGATTAATAATATGAATTATTATAGCGATAATGACGCGTTTTGTTTTATTCAGTATTATTAACGTAATAAAAGCGTAAACATCTTTTTATATAAAATAGAATACTTTATTAAAGTTATTCTATAAATAGAATATATTATATTTTATTATGCATAGTGTTGCATAGTGTTTTGCATAGTATTGCATATAGTGTTTGCATAGTAAAATGTTTTATATAAATAGAATATATTATATTTTATTTAAAAGATTTTTCTTTAAATATGGACCGTCGATTAAAGTAAATCAATCTGGACCGTTCATGGATTAGTTACTATGCATTCCATTTTCCTATATAAATATAAGCTCATTCCTTCATTATTTTCTTTACTTAATTCATTGAAACTCTAGAGAGAAATTATAGAGAGAAGTATAGAGAGAAAGTTATAGAAAGAAGAAGAGTATCTCGCTACTTCACTACTTCTATATTCAGGTTCTTTTACGGTAAGGGGTGTTATTCTTTCTTCTTGAAGAGAACTTACATTATTCCATTCATTATTATTCATTGAATAACTTTTGTAAAAGTGGCATACCCTATACATAACTTTGATATACGTGACATACCCTATACTTGGTGAAATCCTTATGTTATTCCATTGCTTATTATTACATTGGAATAACTTTTGATCATGGTGGTTTACCCTATACTTGGTGACATTCTTCTATTATTACATTGGAACATCCCATGCGTGTGTTTTACAGGACACGGATTTCTGCTTTTTATTATTCATTGGAACATCCATGCATGTGTGTTTTACACCGGACTCGGTTAAAATCTTTATCATTCTCGTTAGAATATCCTATCGTGTGTTTTACACCGGATCCGGTTCCATCTTTATTATTCGTTGGAACATCACGCTTGGTGTGAATTTCACACGACTGGTTCCGTTATTATTATTCATTGGAATAACTTTGTCATGCTGGCACCGCATGCATGGTGATTTCTTTTGTTATTCCATTCTTTATTATACCCGGTTGGTTAAAACTTTGACTTCTATACTCCATGAAATTAGTAGAATATCCTTGATAATTGCGTTTCATCCAAAGATCTTTTCATGGAAATATTCTTCCGATCATTATTGAATTTACTCTCTGTAAAAAGATATCATGTTGACAATTTGGACGTTAATAATTCATGGATTAAATAATTCTTGAACTTGTTTTATTAAATTACTATGTCCTTGTCATCATCCTCATGTTATATTATGTTATCTTTAGCTTACGTGCATAGATGAACTTAGTATGATTATGACCGAGGATCATTCTAAGTATAATCATGACTTGATATAAATGATGTGACAAAAGTCCTCAAATGGTTCAGAATGTAATGCGTTGATGGATAGTTTTTGGTATGATTATGACTGTGGGTAATTCGGTATAGTCATGACCATTGATAATTTGATGAAAATCCTTGGCCGTGGTACGGGGATGATTAGATGTGGTGGTTTATTATTGTAAGTTGAGTCGTGATAAAAATTGATGAAAACCTTTTAAAACCTAAAAGATAGTAGACTTTATTCTCTACTTGATTTTTTAATGGATTGCATATTTCATTGCATTAAACCGGTTGTTTATCATTGTATTTTATCGGTTTAACATCACAAGGCTAATGATAATTTATTCTCGCATTATCTTAGTCATAATATTTCTTCTTGGGCTAGTTGAGCTCACCTTTTCTTTCACCGTTTCTTCGTGAAATGAGAACATAGCCGGGACAGTCTGGGAACGAAGTAATGGTCCAGAGGATAGCATTAGTAGTCCTCACTATTCTGTGAAATAGTGTGATAATAGTTGTAATGAGGACTCCTTTTGAGTTTGTATAATATCTAGTAGACAATATTTGTATTCAAACTCACAGTTTATGTCGTATTGTATACGACAGTTATATTAGTAAGTTGTATTTGAATTTATGTACCATGTAAGTGGCGACCCAAGATGGGTGACGTATACCTAATTTTGGGGGCGTCACAAAACTCATCAATCTCATTGAGTTGTAGCAGTCTTTTCTCTCCCACTGCATACAAGTCTAAATTTAATTTTTGTAGATCTCAATATGCATTGTGTTCTAGCTCCACGGGAAGATGACAAGCTTTTCCGTACACCAGTCGATATAGCGACATCTCAATCGGTGTTTTATAAGCTGTCTTATATGCCCAAAGTGCATCCAACTTGAGTAACTAATCCTTCCGATTTGGGTTTACCATTTTCTCCAAAATACGTTTAACCTCTCTATTCGATACTTTGGATTAACCACTAGTTTAGGGGTGGTAAGTCGTGGCTATTTTGTGTGTGACTCCATATTTTACAAGCAATGCTGAGAAGTATTTGTTGCAAAAAATGAGTACCTTCATCGCTTATAATCGCCCCAGGTGTGCCAAATCTAGTACATATGTTCTTTTGAAGAAATTTAAGAACTACTTTGGAGTCATTGATGGGTAAGGCAACCGCTTTAACCCACTTTGAGACATAATTGACCACCACCAGAATTTATTCATTGTTGAAGGACATCGGGAAGGGTCCCATAAAGTTAATTCTCCACACATCAAACAACTCAAATTCAAAAATAGTGTTTAGAGGCTTCTCATTGCACTTGAAAATATTACATGTTCTTTGAAAGCGGTCACATTGGAGCAAAAATTGATGAGCATCTTTAAACAACGTAGGCCAATATAATCTCGATTGAAGTACCTTGGCCGCTATTCGGTCTCCTCCATAATTTCCTAAATAAGGTGAGTCATGACAATGGTTCAAGATATCGGCCATTTCTTCCTGAGGTACACACCTTCTTATCATCTGATCACCACATTGTTTGAACAGAAAGGGCTCATCCCATATGTATTACCAAACATCATGTAAAAATTTCTTCCGCTGTTGTCTTGTCAAATACGGAGGAAACACATTACTCACCAAATAATTGACGAAATATGTGTACTATGACGCCCCCAAATCCGGGTCCCTTCAACTTCAGACCTGGTGCATCACGATACATCATCTTTATACATAATCTATAAACTAATGCGAAAATATAAACATAGTTTGTTTATTACACAATGATTCTACAACATTTCCCAAGGTCTACAACTTTAAATCATTACATACCTTAATAACTCACAAGGTTTACATCATCAATTTACGTAAGTTATCATAATACACAAATAATCTCCATCTTTGCCTTTGACATTGTCCTTCTTTGAGCATTTGGGTTAAACTATACCGCTGATTACCGCTAAGCAATCTAATTTAATCTCTTATAAAAGACCTTTGATCATTGATTATATTTCTTCTTCTACCCAAAATAAGAGATGAAGTGTGGTGGCATAAGGTTCAACTTTCTTCTCCCTCTTCCTCCTCTATAGTGCTGCCGACCCACTCCCTTTCTTCTCTTTCTATTTTGCTTTTCTCATCTTCTCTCTTTCCTAATCTCTTACATATCTCTTCTTTCTCTTTCCAATATCTTTTCTCTCTCTATATATCTTAAGAGATCTTATTAGATGTGCAAGGCGGCAAACAAATTCTATTTAGCATGTGCTAGTACTCCCTTCTTCCACCCGGATCCTCTCTCTTTCAATATCTCTTTCATATCTTGACTTCCTTGCTTTGCTAAACAAACATTAAATGAGCTAGGGGCTTATGGTGACACATGGCTTTGAGTGTGCATCTAACCTTTGAGAAAAAATTATTACATGTTCTTTAAAAGCGGTCACATTGGAGCAAAAATTGATGAACATCTTTAAACAACGTAGGCCAATATAATCTCGATTGAAGTACCTTGGCTGCTATTCGGTCTCCTCCATAATTTCCTCCATAAGGTGAGTCATGACAATGGTTCAAGATATCGGCCATTTCTTCTTGAGGTACACACCTTCTTATCATCTGATCACCACATTGTTTGAACAGAAAGGGCTCATCCCATATGTACTACCAAACATCATGTAAAAATTTCTTCCGCTATTGTCTTGTCAAATATGGAGGAAACACATTACTCACAAAATATTTGACAAAATCTGTGTACTGTGACGCCCCCAAATCCGAGTCCCTTCAACTTCAGACCTGTTGCGTCACGATACATCATCTTTATACATAATCTATAAACTAATGCGTAAATATAAACATAGTTTGTTTATTACACAATGATTCTACAACATTTCCCAAGGTCTACAACTTTAAATCATTACATACCTTAATAACTCACAAGGTTTACATCATCAATTTACGTAAGTTATCATAATAGACAAATAATCTACATCTTTGCCTTTGACATTGTCCTTCTTTGAGCATTTGGGTTAAACTGTACCACTGATTACCGCTAAGCAATTTAATTTAATCTCTTATGAAAGACCTTTGATCTTTGATTATATTTCTTCTTCTACCCAAAATAAGAGATGAAGTGTAGTGGCATAAAGATCAACTTTCTTCTCCCTCTTCCTCCTCTATATAGCTGCCGACCCACTCCCTTTCTTCTCTTTTTATTTTGCTTCTCTCATCTTCTCTCTTTCCTAATCTCTTACATATCTCTTCTTTCTCTTTCCAATATCTTTTCTCTCTCTATATATCTTAAGAGATCTTATTAGATTTGCAAAGCGGCAAACAAATTCTATTTAGCATGTGCTAGTACTCCCTTCTTCCACCCGGATCCTCTCTCTTTCTATATCTCTTTCATATCTTGACTTCCTTGTTTTTCTAAACAAACATTAAATGAGCTAGGGGCTTATGGTGACACATGGCTTTGAGTGTGCATCTAACCTTTGAGAAAAAAAATCAACACATACTAAACTCCCTCAAATAGCCGATGCATCCCCCCTCCATTTACTCTCCTTTTTGATTTATTCCGCATGCATACTTACATAAATAATAAACTAGCACTTTGACCAATTTTGACTTTCACCAAATTGGATTTAAATTGGGGTTTTAACTTAATATTTTGGGCTTTTTAAAAAATTGTTTGGGCCATGTAAATTACTATGATCCAATGTCCTAATTTTATCTTACCCGCATGAAATCATATAATTTATATAAAACATCTTTGATATATAAATTATATAAAACATAACATATTTAAATTACATATTTATTTTATAATTGTAAAATAAATACGGTACACATAATTTCTTATCCAAATATAATTATTTGCATATCCAATATATTATAATATAATATCCATACCTCATTAACATAAATTCAATTAAAAATTTATTTACTTCCTTAAGATATTACGATAAATATAATATCTTTTATTGATTAAATTAATTTCATATAAGAATTTATTCTAATACTCTTGGGTAAAGTAAATATAAATATGACTAAAAAACAAATTGCACCCTAAACTTTACACCTCTGTTGATATTTGCACCCCAAAATGAAAAAAGGTGTCTAAGTACACCCCAAACTTCACTTGAGCTTAACAAAAGGCACATTTTTGTCGACTTAACGGTCAAAAGTGGACCTAAAAATTTGTAAATCTTATTCTGAGAGGGGTAAGCTCGGTAGTTTGCATTAATTGAAAATTGCAGTTACATTTACACCATTACTCGTTGGTTATCAAACAAATATCCCAAATCAAATCTAGAGTAGGGTTCGATGTTTGAAGGTGAAGAATCACAATGAGTGATTCGTGATTCTTGAGGGATTCAGAAGACAATAACGTTTATGGAGTTAAAGGTGTCCCAGAATACAGTAAGTGCTTCACAGAAGATCTTCTACCAACACCTATTTTGAATAATGGGCTGGTGTAGTTAAGTGTGTTCTTTTTGTAGTTTATTGACTTCTTTTTTGTTGTAAACTGGAATGGTGGACCCTTTTTGATGATCAAATATAAGATTCTTGTCTCTTTTCTTACATTTTTTAGATTTTAGTCAATAAAATATGATGTGGTCCACACATTTAACCGATAGGGAATACTTTGTGTTTGTGGCTATGCAGGCAACAAGGAGTATTTTATAGTCAATTTGTTTCATGGTGGACACTTTAAAGAGAGCCACATAAACAGTATGTGAGAGGTACTTTTAATTTCTTTGATTTATGTCATCCTGATTACATTTCTTTATTTGACATATGTAACATGGGGAAGGAGTTGGGATATAAAGTTGGACACCTCAAGTTCCATTATAAGTCACCTGCAACTGATATGGAGAGGGGATTATTTGGGTTAGAAAATGATGATGATGTGTTAACAATGTGTATGATTATCCATTCTAGTAGACTAGTTGAAATATATTTGGAGGTTATTAGACCTGTGGGAGTAGAAGCTGACTTTGAAATTGACATTAAAGTTGATAATATTAATGAATGCAGAGATTTGAGGAGAATTGGGGATGATGAAATAGAGTCAACTGATAAAAGTTATGTGGATAGTTCTGTGGGAGAATCAACTGAGGATGAAGAGGGTGATGAAATTAGGGAGGGGGATGAGGGTGGTCAGACTGGGGGGACTGAGAGTGATGAATTGTGGGAGGGGGTAGAGGGTGATCAGTGGGGGGAGAGGCTTTGAATTTGGGAGGGCTAAAGGGTGATCAAACTAGGGGGACTGAGGATGGGGAAACTAACAAAGGGAAGGGAAAACAAAGGGAAGGGAAGGGTGTAACTATAACACAGAAAGACAAAGGAAAAGAAACAAGATTTGCACCTAACAAAGGGAAGGGAAAACAAACAGCAGAAACCCAAACTTCAGCTGAAGAACCGTATGAACCAGGATTTTCATCCTCTGACTATGATGACAGTGATGTGGAAAGGATGCCTAGGTTTGATGAGTTTGACCCTGAACCACCTAAAGAAGAACATAAAGGGTATCCAAAATTTAGGGAAGGTGACAGTGAGGATCTTGAGTTTGACCTGGGAATGACATTTACCAATATCACTGAAGTGAGAGTAGCAATAAGAAATCCTGGCATCAAACAAGGAAGGAATGTGTATTTCAAGAAAAACCTATCAAATAAGATCCAAACAAGGTGTGTGGAGCCTTGTACATGGTACTTTTATGCTGCAAAGGTGCAAAGAGAGCTCACATTTAAAATCACTAGGTTACAGAAAGTGCATACTTGTGCTCGAGAGTGGGATAATTATTGTATAAATGCAGAGTGGATTGCCAAAAAATATGAAGATGATCTTCGGATGAATCCAACATGGGGATTAGATCAGTTTCATACTAAAGTAGTTAATGATTTGGATATTGGAGTATCAAGGAGCCTAGCATACAGAGCTAAGAAAAGAGCAATGAAAAACATTGAAGGGAGTGCTGAGGAGGAGTATGGATTGGTTTTGGACTATGCTGCAGAGCTTAGAAGAGTCATGCCTGGGAGTACTTGTGTCTTGAAGAGAGCAAAACCAGAGCAGGGGCAAGACTTAGGCAGATTTTTAAGGTTTTATGTCTATCTCGCACCACTAAAAGAAGGATTTAAATTGGGGTGTAGACCACTGGTGGGGCTTAATGGTTGTTTTCTCAAAGGACCATATGGGGTCAGTTATTGAATGCAGTTGGTGTTGACCCTAACAATGGGATGTGGCCAGTTGCTTGGGCCATTGTTGAATCTGAGAACACTCAGTCTTGGTTGTGGTTTATGAACTTGTTGGTGGAAGATCTTGGGATTTCAAATGATGGAGGCAGGACATTCATTTTAGATAAACAAAAGGTATAAACATCTCTCCATTTATATATATTTTACATTGATTATTACATTGATTGCATGTTTCTGATAAAGTTCCTTTATGTTTTTGTCCCTAGGGTTTGATTAATGCTTTAGAAGATGTGGTCCCCAAGTGCTGAACACAGACATTGTGTTATGCATTTGTATAGGAACTTTTGGCAAAAGCATAAAGGCTCTGGATTAAGAAAATTGGTGTGGAATGCTGCCAAAGCTACAAATCAGTATGTCTTTCAAAAGGCAATGGATGTGTTACAAAAGGAAGATAAAAGTGCATATGAATGGTTAACTCCTAAGCCACCTGCTCAGTGGAGTAGGTCTCATTTTTAGATCATATGCAAAAGTGACATGTATATCAATAACCATTGTGAGGTATTTAATAGCAAAATTCTTAAGGCTAAAGTGAAACTAGTAATAGGGTGTCTAGAAGGACTTAGATTATATTACATGAATAGGATTGTTAAAAGGAGAGAAATCATGTTGAAACATAATGGTGTAGTGTGCCCTAGAATAGCTCAAAAAGTAGAAAAATGGAAAGGTCAGGCAGGGGGTGGATTGCCTGAGTGGTCAGGTGGTGGTGGGAGGTTTACAGTGACTATGACTTCTGGGGGTCATTCATTTGTTGTGGATTTGAAAAAAAAACATGTTCTTGTAGGAGGTGGGACTTGTCTGGAATACCTTGTGCTCATGTTGTGACATGCATTAACAAAATAAGACATGATCCATACACATATATACAACCTAATTTTTTTTTTTTTAAATAAAAGGAATTTCCTTTATTTATTATTTTGAAATAGTAAGGGTTGATTTGATTAATGTGGATAGTTAGGGGTAAAATCATAAATATTTCAAAATAAGCAAGTGGTTATAAAATATTCATTGTTGTGGGGAATATTCGTTTGGTCGTGGAATATTAAATCTTTGTCGGGGAATATTAAATGCAATGGCGCTATGACCATGTGTGAGCCCCATGTGAAAGCGATTGGATGAGGAAAGCGACAAATATAAGTTGTTTAAAAATAGCGGCGTAATTATTACAGATTAATCTTTGTTGGAATACCCGGTGGTAAAAAACACACTAATCTGGCGTTGTTGAGCAGTAGCTGCGGTATTGCATCAATTATTGATCCTTACGTGAAAGGCTTTACTCGATAATTATTACGATAATTCTTATTCGATATTTTATTTTATTGATTCAATAATTCTTTGCGTTGGTATTTTATATTATTCTTTGTTTTGATAATTGTCAACTTACGATATTTCCCATTATCGGATCGATAATTCATATTATTTGAATAATATTATTAGATAACATTATTGGCGATGTCTAGAAAGTTACATCTAAGGAGAGGTTTGGTCACCTAATTGCGGCGCCCGATAAGGAGAGATCCTTATTGGAAAGCCCCTCTTTCTGAGGCGCACTGGTTGTCATAATTGTGATTACGTAATATTATTTGGGAATAATTAATTATTGATTTATATGATAAGAAAATATTTATTTGATATGGATATAAATGATGGATTTATTTATTATATGTGGTTATAATTGAAGGATTTAATGTTGAGGTGTTTTATCGGTATTTTTTGTCGGAATGGAGGTATTAAAAATCAAATCGGTATTTTTACGATATATTGCGTGAGTTATAATTTTTAATCGTAGTTGGATCGTTGCGATTTTTGGATATGTTATACATATATAAGTTGAGTATATGTCTACAAATTTTGAACGAATTAAAATGAGCGAATGATTTGTTATAAATTTTAAGAGGTGTTTGATTCGGAAAGTAGGGTTATAATTGATTTTGGTGGAAAATTCTAGAATTGAGTGGGCCCCACTTGTGGTTGGTGAAAAAAAAAATGTGCTGAATTTTATTTCAAATGTGGTGGGTGGCAATAGTAGCGAGTAAAGCCATCGGTGCGGTCGAATCTGCTTGGTGGCTAACATTTTCTATAAATAGAGGGCTAAGTTAGAATTGAAAATCACACACGAAACAAAGTTTTCTCTCTTTCTCTCTCTATATTATTGGCGTATTTTGTGAGTATTTAGATACTTTGAGAGTTCTTTGTTGATACAAGTTTCATTGACATCACTTAGATCTTTCCTTAGAAATCTTGATTCTTTGAGGTAAGGGATGTTATTTTCTTCTCAAATGATATTATTTCTTGATATCATTATCTTTGAAATATTAGTTGGAACTTTTTATCAAATTTGGAACTTTTTCATGTATGGGGTTACTATTCATGAGTTCTTATTCACGAGTTACTATTCATGAGTTCTTATTCACGATTCTTATTCACGAGTACTATTAATGAAGCGTGAAAATGTTTTTTTTGTGGAATTTCTATCTTTTGGTGTTGGAGTTACTATTCACGTATCGGAACTATTCACGTATCTGACCTTATTCACGATATCTGGCACTATTCATCGAAAAATAAAATTTCTTCTTTTCGTCCAAAATATCTATTATGCGGATACTAGCTTTGATTGTATCCATGTTTTAATCATTCTTGAATTTTACACCACTATGATTATTTTGAGGTATTTTTGAACATGGATAAAACAAAGTACGAATCCTTAATCCTTAATCCTTGTCATTTTGTTTCACTGGATTCGTTTCTTTAAAAAAAAAATATTTTTCATCATCCTCAGTCTTAAATGATGATATTATTGAATATCTTTGGCCTGTAGTGCAAAGATGAATGATTTCTGAAGAATATCTTTGGCCTGTAGTGCAAAGATGAGCAGGTGTTTAAATGAACATGAATGGTGAAGAATATCTTTGGCACAGTAGTGCAAAGATGAGCAGTGTTTAAATGAACATGACCCAGTGATGAATATCTTTGGCTGTAGTGCAAAGATGAATATTTGATTCGGATGTTTATGGATTGTTATTTACGGGGATAAAAGATGAGCGATGAACTTTTAAATTCATACATAGAAGATAGTAGTTTGCATTCTCTACTTAACTCTTCTAATGAATTATTATTTCATTGCGAATATTGATTTAAAATTTGTTGTCTATTGTATTCTATTAAATTTTTTCCTGTTGAAGACTAACGATAATTTGTTGTATATTATCTTAGTCGTAATATTCTTTCTTGAGCTAGTTGAGCTCACCCTTTTCTTTTTGTTCCATTCTTCTCGGGGAGGCGAGAATATAGCGAAGTCTGAGTCGGGGTATGGAATGAAGGTTTTAGAAAGGATTGTTTAGTAGTCCTCACCATTTTTGTAAAATAATGTATCGATAAATGTGATGAGGATTTATTTGAGTATAGATATTATACAGAAGATAATATTTGTATTTAAACTCACAGTTTCTTGTTGTAATAATAAAGTTGTAGTTGTTTACGTACCATGTATTGACAACTCGAGAATGGGTGATGTATATACCTATTTTGGGGGCGTCGCGGTTGGTATCGAGCTTAGGGATATGATCTCTGGCGGAGATCGGGGAATAGAACTAGGAGGGAGGCAGAGTAAATCCTTCGCTAGTGTGTCTACTAAGCTTATTTGTTAGTTGGTCGATATATAGGGATATTATGTGATATATTGATTTCCTTAATTAACCTTTGTTTTTATGGCGGTATTTGAGAATGTCGGTGAGAATATTAACAATGGAAATGAGGCCGAAGGAGGCGCTTTGTACTCACCAGCGAGGAGAGCGCGTACAACAGTGGTGATGTTCCTCTCTGTGAACAACACCATTGAAGCGAGATGATGAGCGAGGGGATGTTTAGAAGCTTTTTGCGGTTCATGCAAAATCAGACGAGGAGACTCGTGTTCAAAATCTGAGGAGGAAATGATAGCAATTCACGGGTTGTCACGACCAACGTTCAAAAAGTTGGGACCACGAATTTAAGGGAAAGCGAGATCCGATCATGGCGGAAACATGGGTCAAACAAATTACCAAGATATTCGATGTCTTGGGATGCGGAGAACAGAAGGTTCCATTCGCCACCTTTATGTAAAAGTGGCGGCGGACTCTTTGGTGGGAATGCGTGAAGCGTACCCATCGGCCGCTTTTCGGCATGTCTTGGGAGGCGTTTGAGAGACTATTTAATGACAAATACTTTCACGAAAGTGTTCGTCGTATGAAGGAAGTGGAGTTCATCAGATTAAGAAAAAAACAACATGGCGGTGTCTCGATGCGAGGCAAAGTTTGCGAGTTATCGAGTTTGCACCTCATTTGGTGGAGAATGAGGAGCGTATGGCGGATGTTTCTTAGAGGTTTGAAACCGGCATCGTCGGTATCTCATTTCTCATAAACTTTCTCTTTATTCGGATGTTGTAAGCAGGGCTCAATTATTAGGCGAGATAACGATACGGTCATTGAGGACCCTGACGAGGATCGTACGGAGATAGCGATCAGCAGAATAATGATAACCGGCGGAGAAAAGCAGACGGACAAAAATGGTTTACCACTACGGTGGTGGTAATCATGGTCGTGAAAACGAAGAAGCGAGTCGGGAGGAGATTTAAAAAAGGAGATTTAACAACGACTATGTGAAGGCAGCAGTCTGGCGTGACAAGCTGGTTCTAAGGAGGAAGCGACCACCGGTCGTATCTTACAAATCGGAAAAGAGGACATATCGGTCAAGCTACCCACAGCAGATTCAAGGTATGCTATAGTTGTGGAAAGGAAGGACATATCGCTTTCGAGATTATGCAGTAGCGAAACCTAGTTCAGTGAGGGACGGTGACTCAAAAAACTGTCCCGAGAAAAGTCAAAGTCAGCGATTTAGGAAGGCGTTTGTTGTGGTTGGTCAAAATCGAGGAACCCAAACGAGGTGATCACGGGTAAGCTATTTATAAATTCTTGCGAAGTTTATACCTTACTTTGATCTGGGTCTACCCATTCATTTATCTCTCTGCGCATGTGCTCAAGCGTTTAAACTTGACTCAGGAGAAATTAGACTTTGATCTATCTCATGTGGAAACTCAGTTAGGAGAAACTTTCATCACATCCTTTGTTTATAAATCTTGTTTGATTCAAGTTGGCACCATTACCTTACATTGACCTTATCTCTTTAAAGATACTTGCTTTTGATGTGATTTTAGGAATTGATTGGTTAACTACTCATCATCATGCCAAAATTGATTGTTTCGTAAGGTTGTTAGTTTTCATATTCTAACTTGACTGTTATGCAATTCAACAACTAAACCATTAAAATCAATCACTATCATATCTAATCATAAAGCTATTCGTTTATTGAAAAGCGGATGTCAAGCTTTCTTAGCCCATGTTATGGATTTGAATAAAGACACGTCAAATTTGAATAATATTCTGTTGTTATTGACTTTCTGGCGTATTTCAGAAGAACTTCCGGTCTACCCCGAGCGTGAAGTTGAATTCTTTATTGATCTTGAACTGGTACAAAGCCCATTTCTAAAACCCCATATCGAATGGCTCTATTGAACTTGAGGAGTTAAAGGTCCAACTACGAGGAATTGTTGGACATCGGTTTCATTCGTCTAGTACATCTCCTTGGGGTGCTCTGTTTTATTAAGTAAAGAAGAAAGAGCGGGAGTATGCGACTTTGTATTGACTATCGGGGAATTGAACCATGTCACCATCAAGAATAGGTATCCTCTACCTCGTATTGATGACTTGTTTGACCCGATTCTGAGGCACAATTCTTTTCAAAAATCGATCTTAGATTACGGATATCATCAATTTGAAGATTTAGGCGAGGATATTCAAAGCGCCTTGAGAACTTCGGTATGGGCATTATGAATTCTTAGTCATGTCTTTTCGGACTAACTAATGCTCCTGCTGACTTTCATGGATATGATGACCAAAGTATTGAGGAATATTTGGATCGGTTTGTTGTTGTCTTTATTGATGACATCCTTATATATTCAAAAGTCGTGAAGATCATGAGCACCATTTGAAATTTGGTACTCCAAAGGCCCGTGAAAACCAACTATATGCCAAATTGAAGAAATACGAGTTACGGCTTGAGGAAGTAGCCTTTCTTGGGCATGTGGTGTCAAAACATGGAGTATCTGTTGATCCGTGAAGATTGAAGCAATCAAAGTTAGAACAGCAAAAGTCGGTGTTGAAATACGTAGCTTTTTGGGCTTATTTGGTTATTATCGGAGATTCGTGGAAGGTTTTCTCGAATCGCTACTCCATTAACTTCGGCTAACTTCGGAAGGATACAAAATTCGTTTGGAATGAAGAATGCGAGAAGAGTTTCAAGAGCTTAAGAGGAGACTTATTTGGCTTTTGTTCTAACAATACCATCTGGTTCGGATGGATTTGTTATCTCTACGATACTTGAGGCAAAGGGTTAGGATGTGTTCTCATGCAGCGTGGGAAAGTCATAGCCTATGCCTCGCATGACAACTAAAAGAGTATGAGAGGAATTATCCTACTCATGATCTAGAGTTAGCGTGATCGTTCCTTGTTAAAGATATGGAGGCACTATCTATATGGGAGAAAGTGGAGATATATTCGGACCATAAAAGCCTTAAATATTTCTTCACTCAAAAAGAACTCAACATGCGGCGGTGACGTTGGCTCGAACTATTAAAAGACTACGACCACACTATTGATACCATCACGGTAAAGCGAGCGTGGTGGTGGCGCATTGAGTAGAAGATCATATGCGGGAGCGAGTGCGATGATGTAAAGTATACGCATAGAGCCGACTTTAATAGAAAAAGTTAAGGTTGCTCAAGCCCCGCGGGCCGGGTGATCGTATGATGAAGAAAGTCAAGAAGGAGCTATTAGGAGCGAGAATTGATGAAGAAGGAATACTTGAGTCCACTCTAGACTTTGTGTTCTAACGACTCGATTTGAAGAACAAGATTATGATGGAGGCACCTGATACACCATTTGCAATCCATCTGGAAGTACTAAAATGTATCGTGATCTTGAGATACATTTTGGTGGAACAATATGAAGAGAGAGATTGCAAAGTTTATCTCGATGTGTTTAACTTGTCGGCGTGTAAAGGCGGAGCATCTAGTACCTAAGGGTCCGTTGCAACCACTTGAGATTCCGGAATGGAAGTGGGAACACATTACCATGGATTTAGATTTACGGGTCTTCTACGGTTTCTCAAGGCATCAATCTATTTGGGTTATTGTTGATAGATTAACCAAATCTGCTCATTTCTTCCGATCTGGGAGACTTATTTCCTTGAGCGTCTTGCTAGTATATGCGTAAATGAGATTGTGAGGTTGCATGGCATGCACTGTATCCATAGTTTTGGATCGTGACCCAAGATTCACTTCAAGATTTTGGGTTAGCTTGCAAAAAGCTATGGAGCGCAGTTTGCGATTTAGTTGACATATACCATCCCCCAAGCAGACGGACAATCGAGAGGACTATTCAAACTCTTGAAGATTTATTAAGACTACGTGTCCTAGACTTCAAGGCGGTTAGGATAAGTATTTACCATTGGTGGAATTCTCCTGACACAAGATTATCGGCAAGTATAGGTGTGGCTCCATTGAAGCATTATATGGGCGAAAATGTCGTTCTCGATATGTTGGGATGAGGTGGGTGGGTGAAGCAACATTGTTGGGACCGAGTTGAAATGCGATATGACTCTAGAAAAGATCAAATGATTCGACAAGCGTATACAAAACGGCACAAGATCGACAAAAAAGTTATGCGGATCTTCATCGAAAGGGCGTGGAATTTAGTGTAGGGGATCATGTATTATTGCGAGTTGCTCCATGGAAGGGAGTTACAAGATTTGGGAAGAGAGGAAAGCTCGATCCACGATTTATTGGTCCATTTCAAATTCTTATTAGGAAGTAGGAAATGTAGCCTATAGACTTGCGTTACCTCAAGTATGTCTCGTGTTCATAATGTGTTTCACATATCTCATACTTCGTAAATATGTGAAAGACCCGAACCACGTTATAGAGTTAGAAAGCAGGACGAGATATAGAAGACTTAGCGTATGAGGAGGTACTGTCAAGATTTTGGATAGGAAAGGGCATGTCCCCTAGTATGAAAAGGTCATACCACAAGTTAAAGTTTTGTGGAGGAATCATCTTTATAGAGAAATGACACGGGAATTGGAAAGCGGAAATGAAAGCGAGGTATCCTCACCTTTTGAAACACACGAATACGTCGTCGATTGAGGACGAAATTTCATAAGGAGGGAGGTTGTAAGACCATTTTTTTTTTTAAATAAAAGGAATTTCCTTTATTTATTATTTTGAAATAGTAAGGGTTGATTTGATTAATGTGGATAGTTAGGGGTAAAAATCATAAATATTTCAAAATAAGCAAGTGGTTATAAAATATTCATTGTTGTCGGGGAATATTACGTTTGGTCGTGGAATATTAAATCTTTGTCGGGGAATATTAAATGCGACATGTGTGACCATGTGTGGGCCCCATAATGGAAAGCGATTGGATGAGAAAGCGACAAATATAAGTTGTTTAAAAATAACGGCGTAATTATTACAGATTATCTTTGTTGGAATACCCGGTGGTTAAAACACACTAATACTGGCGTTGTTGAGCGAGTAGCTGCGGTATTGCATCAATTATTGATCCTTACGTGAAGGCCTTTACTCGATAATTATTACGATAATTCTTATTCGATATTTTATTTTATTGATTCAATAATTCTTTGCGTTGGTATTTTATATTATTCTTTGTTTTGATAATTGTCTTTGCTTGAGTATTTCCCATTATCGGATCGATAATTCATATTATTTGAATAATATTATTAGATAACATTATTGGCGATGTCTAGAAAGTTACATCTAAGGAGAGGTTTGGTCACCTAATTGCGGCGCCGAAGGAGAGATCCTTATTGGAAAGCCCCCTCTTTCACAGGAAGCTGCTGGTTGTCATAATTGTGATTACGTAATATTATTTGGGAATAATTAATTATTGATTTATATGATAAGAAAATATTTATTTGATATGGATATAAATGATGGATTTATTTATTATATGTGGTTATAATTGAAGGATTTAATGTTGAGGTGTTTTATCGGTATTTTTGTCGGAATGGAGGTATTAAAAATCAAATCGATATTTTTACGATATATTGCGTGAGTTATAATTTTTAATCGTAGTTGGATCGTTGCGATTTTTGGATATGTTATACATATATAAGTTGAGTATATGTCTACAAATTTTGAGCCGTTAAAATGAGCGAATGATTTGTTATAAATTTTAAGAGGTGTTTGATTAGGAAAGTAGGGTTATAATTGATTTTGGTGGAAAATTCTAGAATTGAGTGGGCCCCACTTGTGGTTGGTGAAAAAATGTGCTGAATTTTATTTCAAATGTGGTGGGTGGCAATAGTAGCGAGGTAAAAGCCATCGGTGCTTGAGTCGAAGTCTGCCTTGGTGGGCTAACATTTTTTCTATAAATAGAGGGCTAAGTTAGAATTGAAAATCACACGAAACAAAGTTTTCTCTCTTCTCTCTCTATATTATTGAGCGTATTTTGTGAGTATTTAGATACTTTGAGAGTTCTTTATTCGATCAAGTTTCATTCGACATCACTTAGATCTTTCCTTAGAAATCTTGATTCTTTGAGGTAAGGGATGTTATTTTCTTCTCAAATGATATTATTTCTTGATATCATTATCTTTGAAATATTGGTTGGAACTTTTTATCAAATTTGGAACTTTTTCATGTCGGGGGTTACTATTCATGAGTTCTTATTCACGAGTTACTATTCATGAGTTACTATTCACGAGTTCTTATTCACGAGTACTATTATGTAAGCGTGAAATGTTTTTTGTGGAATTTCTATCTTTTGGTGTCGGAGTTCTTATTCACGTATTCTTATTCACGTATCTGACCACTATTCACGTATCTGCACTATTCATTGAAAAATAAAATTTCTTCTTTTTCGTCCAAAATATCTAATACGGATACTAGCTTTGATTGTATCCATGTTTTGATCATTCTTGAATTTTACACCACTATGATTATTTTGAGGTATTTTTGAACATGGATAAAACAAATCTGAATCCTTAATCCTTAATCCTTGTCATTTTGTTTCCTTTGGATTCGTTTCTTTAAAATATTTTTCATCATCCTCGGTCTTAAATGATGATATTATTGAATATCTTTGGCTGTAGTGCAAAAGATGAATGATTTTCTGAAGAATATCTTTGGCTGTAGTGCAAAGATGAGCAGTGTTTAAATGAACATGACTAAGTGAAGAATATCTTTGGCTGTAGTGCAAAAGATGAGCAGTGTTTAAATGAACATGACCGGTGATGAATATCTTTGGCACATGTAGTGCAAAGATGAATATTTGATTCGAGGATGTTTATGGATTGTTGTTACGGGGATAAAAGATAGGCGATGAACTTTTAAATTCATACATAGAAGATAGTAGTTTGCATTCTCTACTTAACTCTTCTAATGAATTATTATTTTCATTGCGAATATTGATTTAAAATTTGTTGTCTATTGTATTCTATTAAATTTTTCCTGTTGAAGACTAACGATAATTTGTTGTATATTATCTTAGTCATAATATTCTTTCTTGAGCTAGTTGAGCTCACCCTTTTCCTTTTGTTCCATTCTTCTCTCGGGAGGCGAGAATATAGCGAGTGCAAGTCGGGGTATGGAATGAAGGTTTTAGAAAGGATTGTTTAGTAGTCCTCACCATTTTGTAAAATAATGTATCGATAAATGTGATGAGGATTTATTTGAGTATAGATATTATACAGAAGATAATATTTGTATTTAAACTCACTTGTTGTAATAATTTCTTGTTGTAATAATAAAGTTGTAGTTGTTTACGTATTTTTTCAAGATCCTATATGGGTTTAATATTGATTTTTAGAAACTCGAGAATGGGTGATGTATACCTATTTTGGGGAAAAAAGGCGTCGGGGCTCAACTTATGAATTATTGATGTATGTATGTTTTGTGCATAGGGCCAAAAATGTGTGACTGGGATTGTAAATTGATTAGAACATGATGTATTTTATTAATAGGCCTATTAAGACAACTGTTTTGAATTGCCTCTGATTTGTGGATTGTACTGGGAATTAATTAAGTAATTGAATGGCAATACCAGTTCCTTTATGATGTAATGTGTGTATACAGTGTGTGTATGATGTAATGTGTGTTGATACATGTGGGCAATTGCAGTGTGGTTATTATAACAGTTGTTTATGTATAATACAAGTGTACAACTATTTTATGGTGCTGATGCAGTGTGTGTTTGATGTATGATGCAGTGTGTGTTTGATGTGCAGTGTGTTTTTTTATAACAGTTGTTGTGCATTAATGTTTTATAACTATTTTGTTATTGTGCATTAGTGCAGGTGATGTGTTTGATGTGCAGTGTGTTGCAGTGTGTTGTTTGAATTTGTCTCATTTGTGCATTAATGCAGGTGATGTGCATTTGTGAGCCAGTGTGCAAATGTGCAAGTGATGTGCAGTTTTGCAGGTGATGGGCTATACTCTATTAGTGTGCAGGTGATGTGCAAGTGTGCAAGTGATGTGCATTATCTTGTGCAAGTGTGCATTAATGCAGGGTGCCTATGAAATGCACCAGGTATCATAAATTGCACACCAACCATACACAATCTGTATAATTGCAGCAATTGATTACAACCAATAAATTTCCCATAGATTACAACCAATAAATTTCATTCAACCATCTTGGTTTATAACATGTTCATTCAAAGAAATTGCCTATACATTACAACCAATAAATTACCCAAAAAAGATGCCCAACAATTACATTCCATAAGTGTCCTAATTTCTACCACTATATTGCTAGAAATTACAATCCCATAAATTTTATTCTCAATAATTGCACACAAAAGGTGTCATATTTAGTCAGACTACTACCAATACATACTTAGCCAAGTTGCAGTTTACAATCCAAGTTGCTTGTTTTCAAGTCTGGAGGGGTGTTTCATCCTTTGTTGAGATAAACATTAACTAAAAAATTACAATCCAAGTTGTAGTTAATAGACCCTTTGCAAACCTTGCCCTAACTCTGCACTGTTTCAGTTCATCTTTCACAACTTTGGTTTCAGCATCCAAATTCTCTAATCTTCTTATTAATCCAGATATTACTTCCCTTGAACGATCACACATTGGAGGATCAGCCCAAGCAAAAAAATTACAACCATCGTGCCCATCTTCACACCAATCTGGGCAGCCAAAGAATCTTCTACCGGCATTGTTTGAGCTTCTCCAAGCTGTCTTCACCACTAATTTCTTCATGCACCAGCAATTTCGAACCATTGTGAGCCCTAATTTTTCTTGATTTTCTTAATCGAATTTCTAAGATCGAGCTGCACTATGCTATTGAATCACTCTGTAATAAAGTTGGAGAAGATAAAGAAGGAAAAGTCTTAAATACCCCTTCAGATTTGGATCTGTGCCTTAGCCGGTCACTTTTTACCGGTTAAGTCAGCAAAGTGTGTCTTTTGTTCAGCTCAAGTGAAGTTTGGGGTGTACTTAGACACCTTTTTCAGTTTGGGGTGCAAATATCAACATAGGTGTAAAGTTTGGGGTACAATTTGTCTTTTAGTCTATAAATATTATATGCTTAACCCGCCCTTTTTTGCTTCATTACGCAAATTGTTCCTAACAATTTTATTTCCTCGCGTAACATATATATATATATATATATTAACTCCTAATTACAAGTTACACCAAACATGCACCCATCACATATAGAAAATAATTAATAAATTTATTTTCTCACATTATAAATTATTTATATCAATTTCTTTACATATAAAAATATAATTTAATATATTTAACACATTACGTAAATATACATATCCTTTATAAATCATAAAATAATTTATATACTCATATATTAGACTAGACATTTAATTTAATGTCTATTAAACCTCTTAATACAGTTTGCTACATTTAATAAGCCTTTTTAATACGGCTTGCCATATTTATTATTACATATTCTCTTTCAATTATTAAACCGTATCAATTTTTCTTAAATTATTTAAATAAACCCTCTATTTCCACTCTAGGTTTTAAACTTTAACCTTTAATTTAATTAGTCAAAATCTTCTAAATTTTTGGGTTGTCACATTCACTCCTTCATCTAAGAATTTCTTCCCCAAAATTACATCATACTAATATCTGCTTCTTCTATTCATCAAAACTAGGTTTTAAACTTAACCCTTATCTAATCTCATCTGATTTCATTCTCAATTAATGAGTTCATACTATCTCCTTCTATGAGGATCTCCTCTATCATCACATTCTTTCATGACTTCTCTCTAAGAAGTTAAAACTTTTCATATCATGCTGAGGAGTTATAGAGGCCATGAACACATAGTTTTAACGGTATTCACACCGCAAAACGGTAAATTACTAGGTATGTTTACAATCATGAAGAAGGTAAACTACCGCTGATAGTACTTTAGGTAATCAGCCTATCATACGCTTACGTCGTGCACAACGTATCAATCTTGCATAGAGACTATTTGCGCTACTGGATTGGATTATTTTATCCAATCGGGGTTGTTCACCTCAGACTTAGCATAAGAGTCCGTACCAAAACAATTTGGTTCGGGATAAATTCTCAAAGAGATTTTTGAATTTTTATAAACATTTGTCTAGCTGAATCAAATAGCTTAGACGTATACTAATAATTCGAACATCAATTGAAACATGTGTCTGGCTAAATTCAATTGGCAATAAATTATCTTTAAAATTCTGAAAATCATTTTATGACGTCATGATATCGCACTGTATTTATAGTCCGTTTGAGGATTCCATCATTTTGTGACTTTGTCATACTACATCATACCATAGTGGGCTAACGATCTTTAGATCACATCCAACACTAGGCAATTCTGCATTGATAACTCCATCATTTTTATCATCTCTACACTAGGTTCAATGATGCATTGATGATATATAAAACACATTTTGATATTTCAAATCATTTATCTAGCCAAAGCAATTAGCGTAGATATATGAATAATAGAACTTTTAAAACTCATTGGTTCAGGGATTTGACCCGATATTTTTCAAAAAATGTTTTTATTAGCACAAAGTCAATAATTTCGAGGTCTAGCATAGCTAGAAGATTCGAATACCTGTGCTTCCTCCATCAACTCAAATTTTCTCCAATGCTTCACTACTTAATAATTATATCTATATTTATCATCCTTCAATCTTACTACATTGAATATCCTCAGTTCTCAATCCATAACTTTTCTATACCCCAGTAGAGTTCATTAAACATACCACACATTATGAGTTCAGGAAATTACCATAATAATAAGATTTTAGGAAGTTATCCTAGCAATACGTAGTCCAAGAACTAATCAGGTACTGCCCATACGCTTAGGGGTTCAAAAACATACCATACGATTATGAGTTATAAACTTATCATAAGTATAAGTTTTAAGAACTCTCACTTAACCTTATCTTCTCTAATGATCAAATATAAATATGAGAAAAGAATCACCTTCTCGCCATATGTATATCGATAGTGCGTCCCCAATATTTCAATGATTATCAATGTGATAGACTAAGTGCAAGCACAAAACCCCTGGCCATACAAAGGTTTATGCAACTCAGCTATCACATGAGCCCTCATTCGAAATCCCACATGATCCTAACTTCCTCCTTACTCAATATGAATTTTCTTTAATCTGTATCTTTAGCATTTACCACTCTTTCCTGAGTTTACACAGTACAATTTCATAGTACATTCTTTTTATAGCATCAAGCTATATCTTCTTAATCGTTTAACATATCATATCTTATTACAACTTCATCCAAATTATTTCACATATTTATTAATAATTTAATTGATAAACTTGATTATTTAAAATCTTAAACATTCATCTATTCCCAAAACTGCAATCTTTACATTGCTCTATAACAACTCTTTATCATATACATTATGATTTAACATTTAATATTTTATTTTATAAATTCTTCTTTATAATTCAGCAAACCAAATTGTATAATTCAACAAACCAAATTCTATAATCCAGCAAACCGAATACTTAATTCAGCAAACTGAATTCAAACTATATTCTAATATAGCAAACTGTATTCCCTTTTTAAGCATATTAAATTCCAATCCAGCATGCTATATACCCAATATAGTATAATGAATGTCCAATTCAACATACTTTATTCTTAAAATAACTTATCTTCTATTTATTATCAGAGTCGGGCAACTCCAGATTCTTATCTTTATAACTCTTTGAGATTCTTCTTTAAATCTTATTTATCTTCTTCTTTACTTAACAATGAATTTTCCCAAATTCATCTCTTAGCACTTTAAACTCTATTTGAGTTTATTCCTTATCCTCATATTTGAGGTTATAGCCTATGGTGCCCCTACCTAAGGTTTATAACCTACAACTCACCAACCTGTGACGCCCTCAAATCCGGGTCTCTTGAACTTTGGACCTAGTGCGTCATGATACATTATCTTCATACATAATCTATAAACTAATGCGGAAATATAAACATAATTAGTTTATTACACAATGATTCTACAATATTTCCCAAGGTTTACAAACCTAAATCATTACATACCTTAATAACTCACAAGGTTTACATCATCAATTTACGTAAGTTATCATAGTAGACAAATAATCTCCATCTTTGCCTTTGACGTTGTTCTTCTTTGAGCATTTGGGTTAAACTGTACCGCTGATTACCGCTAAGCAATTTAATTTAATCTCTTATGAAAGACCTTTGATCTTTGGCATATTTCTTCTTCTACCCAAAATAAGAGATGAAGTGTGGTGGCACAAGGATCAACTTTCTTCTCCCTTTTCCTCCTCCATAGTGTTGCCGACCCACTCCCTTTCTTTTCTTTCTATTTTTCTTCTCTCATCTTCTTTCTCTCCTAATCTCTTACATATCTCTTCTTTCTTTTTCCAATATCTTTTCTTTCTTTCTCTCTATCTTAAGAGATCTTATTAGATATGCAAGGTGGCAAACAAATTCTATTTAGCATGTGTTAGTACTCCCTTCTTCCACCCGACTCCTCTTTCTTTCTCTATCTCTTGCATATCTTGGCTTCCTTGCTTTGCTAAACAATCATTAAATGAGCTGGGGGCTTATGGTGACACATGACTTTGAGTGTGCATCTAACCTTTGAGAAAAAAAATCAACATATGCTAAACTCCCTCAAATAGTCGGTGCCTCCCCCCCCCCCCCCATTTACTCTCCTTTTTGATTTATCCCACATGCATACTTACATAAATAATAAACTAGCACTTTAACCAATTTTGACTTTCACCAAATTGGATTTAAATTGGGTTTTTAACTTAATATTTTGGGCTTTTAAAAAAATTGTTTGGGCCATATAAATTACTATGGTCTAATGTCTTAATTTTATCTTACCTCATGAAATCATATAATTTATATAACACATCTTTGATATATAAATTATATAAAACATAACATAACATATTTAAATTACATATTTATTTTATAATTGCAAAATAAATATGCTACACATAATTTCTTATGCAAATACAATTATTTACTGACTCCAAGATATTATAATATAATATCCATACCTCATTAACATAAATTCAATTAAGAATTTATTTACTTCTTTAAGATATTACGATAAATATAATACTCTTCTTGATTAAATTAATTTCATATAAGAATTTATTCTAATACTCTTGGGTAAAGTATATATAAATATTATATGTTTAACTTTTGCCTCTTTTTTGCTTCATTACATAAATTGTTCCCAATAATTTTATTTCCTCACACACACACACACACACACATATATATATATATATATATATATATATATATATATATATATATATTAACTCCTAATTACAAGTTACACCAAACATGCACACATCACATATAGAAAATAATTAATAAATTTATTTTCTCACATTATAAATTATTTATATCAATTTTTTACATATAAAAATATAATTTAATATATTTACCATATTACATAAATATACATATCCTTTATAAATCATAAAATAATTTATATACTCATATATTAGACTAGACATTTAATTTAATGTCTATTAAACCTCTTAATACGGTTTGCTACATTCAATAAGTCTTCTTAATACGACTTGCCATATTTATTATTACATAATCTCTTTCAATTATTAAACCATATCAATTTTTCTTTAAAATTTTAAATAAATCCTCTATTTCCACTCTAGGTTTTAAACATTTACCTTTAATTTAATCAGTCAAGATCTTCTAAATTTTTGGGTTGTCACACGTACCATGGAACCTCTGTTTTATTTGCAAACAATTGTTCGTCGGGAAAGAATTCATTGATTGCGGTGTTGTCATCTTCTCCTTGTGCACTGTTTTCCAATCTCAACAAATGGTCCACCACTTGATTCTCGCTTCCCTTTCTATCTCGAATTTCTAAGTCGAATTCTTGAAGCAACAGAATCCATCCAATTAACCTCGGCTTCACATCTTTCTTTGAAATAAGGTATTTAATTGCGGAATTGTCCATGAACACCACTACTGTAAGACCCCAACTTTTATAAAAAAAGATGATTTTTTTTATATAAATATCATTTTTGAATATTAAGGTTTGAATTTGTTATAATGTTATAGTTGTGGATAATATTTATAACTTTTGCAAAGTAAACAAGTTGTTATATAATATTCAATTGGTCGGGAAATATTCGTTTTAACAGGGAATATTCGTACGACGGCACAATCATTGGTGGACCCCACAACGTAATTATTGTCGGAATGAGAAAACGACAGAAATATCTTTTTATGAAAATAATGGCAGAAGTTTTACCGTTAACTGTTAAAATAACAGGTCTTAAAAGTACAGTAATACGCGTGGTTGCATAGTAGCACACGGTATTGATTATTGATGCTTACGTGAAAAGTCACTCAGTTATATTTTATTATTGCTATAGTAATTGCTGCATCATATCTCTCATATTATTGATTCAATTATTGTCACAGTAACATCTTCAAAATATTTTATATTATTAAATTAATAATTGAGACGACAAAGTTATTAATATTATTATTTGCAATATTGACGATGTCTAGAAGTTCTGTCAAGGAGAGGTTTGGTCACCTAATTGCACGCCACTAGGGAGAAATCCTTATTGGAAAGCCCCCTCTTTCCTGGGAACGATCTGGTTGTTAATATTACGAGTTATAATAATATAAATAAATGTTGTTAAAATTATTGAGGGAATTTTTATGAAGTATTTGTTGGACCCCCACTTACCTATTTTTCAAAATAGTCGGGAGAAAGTTATCTCGGTTTATATATATATATATATATATATATATATATATATATATATATATGTTATATATGTATGTTTGTATGCCTTGGACGGCAGGCAACGACTGATTATATATATATATTATAATTTTGTTTTATTAGATTATAAATAGAATATATTATATTTTATTTAAAGTTTTTATTTTATTAGAATATTTTATTGCACAGTAATGAATAGTAAAATCAAAATTTTCTTCGATTTTTGCCCGTGAAGAATTCACCGAATATATTACTGTGCGTCCGTGAATAAATTCTAAATAGTATCCTTTTCATTCTCCTATAAATAGGATGCTTAATTAGATCTGAAAATCACACCAGAATCAGAGAATTCTTCTTCCATAATATTGAGCGTATTTCTTTCGAGTTTTAGAAAGCTTTGAGCGTAGAAAACAGTGAAAGTTTTCTTCAAGAATATCCCCGCTATACCAGTTGGAATACTCTTCTTTTCAAGGTAAGGGATGTTATTTTTGTTCAATATTCGCTTGAAATAATATTTTCTTCCATACTCTGTAGTATGTAAGTAATATTATTTCGCTTTGATTCAATTCTATACTCATTTGGTTAAAGTTTTGGCTTCTATACTCCATGAAATTAGTAGAATATCCTTAAAATTTGCGTTTCATCCAGTATCTTTTCATGGAAATATTATTCTTAGCATTCTTGACAATTTTTAACTTTTTTATGCCGGAGTACTATTCACGAGTTACTATTCACAAAGTACTATTCACGGGGTACTATTCACTCAAGTACTATTCACCCGGGGTACTATTCATGATAAAAATTGATTCGTTTTCGATCCAAATCATTTTTGGTACAATATTATTCTTGAATTTTACTCCACAAAGCAGTATCATGTTGACAATTTGGACGTTATTGATTTCTGGATAAATAAAATTATAAATCTTTAATAATTTATCCTTTGCTTTCATTTAATTGAATTCTTATATCATTGTCATCATCCTCATGTTTATTTTATGTTGAAAGTCATATGTGGCATGTAGTGCATAGATGGACTTGGTATGATTATGACAAGGGATTAATCGGTATAATCATGACCGTAATGTTACGTAATTTATTTAGTGTTTTAAAAATCATATAAAAATGATTTAAGTGTTATAAAAATATTTTAAGTTATAAAATATAACTTTTGATATTTTGTCATGAAAATATTAATATTAATAGCAATTATCGGATAATGGATTTAAAGGTTTATAAATCACATAAATGAGAGATTAAAGTATTAAAAATACTTTGAAATATTATAAATATATGATAATATTATGTTATGATTTTCATTAATATTTAATATTAAATAAATATTAATGATTAAAGGATTATGTGATATTTAATTCATTTAAATACGATTTTAATGATTGAAAAAATATAATAAATAGTAATAATTATCTGAAAATTATTACAAGCCTATGAATAATGTTTTGATTGATAAGAAAATTTTCTAAGATATTGTTAAGTGTTTAGGCAGAGTTTAATTGAACTTAAACTCAAGTATTGTCCGACTAGACCATCGGGATGTTAGAATTTTGTCGGATTCAACTCGGACTTAAATAGCCTGACTTGATGCTAAGTTTTATGTGCTGAATAGACTGATAGAGTTATGTGCTATGTGTTTAGGTTATTCTATGTATATATATATAATAGTATTAAATTGTGATGATATTATTCTAATATTGGAGAACTATATTACTAATATTAGGTCTTCAGACAAAGTTTAATAATTTGTGTAATAGTAATCGACCGAACAGGCAAGTTTTTCTTAACTCTACTTAGAGTTGTTTCATTCAGATATGCTTATGGTTAATCATTGCTGATTGCCATGCCTAAGAATTATAGAATTGTACTCTGTACATATTGCATGTATAAGTCAGGTATGAAAGGCTGATCACCTTCATTACCATTCGGTTCAGATATATTTGTTCATATTCAATACTTGTTTAGTCAAAAGTTTGTTCATGCTAATTCACAACTATATTGTGAATTATAGCCAGCTTATTATTCAAATTCTTTCAATCAAGATATATCCTTAAATAATATTTAAACTTGCTGGGCAACCTTCATGCTCACCCTTGCTATATCATGATAAACATTGCAGATTAAGGCAAATACGTCGTATACAAGGAAAGGTTAAAGACAGTTCTAGCTTAAAGTTAATGTGTGCGATTAGATTTATAATAGTATTATATGATAATAATGTTATGTGTTGGTCAAGTTATGAATTGTGTATAAGTTAAGGTTACTCGACCTTGGGGATTAGTGTGTAAAGTTTATTGTATAAACAATTTATGTTTATATCTTCCGCAATAGTTATAGAATGATTGTACCAGATCCGTGGTGATTTGGGACTCGGAGTTGGGGCTTTCACAGTTGGTATCAGAGTTGTAGGTTATGAACCTTAGGTAGGAATACTTGAGACCAATAACCGCAGTGATTAGGATAAGGACTAACTCAAATAGAGTTAGTTGGTTGGTAAGATTCAAAGACGAATCTCAGCGAGTTGTTAAGATACAGAGTTCCCTAACTCTGATAATAAAGTTGAACAGTAGTGATGAATAGATTGAGTCTAAAAGACTAAAGTTCAGTGATAGGAGACCGTAAAAAAAATGATCATAGTATAGAAATGAATCTTAATATATACTATGAGATTACCCTGTGATCTGATAAGGTGATAGTAAGGAAAAGAATCAATCTGATCATTAGAAAGTTTACAACAAGATTGCTGTGTGAATTGGTACAGATTCAGGAAAGGATTATGAATACGGATTAAACAAAATTCGTATTGAGAAGGGGGTTAAGATTAGGTGGGGATTTCAATTGAGGACTCATGCTCGGTAATTTGAGTTGTATGATTCCTTGTATGGGGTGGAATTGTACTTGGTGTAAAAACCACTTAGTTTCGCAAGCTGATAATCATTGAATATTTGTGTCGCGCTATTTGCTATATGCATGTTAAGAGGGTGATTCCTTTCTCATGTGTATAACAGATAGATAGGTTATAAGTAGAGAATGTAAGATTAAGTACGAGTTCTTAAAACTTATACTTATGTGACATTCTTGACTCATAGTTATATGAAATGTTTATGAACCCCTCAGCGAATGGACGCCAAAGGTCTGACTAGGGTAAGTTCTTAAACTCATATGATTGTGGCAAGTTTATGAACTCATAAGTGTGGTTTGACGAACTGAGAATAGTAATGTGTGAATGGATTATTGAGGATAATAGGAATAGATAGATTACTAAGCAACTGATCATTAGTGAAGACATAAGTTTTCCCAAAACTCCTAGCTATGCTAGACTTCAAAATTTTGACATCAAGCTAAATACGCACTATGTTCTTTTAAAAAAAATGTAGACTAGTAATCATTTTTGGAACGGTTTAAAGTATAGTCTATGCTACTTGTTTCAGCTAGACGAAGATGATTTGAAATATCAAAAGTTATTTTATTTATCACTCATGTACCATGTAACCTGGTGCAGAGATGATAAAAAGGTGATGGAGTTGTAAATACAGGAATACTTAGTGTGAATTCGATCTAAAAATCATTGTTCCACTATACTATGATATGTTATGACAAAGTCATACAATGACGGCATCCTCAAACGGACTGTTAATACAGTATGACATCATGACGTCATTCTCAAAAATATTTTCAAAAATTTTAATTTGCCAACGGGGTTTGGCTACACTTAAATAATTCGATTGAATTGAATTATTGATATGAGTCTACGCTATTCGATTCAGCTAGACTAATGTTTATGAAAACTCTAAGTGTTCATTGAAAGAAATTTCCCGAACCAAATTGTTTTGGTGCAAAATCCAATAAGACTGAGGTAAAATTTTTGTGCCTATGGCATGATTGAAAAGAGTCGACCAAAGTGATTGATTAATAAGTACAGGCATCTTGGATTAATTACCACTACTAAAAGTAAGTTATAACGGTTTGCGGATGAATTTCCATAAAACCTTTGTGAAAATGACAGAAAAATAGTCTATATAACTCATCAACACAATTTTAAAATTTTTACTCTTGTGAGTGGTGTATTGGGTAGCATGTGATGATGTGTATGAATGGTGTAAGCAGTATGGTGTAAGGTGTAAGGTGAATTTCGGGGATGAAATTCTTAGAAGAAGGGGTGAATGTGACAACCCGGGAATTTAGAAAATTTTTAAAATCTTAATTGATTGATTTAAGGTTCAATATTAGAACCTAGACAGAAAATAAGTGAATGGATTTGACATTTTTGGGAAGGAATATTAACGATTTCAAAATTCTGTGAAGGATTTGGGGGTGTCACATGAACGATGGAATGTTCAGAGGCTTTATGCAATTCATGCAACATCAGGCGAGAGCGGCTCCTGTCCAAAATGCAGGTGGAAACACTAACAACTCTCGGACGGTCACTGCTAAGCAGTTCAAGGAGCTAGGACCACCGGAGTTTATTGGAGAGCCAAAACCATTTAAGGCAGAGACGTGAATAAAGCAGATCACCAAGATATTTGATATCTTGGGATGCTCCGAGGAGCAAAAGGTTCCCTTTGCCACCTTCATGTTGCGAGGAGAGGCAGATTAATGGTGGGAATCTGTAAAGCGTACTCAACGAGCATCACTGAAGATGACTTGGGAGAAGTTCCAAGAACTGTTCAACGACAAGTACTTTCCCGAAAGTATTTGTCACATGAAAGAGGTAGAGTTCATTAAACTGGAGCAAAACAACATGACCGTGTCACAGTACGAAGCCAAGTTTGCCGAGTTGTCCCGGTTTGCGTCCCATTTAGTTGATAATAAAGAGAGAATAACGCGGATGTTTCTAAGAGTTTTGAAACCCGAGATACGTCAATACCTTATCTCTCACAAACTGTGTTTGTATTCAGATGTTGTAAATAGGGCTCAGTTATTGGAGTGCGATAAATAGTCAACCCAACCAAGAGAGAGCAGCCGACAAGTCGATAATACCAGTGGTAGCAGTCATTGAAGCGGTGACAACAAACGTGGAGGGAATCAACATGCCAGAAATGGTAACCACTTCGGTGGTAATCATGGCCAAGACAATAAAAGTGGACATTTCAAGAAAAGCAGATTCAACAATGATGGAAAGACTTCAGCACCAACACCCGTTGTTAAGGAAGAAGAACGACCACCTATCATATGCTTCAAATGTGGAGGGGAGGGATATATCAGTCCAAACTGTGCGCAGCAGTCCAAAACGTGTTACAATTGTGGAAGAAAATGTCACCTAGCTCAATTTTATCGTTCAAGGAAGCCAACTCCAGTTGGGATAGAGGCACCAAAGGCCATTCCAGAAAAATTAAAACCAGTAGTTCAAGGGAGAGCGCTTGTAGTGACCTCCCAGAAAGCAAGGAACCTAAACGAGGTCATCACGGGTAAGCTAATCATAAACTCTAGAGAAGTCTATACCTTATTTGATACCAGTTCTACCCATTTTTTTATTTCTCCTACTTGCGCTCAACGTTTAAATTTAACTCTGGAGAAATTAGACTTTGACTTATCTATTGAAACTCCGTTGGGAGAAACCTTCATTACATCCACTGTTTATAAGTCTTGTTTGGTTCAAATCGGTACCTTCACATTACCTGTCGATCTTATTTCCTTAAAAATACTTGCATTTGATGTGATTTTAGGGATTGATTGGTTAACTACTCATCATGCAAAAATTGATTATTTTCGTAAGGTTGTTAGTTTTCATATTCCTAACCAACCTATTATGCGAATTCAAGCAACCAAACCACTAAAGTCAATTACTGTCATATTAAGCCATAAAGCTATTCGTTTATTGAAAAATGGATGTCAAGCTTTCTTAGCCCATGTCACAGATTTAAACAAAAATACGTCAGATTTGAATGATATTTCTATTGTTAATAAATTCCCTGAAGAACTTTCTGGCCTACACCCAGAGCGTGAAATTGAATTTTTTATCGACCTTGAACCTATTACAAAACCCATTTACAAAGCCCCGTATCGAATGGCTCCTATTGAACTTCAGGAGTTAAAAACCCAACTACAAGAATTGTTAGACATCGGTGTCATTCGTCCTAGTACGTCTCCTTGGGGTGCTCCTGTTCTATTTGTAAAGAAGAAAGATGTGAGTATTCGACTTTGAATTGATTACCGAGAGTTGAATCATGTCACCATCAAAAATTGGTACCCATTGCCACGTATTGATGACCTGTTTAACCAGTTGTAAGGCGCCAAATTCTTTTCAAAGATCGATCTTCATTCTGGATATCATCAGTTAAAGATTAAAACCGATGACATTCCAAAGATGGCTTTCAGAACTTGGTACGGACATTATGAATTCCTAGTCATGTCCTTTGGCTTGACTAATGCTCCTGCTGCCTTCATGGACATGATGAACCGAGTATTCAAGGAGTATTTGGATCATTTTTGTGGTTGTCTTTATTGATGACATTCTCATATATTCCAAAACACGTGAAGATCATGAGCAACACTTGAGGCTGATACTCCAAAAGCTTCGTGAAAACAAGCTTTATGTTAAGTTGAAGAAATGCGAGTTCTGGCTTGAGGAAGTAGCATTCCTTGGGCGCGTGATATCAAATCACAGAATATCTGTTGACCCGGTAAAGATTGAAGCAATTCAAAACTGGGAACAACCTAAGTCAGTGACCGAAGTACGTAGCTTTCTCGGTTTAGCTGGTTATTATCAGAGATTCGTGGAAGGATTTTCTCGAATCGCTACTTCATTAACTCAGTTGACTCAGAAAGATACAAAATTCAATTAGAACGAGGAATGTGAGAAGAGTTTTCAAGAACTCAAGAGGAGACTCATTTCAGCACCTATTCTGACAATACCATCTGGCTCGGAGGGATTTTTCATCTACAGTGATGCTTCGGGCAAAGGGTTAGGATGTGTTCTCATGCAATATGGGAAAGTCATAGCTTATGCCTCACGACAACTCAAAGAATATGAGAGGAATTATCCTACTCATGATCTAGAGTTGGCAGCTATCATTTTTGAGCTTAAGATTTAGAGGCATTACCTGTATGGAGAGAAGGTGGAGATCTATACGGATCATAAAAGCCTCAAATATTTCTTCACTCAAAAGGAACTCAACATGCGGCAACGATGATGGCTTGAGCTGTTGAAAGATTATGATCACACCATCTAATACCATCCTGGAAAAGCGAACGTAGTAGCTGACGCATTGAGTAAAAGATCATATGCGGGTACGAGTGCAATATTGTCAATGCAAAGGCCCATTTTGTATGACTTACAAAGGATGGAGATAGAGTTAAAGACTCCAGGGACCCATGTGATGATGATGAATATATGAGTAGAACTAACTTTAATCGATAAAGTTAAAGCTGCTCAAGCAACAGACCTGGAGCTGATGCGTATGAGGAAGAAAATGCAAGAAGGTGTTGTTCCGGAAGCAAGAATCGATGAAGAAGGAATACTTCGAGTCAACTCCAGACTTTGTGTTCCTAACGACCCTAATTTAAAGTATAAAATCATGATGGAGGTGCACAACACACCGCTTGCAATCCATCCTGGGAGTACCAAAATGTATCGTGATCTTCAACATACATTTTGGTGGAGCAATATGAAGAGAGAGATAGCGAGTTTTATCTCAAGGTGTCTAACTTGTCAACGAGTCAAGGCGGAGCACATTGCCATGGATTTCGTTACAGGTCTTCCCAAGGTTTCTCAAGGCATAGATGCAATTTGGGTCATTATTGATAGATTGACCAAGTCTGCTCATTTCTTACCAATACGAGAAACTTATACACTTTAACGTCTTGCTCGTATGTACATAAACAAGATTATAAGACTGCATGGTATGCCAGTATCCATAGTTTCTGATCGAGACCTAAGATTCACCTCACGATTTTGGGTTAGTTTACAAAAAGCTATGTGTACGAATTTACGATTTAGTTCGGCATATCATCCTCAGACGGACGGACAATCAGAGAGGACTATTTAAACTCTTGAAGATCTATTAAGACTCTGTGTCCTTGACTTCAAGGGAAGTTGGGATAAGTTCTTACCATTGGTGGAGTTTTCCTACAACAACAGTTATCAAACAAGTATTGGCATAGCTCCATTCGAGGCGTTGTATAGAAGAAAGTGTCGTTCTCCAGTATGCTGGGATGAGGTGGGTGAAGCAACGTTGTTGGGACTGGAGTTGGTACGAATGACTACGGAAAAGATTCAAACGATCCGACAACGTATAAAAACCTCACAAGATCGACAAAAGAGTTATGTTGATCTTCATCGAAAGGACGTGGAATTCAATATTGGAGATTATGTGTTGTTACGTGTTGCTCCATGGAAAGGAGTTACGATATTTGAAAAGAGAGGAAAGCTCAATCCTCGATTCATTGGCCCATTTTTAATCCTCGACCGAGTAGGAATTTTAGCCTATAGACTCGCTTTACCGCCAAGTATGTCTCGTGTTCATAACTTTTTCCACATATCTATGCTATGTAAATATATGAAAGACCCGAACCACATTATTGAATTAGAACTAGACGAGATAGCGGAAGATTTAACGTATGAAGAGTTACCTGTTAAAATCTTGGATAAGAAGAACATATTCTACGCACCAAGGTTATACCTCAAGTCAAAATTTTCTGGAGAAACCACGATGTTGAGGAAATGACCTAGGAATTAGAACCTGATATAAAATCAAGGTATCCTCACCTCTTCGTTATACTAGGTATGTACCCTAATTTTGAGGGCAAAATTTCATAAGAAGGAGAGGTTGGAAGACCCTAACTTTTATAAATAAAGATGATTTTTTTTATATAAATATCATTTTTGAATATTAAGGTTTGAATTTGTTATAATGTTATAGTTGTGGGTAATATTTATAAATTTTGCAAAGTAAGCAAGTTGTTATATAATATTCGATTGGTCGGGGAATATTCGTTTTAACAGGGAATATATTCGTATGATGCCACAATCATTGGTGGACCCCACAACATAATTATTGTCGGAATGAGAAAACGACAGAAATATCTTTTTATAAAAATAATGGCGGAAGTTTTATCGTTAACTTTTAAAATAAACGGTCTTAAAAGTACAGTAATACGCGTGGTTGCATAGTAGCACATGGTATTGATTATTGATGCTTACGTGGGAAGTCACTCAGTTATACTCAATTATTGCTACAGTAATTGTTGCATCATATCTCTCACATTATTGATTCAATTATTGTCACAGTATCATCTGCATAATATTTTATATTATTAAATCAATAATTGAGACAACAAAGTTATTAATATTATTATATGCAATATTGACGATGTGACGCCCCCAAAATAGGTATACATCACCTATTCTGAGTTGTCAATACATGGTACAGAAACAACTACAACTTTATTATTACAACCGTAAAACTGTGAGTTTGAATACAAATATTATCTTCTAGACAATATCTATACTCAAATAAATCCTCATCACATTTATTGATACATTATTTTACAAAAATGGTGAGGACTACTAAACAATTCTTTCTAAAACCTTCATTCCATACCCCGGCTGCGTACTCGCTATATTCTCGCCTCCGAGAAGAAAAATGGAACAAAAAGGAAAAGGGTGAGCTCAACTAGCCCGAAAGAAAGAATATTATGACTAAGATAATATACAACAAATTACCGTTAGTCTTCAACAGGAAAAATCTAATAGAATACAATAGACAACAAATTTTAAATCAATATTCATAATGAAATAATAATTCATTAGAAGAGTTAAGTAGAGAATGCAAACTACTATCTTCTATGTATGAATTTAAAAGTTCATCGTCTATCTTTTATCCCTGTAACATCAATCAATATACATACGGAATCAAATATTCATCTTTGCATTACGGCCAAAGATATTCATCGATTGGTCATGTTCATCTAAACACTGTTCATCTTTGCACTACTGACCAAAGATATTCTTGAAAATCATTCATCTTTTGCACTACTGGGCCAAAGATATTCAATAATATCATCATTTAAGGCGAGGATGATGAAAAATATTTTTAAAAAGCGAATCCGAGTGAAACAAAATGACAAGGATTAAGGATTAAGGATTTCGTACTTTGTTTTATCCATGTTCAAAAATACCTCAAAAATAATCATAGTGGTGTAAAATTCAAGAATGATCAAAACATGGATACAATCAAAGCTAGTATCCGAATAGATATTTTGGACAAAAGAAGAAATTTTATTTTTTGATTGAATAGTCTTGAGTATCGTGAATAGTCTTAGTATCGTGAATAGTAACTCCGACACCAAAAGATAGAAATTTCCCAAAAAACATCTTCACGCTTCATGAATAGTACTCGTGAATAGTAACTCGTGAATAATAACTCATGAATAGTAACTCGTGAATAGTAACTCATGAATAGTAACTCATGAATAGTAACCCCGACATGAAAAAGTTCCAAATTTGATAAAAAGTTTCAACCAATATTTCAGCATAATGATATTGAAGAAATAATATCATTTGAGAAGAAAATAACATCCCTTACCTCGAAAGATTAGTACTTTATTTGGAATACTGGGATATAGTCTTTGAAGGAACTTAACGCAAGTCTAACAATACTCAAAGTATACTCAAAATACTCACAAGAATACGCTCGATAATATAGAGAGAGAAAACTTGATTTACGGTGTGATTTTCAATTCTAACCTAAGCACCCTATTTATAGGAAATTGCTTAGAACACCAAAGCAGAAAATTTAATAAATTAATAATATAATTATATAAATTTCCTACGCATGCCTAGAATCTGATTTCAGCCATCATACACATGCCACATTCTAGAAAAAGTAAGAAAAAACGTTTTTTCTAATTTTAAATATTTTAAACTTCCAAAATCAATTATTTGAGACTTTGGAACTTCAATAATTCATAATAAATAGCCCTTTCATCAGAAAATTCAAATCTCGTGAGTTTTTATAGGAAATTCAATTCTCTACAACTTTGCAGAAGAAAGTTTTCCAAATTCCAAATAGAAATTGACCCAAAATCCACAAGCGAGGCGATTTTACTGTTTATAATCAAATTTCGATCAATAAATGGGGTCCACGCAGACATGTTTAACATGTTTTAAACATTTATTGCAACAAAAATACTCTTCCTCCTCAGATATACTCATATATCCCACATTCGTTGTAAAAATATCACCATTATTATATTATTAAAATATAATAATATATTTAAATGAATTATTTTATCGAAAAAGATAAAATTTTAATTTTCAACAATTGTCACATTAAAAATTTTCTCCATCTATATCCACATAAAATCAATATTTTCCTCATCATATGAATCAATAATTAATTATTCACAAATAATATTAGAATCACAATATTGACAACCAAGCGGTTCCCAGGAAAGGGGCTTTCAATAAGAATTTCTCCTTCTTTGTAGCGCAGATTAGGTGACCAAACCTCTCCTTATGCAGAACTTTCTAGACATTGCCAATAATGTTATCTAATAATATTATTAGGATAATATGAATTATTGCTTCGATAATGAAAAATCTTGTGTAATGATGATTATTGAAACAACAACAATATAAAATATCAACGCAAACAATTATTAAATCAATAAAATCTTTGAGCGGTAATTCTTTGTAACCATTATTGAGTAGTGCCTTCTTACGTAAGAATCAAAATTGGTGCAATCTGGTGTGCTTCTTGTGTTTTAACCAAAGTATTTTAACAAGATAATTCAGAATAACAACTACTATTTGTTATTTTTAAACAACTTATATTTGTCGTTTTTCTTCATCCAATCGCTTTTCAGTTATGGGGCCCACACATGGGCTGCTGCAAGTCGCACGAATATTCCACGAGCGAGACGAATATTCCACGACCAAACGAATATTCCCAAACAACAATGAATATTTTATAACCACTTGCTTATTTTGAAGTATTTGCATATTTTACCCTTAACTATCCACATTAATCAAATCAACCCTTACTATTTCAAAATAATAAATAGAGAAAATTAAATTTCATTAATAATAAGTTGGGGTCTTACAACCTCCCTCCTTATGAAATTTCATCCTCGAAATTGACGTCACGTACACTGGTGTTTCAAAAGGTGAGGATACCTCGCTTTCATTTCCATTTCAATTCCTGGTCATTTCCTCTATAGCATGATTCCTCCACAAAACTTTAACTTGTGGTATGACCTTTCTTAGCGTAGGACATGCTCCTTCCTATCTAAGATCTTGGCAGTACCTCCTCCTCCATCGTTAAGTCTTGACTATCTAAATGGGTTCTAACTCAATAACGTGGTTTGGGTCTTTCACATATTTACTGAAATACGGATATGTGAAACACATTATGAACACGAGACATACTCGGAGGTAACGCGAGTCTATAGGCTACATTTCCTACTCGGTCAAGAATTTGAATTGGACCGATAAATCGTGGATTGAGCTTTCCTCTCTTCCCAAATCTTGTAACTCCCTTCCATGGAGCAACTCATAATAATACATGATCCCCTACACTAAATTCCACGTCCTTTCGATGAAGATCCGCATAACTCTTTTGTCGATCTTGTGCCATTTGTATATCGTTGTCGAATCATTTGGATCTTTTTCGTAGTCATCATGCATCTAACTTCGGTCCAAACAATGTTGCTTCACCCACCTCGTCCCCAACATCTTTGGAGAGCGACACTTTCGTCCATATAATGCTTGAATGGAGCCACACCTATACTTGCACGATAAGCTGTTGTTATAGGAGAATTCTACCAATGGTAAATACTTATCCCAAGCGCCTTGAAATCTAGGACACAAAGTCTTAATAAATCTTCAAGAGTTTGAATAGTCCTTTCGATTGTCCGTCCGTTTGAGGATGGTATCGAAATCGAATCGTAAATCCGTGCCCATAGCTTTTTGCAAGCTAACCCAAAATCTTGAAGTGAATCTTGGGTCACGATCCGAAACTATGGATCTGGGCATGCCATGCAACCTCACAATCTCATTCACGTCACATACTAGCAAGGCGTTCAGTGAATAAGTCTCCCGTGTCGCAAGAAATGAGCAGACTTGGTTAATCTATCAACAATAACCCAAATAGCATTGATGCCACGAGAAACCATAGGAAGACCCGTGCTTGAAATCCATGGTAATGTGTTCCCACTTCCATTTCGGAATCTCAGTGGTGGTTGCAGCGGACCCTTAGGTACTAGATGCTCGCGCTTTACACGTTGACAAGTTAAACACATTGAGATAAACTTTGCAATCTCTCTCTTCATATTGTTCCACCAAAATGTATGTCGAAGATCACGATACATTTTAGTACTTCGAGATGGATTGCAAATGGTGTATTGTGTGCCTCCATCATAATCTTGTACTTCAAATCGAGTCGTTAGGAACACAAAGTCTAGAGTGGACTCAAGTATTCCTTCTTCATCAATTCTCGCTTAGGAATAGCTCCTTCTTGTACTTTCTTCTTCATACGCATCATTTCCGATTGGGTGGCTTGAGCAACCTTAACTTTTTCTATTAAAGTTGGCTCTATGCGTATACTTGACATCATCGCACTTTTCGTTCTGCATATGATCTTCTACTCAAGCGTCTACTACCACGTTCGCTTTTCGAGGATGGTATTGAATAGTGTGGTCGTAGTCTTTCAATAGCTCGAGCCAACGTCGTTGTCGCGTGTTGCGTTCTTTTGAGTGAAGAAATATTTAAGGCTTTTATGGTGCGAATATATCTCCACTTTCTCCCCATATAGATAGTGCCTCCATATCTTTTAAAACGGCATTGCGCTAACTCTAGATCATGAGTAGGATAATTCCTCTCATACTCTTTAAGTTGTCGCGAGGCATAGGCTATGACTTTCCCACGTTGCATGAGAACACATTCTAACCCTTTGCACGAAGCATCATTTGTAGATAACAAATCCATCCGAACCGGATGGTATTGTTAGAAACAGTCTTAGAAATAAGTCTCCTCTTAAGCTCTTGGAAACTTTTCTCGCATTCTTCGCTCCAAGCGAATTTTGTATCCTTAGAGTTATTTGAGTTAATGGAGTAGCGATTCGAGAAAACCCTTCCACGAATCTCCGATAATAACCAAATTAAGCCCAAAAAGCTACGTACTTGATCATCGACGGTTGCTCCAACTTTGTATTGCTTCAATCTTCGTCGGATCAACAGATACTCCATGTTTTCGACACCGTGCCCAAGGAATGCTACTTCCTCAAGCCGAACTCGCATTTCTTTAATTTGGCATATAGTTTATTTTCACGAAGCCTTTGGAGTACCGACTTCAAATGGTGCTCATGATCTTCACGACTTTTGGAATATATAAGGATGTCATCAATAAAGACAACAACAAACCGATCCAAATATTCCTTGAATACTCGGTTCATCATATCCATGAAAGTCATAGGAGCATTAGTCGGTCCGAAAGACATGACTAAGAATTCATAATGCCCGCATCTGGGAGTTCTAAAAGCGGTCTTTGGAATATCCTCGATTCTAATCTTGGTGATGATATCGTAAGCGAAGATCGATTTTTGAAAAGAATTGTGCCCTTGCTGTTGGTCAAACAAGTCATCAAAACGAGGTAGAGGATACCTATTCTTGATGGTGACATGGTTCGATTCTCGATAGTCAATACAAAGTCGCATACTCCCGTCTTTCTTCTTTACAAATAAAGCAGGAGCACCCCGAGGAGATGTACTAGGGCCGAATGAAACCGATGTCCAACAATTCTCGTAGTTGGAACTTTAACTCTTGAAGTTCAATAGGAGCCATTCGATATGGGGTTTTAGAAATGGGCTTTGTACCAGTTCAAGATCAATAAAGAATTCAACTTCACGTTACGGGGTGACCGGGAAGTTCTTGAAATCGTCGGGAAAGTCGATAACAACAGGAATATTATTCAAATTTGGCGTGTCTTTATTCAAATCCATAACATGGGCTAAGAAAGCTTGACATCCGTTTTTCAATAAGCGAATAGCTTTATGATTAGATATGAGCGATGATTGATTTTAATGGTTTAGTTGCTTGAATTCGCATAACAACAGGTTGGTTAGGAATATGAAAACTAACAACCTTACGAAAACAATCAATTTTGGCATGATGAGTAGTTAACCAATCAATCCCTAAAATCACATCAAAAGCAAGTATCTTTAAAGAGATAAGGTCAGCGGGTAAGGTGATGGTGCCAACTTGAATCAAACAAGATTTATAAGCAGTGGATGTGATGAAAGTTTCTCTAACGGAGTTTCCACAGATAGGTCAAAGTCTAATTTCTCCGAGTCAAGTTTAAACTTTGAGCACATGCGGGAGAGATAAATGAATGGGTAGCACCGGTATCAAGTAAGGTATAAACTTCGCAAGAATTTATAAATAGCTTACCGTGATCACCTCGTTTGGGTTCTCGCATTATGACCCGATCACAACAAACGCTCTTCCGGAATCGTTGACTTTGACTTTTTTTGGGATGATCTTTTGAGTCACCGTCCTCATTGAACTAGGTTTCGCTCTTCGTATAATCTCGAAGCGATATGTCCTTCCTTCCCACAATTATAGCATACCTTGAAGCTGTTGTGGGCGGTTTGGGTGATATGTCCCTCTTTTCCGCATTTGTAGCATATAATGGGTGGTCGTTCTCCTCCCTTAGAACCGATTCTTTGCCAACCTTTCATCGTCTTCACATGGTCGTTGTTAAATCTCCTCTTTTTTAAATCTCTCTCGACTCGCTTCTTCTATTTTCATGGCCATGATTACCACCGAGTGGTTACCATTTTGTCCGTCTGTTTCTTTCTCCATTTGGTTATCATTATTACATTGATCGCTATCTACAATACGATCCTGGTTATGGTCCTCTCGATTGTAGTACTCGTTATCTCGCTCTAATAATTGAGCCACATTTATAACATCCGAATAGAGAGAAAATTTATGAGAAATGAGATATTGTCGTATCTGGGTTTCAAACCTCTCAAAAAACATCTGCGTCATCGTTCCTCATTCTCCACCAAATGAGGTGCAAACTGGATAACTCTGCAAACTTTGCCTCATCTTTGAGACACCGTCATGTTGTTTTGTTCTAATCGATGAACTCCACTTCCTTCATACGAGCGAACACTTTCGGGAAAGTATTTGTCATTAAATAATTTCTGAAATGTCTCCCAAGACATTTGAGTCGGAAAATTTGGATGGGTACGCTTCACGAGACTCCACCAAGATACTGCCTCGCCGCCACGGAACATAAAGGTGGCGAATGGAACCTTCGTTCTTAGTGCATCCCAAGACATCGAATATCTTGGTAATTTGCTTGACCCCATGTTTCCGCCATGATTGGATCTGGCTTTCCCTTAAATTCGGTGGTCCCAACTCTTTGAATTGCTTGGTTGTGACAACCCGTGAATTGCTATCATTTCTCCTCTGTATTTTGAAGACGAGTCTCCTAAATCGATTTTGCATGAATCGCAAAAAGCTTCTAAACATCCCTCGTTCATCATACGCTTTCGAGGTGGTGTTGTTCACGGGAGGAACATCTTGACTGTTGCCACGTTCTCCTCGTTGGTGAGTCTGAGCGTCTCCACGGTCTCATTTCCATTGTTAATATTCTCGATCGACATTCTCAAATACCGTCATAAAACAAGGGTTAATTAAGGAAATCAATATATCACATAATATCCTTATATCTTGACCAACTAAAAAATAAGCTTAAGTAGGACACACTAGCGAAGGATTTACTCGTCTCTCCCTTCTAGTTCTATTACCCGATCTCCGCCAGAGATCATATCCTAAGCTCGATACCAACCTGTGGCGCCCCCAAAATAGGTATACATCACCTATTCGAGTTGTCAATACATAGCATGTAAACAACTACAACTTTATTATTACAAATCAGAAAGCGTGAGTTTGAATACAAATATTATCTTCTAGACAATATCTATACTCAAATAAATCCTCATCACATTTATTGATACATTATTTTACAAAATGGTGAGGACTACTAAACAATTCTTTCTAAAACCTTCATTCCATACCCCCACTCGTACTCGCTTATATTCTCGCCTCCCGAGAAGAAAAATGGAACAAAAAGGAAAAGGGTGAGCTCAACTAGCCCGAAGAAAGAATATTATGACTAAGATAATATACAACAAATTACCGTTAGTCTTCAACGGGGAAAAATCTAATAGAATACAATAGACAACAAATTTTAAATCAATATTCAGAATGAAATAATAATTCATTAGAAGAGTTAAGTAGAGAATGCAAACTACTATCTTCTATGTATGAATTTAAAAGTTCATAAATCTATCTTTTATCCTGTAACATCAATCAATATACATACGGAATCAAATATTCATCTTTGCACTACTGTGCCAAAGATATTCATCGATTGGTCGTGTTCATCTAAACACTGTTCATCTTTGCACTACTACCAAAGATATTCTTGAAATCATTCATCTTTGCACTACTGGCCAAAGATATTCAATAATATCATCATTTAAGATCGAGGATGATGAAAAATATTTTAAAGAAAGCGAATCCAATTGAAACAAAATGACAAGGATTAAGGATTAAGGATTTAGTACTTTGTTTTATCCATGTTCAAAATACCTCAAAAATAATCATAGTGGTGTAAAATTCAAGAATGATCAAAACATGGATACAATCAAAGCTAGTATCAGAATAGATATTTTGGACAAAAGAAGAAATTTTATTTTTCAATTGAATAGTCTGCAGTATCACGTGAATAGTAACTCGATACCAAAAGATAGAAATTTCAAAAAAAAACATCTTCACGCTTCATGAATAGTACTCGTGAATAGTAACTTCGTGAATAGTAACTTTCATGAATAGTAACTCGTGAATAAGTAACTCATGAATAGTAACCCCAGACATGAAAAAGTTCCAAATTTGATAAAAGTTTTAACCAATATTTCAAAGATAATAATATTGAAGAAATAATATCATTTGAGAAGAAAATAACATCCCTTACCTCGAAAGATTAGTACTTTAAATTTGAAATCTGGGATATAGTCTTTGAAGGAACTTGACCGTCTAACAATACTCAAAGTATACTCAAAATACTCACAAGAATACGCTCGATAATATAGAGAGAAAACTTCAGTTTCTGGTGTGATTTTCAATTCTAACCTAAGCACCCTATTTATAGGAAATTGCTTAGAACACCAAAGCAAAAAATTTAATAAATTAATAATATAATTATATAAATTTCCCTCATTATACCTAAAATCTGATTTCACCATCAAACACATGCCACATTCTAGAAAAAGTAAGAAAAAACGTTTTTCTAATTTTAAATATTTTAAACTTCCAAAAATCAATTATTTGAGACTTTGGAACTTCAATAATTCATAATAAATAGCTCTTTCATCGGAAAATTGAATCTCATGAGTTTTTATAGGAAATTCAATTTTCTACAACTTTACGGAAGAAAGTTTTTCCAAATCCTAAATAGAAATTGACCAAAATCCACAAAAGCAAGCGATTTTCAAAAGCTATAATCAAATTTCGATCAATAAATGGGGTCCCAGAGCATGTTTAACATGTTTTAAACATTTATTGCAACAAAAATACTCTTCCTCCTCGTATACTCATATATCCCACATTCGTTGTAAAAATATCACCATTATTATATTATTAAAATATAATAATATATTTAAATGAATTATTTTATCGAGGAAAAGATAAAATTTCAATTTTCAACAATTGTCACATTAAAAATTTTCTCCATCTATATCCACATAAAATCAATATTTTCCTCATCATATGAATCAATAATTAATTATTCACAAATAATATTATGTAATCACAATATTGATAAACGGGTAGTTCCCCAGGAAAGAGGGGCTTTCAATAAGAATTTCTCTTCATCGACGCGCAATTAGGTGACCAAACCTCTCCTTAGGCAGAACTTTCTAGACATTGCCAATAATGTTATCTAATAATATTATTCAGGATAATATGAATTATTGCTTCGATAATAAAAAAATCTTGTGTAATGACAATTATTGAAATAATAAAGAATATAAAATATCAACGCAGCAATTATTAAATCAATAAAATATTGAGCGAAGAAATATCTGTAACCATTATTGAGTAGTGCCTTCTTCACGTAAGAATCAATAATTGGTGCAATACCGTAGTGTCTTCTTGTTTTTAACCAATTTAGTATTTTAACGGTATTAAGCAGTAATAACTTCTGTTGTTATTTTTAAACAACTTATATTTGTCGTTTTCTTCATCCAATCGCTTTTTCGTTATGGGGCCCACACACGGTCGAGTCATCGTATGAATATTCCCTGAAGCGATCTGAATATTCCACGACCAAACGAATATTCCCCAAACAACAATGAATATTTTATAACCACTTGCTTATTTTGAAGTATTTGCGTATTTTACCCTTAACTATCCACATTAATCAAATCAACCCTTACTATTTCAAAATAATAAATAGAAAATTAAATTTTATTAATAATAAGTTGGGGTCTTACAGACGATATCTAGAAGTTCATCGAGGAGAGGTTTGGTCACCTAATCATGGCGCTAATAGGAGAAATTCTTATTGAAAGCCCCTCTTTCTTGAGAATGACACAGTTGTTAATATCATGAGTTATAATAATATAAATAAATGTTGTTAAAAATATTGAGGGATTTTATGAAGTATTTGTTGGACCCCACTTACCAATTTTTAAAATAGTGAGAGAGAAAGTTATCTCGGTTGTATATATATATATATATATAAGTATTATATATATATATATATTAAAATAATGAAATGGGGGGGGGGGGAATCCTGGATGTTCACGTGGGATTATAATTATATATATATATATATATATATATGTTATATATGTATGTTTGTATGCCTTGGACGACAGGCAACGACTGATTATATATATATATATATATATATATATATATATATTAGAAGTTTTGTTTTATTAGATTATAAATAGAATATATTATATTTTATTTAAAGTTTTTGTTTTATTATAATATTTTATTGCACAATAATGAATAGTAAAATCAAAAAAAAAATCAATTTTTGCCCGTGAAGAATTCGCCGAATATATTATTGTGCGTCCGTGAATAAATTCTAAATAGTATACTTTCCATTCTCCTATAAATAGGATGCTTAGTTAGAATTGAAAATCACACCAGAATCAGAGAATTCTTCTTCTATAATATTGAGCGTATTTCTTTCGAGCTTTAGAAAGCTTTGAGCGTAGAAAACAGTGAAAGTTTTCTTCAAGAATATCCCCGCTATACCAGTTGGAATACTCTTCTTTTCAAGGTAAGAGATGTTATTTTTGTTCAATATTCGCTTGAAATAATATTTTCTTCCATACTCTGTAGTATGTAAGTAATATTATTTCATTTCAGATTTCAAATTCTATACTCATTTGATTAAAGTTTTGGCTTCTATACTCCATGAAATTAGTAGAATATCCTTAAAATTTGTGTTTCATCCAGTATCTTTTCATGGAAATATTATTTTGAGCATTCTTGACAATTTTTAACTTTTTCATCACGGGTTACTATTCATGAAGTACTATTCATGGGGTACTATTCACTCGAGTACTATTCACCCGGGGTACTATTCATGATAAAAATTGATTCATTTTCGATCCAAATCATTTTTGGTACAATATTATTCTTGAATTTTACTCCACAAAGCAGTATCATGTTGACAATTTGGACGTTATTGATTTCTAGATAAATTAAATTATAAATCTTTAAAAACTTATCCTTTGCTTTCATTTAATTGAATTCTTATATCATTGTCATCATCCTCATGTTTATATTATAATGAAAGTTATCTGTGGCCCGTAGTGCATAGATGGACTTGGTATGATTATGACCAGGGATTATTCAGTATAATCATGACCGTAATATTACAAATGATGTGGTAAAAGTCCTCATTGGCCCGTTGTGCATTGATGGACAATTGTTGGCATGATCATGACCATTGATGAATACACGAGTATCCTTGGCCCATAGTGCATGTATAATTTGTGGTCGTGATACTAAAGAATATCATTGGCCGCAGTGCAGGGGTGATTCGATTATGTGGATTATTTATTAAGTTAAGTCTCAACGATAAAAGTGGTGAAAAACCTTTTAAATCATAGAAGATAGTAGATATCATGCTCTACTTAACTCTTCTAATAGATTGCTTGTTTCGCTGCAATTAAACTTGATGTTTGTTATATTTTATCAGTTTAACACTGTTGAAGGCTAACGATAAATTATTCTGCATTATCTTAGTCATAATATTTCTTACTGGGCTAGTTGAGCTCACCCTTTTGCTTTCATTGTTCTCTTCAGGAAATGAGAACGTAGTCGGGACTAGTCGGTGAACGAAGTGACGGTCCAGATGTTTGCATTAGTAGTCATCACTATTCTATGAAATAGTGTGATAATAAATGTATTGAGGACTCCATTTGAGTTTGAATACTGTCTAGAAGATAATATTCGTATTAAAACTCTCAGTTTATGTTTTGTCGTATTTTACACGACAATTGTATTATTAAGTTGTATATGAATTTTGTACCATGTATTTGGCGACTCAAGATGGGTGATATATACCTATTTTGGGGGCACAACTACTTTGGTACCAATGAGATAAGACTGAAATTTATCAAATGCAAACACAACTACAAGAAGCTCTTTCTCGGTCATGGTGTAGTTCAATTGAACGTCTGTGAGTGTCTTGTTAGCATAGTATATAGCCTGAAAAACCTTCTCCTTGTGTTGGTCTATCACGGTGCCAACTGCATAGTCGCTAGCGTTATACATGAGTTCAAACGACAAGTTCCAATCCGGTGCAATAATGACTGGGGTTGTAATAAACTCTTTTTTCAGCACTTCGAAGGCTTCAAGGCATGCCTCGTCAAATTTGAAGGGTACATCTTTTTCCAACAAATTACATAGTGGCTTTGCGATTTTAGAAAAATCTTTAATGAACCGTCTGTAAAAGCCGACATGGCCTAAAAAACTTCGAATACCTTTTATTGATGATGGAGGTGGGAGGTTCTCAATTTTCTTTATCTTTGCTTTGTCAACCTCAATACCTTTTTGTGACACCTGATGTCCCAATATGTTTCCCTCTTGTACCATGAAGTGACATTTTTCCCAATTCAGTACTAGGTTCGTCTCCACACACCTTTGTAACACTAACACCAAGTTATCCAAACATAGGTCGAACAAGTCCCCGAATACTAAAAAATTATCCATGATTACTTTGACGTTGCGCTCCACCATGATTGAGAAAATTGCCATCATACACCGTTGAAAGGTTGTCGGTGCATTACATAGCCTAAATGACATTCGTCTGAAAGTAAAGGTTCAGTATGGGCACGTGAATGTCATCTTTTTCTGATCTTCTAAGGCAATGAAAATTTGATTCTACCCACAATACCCATCCAAGAGACAATAGTATGCATGTCCCGCTAAACGATCTAGCATATGATCAATGAATGGTAGCGAGAAGTGATCCTTGTAAGTGGCTTTATTCAACTTCATGTAATCCATGCATACCCGCCATCCGGTCACTGTTCTTTTCGGGATCAACTCATTATTTTCATTTGTCACCACGGTCATGCCACCCTTTTTTAGAACACATTGAACTGGGCTCACCCATGAGCTATCAGAAATTGGGTAGATAATTCCTGCATCGAGCCACTTGATTATCTCCTTCTTAACCACCTCTTTAATGATCGAATTTAATCTCCATTGTTGTTCCACACTAGGTTTGGTTTCATATTTCATAAGAATCTTGTGCATGCAAAAAGAGGGGCGAATTCCCTTGATGTCCACAGTAGTCCATCCAATGGCGGATTTGTACTCCCGAAGAATTTGCAATAGCTTACTTTCCTGAAATTCGTTAAGTGCGACAGAAATAATAACATGTAAAGTAGTTGAATTACCCAAATAAGCATACTTAAGATGGTTAGGTAAAGGCTTAAGTTCTAATGTTGGGGGTTCTTCCACAGATGTTTTCACACGGGCCTCCAAATTTGTAGGTCTCTCTAAGGGTTCAAATGACATTTTGAATTTATGCATCCGTGGAGTCGCATCTAAGACTTACAAATATTCTTTTATTTCTATATCTTTCAACTCCGCGACAATTATCAAGGAGTTTTCTAAAGGATCGAAACCAAGTACTTCCAAGAGCTAATTGCTAAGTGCTTCTTCCATATTATCAACTCGAAAATGGCCTCTTCCGTATCGGAGGGGAAATTCACGGCTTTAAAAACATTGAAGGTTACCTCTTGGTCCTGAACCCTCATAGTAAGCTCACCTTTTTTCACATCAATCAGGGTCCTACCCGTAGCCAAGAATGGTCATCCCAAGATGATCGAAATGTAGCGATCCTCTTCGTAGTTTAGCACAATGAAATTCGCTGGGAATATAAACTTTTCCACTTTTATGAGCACATCTTCATTAATTCCCCTCGGATATGTCAAAGATCTATCTTTAAGCTGTAGTGTTACATTCGTTGGTACTGCTTCCTTTAACCCAAGTTGCTGATAGACTGATAAAGGCATCAAATTTATGTTTGCCCCTAAATCACATAAGCATCGACTGAACAACTAATTTCCAATGGTGCAAGGAATAGTGAATCTATGTGACGCCCCCAAAATAGGTATACATCACCTATTCTGAGTTGTCAATACATGGTACAGAAACAACTACGACTTTATTATTACAACCGTAAAACTGTGAGTTTGAATACAAATATTATCTTCTAGACAATATCTATACTCAAATAAATCCTCATCACATTAATTGATACATTATTTTACAAAAATGGTGAGGACTACTAAACAATTCTTTCTAAAACCTTCATTCCATACCCCGACTCGTACTCACTATATTCTCGCCTCCTGAGAAGAAAAATGGAACAAAAGGAAAAGGGTGAGCTCAACTAGCCCAAGAAAGAATATTATGACTAAGATAATATACAACAAATTACCGTTAGTCTTCAACAGGAAAAATCTAATAGAATACAATAGACAACAAATTTTAAATCAATATTATTTGCGAAAATAATAATTCATTAGAAGAGTTAAGTAGAGAATGCAAACTACTATCTTCTATGTATGAATTTAAAAGTTCATCGCTCATCTTTTATCCCCTGTAACATCAATCAATATACATCCGGAATCAAATATTCATCTTTTCACTATAGGGCAAAGATATTCATCAGTTGGTCATGTTCATCTAAACACTGCTTCATCTTTGCACTACTACCAAAGATATTCTTCAGAAATCATTCATCTTTGCACTATGTGCCAAAGATATTCAATAATATCATCATTTAAGACTGAGGATGATGAAAAATATTTTTAAAGAAACGAATCCAGTGAAACAAAATGACAAGGATTAAGGATTAAGGATTCGTACTTTGTTTTATCCATGTTCAAAAATACCTCAAAAATAATCATAGTGGTGTAAAATTCAAGAATGATCAAAACATGGATACAATCAAAGCTAGTATCCAGAATAGATATTTTGGACAAAAAGAAGAAATTTTATTTTTCTATGTGAATAGTGCCGAACATATCGTGAATAGTAACTCGACACAAAGATAGAAATTTCCCAAAAAACATCTTCACGCTTCATGAATAGTACTCGTGAATAGTAACTCGTGAATAGTAACTCATGAATAGTAACCCCGACATGAAAAAGTTCCAAATTTGATAAAAAGTTTCAACCAATATTTCAGCATAATGATATTGAAGAAATAATATCATTTGAGAAGAAAATAACATCCCTTACCTCGAAAGATTAGTACTTTAAATTTGGAATCTGGGATATAGTCTTTGAAGGAACTTGCACCGTCTAACAATACTCAAAGTATACTCAAAATACTCACAAGAATACGCTCGATAATATAGAGAGAGAAAACTTCAGTTTCTGGTGTGATTTTCAATTCTAACCTAAGCACCCTATTTATAGGAAATTGCTTAGAACACCAAAGCAAAAAATTTAATAAATTAATAATATAATTATATAAATTTCCTACGCATGCCTAGAATCTGATTTCAGCCATCAAACACATGCCACATTCTAGATAAAGTAAGAAAAAACGTTTTTCTAATTTTAAATCTTCCAAAAATCAATTATTTCGGAGCTTCGGAACTTCAATAATTCATAATAAATAGCCCTTTCATCAGAAAATTCGAATCTCGCGAGTTTTTATAGGAAATTCAATTCTCTACAACTTTGCAGAAGAAGGTTTTTCCAAATTCCAAATAGAAATTGACCAAAATCCACAAACGGGCGATTTTACAGGCTATAATCAAATTTCAGTCAATAAATGGGGTCCACCGACATGTTTAACATGTTTTAAACATTTATTGCAACAAAAATACTCTTCCTCCTCGTATACTCATATATCCCACACTCGTTGTAAAAATATCACCATTATTATATTATTAAAATATAATAATATATTTAAATGAATTATTTTATCGGAAAAGATAAAATTTCAATTTTTAACAATTGTCACATTAAAATTTTCTCCATCTATATCCACATAAAATCAATATTTTCCTCATCATATGAATCAATAATTAATTATTCACAAATAATATTACTGTAATCACAATATCGACAACTGTGCGGTTCAGGAAAGAGGGGCTTTCCAATAAGAATTTCCTCATCGACGCGCAATTAGGTGACCAAACCTCTCCTTATGTAGCAGAACTTTCTTGACATTTCCAATAATGTTATCTAATAATATTATTCGAGATAATATGAATTATTGCTTCGATAATGGAAAATATCGTATAATGACAATTATTGAAATAATAAAGAATATAAAATATCAACGCAAACAATTATTAAATCAATAAAATATGAATAAAGAATTATCGTAACCATTATTGAGTAGTGCTTCTTCACGTAAGAATCAATAATTGGTGCAATACTGGTAATGCTCTCGTGTTTTAACCAATTTAGTATTTTAATCTGTATTAATCCAGAATAACTATTTGTTATTTTTAAACAACTTATATTTGTCGTTTTCTTCATCCAATCGCTTTCACGTTATGGGGCCCACACATGGTCGCTGCTGCCGTCGCATTTAATATTCTCGACAGCATTTGAATATTCCACGACCAAACGAATATTCCAAACAACAATGAATATTTTATAACCACTTGCTTATTTTGAAGTATTTGCGTATTTTACCCTTAACTATCCACATTAATCAAATCAACCCTTACTATTTCAAAATAATAAATAGAGAAAATTAAATTTCATTAATAATAAGTTGGGGTCTTACAATCTACCCAGATCCTTGAGTTTTGGTGGTAACTTCTTTTGCAATATCGCATTGCACTCCTCCGTTAGAGCCACTGTCTCAAAATCACCATGATTTTCCTTCCTTGATAGACTATCTTTCATGAACTTGGCATAGCTGGGCATTTGTTCCAATGCATATGCAAAAGGGATGTTTATTTGTAAATTCTTGAATACATCTAAAAACTTGGAAAAATGCTTGTTGAGCTTTTATTTCTGAAAGCGTTATAGGTATGGAACTGGAGGTATAACTACCGACTATTTTTCCTCTTTTGCACCCTCTTTCTGACAGACATCTGTTTCCTTTTCCACCTTTGTCTGATTCTTTTGGGCTTGAATTATAGATTTCAGCACCAGATTTTCCCACCTCTTTTCAACTATGAGGAGTAACTGCCTTGCACTGCTTATTGCCATTATTCTTTGGATTAACCTCGGTATTGCTTGGCAATGCTCCTTGTGGTTGACATTTCAATCCGTTAGCTAACTGTCCCATTTAAGTCTCAAGATTTCTAATCAAAACCACCAGACTCTTTATGTTGACGTCAACTTGTGTCATGAATTTAGATACTAACTCTTTAAAACTTGGTTGCTGACTCGGTTATGCTTGAAATCTGGGTGGGTGAGTCTTTCTTTGCGCAGAGTGTTGTCCCTTATTTTCTCTCCATGCAGTATTAGGTTGATTTCTCCATCCTTGATTATAAGTGTTCTGATTACTATTACCCTGCCTGTTGTAATTGCCCATATATTGCACTAATTATGTATTTATTACACATTGTTCAGTTGTGTGACCACCGGCACACAATTCATATACCATTGCCACATTCTGCATATTCAGATTTCCCATCTGTTCAATTTTTTTTGTTAGGTCGTAACTGAAATGACATATCAGAATCGCATCTACCTCTATTATCCCAACGACCTTTGGTTATGTCATTCTAGCAGTCCGCCATTGGTAGTTGTTAGCCGTCATCACCTCTAGCAAACTGTATGCTTCATCAAAATTCTTCGACATGAAAGCTCCTCTAGATTCTACGTCCACACTAGCCCTTGTACTACCCATAAGTTCATTATAATATGCCAGTACAAGTAGCCAATTTGGAAGTCCATGATGTGGACACTTTCTCAACAACTCTTTAAATCTTTCCCAGGCTTCGTACAAAGACTCTGAATCAAGTTGAGCAAACGTAGTGACGTCATTCCTCAACTTTGTTGTCTTGGCAAGTGGAAAAAACTTTGATAGGAATTTTTGTGCCAAATCATCCCATGTAGTAATAGACCCCGATGGAAGTGAGTGTCCCCATCCTCTCACCTTGTCTCGAAGAATGAAAGGAAACAAACGAAGCCTAATTGCATCTTCCGAGACTCCATTATATTTAAATGTGTCGTAAATCTCGATAAAACTCACTAAGTTCTCATTCAGATCATCATTTGCCAAGCCCTCAAATTGTACCAGATTTTAAACCATTTGAATAGTTCCAGGCTTAATTTCAAAAGTTGTAGCATTGATAGCCGGTTTTTGAATACTTGACTTGATCCCCTCCATCTATAGCATAACATACTCCTGAAGGGATTTTTTTTGCTTTTTAACCATTTTCTCTTGACTCTGTATTTCCTTACAAACCTTTCGCCACCTACGATAACTTCTTTCAATTTTGTTCTCATAAAGCAATAGTTCTGTATGTCACGAACGGGTTTGTATACACTGATCAAGAGTTCCTGAAACAAAAAATGTTTAACTAAGATTCGGTTTAATTGAAATTAATATGACATATGTTAAAATAATTCCCCGACAACGGCGACAAAAACTTGTTTACCTAAATACGTACTAGCAAAACACGCAAGTATACGCGATCGAATAGCAGTAATGTAGCAAATAGAGTATCGTTTCCCACAAAGAATTATATATAAGAACTATCATCTACTAACTTTATATTAAACCAATTTTATTTAAAAAATCGATAATTGTTGAGAATTTACGAGAAACTAATTAAACTTAACCACCAAGAATTTGATTCAGATTAAACAGGCTTAGGATCACAACTTCCCTTGATGATTCACTTGAATGTCAATATCCTCTGTTGAATTAAATAAGTTAACATGGACTGTTGATCAAGAACTCATAAATATCTATAAGCATTTTCCAATGATAATATAGACCAATCTTCCTAAATCCAATAAAGTTTAGAATTAGAAAGAACACCCTAATGAATTAAATCACTATATCTCTATGTCAATTAGAATTAACAAGAGTTTCAAGCACATGTTCTCTTTCAGATCACACAAGGCATATAGGTATATTTTTATCCTATACACAAATTAGAAGTTCCAACAAATGCAAAAATTATAATCTTATGCTATTATATCCAGATCCAAATTTATACTCCATTTATCAATTTCCTATGAATTATCCCACTAATTATTGGCCAAACGATTAAATAATAAAGCACAAGATATAATAGACAATCCAATATCAATCAATAATAATTCTCATGAAAATATATTAATTTGAGCTACTCATCAAGTTCCGTTGCAATCCTAAATAAAAGCTTAGTTCATAACTGAATTAAAAGTCATCATCCACAAATTAATCATCATTCAGAAATTACAAATTAAAGATGAAGAAAAGATAAGGAAAAACTCTTGTGAAGGAATCCTTGTCTCTGCCTTGTTCTCCAATTTTGTTCTTCCTTCTTGATGAAATCTTGCTTCAAGCCTCCTTGCTCTTCTCCAAAAACTAGGTTTTGATAAGATGATCCCTCTATGAATGAATGAATCTGTATTTATATTTCCTTCCCCAAATCCAACTCCCAAAAGAATTAGCCTCCAAATTCCCTTTAGATTTTCCTTCCAAAACTACAAAAACAACATTGACCGCGTGTTAACCCGACTTGGCGCGATCGTGCTTTGAACTGTATGGAGCGCTGCCACGCCTTACCTGCTTCGACTCAGAATCCCTAGGACAAACGCGTTGTCATGCCAACCCCTTCAATAATTTTAGCGCTGTCGCGCCTCTTGTGCATTCTTGAATCTCTGGACTGATCGCGCGGCTGCGTGTCAGCTTAAACAGTCCACACCGCTGTCGCGTCGTGACACCAGAACTTCTGCTTTATTTCCTCACTCTCATCCCATTTATCCAGTTGCTTTCCCCGCTATGGTTTCTACAAAACAAAGTGTAACAATGCATGAAATGATCACAAACACTTAAAAACTCACAATAAATTAAGCTCAAACATACTTGATTCACAGGTATAAAACCCATTCATCAACCATCAATGCTCAAATCACTGAAAATAATTAGTTCCCAATATACGATATTCTTATAACCCAATATATTTTATCAAACTTACCACACATTATGTGTTCAGGAACTTTAATCACAATAATACGAGTTTAGGAACTTGTCCTAGCAATACGTACTCCAAGAACAAATCATGGATTGTCTATACGCTTAGGGGCTCAAAATATACCATGATTATGAGTTAGAAACTTACCATAAGCATGAGTTTTAAGAACTACCACCTAATGTTATTATCCTCTATTTATCAAATATAAATATGAGAAAAGAATCACCTTCTCATCATACATATATCAATAGCATGATACTATCATTTCAAAGATTATCAATGTAATAAACTAAGTGGTCGTTAAACCAAACACAAAATCCCTGCCCATACAAAGGTTTGTATAACTTAGCAATCACATGAGTCTTCAATTGAAATCCCACAAAATTCTAGTTTTCTCTTTACTCAATATAAATTTTCTCTAATCTGTATCTCATCATCTACAACTCTTTCTGAGTTTTTCTTTTACTATCTCATAGTACATTCTCTTTATAGCATCGACTATATATTTCCAATTGTTTAATATATCATATTTCCTTCCATAATTCAATCTGATCACGTCGTGATCTTATTTTACAATCGTTTTACATTACGATTTTCCTTACCCTACGATCGTTTTATCCTACGATCTTCTTATTCTTCTTTTTAATCATGTTATATTAAAATTTTATTTGTACATTTCAGCTTATAGACACCATCTATTTATCATCACTATTCATCTTTATTGCTGAAGTCAGGTAACTCCCGATCCTCGTCATTTTATTTTTTTCTTATAGCTTTTTGAGATTCTTCTTTAAACCTTCTCATATATATCTTAACCCATTCTTTATGAATTTTCTAAATTTATTTCTTATTGTTTAAACTACATCTGAGTTTATTTTTTATCATTTTCATCTTTCTTCTCTAAGGATATATCCTAAGGTACTCCCACCTAAAGTTTATAACCTATCAGCTTTGATCCCAACTTGTAATTCCCCCAAATATGGGTCTCTCAAACCTCGAGTTTGGTGCATCATGATACAATCCTCATCTTAATATTTATAACTTTTATTCATAAATTAATGAATACAACCTCGTTTTTATACCAATTAATACATTAGTTGCTTCTATACCAGAAACTGTGACCTTTACAATCTGTTATTACATTTGTAGATCATTTTGATTTGATTTATTCATCTCAAGTTATTAACAATATATTTCACTTTGATACATTGATTGTGAGTATTCATGAGCTCACAATCCAAATTTAACTATTCTTCTATACAATGTTCTTTGACTATACAATTATAATATATAATAGTAATGTTCATCTAGCATAACTAGAGACAATGCAATCAAGTTTTCTGGCATTTTACAATATTGAGTAAGATTACGTCAAAGAGATTACACCAACATATTAGTTTATCTCTAACGCACAAACATCTTCAATCATTATCTCTTCTTTTCTTATGTCTATCCAAAATCCTTTGGTCCACTTTGGTTTAGTTGAAAACAATTAATTATAGCAAGGGTGAGCAACTACGTTGCCCAGCAAGTTTAATGGTTATCACATAACACATAATTCACATTTTAACATGCTTCACCTTTCATAATTTCACATTTTATACATGCTTCATCTTGCTTCATACATCGTGTTTCGCACATGCTCCATCTTTATCATTGTGATTCATACTTTGCATTTTATGCATACATCACATTTCTCATGTTATAAGGTTCACATTGAATAGTTAACATCGATCATCAACTGAATATTAATAGTTTATCATCACATTTGTAATATACAATGCACAAAAAAAGCATCACAAGGATTTCACATAACACATAGGAACAAGTATTGAAAAACTTTCCTGATATGTTATCCGGCTTACGCTAATATTTTGCATCCTTTGCATGACCTACATAATTAATAATGTTGGCATACTAGTTAGTTATTCAAATAACTCTTTACCACTTCCATTCTAAGTATTCATCATACTAGTTTATCATCTACATTAATCGTATACAATATTTCTCTCCCTCGTACTCAATTCTGAGTCATCTAAATCATCATAGAATATTTTTCATTAACAATATTCTTTTCATTATACATTATTTTGGAGTTAAATCCAAAGACTATTAAAATCTTAGAAAATCTCTTTCTTATATAAATTATGCTATTACGCATCAATCCTATATCATCCTCCCAAATTTCATCTCAATCCGAGTTATAAAACTAGTTTTCGCAATTTTACTTTAACAAAACACTATTTTTGTTTTTATCACATCTCCTTCGTTACTTATCCATTTTTTTTCATTCTAACGTCAAATTAAAGCTTGTACAATCTACTTTAATCTCATTTAGGCCCTAGTCCCAACTCTTTCTTCAATAAAAATATATTTTCACATTTTCAAACAAGGTCATATTGTTACAAAAATCTGGCCAACTTACCCTCTCTCACTAAAAACATCATAACGATTAATCAACTTGGTAGAATTTTATGAAATTCATGGGGCTGTTTAGTTAACTTCAAGAGCTATTTTTGGACATAAACCCCACATCTTAACTTCTTAAATAACTCAAGATATAGATTTTACAAATATAAGAATAAGACAATTATATACCTTTTGTTGGTCACTTATAATGGTCCAATCAACTCCATCATTACCTTCCAAGTCTCCCAGTAACAGATGCAGAAACCATCCCCAACTATCCATGTTTTCATTTTCTACTATGGCTCATGCTATTGGGTACATTTGATTATTACAATCTCTCCCAACAACAGACAACAGTTCCCCCACCCCCAACCTCAGTCTTCAAAAAATAACCATTTAAGTCTATGATAGGCCTACACCCTTCAATCCATCTGCTCTTCAGTTTTTCAAAGCATACATAACACCTCTAAAACTAAGGCTTATTTTCTAGATTGTCTATTCTAACCTTAATATCAACTGTGTTTTTTATTTATCTGTATCAAATGAGCCCCATAATCCTACACTTTCTCATAATGTTTCTTTAATAATTCCCCAACAATTCTCAAAGCCATTTCGTTTACCCTGTGACACTTTTTCAAAGACACATTTACCTTTGATTTTCTAACTATTTCATCTTGAATATCAACTAACTTCCAATCTGGTTTCATTTCCGGTTCTAACTCCTAGATCATTTCCTCAATAGCATGGTTTCTCTACAAAACTTTGACTTGTGGTATGACCTTTGTGCGTAGGACATGCTCCTTCCTATCCAAGATCTTGATAGGTACCTCCTCGTACGTTAAGTCTTCGGCTATCTCTTCCGGTTCTAACTCAATAATGTGGCTCGGGTCTTTCACATATTTACGAAGCACAGATATGTGAAAAATATTATGAACACGAGACATACTTGGAGGTAATGCGAGTCTATAGGCCACATTTCCTACTCGGTCAAGAATCTGAAATGGACCAATAAATCATGGATTGAGCTTTCCTCTTTACCCAAATCTTGTAAATCCCTTCCATGGTGCAACACACAACAATACATGATCCCCAATATTAAATTCTACGTCCTTTCGATGAAGATCCACATAACTCTTTTGTCGATCTTGTGACATTTGTATACGTTATCGAATCATTTGGATCTTTTTTGTTGTCATACGTACCAACTCTGGTCCCAACAATGTTGCTTCACCCACCTCATCCCAACATATTGGAGAGCGACACTTTCGTCCATACAATGCTTCGAATGGAGCCACACCTATACTTGCCTGATAACTGTTGTTGTAGGAGAATTCCACCAATGGTAAATACTTATCCCAACTCCCTTTGAAGTCTAGGACACAGAGTCTTAATAGATCTTCAAGAGTTTGAATAGTCCTCTCTGTTTGTCCGTCCATTTGAGGATGGTATGCCGAACTGAATCGTAAATCCGTGCCCATAGCTTTTTGCAAGCTAACCCAAAATCGTAAAGTGAATCTTGGATCACGATCCGAAACTATGGATATTGGCATGCCATGCAATCTCACAATCTCATTTACATACATACGAGCAAGACGTTCAAGGGAATAAGTCTCCCGTATTGGAAAGAAATGAGCAAACTTAGTTAATCTATCAACAATAACCCAAATCGCATCTATGCCTTGAGAAACCGTGGGAAGACCCGTAACGAAATCCATGGTAATGTGTTCCCACTTCCATTTCAGAATCTCAAGTGGTTGCAATGGACCCTTAGGCACTTGATGCTCCGCCTTTACCCGTTGACAATTTAAACACCTCAAGATAAACTTCGCGATCTCTCTCTTCATATTGTTGCACCAAAATGTATGTCGAAGATCACGATACATTTTGGTACTCCTAGGATGGATTGCAAACGGTGTATTGTGTGCCTCCATCATGATCTTATACTTCAAATCAGAGTCGTTAGGAACACAAAGTCTAGAGTTGATTCGAATTATTCCTTCTTCATCGATTCTTGCTTCTGGGATAACATCTTCTTGTACTTTCTTCTTCATACACATCAGCTCCGGGTCTATGGCTTGAGCAACTTTAACTTTATCGATTAAAGTTGGTTCTATGCGTATACTTGACATCATCGCATGGGTCCCCGGAGTCTTGAATTCTATCTTCATATTTTGTAAATCACATAAAATGGGCCTTTGTGTTGACAACATCGCACTCATTTCCGCATATGATCTTCTACTCAATGCGTCAGCTACCACGCTCGCTTTTCCAGGATGGTATTGAATGGTATGGTCGTAGTCTTTCAACAGCTCGAGCCATCGTCGTTGCCGCATGTTGAGTTTCTTTTAGGTGAATAAATATTTGAGGCTTTTATGATCTGAATATATCTCCACTTCCTCCCCATATAGATAGTGCCTCCAGATCTTTAGCGTGAAAACGACTGCTGCCAACTCTAGATCATGAGTAGGATAATTCCTCTCATATTCTTTAAGTTGTCGCGAGGCATAGGCTATGACTTTCCCATGTTGCATGAGAACACATCCTAACCCTTTGCTCGAAGCATCATTTGTAGATAACAAATCCATCCGAACCGGATGGTATTGTCGAACATGGTGAATTGAGTCTCCTCTTGAGCTCTTGGAAACTCTTCTCGCATTCCTCGCTTCCATCTGAATTTTATATCTTTCGAGTCAAACCGAGTTATCGGAGTAGAGATTCGAGAAAATCCTTCCACGAATCTCCGATAATAACCAATTTAAGCCTAGAAAGCTACGACTTTGATCATCGACTTGGTTGCTCTAACTTTGTATTGCTTCAATCTTCGTCGGGTCAACAGATACTCCATGTTTTGACACCACGTGCCCAAGGAATGCTACTTCCTCAAGCCAGAACTCACATTTCTTCAACTTAGCATATAACTTGTTTTCACGAAGCCTTTGGAGTACCAGCTTCAAATGGTGCTCATGATCTTCACGGCTTTTCGAATATATGAGGATGTCATCAATAAAGACAACAACAAACTGATCCAAATATTCCTTGAATACTCGGTTCATCATATCTATGAAAGCCGCAGGAGCATTAGTCAATCCAAAAGACATGACTAAGAATTCATAATGCCCGTACCGAGTTCTAAAGGAAGTCTTTGGAATATCCTCAATTCTAATCTTCAATTGATGATATCCAGAACGAAGATCGATCTTTGAAAAGAATTGTGCTCCTTGCAACTAGTCAAACAGGTCATCAATGCGAGGTAGCGGATACATATTCTTGATGGTGACATGGTTCAATTCTCGATAGTCAATACAAAGTCGCATACTCCCGTCTTTCTTCTTTACAAATAAAACAGGAGCACCCCAAGGAGATGTACTAGGACAAATGAAATCTATGTCCAATAACTCCTATAATTGAACCTTTAACTCCTGAAGTTCAATAGGAGCCATTCGATATGGGGTTTTAGAAATGGGCTTTGTACCAGGTTCAAGATCAATAAAGAATTCAACTTCACGTTCTGGGGGTAGACCGGGAAGTTCTTCAGGAAATACATCAGGTAATTCACTAACAGCAGAAATATTATTCAAATCTGACGTCTCTTTATTCAAATCCATAACATGGGCTAAGAAAGCTTGACATCCATTTTTTAATAAATGAATGGCTTTATGGCTTGATATGACAGTGATTGATTTTAGTGGTTCAGTTGCTTGAATTCGCATAACAGGTTGGTTAGGAATATGAAAACTAACAACCTTATGAAAACAATCAATTTTGGCATGATGAGTAGTTAACCAATCAATCCCTAAAATCACGTCAAATGCAAGTATCTTTAAAGAGATAAGGTCAATAGGTAATGTGATGGTGCCAACTTGGATCAAACAAGATTTATAAATAGTGGATGTAATGAAAGTTTCTCCTAACGGAGTCTCCACAGATAAGTCAAAGTCTAATTTCTCCGAAGTCAAGTTTAAACGTTGAGCACAAGCAGGAGAGATAAATAAATGGGTAGCACTGGTATCTAGTAAGGTATAAACTTTGCAAGAATTTATGATTAGCTTACCCGTGATCACCTCGTTTGGGTTCCTCGCATTTTGACCAGTCACGACAAACGCTCTTCCAGGAACCGTTGACTTTGACTTTTCTGGGACAGCCTAATGAGTCACCATCCCCGCTGGACTTGGTTTCGCTACAGTACAATCTCGAGCGATATGTCCTTCCTTTCCACAATTATAACATACCTTGAACTGTTGTGGGCATTTTGGGCTGATATGTCCCTCTTTCCTGCATTTATAACATACGATCGGTGGTCGTTCTCCTCCCTTAGAACCAGTTGATGCTGGTGCTGACGTCTTCACATTGTCGTTGTTGTACCTTCTCTTTTTAAAATCTCCTCCCGACTCGCTTCTTCTATTATCATGACCACGATTACCACCAGAGTGATTACCGCTTTTGTCCGTATTCTTTCCTCCCCGCTGGTTATCATTGCTCCGATGACTGCTGCCACCGGTCTGACCCTGGTTGTTGTCCCTCGGTTGAACGTACTCATTATCTCTCTCTAATAATTGAGCCATGTTGACAACATCTGAATATAGAGAAAATTTATGAGAAATGAGATATTGACGTATATCGGGTTTCAGACCTCTCAGAAACATCCGCGTCATACGTTCCTCATTCTTCATAAAATGAGGTGAAAACCTGGATAACTCCGCGAACTTTGCCTCGTACTGGGACACCGTCATGTTGTTTTGTTTCAGTCTAATAAACTCCACTTCCTTCATATGACAAATACTTTCAGGAAAATACTTGTCATTGAACAATTTCTGAAATGTCTCCCAAGACATCTTTGAGTCTTGTTTGGATGGGTACGCTTCATGATTCCCATCGATGAATCTGCCTCATTACGGAACATAAAAGTGGGGAATGGAACCTTTTGTTCCTCCGTGCATCCCAAGACATCGAATATCTTGGTAATTTGCTTGACCCACGTCTCTGCCTTAATCAGATCTGACTTTCCCCAGAATTCTGGTGGTCCTAACTCTTTGAACTGCTTGGTTGTGACAAACCGTGTGTTGCTATCATTTCCACCTGTATTTTGTATACGAGTCTCCCTCGTCTGATTTTGCATGAACTACAAAAAACTTCTAAACATCTCATCGTTCATCGTTTGATCAGTGGTGTTGTTTACAGGAGGAACATTGCCAGCCTATTGCACGTTCTCCTCGTTGGTGATTAATGGTGTCTCCACGGTCTTATTTATTCCATCATTAATATTTTCAGCTGCCATTCTTAAATACTGCCACAAAACAAGGGTTAATTAAAGAAATTGACATGCAACATAATAACCCTATACTCTGACCAACCAACTAATAAGCTTAGGTAGGACATACTAGCGAAGGATTTACTCGTCTCTCCCCTCCTAGTTCTATTCCCCGATCTCCGCCAGAGATCATATCCCTAAGCTCTGATACCAACTGTGATGCCCCCAAAATAAGTATACATCACCCATTCTGAGTCATCAAATACATGGTACAGAAACATCTACAACTTTATTAATACAATTTTCGTGCAAAATACGACACCACATAAACTGTGAGTTTAAAAACAAATATTGTCTTCTATACAATATCCACACTCAAATAAGTCCTCATTATAATTATTGATACACTATTTTACAAAATAATGAGGACTACAAAAACAACTTTCTAGAACTTTCATTCCATACCCCGACTAGTACTCGCTACATTCTTGCCTTCTAAGAAGAAAAATAGAACAAAAAGGAAAAGGGTGAGCTCAACTAGCCCAGTAAAGAATATTATGACTAAGATAATATAGAACAAATTATAGTTAGTCTTCAACAGGGAAAAATCTGATAGAATATAATAGATAATAAATTTCAGATCAATATTCGCAGCGAAAATAACAATTCATTAGAAGAGTTACGTAGAGAATGAATCTTCTATCTTCTATGATTTTAAAAGTCCATCATCAATATTGTATCCCTGTAACATCAATCAATATACATCTTGATTTAAATAGTCATCTTTGCACTACAGGCTAAAGATATTCATCAGTTGGTCATGTTCATCTAAACACCTGTTCATCTTTGCACTCTGGGCCAAAGATGTTCATCAGAAATCATTCATCTTTGCACTCTGAGCCAAAGATATTCGGGTTATATCATCATTTAGGGGTGAGGATGATGAAAATATTTTAAAGAAAAGCGAATCCGATTGAAACAAAAGAACAAATATTAAGGATTCAGTACTTTTAAACAATCCAAGTTCAAAAATACTTCATAAATAACCATAGTTGAGTAAAATTCAAGAATAAAGATCAAAACATGGATACAATCAAAGCTAGTATCCATAATAGATATCTTGGACAAAAAATAATAATTTAATTTTTACGTGAATAGGCAAAGATTAAGTGAATAAGTGTAAATATACGTGAATAATCCGAGATATCGTGAATAGTAACCCCGACACTAAAAGACAAGAATTTCACAAGAAAAATCTTACCAATATTCCTAAAGATAATGATATTGAAAGAAATAATATCATTTATAAAAAAATAACATCCCTTACCTCAAAAAAGACAAGATTTGATTGAAATCTTTGGATATAGTCTTTGAAGAAGAAACTTACCAATAGTATAGCAACACTCAAAGTATCAAAATACTCACAAGAATACGCTCGATATTATAGAGAGAGAAAACTTTAGTTTCTGGTGTGATTTTTAATTCTAACTTAAGCACCATATTTATAGAAAAATACTTAGAACACCAAAGCAAAAAAATTAAAAAAATATTATTATTTTTTAATAAATTTCCTACGCACACCAAAGACATCTGATTTCAGCAATAAACATGTGCAAGTGGGGCCACCAAATGGAAAAACGTTTTTCTAAAAAAAACATTTTAAACTCCAAAAATCAATTATTCCAAAACTTCAATAATTCATAATAAATAGCCCTTTTATCAGAAAAATTCAAATCTTATGTCCATTCCATAGGAAATTCAATTCTCTACAACTTTGTAAGTTTAAGTTTTTCCAAATTCCAAACAGAAATTGACCGAAATCCACATACGAATGATTTTACAAGCTATAATCAAATTTCAGTCAAGAAATGGGGTCCACAAACATGAAAAACATGTTTTAAATATTTTTAGTAACAAAAATACTCTTCCTCCTCATTTATTCATATATCCCACATTCATTGTAAAAATATCACCATTATTATATTATTATAATATAATAATATATTTAAATGAATTATTTTATCAGAAAAGATAAAATATCAATTTTCAACAATTGTCACATTAAAAATTTTCTCCATCTATATCCACATAAAATGAATATTTTTCTTATCATATAAATCAATAATTAATTATTCACAAATAATATTACAGAATCACAATAATCGATAACTGTGTAGTTCTCGTGAAAGAGGGGCTTTTCAATAAGAATTTCTCCTTACTGGTGCGTAATTAGGTGACCAAACCTCTCCTTAGACAGAACTTTCTAGACATTGCCAATAATGCTATCTAATAATATTATTCAAATAATACGAATTATTGATCTGATAATGGGTAATACTGTGTAGCGACAATTATTGAAACAACAATAATATAAAATATCAACGTAGCAATTATTGAATCAATAAAATAAAATATTGAACAGTAATTACTATAACAATTATTGAGTAGTGCCTTCTTACATAAGAATCAATAATTGGTGTAATACTGGCATCATCTTGTCGCAACAACGCCAGACATCTTGTGTTTTAACCACCGGGTATTCCAACAGTATTAACGGTAACAATTACGTCGTTATTTATAAACAACTTATACTTGTCATTTTCATCATCCAATCGTTTTCCGTTATGGGGCCCACATAAGGCTGCACCGTCGTTCGAATATTCCCCGACAGTAATAATATTCCACGACCAAACGAATATTCCCGACAACAATGAATATTTAATAACCACTTGCTTATTTAAGATATTTGCGCATTTTACCCATAACTAACCACATTAATCAAATCAACCCTTACTATTTCAAAATAATAAATAGAGGAAATTCAATTTTATTTATAAAAAGTTGGGGTCTTACAGATTTTGTAAGAAATTCAAAAGTTTTTTGTTGATGATTTGATAAATGATACCTTGGGTACAATCTCTACTACATATTTGGTACATGCAGACCTTGAGTTAGATAAAGTTATGAGTAAAAAATATCTTTAGTCAGCAACTTTTAACTCTATGGCAGTTGATTTTGTAAAAACAGAAGCACCAACTAAAATGCCTAGGACTTTTCAAGCGAGGATGTTTCTCGATTTCATAGAGAGGTGGGACAAACCAGCTTAATTACATTTCTCAAGGAGTATTGGGGGTGTTTGCCTAAATATATACTAGCAAAATATGCAAGTATACGCAGTCCACAAGTAATATAATGATAAGAGAGTATCGTTCCCACGAGGAATTATTAATAAAATTACCAGGTACTAACTCTTAACCAAATTAATTTTATTTAAACAAATGATTTAAGATTTTAAATTAGAATAATTAATTAAACTAATACTAATTACCACTAGTTGAAAATCAAGTTATGGAGATATAAGATCACAACTTCATTTATTGTTTCACTTATATCAACACAGTTCTTATTAATTATGCTCACTATTATGGACTATTAATTAGAAACTCATTAGTATTTATAACCACCTTTCGATGCATCACAAACATATCAATCCAAATCCACAGTTAATAGAATTGAATCAAACACCCTAATTAACTAATTCACTATATTCCTATGTGAATTACAATTAAAGAGGATTTAAAGCACAAGTTCCCTTATCAGATTACATGCGGTGCATATGTATATTCCTATCCTAAACACAAATCATAAATTCCATTGTCATGCAAAAAACACAATCACATGATATTATGATCATATCTAAATCTATACTTTATCTCCTGAATTCATATAGATTGTCACAGTAACTGTTGATCAGACAATTAAACAATTATGCACAAATCATAATAGACAATTTGTATAATAGATCACACTAACTAACAAGGAATCATACTAAAATAAGCTGCACAATAAGATCTCGTGCAATCTTAAACAAGAGAATTAGTTCATTGGCATTGAATTAAAGTCAAGAATCCACAATTGAATAAACATTAAAAGAAAGAAATAGAAGTAGGGTAGAGAATAAAATCTATTGTTTGCAAATTTGAGACTCTCCTCTTTCTTTGAATCCTCACTGCTTTCCAAGTTGCTTCAATCTCCAATCCAATCTAAACTAGGGTTTGTGAATAAAAGATAAAATCTAATGGAGTGTATCCCGAAACTAATCTACCATCTACTTTATGTAGACACTCAAAATTTTGCATTCTTGTTACTAACCTTACAGAAGGGCAAAATCGTCTTCCAGAGATAACCCTGGAAGTTAAATCAGCTCAATCTCGGAGACAACCTCGGGATACTCAATTTTCCATCTCGGAGACAACCCCGAGATACTCAGTTCCAGTCCCGGAGACAACTCCGGGAGATTCAGTTCCAACCTCGGAGATAACCCCGAGGGATGCAGTTCCAATTTCGGAGATAACCCCAGAGAAGTTCGTGTTAAATCCCTAGAGATCAGTTTCAACCTCGGAGATAACCCCGAGGCGCTCAGTTCTAACCCCAGAGATAACCCCGGGAGGTCAGGCATACCTCAGAGATAACCCTAAGGACATTCAGTACCTACAACAGCCAATCTCAGAGATAACCCTAAGCAACGACTGCTAAATCAGCCCAGAGCCAGAGATAACCCTGGTGAGGGGAAAAATTGTCATTTTGCCACCTGATGCTACATTCATGCCATCTCAACATCATTTTAACCCACATTCTACACAGAAGTGTCCCACAAGAACCATAGCTCAAAATCCCGAGTGACTATTACACAAGATAACACACCGGATAGAATTTGAAGACCTGAAGATCTGGTTCCTGACTTTGTACAACCTCTTATCCTATGTCATTGTGTAGCTCTCGACAACAACATTCCGTAACGGTATTATACACCTCAATTGGATGCCCGGATTTAATGTTATGAAGGTTCAAGCGGATAACGCGTTGCATGTGTGCACGTACTTCGAGACGGCATGGCCCACGGAGCCCGGGGCACCCTGAGTAGGTAGGTGGACTTGTGGATCCCCCCTCTATAAATAGAGGGCTTGGGGTTGCCATTTTAAGAAGAGAAAAGGCGAGGAAGCCCTGCCCAATTCACTCCATACACACTTCTACACACTTTAAACTGAGTGTTTTCTTTTTCCAAACACTTGTGAGCTCGTGTTTTGCAAACCAGTTAAATAGTGTCACATCACTAGGTCTATGTGCAAACCATTTCTGGTTGAGTTGGTGCAACCATTTAAAAATACCAACTGGCGACTCTTACAGTTAAATCGTTGACATATACATGTCGGACCTTTTCAAACTTGTCTTTTCAAACAAATCTCACCTAACATGAGAACACCAAAAGACAAGAACAGAAAAGGACAAATAAAAATCCCGACGTCGACAGGTGGCGACTCTGCTGGGGACTCCAGTAAGAGGGCTTAAGCCGCTATCAAAGCTTTTTAAAAACTTTTATCTGCTTGTGTGTGGATGTTGCATTTACATTTGAATGAATGTGTACTAATGCATTTACTTACTGTACTTAGTGCTTCGCACCATATCTGCCTGTGATATTAGTGTTTCGCACATGTCATCATTTTCATACGGTGAGACGCGTTGTATGTGAATGTATGTTGTGTGGTCCCTCCACCAGGAGGCTATCTTGTCGATGTTTGATTACTGGACTCACAGGGAGACTAATTCCAACGAGGCTCAGGAAAGGCACCACCCAAATTCGCTCCAGTTGAAAGATCGGATTAACTTTCTATCGAGTAAATTGCGATGATCTGGGAACCTTCATGTCAAAAAGCCATGAGAGTAACCTAAGATAGGTCAGCCTCTGATAAACCAAACGTGGAGGGAAGTCTCTTCATACCTTCCCATTTCAATTACTTGTAACTTTAATTACTTGTAATTTCATTTCCATGTCAATCTCAATGTAATGGAAAGTATAAAGGATTATGTGAACATGCATTCCTTTTCATATCAAACCTTGTCATGTTATCTTGTCATACAAATAGCTGACATCCATTTTGTAGGATAACACTCCTAAAAAATGGACACATCACATAACATGTAGCAGTGCCACATTTCCCTAAGACTAAACTACACAAGTCTTTTTGTAGGGGAAGCAATTGGTCCTGTTACCCGTTCAAAGTCGAAAAAGGAAATAAGCCTACAGCCAAACATGGCTACATCTGTCCAGTCTAATCCTACTCCTATCTCTCGCGAGGAGTTCGAAGGGTTAAGCAATCAAATTATAGAGTTGGTTGTTCTGCTCAAAGAATTACACAAGTCAACTCAGGGTCCATAAATATCCATCCACACAGAATCCTCTGCACATGGAGGAACCCAGGGTCCGAACAAGGAAATTCCAGCACCTGAGTCTCAGTCTGATAAGACTAACAAAACCCCTGAAATCACCCATCTTAAAGAAGATCAAGACACCAGTGATATTCGGAAGAAAGTTCTACAAATGGAAGAGACCATTCGGTCCATCAAAGGGATTGGAGCACATGGGAGTGTTTCATATTCAGACCTTTGCATCTTCCCCGGGGTTCATTATCCGAAAAAATTCAAGACTCCCGATTTTGAAAAATATGATGGATTGGGAGATCCTTATACCCATTTAAAGGTGTTCATTGGAGAGAGCTCAGATCTTATGCCGAGGATGAAAAGCTCAGAATGCAGCTATTTCAGAAAAGTCTGACCGGAGAAGCCATATCATGGTACACCAAATTAAAAAACTCCAAAATTCATAGCTGGGAGGAGTTAGCCCATGCTTTCCTCAGTCAGTACAGTTTCCAAACTCAGATGGCTCCAGACCGGTATCAAATTACCAAGGTTAAGAAACAAGTCAATGAGTCATTCAGAGAGTATGCCCAAAGATGGAGGCGTCTGGATGCTCAAGTTATTCCATCTATTACTGAGTCTGAAATGGTGATGACTTTCATAGACATTCAAGAAGCTCTCTTTTATGAGAGGGTCTTAGCTGGTATAGGTAAACCATTCTCTAAAATGATAAAACACGGAGAAATGGCTGAAATGGGATTAAAATCAGGGAAGATTCAAGACCTTCCCACTCTAAAAGTTGTAGCCGAACACATCCAGTCTGGTAGTTATGTAAATAACCCCCGGAGGGTCCATAAGAAGAAAGAAGAGGATGTTTCCTTGATACTGCAAGGACAAAAAGGCAATCAAAACATGCCTATTCAGAAGAGAAACTATTCCCCTTTCCAAGCACAGTCTTCAAACCCTCCATTGCCAAAAAGTAGAGAAGTCAGACATACAAGAGTGTTCACACCCTTAGGGGACTCACTCGAAAACATTCTCAAACTTCTGACTCAGAAGAAAATTATTCATCTCCTTCCACCAGCTAACCCAAGTGGAAAAGGTTTTAATGCAAGCAAGAAGTGTGCTTACCATATTGTTGGGCCCTTAAGCATAAAATCCAGGATTTAATTGACAATGGTGAGATTGTGGTGACTAAACCCGACTAACCTCACGTTCAAGACAACCCTCTCCCTCAACATAAGGAAGATGAGGTTAACATGATCAACTGGAGCAGTGGACAGAGCTCCAACTATGTGGGTGGTTCATCCCAAATCAACAAGGATAATTCTGACAAATGGGATTATTCACAGTTCCAATTCATGATGGAACGAGAAATAAAGGCACTTGGCAAACAATTCAATCAATTGGCAGAACTGGTAATCCATCAACACCAAGTCACACGTCAATTATTCAGTCAGGAGCATGCTAGCCTCCTTCCTCTTGTTACAAACCCTCCACCACGTATTCCAGAAAGTGAAACATGGGAGGAGAAGCTTGCTAGAAAAGCAAAAGCTCAAGCCCGTCGGGACTTTGCCAACAAAAGGGAATTCGCCTATTTAGGCCAATCGATGGAAGAGATATTGCAGATGCTGATTAATAAAGGAAAAATCACAGCATTGCTACCTCCAGTCAACCCGCGCACAAAGAGGTTTGATGCTAATGGAGTATGTCAATACCACTCCCACTTTCGCGGTCACAGCACTGAAGAATGCTGGGCACTCCGCCATCTCATTCAAAACATGATTGACAGCGGTGACCTGCAAATGGCAGACAACAACGATGTATTATTTAACAGTGGGAACGTATTCCCTCCAAGATGGAAGGAAGTCATAGCAGTTATATCCATTGAGAGAGAGTTGGCTGCCACACCACTTACAATTCAACCAATTCAGCTCAAAGGCGTTGAAAACCCTTTGAAAGTGGCTGCACCAAAGCCAATTATATTGTCGTTCAGGCCACAATATCCTCTTGTCAGCCTCCAGAAAGTGCCATGGAACTATGGGGAAGCTGAAGGATCCACATCAAATACAACTGCTACAGTGTCGAAGGAAAATCCATTGTATCTTCATCTACGGGTGATGAAGCCTGTCATCAAATCTAAGGGGAAAGTGCCCAGGGAGAAGATTGAAGAATTCTTCCGCAAGATGGGACACAATTAAGCCAAGGTGGTTTTAAGCTTGAAAGCAGCTCCACGACAGATTTCTATTCTGGACTTGGTTTTCTCTTCAGAAGATCACCGGAAGGTCTTGCTGAAAATATTAGAAGAAGCCCACTTGCTAAGGACAGTGGATGTTGAGAAATTCCATCATCTGGTTGATCACATCTTCAACAGCAATGTGATATCCTTCACCAATGATGACATACCTCCCGAAGGGACGAATCATTGCAAACCGTTGCAGATAGCGGTTATGTCCTCCGGATACGTGGTTGGAGGAGTCCTCATATATGGGGGATCATCCTTAAACATCTACCCCTATGTCACATTAGAGAAAATAAACATCAATCTCAACAGGATTCAAAACAGCCATACAATCGTCAAAGTTTTTGATGGATCCCGGAGAAACGCTACCGGAGAGATTGAATTGCCTGTGGAAATTGGCCCACATACATTCTACATATACTTTCAAGTGCTTAAGATCACTACAGTATACAATCTACTTTTGGGAAGACCGTGGATTCATATGGCAGAAGCCGTCCCGTCTAGGGGTGTGCAAAAAAATCAATTTTTTTTAGTTTTTTAATGAACCGGACCGATCCGAACCGGTCGATTCGGTATAAATATCAAGCTGCGGTTCTATGTCGACTGCTTAGGGTATGTCTTGGTTTTGGTTCGATGTTTTCTTGGAGTCAGATAAATCGGACCGGTTAGTATTAGGATTTTTAATTTTTTTATTATTAATAAATAATTAATAATAATAATAAAATAATAATTATAATAATAAAAATAATAATAAAAATATTAATAAAAATAATAAACTAATAATAAAAATAATAAAATAATAATTATATTAATTTTTGGTAAAAATAAGATGTAACCCAAGATCTTAGGTTAGGTATCTGGAATCAATTCTAAATATCAGATGTCGAAATAAATTGGCCGATTTCGATCTTAGGTCCGATTCGGATCGGTTTTCTGGGTTGAACACCCCTAGGCTCAATGGTTATCCCCACTCCTTGTGTACTAAGAGGGTGAGAGTTTAAATTTTTCCAGTGGCAAAATAGTTTTTGTGATTTAAATTGTCTTAAATTATCAAAAAAAAGGTTGCACTTGCCCTCTTCCCACTTATTCATTTTTTAATTAAAATTTTTATTTATTTATAAAGTTATTTTATTTTTATCATATTTAATAATTAAAATTTATAACGTGATAAAATTCGTACTTTCATAATTTAGAGCAATAAGTGTGAATAATGACATCTAAACTCTAGATAACTTTAAACTAAAATATTCATGATCATGAGATGGGTGAAGAGGCAATAAATAAATCTAGATAAATGAGTACATGTCATACTTTCTCAATTCTCACTCTAAAAGATTGTTGATCACGCAGTCATTTGTATGAAGACACTTAAGAAATTTAAGAAATTGATATTTTTTTAACACTTTGATATTTTTTACCTGAAAATTAATGTTATAGACGTTTAATGACGGTAAAAATCTTCGATCTATATTCTATAGCGACAGTTTTCATGTAAAAATATCATTTTCTATTGTGAATTTATCAATTTTCTAAATTTATTAAAAATGACTTAAATATATAACCAGGCCGGTCCGTATGTTAAACCATTTAAGCAATGGCTTGAGGCCTCCAAAATTAAGAAGGCCCCAAAATTTTAATATTCTATATATGTTAGAGTCTATTAAAAAAATCTAAATTTTTTTCCTCAACATAACAATAACTACAAGTACAATTGTACAATATTTTTTTTTCTTTTTCCTAAAGTTGAAATTTATTCTTCTTTTTTTTCCAAGACTGGGTCTCCCCTCCCTCTCTATCTACCTATTACTTTTTTCTCTCTCCCACTACCAATTTGACTTGAGGCCCCAAAAATTTTGGATCGGTCCTATATATAACTAATAAAGTTTTACATGTTTGTTGATATAGGAATTCATATAATGGTAAGAGTGTAACTAATCTTTGGATTTAAGTCTTTTAATTTGATACTTACCAGACAATGTATTAAAATTATAAAAAAAGGGATTTTTTTTTTTTTTTTTTTTTTGGGGGGGAGGTGGTTTAAACTTGCAAGGCTGCTTACAAAGTTGGGCAAAACAGAGTTTTGTATATGAACTACATTTATATGATTTATATCTAACAACAACAAAACAACTTAAGATTCCAATCTTCTGCACAAAATGTGAACGTAACATGTGAATTAACAAAGAGGTTGTCAGCCATATAAGCATCGAATAAATGTGATAGATCATATCACATTGCTATCGCGTTCCGAAAACTTCAAATTCTAAGAACAGGAATTTCAGAGTGAAATCTGAAGCATTCTCCTTAACAGTTAATTCCACACATCTGAACATCTGGGCCTGTAACTCTTGTAGTAAAGGGATCGATACGCACCCATAACAAGGAGAAAATGGAAGCAAGAAGGATGGACCAGACCACGACAATTGTCGGCGTCCGGTTCTGGCGTCCCATCAGACCCTTAAGGAATGGATAAAGATGAACAATCACCCAGAAGGAAAAGAATAGTTTGCCAAAGAGTGGACCCCATGACTGGTAACCGCTGTTGACTGCGTATGATATTCCTGCAACTGAACCAACTATGTTAATTAGGAGGAGAGTTGTGGGCGGGATCAGAAGAGTTGTCCATTTGAACATGTAGAGTTCGGTAAAATCTCCATCTTCATCAGATGCCTTGGAGGTGACAGTGAAGTTGGTGTCAATTCCAGCAAGCACTTTGAGCAAGCCTTGTACAACAGCAAATAGATGGGCAGAAACACCACCAATAACCCAAAATTGCTCATTTCTCCACCATTCATCTATTCCCACACCACTCCACCGCATCTCTAAAATACCAGTATGTAAGATGGAAACAAAGAGGGATATAAACCAGATACTTGCAATGTTACTAATCTGCAGCAGACAGCAAAAGTTTAGAGATCTCCCATGTAGGAGAAAAACAGTAGTTTCACAACTTCTTGATGTCTAATGTTGTGAACTTGACATGGTGGATTTATTGGAAAAGAATGTAGTGAAAGAATGCCAAAGCATATTTTTAAAAATGTAAGAAAACATGCATTTTTTAGCACCAAAAACGAGAAAACTACAACTCTACACGTTTCTAAAAATATATTAACAAGTATATCATCTCTCTTTCGAGTTGCAGGAAAACTAATGTTTCATAATTTCAAAGAGACATCCCATATACCCAGATATTTCCGGTGAGCACAAATTCCCAACGAATAGCTCATTAAGAATTTTTAACTTCAAGATGAACTTATATGGCTTAAACACCACAACATGACAACACTTGCGTATGACTCAGACGTGCAAGGAAGCCGACTATTAAAAGAAGACCATGCCATAAAATTTAATATAGACCATATAAAATTTTAAATTAAAATGGAGTAGTTTCAATTATATGAAGATAATGGAAATATAACAAACCTGTGGAATGATGAACTTTCCAGTGAGTAAACAGACAGCTGGTAAAGTACAGTAAATGAGAAGAGGAAGAGAAGTGACCGGATAAATAGTTGTATTGATGTATGCAAATCTCTCGAGCCATTTTAGCCTTCCACCATAGCCGTACCATATAGGGCAATGCCGACTGAGAAGAATTTCAACAGATCCCAAAGCCCATCGAAGCACTTGGTTAAGACGATCTGAAAGATTAATTGGAGCAGAACCTTTAAAGGCTGGTCGATGAGGCATGCAGTATATTGATCGCCAACCACGTGCATGCATCTTGAATCCAGTAAGAATATCTTCTGTGACAGAACCATAGATCCATCCTATCTGCAGATCCAGATACAAACAAGTGAAAGAGTATTTCAAAATAATACTGTCATACCGAAATTGTGATAAAACCAGAAAATAGCAAGAAAATATGCATTAAAGGATAATACCCGTAGATAATGGAATTAGAAGTAAAGTCATTGCCAGTATAGTAAAGGGTAAACACTATGTACAAATATAAATTCTCCTTTCTTTTAGAGAGAAACACAGAGAGATGGGCTTAGTTTAATGGGTGACAACTTGAAATCCTTAATATGGATTCCATATATCAAATGAAAATGACATTTAAAAAAACAACAAACAGGCATAAAAACAAATTTTCTCCGGAAACAATAGAAGTTTCAAGTTCTGGTTACTGGATACCAATAAAAGGATGAAGTGGGTCCCTAAGATTGAAGGGCAGAAGAAAAAAATTTTGGCAGGCAAACATTATTGAAATTTTTCCTTCCATTTTGATACGTGTTTTTTTGAAGAAAAGGATCTCTAACATAATCAAGAACTGAGGTAGAAGTGGAACTAATTCTCCAATTTATATTCTTCTTTTTTTTGAACTAAAGGAGGTTAAAAAGATCACTGGAAAAACATCATGTCGTTTTCCTTGAACTTGCAGCAAACAGTGCTTGAAAGCCCCAAGCTTTTTAAGGTAAAATCTCTTCCTTCTTCCCTGGTTAGCTTTTAGCAGTGGTGAAAGGAAATTGTTAGCTGACAGAGAGGATATGAAATATATAGTTTAGAAGTAGTTAAAAACATAAAGTAGAAAGCCGCCCTATTTAGGTTGAGATTGAAGGAGGAAGGAAGGTTTCATCTACGAGCCACTTGCACTGAACTGACCGACTTACCAACTTGACTTCTCTGTTCCCTATGCTTGCAGATACAAATAAAAGAAAGTAGTAAAAGAAAGTTTTAAAAAAAATCAAGAAACAGTTGATGAATTTCAACATCTATCAATTTTTCCTTTTCAGTCCAAAGGGAAATTGCATGAGTTTACTTTTACTGAAGAAAACAGGTTATGTTCCTTATAATTGCATACAATAACCAAATAAAAATACTCTCAAGGAAGATAAAAATCATGAGTACATCAAAATTGCCAGATCTTTCAATTTTTCGTTTTTAGTCCAAAAGGAAATCGCACATGTTTAATTTACAGAAGAACCTCGAGTCTTGACAAGAAAAGTCATCTTGACAAGGAAGCAAGGTTTAATTCAAGCTTGATTTCACCCATCAGAATGGAAGCTCAGTCGTAAATTCCTTAGTAATACTGAAAGAAAGTAACAAGTAAGCTAAAAATTAAGCGTACAAAACCAATGTACCTCCTGTCCCCAGTCCGTTTTATCCTCGTACCCACAACTGATAACATGAATAGCTTCTTTAAGAAGAGCCTCTGGCGTTGCAGACTGCGGAACACCACCATTCTCCATAAGCGTTGATGCAACAAACACAGCAGATTGACCAAATCTTTTCTCAAGGCTCATTTGTGACATGAGCAATGACTTCTCATCATCAAATCCAGCACCTGAATATGAAATGTGGTAAGGAAGATGCAAGACACTCCAGTCGAGTAAAACAACTTTTAAAACAAGACAAGTATTGATTAATCCAGCTGATTTAGGTATGATATGAAGATGATTCCTTGGATATTGATTGTTTGCTATTACAGAATATACTGGAAGACAAATTAGAATATAGAGTACACTACTGCAGAGAAACAAGCAATATGAGGTCAATTTTGAAAAGAAAAAAAATATGTATGACAAAGCAGTACATCTTGAGGATCAGGAAATGTTTTCAGCAACCAAATCTATTATATGTTACAAACTACTCATCAAAGCAACATCTTGACATATGTTCTTCGAGCTAGAAGTATCCAGAGATAGTGATCAGAGTTATAAGACAATGACCATGCTGAAGGTCATATTTCAGCCCTGAAATAGCAACCCTACATCATAGCTTATAAACTTTTAAACAACTTAATAGCTACAGAAAAATGAGCTCTAAAGTCAATCAGTAAATCACTAACATTAGTCGAATAGGGAATACGAAAAATATACAAGATGTGGTCTTGGGAGGAATCATGGAGCAGAATGGAGAAGGATATCCCTGAACCCCCAATGTAAAACTCGAATTATGAAATTTTAAAATCTATGACACGTACACATAAATGCTATATTTTCTGTATGTAAATTGTTAGGTAATATAATATTAAAATGAAGGTGGCGTCTTGTTTTATCTTATACAAGTATGACATCAGTAAATACAATGATATTTGAATTAAAAATACCGCATTTACAATCTTTTGAGTGTTCATTTCAAGAAATATGTCTGCAGTATATTTCATTTGCATATTATATGCATATACCGGGATATACCCGTTGAAGTTGTCCAACCATGTGAGTATGTGACTACCCAGTTGAGGCAATGTTACCATGTGACAGAAGGCATTTAACGCTCAAATTTAGAAAATATGTTTGAATTTGGAAGCAAAAGAGTTATTCATGTAGCATAATCTCATGCCTGAGTCAGTCTATGTAACAGGAGTCATTTTCTGATGCAACAGTTAAAGCTCGAATCACAATTGTAGAAATGCAGGTTGGAATCTAGGACAGCAACTCCATGAACAAAGCCAAAGTTAGACTGCACCCAGGCTGGCCGCTCTAGTGCCCTTGACTATTGAGAACTAATACTAGCTACTAAGCAATGACTATTTCTTTTTCTATAAGTACTGACAAATGAGTAATGGCCAATGTATTTTTCTAGTTGAAAATTTTGATATGTGAAAAAAATATGCTATCATTTCCTCCATTTTAAGTGCTGAACACAGATTGTCAACTGGAAATTGATATAACTGAACTCGAATGTTAACACTGTTATTCAAAGAATCAAAAAGTTGTACCTTCCACCCCCTCCTCAATATCTTCTAGGCTGAATATTGGTACAGTGGGATCGACATGCTTGCTAGATTTCTTTTTGTCTGAGCCCTTCTTACTTGATTTAGAACTTTTCTTTCGAGATCCACCACAGAAGGAAGATAAAAACCCAGATTTTTTATTCTTAGGTTTGAGAGGAGGCTCATAGCCATATAATGCTGTTCTATTGAAGACGCATCCAGTACCCACGTAGACTGGTCCTTGAATGCCATCCAAACCTCTCAAGTTTATCTGATTCAACAAAGATATTGATAAGTTCAAAACTGGTGATTGAAGGAATGAAGAAATGAGGTGTGGTTTGCAGAGACACTTAAATAGCGCATGGCAATATTTTAGAGACGAAAGAACTTGATCATGGCATACAGAAAAAACTTCCTATACATCTTGTTAGAATTACCAAAATATGAAAATAGTACGTGGCAATATTTAAGGACAAAAAAACTCACATCAAAGAAAACAGTATTTCGATTGGCATATCGATCATTCCTATCAATACCATCAAATCTTTGTGGAAACTGAACATAACAAACATATTTTCCAAGATTTGGATCCATCATAAAGCACATTGCTTCTCTAATTGCTTGCTTTGTTGTTGTTTATGTAGTGATCACAATCAAGATTCAACAAGAAGGGACCATTAGTAAGGACTGCTGATACACGAACCTGCAAGAGTGGTAGATTTAATATTAAAGATTATCTATATGAAGAAAGAAAAGTTTAGAAGCTAATAAAAATTTAACTACTCACAAGTGCATTCATTGCACCAGCTTTCTTGTGATGTTGGAAGCCTGGACGCTTCTCACGAGAAACATAGACTAACCGAGGAAGCTCATTACCCTCACTGTCAAGACCTCCACTTTGACCTAAGAAAACCTGTGAGTAATGAATATTGTCACTTCTTTTTCATAACAATACCACGTTGCTCCAAAGAGGCAAGATAAACTAACTGCTGCTCTCACAATCAATTCACTCTCAGTGCTCATAACAATAGTTGAGCATAATGATAGATATTGACTATGCTGGTATGTCCCCACAAAAAAATGGAAAAGAACAACATCTATCAGAATAACTAAGATCAAAATTACATTTAGGAATGAATATAAGGGGTGCGATCAGATTAATGGCATGTGTTCCATAGGATTTTAAGTTATCTGTGGCAAGAAATGATCCATGAACCATTGCAAATAACATGTAATCATCAAGGGATCATCTTTCGTATAAGTAAATCTGCCAATTACAGACTTAAGTTACCTGGATCATTCCAGGATGATCCCTGGTATTATTTCCAGGCCATGGTGTACCATCTTGCATGATCCATCCTTCTTCAGGAACTTTCACGGCCTTAGCAACAAGTCCATTTATACGAACTTTAAACTCCTCATATTCTCTCTGAAACACAAGTAAATGTAAGGAGAGATAAGAAGGATGCAATGAAAGAAGATAAAGTTGATAGCACAAACTAACACTTTACCTTCATAGCTCTGCGGTCTTTAACAAATGATGTTTGAACTTTATCTTTCAAGTAATCAATCTTCTGAGCAAAATACCATTCTGGTGCCCGGGGCTCAATGCTATACTTCTTGCAGAAAGGTACCCACTTCCTTGCAAATTCTGATGTTTCTGACAGAGCTTCAAATGTCAACATGGCAGCTCCATCATCAGAGACATAGCATGAAACCTTGTCAACTGGGTAATCAACTGCAAGAATGGATAGGACTGTATTGGCTGTAACAAGAGGAGGCTCCTTTAAAGGGTCAACGGTACTGACAAAAATGTCAACAGCAGCTAATTGGGATGGCTCGCCTTCTCGGTCATATCTGTAGGATATATATATTTAGAATATAAAACTGAAATAAAAAAAGAGTTCATACAACTTAGATAATGGGAAGATAGCGATCATAGAAGAAGATTCAGACCTCAGTGCAAGCCTATCAAGATAAGTCTCACGGTTTACTGGGAGCCATTTAGGAAACTGATCCAATATCCAGGATACCGCAAACCAGATCTCACATATTACAGATAAAAGCCACAAAGGATAAGCATTTTTCACAGGATTTGTTATCCGGTAATGCAAGAATATACAGAGAACAGCAAGCCGGAGGACAATAACCATCCTGTAAGGATTTATTCTGGAAGATGGTACTGAAACCTTTCTTGAAAGAGGCTGCCGAGCTTCATCATTCCTACCCCAACAAAAAGAAAATAAGCACAACAATTAACCCCTAAATGCACTGAGATAGGGAATAAAACTTAAGAGAAGTCAACGGCAATGGACAGAAATGGTAATCTAACACAAATACAGCAAGTTTTGTTCATTACCAACAAATGTGAAATCACAAATTACTGAGCTTTCTTTGAGAGATGAATGGATTGGTTAAACTACAATGACCATGAACCAATAGTATCTTTAAAAGTGTGAGCTATTAAACTGATTGACAATAAGAACCAAATAGATCAATTTTATCTCACAGCAACAAGTTATAAATATCAATATAAGTGGAAACTTACAATAAAGAGTCATCAACTAGCACGTCTGTGCTGGCATCAATATCACCGCCTCTTTCAGAAGCAGCATGGCTAGTAGTCATTGGAACAACATTCTTATCCTGCTTCATCTTCCAGCCATCTACTCTCTCTTTCCAAGCTACATTGCCTAGTCCTGGGGATCCAAACTCCCTCACTGGATCCACAACCCTAATATTAGCTGCATAGGTATATTACCTTGTAAGTCCAATAAAAATATAGAAGGAACATATTCATATAAAAGAGGTACATAGAGGATGAACAGAGAGATTTACGTGACTGATTCATATCTGATGCATAAGGGAGGGGATACACTCGTTTCCCCACACCTGGTCCAGGAGATGCCACAGACAGACGTTCAGGTGATGCTGCAGATAACTCTCCAGAAACCTAAAAAAGAGCAATCTGAGAGATTAATTTTTGACTGCATAGTACATGCCTGAGAGGAGGACAGTGCTATATAATCTGATTGGCATACCTCCATTCCATTGGTGAGTAAAGGAATGTGGTTGTGAGAGACCTCTTTATCATAATTCGGAGCCCCACTATCTTCCCCTCGTCCATATGTCATATGCCAGCTCAACATGCGCTCTGCAACCTTCTGCTTATCATTTTGATTTTCTGAAGGGTAATGAAAGTCGTTTGCAGCAGCATCAGCATTGCCATCCTCCTCTCTGTCACCATGAATAGCAGGACTTCCTAGAATCCAGGAGATCAACAATAATTACATTTTAAGCAGGTAAATTTGGAATCTTGAATTTATAAACTGAGTAGGTTACTCAACCATTAGTTACAGACTCTAGACAACTTCAATATACCAATTTAAAATTATAATGAACAACATGAATATATTAATTAATTACAATTGCAACACCAAATTTAAATTGATGGAACATTAAAGTAAGTTGTGACCATAACTTTCTGTAAATAATGAGGTCATTCAAGAATGCCAAACAATTAGATCAATGATCTGTATCTGCTCAATGATTTACCATATAATCATCCTCATCTAAATACTTCTTAATCACTTGATTTTGTTAACAAACCTTTATGTCTCTTGTATCTGGTTTTGCATTGAGGGCAAGACTGATTACCATCCTTGCGCTCATACTCATAGCACAGCCTACAAACTGGAAATGCACAGACATCACAAGCAACAAATGGTTCACCGTTCACAGTCAAACCAACATTATCACTGCAAATCTGGCAGGTCTGACCACCCAAGCTATTCAAGGACTTCCCCTGAATAATCAAATTTCACAACTCAGTAAACTCAGAAACCACAAACTAGTCGCTTCAGATCAGACTAAAGCATACCCATATAAACACATAATTATTCGTAATTGTATGCTCTGAATAACACTATGCTCAGTATTCAGTAAGCCATAAAATTTAACACTTTGTTAAACTCGAAACCCAATATCTAAACCCACAAACATATCACTTCAGATCAAACTAAAAATTACCCATATAATCAGAAATATTTTGTAAGTGTCAGCTCTCAATGACCCTTTGCTTAATTAATATCAAAGTTCAATCTTTTCAATATATTATGAAATGCAAACAGAATTTTGTCTAGTTTTACTTTTCTCAATACTAACCCTAGTTTCTCCTTCTGATTCCATAGCTCCTTTGCTTGAAGGAGAACCAAGTAATGGCAATTTAACTTCCAATCTCAGCCAGATTTATTGCCCGCAAATATGCCCCTGGCTCAAAAATATTCTCTTTACACAATCTTCCACTTAAAATAGCAAATCTTCACCACAATTTGCCCCAATTACAGCTCAGATCTGTACCTTAGCACCTGAAAAAAAAAAATTATATACACTGAGAATAAGCTTTCCTATTTCCAAAAGTTTTCAATTCCCCAAACACACAAATCCCGATAAAGATTAGATTAGCAATTTTAATACATACTTAAATTCCCTATAATACGTTAATTAAAGCGGAAATCTCCCAAATCGTAACGTAAGCTCAGTACACAAATCCATCAAATAAGATTTGATTTTTTTAGTTCGATTCTTTTCTCAGCAACCCAACATACAAAAACAAAAGCGTTTAGTACCTCAAGATCCGACCCAGTTTTCGCAATAATCCCAATGCAATTAGGTATAGAACTGAGACAGCAATCTCTTTCTCTCTCTAAAGCCTCAGCCTCCCTCTTTCCATCTCTCTCTATATATAGATATAGATATAGATATATAGAATAGCTGTAATGGTGGACGTATTCGAATAGAGAAATTGGCTTAGAAGAGACGAAAGGGGAGTAGCAGCTGCTTGTGATTGTGAGCTATACGACTGACAGTCACTCAATACTCTCCACCGACACCGACATTGCTGTGAGGAGAGAGAAAGTGAGTGTTTTTTAGAGAGAGAAAGTAAAGCAAGTTGGATAAAGAAATGGAGTATCAATCATTTCTCAACGACTACTGACTACTGTTATTAGAGTATAAACTTCAACATTTTTTTTTGCATGGTTTTTAAATAAACGATGCCGACGATTTGTTTAGGTTTGGTTTGCGAGAGGAGTTACCCAATCAATGTTCGCCATGTTTGGTACTATAATAACTTGTGGAAATTACAGCCGTTTGAGGGCTGGTAATTTCCCTTCATTAAAGAATTGAATGTATATTTTGACTTTCTAAAATAAATTTAAAATTCAAAATCTATATAAACTTATTTAATCTTAGCATAAACAAATATAATTGTCCTTTTACCCCCTTCATTAGCATTTGTCCCTTTTGGATGAGGAGAAATTAAGGTATAATTATATATTCTATTATATTTTTAAGGTACAATTACATATTCTATTATATTTTTAAAAATAATTACAACAATAGTTCGCTCATAAAATATTTACACAATTAATATATTTTTATATTTATTTACAATATTAGTGTTATTAAGATTCCTTAATTTAGGGAGTAGTTATCTCTATAATTTCTTCTCTTTCTCCTCATCTAACAACTGCATACTAATCAAAACATCATGAACAAATCAAAAAGCGACATCAACAACTTTTCTTAAATGTTACAGCGGATCAAAACATCATGAGCAACAGACAAATGGGAAACCCATTTCTCTCTCCTTTCAAAACATCATGAGCACAGAAAACTCATTTATCTCTCCTTCTCTTAGTATTTGAATTCCGATCCTGTTACATCTTGATCTGTCAGGTCCAGTTCTTCAACCATTTCACTACCAACAACGGTTGATGTATCAACCTCAATATCAAATGGGAAGTGGATATTACGAATATGATCACCTGGGGGCCCAAATGCAACATTTCAATTACAGGTTCTATGGATGAAGTGAGGAAATTTTTACGATAAAATAATCAAAAAGCTTCGAAAGGAAGAAGAGAACAATGATAACTGTGTAATCTGTTATCCTTCACTGCGATTTTTATATAAATACTGGTTGGTAGCCAAACATTCATACCAAGGTAACCAATTCAATGTTATTAGGTTTCTAATTTATTTTTAAAAAATCTTTTATAGTTTTTTTTTTAATAGTGCAGTTGGTAGCTAACACTTTATACAAATGTAACCAATTCGGCTTTTATTGGGTTACCAATTAATTAAAAAAACTATTGTAGATTTTTTTTTTATAATGCGATTAGTAGCAAATATTAATCTGAAAAGGTAACAATTCAGTTTTATTAGGTTACTAATTAATTATAAAAATCTATTATAGATTTTTTTTTTTTATAATCTTGATTGGTAGCCAAACCTTAATACAAATGTAACCAACAAAAACTAAAATTGTTACCTTTGAAAGTTTTGGTTACCAACCATGACTGAAATTTCTCTTGTTACCCACAAAAACTAAAATGGTTACCTTTGTATAAATATTTGGATACCAACTCGCACTAAAATTTATCTTTTCTCTTTTTAATTTACGGACTAAATCAACCTTTTATAATCGTAATGCGCATTTGTGCAAGGTCCGTCCGTAGTGTTGAAGCGGCGTGAGGGGAGGAGGAAGATGGCCGTGAAGGGAGGAGGAAGATGACATTATCGCCAAGCTTTGAATATTTGAATTTTAATTATTATTTTTGAATTTGAATTTGTTTTGTTTGTTATTATAATGTCAATTTTTTGCGTATAAATTTTTTTTTATTTAATTGTTGTGACATTATAATTATTTACTACTTAATAATTTATTAATTATCTCAGATTATGTATGGTAAAAGGAAGGGATGATGAGATACATTAATATAATGTTATATAAATATCAAGAATGAAAAGGAAAGAATGGCTTAATTAAGAATATTCTTAAAATAAAGATGTGGAATTATTCAATGAAATAAATATCATATGATATTATTGAATTGATCGTAGATGTTATTAAGTAACAAAAATAAGAAGAATAGTGTTTACTACATCAATTATTTAGAATTAATGAAAACTGTCATTTTTAAATAATGTATGTGCAAAGTATGTTTGTTAGCTAAAATAAAACTGATAAATATAAGGAACAATTACACTTTCTAGTATATTTTTTAAAATAATTACAACAATAGTGCATTCCTAAAATATTTACATAATTAATGCATTTAAATATTTTATTTAAACAATTAGTGTTTCTCTTCATTACAACTCTGCTGTAATTGAGAAGAACTTCTTCTGCCATTGACAGTGGAAATTTAAGAATTAGCTTCAAAAATTGACATTAATGAGAAGATCACGTATTGCATAGTTTGGAAACAGAGGGTCTAGAGAGAGAAAAATTGAAGAATTTTTGAAGTTTTTAGAGAGAGAAAAAAACGATCCCAACTTACACAACTGGATCTCTCTTATCCATCCAACACAAATGTCTCTCACCTCACCTCTGTTGCAGCTCATTTTATCCCAATTCAAATCCCTCAAACTCAGCTCCCCATTCCTCCATGACTTCTCACTAATGTCCCTCCTCCTCCAAAACCCCCCAACTGTGACCACTTTTCTTCCTCCAATTTAAGCCATGAAATCCCTTGGTAGAAGTTAGTCGTGCAACTCGTCTCTATATATTGTCTTGGCGTTGTCACCGCTAGATGTCCGGCTCAGTTATAATACAGTTGGTAGTAGACAACCTTCATACAAAGGTAACCAATTTAATTTTATTGGGTTACCAATTAATTATAAAAAAGTTAAGAATAGTTTTCAAGTGTTATCTGGATTTGTTTTTTCTTGACGTAACTGACCATGAAACAGTTTTATTGGGTTACGCAATTGTCATCGCTGGTATATATTTTTTTCATAAAGACAAGTTGGTAGCAAAACCTTCATACAAAGGTAACCAAATCAGTTTTATTGGGTTACCGATTAATTATAAAAAAGTTAAGAACAGTTTTCAAGTGTTACCTGGATTTATTTTCTTCAACATGTGCAATCATAACAGTTTTATTGGGTTCTGTAATGGTCGTCGTCGGTATATTTTTTTTTCATAGTGCAGTTGGTAGCCAAACATTCATACAAAGGTAACCAATTCAGTTTTATTGGGTTACCAATCGGTTGGAAGCAAGCGTGGCGGCGGAGAAGATAAAGAGACGAGTGGTTATGTAGTAGTGAGATCGGAGGTAAAAATGAGAGGAGGACTCGGAATCGAAGAAGAAAATGAAAGAGAATAAGAATATTATGAGTAGAATGAAGAGAGAAAGTGAAGGAGTACTTTCTCTCTCTAAAGAGATAATTATCCACTAAAATCTCCATTGTCATTGTTGTTGGTGCTCTGTAAATTGTAGAGAAAGAAACAGATGTAGAAGAGAATGGTAGAGAATTAGTAGTAGTAGAAGAAATTGTCATTGTTGTTGGTGCTCTGTAAATTGTAGGGAGAGAAACAGAAATGGAAGAGAATGATAGAAAATTAGTAGTAGTAGTAGTAAGTGGTGATGATATGTGAAGTCTTTGTTGGTGCTCTGTAAATTATAGAGAGAGAAACAAAGGTAGAAGAGAGTGATAGAGAATTAGTAGTAGTAGTAGGTGATGATGGTATGTGATTTCGTTCAGTTAAAGCGAAAGGACTGGGAAAAGTTTGAAATATTATTATTGTGTTGCACTATTTTTGTAATTATTTTATTGATACACTACTCTTGCAATTATTTACTAATTGTTGTATATTATTGTAAAGTGTTAGTTCCCAGAGGCACAATAGTTATCTAGAAGGGGGGGGGGGGGGTTGAATAGATATTAAAAATCTTTTCATTTTACTTTGTCAATTTTGATGATGATTTAAACACAGCGGAATTAAGGTTTGTTTGATCTCCCTTTTAGATATAGTGAGTTAATGAGAGTGAGACAGTTATAGCAGTTATAGCAAAAATGAAATAGACACAAAAGTTTTAAGTGGTTCAGAGCACTTAAAGCTCCTAGTCCACTCTTCTACTCCTCGAGTAGGAAATCCACTAAGGATGTCTTTTACACTTTCTGAATCTCATAGATTCCTTCTAGACCAGCAGTCTAGGAACTTCTTAGTTCACTCTTGAACTCTTCAAGTCCAGCAGACTTGGCTCTTCACAGTTCACTTAGAACTCTTCAAGTACTTCTGACTTGGAACTCTTACTTCAGTTGATTGGTAGTTGTTGAGTTCTTGGTTGGTACTATTCAGTTGCCGTTAAGCTCTAGTTCGAAAGAACTGAGTAACTATGCAAGCTTTCTCTTTTTCTCAGATCGTAGAGTTGAGCATTGAGTATTCTTTTTTTTGTTCAATTGCTTGCTTGCTTCTATCATCTGCATATGTCTTGCATATATGTGATCTTTGAAATCTGCTCGTTGAATCCATCCGTTGAAGCATTTAATGCATTTAACGTTTCTGAACTTTGATGGAGACTTTTCTGCATATCTTTTGAAATGCATTCTGGCCCACTGACATAGCAGACTGCTTTCTCACCTAACACCTGAAAAGGTGTTTTCCTCTGTCCCATGGTCCTTTCCTTAGCTTCTTCAATACGTCTTTTTGTTGCATACTAAGGATATTTTTATGCAATTGGGACTGGTGATTACTTCAATGTTTGTAACCCATTCCACATTTGTTAAGATTTTATCTTTGAACAAATGATCAGGGTCCACAACAATTCTGACACAGCCAGATGATACTCTATGATTCTTATCGTGGTGTCTTGCCACCTTGGTGCTTAATGCAACCAAACGAGAACACTACAATTTCTCTTAAGGGCTAGCACACTACGATCTTCACTTGCTTACATTGCAGGCTCTACATCTCCGAGAGCACACTGCAATATCTGAGTTGGCTTCGGCAAACGTCTGTACCACACTACGATCTCTGATTTAGCTTCGGCAAACGTTTGGACCACACTACGATCTCTGGATTGGCCCTCCAAGGCAGACATACTACGATTCTCGATACTCTACGATTCTGCCTTGGCTTCTACAAGTTCTTGATCAGCTCAATAGATTGGGATTTTATTGAACCCTATCTATTACATTTTATAGATCATCCTAACATCTTTGATCTCTTTATCTATACATTCATTTACTGAATGATAAACATTAAAATCTTAGATCAACCTAATAATTTTGATCTATCACTAAGTCCTTGTACATACATTCCTAGAAGGACTTTTCATATAATCATGAGCATTTACTTTAAACATCAAATCACAATATGCACTCTTTCAACAATCTCCCCCTATTTGATGTTGACATAACCAAGGAGATTTGTTGTCATGATTATCAAATTCTATATGCGATTAAAGAAAGTAAATATGACTTAATATTTGGGTGAAAATTGAAATTTCTAGAGAATAAGCATGAATTTATTGATGTTTGAAGATAGATATTACATTTAAGTTTGACTACATCAATAAGAATTAAAATTCAACTTATCTCTATTTCTTCGGCCTTTTTCCTCGTGGAGGATTTGCATACTCCTCAGCTCTCCTTTTCCTGCTTGCTTCGTCTCTCCTGGCTAGATCTTCTAGCTCACTTGGACTTAATCTTGAATTGTGATCATGCCTATTCATGAATGCAAGATCTCCAATTGGCATTCTTAGGCCTGTGGTGGTCACTTCTTGTGAGCTGGGAGTTGGCCCTCGACTCTTTAATGGTTGAGCCATGACGATTGGCTCATGATCGGATCGTTGAGTATGATGGCCAGATCGTGGAGTCTGTTGGTGATACTGCCTTGGAGGAGGATTCCTAGAAGATTGAGCAGAAAAGGTGCATTTGCCTCTGCCTTGATCTCCTTTCCTTTTATTCTCCCCCTTTATGTCAGCATCAAGGGTTCGAATGTCTTCTGAGAGGCGAGTCATTCCTTGGACAAGCTCGTTGAGTTGACTTTGAGTTTGAGCAATGTCCTCTCGATTTTCTTTGATCAGAGCATCAGATCGAGATTCCCTTTGTTGAAGGACGGCTAGAATATTGTCAGTCTGCTATCCTTGGCTGACGTAAAATTGTTGGAATTCTTTTACGGCAGTTTGCAGATTGAGGAAGTTCTCCATCATAAGTTTATTCTGAGCTTCTTGAGTCTGTTGTAAGACAAGAATAACATCCCTGTGTCTTTTGGCTGCGAGAAAGTGGATGTCATCCCTGTCCTTTATGCTCTTAATCATTTCTTTGGTGATCTCCTTAAGCTTTTTAGTGAGCTTAGAGCTTAGGGTGCTTGGGAGACTATTTGTAGCACTGATCATTGTTGTTCATCTCATTTGAATGAGTTCAGTGTGTTCTTCAAGACTATCATCGATTTCCTTGATCACTTTCTTGGTCATTTAGGACAAATCGGTTTTGGTGGGCAGTTCTGAGAGAAGTTCATTGAGTTGGGGAATTTGTGAAGGAGGGGGTGTTCTCTTGTAATGATCTTGTAATGAGTAGATGTGAGACCCCAAATTTTATGAATAAAGATTTAAATTTCTCAAAATATTTTTTTGAATATTATGGTGTGGATTTGATATAATGTTATAGTTGTGGGTAATATTTATAAATTTTGCAAAGTATGCAAGTTGTTATATAATATTCTTTTTGTCAGGGAATATCCGTACAATGACACAATCATTGGTGGACCCCACAACGGAAGTATTGTCGTAATTAGAAAATGACATAATTATCTTTTTATAAAAATAACGGCAAAAGTGTTACCGTTAAAAGCGTTGAACTACTTTCGGTAGTAAAAAATACGATGTCTGGCGTGGTTGCGTAGTAGCACTACGATATTGATTATTGATGCTTACGTAAGAAGTCACTTTCAGTTATACTCAATTATTGCTACGATAATTCACGATCATATCTCTCTATATTATTGATTCAATTATTGTCACAAGATCATCATCGTATAATATGTTATATTATTAAATCAATAATTGAGACGACAAAGTTATTCATATTATTATTTGCAATATTGACAATGTCTAGAAGTTTTGTCAATGAGAGGTTTGGTCACCTAATTGCGCGCCAATAAAGAGAAATCCTTATCGGAAAGCCCCCTCTTTCCTAAAAACGATCTGGTTGTTAAATATTGTGAATTATAATATTAATGATGAATAAGTTCGTGTTGATTAAAGATGAAATTGATAGTTCCATTATGTGGGAATTATTAGTGTTAGTGGAAATTGACATTTATTTCGATAATAATTGATGTCTAGAGGTTATATTGACCAATCAGGTAATTAACCGGATAAATGAGCAATTAATTGCTATTAATTCACATGCTTATAACTATTAGTTCATATGTGTATACTATTGATTCACATTCTTGTACTATTAGGGGAGGTGGTGCAAGATTGATAATACTTGCAGGACTAAATTAAAAATGAAAGAAAAGATAAAGGTATTATACTGTAATATTTTGAGCCCCAAAACGTGCAATTATCGAAATTATATTTTCCTATAAATAGAAGCTCATTCTTCCTTCATTTCTCACCAATTCACTAAAGCTATAGAACAATTATTGTAGAGAGAAATTATAGAGAGAAAGAAGAAGAAATCGCTACCTCTTTATTCCGATTATCCAGCTTTTCTTTAAGGTAAGGGTATTATTTCTTTCAGTATTCATGAAGAGAATTATTTTCTTTCAATACTCGTAAGGGGTATTATTATTCTTTCGTATTCATGAAGAGAGTTATTTTCTTTTAATACTCGTAAGGTTTGTTATTCCATTCTTTATTATTATGTTGGAATAACCTTTTCATCAAGTACCACATACATGGTGAAATTCTTACATTATTCCATTCTTTATTATTACTGTTGGAATAACTCGTATGCATCTTGATCTATCGCATGCTTGGTGAATTCTGTTGTTATTCCATTCTTTATTATTACATTTGGAATATCACATGCATGCGATTCGCGCATTTGACGGGTTCCATTCTTTATTATTACATTGGAATATCATCATGCATGCGTGATTACTACGCATGACTGATTCCATTCTTTATTATTACATGTGGGAATAAGTTTGTATATGCGGTCTATCATCGTATGCATGGTGAATTCTTACGTTATTCCATTCTTTATTATTACATTGGAATAACTTTTGTACATGTGGATTCTGCATGCATGGTGAATGATCCTTCGTATTCATTCTTTATTAAATTGTGGAAATGATGCATCTCACGTGAATTACTGCGTGGTGGGTGAAAATCCATTTGTAGTTTCAGTATATTCTATTATACTCATATGAGATATCATTTCTTTTGTACTAAATCATGAATATTATTTTTTTTGGTATTTTTTATGAGTTACTATTCACGGGTTACTATTCACCCGATTATTATTCACTCTGGTATTATTCACTCGGGTATTAGGGTACTTTTTCGTTTTAGGAGTACTATTCATGAGTTCTTATTCATGGATTACTATTCACCCGATTAATATTCACTCTAGTATCATTCACTTGGGTATTTGGGACACTTTTCACGTTGGGGTACTATTCACGGGTATTATTCAAGTACTATTCATGGGGTACTATTTACCCAAAAATATATTTTTTTTTTCATTCAAATTATTTTTGGTACATGAATATTATTCTTGAATTTTTTACTCTACAAAGCGATAGATATGTTGACAATTTGGACGTTATTGATTTACGGATAAATTAAATTATAAATCTTTAAAATTTATCTTTGAACTTGTTTTATTGAATTATTATGTCATTGTCATCCTCCTCATGCTTATATTGTGATTAAAGTCATCTCTGGCTTATGTGCATAGATGGACTAGGTATGATTATGACTAGGGATTATCGGTATAATCATGGTAGTAATGTGACAAATGATGTGGTAAAAGTCATCATTGGCACTGTAGTTCATTGATGGACGAGTTGTTGGTATGATTATGACCGAGGATTATTCGGTATAATCATGACCATTGATGATTACATGAATATCCTTGGTAGTAGTGCGGGGATGATTCAATTTTATTTATTAATTTGAGTCTCGGCGATAAAGTTGATGAAAACTTTTTAAATCATAGAAGATAGTACATTTTATGCTCTACTTGACTCTTCTAATGGATTGCTTATTTCTCGCTGCAGTTGTTGATCTAAAACTTGTTGTCTATTGTATTCTATCGGTTGTTATTTGTTGAAGTCTAAGGATAATTTATTACGCATTATCTTTAGTCATAATATTTCTTCTTTGGGCTAGTTGAGCTCACCCTTTCTTTCATTGTTCTCTTGAGAAATGAGAATATAATGGGGGACGAGTCGGGGAATGGAGTGATGGTCCGGGATAAATGGCTTTAGTAGTCCTCACTATTCTATGGAATAATGTGATAATAATTGTAATGAGGACACCATTGAGTGTGGATATTGTCTACAGATGACAATATTCTTGTTTAAACTCTCGACTATGTTTTTTGTCGTTTTTTTTGTTGTATAATTAAGTTATATTTGAATTTATGTACCATGTATTTGGCGATTCAAGATGGGTGATGTATACCTATTTTGGGGCGCTCGGAATATGAGGTGAGCTTGAGCCTTTATCTGGTGACTTCCAAGTCTTGGGATGCACCAAAGCCGGACTTTCCATAGGGACGCCGTGAGTAATGGTGGCAAGTTGATAGGTATCATGAGGTGCTATCCAAGTCTTGGATGCGGGTCATGATTAGTATCAAAGCTTAGGATATGATCCCCTGAGATGTGAGACAAGAACTAGGAGGGGAAAGACGGGGAATTCCTTCGCTAGTATGACCTACCTAAGTTTATTTGGTATTTAATTGGTCGGTCAGATTATAGGGATAATATGTGATATGTCAATTAACCCTTGTTTTGTGACAATGTTTGAAAATGGCATCTGAAAATGTCGAGATAAGCAATGAAGCACATGAGACCGTTGAGTCACCAACGATCAATACCCAGGATAATGTGCAACAGGAAGACAATAATCCTCAGGTAAATAACATCACCGATCAGATGATGAACGATGGGATGTTCAGAGGCTTTATGCAATTCATGCAACATCAGGCGAGAGAGACTCCTGTTCAAAATGTTGGTGGAAACAATGGCAACCCACGGCTGGTCACTACTAAGCAGTTCAAGGAGCTGGGACTGCCGGAGTTTTTGGGAAAGCCAGAACCACTTAAGGCGAAGACGTGGTTAAAGCAGGTCACCAAGATATTTGATGTCTTGGGATGCTCCAAGGAACAAAAGGTTCCCTTTTCCACCTTTATGTTGCGTGAAGAGGCGGATTCATTGGTGGGAATCGTAAAAGCGCACTACCGACGACTCAAGATGTCTTGGGAGAAGTTCCAAGAACTGTTCAAGGACAAGTACTTTCCCAAAAGTATTCGTCACATGAAGGAGGTGGAGTTTATCAAGTTGGAGCAAAACAATATAACTGTATCGTAGTAGAAGGCTAAGTTTGCGGAGTTATTCCTGTTTGCATCCCATTTGGTCGATAATGAGGAGCGAATGACGCGATTGTTTCTAAGAGGTTTGAAACCCGAAATACGTCAATACCTTATTTCTCACAAACTTTGTTTATATTCAGATGTTGTGAATAGGGCTCGATTATTGGGAGCGCGATAATGAGTCAAGACAAGACAACCAAAAGGCAATGACCAACAACACGACGATAATAATCATACCGGGCAATGGCACCACCGATGAACAATGATAACCGTCGTGGGGGAAATTATCATGCCAAGAATGGTAACCACTTCGGTGGTAATCATGGCCAAGATAATAGAAGTGGAAAATTCAAGAAGATAAGATTTAACGATGATGGGAAGACGTTGGCAACAGCACCAACACCAGCAACAAATTCTAGGGGAGGAGAACGACCGCCAGTTAGATGCTACAAATGCGGAGAGGAGGGACACATAAGTCCAAATTGTTCACAGCCTTCCAAGGTATATTTTAGTTATGGAAAAGATGGTCATATAGCTCGATTTTATCCTGTAGCGAAATCAAGTCCAGCTGGGACGGTGGCACCAAAGGCGGATACGGACAAAATAAAGTCGGTGGTTTGAAGAATAGCGTTTTTTGTGACTTCTCAAAAAGCTAGTAACCCGAACGAAGTTAGCACGGGTTAGTTAATTATAAATTCTTACGAAGTCTATACCTTATTAGATACTGGTTCTACCCATTCTTTTATCTCTCTTGCTTGCGCTCAACGTTTAAATTTGACTTCGGAGAAATTAGACTTTGACTTATTGGTTGAAACTTCGTTAGTAGAAACCTTTGTTACCTCCACTGTTTATAAGTCTTGTTTGATTCAAATCGATACCCTCACGTTACCTGTCGATCTTATCTCTTTGAAAATACTGGCCTTTGATGCGATTTTAGGAATCGATTGGTTAACTACTCATCAAGCTTTTCGTAAGGTTGTTAGCTTTCATATTCCTAACCAACCTATTATGCGAATTCAAGCAACCACACCACAAAAGTTAATCACTGTTATATCAAGCCATAAGTAAAGAGCCCCAATCCTTTCGTTGTTGACTTCCTTGTGTGGAATGCACCGAAGCCAGACTTTCTGTAGGCGACGTCGTGAATGACGATGGCAAGTTGATAGGTATCAATGTTACGTACTATCCAAGTCTTGGATGAGAGTCATAGTTTTGAATGATATTTCTATTGTCAATAAATTTCCTGATGTATTCTTGAAGACTTCTTAGCCTACCCCTAGAGCGTGAAATCGAATTTTGTATTGACCCCAGTTCAAAACCCATTTCTAAAACCCTTAAATATTTCTTCAACCAAAAGGAACGTATCATGCGTCAAGGACGTTGGCTTGAGTTGTTGAAGATTACGACTATACCATTCAATATCATCGTGAAAGAGCGAACGTGGTAGCTGACGCGTTGAGTAGAAGATCGTATGCATTTACGAGTGCGATATTGTGAACACAAAGACCCATTTCGTATAACTTACAAATGATGAAGATAGAGTTAAAGACTCTAGGGACCCACGTAAAGATAACGAATATACGAGTAGAATCGACTTTAATCGATAATGTTAAAGCCGCTCAAGCTTTAGACCCGGAGCTGATGAAAACGAAGAAGAAGGTTCAAGAAGGTGTTATTCTAGAAGCAAGAGTCGATGAAGAGAGAAAATCTCAACCCTCAATTTAATTGGCCCATTTGAAATCCTCGATCGAGTAGGAACTGTGGCCTATAGACTCGTTTTACCGCCAAGTATGTCGCATGTTCATAACAGTTTTCACGTATCGATATTACGTAATTATGTGGACGACCCAAACCACATTATTGAATTAGAACTAGATGAGATAGCAGAAGATTTAATGTATGAGTAGATACGTGTTAAAATCTTGGATAAGAAGGATCATATTCTACACTCAAAGGTTATACCTCAAGAGTTAGAATCTGACGAGGTATTCTCATCTCTTCGAACTATCAGGTACGTAAATTTTGAGGGCAAAATTTCATAAGGAGGGGAGATTGTGAGACCCCAAATTTTATGAATAAAGATTTAAATTTCTCGAAATCTTATTTTGAATATTATGGTGTGGATTTGATATAATGTTATAGTTGTGGGTAATATTTATAAATTTTGCAAAAGTATGCAAGTTGTTATATAATATTCTTTTTATCGGGAATATCAAATGACGACGAGGACAATCATTGGTGGACCCCACAACGAAAGTGGAAGTATTGTCAGTAGTTGTCGTAGTTAGAAAATGATGTAATTATCTTTTATAAAAATAACGGCGAAAGTATTCTTGTTAAAAGCGTTGAACTACCTAAGTAGTAAAGTAAAATACGATGTCTGGCGTGGTTGCATAGTAGCACTGCGGTATTGATTATTGATGCTTACGTAAGAAGTCACTCGGTTATACTCAATTATTGCTACATAATTAATCACGCATCATATCTCTTATATTATTGATTCAATTATTGTCACAAGATCATCTCAGATAATATGTTATATTATTAAATTAATAATTGAGATGACAAAGTTATTCATATTATTATTTGCAATATTAACAATGTCTAGAAGTTTTGTCAAGGAGAGGTTTGGTCACCTAATTGTGCTTGATAAGGAGAAATCCTTATCGGAAAGCCCCTCTTTCACGGAAAGCGATTTTGGTTGTTAAATATTGTGAATTATAATATTAATGATGAATAAGTTCGTGTTGATTAAAGATGAAATTGATAGTTCTATTATGTGGGAATTATTAGTGTTAGTAGAAATTGACATTTATTTCGATAATAATTGATGTCTGGAGGTTATATTGACCAATTAGGTAATTAACCGGATAAATGAGCAATTAATTGCTATTAATTCACATACTTATAACTATTGGTTCACATGTGTGTACTATTGATTCACATTCTTGTACTATTAGGGGAGGTGGTGCAAGATTGATAATACTTGCAGGACTAAATTAAAAATGAAGGAAAAGATAAAGGTATTATACTGTAATATTTTGAGCCCCAAAACGTGCAATTATCGAAACTATATTTTCCTATAAATAGAAGCTCATTCTTCCTTTATTTCTCACAAATTCACTAAAGCTATAGAGCAATTATTATAGAGAGAAATTATAGAGAGAAAGAAGAAGAGAAGTCTACTACCTCACTATTCCGATTATCCAATTTTCTTCTAAGGTAAGGGTATTATTTCTTTCGTATTCATGAAGAGAATTATTTTCTTTCAATACTCGTAAGGGGTATTATTATTTTCATATTCATGAAGAGAGTTATTTTCTTTCAATACTCGTAGGGTTGTTATTCCATTCTTTATTATTATGTTGGAATAACATTTGTCTATGCCAAGTACCGCATACATGGTGAAATTCTTACATTATTCCATTCTTTATTATTACATTGGAATAACACATCATGCTGTGATCTCATCGCATGCACGGTGAATTCTGTTGTTATTCCATTCTTTTTATTACATTAAAATATCATATATATATGCGGATTACGCATGACACAGTTCCATTCTTTATTATTCTATTGGAATATATCATGCATGCATGCGGATTACGCGCGTGATTCGGTTCCATTCTTTATTATTACGTTGGGAATAAGTCGTATATGCGATCTATATCGCATGCGTGGTGAATCTTACGTTATTCCATTCTTTATTATTTTGTTGGAATAACCTATCTATGTGGATTACTGCATGCATGGTGAATGATCCTTCATATTCATTCTTTATTAAATTGTGGAAATGACACATCTACGTGGATTCTGCATTATGGCGGTGAAAATCCATTTCATAGATTTCAGTATATTCTATTATACTCATATGAGATATCATTTCTTTTTGTAGTCGTCATGGAATATCATTTTCTTTGATATTTTTTACTGAGTTACTATTCATGGGTTACTATTCACCGGTTATTATTTAACTCGCTATTATTCACTCGGTATTCGGTACTTTTTAGTATCGGAGTACTATTCACGAGATTCTTATTCATGGGTTACTATTCACCCGATTACTATTCATTCTAGTATCATTCACTCGGGTATTTGGGACACTTTTCATGTGTCGAGGTACTATTCACTGGGTACTATTCAAGTACTATTCACAAGGGTCTTATTTACAGAAAAATATATTTCTTTTACGTCCAAATTATTTTTGGTACATGAATATTATTCTTTAATTTTACTCTACAAAGCAAAAGTATCATGTTGACAATTTGGGCGTTATTGATTTCGGATAAATTAAATTATAAATCTTTAAAATTTATCCTTGAACTTGTTTTATTGAATTATTATGTCATTGTCATCATCCTCGTGCTTATATTGTGATTAAAGTCATCTTGGCTTACGTGCGTAGATGGACTTGGTATGATTATGACCAAGAATTATTCGGTATAATCATGACCGTAATGTGACGAATGATGTGGTAAAAGTCCTCATTGGCCTGTAGTTCATTGATGGGCAGTTGTTGGTATGATTATGACCAGGGATTATTCGGTATAATCATGACCATTGATGATTACATGAATATCCTTGGCCGTGGTGCAGGGATGATTCGATTTTATTTATTAAGCTGAGTCTCAGCGATAAAGTTGATGAAAAACTTTTTAAATCATAGAAGATAGTACATTTTATGCTATACTTGACTCTTCTAATGGATTGCTTATTTCTGCTGCAGTTGTTGATCTAAAACTTGTTGTCTATTGTATTCTATCAGTTGTTATACTGTTGAAGGCTAAGGATAATTTATTCTGCATTATCTTAGTCATAATATTTCTTACTGGGCTAGTTGAGCCCACCTTTTCTTTCATTATTCTCTTCAGTAAATGAGAATATAGCTGGGACGAGTCGGGGAATGGAGTGATGGTCCAGGATAAATGGCTTTAGTAGTCTTCACTATTCTACGGAATAATGTGATACTAATTGTAATGAGGACACCATTGAGTGTGGATATTGTCTAGATGACAATACTCTTGTTTAAACTCATTTATGTTTTGTCGTGTTTTTACATTTGTTGTATAATTAAGTTGTATTTGAATTTATGTACCATGTATCTGGCGACTCAAGATGGGTGATGTATACCTGTTTTGGGGGCGTCACAGTAGAGGGCAAGATTAAGGTTGAAATATTCATTTGTGGATGAGGAGGGAATATCGGATAGAGGGGCCTGTGTTTGGGTGTCTGGAGTAGGTGGCTCTACGATTTGAGCGAGGGACTCTACGATGGGGCTATAATCAGTAATCGTAGAGATGAGAGGAGTTGGGATCAGTACGAAGTTAGGCATATTTGGTTCATTAGTTACAGAATTTTGAGATTCTGTAACTGGGAATTGAGTTAGTGGATTAAGAACTACTTCCAGCCAGCTTGGAAATTCATAAAATTGGCTGATGAAGGATAGTGGATAGTGATTAACTCTGAACAAGATTGGGATAGATAATATGTAAGACTCCAACTTTTATGAATAAAGATGAATTTTCTATAAATATTATTTTTAAATATTAAGGTGTGAATTTGAAATAATGTTATAGTTGTGGGTAATATTTATAAATTTTGCAAAGTACGCAAGTTGTTATATTATATTCGATTGGTTGGGGAATATTCATTTTAACAGGGAATATTAAAGACGACAACACAATCATTAGTGGACCCCACAAGCGAAATTATTGTCGGATTGAGAAAAGCGATAAAAATATCTTTTTATGAAAATAACGGCGAAAGTTTTACCGATTAAGCTGTTGAAACACCCGGTGTTAAAAGTACAGTAATACTCGTGGTTGCATAGTAGCACACGGTATTGATTATTGATGCTTACGTGAGAAGTCACTCAGTTTTGTTCAATTATTGATACAGTAATTGCTGCATAGTATCTCACGTTATTTGATTCAATTATTGTCGATATTTTATATATTATTAAGTCAATAATTGAGACGACAAAGTTATTAACATTATTATTTGCAATATTAACGATGTCTAGAAGTTCTGTCAAGGAGAGGTTGGGTCACCTCGCGCCAATAGGGAGAAATCCTTATTGGAAAGCCCCCTCTTTCCTGAGAACCACCTGGTCGATTAATATTGTGAATTATAATAATGATGATAAATATTGTTAAAAATATTGAGGAGATTTTTTTTATAAAGTATTTGTTGTAGATTTTGGCGTATTATTTGGATTCCCATTTACCCATTTTTAAAATAATCGGTGGAAAGTTGTTCAGTATATATATATATATATATATTTATAATAGGTGTGGTGGGTGGTGATTTTGGTGGGTGGATTTAATTTACGTATGGGGGAGGGAGATGATATATTATAATGGAAGTTGTCAAATTGGTGGGGGGTGAGAAATTTGGTTATCACATGATGAGTACTATTTCATTATTATATATAAGAGGTTTGAAAAGTTTGCTGAAAGAAATAAAATGAGTTCACAGGGTTTTCACCCGTGAAATTTTTCTATGCACATGTTATATATATATATATATAATATTTTATTTAAAAGATTTTGTTTTATTAGAATATTTTATTAATACTGCATAGTAAATTAATATGGACCGTCAGTTTAAATGTAAATCAATATGGACCGTTCATGAATTAGTTACTATTCAGGTCCATTCTCCTATATAAATAAGCTCATTCCTTCATTATTTCTTACTTAATTCATTGAAACTCTAGAGAGAAACTATATAGAGAAAGAAGAAAAGTATTCTACTACTTCACTACTCCTATATCCAGTTTCTTCTAAGGTAAGGGTATTATTTCTTTTGTATTCATGAAGAGAACTTACATTATTCCATTCTTTATTATTACATTGGAATAACTTTTGTGATCACGCTTGGACTACCCTATACTTGGTGAAATTCTTACATTATTCCATTCTTTATTATTATGTTGGAATAACTTTTATCATCTGCAATCTTGCATACATGGTAAAATTCTTCTATTATTCCATTCTTTATTATTCTATGGAACATCACATGCTCGTGCTTTACGCATGACCTGGTTCCATTAGTTATCATTCTGTTAGAACATCCTGTATGTGCTTTACGCATGACTTCGGTTCCATTATTTATCATTATGTTGGAACATCACATGCGTGCTTTTACGCATTTGACACGGTTCCATTATTTATTATTACGTTGGAATATCACATGCGTGCGTTTACGCGTGACTGGTTCCATTATTTATTATTCTATTAGAATAACACATGCGTAAGGATTATCACATGCTTGGTGAATTCTTTTGTTATTCCATTCGTTATTATACTCAGTTGGTTAAAGTTTTGGCTTTTATACTCCATGAAATTAGTGGAATATCTTTGATATTTGCGCTTCATCCAGTATCTTTTTATGGAAATATTCTTCTGAGCATTCTTGAATTTTACTCCACAAAGAAGTATCATGTTGACAATTTGGATGTTATTGGTTCCTGGATAAATTAATTCTTAAACTTGTTTTATTGAATTCTTATATCATTGTAATCATCTTCATGTTTATAATATGTTGAAAGTCATCTGTGGCATGTAGTGCATAGATGGACTTGGTATGATTATGACCAGGGATTTTTCGGTATAATCATGACCGTAATGTTACAAATGATGTGGTAAAAGTCCTTATTGGCCCGTAGTGCATTGATGGACAGTTGTTGGCATGATCATGACCATTGATGAATACACGAATATCCTTGGCCCATAGTGCATGGATAATTTTTGGTTGTGATACTAATGAATATCCTTGGTCGTAGTGCAGGGATGATGTGGATTATATATTAAGCTGAGTCCCAACGATAAAAGTGATGAAAAACCTTTTAAATCATAGAAGATAGTAGATTTTATTCTCTATTTAACTCTTTTAATGGATTGCTTGTTACCGCAGATTAAACTTGATGTTTGTTATATTGTATCGTTTAACCTTTGTTAAAGGCTAATGATAATTTATTACGCATTATCTTAGTCATAATATTTCTTCTTGGGCTAGTTGAGCTCACCCTTTTGCTTTCATTGTTCTCTTCAGAAATGAGAGCGTAGCGAGGACTAGTCGGGAACGAGAGTGATGATCCGGATGATAACATTAGTAGTCCTCACTATTCTATGAAATAGTGTGTTAATAAATGTATTGAGGACTTATTTTGAGTTTGAATATTGTCTAGAAGATAATATTTGTATTAAAACTCACAGCTCATGTTGTATATTTAAGATTATATTTGTATTCTGTACCATGTATTTGGCGACTCAGAATAGGTGATGTATACCTATTTTGGGGGCGTTACATAATACCTCATGTACCATTCTTAAAGAGGGACCATTTGTGATAAGTTGTTTGGCAAAGTTGAAGTTGCTTGGAAATCCATGAGCTAGCACAGAGATGGCTGGATATTCTTTGAAGCTCCAAAACATGTGATTCCAGGAGTTTAGAATTTGAGCTTAATAAAAAGGCATCATGGGTAGATCGGAGAACAGCTGCTCGTAGTTAGCTTTTCGATACCCATTAATGCCCACAACTATGATCTCGACCTCATCATCTTCGTCCTCTTCCTTGTCTTCGTTCAAGGATTCCACTATTTCAATGGCTTCATTTTGTTCTTGCTTTGCTTCTCCCCTATTTTTTGCAGGAACAACTTCTTCTGTCATGGGGATATCATGAGGCTCCCCCTCAACATGATCATCCTTCTGCAGGACTAGTAGTTCCCCCTCAGCTGGAATATTTTCTAGGGTGATAACTTCAGGTATCTCCCCCTTAGCTTGAGCTTTGTCCTTTTGGCTTTCTCTGGATAGTTCATTTTCAGCAGCCATCTTTTTGTCTTCCTCTTTGAGTACCCTTTCATTGACAAGGATGTACTTCTTAACCAATTTTCGTCTTATTTTTCTAGGCTGAGCCACAGCCTCAGGACTTCCTTGAGCTTCAGTTCAGCCAGAGTCTCTGGTGCAACAACTTCCATGGGAGAAGCATCCAATCTGGTTTCTTTGATCGGTAGAGACTTTACGACCGAGGAGACAGATGGTTTCTTGGATTTGTGATTATTTTTGTTCTTCTTCAGTAGCTGTGAGATGGTGGCTCTGTCTTCATCTTCCTCAGCCTGCTGTTCTTTTCTTAGGATTCTCAGAGCCTCAATGTCAGAGGACTCGACAGGTTTATCAGTGGTAGATCCTTGGGGTTCTTCTGTCATTCGAGCCTTTAGCTTCCTCTTGCCCTTGCTTTTTCTGACTAGGGCAGAAGGTTCTTCCTTATTAGTTTCTTCTTCATCTTCTTCAGTCTCCCTAACAACAGATATATTCCCTAGAATCCCTGACTCCTTTGCATCAGTTGTCCTTCCACTGGACTCAGACATCATTCATACATTTTCAGCTGGATTTCTTTTCCAGTTCTCGAACAGTTGCTAGGTCATTCGTCTGTTTGGATTGATTGATTCTCCTTTATCATCCTCTATCTTATCGCCCAAAGCAGACTGTAGGATGATACTGATGAATCGCCCGTAGAGCATCTTCCCAAAGCTCTTTGACTTCTTTGAACTGAGAATCCACTTCCCAATCCATTCAAGCAAGAGGGCTCCATAGTTAAGCTGTATCCCACAACTGATGGCTATCATGAGCTTGAGTTGTACTTCATTTACAGAATCGTAGCCTGAGCTCTTGCAGCATATGCATTTCCAACAATGTCAGCCAAAAAATCGTACCTCTGAGGAAACTCCTTTTTCTTGTATCCTTTGATAGTGGGGAATTTCTTGTGACACATCCTTTTAAGTCCCTCATGGAAATCTATGCCATCTATGAATGAATACCCTTCAGATTTGAAACCTAGGGCTAGGTTGATATCCTCAGCCTTCAGCTTGATTTCCACGTCCCTGACTTTCGTAGTGATGACGTCATTTTCGAACCCACCATTTCTATAGAATTCTTTTACTAGCTTAGGGTAGATCAATGTGGCCATACCTAGAGCTTCTTCAAGACCAGCCTTCTTTATTAATGACAGAGTTTTGTGAAATTTGGGTTCAACTATTTTGAACTGGTCGAAACAGAGTCTGTAGCCAGAGACGACGTTGGAGGTTGCCATTGATTTCTTTGCAAGGAATATGGTTGTCTAAACTTTCTTACAATTTAGGGTTTCTTCTTATAGAGCGAAAGAGAGAGATGAACTTTTTGAACTTCTGATTTTAAAAAGGCATTTTTCAATTTATACTTGTAACTTCCCTCTCTCCATTTTGCTTAGTGGGGCAGGTGTCAAATTCTGCTTGGCTCTAGGGATCTGACTAAGGAGGATTGTACTGATTTGCCCTTAACATCTGACGTGTCCTTTGGGAGGACTACGGTCGTTGAGGTAGTCCTTGTAATCGTCGAGTCTGCTCAGCAATCGTTGAGTTTATTCAGCAATCGTCGAGTCTGAACTTCTATCGTCGAGTCTGTCTGGGTCCTTGCGATGTACTTTTGACTTGACATTCTTCTCAGTTTAAGGTAGCTCAAGAAGGGCTAACCTCATGAATGGATCAAGGGTTAGGTTTGTCCCTGAGGTGCTTATCGGAGAGATTGCTTTATTTTGTTAGACTTTTATCATCATAGGAGGCTCCTCTGTTATTCCACTGTTGAGTCTGTGCTGCGATCGTTGACTTTCATGTTACTGCAGCTCTACGATGGTGGACTTCCTTTTATCATGTCTATGATTTTGAATATAGCCTTTTATATCTGCATGGTTAGCACAATCTAGAGCATAGATTTTATGGTTGTAAATTAAGCATGCCTAGCTCACTTATTAATTTATTGAACCTGGATTCATCTAAAGGTTTCGTAAAGACATCAACAAGTTGATTTTTAATAGGGATATATTGTAAGGATATGGTTCCATTTTGCACATGATCCCTAATGAAATGATACCTTATTTCTATATGCTTAGTCCTAGAATGCATGACAGGATTATGAGTTATTGCTATGGCACTTGTGTTATCACAGTGAACATGTATGGATTTGAATTCAAACCCAAAGTCTGCTAGCTGATTTTTCATCCAAAGGATCTGAGCAGAGCAGCTGCCAGCAGCAATGTATTCAACTTCTGCAGTTGAGGTAGATACTGAGTTTTGTTTCTTGCTGAACCAGGACACAAGTCTATTTCCTAGTAACTGACAGGTGTCACTGGTACTCTTTCTATCTATTTTGCAGCCTGCAAAATCAGCATCTTTGTAGGCTGTTAGTTCAAATGAGGACTCCTTGGGGTACCAAAGCCCCAAGTGAGGTGTACCTTTGAGATACCTGAAAATCCTCTTTACAACAGTTAAATGTGATTATTTAGGATTAGCCTGAAATCTAGCACATATGCATGTTGCAAACATTATGTCTAGTCTACTGGCAGTTAGATATAAAAGAGAGCCTATCATACCTCGGTATTAAGTTATATCAATACTTTTACCTTTTTCATCTTTGTCAAGCTTGGTTGCAGGAGCAATTGGGGTTTTCATGGGAGAGGGTGATTCCATGCCATACTTCTTAAGTAAATCCTTAATGTACTTGGTTTGGTTAATGAAGATTCCTTCATCAGTTTGCTTTACTTGCAGTCCAAGGAAAAAATTCAGCTCACCCATCATGCTCATTTCAAACTTTCTCTGCATAAGCTTGGAGAATCTCTTGCATAACTTTTCATTAGTAGATCCAAAAATAATGTCATCAACGTATATTTGAACTAATAAGACTTTGTCTTTATGCTTTCTAAGAAATAATGTGGTATCTACTCTACCTTTAGTGAACCCATTTCCAATAAAAAAGTTAGTTAGTGTCTCATACCATGCTCTAGGTGCTTGTTTAAGACCATATAAGGCTTTGTCTAATCTATAAACATAATTTGAAAGAGATGGATTGATGAAACCTGGAGGTTGCTCTACATAGACTTCTTCTTGAAGTTCACCATTCAAAAATTCACTTTTGACATCCATCTGAAAGACCTTGAATTTCATGTGATCAGCAAAGGCAAGAAATATTCTGATGGCTTCTAGTTTAGCAACAGGTGCAAATGTCTCATCATAGTCAATGCCTTCTTCCTGAGAGTAGCCCTTGGCCACTAGTCTTGCCTTATTCCTGGTTATTACTCCATCTTCATCCATCTTGTTTCTGAAGACCCACTTGGTTCCTATGACAGGATGATTCTTTGGTCTAGGTACCAATCTCCACACTTTGCTTCTTTCGAACTGATTAAGTTCTTTCTGCATGGCTTCTATCCAGCTGGAGTCTTCCATAGCATCCTCTATCTTTTTAGGCTCCATTTGTGACAGGAAGCTTAGATAAAAACATTTATTTTGGGTGGCAGCTCTTGTTTTGACTCTTGCACTCGAATCTCCAATAATTAAGTCTTGAGTGTGATCTCTTTCCCATCTGCTTCCTGTTGGGACATCTGTCCTTATGCCTTCTTATCTTAGATCTTCAAGATCTATTTCTTCTTCTTGGTGTGGAGGTTCGTTTTCTGGCATAGGCCTCTCTACGATCTCATTTTCTTGCTCAACGATTTCGTTATCTGGTACTACGATCGTAGTGTTGAGCTTGACGACCTCGTTCGTAGTGTCTGAACTGTCGGTTATAGTGTCTTAAGAACTATTTTGTCTGAGTCTGTCTCATCAAAGATGATGTGAATCGAGACTTCAACACTCAGTGACTTCTTGTTGAACACTCTGTAGGCCTTACTGTCTGTGGCATATCCAAGAAAGATTCCTTCGTCTGACTTGGGTTGAAACTTTGTCAGGTACTGCTTTCCATTGTTGAGAATGTAACATGCATAGCCGAATACATAAAAGTAGCTGACACTTGGCTTTCTTCCTTTCCACAGTTCATAGGGGGTCTTCTTAATCGTAGAGTGTATAAGTGCTTTGTTCTGAGTGTAGCATGCAGTGTTGACAGCTTCTGCCCAGAAGTATTTAGGCAGATGGGTTGCTGCTAGTAGAGTTCTTCCAGCCTCTATTAACGTCCTGTTCTTTCTTTCAGCTACTCCATTTTGTTGAGGAGTTCGTGGAGCTGAGAAATTATGACTAATGCCATTGTCTGTGCAGAATTGGTCCATTTCTGAGAAGTCGAATTCTCTGCCATGATCACTCCTTATGGCCTTGATTTTCTCCCCTTTCTCGTTCATCACTAGCCTGAACATCTTGATCAATTGTGAGATTGTTTCATCCTTTGAGGTTAGAAAGAATACCCATGTGAATCTCGTATAATCGTCGACTATGACCAGTGAGTATCTCTTCCCTTCGAGGCTCGTTGTTGGAATTGGCCCAAATAGATCCATGTGGAGCAACTGCAGGGGCTTGTCAATTAAGTGGGCAATTTTGCTTTTGAATGAGCTTCTGATCTACTTTCCAAGCTGACAGGCATTGCACGACCTTTCTTTAACGAAGTTGAACTTAGGTAAGCCTACAACTAGATCTCTTGAAGCTAGCTTGAACATGCTCTTGAAGTTGAGATGAGATAGTCTTCGATGCCATAACTAGCTCATTTCTTCAGATGCTTTAGCCAGAAAGCATATTGTCTCTTCTGAGCTTAGTTGACCAAGATTTACTGTGTAGACATTTCCCTCTCTTGTTCCGATTAACTTTACAGCAGATGTCTCCAGGTCTCGGACTTGACATTGATTCTTGAGGAAGGTTACTTGATGACCCTTGTCGCAGAGTTGGCTAATGCTTAGAAGATTGTGTTGTAGTCCTTCCACATAAGCCCTTTACTGAAGGATACTGCACCATTTCCAGCTGAGCTATATCCTCTTGTCTTGCCAGAGTCGTTGTCTCCAAAGATGACAGAGGGACCCTCCTTCTCTATGTAGTTAGACAGAAGGTCTTTGTTCCCAGTCATGTGCCTTGAGCATCCACTGTCCAGATACCAAGTTGTGATCGTGGAGCTCTTTTCCTGTGGTAACATTAAACCTTCATTTTGGTACCCATACTTGCATGGGTCCTACTTTGTTAGTACCCTTGGGGACCCAAATCTGCTTAATTTTGGGTCTCATATGCATGGAATTAAAATGGCACTTTGTAGCCTTGTGGCCAACTCCATAGCACACAAAACATCTAATATGATGAATGTTTGTGTGTATGTGAGAATTCTTCCTCCATTTGGACTTTTGTGGATCTTTAGTCATTCTTCTGTTAAGCTGATTTTCCTTCTTCCATGTGTCTTTGTGTTTCATGATTTGTGAGGAGTGTACCTTACCTCTACTGTACCTTCCCATTTGGTTCGTAGAGTTGTTCTTACTTGACTCTACGATCCTTCAAGGTTAGTGAGTAGTGGCTGGGTTACTCTTTTCTTTTCTAAAACCCAGGCCAGCATGGGATCCTTTACTTCTTGGAATATGGATTGAATCAGTAGATCAGAGTTTGACTGGCTCATCCTTCTGTGAGGATTTCACAAATATAATGCCTCTACTAAAACTTGAAGCATTACTAGTGCTAGTTTCCTTTACTTTTTCCACACATGGCTCTGAGGCTGATTCCCCAAAGCCCAGCCCTGTTCTATCAGAGATACTTCTCTGGCTAGAGATTAGGGAGTCCATGGATGAGGAGGATTTATTCCATGTAAAGATTGTCTTTTCTAGTTCCTCAATTTTAGAGGTTAGACTTGACTCTCTTTTTGCATTGAGCTTATTGGTCTGTTTTAGGAGCTTATACTCAGCTTCAAACTTGGAGAGAGAATTAGTACTTAGAAGGGCTGTTTCCAGTTCTTCTTGAACTTTTTCTTTCTCCTTTTAAAGAAGTGAATAATCCTTAGTCAGAACTCTAAACCATTTCATGTATTGATGCAGATCAGATGCTATGCCATGCAGTGCATTTCTTAAGTCATCAATGTCTACATTAGGAGAGTTGAAGTCAAATACCTCATTTATACTTACTTCGTGTATGTTGGAGTTATGTTTGTCCTTTGCATTCTTGGCCATCAGGCAAAGATTTGCCATTTGAGGATCTTTATCATCTCTAGATTTCGGAGTTGAGTCATTGTCTGAGTCACTCCACGATCCTCCAGCTACAAGGCCTTTGTCTTTCTTCTGAGGCCTTTTGTTGCCTTTGTATTCTTTCTTTGAATGTGATTTCTTTTTTAGTTCTTCTTTGAGAGGTTTGTTGCAGTTAGCAATGAAGTGGCCAAGTTTCTTACAATTGTAGCATAGATCATTCATTTGTTCCTGGATGCTGTAGTTGCTTACTTTCTTTGGCTTGCTGGTTTTGCCTTGACGCATGAACCTTCTGAGTCTCTTCACCAACATTGCAAAGTCCTCATCATCATCTTCATCATAGTCAGATTCAACTTCAGTGTTGACTTTGGAGGTGTTTTCAGTTGCTTTGAGAGCAACACCTTTATCCTTCTTTCTTCCTTCAGATAGAGTTTCTGCTCGTTGAGTCAGCTCCAGTTCGTATGTAAGAAGGTTTCCATATAACTGTTGAATAGTCATTTCATGTAGATTCTTCGACTCTCTAATGGCAGTAGTTTTGGCATCCCACTAGCTTGGTAGGGCTCTCATGAACTTTATGATTAGATCTTTGTTTGGATAGATCTTTTCATAAGCTCGTAGAGAGTTGAGTAGAACATTAAATCTCTTGTAGGTGGCAGTGACGTTTTCTCCTTGAACGTGGGCAAACATCTCATATTGCTGACTCAAGAGGGATTGTTTGTTTTCTCTGACTTCTTCTGTTCCTTTATGCATGATGAGCAATGCTTTCCAAACCTCCTTTGTTGTTTTGCTGTTGACCACGTTTTCGAACAGATCATCTTCTAAGGATTGGAATAAGTTGTTCTTGGCCTTTTTATCGAGTTGAACAACTCTCTTCTCGTTTTCTGTCCATTCTCCTTTGACCTTGATCTGTATTCTGTTTGGATCGTCTGTAGTTGGTCCAAGCTTTGTAGGAACGTAGGGCCCATTCTGAATAGTTTCAAATAGATCTTCATCTATTGAATCCATATAGGCTTGCATCCGAACTTTCCAGTTGGAGAACTTATCTTTGTTGCACATAGGTGGCTTGCTGCCTCCTCCAGTCTTTGATTCGCTTGGTAAGTGTGCCATTGGATCTACTCAAGCTTTATAAGCTATATAATAGAGCCTGCTCTGATACCAATTGTTAGTTCTCGGAGGCATAATAGTTATCTAGAAGGGGGGGTTGAATAGATATTAAAAATCTTTTCGTTTTACTTTGTCAATTTTGATGATGATTTAAACATAGCAGAATTAAGGTTTGTTTGATCTCCCTTTTAGATATAGTGAGTTAATCAGAGTGAGATAGTTATAACAGTTATAGCAGTTATAGCAAGAATGAAATAGACACAGCAGTTTTAAGTGGTTCAGAGCACTTAAAGCTCCTAGTCCACTCTTCTACTCCTCGAGTAGGAAATTCACTAAGGATGTCTTTTACACTTTCTGAATCTCACAGATTCCTTCTAGACCAGCAGTCTATGAGCTTCTTAGTTCACTGTTGAACTCTTCAAGTCCAGCAGACTTGGCTCTTCACAGTGCACTTAGAACTCTTCAAGTCCTTCTGACTTGGAACTCTTACTTCAGTTGATTGGTAGTTGTTGAGTTCTTGGTTGGTGCTACTCAGTTGACGTTAAGCTCTTGTTCGAAAGAACTGAGTAATTGTGCAAGCTTTCTCTTTTTCTCAGATCGTAGAGTTGAGCATTGAGTATTCTTTCTTTTTGTTCAATTGCTTACTTGCTTCTATCATCTGCAGATGTCTTGCATATATGTGATCTTTGAAATCTGCCCGTTGAATCCATCCGTTGAAGAATTTAATGCATTTGACATTTCTGAACTTTGATGGAGACTTTTCTGTATATCTTATAAAATGCATTCTGGCCCACTGACATAGCAGACTGCTTTCTCACCTAACACCTGAAAAGGTGTTTTCCTCTGTCCCATGGTCCTTTCTTTAGCTTCTTCAATACATCTTTTTGTTGCATACTAAGGATATTTTCATGCCATTGGGACTGGTGATTACTTCAACATTTGTAACCCATTCCACATTTGTTAAAATTTTATCTTTGAACAAATGATCAGGGTCCACAACTTCTGACACGGCCAGATGATACTCTACGATTCTTATCGTGGTGTCTTGCCACCTTGGTGATTAATGCAACCAAACGAGAACACTACGATTTCTCTTAAGGGCTAGCACACTACGATCTTCACTTGCTTGCATTGCAGGCTCTACGTCTCCAAGAGCACACTGCAATCTCTGAGTTGGCTTCGACAAACGTCTGGACCACACTACGATCTCTGAGTTGGCTTAGGCAAGCATCTGGACCACACTACGATCTCTGAGTTGGCTTCGATAAACGTTTGGACCACACTACGATCTCTGGATTGGCCCTCCAAGGCAGACATACTACGATTCTCGATACTCTACGATTCTGCCTTGGCTTTTGTAAGTTCTTGATCAGCTCAATAGACTGCGATTTTATTGAACCCTATCTATTACATTTTATAGATCATCCTAACATCTTTGATCTCTTTATCTATACATTCATTTACAAAATGATAAACATTAAAAGCTTAGATCAACCTAACAATTTTGATCTATCACTAAGTCCTTGTACATACATTCCTAGAAGGACTTTTCATATAATCATGAGCATTTACTTTAAACATCAAATCAAAATATGCACTCTTTCAACATAAAGAACCCTAAATACAATTCAGGATTGGGCCATAATAACTTTTGCCATGTATGCTTGCAAGTCTCTTTCAATTATTTTTTTCCAAGGGGTATGGGTTATACCGTTTAACCCAAAACAAAGCCAATCCCAACCCATTTTCCAACCTATTTTAACAGCCCATATTAGGGGAAATAAGCTGAGATTTGTTAAATTAACAAAGTTATCAGTTAGCACATTAGTTATAGTTAGTTTGTCCAGTTATCTAGCAAGTTTAGTTAGAGGCTAAGCTCATAGGGTGGCTGGGGATAAGGCATAGATAGATGTGGCTTGGCAGGTTCCCTAGGGGCCAAATATGTGACGCCCCCAAAATAGGTATACATCACCCATCTTGAGTCGCCAAATACATGGTACAAAATTCAAATACAACTTAATAATACAACTGTCGTGTAAAATACGACAAAACATAAACTGAGAGTTTAAAATGAATATTGTCTTTTAGACAGTATTCAACTCAAATGGAGTCCTCAATACATTTATTATCACATTATTTCATAGAATAGTGAGGACTACTAATGCTTTCATCTGGACCGTCACTCCGTTCCCCGACTAGTCCCGGCTACGTTCTCATTTCCTAAAGAGGATGATGAAAGCAAAAGGGTGAGCTCAACTAGCCCAGTAAGAAATATTATGGCTAAGATAATGCAGAATAATTTATCTTTAGCCTTCAACAGTGTTAAAATGATAAAATATAACAAACATCAAGTTTAACTGCAGCGGAACAAACAATCCATTAGAAGAGTCAAGTAGAGCATAAAATCTACTATCTTCTATGATTTAAAAGGTTTTTCATCACTTTTATCACTGAGACTCAGCTTAATAAATAATCCACATCATCGAATCACCCCTTCACTACGGCCAAGGATATTCTTTAGTATCACGACCACAAATTATCCATGCACTACGGGCCAAGGATATTCGTGTATTCATTAATGGTCATGATCATGCCAACAACTGTCCATCAATGCACTACGGGCCAATGAGGACTTTTACCACATCATTTGTAACATTACTACATGATTATACCGAATAATCCTCGGTCATAATCATACCAAGTCCATCTATGCATTACAGGCCACAGATGACTTTCAACATAATATAAACATGAGGATGATGATAATGATATAAGAATTCAACAAAACAAGTTCAAGGATAAATTTTTAAAGATTTATAATTTAATTTATCCGTAAATCAATAACGTCAAATTGTCAACATGATTTGCTTTGTGGAGTAAAATTCAAGAATAATATTGTACCAAAAATAATTTGGATGAAAACGAATCAATTTTTTATCATGAATAGTACCGGGTGAATAGTACTTTCGAGTGAATAAGACCGTGAATAGTACTTTGGGAATAGTAACCCCGTGAATAGTACTCAGGCATGAAAAAGTTAAAACTTATCAAGAATGCTCGAATAATATTTTCATGAAAAGATCTTTGGATGAAGCGCAAATATCAAGGATATTCTACTAATTTCATGGAGTATAGAAGCCAAAATTTTAACAAAACGAGTATAAAATTCGAAATCTGAAACGAAATAATATTACTTACATAATACACAGTATGGAAGAAAATATTATTTCAAGCGAATATTGAACAAAAATAACATCCCTTACCTTGAAAACAAGAGTATTCCAACTAGTATAGCGGGGATATTCTTGAAGAAAACTTTCACTATTTTCTATGCTCAAAACTTTCTAAAACTCGAAAGAAATACGCTCAAGTATATAGAAGAAGAATTCTCTGATTCTAATGTGATTTTCAATTCTAACTTAAGCGCCTATTTATAGAAAAATGCTAGAACGTCATAGGAGACTAAATAATAAAATAATATTATTTATTTATTTTTCCACGCACATTTTCTTGACCAAAACTCAGCCACCACTAGTGGGCCCCACCAAAATTAGCAACTTTCCACACCAACCAAAAAGTGGGGTCCACCATGTTTTTAATAAAAATATTTATTTTTCAAAACTTCAATAATTCATAAATAATAGCCTTTTATCAGAAAAATACAAATTTTTTGTCCATTCCACACGAAATCGAATTCTCTACAACTTTACAGAAGAAAGTTTTTCCAAATTCAAAACAGAAAATATCTAAATTCCGCAAACGGATAATTTTCAACACCTCTTAAAATTCATAACAAATCATACGTTAATTTTTAACGGTTCAAAATTTGTGGACAAATACTCAACTTATATATGCATAACATATCCAAAAATCACAATGATCCAACGGTCGGATTAAAATTATAACTCACGCAATAGAGCTTTAAGAACACCGATTTGATTTTTTAATACCTCAAATCCGATAAAATACTGATAAAACACCTCAACATTAATTCCTTCATTTATAACCACATAAAATAAATATTTTCCTATCCATCATTTATGTCCGCATAAAATAAATATTTCCTTATCATATAAATCAATAATTAATTATTCACAAATAATATTACAGAATCACAATAATGACAACTGTGGTAGTTCAGGAAGAGGGGCTTTCCGATAAGGATTTCTCCTTACTAGCGTGCAATTAGGTAACCAAACCTCTCTTTGACAGAACTTTCTAGACATTACCAATAATGCTATCTAATAATATTATTCAAATAATATGAATTATTGATTTGATAATGAGAAATACTGTGCAGTGACAATTATTGAAACAACAATAATATAAAATATCAACGCAACAATTATTGAATCAATAAAATAAAATATTGAACAGTAATTACTGTAACAATTATTGAGTAATGCATTCTTACGTAAGAATCAATAATTCAAAAATACTGTGCAATACCGTGTGCTACAGTGCAACCCCGTGTATTACTATATTTTAACCACCGAGTATTCTAACAGTTAACGGTAAAAATTTTGCCGTTATTTTTACAAAAAGATATTTTTGTCATTTTCTCAATCCGACAATAATTCCGTTGTGGGGTCCAACAATGATTGTGCCGTCGTACGAATATTCCCTGACCAATCGAATATAATATAACAACTTGCGTACTTTGTAAAATTTATAAATATTACCCACAACTATAACATTATATTAAATTCACTCCATAATATTCAAAAATGATATTTATAGAAAATTCATCTTTATTCATAAAAGTTGGGGTCTTACAAAATAGACTGCTAGGAGGGGCTGAGTATTGGCCACTGCAAGGGCAAAAATAGGCTGCCAAGAAGTCTGATTAGGGGCCATGGTAAAATCCATAGTAGTAGATAGGTAGAGCAATGATGACTGTTAGAACTCAACTATATATGGCCATTCTATGCACTTGAAAGTTTAGTTGGTATACCACATTTTCAAGCACCAAAGGTAGCTGCTCATAGAGAGAAATAGGGAGCACAGCTGGGAAGGGAAGAAAGATTGATCAAAATAGAACTTAGTCTCTAAAATTCTAGGAAGGTAAGCCAATTCAGCCTCTTCCCATTCAATTTCCATTCATTTTTCGTTTCATTATTGATTACAAAGTGGACTGTTGGTAGCCAAATGAATTGGTTGGACTGCTATAGGATTGACACTGCTATGTGGACTGTTATGTGTTGTCATTGATGTTGGAACTGTTATGTTGTTGTGATTATTGTTGATGTGTTGTTCTTTTGTTGTATTAGTGCCATAGCTGGAACAAAATGGCTAAAATGTAAGCACTATATGTAAGTTTGAAGATTGCCCACCAACTGTTCGATTAAATGCTAAAGCCAGAACTTATTTGGGGTAACTAAGTATTAACTGTGTAGACAAGAACAGAGGCTTTATTATCATGCTAGTAATCAACAAAGACATGCAGGCTTATATACTACATATAATAAGGCATGTTGAGAGTAACTTGCATACTATGATAGTTTCATATATGAGATAAACTAATTGAAAGTAACTGTGTTAACAAGCTAGTTAAGGACTGATTTCCCTTAACCATAATGTGATTTGCATGTCAAAGTGTTTAAAGAACCAAATCATGGATGTAAATAATAATAAAACCTAATCGAAGTTTTTAGCAAGCTTGAAACCAAAATAAGCTAAGTTTGGACCTATTTTGCACATGCCAAACTCTGCCACTGTTTTAACTTGCATAATATGCCATTAACCAACTAATTTCCTTGCTAATAAACTAAGAGAATGGACTATTTTAGCAGTCCTAGTAATGATTAAGAAAGAGGTTGTGCAAATAAATTCATAATAGCATGTTATGTGTTGAAAGACATAGCTTAATTTTTGTTATATTACCAGTTCATGTGTTAGAACTTAAACTCAAGAGGAGAATGTTTTGGTCAAATGAAGTGAGTTTTTAAGCCATGTGTATTGATTATGTAGCATGTGTATGAAGTAAAAATCCATACAAATTGAGCTTTTGAATACTTTGGACTGTTATGGTAAAGTATAACTAATTCATGCTTATAAAGCCTAGTAAGGGTTGTTTTATTATTAGAAACTGAACTAACTTGTACAAGCATGCTAATGTATATGGTAATAAGCTTTAATGATGATTTAAAGTTTGTTTGAGGGCTTAAAGGTCCCTTGAGTCCTAGGTTGGGATTGTTTGTGAGTAAATGCCAAAATAGTGCTTAAAATCCTAAGAATAGAAACTGTCATGGCCAAATTTAGCTACTGAGGTTATTAGACAGTATGATGTTCTTACATGTCCATAAATATCATCTAAAAGTTGTTCCCTAAGTTAGTTAAGGTCTACAAGGTGTTTTGTGCAAATTCATGCTTAAAAATCAATGAAAGTAGGCTTTAAATAGCAATGAACAACAAAATGAAGAACAACTACACCTGGACCACATAGGCAAGTTTCAATAGTCATAATAGGACACGAGAAAGCAACACAAACTAAAGAAACCAAGCCTAAAAGTGGTAAGTTTCAATAGTCATAATAGAACATGAGAAAGCAATAACTACACCTGGACCACACAGGCAAGTTTCAATAGTCATAATAGGACATAAGCATGAGACTTGTTAAAAATCACATTTTAAGCCCAAAAGTGGTCTATTTTATGCAATTCTTAGCACTTAAACTTGAGGGACTATAATGAAATCATATAAAGTTGCTAATGTATGCTTATAATAGTTTTCAATCAGTGCCAAGACCAAAGCTAGCAAGAAAACCAAGTTAGGATCCATTTTTCAAGCCTAAAGTGAGCTTTGATAGGTCATAATTGGCTAGATGAGTAAATAAAGTATGGTGATGCTAAAAGTATCCTTAAGTAACTTAAATACACATGCCTAGACTATCCTAGTGGCCAAAACTAGAAAATTTTGGAAAAAGTTCAAAAACTATTTTGTAAGAAAGTGAGAAAACTACCCAGTTTGAGCCTTGTTTTTAGGAAGCTTAATAGGAATGAACTAGAAACCTAAACCTTGATTAAAATACATTGAAGTATGTTCTAGAAGTAGGTCCAAGTGGTTAAGCCAAGAGCTTAACCAAGAAATGCAAACAAATCACCAAACTAGGCTAGAAATTCATTCTAACTGCAGTTTTGAAAATTTTTCTAAGTATTAAATTTGAGATTTTTCCATTTGGCCGAGAACTCAATTTTGACACCTTAGACAAGTGAGTTAGATTTATTCTAGGCTATTTCAAGTGTTGAAATGCTAATGTATACAAGAACTTGAGAAATTGGTATATAAAAACTTGAAAAAGCTAGGTTTAGATGGTCAAAACCCAATCTATGCTTAGCAAACCTAAAGGAATGCTAGGACTAGTTCTAACTAGATATAATTCAAGTGTTGGAATGAACCAAAGTTGTTAGAAATGAAATTGGCAAGAATTGACCAAAACTAGTAAACTCAAAACTGTGAATAATGGCCTAACTTGGGCATTAGTTTCAAGAAGCATAAAAGGCTTACTTGGGAACCTAAACCAACAGAAAAATACCTTGGTATATAGTCTAGAAGTATGTCTAGAGTTCAAGTCCAAAATCTTAATATAAAAATTCCTAAAAATCATCAAAGTAGTCTTGAAATTCATTAAAAGTGCAGTTTCCTTAAGGAACTGTTAAGAACAGTCCATTTGAGGCTTGATTTTGAATTTCTTAACTTGTTAGTTTTTATGACCTAAACCAAGGATAAAATACTTTGGTATAGAGTCTAACATGAACAAATGGTAGGTTCAAAAAGCTATCATAGAAATTTCTAAAAATCCTTAAAGGTGCCTCAAAAATCATAATTTTGAGTTTTTGAAGTATATTTCTAAAAGTGAAATTTAAGGCTTGTTAATTTCCTAACATTACTAAATAAATTAATAAAAGTGTGTTATAATCTAAGCTCTATGACATGTCATATTTGGGTGGAATCAAGTATGCTTTAGCATATATTTGAACTATAAATGCATAAGGTGCTTAAGTGAGCCAATTATAAGAAAAGTGTTATATATTTATATACTAAAAGGTGTATTAATGAGTTATATACCTATGTGTAACTAACTGTATTTTCAAATAAAAGTTATCTACGTGATTGGTTACTGTTAGTAAGTAACATACATGTTAGTTATTAAATAATGACTTCAATAACCATAGTGAAGCTATGTGTATCCATAAATATGGACTTTGTGCTATAAGATAACTAAGTAAGTCGATATTGAATATATATAGGCTACTCAGTGGAAAATCACTTTCTTTATTTAAAGGTTTAAACGACGCGAAAGGCAAGTATATCAAACCTTTCTCTCTTTAATAAGTTTATATTACAGTATTTAGCTCAAAAGCTATCTTTTCAAGTTATTCAACTTATTGTACTATAATGTTTCAAATTCAATTATCTTTATGATATTGAAAGTATGTCAATGCCATTATTTTGGCTAGACAAATGTTGAGTGATAAGTAGGTTTTATACCTACTTATTGGATATCAATTCACGCGAACTATGCTCATCTCAAGTACATTTTAGTGTGTTTTTAGTTGCATTTCATGTTATTTTGCATCGCATATACTGAGAACTCCTATGGTGTGAAAGTGCAGGAAAATGGCATAGCTCAGTGATGGTATGTGGCATGAGATCAGTGATGGCATGGCTCGAGGGTCAGTTGGACAAAAGAAATGGAGCATCGATGGACAACGAAGCAAAAACAGCATGTCAAAGGTTCATTAGCAGCATGACAAGAAAGTAGCAGCAGCAGAGCACATGAAACAGAATTCAGGAGTCACGCGGCCATACAGGCTCAAACACGCGCGCCCGCGCAATCAACCGGACAGAGACCATTTTGAACAACGCGGGCCCGCGCCATATTTACATAGGGACCGCGCGCGTCGTTGACTGAAGCTGCTGACTTTATTTTAATTTTTAAAATTAAAGAGTTGGAGTTGGTTAAAAACTATTCTGGTTGGTACCAGACGTATCTATCTATTGTTTTTACGTGTTTTTTTAATAGAGAACTAGGGTTTACGCTTTGAGCGATTTCCAACGTGAAGCTAAGCATAGACTTAATATTTTCTACTTCTCCTTTGGAATTCAATCATTGTGGATGACTTACTTTTATGTTGCTGGAGATTATTGAGGATTTGAATATTACTTTTGGATTATAATCAACAATTGGGTTTGATCAATTCTATCTTCTCTCTTTCAATTGTTTATTTATTTTCCATGTATTGCTTTGATCCCATAATGGCTTTTAGTTCAGTTATGAACTAAACTCCAATATGGGATTCTAACAGATTTTAATATGTACTCTAATTGATTGCTTGATTATTGGATTGTTAGTGTGATGCCCCCAAAAATAGGAATACATCACCCATCTTGGGTCGCCAAATACATGGTACATAAATCAAATACAACTTATTATACAACTGTCGTGTAAAATATGACAAAACATAAACTAAGAGTTTAATCAAGAATATTGCCTTCTAGACAATATTCACTCTCAATGGAGTCCTCGTTACATTTATTGTCACACTATTTAACAGAATAGTGAGGACTACTAATGCTATCATCTGGACCGTCACTCCGTTCCCCGACTAAACCCTGCTACGTTCTCATTTCCTGAAGAGAACAATGAAAGAAAGGGTGAACTCAACTAGCCCAGTAAGAAATATTATGACTAAGATAATGCAGAATAAATTATCATTAGTTTTCAACAATGTTAAACTGATAAAATACAATAGACATCAAGTTTAAATGCAGCGGAATAAACAATCCATTAGAAGAGTCAAGTAGAGAATAAAATCTACTATCTTCTATGTTTTAAAAGTTTTTCATCACTTTTATCGTTGAGACTCAGCTTAATAAAAAATTCACATCCTCAAATCATCCCTGCACTACAGGCCAAGGATATTCTTTAAATCATTAATGGTCATGACTATACCGAATAATCCCTGGTCATAATCATACCAAGTCCATCTTTGCACGTAAGCCAAAGATATACAATAATAAAACCAGTAATCAACAATCCATCTTTGCACGTAAGCCAAAGATATATAATTCAATAAACAATAGTCCCTCTTCGCACGTAAGCCAAAGATAATTTTCATCACCATATAAGCATGAGGATGATGACAATGATATAAGCATTAATCAAACTAAAACAAGGATAAATATTAAAGACTTTAAATTTATCCAAATATTATCAATCACTTAATAAACTCATAATCTAATATTATTAATATTATAACAATATTTTAATCACTTCTTAAACTTATAAACAATTTATTTCAATTATTTACACTTTATCAAATAATGCATTTAATCATTCAAAAATGTCATACTCATAAGATTTCATCACCAATGATTAAATCCCTCATCAAAAATCTGCATATACCTTATATAGGATTTTCAAACCATAAAATCCTATTTTCCAGCTTTGTTACTTCACATAACATATTTAACTCATATGTTTGTAACTAAACTATTTTCATGAAAAATAACAAATCAGTCCCAAAAATATTTCTTTTCTGGGATTTACCAGAATATAGTCCCATAATGAACATATATTTTTCTCGGAATTTTTATAATTCATTTACTATTTTTCAAAAATCAATTTCCAATTAATTCCTTAAGAAATTAGCTACCTCAAGTTTAACTCCAAAAATTCCCAAATCTTGGTAGGATCTTACACATGTTAACGTGAGCCTCCAGTTTAAATTTCATGGTCATCGGAGTTATAGAACTCCGGTTATAGCGTTTTTCATCGAAAAAACCTAAATATTGAAATGGTCATAACTTGCTCATTTTAAGTCGGAATGAGCTCATTTTTGGACAGGATGTTCTTTATACCATATACTCTCATGTCCCAAAAGGCTGGAATTTTTCTCACAAATTAAGTGGCCGAAACTTCCCTTTTAAAAATCTGGGCAGTAGCATTTTCGGTATTTGCAGCTTCTGACTCCTTTGCTAAAATCAGTCCACACGAAAATCTACAATACCTTTTACAGTGATTCCACTTGGAGATGCTACAAAACTCATAGATCTAACTCAAGAACTTGACCACACTCAAAAATTCGAAATATAATAGGAGATATGGTCAATTAAATTTCATGTTCCATTTTCTCCAAAATCTGATTTTCAACCCTTTGTGATTTCTAAGAAACTTTTATGTTTTCACATAATAACCAACATAACTCATCATAACACTTACTAATACTTCATATACCCATGATTTTCATTAGTCCAAAGCTTTTATTATGACTCTCATCATAATCAACGTAACCAGATCATTTCCACAATTTAATAAGGAATGAATACAAAGGATCATTTACCATGCATGTAGTAATCCACATAGATAGGTTATTCCAACAGAATAATAAAGAATGAAATAACAGAAGGATTCACCATGCATCCGATATAGACCGCACAGACATGTTATTCCGAACAGAATAATAAATAATGGAACCAGGTCCGGCGTAAATGCACAGACAGGATATTCTGACAGAATAATAAATACGGAATAATAAATAATGGAACCAGGTCCGACGTAAACGCACAGACAGGATATTCTGATAGAATAATAAATAATGGAACCAGGTCCGGCGTAAAACGCACAGACAGGATATTCCGACAGAATAGTAAATAATGGAATAATAGAAGAATTTCACCATGTATGCGGTACTTCGCATAAGCAGGTTATTCCAACATAATAATAAAGAATAGAATAACAGAAGTTCTCTTCATGAATAAGAAAGAAATAATACCCCTTACAGGTACAACAAATAATATCCCTTACCTCAAAAGAAGACTGGATACTGGAATAGTGAGGTAGTAGACTTCTCTTCTTCTTTCTCTCTATAATAATGGCTCTAAAACTTTAGTGAATTGGTGAGAAATGAAGGAAGAATGAGCTTCTATTTATAGGAAAATATAGTTTTGATAATTGCACATTTTGGGGCTCGAAAAATTATAGTACAATACCTCTAACTTTTCTTTCATTTATAATTCAGTCATCCAAGTATTATCAAACTTGCACCACCTCCCCTAATAGTAAATCATGTGAATCAATAGTAAATCATGTGACTCAATAGTTCTAAACATGTGAAAAAATTAATTACAATATAGTACCTCCATCTATACCTCCATTTTTAACTTAGTCATGCAAGTATTATCAATCTTGCACCAACTCCCCTAATAGTAAGTTAATGTGACTCAATAGTAACTCGTGAATAGTAACTCGTGAATAGTACTCTGACACAAAAAGTGCCCTGAATACCCGATTGAACAATATAATCTCCAGATATCAATTATTATCGAAATAAATGTCGATTTCTACTAACATAAATAATCCCAACACAATAGAACTATCAAATTCATCTTTAATCAACATGAACTTATTCATCATTAATATTATAACTCATAATATTTAACAACTAGGTCGTTTCCAGGAAAAAGGGGGCTTTCCAGTAAGGATTTCTCCTTATTGGCGCGCAATTAGGTGACCAAACCTCTCCTTGGCAGAACTTCTACACATTGTAAATATTGCAATTTAATAATATGAATAACTTTGTCGTCTCAATTATTGATTTAATAATATATCATATAATGCAGATGATATTGTGGCAATAATCGAATCAATAATATAGAGAGATATGATCAAGAATTATTCAAGCAATAATTGAGTATAAATGAGTGACTTCTCACTTAAGCATCAATAACCAATATCTGGTGTGCCACTATGCAACCACGACCAGACATCGTACGTACTTTACTTTACTACCGAGTAGTTCAACGGTTTTTAACGGTAAAACTTCCGCCGTTATTTTCATAAAAATATTTTTGTCGTTTTCTCAATCCGGCAATAATTCCGTTAATGGGGTCCATCAATGATTGTCTTGCCGCAAATACGAATATTCCCTGTTAAAATGAATATTCCCCGACCTATCAAATATAATACAACAACTTGCATACTTTGCAAAATTTATAAATACTACCCACAACTATAACATTATATCAAATCCATACCATAATATTAAAAAAAAATATTTCGAGAAATTTAAATCTTTATTCATAAATTCTGGGGTCTCACAATCTCCCCTCCTTATGAAATTTTGCCCTCGAAATTTACGTACGTAACTGGTATGCCGAACAAATGAGGATACCTTGACTTCATTTCAGATTCTAACTCTTGAGGTATAACCTTTGAGTGTCGAATATAATCCTTCTTATCCAAGATTTTAACACTTATCTCCTCATACGTTAAATCATCCGCTATCTCGTCCGGTTCTAAATTAATAATGTGGTTCGGGTTATCCATATATTTACGTAACATCGATACGTTAAAAACATTATGAACACGCGACATACTTGGCAATAAAATGAGTCTATAGGCCACAGTACCTACTCGATCGAGGATTTCAATTGGGCCAATAAAATCGAGGGTTGGGATTTCCTCTCTTCAACAACTCTTGCTTTTAAAATAACGCCCTCTTAAACCTTCTTCTTTGTATTCATCAGCTCCGGGTCTATAGCTTTAGCAACTTTAACATTATCAACTAAAGTCGATTCTAATCGTATATTCGTTATCTTCACTTGGGTCCCTAGAGTCTTTAACTCTATCTTCATCATTTATAAGTCATACGAAATGAGTCTTTGTGTTAAAAATATTTTTGTCGTTTTCTCAATCCGACAATAATTCCGTTGTGGGGTCCATCAATGATTGTGCCGTCGTACGAATATTCCCTGTTAAAACGAATATTCCCCGACCAATCGAATATAATACAACAACTTGCATACTTTGCAAAATTTATAAATACTACCCACAACTATAACATTATATCAAATCCATACCATAATATTAAAAAAAAATATTTCAAGAAATTTAAATCTTTATTCATAAATTCCGGGGTCTCACAGTTAGCGTATCATCAGGAATTTCTATTATGGTTGATTTGATTGCATGAATGCTTGATCACCATTCATTTTATGTGTTTGTATGGAGTTAAAAAATAACATGCGAGTATGGTTGTAATCATGATAGCATGCGTATATGGGGCTGATTTGCTTAGCTTTGTATTTCGTGAACCAGATAGAAATATATTGTTTCACCGTGTGAGTCATATAAGGGATTTTGCTTAAATTCAATATGGTTGTAATTTCACATAGAAATATAGTGAGGTTGGTTTTATTGATGATTACATGATGTCTATTGTATGTGGATGTTATGTAAGTAGGTCATAATACATTGAAAAATGGTTATGTGTACATTCGTGCTCTTGGCTAATTTCCTGTGATACGTGAATAATTTTGCATGATGGTGGTAGTTAGATGAACTATTAAATGAAGTTAGGATCCCATTATTTCCAGATTTGATTTATTACATTTTTATTCATCTTTTAGTTATTATTTGAGTTTAGAATAATTTACAATTATAAGCATTCGTTTAAGCATATAAAAATAGTGGTTTAGTTGATGCATAATAGTTTAATTTAGAAACCTTTCTCCGTGGATCGATAATCGACTTACTCTGTATTACTTGTTGACACATGTATGCTTGCATGAGTTAGAGTCCTTTTTATTAGAAGTAAAAAGGAGGCAACAAGTTTTTGGCGCCGTTGCCGGAGAAAGGCGTTTAAATTTAAATAATTATCATCAGTTTTAAGCTATATTGTATAACTTAGATAAATCTAATCGTGTCTCATTTCTATTTTTGTTTTTATTTTTGTTTCAGGTACCTGTAGATATTTTATGCACACGCGATCATCTAATTCCGAATTGATACCAGCACAGGATGACATTAACGGTAGGGGTTGGAAATCGAGAGTGCGTAGAAATTTACAGGCAGCATTAGAAGGAACAACGTCTAATATGGCAGAAGGACAAAGAGAAGAGAAAAGAGAGGAGCACAGGGCTCTGAGAGACTATTCCATGCCTAATATTAATGGACTATAGTTGAGTATAGTCAGACCAACGATAGCAGCTAATACATTCGAGACAAAACTGGGCACTATTCAGATGGTGCAGAATTCGGTACAGTTTGGGGGTGCTGCTACAGATGATCTGAATGAACACCTATTGAGTTTCATCAAAATATGTGATACATTCAGATATAATGGGATGACGGAGGATGCTATCAGACTTAGGCTGTTTCCGTTCTCATTGAGGGATAAAGAGAGAAGTTGGCTTCATTCTTTGCCTTCAGGATCAATTACTACATGGGAGGACCTAGCACAGAAGTTTTTAGCCAAGTTTTTCCCAATGGCTAAGACCGCGAAGATGAGGACAACAATATCCCAATTTGAACAACAACAGGGTGAATCCTTATACGAAGCCTGGGAGAGATACAAAGAGATGCTACGGAAGTGTCCGCACCATGGTATGTCGGATTGGATGGTGATCAATGCATTCTATAATGGATTAGGATGGCAGTCTAGGCCGATTGTAGATGCGGTTGCAAGAGGAACGTTATGGGCAAAGAGCTATGACGAGGCCTATAACCTTATTGAAACAATGGCAGTGAATTATTTTCAGAACCCTACAGCTAGAATGCCATAGCCCAGAGTTGCAGGTTTGTTAGAGGTGGATGCTATTACTCAGTTGTCAGCACAGATGGTAGCGATGGCGAAGAAAATAGACTCATTGACAAAGAGCAAGGCGAAGACAGTCGCTTTTGTTTGTGAAATTTGTGCGGGGTCACACTTGACAGATCAATGTGCTATTAGCTCGGAGTCGGTACAGTATGTAAGTAATTATAGGAAGGACCAAGGCCAATTTCAGAACACATACAACTCCAACAACCGCAACCATCCAAACTTCAGTTGGTCAAATAATCAAGGAAATTAGCGAGAATCGGCCAAATTAGAATAATCAATTTGATCGCGGCACCCGGTAACAACAGTTTACTCCAAGACCACCTTTTCCGCCGAGATTTTCTCAACAACAACAACATCACACTCCAGCCGTACCTCAGCAAGAAAAGAAATCAGAAATAGAGGAGATGACGACGAAGTACATGGCGAATACAGAGGTAATGATCAAAAGCCAAGCAGTGGCTATTAAAAATCTGGAAACTCAAATGGGGCAAATGGCGAGTATGCTTAACAACATGCCCCAGGGTTCATTGCCAAGTACTACGGAGGCAAATCTGAGAAGAGAAGGGAAGGAACGATTGTCGCTATAACACTCGTGTGCCGGGAAGCATTGTGCAGAAATTCACCGGTATGGCCAAGGCTTGGTTTCTAAGGAGACGACGCCTTAGCGCTAGCGATGCAGAGAAGTTGTCTGATAAGAAAGAAAATAAGGAAGGTTCTGAGTTACAGCAGGAAGAGGATAACAAAGCAGGTTCAGTGGAGAAGCCCATGAGTAACACACCACTAGTTCACCCTCCAGTTTTGTATCCACAAAGATTAAACAAGCAGAGGGAAGATAAACAGTTCATCAAGTTCTTGGAGGTTTTTAAGAAGCAGCTGATTAACATACCTTTCGTTGAGGCATTGGAAGATGCCAAGTTATGCAAAGTTCATGAAGGATATATTGTCAAGGAATAGGAGACTAGAAGAGTTTGAGACAATGGCCTTGACAGAGGAATGCAGTGCAGTGCTTCAGCGCAAACTACCTCCAAAGCTGAAGGATCCGGGTAGTTTCACAATTCCATGCACGATCGGAAAGATGAGCTTCGATAAATGTCTGTGTGATCTTGGGGCAAGTATCAATTTGATGCCCTTGTCAGTATTTAATCAGTTGGGATTGCCGACTCCAAGGCCGATAAATATTTCTCTACAGCTAGCTGACAGATCCATCACGTATCCACGGGGAATAGTTGAAGATATATTGGTAAAAGAGGATAAGATCATATTTCCGGTTGACTTCATCATCTTGGACTATGAAGAAGATAAGAGTATACCAATTATACTGGGGAGACCATTCTTAGCCACAGGAAGGACCTTGATAGACGTACAGAAAAGGGAACTCACTATGCGTGTTCATGATCAGAAGGTTACGTTTAATGTATTCAAGGCGATGAAGTTCCCAATAGATGAAGAATAATGCTTCCGGGTTGATTTGGTGAATCAGGTCTTAAATGATGAAGTAGAGAGTTTGATGAGTCATGAACCGTTGAGAAGTGTCATAGCTGAAAATTCAGAACTAGAGGATGAGGAATTTGAAGAACTTGTGAAATTGCTTGATACTGCTCCATTATTCAGAAAATTCAAAACACCTGTTGAACCATTGAAGAAAGCTGGAGAAATGTCAGTAAAGTTGAGGCCATCTCTTGAGACACCTCTAGAACTTGAATTAAAACCACTTCTAAATCATCTAAGGTATGCATTTTTAAATAAAGATTCAAAGCTACCTGTGATTATTTCTTCTGCACTAACATCTTTTCAGGAGGAAAAACTGCTACGAGTGCTTAGAGAGTTCAAATCAGCTATTTGATGGACTATAGTGGACATAAAAGGGATCAGCCCTTCTTTTTACATGCATAAGATCCTGTTGGAAGATGGTAGTAAGCCGTCGGTAGAGCAACAAAGAAGACTTAATCTGGTAATGAAAGAAGTGGTCAAGAAAGAAGTTTTGAAATGGCTGGATGCAGGTATAATATATCTAATTTCAGATAGTGCATGGGTGAGCCCAGTGCAATGTGTACCGAAGAAGGGTGGTATGACCGTGGTTACAAAATGAGAATAATGAGTTGATTCCAACACGAACAGTGATGGGGTGGAGAGTCTGCATGGATTACCGCAGGCTCAACAAAGCTATGAGGAAAGATCACTTCCCACTGCCATTCATCGACCAAATGTTGGATAGACTAGTAGGTCATGAGTATTATTGCCTTCTGGACGGGTATTCAGGCTACAATAAAATTGTGATAGCTCCAGAGGATCAAGGAAAGACAACCTTCACATGTCTATACGGCACTTTTGCTTTCAGAAGGATGTCTTTCGGGTTGTGAAATGCTCTAGCCACCTTTTAGAGATGCATGATGGCTATTTTTTCGGATATGGTGGAACAGAATGTGGAGGTATATATGGAAGATTTCTCGGTACTTGGGGATTCTTTTGATTTATGCCTTGAGAATTTGGTGATGGTTTTGAAGAGGTGTATTGAGACAAATTTAGTACTGAACTGGGAAAAGTGCCATTTCATGGTACAAGAAGGAATCATACTGGGACACAAAGTTTCGAAGAAGGGACTCGGGGTGGATAGGGCTAAGCTAGAAACTATTGAAAACTTGCCACCACCTACTTGAAGAAAAGGTGTTATGATTTTTCTTGGACACGCTGAGTTTTACCGCAGATTCATCAAGGACTTCGCAAGATAACTAAACCATTATGCGGTTTATTGGAGAAGGATGCACAATTTAATTTTGATGAGGCTTGGTTTGTCGGCATTTAAGCACTTGAAGGAAATTAACTTGGCACCGCCATTATTCTTGCACTGATTGGGATTTTCCATTTGGTGATGTGTGATGCCGGTGATTATATTGTAGTGGTACATTTTAGAGGCGAGAGAAAAGAAAGATATTTCATGTGATCTATTATGCAGCAAGACCCCTTACGGATCTTGCGGTTTGAACTACACCACCACAAAGAAAGAGTTACTGGCAGTGGTGTATGCCTTTGATAAATTTCGATCATATCTGATTGGTACAAAAGTGATAGTATACTCGGATCACGCAACAATTCATCACTTAGTGGCAAAGAAGGATGTTAAGCCCAGGTTGATCAGATGGATTTTATTATTGCAGGAATTTGATTTGGAGATCAAGGATAGAAAGGGTACTAAAAACCAAGTGGCGGACCACTTATCTCGACTAGAGAATCCGAAAAGGGAGTCAGACGACAAAGTTGTAATTAATGAATCCTTTCCAGATGAGCAGTTATTTGTGGTGAAAGGGGAAGTGCCATGGTTTGCATACTACGCAAACTACTTGGTGAGTAAGATGGTACCTTCTCACTTGATGGGTCATCAAAAGAAAAAATTTCTGCATGATGTTAAATGGTTTATATGGGATGAGCCATACTTATTTAAATAGTGTGCTGATCAAATGATAAGAAGGTGCATCCCATATAGCGAGGTTGAGGGTATTTTGCAGAATTGTCATTCTTATGTGTATGGGGGTCATTATAGTGGAGAGCAAACAGCGGCTAGAGTGCTACAAGTAGGATTCTACTGGCCGACAATTTTCAAGGATGCGTTCAGTTTCGTCCAGAGGTGTGATAGATGTCAGAGAGTTGGGAACATCTCAAAAAGAAATGAAATGTCATTGAATACGATCCTCGAAGTAGAAATTTTTGATGTGTGGGGGATTGATTTCATGGGCCCTTTTGTTTCTTCTTGTGGAAATCTCTACATTTTGCTAGTAGTGGATTATGTGTCGAAGTGGGTAGAAGCGGTAGCTCTTCCAACAAATGATGCTAAAGTAGTCCTTAGGTTTTTGCAGAAGAGTATCTTCACGAGGTTTGGGACTCCTAGGGCCATCATTAGTGATGAAGGCAGTCATTTCTGCAACAGGCATTTTACAGCTTTGTTGGCCAAGTATGGGGTGAACCATCGTATTGCTACAGCTTATCACCCACAAACAAATGGCTAAGCTGAAGTGTCAAATCGAGAAGTTAAGAATTCTTGAAAAAGTTGTGAATCCCACGAGGAAGGATTGGTCGTTAAAGCTGGATAATGCTGTGTGGGCATATAGGACTGCATACAAAACTCCATTGGGCATGTCACCTTTCCAGCTCGTTTATGGTAAAGCCTGTCACCTTCCTATGGAGCTAGAGCATAAGGCATATTGGGCGATTCGGAAGCTCAATTTTGATTTGAAAGCTGCAGGGGAGAAACGCCTACTCCAACTCAATGAGTTGGATGAATTCCGATTACAAGCGTTTGAAAATTCAAAGCTGTATAAGGAGAAGGTGAAGAAATGGCATGATCGCAAGATCATAGAGAGAACATTTGAACCGGGACAAAGCGTTTTGCTTTTTAACTCCAGACTTAAACTTTTTCCCAGGAAGCTGAAATCAAGATGGTCAGGGCCATTTACAGTGAAGATTGTCTTCCCACATGGTGCGATAGAAGTGTTTGATAAATTCTCGGACAAGCCTTTTAAAGTGAATGGACAGCGATTGAAGCATTACTTTGGTGGTGAGGTGGACAGATAGAAAGTCACCTCAATTCTTTCTTTGACGTGATTGAATCAGAGACAGCCAAGCTAATTGACTATAACTTAGCGCTTGATGGGAGGCAACCCATTATTTCTATCTCTACTTTTTATTTATTTAGTTTAGGTTGTTTTTGATAGTTCATTTTCATTTGTAGTTGTGATAGTTTGCTAGCTTTGCATAAATATAGTAGTAGCTGAATGTCATAAGATTGTGTCTGTGCATAGCATCGAAATTATGGTATTAAGTTAGACATTCATTCTTACTTAGTAATTCATGCCTTGACAGTGTTTATTGATGTCTATGTAGGTATCTTGGAGTGAATGCAGTATTGTCTTACAGTATTGAGAATGAAAATTAACAGTGCAAGAATCAGACTCGCGCGGCCGCGTCTGGACATGCTATAGAAACCGCGCGCCTGCGCCAAGCACCGAACATTGAATTTTTTTTTTAAGTTTTAAAAACGTGTTGTGCCTCATATCTTATATCACTCGATATAACAGAGAGCCATCTCAGTCTCCACAACGCACACGATTCCCTTTCTCCGAACAGTTACAAATTGATAAAGCAGAGAGTCCTAATCTCTTCTCCATCCGTTCAGCTCATCCCACGTCGTGCACATCAGTTACTTTCCCCACAATCAATATCTGCATTACAAAAATAGGGTTCAGAGAGTGGGTGTGCAAAAAAAGTTTAGGGGTTATTCACTTCATCAACTATCACTCACTATCAGGCAAGTCATCTTCATTTTCTCTATCAATTGCAAATGGGTCCTAAAAGAGCTTGCTCCGTGTCTTCGTCATCATCGTCTTCCTCTAGCAGTCAAGGAGAGGATGTTGTAGATCATATAAAGTTTCTCAGTCTAGATGCACAAATAGAGTATTATAGAATCGTGGCCAAGACATTTGTGAAGGAACGGGGGTTCAAACCTGAGAAGCAGGATGGCCAACTATGGGATATGATTCGCGAAAGGGGATGGGTTGGACTGACTGCATCTCCTATAGCTTCCCCCATGGGTGTTATTCGAGAATTTTATGCGAATGCAAAAGATACTATGAGTGGGTTATCCATGGTTCGAGGAGTTCAAGTGGATTTCTGACCTCCCGCAATCAGAGCAATTTTTGAGATACACGACACACCGCTGACTGGGTATGATAATTGGGTCGCAGGTGCATATTTGGAAATTGATTTGGAAGTTGTCATTGCTGAATTGAGCGTTCTAGGAACGAAATGGACTTGTAAGGTCGGAATGAATCAGCCTCGAATATTCCCAGCCTCAGCCTTGAATCGGCATGCTAAAGCATGGAATCTGTTTATATGTACAAAGCTCGTTCCGTCAACCCACCAGCATGAAATCACAACTGAGAGGGCAATCATTCTGTGGGGCATAGTCACAGGCAAGTACATTGATGTGGGCCACCTCATTCATCAAAATATGTTACGCTATATGCGGGGGAGCACGACGGGGAGTATTCCACATGCGTCCATTGTAGCTAGCCTATGTGCCCATCAAGGAGTCCGGTGGGGTGATGAACAACTACAGAACCCTAGCTAAGATATCACTCATGCGACTATTGCTAAATTCGATGATTAGGCGGGGGGTACACTGCACCCGAGAGGAAAAGGCTTTATCATTCAACCCACATTTTCAGTGCCTCCACCATAGCCCACACAGGAACATGAAGCGGGAACGTCGGCTCAAGCAACTGCTGCTGTCGACGTCGGGATTTTTAAGTGTCCTTTTTCATTACTTGTTCTTTGGTGTTCTCATGTTAATGTGAGATTTATTTGAAAAAACAAGTGAAAAAGGTCTGACATGTATAATGTCGACGATTTGACTTTAAGAGTCGACAGTTGGTGTATTTAACTTGTTGCACCAACGCAACTGAAAAAGGTTTGCACATTGACCCAGTGATTTGACACTGCTTGACGGGTCTGTGAAACCGAGATTCATTTTGGGTCCGGGGGCTTGATTATGCGGAGGGAAGGTGTTTGGCACCCCCCGACATCCGTGTTACCATGGTGACTGCCACTTTTCAAAGAAATTGTTATATGAATGTGTGTGTGTGTGTGTATGGATCAATGTGCAATTATTTAGAAGTAGTGCAGTACCTCGTTCGTACCTATATACATAGGGTTTGAATTTATAGAAAAATTCAGTTTTAAACAAGATATAGCAATGATGTTTTGTAAAAGAGGTTTTTTAAACCCTGTGCTCAATAGTAATTGAGGCCTTTGATGCTTCCATTTTATTATTAAATGTTCGGCTTGTTTGCTTTTATTTTTGAGATGTGAAGCATTCTCGAGAAAATAATATACAGCAGTGCCGAGCTCCTCATGGGCATGACAACCATCCAAGAAAATTCAGACACTGTAAAATAATGTACAAGCTGCTTACAGTTGAAAAATGTCCATCATGGGAACCGAATCTAGATTCAATGGACTGAATCTGTGATCACATGATTCCTAGGCTCATATGATACTGCAATTTGTATGGAAAGTAGTAAGCAGTTATATATATAAAAGCTATAAATATATATATACAGACATGATCAACCACCACGAAACAACTCCATGGGGGATCAGAAATGTAAATATATAAAAGCGGTAAATATATATATATGGACATGATCAACCACCACGAAGTAAACTCCTGTGGGATAAAATGTAAACAAAGTCAGTAAAAAGCGATCAAGCGCCCGTAAGTAAACTCGAGCGGAGACGAAAATGTAAACAAAGTTGTAAAAGGCCCAAGTAAACTCAGACTGATGAAATGTAAATATATATATGTACAAATATATATATATATATATATATATATATATATATATATATAAGCAGTAAACGCACCGAATGTGAATCCAGACTCATCGGATATGTCCGACAATACTTATATATATAAGTATATATATATATATATATAAGCGAGTAAATGCTCCGGATGTAAAATCCAGGCTCATCAGATATGTCTGACAATAATTATATATATAAGTATATATATATATATATATAAAAACAATAAATGCTCCAGACCAAAGTCTAGGCTCAATCGAGGCATAACTCGATAATGTTAGTCCATATATGAAATATATACATATATATAAGTATATATATATATATAGACAAAAATGAAAACCACGGACCGAAGTTCGGGCAAACGCACACTACACGACTCTCAATGTGTATAACAATGTGTGCTAATATGAGAAGAAGGCTTTATATAATGTGAGAAGGCTTACAGTGGGCTGCCAAAGTAGACTTCTATGACTTTAAATGGATAAACACTCAGCTCCCGCCGGATAAAAGATAGCTATATGTGAGCTAACAAGTGTTTATAGATGAGAAAACACTCAAAAGATGTGTATACAGAGTAAAATGGATAGGGCTTCCTCACCTTTTTCTCTCCTTCTCCTCTTCAAATGGCTGACCCCAAGGCTTGTATATATAGACGGATGGCCACAGGTGTTAGGTTTGTAATATTCATATGCGCAATCAAATTGCAAAATAATGCGGAAGCGTGTAAAAATCAGAGTTTAAAAATTTACAAACCATATACCCGGATCACCCTTTATGCACAATTATTAATTAAACGAAAAGATAAAGAATAAAATCATACCCTTGAAGATCGAGCTTCCTCAGGTACAAGTTCACCTCCAAATCCTTTCGCGTTCAATCTTGAATTCACAGGGTTTTGTTCCTTCCTTTGATCGGCGTTAGCCACCCAAATGTTTGGCCTCTAGAGGTGATCCACCAAGGAAGAAGAAAATTCAAGAAGATGGGTATTTGGCTCAAACCCTAGTTTTCTATCTCTATAGAAAAGGTGTACTCTCCCAACAATTGGAATTACGTATGTTGAAAAAGTCAACAACTCCCATCCCACCCATAATAAGACTCCTCTTATTTATAGATGTGGGCAACCCACCTTAACAATTAAGGAATTGGGTTTTAATTAATTAATTCTTTTAATTAATTAAGCTCCCTAATCTTATTAGGGATAATTAATTAAACTCCTTTAACTAATTTTCCTTCCTAATCCAATTAGGAATAAATGAGAGTACTTATATTAAATTAATTCCTAAACTCTTTTAGAAATTAAAATAATAATAATTGTAATAATATTAATAAGACTCCTCTTATTAATTTATATTTAATATTTCTAAAATATTAAATAATAAATATTAAGCTATTTAATTTATTCTATCACCATAGATTAAATTAAATATACATAACATATTATTACGATTATGCCATTTACTTCTTAAATAATTATTCTTCCTTTTATGGTGTGACCCTTTAGGTTCTCCATATTAATAGGTTGTGAATAAATCAATTAGAACAATTCTAATCTTATTTAAATAAATAAATTAAACAATTAATTTATTTAAATAATATTTATTCTACAATAGGATAAGCCTCCTCCTAGCGATCAACGACTTTCCAGATAATATAGATTTCAACATTAATCATTAAAGAACCTTTGAGTAAATAGTTTAAAATACAATTCAATCCTTCCACCATACAATGTCCCAATTAAATATAAGACATGGAATTCTCACAAGTCTTATTTTATTTAATTATATGTATTTCGACTCTTAAATGCCTGACTCAAATAATGCAAATTAGAAACTCCTTTCTAATTTCATTACGCCGCCAAGGACTCTTTGGGTTGTCATTTATCGAATCACATAGGACATTTCTTCTTTTATTAGAAGTGGTAGATTCTTTATTGATCATACATTATCTCCATGTATAACTTATTATACCCAAGCATACCCTTTGATATACCCTAAGGGTCTTAAGGAATAAGTCAAAGTATAACTCATCATACACAAGATACTATAATGATCTCAAGTCCAAGGATTACTTGTCTTACTATCACTCTGAGAATTCCTATTGTGTGCAAATAAAACTCCATTAGGTATTCCTTAGCGAGCCACGTTCGGTGAACTTATTCTCTAATAAGCACCTACATACTTGCTTTAGTGTCTCCACACAAATGATCATGAGATCAATCATCCTCATCCAATGAAGCAAACAACGTATGTACCAATCTATCCGGATTCACTAATCCCCAATTTAGTAATCCAATGATTGGGAACTATTTTAGTTTTAAGCTTTCTAAGAATTTAGATCTCATTAGAATGATCATCATCATTATTCTAAAAGCATTGCTTAAAACTATGGGTTTATCACATATTATAAAAAGCGACATCGTGTAGATAATTAAAAGCCTTTAATAAATTAATACTTTTTATTAATAAATGAATAAGATTGTTACAAAGTATATGCTTTATCATCAAACATGATTGGCTTGTGTGCATACTACTTTCGATCTCCCACTTGCACTAAAGCCAATCGTCATGGTATCTTATACTCTTCTTCTCTAAGTGACGATTATCCTGTTTGTTGGATAAGCTTTAGTTAATGGATATGTAATGTTGTTCTTGAGAGTCCATTATCTCTATAGTGATTTCCCATCTTTCAATGATTCTAATAATCAAATGAAAGTGCCACAACACATGTTTAGATCCAAGATGAGACTTAGGAACTATTCCTAGTTACGTAATGAACTTTTAATCCAAACAATCAACTTGCGACTTCATTTATAGCTATATACTTTGTCTTTATCACTAAACCAAACAACTCTTTGCTTTTTGGAACCTTTCGATTCAACGCACCACCGCTCAAGGTAACACTTTACCTTAAAGTGGATTTTTCGTCGTCTTAGTGCGTACGAAAAACTTGAGTGCATTAAGCCCTTTAGTTTTAATTTAGACCCACCATGAATATGATCACATCCTTAGTGCTTGGTTAAGAACTTTAAGATATTTTCAGCGTCTTTACGGTGATCTTCTCCGAATACGACCGATCGACATCGGGTCTCGTATATTTTATTGCATACATGATAGTCACTCATGCGACCTCTCTTTTCGAGAGTCGTGGGGACTATTAAGAGAGATACACTCCATAGCTCATCTACATGAGACATCTCTTGGAGTTTGCCATGCTAAACAACTTTAGCATCAAATGAATATACGTTCCTTGGGTTAAGTCGAGCATCCTCTTAAATCTATCTATATAGATTTATATCCCCAATTAAGATACTCTTCCCAATCATTCATGGAGGAATGTTTAGACAACTTTATCTTTTCTTGATTGTAGCATTGGTATGTCATTCCTTATCCAGTAGTATATCAACATGTAGTACTTAGGAATGTCACGATGCTCCCATCGACCCTTTTGTACACACTAGGTTCATTCTTATTTTGATAAAATCAAACTCTTTTGATTTGTTTCATCAAAACGAATGTTCCATTTTGAGAATATTGCTTCAATCAATTTCTCCGAGTGTCTACAACTCTTAACTCATCGTATGTAATCTGGATCATCATCTTCATGATGCGTACCTCATCATCATCATCTATGATGAATCCATACCTCCTAGGTATCTTGATCTTATTCGATTTACTGATCCGGTTGTATGCAATAATAGGTCTATCTGAGTTCCTCTTATTTGACTTATAGTGTTTTGTGGTTCTTGAACTCTTCAAGATCTATTATCCTCCCACTAGCCCCTTGATAATAAACACATTTATCTTAGAAGGAAGCGTGTTTCGCAACAAACACCTTTTTGCTAAGTAGGATTATAGAATATATACCTAAACTTACTTTAGGATGTCCCACAAATTTACACTTGTCAAATCTTGTCCCCAAGCTTATCCTTTTGAAACCTTTTCACATAAGTTGGACAACCCCTTATCTTAACATACTTAAGATTAGGAATCCTCCCACATCCATAACTTTTATGGAGTCTTGAAATTTGGATTTTGAGGTTACCTTTTCCGTGAGATATGCAGCCATTTCTAGGACATGATCCTGAAGGATCTTTGGAATGTCGGTAAAATCATTATGGACCGCACCATGTCCAACAAGGTATGATTTTTCATTCGGATACATCAATCAATTATTGCATATCGGGATGTGTCCATTATGAGAAAACTATTTGAGATGATCTAGAAACTTATTGCACAAGTATTTATCCTTGATCTAATCAAAGAATCTTAATACTTTGCCAATTTGTTTCACTTCTGAATACTTTGAACCTTTCAAATAATTCACACTTGTATTTCAGCAAATACACACATTCAACTCTTTGAATGATCATCTCCTTTTCTTATACTAATTTGTTCAATATGCAAAATTATTTTCATGTAAGTCAAGTATACAAAATTTATTAAGTAATATTCGAGTTCTATACAAAACATTATTATTATAAATAGAACAACAATTGTTCTTAATTATAATACCAAAGATTTCATTGTCCAACAATAAAATGAAATAATATTTTTTTAACAAGAACTGGAATACAATAACAACTTATTGACTTAATAGATTTGCCTGTAGGCATTGCTAAACTATAAGTTTCTATGGCTAATATGGCAACCTTTGCTACATTTCCTGCACATAGGATTACTTATATTTGTTTAGCTTTCTACTTCTGCTTGGTCCCTTCATAAATCTATATTTATGATAACCAAAGTCGGTATCCAATACCCAAGTAGAACCTTGACTTAAAGAAAAATTTATTTCAAATCATGATCAAATTTGTATTTGTAACCGAAACTTCACTAAGCTTCTTTGGTTAACCTCTGCAAGATGCTTCTCATGAGCTTTTCTTTCCGATTGTCTGGCTTATTGCGATTGGAAGCAAGCTCCTTTGCTATCCGTATCGTTTTGTTCTTATTATCCTTTGTTTATGCCTTTCTATTTACCTTCTTTGAATCGTTCTTCTTTTCGGAAGATCCTTTGGCCCCTACCAAGTAAGACTTGATCTTTCTTGGTTGGAAAGTGACTCTCAACATTTTTCAATATGTTAAGCAAATCGGTGAGGGCGATATCTAGCTTGTTTATATGAAAAATTCACAACAATTAATGAAAGGAGTAGGAGTGAGTGCAAGATCAAATCTTGGCTTAACTCTCCATCCATGACAAAAACCAGTTGTCCTAATTGTTCAATCAAATTGATCATGTTTAGAACTATTTTTATGCGTCTTATAGTGCCATTGGCCATTCTAGATCGGAAGAGCTCCTTAGATGTCGATATCTATCGGTCCTACTTTCCTCACCATCAACTACTTGATGTGCGGGAATATAGTAGGAGCATCCATAGTTTCATCTTGTGGCTGAAGCTCGTTACTTTCGTAGATGCGAGCATGATGCATTGAGCCAATTGTGCATCATCTTGCCACTTTCTAAAAAAGTAGCAATGTCTTCCTCAAAGGCATTATGCGCAACCATTGCGAGGATAGGCGTATTAAGGACATAAGATAGCTTTTCGACTATGAGAACTATTCTCAAATTCCTTAACCAATCCGTTTAATTTGATTACGATTAATTTAGCATCTAATATACTTCACACGTTGATAGTAATTTAGACATTGTAAAATTACGTAAATGAATTTGTAATTAACAACATTTTAACATACATTCTTTTATTAATTACCAAAATAATTTAGGTCTTGTTTTAAATTGGTATCTCCCACTATTTTCTTCAAACTATATTACCTCACTTATATAGTTCGGCAAAATCTAATTAAAGATTTGCTAGTGAGAATAAGGATCCCATTTCAAATGTATATAGCCTTGTGGTGACACAACAAACTATATATAAATAAATAGGTAGACAACTTTTGTCAATTACATCAACTATGCAACTCCTTGTATTTTGCCTCTTAGATTATTTTGATCAGTGGTGGCACATCAGAATCAAAATTATCAAGTTAAGTCCGACCTAGCACTCCATATATTCAAAAAAAGAAAAATATCATCCTTGTGGTGGCACAACAAAACAATATTGTTCAATTTTCTTTATAAGCATCAAATGTGATAAATTAACATCTTAAATACTTAATACTTGCCTTGTGGTGACACAACAAACTCATATTAAATATTTAATACTCTATTAATTTTATCATGCTAGAAATGACGTTCGATATTCCAAATATCTTTGAACGCTTAGGACTTAATATAAAAATTGAGGGGTTTGTTATTAATTTTGTCTCATCTTGTTTAAGCATGCATATATATATATATAAAATACGGCGTTATATTGATGAACATGCGAAGCATGTTTGCATAATATATAATATATATAGAATAAGCATGCACATATAGAATACTATATTCTACACGGATTGATTATGGACTTTTATTCTAGTTTGGTTCACTAGAGCCCACCAAGTGAACCAAAAGGTCAAACCCTAGGGGTGCGAGAATTAATATTTAAATATAACAATTACATTTAAACCGGGCTCCATTACAAGCGGGTCTTCAAGCGCTCCTTGCTCCTTGATCTCCAATTTTTCAAAATTAATTCTAACTATTCCTATTACAAAACTATTTAAAATAAATAGAAACCTTGATCGTGATCGAGGGAAGTACATAGGAGGAGATAGAATTTACATTAAGAAAAAAATTAGAGAAGGCGAGTCTATGACCCCATTTAATAAAACCCATACATTCATGCATCCAACTAAAATAAAATCCAATCGCGTTGGTTGATAGTCCATAATCAATCCCATTTATTATCATACACATCACCATATGCATCGATAAATAACATTCATCTCATGAATAATAAACATTTAATATATATATTGATATCATTTAATGGGCAAAATTAGTTAGTATAAAATCTAATTTTGAATAAAAATAAACTCCTTTATTTAAATCCAAATTTAAATCAAAATAAAACTATTTTATTTTAATTTATCCTATTTTGAATAAAATAAACTATTTTATTTTAATCAAAATTTTAATCAAAATAAACTCCTTTATTTTAATTAATTATGGAATCCAATTCCATAAAAAAAAAATCTTTAATTAAAATAAACTCTTTTATTTTAATTAATTATGGAATCAATTCCATAAAAAAAAAATTTGATTAAAATAAACTCTTTTATTTTAAATAATTATGGAATCCAATTCCATGTTAAAAAAAAAAATATTAAAGGAAACACGGATTATATTTCCTATTCACAAATAAACTCCTTTATTTTGAATAATATGAAATCTATTTCATATATAAATAAACTCTTTTATTTAAGGAAATTAGGATTCTCTTTCCTATTCACAAATAAACTCCTTTATTTTGAATAATATGAAATCTTATTTCATATCTAAATAAACTCCTTTATTTAAGGAAAAAATAGAATCCAATTTCAACTCCAATTAGTTAGCATGAAATTTAATTTTTAAAATTGAATATTATATATATATATATATATATAAATTAGTTAGCTCGATACCACTTTATTAGGTTTGTAATATTCATATACGCAATCAAATTGCAAAATAATGCTAAGCGTGTAAAAATCGAGTTTAAAATTTACAAACCATATATACGGATCACCCTTTATGCACAATTATTAATTAAACGAAAAAATAAAGAATAAAATCATACCCTTGAAGATCGAGCTTCCTCGAAGTACAAGTTCACCTCCAAATCCTTTCGCGTTCAATCTTGAATTCAAGGGGTTTTGTTCCTTCCTTTGATCGGCGTTAGCCACCCAAATGTTTGGCCTCTAGAGGTGATCCACGAGGAAGAAGAAAATTCAAGAAGATGGGTATTTGGCTCAAACCCTAGTTTTCTATCTCTATAGAAAAAGGTGTACTCTCCCAACAATTGGAATTATGTCGTATGTTGAAAAAGTCAACAACTCCCATCCCACCCATAATAAGACTCCTCTTATTTATAGATGTGGGCAACCCACCTTAACAATTAAGGAATTGGGTTTTAATTAATTAATTCTTTTAATTAATTAAGCTCTCTAATCTTATTAGGGATAATTAATTAAACTCCTTTAACTAATTTTCCTTCCTAATCCAATTAGGAATAAATGAGAGTACTTATATTAAATTAATTCCTAAACTCTTTTAGAAATTAAAATAATAATAATTGTAATAATATTAATAAGACTCCTCTTATTAATTTATATTTAATATTTCTAAAATATTAAATAATAAATATTAAGCTATTTAATTTATTCTATCACCATAGATTAAATTAAATATACATACTATATTATTACGATTATGCCATTTACTTCTTAAATAATTATTCTTCCTTTTATGGTGTGACCCTTTAGGTTCTCCATATTAAACCAGGTTGTGAATAAATCAATTAGAACAATTCTAATCTTATTTAAATAAATAAATTAAACAATTAATTTATTTAAATAATATTTATTCTACAATAGGGATAAGCCTCCCTAGCGATCAGCGACTTTCCGGATAATATAGATTTCAACATTAATCATTAAAGAACCTTTGAGTAAATAGTTCTAAATCAATTCAATCCTTCCACCATCTGATGTCCCAATTAAATATAAGACATGGAATTACTTTGTCAAGTCTTATTTTATTTAATTATATGTATTTCGACTCTTAAATGCACAACTCAAATAATGCAAATTAGAAACTCCTTTCTAATTTCATTCTACCTGCCAAGGACTCTTTGGGTTGTCATTTATCGAATCACATAGGACATTTCTCTTCTTTTATTAGAAGTGGTAGATTCTTTATTGATCATACATTATCTCCATGTACAACTTATTATACCCAAGCATACCCTTTGATATACCCTAAGGGTCTTAAGGAATAAGTCAAAGTATAACTCATCATACACAAGATACTATGATGATCTCAAGTCCAAGGATTACTTGTCTACTATCACTACAGAATTCCTATTGATGAGCAAATAAAACTCCATTAGGTATTCCTTAGCGAGCCACGTTCAAAGTGAACTTATTCTCTAATAAGCACCTACATACTTGCTTTAGTGTCTCCACACAAATGATCATGAGATCAATCATCCTCATCCGATGAGCAAGCAACGTATGTACCAATCTATCCGGATTCACTAATCCCCAATTTAGTAATCCAATGATTGGGAACTATTTTAGTTTTAAGCTTTCTAAGAATTTAGATCTCATTAGAATGATCATCATCATTATTCTAAAAGCATTGTTTAAAACTATGGGTTTATCACATATTATAAAACAGCATCATGTAGATAATTAAAAGCCTTTAATAAATTAATACTTTTTATTAATAAATGAATAAGATTGTTACAAAGTATATGCTTTATCATCAAACATGATTGGCTTGTGTGCATACTACTTTCAACAGGTACACCTGCGGCAGCTGCAGTTGTACCTACGATAGCCGCGGTTGTACCTACAGCTGGTCGTGGTGCATCCGAGTCTCGTGGGTCCCGTCATCACGTAGTACGTGCACTCATGCATGGTAACGTCCGCTCGAACTTGCAGAACTTCAATCTGAGCATCCGAACGAGGTATATTTGACCTTCTTCGGACCACTTGTGTCGAGAGTTACGCAATGACATGGATTAGAGGTTGTACGAAGTCAGGAAGAGGGGTCTATGCCCATGGTCTTCAAGCTTCAAATTCTATCCAAAGTACTGCCACACGTAATAGTCACTCGGGATTGTTACTCCTTGGTTCTTATGGGACATTGTTGGATGTATGTATGTATGAAGTGTCGAGATGACGCACAGGTGTTGAAGGGGTATTGCCGGTTTGAGTTGAAAGTAGACGTTGCTCAGGATTACATCTGAGATTGGACTACTTGGTATGCCGCGATATCATCTTGATAAGATGGTAAGATGACCTTTTTGACTCCTCACTTGGGTTATCGCAAGTTTGAGCGGAAAGAACGTTGCTCAGGGTTACATCTGAGATTGGACTGTTGCAAGTGTTTGAATACCGCAAGGTCATCTGTGAAAGAACCTATTTGCCCGTTGTTAGCTCTGGGTCTGAGGTATGAGTGCCTCGGCAGGAGGTCTGAGCTTGAAGCTGATCGCATATGTTTGGAACAAACAATTAGGAGTTATCATTAATCGCAAAAGCATCCTTGGGGCTATCACCAAGGATGGAGTTGCTACTCGGTGTTGTTTACGGGAATTTGGAGCCGAAGCGTTGCGATGTTATCACCGAGAGTGAATCATCCTCTCTCGGTGTTATTCTGGGTCTTTTGATCTGCAAACCTCAGGGTTATCTCCGAGATTGGAAATGACATTCCCAGTGTGTGTTCCAGGGTTTAGAAAGACGTTCCCAATTTGTGTTTCGGGTTGGAACTGAACTTCCGGTAGTATCTGGAATGGATATAAGCTGTCTTCCAGGGTTATCTCTGAAAGACGAATATGCCCTCCTGCAATGTTAGTAACAGGCATGTAGAAAATTTCGAGTGTCTACAGATGCCCCTCTTTATCATATTCATGCAATGCAAGGCAGGGATAGGATAAAGAATCCTAGACACTTGAAATGCAAGCAAGATAAACATGATGCTATGTGCAGCAACATGATGCAAATGTATGATGCATGATTGCCATGTAATCCTGTTGGGATGACAATCAGTGATGGCTTGGACATGCAATCCAAGTCTCCAAGGATGTTGACGTTGGGGCTATTACCAAAGTTTTGAATCGTAGACACTGGCTTATATTCCATAGAGGTACCTCTTGTGTGTAAGAGATCTGTGGGGATAAAGCTTTGTCTGTTTGAGGATGTGTATATCATATTCCCTCATTACATCGAGATTATTGCTTAACGGTTTGTCGTAAATCGGGGTTGCCCGACCTTCGTTGATGTGTGTATCACAGGATAGATCCCTGTTGGGTGCATTGTCAAGGTTGCTTGACCTTCATTGATGTATGTGTCAATGGTAATATTGCATTATAACCCCCACCGGGGATACGTGGATGAATGGCTTCGATGGGTTTACTTGCCATCGGATGATATGACGTCAAGGCTGCTTAACCTTCATTGATGTGTGTATCAATGGTTGCATTGCGTTGTAACCCCCGCCAGGGATACGTAGATGCTTGAAAGATGTGCGTTGTGACCCTCGCCGAGGATATGTGGATGTTAGAAAGATGTGCGTTGTGACCCCCGCCGGGGATACATAGATGCTTGATAACTTCGGCGTTGTAACCCCCGTCGGGGAGGTTTGATATTTTGTGGTTTTGCGTTGTAACCCTCGCCGGGGAAGTTTAGGGTTGTGACCCTGCAAATGACGGCATCGGACTTTTGTGGGGTATTGCCGAGCATGATCTGTTAAAGCTAAGCTCATTGGTATTGTATACCCTGCATTCAGGCGAATACCATTGAGACGACGGGAGTTTAACTCTGACCAACAAGAAACCAGGATTTCTGGCTATTCCGCTCAATCACGTAGCATTTTTATTCCTGATTTGGCCTTTTCAGTTTGTGAGACCTCCTTTGCAACTCTAACTGGAGCAAGCCGGAGGTGTGGGACCCATGTAAAAGTGTCGCAGGTACACCTACATGAGCCGTAGGTGAGCACTGCGACCAACCGTCTATGTATGGGCGATGGTTGCTTTCATAAGTCATTTTCAAGTTGCGCAGCGAAGGAAATCTGAGAGCTCTTCTTCAAATCTGCTGAGTTCGGGTAAATTTCTACATATTCTGTCACCGTACAAGCGTTCTTCACTATCCTGGTAACGTATGCATCTATTTTTTTTCCAATTCCTATCCGTTGGAAAATGACTTATCACATGAAATGCATTTAGACACATAGTAGTGAATATGCATGCTGATATGACTTGATAAAATATTCAACATAGCAAATGTTAGTATTAAACCATGTTGAACATAATGATGTGAAAAAATTTGACTTTTAAAACAGTCAAATTGGCACCTTTTACTGTCATTTCTTATCCTATATGAGGACAAATGAGTAAAGGTAGAAAAGTAAAATAATCACAGTAATTAGACTACACTTACTTAATTTTTCTTTGTGATGTGATTAATGCATGTAGGATGTATATGACTATATGCAGGTGTGCTTCTTGAATGACCACCTAGTCATGCCTATGTGCATGTGGATAGTCCCATTTACAAAGGGGGCTATGGCAAAAAATTTCCAAAATATAGGTACTGGGTAGTTATGCATTTTTAACTCTACTGTAGATGTATGTTAAAACAATGCATTTTAAAAAGCTCCAGGTAAGAAATTACCACACCCTTTCTAAGGTGATTTGGAGACTTGCTGTCCAGATATTATGGATCCGAATCAACCAAGTAGTTCCCGCAGGACCACTTCTGGTGTACGGAGGAGAGCTTCTGAAGAGCCTCAACGCCGTTCTGTTAGACAGCCTCGTCGTTTGGTGGAGGCGATGATACGTCCTATTCGGGTTGAAGTTCTGAATGTCGAGGACGAGGAGGAGGATGCACCGATCGAGGTTCATGCTCCTGATATACGTGTTCCCTATAGGGAATTTCCAGGTATTCAAGTGGCAAACCCAGATCTTCTGGGTGACTTGAGTAGGCATCCGTCAGTATACCTACACGCAAACGAGGTATGAAGTTAGATCTTTAATCTTTCTTATTTCCTATTGATGAGGAGTCAAGGATTCTGATGTTAATCTACATTTGATGTAGGTTCCCGGCTTCACACAACCTCGAGGGAACTGGTTTAGCATCCACTCCATGTATCAAGCTTTGCATGATGACTACAGAGCGATCGTCCATGGCTGGGGATTTGGGATGTTCTTCTCCATTCTACCCCTTCGTTGTCCACAGGGTTACCTCGAGGCATTGTCTCGAGCGGTGGTTTCACGGACTTCGATCCTCCATTCTTTGGATTGTGAGGTGATGATGGCCTTGATGGATTGGCGATTTATCACAGGTATGGAGTTTGGAGGGCCGGTGCCTTGCACGGCGAATATCACCCTCTACTTAGTCAAATCCTTGTTGGGAGTTTCGTGAGGCGCTCGAGGCGAGGACTATTCGTCTGAGGTCCTCTGGCGTAGATTCTATAAGCGGTGTTGAGTGAGCCTATACCGATGATGTGAGAGTTAGGGATCGCATTCTTGATGATTGTTCTGATGATCATTAGGGCGCCATATGAGATAATTCCTCTATGGTGTCCTTTGCTTTGATCAGCGCCACTCGTCGTGGGACCGTATAGGAGAGTATGATTGGGGTTTCTACACCTTTGCCTACTTCCTCGGGGAATGCATGCATGCGATCATGAGGCTTGGCGAGGCGTGGTTAGGATTCTACCGTTTTCACTTTGGTGAGTGTTTCTCTTGTCTTTTCCCATGTATAGGTTAAGAGTGTTGACTGACAACATATGTTTGCCTTTGTGTTGGAAGTTTTGGGCCTATGAGAGGCTTCCTTGTTTGTGTCCTGTGAGCATGTTAAGTTTAGACACCTATCCACAAGGATGAAGATGACATCATTCCATACTGACGGAGGTCCCTGTTGCTGAGGGTTTCACTCATTGTCGCCTACAGTTGGAATTGTTGACAGCCGATGTCATTACATGGATTCCCTACTCTGGAGAGCATTTGGGAGTTGGTTTTGAGGATGGGTACCCAACTAGAGTAGAGTACGTCATTTCCACCCGCAGGATTCCTCTCTTCATAGATGGAGGATGGGAGCTCTATTTAGGAGAACGTGCTATTAGGAGCACTAAGGAGAGATCCGTATGCTGATCTTGCCTCCTGTCAGGCGTTATTGGCTTGTTTCGCAGTCACCCATCATTGACATCCCATTAATGGGGATTGACAGTTTTACATTGTCAGAGGACCTCTGGTCTCAGGAGATGTTCCAGCATTGGTGGATCTCTCATACCATTGGAGCTCAGACCCGCGCCACACAATTTATGGGGGATATGGTTCCAGGATCCGTGATGATGACGGATTAGCTAGCTTTGTATGTCGGAGATCCGACTCATGTGACCTGATTAATGATTGACACGGCGATTTGGGCCCGGACACATCTTTTCATTCAGTATTTGGGCAAAGATCCTTCAGAGGTAGATACTTTTGATCCTTCCAGCTCTGGCGTTGGCCCCTCAGGTGACCCATATGGCTTTGTCGGTGTAGATCCTCCCTTGTATCGGCCTGACATCCTTGTAGATAGAGATCCAGTGACTCAGGAGGAGTTACATCAGGTGGACAGTATCGATGATGTAGACATCGACACTCTTGACTTTTTCTAATGTATTTCTCGCTATTTCTTTTAATAGGCCTTTGTTAGCATCTGGGTAGCTTCTCCCCATTCTCGCTATATCTTTTGATAGGCCTTTGTTGGATGTTGGGTAGCTTCGCCCCATTTCCTTGTATTTTAGCTGTACAGAGATGTATTAGATGATGATATACTTAGGAATGTATGTACAATTTTTATTCCCTATATCATATTGCCATCTATTATATCATGCATGTTATATGTTATGTATATATATGTATGTCCAGAGATATTCAACATTGACCCCTGGATGGTCTTATGACACGGCTCGTACAGATGTCTTCTTCGATAGTTAGCCGTATTGATCATATCCCACCATTTTTGGTGGTATCTGGTATGCACTCATGGTATGATAGTATATCACCATCAGACATGGTGATCGTAGATGATTCTTTGTGACATACTATGAATACATTGATGTTTTGAGTTCCCACGGGATTTATAGAGGCATGCTAGAGCCTTAGGTATCGGAGGCGGGTTTTTCGATTTGGGACCCGTGGAGTTGACTCTACTTTGGAGGAGTATGCACGATTGCGATCTTTACTGCTTGGATGAGACCTTACGTGTATATGGCTATTGGAGAGCGAAAGCGGGCGATTCATGACCCTCACCGGATTGAGGCGTGGAGTGGTCGAGGATGAGATTACATCCAAGCCACGTGATATGCTAGCGTTTCTATTTGTGAGTTTGGCTCGAGGATAGCTATGCCGCGGCATTAGAGGATTTCACCACACCGGAGGACCATTGGCGTTCGACCCGAGTAGATGTCTTTGCTTCTATGCGTATTGTCATACGTCTTCATGCCGCGGTACAAGGATGAGTTGGATATCGGCGTCATTATGGCAGTGAGAGTTCTCAGGGAGGGTAATACCATTGTACCAATGATCATTGCAGAGACTCTGAGGTCAGCTACATACTGATGCACTTATCCGTGAGGAGAGTGTTCTGAGTAGCTTCGGTCGTCTTTGTATGTCTGGTTTATGTCACACTTGAGACCGATTGGTGCACTTAGACGACAGGGGTTTTGCTTCACCCATGAGATAGCCATGTCATACTCCTTTCAGCTTGCGGAGTGTACAGATGCTGCATCGTGGTTAGCTTTCTTGGCAGGGATTAGGGATCCGTTTGCCATATTGTCGTGTTCAAGCCTTAGTTCACCCTACAGCTTTATTACTCATGCTCCGGGCATGGATTATCTCCCTCTGGCTGGATTGAGGGCCATGATCACTTACCACCCATTAGCCGTGATGTGTCGGTTTGACGGTTTGAGATTTTCATCCTTATGAGGCGATGAGTCGGTAACCGCTTCACGCGTTTATCGGCGGAGGATAGATCCGGGTTGTATGCTGTTGGGATCGGCGAGAGTTGGTGAGTTTTTGTCGATCATCCGGGTTGTTTTGCGAGTATTCGCATGGATGGAGCGAGAGCGCATTGGTTGCTGGCGGTAGTATCCACGAGCGGGATGTTGATTCTAACGATGAGGAGCTATAGAGGAGGTGTCATTCTCATTGATGACTTGACTCTTTTGTTTGCCGACATTTGTGATGGATTCTCCCACCTTTGAAAGTGCCATTGTTATTACTCGATTATTGATTACAACATTTGGAGCAAAGCTTACATCTGATGACCTATGATAGAGATTAGGCTAGGGCTGCGATGTTGACAGCTCTTGATGAGAGAGATACCGCTCTATTAGAGAGGGATGAGGCTAGATCTGCCAAGGATGCATCGATTGTGGAGCGGGATGCCGCCTTATCTGCTAGGGATGTGGCCATTGCGAGATGACACTTGATGAGATCGGATGGTATCGGTCTTGCCGATATGAGTGCTTACATTGATGAGCATTATGCCACCATGCAGTTAACCTCTGATCTACTAGCTCGTGTAGATACCCTTGGGCAGGAGCTTGTAGTGCTACCTCCGTCTTTAGAGAGGGATGCTATGTTAGATCTGATAGTCCGCATACACACAGATCTGTAGATAGCTTTGTATTTTCCTGCACAGACTAGCTTAGCCATTTTGTCATGTACAGCACAGATGTATATATCAAACAGTATTATGTATGGCAGGGTATTTATATTTTGATTCACTTCCCTTTTAGTTATTCCTTGATACTTGCTTGATATTTTCCTGTTTCTTTAGGGCCTTGTAATGTTGATGCATTCTGAACTTATCCTTGATAGATGGACATTGAGACGTCGCAAGATCTCTCAGAACGGATCATTGATTTATGTAAATCCCTACCATCTTTGGTGTCTTGGGAGTGACATCTGTATAGAAAAGTGGAGAGAAGGGTGGTTTCTTCCTCTTTGAGATTGACTGCACCACAAATGGTCACCAGTACTTCTATTTGTGAGAAGCCTAGTTAATTCCATCTCTTATGGGTTGGTATTGCTCTTTGAGGCACGATCATGACTTAGATGGTCACCGAATCTTCTATTTGTGAGAAAAGGTTGGGTAATTCCATCCCTTTGATCTGAAACCAGATGAAATATAGGTGAATTGAAGGTTGATCGATACTAGTGTGACAAGAATTTTTGTTACTAGTAGGGGTTAAATTTGAACCATAAATGGGCGCCTACGTACTCTATTGAAGAGGAGATCAAGTCTGCGTAGTTTGAACTGGCGTAAGAGGTTTAACTTATTTGAATGTGAAAGGCAGATAGGAGTAAAAGTTGTTTTTGTTGTTTTTGTATAGAAAGGGCAGAAATGTTTTTGTTGTTTTTGTTGTTGCGACCGGGCCATATAACATATGGTTGCCTACATACTCCTATTGAAGAGGAGATCAAGTCGACGTAGTTCGCCCCTCGGGGACGAATCATGATGAAGAAAAAAGCGTGAATCCCATGTATGCGAGGCTATCTTTGGGGGGAGAAGAAAGTTTGATCCCATAATGGGGATAAACTGCAGGTGTGTAAAAAGTTTGATCCCGTCCTCAGGACAAACTGCAAGCATAGGAAAGTTTAATCCCGTCTTCAGGATAAACTGCAGGCATAGAAAAGTTTAATCCCATCTTCAGGATAAACTGCAAGTGTAAAAGTTTCAATCCCGTCTTCGGGATAACCGAAATTGTGAAAGGTTAAATCTCGTCTTCAGGATAACCAAAATTGTATGGAAGGTTTAAAATGAGGTAAAACCAGGCTACTAGCTTGAAGTGTATGTTTCCCTGAGGGGCGGAAGAGTATGTAGAAAGGAAAGGGTTCAAAACTGGAATGACTGGTGATTCGATGATCAAAACCAAGATGTTTGTTTGATGGTAACTTCAGACATAGTATCGTTTCACGGTGTCCGAGTTGATAAAATATGGAAATTCATCGCCATCCATTTCTGCAATCTGAGAGCACCTCTGTCGATACCTCCTTGACAACAAATGGGCCTTCCAGTTAGGGCGAATTTTCCCTTAGATTGATCTTGGTTGTCAATGATCTTCTTCAAAACCAAGTCGTGTTGTTTAAATTGTCGTAGTCGGGACTTTTTTACATTATAGGATCGATGCGATCCTTTCTTGATATCTTGACCATGGAAGATAATCATGAGATCGCCTTTTTCTCATTAGAGACAATTGGTGATACATCTTGTACCCATTGGTCTTCACCCTGTTGAGCATCCATCGATACTACGAGGATTCCATTTCCACCTCTATGGAGAACCTTTGCTTCCATCCCATAGACTAATGAGTAGGGGTTGCCCGGTGGAAGTTCTCATGGAAGTTTACGTAGGCTAATAAAGTTAGAGGCGATAGGTCGGGCCATCCTTTGTGATTGGCGGACATTTTCGCATGATCTTTTGATGTTTTTATTAGCCGCTTCAACAAACACCATTCATCTTTGGACGGTAGATGATGGAGTTGAGGTGTTTGATGTGAAATTTTACGCATAACTCCTCCATCATTTTGTTGTTGAGGTTCTTAGCATTGTCGACACAATGACCTCTGGTTGTCCATATCGACGAGATGACATTGTTTTTTATGAAAGGAATGATAACTTCTTTAGTAACCACAGGGAAGGATCTTGCTTCTACCCATTTGGTGAAGTAGTCGATCATGGTGAATATGAATCGATGTCCATTCTTGGCTTTGGGCTCGATGGGCCCGATCCGTCCATTCCCACATTGAGAAGGGCTATGGCGAACCCATATTGTGGAGTTCCTTGGAGGGGGCGTGGATAGCATTCCATGAATCGGCATTGATAGCACCTCTTGGCGTGATCATCGCGGTCGACTTTGAGTGTAAGCCGATAATGCCCGTTTTAAGGATCTTCTTGACAAGTAGGGGTCCACTCGTGTGAGGGCCACATACTCCACCATGGATCTCATCCATGAGTCTACGAGCTTGGTCTTTATCCGGACATCGAGGAGACCTAATCCAGCATCTCTTTTATAGAATGCATCTCCACTCAGGTAGAATTTTATAGCAAGTCAATGAATCCGCCTCTTCTCAGTTAGGCTCGCCTCAGCGGGTGTAGATCCATCTCGTAGATACTCCTTATTGTGCTGATACCAAAGATTATGGATGGGAGGTAGCTCATCCGATACTTCTCCAACGTAATTCCCATAGACTGGGGCTCTTTGCAGAGTAAACATGATGCTTGGCATGTTTTTCTTGTCATGTATGTAAACCAAGGAGGCCAACGTTGCTAATGCATCTGCAAAATCATTCCTATTACGAGGAATATGTAGAAAGGAGATTTCTTCGAACTCCAAAGCCATCTGTAAAACTTGTCGATGGTAAGGCGTGACAAATGTAATTCTTTGGTTTGATAGATTCTGTGGATTGCTTGATTACCAATTTAGAATCCCCAAAGGCGATTAACTGCTTTGATGCCCATTAAGCGGGTAAGTTTTAGCCCCATGATATAGCCTTCTTATACTCAATGTGTGTTGTTGGTTTGACAAAGCGCAATTTAATGACGAGATCTGCTCCCCCCATCTGCATATTAGAATTGCTCCAGCTCCAGAGCCTTCTGTGTTAATAGCTCCATCAAAATACATTCTTCACGTACGACATGTATCGTACTGATGTTGTTGTTGAATTGTCATTACCCCTTCATCGGGGAAGTATGTTTCCAAGGGTTTGTAATCCCCTGCGGGTGCGGTGGCCAGTTGATCCGCAATTCCTTGACCTTCGACAGACTTTTGCATCACATAGACGATGTCAAATTGCTGTAGAATCAACTGCCATCTGGACAGTTGACAATTCAGTATGGGGTTACTGAACACATACTTGAGAGGATCCATTTGGGATATGAGATGGGTTGTGTGACCATGAAGGTAATGTTGTAACCTCATGGAAGCCCATGCTAAAGCACAACAAGTATTCTCAATCAGAGTGTACTTGTGTTCACTGATACTGAATCTTTTGTTGAGGTAATAGATGGCTCGTTCTTGGCCTCTATTGTCTTTTACGCTTGACATGTAGCCCCGTGGCATTGTCATTTATGGGACGGTACATGAGCAGGGAACATCATCCACAGGAGGTACCAAAGCAGGGGCGTTAATCAGTTGCTCTTTAATGGTAAGGAAGGCTTTCTGACACTCATCGTTCCATTTCATGGAGGAGTTCTTCCTTAACAGCTTGAAGATAGGCTCACAGGTTGCTGTGAGTTGAGAAATGAATCTGCTAATGAAATTGATTCTTTCCAAAAATCCTCGTATTTCTTTCTCTATCTGAGGAATGGGCTTTTCCTTGATGGCCTGGATTTTGGTAGGATCCAGTTCAATCCCCTTGTGGCTGACTAGGAAACCTAGCAACTTGCCTGACTTAACACCAAATACGCACTTGGCGGGATTCAACTTCAAGTTGTATTTACGCAACCTGTTGAAAAGTTTTGTGAGATGGTCTAAGTGGTCATCCTCCTTCCGGGATTTGATGATGATGTCATCCACGTAGATCTCTATCTCTTTGTGCATTAAATCATGGAAAAGAGCCATCATAGCTTGCTGATAGGTTGCCCCAGCGTTGATGAGGCTGAATGACAACCATCTGTAGCAAAAGGTTCCTCAAGGTGTGATGAAAGCAGTTTTTTCACGATCTTCCTCAGCGACCATAATTTGATGGTACCCCACAATCAAATCAGCAAAGGAGTACATGCCGTATTGAGCAGTATTGTCAATAAGAATGTGGATAAAGGGCACGAGAAAGCTATCTTTAAGGCAAGCTTTGTTCAAATCCCAATAATCCATGCAGACTCGTACCTTTCCTCCTGGTTTAGGTACGGGAACAATGTTGGATATCCACTCCGGATATGTAGACACCATGATGATGCCAGCTTGAAATTATTTCACAATTTTTTCTTTGACCTTTAAACTCCACTCAAGTTTCAATCGCCTGAGCTTTTGCCTAACTGACTTGAATCCTTCTTTGATGGGAAGGCGATGAAGAACAATGTCCGTGGACAAACCCACCATGTCTTCATGAGACCATGCAAACACATCCTGGAATCGGGTTAATAGTGCAACCATGTCATTCCGTTGATTTGTGGTAAGGTCTGAACCAATTTGGATTAGCTTAGGGTTGTCTAAGGTTCCAAGATTGAAAGAAGTGGTTTGATCAATATTGGGTTTGGTTTTTATCGTGACCCATTCCTTAATTTCTGAGGTGTGTCAATGTCCTCTTGGATGTCCATCAAGTGCGAGTCAACTTTGCATCAAAATTCTGACCCTTGTATGGAGAGAAGGCACTTCATCGACAAATCAGAGCACATCTAAATTGAAAGTCTGAAACAAGCACATCTTTCTTAATAAATCAAAGTGTTAGTCCTCTAATCTTGTAAAGGAAAGCAAGCAATTAAAGTTATCTGAGGCGGAGGTTTTTACGCCCATTTTACCCTAAATCGACCGATGCATGGAGTCTTTGCTCCAATTGTCGAGGGCAAAGTCACGATGAATTGCGATGATGGAAGGATCGTCATTGTCCTCCTTTTCCCGAATGATAACCATGACATCCGGGAAATCATCGTCTGCAGGGTGTATCTATTTGTATGTTCATCATGAACAATAACGCGTATTCCTGCCATCATCAAGGCAAGGTCATGTTTACGTTTTTGTTCCTTTCCTTCCGCTTCGGGATCAGGGATCAACACCTCTTTTGCTTTGATTGGTCTTTGGTTTAGGAAGCAGCATAGCCTAATATGAAATTTGGAACCTTTCTTTGGAGATTGCATCAACTCATGAGGTAAAGGTATAGAAAATCACCGTGCGGTGGAAGCTTGAGGAACTGTTTGTGCTTATGAGGATTCTATAATTGGGCGGTAGAATAGCCTAGTCAAATTTGTTCAATTTGATTTAGACATTTGAATAGGGTGCTTAATACCACCTTATCTTTACCAAGCCCTTGTCGGGTTGATGACCCAATGACATCATTTCTTGAGTGGTGACATAACCTCTCGAGAAATCTTGGAGTGCGGGAAGTGGCGCTCAATAGAATGGTATTGCGTGTTACTCACTTTCGAGTATGGAAGCGCGGCGGTTCAACTTACGAATTGAAGGCGATAATTGGTAGAGTTCCTTGTCTAGGACATTCGGCTCGGCGTTGAGCGGTGACTAGGTGTTGTTGATAATGTATTTGATTTGTTGATGTAGTGTGGAAGGAGCGGCTCCGACCGTGTGTATCCATGGTCTCCCCGATAGTAGGTTGTATCCGAGTCTATCTTAAGGATGTGGAAGGATGCATTGAATGTATTTGGACCAATCTCGATTGGCAACTCAATCTTTCCAATGACATTTTCGTCGGGATCCATCAAAAGCTCGACGATTAGTATGGGCGCTTTAGATCCGCTTTGAGATTGACATTCATCTTCACCAAGGTGGCATAAGGACGAGATATTTAGAGATGAGCCTCCATCTATCAAAACTCCGGCTAGCATGTACGGAAGACAACATTGTAATATCTGATGGCTTACGATGGCCAGGTCCCCGGGAGGTATGTCATCATCGGTGAAGGAGATCACATTGTTGTTGAAAATGTGATCAACCAAATGTTGAAATTTTTCCACATCCCTTTGATTTTGGCAAGTAGGCTTCTTCTAAAACCTTTAGTAAAATCTTCGATGATTCTCGGAAGAAGAAAACCAAGTCGATATTAAAATGCGGTGTGGAGCTTCATGCAAGCTTAAAACCACTTTGGCTTCATTGTGACCCGTAGTGCGGAGGAATTTTTCAATCTTCTCCATGGGAAACTTCCCTTTGCTTCATAAGTAGGTTTAATAACCCGTTGAGGAAGATCTGATGGATTTTCCTTCGACACCGTAGCAGTAGTATGAGACGTGGATCCTTCAGCTTCTCCATAATTTCATGGAACGTTGTGTAAGCTGACAACAGGATATTATGGTCTGAAAGATAAAGAAATTGGCTCTGGTGCAACCACTTTCAAAGGATTGTCAGCTCCTTTGAGTTGAATTGGTTGTATGGGAAATACTTTGTGATCTCATCTTCCACCGGATATAGCGCCATTGATCCCTTCCATTTGGTAGGACATGCCTTCCCACCCTTGAGTTGCACAGTGTAATCATTTGCTATTTGTAGGACACCGTTATCAATAAGATTCTGAATGAGATGGCGGAGTGCCCAACATTCTTCTGTGCTGTGACCGCGAGAATGTGAATAATATTGACACATTTCATCAGGATTGAACCATCTTGAACGGGGATTGATTGGAGGGAGAAGGAAGGTAATTCTTCCTTCATTGATCAACATCTGTAGTATCTCCTCCATAGATTGGCCCAAATAGGTGAATTCCTACGATTGGCAAAATCAGCCGAGCTTTAGCATTTGCTCTCTCGCATGACATTATCCTCCATAGCTTCGCTTTACGAAGGTGGTGAGGAGGCATTCATAACAAAAGGAAGGAGATAGGCATGCTCTGCTGATTAATTGGCGTGTGACTTGATCTTTGGTGGGTCACAGATTACTTGATTGCTCAATTTGTTTGCAAAGAGCTTTCATCTTTCATTCCATGGTAAACTGGAACTATTCCATGGTAAACTGGAACTATGCATAATCCCATTTATCAACATCGTCTTTGATGGTTTGGGATGATTCACCGTTAGAATTGGAACCTTACGGTGCTCCAGTGATCATGTTGACCTCTTCTTCTTTGTGTTGAGGAAGAGGGTTGTCTTGCACACATGAGGTTGATCTGGTTTGGTGACCACGATCTCACCGTTGTCTATTAGATCTTGAATCTTGTGTTTCAAGGCCCAACAATCTTGAGTATCATGTGTCGGTGCTCGGCATGATAAGCACACTTCCGAGTAGCATTAAACCCCTCCCATTAGGGTTGGTGGTGGAAGAAGATGTGTAATTTTCTTCTGAGCAGTCAGAAGAGCAAGAATATTCTCGAGCGAGTCCCCTATGGGTGTGAATGTTCGAGGTCTCTTTACTTCTCCACTTTTAGGCAATGAAGGGTTTGAAGATTGTGCTGGAAAAGGGGAGTAGTTTCTCCTCTGCATAGGCATGCTTTGATTGCCTTTTGTCCTTGTAGTATCAAAGAAACATCCTCCTCTTTCTTTTTATGGACCCTCAGAGGGTTGTTTCCATAAGATCCGGATTTGGATGTGCTTTCGCCAATGACTTTAAGGCGGCTAGGTCTTGAATTTTCTGGGACTTCAATCCCATCTCGGCCATCTCTCCGTGCTTAATCATTTCAGAGAATGGTTTGCCAATACCAGCTAGAACTCTTTCATAGAAAGGAGCTTCATGTACATCTATGAAAGTCATGACCATTTCTGATTCTGTCATGGAAAGAATAACTTGATAAGCAAGGCGCCTCCACCTTTGAGCGTACTCTCTAAATGACTCATTAGACTGTTTCTTAACCTTGGTAATTTGGTACCGGTCAGGAGCCATCTGAGACTGAAAACTATATTGAGTGAGGAAGGCGTGAGCTAGCTCTTCCCAACTATAGATCTTTGAGTTGTCTAATCTGGTATACCATGAGCAGGCTTCTCGATCAGGACTTTTTAAAAGCAATTTGCATTCGAGCTTTTCATTTTCTGCGTAAGACCCAAGTTCTCCAATGAACACTTTTAAATGTGTATAAGGATCCCCTAATCCGTTATATTTCTCAAAATCAGGGGTCTTGAATTTCTCTGGATAATGAACACCAGGAAATATGCAAAGGTCTGTATATAAAACACTGCCATGTGTTCCAATATCTTTGAGAACACGAATAGTTTCCTCCATTTGAAGGACCTTCTTCCTGATATCACCGTTGTCTAGATCTCCTTTGAGATGGGTGTGTTCAGGGTCTTTGTTAGTTGTATCCAACTGAGGTTCTGGAATTGTTTTTTCCAGACCTTGAACTCCTCTTTGTGTAGAGGATTCTGTATGTGGAGGGATCTTCGTACCCTGAGTGGACTGGTGCAATTCTTTCAGTAGAACAGCCAAGTCTGTAATTTGATTACTCAATCCATCAAATTCTTCTCGGGAAACAGCATTAGACTGGTCAGAAGAAGACATGATTGGCTGTAGGCTCGTGGCCTTTTTGGATTTTGAGCGGGTAAGAGGCCCAATTGTTTCCCTATAAAAGACTTACGTAGTTTAGTCTTAGGGTAATGTAAATATTATCATAACATGTTCGTTTAGGAGTTTTTGTCCTGCAAAACCGGTTGTTAATTGATAACATGTCATCCATACACAGATATTCTTCATATTTTCCATTACATATGGATGAACATGAAATAAAATTACAAGTAAATGCGTTTACAAGTAATTTAAAATGGAAAGTATGAAGAGACTTTCCTCCGCATTTGGTTTATCAGAGGTTAACCTATCTTAGGGTTTCTCTCGTGGCTTTTTGGCAAGAAGGTTCCCAGATCATCGCAATTTACTTGACGGGAAGTTAATCCGGTCTTTCAACTGGAGTAAATCTGAGTGGTGCCTTTCCTGAGCCCCATTGGAATTATTCTTCCTGCAAGTCCAGTAATCAAACACCGACAGGATAGCCTCCTGATGGAGGAACCACACAACATACATTGACATACAACGTGTCTCACCGTTTATGCAAAATGATGACATATGCGAAGCACTAATATCGCAGATAGATATTTAGCTGTGCAGTAAATAAAAATGCATTCGTACACATTCATCGGAAATATAAATGCAACATTCACACACAAGCATATAACAATTTTGAAAAGCTTGTAATAGCAGCTTAAGCCCTCTTACTAGAGTCCTCAGCAGAGTCGCCACCTGTCGACGTCGGGATTTTTGAGTGTCCCTTTTCGTTACTTATTCTTTGGTATTCTCATGTTAATGTGAGATTTGTTTGAAAAAATAAGTGAAAAAGGTCGACATGTATAATGTCGATGATTTGACTTACGAGTCGCGCTTGGTTGGTGTATTTTTTGGTTTGCACTATAATAGAAAAAGGTTTGCACATTGACGATGATTTGACACTTCTAGGCAGGGTCTGTGAAGAAAGAGATTCATTTTGGGTCAGGGGCTTGATTATGCGGAGGGAAGGTGTTAGGCACCCAGACATCCGTGTTACCACGATGGACCGCCACTTTTCAAAAAGAAATTGTTATATGTGTGTGTGTGTGTGTGTGGATCGATGTGCAATTATTTGGAAGTAGTGCGATTACCTCGTTCATTACTATATACATAGGGTTTGAATTTATAGAAAAAATCGGTTTTAAACAAGATATAGCAATGATGTTTTTGTAAAGAGAGTTTTTTTGTGCTCAATAGTAATTGAGGCCTTTGATGCTTCCATTTTATTATTAAATGTTAAACTTGTTTGCTTTTATTTTTGAGATCGAAGCATTCTAGAAAATAATATCTGATGATCTTGCCGAGCTCCTCATGGGCATGATGACCATCCAAGGAAATTTGAGACTTTGTAAAATAATGTATAAAATTAACATTACAATTTGAAAAATGTCCATCATGGGAACCGAATCTAGATTCAGTGGAGTGAATCTGTGATCACATGATTCCTAGGCTCATATGATACTGCAATTTGTATGGAAAGCGATGTATTATTATATATATAAAAAATATAAAAATATATATATCTGAGACATGATCAACCACCCACAAGCAACTCCATGGGGATCGAAATGTAAAATATATAAAAGCGGTAAATATATATATGGACATGATCAACCACCACGAAGTAAACTCCAGGTGGGACGAAATGTAAACAAAGCTATAAAAGCGATCAACTGCCACGAAGTAAACTCCAGGTAGGACGAAAATGTAAAAAAAGCTGTAAAAGGCCACGAAGTAAACTCCAGGCCTGACAGAAATGTAAATATATATATATATATATGTACAAATATATATATAAAAGCAGTAAACGCACCGGATGTGAATCCAGGCTCATCGGATATGTCCGACAACAATTATATATATAAGTATATATATATATATATATATATAAAAGCGAGTAAATGCTCCGGATGTAAAATCCAGGCTCATCAGATATGTCTGACAACAATTATATATATATATATATATATATATATATAAAAGCAATAAATGCTCCAAACCGAAGTCTAGTCTCAATCGAGGCATAACTTGATAATGTTAGTCCATATATGAAATATATACATATATATATAAGTATATATATCTGAGGCGAAATGAAAACCATGAGACCGAGAAGTTGGGCAAACGCTACACTACTACGACTCTCAATGTGTATAATAGTGTGTGCTAATATGAGAAGAAGGCTTTATATAATGTGAGAAGGCTAACAGTGGGCTGCCAAAGTAGACTTCTATGACTTTAAATGGATAAACACTCGGCTCCATGGGATAAAAAGAGAGCTATATGTGAGCTAAAAAGTGTTTAAAGATGAGGAAACACTCAAAAGATGTGTATACAGAGTAAAATGGATAGGGCTTCCTCGCCTTTTTCTCTCCTTCTCCTCTTCGAATTACTAATCCCAAGGCTTGTATATATAGACGGATGGCAGCGGTACACTACTTGGCGTGACCCTGTGGTTGTACTACTTGATTCGGTCGTGGTGCATCCGAGCCCTCATGGGTCCCGTCGTCTAAGTAGTACGTGCACTCATACCTTTATAATGTCCTTTCGAACTTGCGCAGAACTTCAATTCGAGCATCCGAACGAGGTATATCTGACCTTCTTCGGACCGCTTGTGTCGAGAGTTATGCAATGACATGGATTAGAGGTTGTACAAAGTTAGGAAGAGGGGTCTATGCCCATGGTCTTCAAGCTTTAAATTCTATCCAAAGTACTACCACACATAATAGTCACTCGAGATTGTTACTCCTCAGTTCTTGTGGGACATTGTTGGATGTATATATGTATGAAGTGTCGAGACGACGCGCATGTGTTTAAGGGGCAAGATGAAGTTTGACTCTTCCCCGGGGTTATTGCCGGTTTGAGTTGAAAGTAGACGTTGCTCAGGGTTACATCTGAGATTGGACTACTTGTTGGTATGCCGTGATATCATCTTGATGAGATGGTAAGATGACCTTTTTGACTCCTCATGGGGTTATCGGCGGTTTGAGCGAAGCGAGCGTTGCTCGGGGTTACATCCGAGATTGAACTGCTGCAAGTGTTTGAATCTGCAAGGTCATCTGTGAAAGAACCTATCTGCCCGTTATTAGCTCCGGGTCTCAGGTATGAGTGCCTCGGCAAAAGATCTGAGCTTGAAGCTGATCGCATGTGTTTAGAACAAACAATTCCGGAGTTATCGCCGGAACTGCAAAAGCATCCCTTGGGGCTATCACCAAGGATGGAGTCATTACTCGAGTGTTGTTTACGGAATTTGGGCTGAAGCGTTGCGGTGTTATTGCAAGAGACGAACTATCCTCTCGGTGTTGTTCTTGGGTCTTTTGATCTGCAAACCTCGGGGTTATCTCCGAGATTGGAAATGACATTCCCGGTGTGTGTTCCAGGGTTTAGAAAGACATTCCCGATTTGTGTTCTGGGTTGGAACGGATGTTCCCGGTTTGTGTTCCGGGTTAGAACTGAACTTTCGATAGTATCCGAAATGGATGTAAGTGGTGTTCCAAGGTTTATCTCGAGAAAGGCGAATCGCCTCTCCGCAATGTTAATGTGAGCGTGCATGCAGAAAATTTGAGTGTCTACGGTACCTTTCATTGGGATTGGACTCAAGAAGGTTAGAGAGAAAGGTCGACGCGATGTACAAAAACTTTGTAGCATTTGCTATGGGGCTGACAAGGTCATTGGCGAAGGCGTTTGCACTGCAAGGGACCATGCTTCAGTGGCCATAGTTCGGGACGGCCGTGCCATATCCACCACCGGATTCACCACCCGACGAGGGTGGTGCAGCTGAGCAGTAGGGGAGTTTCTCTAACCCTTCACCTTCATTCATTGAGGCAATGAATATTATAAGTTTGGGGGTATTGGGGTAGTAGTGTAGTTGCATATAGTATGTGCATATTTAGTTTTAATTTTGCATGTTTATGTGTTAGATAAAAATTGCAGATAATTTTTCGATTTTTAGTTATTATTATGTGTGTTATTGTATATTTAGTTGCATTTGATGTTTAGTGGCATGTCTCGCATCTCTAGCTTTATGGAAAGTATGTCTAACCGATGATGAGCTTGAATTTTGAAGGATTGTTGAATTTAATGGATAACTTAAGCTTAGCTATAATATTTTACATGATATGATCCATGATGCTGTTTAAATGCTTTCGGTTTGCACTGTCGTGTTCACAATTGCTTGTAGGCATAAGAATTATGTGTTGCATTACTCGATAGAAAATGTGGTTGTAAAAAGAGAATTATGTGGAAAATGGACTTAGACTGTACAAAACCTTGACAATCAAACTTTGGGAACACATGGGTATGCTATATAAAAAAAAAAAGCAATAACGTGGCTAGTCTTATTTCGGGGCCCTTGTTACTTGAGTAAGTACGCCCGTAGGGGTGTCTTAACACCTAGCGCCCTAAGGACTCTTATAGTCTGGGAGTCGTTGGTTGAAAGCTGGCTAAGGGGTAGCATTGTTAGCCTAATGGAATGAGGCATTGCACAGTCATGTGAAAAAAAAATACAAAAAAGGAAAAGAAAAAAAATAATAATAGCAATAAACACCGCGGAAAAGAGCGAAAATCGCCCTCGTGAGTAGTAATAAAGCAGTTAAGCCTATTGTTGAACCTTAGTTTATTTTGATATGTTGGAACCATCTTTGTTGCATAAGTATACATGAATCTTGATTTAGACTGTAATTTTCTATGTTGAGCAGTTTAGCACGTGTATTCTTGCTTTAGTCAAGTTTTGGTGAACACAACACACACACACAGCATTTCTATAGCATGTATGGATTACTTGAGTGTATGATATTATGTCTATGGCTTAGTATGAAGTTTCATTCTTGAATCCGGATAATTCACTGAGGCATGTTGGACTGAAATTCTGTTATAGCTAGAAGAATGTGAGACTCGTTTGCATCATGATATTGTTGCATTGCATGTAGTTGCATTTTTAGTATTTGTGTCATATGCATTGCTTAAGGGCAAGCAATAGTTCAAGTTTGGGGGTATTTGATAAGTAGGTTTTATACCTACTTATTGGATATCAATTCACGCGAACTATGCTCATCTCAAGTACATTTTAGTGTGTTTTTAGTTGCATTTCATGTTATTTTGCATTGCATATACTGAGAACTCCTATGGTGTGAAAGTGCAGGAAAATGGCATAGCTCGGTGATGGTATGTGGCATGAGATCAGTGATGGCATGGCTTGAGGGTCAATTGGACAGAAGAAATGGAGCATCGATGGACAACGAAGCAAAAGCAGCATGTCAAAGGTTCATTAGCAGCATGACAAGAAAGAAAGTAGCATACCGCAGCTACGTAAATTAATTCGTGAGTCGCGCGGCCATACAGGCTCAAACACGCGCGCCCGTGCAATCAACCGAACAAAGACCATTTTGAATAACGCAAGCCCGCGCCATATTTACAGAGGGACCGCGCGCGGCGTTGACTGAAGCTGCTGACTTTATTTTAATTTTTTAAATTGAAGAGTTGGAGATGGTTAAAAACTATTCTGGTTAGTACCAGACGTATCTATCTATTGTTTTTATGTGTTTTTTTAATAGAGAACTAGGCTTTACGCTTTGAGCGATTTCCAACGTGAAGCCAAGCATGGACTTAATATTTTCTACTTCTCCTTTGGAATTCAATCATTGTGGATGATTTACTTTTATGTTGCTGGAGATTATTGAGGATTTGAATATTACGTTTGGATTATAATCAACAATTAGGTTTGATCAATTCTATCTTCTCTCTTTCAATTGTTTATTTATTTTCCATGTATTGCTTTGATCCCGTAATGGCTTTTGGTTCAGTTATGAACTAAATTCCATTATGGGATTCTAACAGATTTTAATATGTAGTCTAATTGATTGCTTGATTGTTGGATTGTTAGCGTATCATCAGGAATTTCTATTATGGTTGATTTGATTGCATGAATGCTAGATCACCATTCATTTTATGTGCTTGTATGGAGTTGAAAAATAACATGCGAGTATGGTTGTAATCATGATAGCATGCGTATATGAGGCTGATTTGTTTAGCTTTGTATTTCTTGAACCAGATAGAAATATACTGTTTCACCGTGTGAGTCATATAAGGGCTTGTGCTTAAATTCAATATGGCTGCAATTTCACATAGAAATATAGTGAGGTTGGTTTTATTGATGATTACATGATGTCTATTGTATGTGGATGTTATGTAAGTAAGTCATAATACATTGAAAAATGGTTATGTCTACATTCGTGCTCTTGGCTAATTTCCTGTGATACGTGAATAATTTTGCATGATGGTGGTAATTAGATGAACTATTAAATGAAGTTAGGATCCCATTATTTCCAGATTTGATTTATTACATTTATATTCATCTTTTAGTCATTATTTGAGTTTAGAATAATTTACAATTATAAGAATTCGTTTAAGCATATAAAAATAGTGGTTTAGTTGATGCATAATAGTTTAATTTAGAAACCTTTCTCCGTGGATCGATACTCGACTTAGTCTATATTACTTGTTGACACATGTATGCTTGTATGAGTTAGAGTCCTTTTTATTAGAAGTAAAAAGGAGGCAACATTGAGATATATTGATATTATTCATTCATGAAAATCTCATTTAATGTTCTCCAAAACATTTTTTTGTGGTGCGAACTCTTGTATAATGTTGTAAACGAACAACCCTTTTATAGGGGCATAGATCGGACATATGATTCCGAAGGACATGTAATGTGTCATTAGATTGTTATGTTGTGCACAATATAGGGTACTTAGGCTGATCCCCTAAAGTACAAGTCTAGGATATAGTTCAGTTTTAATAACTGTTTGTATCCATGGATTGCAGTTTTAGTACTGACAATTCTAGTACAGAGTTCACTGGTCATTTGACCTGCATGCTAAAGCTTAATTCTTTAAAATCAAAGCTTATAAAAAACTGTTTTGGCTCAGTATCTCATGATGTTATTCCCTTTATTGTAAATATTCTTGTTCCATTATATTCAACTGTTTATTTCCTTGTTGAGCAAGCTTTTGCTCACCCTTGCGTTGAATATAATGTTTTCAGTTAAAACCGAGAACACTGGTACGTCTAGGAAAGATAAAGGAAAAGGCAAAGTTGCAAAATAATTTATTATTAAGCGCGTGTGCTTATATGAACTTAAGGAGTAATTGTAATAATTACCTTATTATTATTGTATTGTATTAATATTTGGTATTGTAATATGTAAAGGTCCATAGAACCTGGAATTTAAGTTAAGTTAAATATGTAATCTAAGATAGGTTTTGATTAGTAATATGTTGGGATAAATGGTTCTATTAGTATCGTGAGCACTAAACCCGAGGTAAAGGTAACCCGGATTTGGGATCTATGCATCGTTGGTCCTCCTTCAGAAAGTCCTCTAGAAGATCATTGTCATCGCTCCCCGAGGTAGGTAATTGATACATGATGCCAACATCCTCTAAAGTGGGAACAATTTCTCCCCAAGAAAAAACAAATGTAGAAGTAGTCGAGCACTACCAAGATAACAGAATATTTAACATGTTTGTATCTTTTAACACCCGTATTTAAGTAGTGGCTTGAGATCAACATCCTTCAATATACTATTAGTAAAACTGAAAGGACAGTATATATATAAACTTATCTTTAAGTTATCAAACTGCAGAATAAACTTGTCAAGGCTAGTACTAAGTATTATGTCCTTAAGATAATTATGCCCTCCATATGGTGCTTAAAGTTGATAGCACTTGTCTCCCAGGATACAATGACAACATATACTATAGTAGCACTCCAAATAGTATATCCAACGAACCAAAATAAATGCTCAGAACTCTCTCTCAAAATAACTATGAAAACTGATGAACAAATGAAGACTTTATAATGCTTGAATGCTCGTGAATGAGTGAATGAAATGGTTGCCCCCTCCTATCTATTTATAGAAAGGTAAGTAACTCATTAGAAGTGTCACAACCCATTGGAAAGACATGATTAAGTCAAAAATGACGTATTTTTGGTTTTAAACAGAAAAGGCACGTCTGTTAGAACCATAAATGGCATAGTTTTAGGCTTAGCAGAATAAAAACGACGTAGTTTAAGGCTTAACAGAAAAAGATGCGTCCGTTCAGTCAAAACGACGTAGTATGGGGTCGTCCATTCAGGCAAATAGCCTTTCCCAAAACGACGTAGTTTAGACGCGGCCATTTGGCAGATACCGTTTCTCAAAACGACACACTATTGATAATAAATAATATTTATCAAAACGACACAGTTTTGATAATAGAAATAAAATAAAATAAATTTTGTCCAAAAAATTATATACAGGGACCAAGACCCTCGAACCACAAGCCCGAGCCAGGCCAAGCCTGTCTGTCGGCGGCGGCGCGCGCGTGTGAATTCGAACCAATCCTTGGCTAGGTCCTCTCCCTTCCATAAAAGTAGGGTGCCTCTTGGGGCCCAAACCCAACAACAATTTCCTTGTATATAAACATATTAAACTTTTAGTTCTTAACCGATGTGGGACTTGGCTTCCCATATGTATTTATTATCATTTATCATTTCCAAGGGTGATCTTTGGGAGTTAACATCTCATTCATTATTCCATGAATTTGAGCTTCCAAATACTTAATTTAATCTACTCATGGAGTAGAACACATTGATATGTGGATTCACTTTAAGTAATTAATTAAACTCACTTTAATTTTGGCTCAAATTCTAACAATCCCTCACATGAATGATATTGATTGCCAGCCTTACGCAAATGTTAGGCAGACTTTGAGAGAGAGACAGAATTGGAAATCACCTGTATCGAGAGAGGTAACTGTTGGCTTTGAACCTTTCATTGTGATGTCTTGAACTATCCAACCGTTTGTGTAAATCAAGACAATAATAATTCACATAGAATTTTTTCGGACATTATTTGGTTCTCATGATATTGTTCATTTCGGTCCCGAACAATCCCGGATTTACGAGTGCTTTCGAGAAGTATAGCCTTATCCTTCTCATAGAATTAGCCTAGTTCACACTCACATAGGTGATTCTTAATAAGAGTATCATGTCATACCCCACTTGTTTATCAAGATTTAAGAATCATTAAAAACATAACTTATCCTAAAACCGCTGCAGGTATCACTATCTCTTATCATAGGAATGAGCAGAAGAAATTAATTTATTCATAGTGATTTGGTTGAATCGTTCACAATTTAGTTGTCCCTTTGAACCTAGATCTTGGGATCTCAAGTCAACTAGGTTGGGTTTCCATCATGACGTTCCTTGTTTATAGGCTTTTAACCCATTTCCCTCGAATTAATTTTTACGTGCTCTCTAGTCAAACATTTAGTCAACGGATCCGCTATATTTTCTTTAGACTTTATGTACTCAATAGACATAATGCCATTAGAGAGCAATTATTTTATGGTATTGTGTCTACGACGAATATGTCTAAACTCACCGTTATCCATGTGACTCTGTGCCCTTCCAATTGTTGATTGACTATCACAATGGATACAAATAGGCGACACGGGTTTAGGCCACATAGGAATATCTTCTAAAAAGTGACAAAGCCACTCAGCTTCTTCTCCAGTCTTATCCAATACAATAAACTCAGATTCCATCGTTGATCGAGCAATGCATGTTTGTTTAGAAGATTTCCATGATACTGCTCCTCCACCTAGTGTAAACACAAAACTACTTGTGGATTTAGAGTCTTTTGTATCCGATATCCAGTTCGCATCACAGTATCTTTCGAGTATTGCTGGATATCTTGAGTAGTGTAATCCAAAGTTTTGAGTGTATTTTAAATACCTTAAAACTCTTATAATCTCTTTCTAGTGATCTTGTCCTGGATTACTTGTAAATCTACTCAATTTATTGACAACTTGTGTTATGTTAGGACGTGTACAATTCATTAAGTACATAAGGCTTTCAATTATTTGTGCATACTCAGGTTGTGATATGCTCTCTCCTTTATTTTTAGACAAGTGTAGATTTATATCTATTGATGTTCCCACAGGATTACAATTGTATTGATTGAATTTCCTGAGTATTTTCTCAATTGTGATAACACTAACCCATCCGATATTTTAAAATTTTTAATTCCTAATATTACATCGGCAACACCCATGTCTTTCATGTCAAATATATTATTTAATATTCTTTTAGTATTTTTAATGATTTCATTATTACTACCCATAATGAGCATATCATCTACATAAAGACAAATAATGACATATCATTTCTTAGTGTCCTTGATATACACACATTTGTCACACTCATTTATCTTGAAACCATTTGACAAAATTACATTATCAAATTTTTCATGCCATTATTTAGGTGCTTGTTTTAATCCATAAAGAGACTTCACAAGCCGACAAACTTTCTTTTCTTATCTTGGAACAATAAACCCTTCTGATTGTTCTATGTAGATTTCTTCTTCTAAATCTCCATTCAAGAAAGTTGTTTCCACATCCATTTGATGTATCTTTAAATTATATATAGCTGCAATGGCTATTAATATCCTAATTGAGGATATTCTTGTCACAGGAGAATAAGCATCAAAATAATTCAAACCCTCCTTTTGTATGTATCCTTTGATTACAAGTCTTACTTTATATTTGTTTGTAGATCCATCTACTTTCATTTTCTTCTTGAATATCCACTTATATCCAAGAGGATTAGAACCTGGTGGCAGATCTACCAATTCTTACATATGATTGTGCAGAATGGATTCTATTTCACTATTTATAGCCTTTTTCCAATATGGAGCTTCGAGACCCGATACCGCTTCTCTATAAGTTTGAGGCTCATTTTCTAACAAATAAGTTAGAAAATTCGGACAATAAAAATTTGATATTCTAGCATGTTTACTACGTCTAGGTTCATCAATATCTTCTAATCCATGATCACTGTCATTAACAGTGTCATAAGTTCTTTTGTTTGAACTTGTTTCTTGTTCATTAGAACTTGGCTCTTGTTCCTTTTTATTAGGAAATATTGTTTCAAAGAATTCAGTATCTTTTGACTTAATAATACTATTTTCGGGTATTTCTTTTATTTTTGATTTATTAACGAAAAATCTATATGCACTGCTATTATTAGCATAACCAATGAATATACAATCTATTATTTTTTTTTGTCCTATTTTCATCTTTTTGGATGGAGGAACCATTATTTTTGCTACACCCCCACACTTTTTAAGTGTTTATAAGACGACTTACGTTCTTTTCATAATTCATAGGGCGAAGCATTAGACTTCTTTTCAGGTATTCGGTTGAGAATATAATTTGCTGAAAGAATTGCTTTCCCCACAAATTCTGAGGTAGTCCAGAACTTGATAATAATGCATTCATCATTTCTTCCAAAGTTCTATTCTTTCTTTCTGCAACACCATTTTGTTGTGGTGAATAAGGTGCAGTTGTTTGGTGTATTATACCATGTTGTGAATAAATTTTAACAAAAAAAAATTCATATTCCCCACTTCTATCTATCTTGATCTTTTTATCAAGTTGGTTCTCAACCTCATTTTTGTAATGTATAAACATTTTCAAAACCTCATCTTTACTTCTCAATAAGTAAGCATACACTAGAAGAAAAAAGTAAATAAATAACATTTAAAAAACGTTGTAATAGGCCCCAGAAACGTCGTGATTAACAGTGTCATCTATTACACATTTACACAACATTTTTAAAACGTTATCTATTGACACATTACACAACATTTTTTTCCTAAAAAACATTGTCTATTTATTTTCCATAAGATGTTGAATGCGTGAAAACGTTGTAAATAATAGAATTCCACAACGTTTTTAACTAAAAAAATGTTGCAATAGATGCATATATACAACATTTTTAGATCTCTACTTTAGCAAACAACAACGTTTATTTTATAAAAATCGTTTTCTATTGACACATTACACAACGTTTGTTTTCCATAAGGTATTAGATGCATGAAAACATTGTAGATGAAATAAAAAATCATACCCTTTGCCAAATCACTATGAAAAACTAAATATAAAATTATAGATCTAGTAATAAGAAAAAAGATTACAGCAAGATGATGACCAATAAATTTCAACCCTTTAAATAAAATCATTGTGTTATTACCAAGAACATTATTACAAATAATTAACATTTGTGACAGTTGCAATAATGAAATATCATTAGGAAATCCTAGTGTAATTACTGATGAAATATACCTAATACAAATAAAAGGCCAACTTGAGCACTTAATTGAACATGAAGCATGAACTACCTGCCCAATGCGAGTCCCAGCATGCCCAATACTCTTAGAGACTGTGAAAAGCATTATATCATGGTCTACAGGAAAAGATATTGGAGTATACTGAGGCCAGTAGTACAGCTTGCCTCACCGTGCCGTCAGGATTGTTAGGGGAAGTCACAAGCTCAATGTACAGCTCATCTGTGTTGAACTTGTATGCATCACCAGCCCATCTATAGAGCCCAGACTTGAGGTAGTCGGTCATTAATGGGTAGGACTGCAAGTATTTAGAAAGGCAGTGTTATTCCCTTACCAACAACATTTCTATACAAAGTTATTTGATTAACAGGAACACAGTGGTAATACAAAAACAACATGAACAAGAGGTTCTTGTTAAAAAAGCATTAACAATAATTTATGGTAAAGACGGCAAAGGAGAGAAATAAGCGAAACTAAGAGGGGACAAAATGCTAAAGAAAATAGTTTAAAGAAACAAAGTTATCAGCTAAAGAAAAGTTTTAAAAAGAAGACATTGAGCTCTAGATCAAATGGTATCAAATTAGCCAGCATCTTGAAACCGTTATGGCTCTATGTACCTACTAATAATAATTAATTTTGGTTGCATATATAAAAAGGTAACAATTTTGTAACATTCGGATAAGCCAATATGTACTATTATATGATGCTCCTATAAATAGATAGGTCGACAAGTATTACTATATGATGCTCTTTTACATAATAAAGGGAATTAAAAAGAGCACAGATCTATAACTAGGCAACTGCTTGTTCTGCCCTCCCACGATACAAGGTTAAATGAACGTATGTGGGAAAAGGGACAACTGTTTCTTAATAATAAAGTGCGTGGGTGAATCCAATGATTCCTATGTATACAAGATCTAAACGTGCCATCAGATTGATCAAGCATAATAAGAACAACTCACCGAATAGAATGGAGCAGCCGATACCATGCTCATTGGCTCGGGTGAATTGGTCTTAGAGAGGGCATAGAGTACGACCTGATAAAGTTGTGAAGACCCTGTTCCAAATAAAATGTAACGGTCTTCGGTTGCGGCATTCCCAACCAAATTGTGCAACCTAATAACTGAATTGCCAAATTCTGGCTCCAAAAACCAACAAAGGTTTCTGACATTAGAAAAATAACTTATGTATTGCCCACCAAAGATCACAACGGTGGTTTTGTCACCAACAGACTGACAATCTTTTAAGTTTGGTGGTGGTTGATTTACGATGCAATAAGTGCATCACCAATACTTATTGTTCCCAGGTGGCAGCATAACTTCATTACAAAGTTATGTACGTGTGCTCCCAAACAGACAATTGTGTGACATATTTAAAGGGGTTCATTATTTATGTCATTATGACAATTGTGGGAGATTGTTAGGGGTCTTAACATACAGACTGAAATTAAGTTGTGAAATGAAAATCGCAAATATTTGGTACCCACAAGGATAAATAATATAGACTTTCACAGGAGGAAACACAGAAATAAAGAAAAATGACAACAGTTCAAGCATAGGGGTTTACATAAAAAAAAAAATTATTCCAAAAGCTCAAGAACAATATTACCAAAAGTATGCAATTTTTTTGGCCAATATCCACCAATATACTTGTATTGAAGACACAAACATACACAACATGACAAATACTAAGATATATCCTAATCGTCAAATGGGAGAAGGTAAAGAATCTTACATTTGTGATGCTCTTTGGACATAGCCAGTTCCACACCAGACATGGCAGAAAACACTACACGATTGGTCACAAAAAATTAACCAGTTCAGTAACTAACAACCCCAAAAGGTCCAAATTTAGGCAATACAAAACCCCCTAAAAAGGAATTTAATGACATACCAGAAATAGCCGGTGTTAGAATACCATCACCAATCACCATACAGGCTCCAATCAGAGCTAATACAAGCAAAAATCTCTACAACACTCTATGCTTCTCCAAAGGTAATTTTCGGGAACTTTCGGGGGTTAGGCCCTTCAAAGGTAATTTGCATTACTCTATGTGAATTGAAATGAGACTTCATAAACTAAAAAACAAAAGTAAACCACAGTAATTAATATATAAGAACAAAAAAACTTACGAATATCATCTTCGTTAGTAAATGGCATTGAATCGGTAATGTCTTCAGGAGGTAGCGTGAAGCCGGTGAAGGAGAAGGAGAGTCCAAGCTAGCACTCGAAGCTCGGCTAAGGGCTGCACCGCTGCTCAAATCATCAAGATCTGAAATGAAATGAAAATAAACAAGATCTGAGATGAAATTGATGGACATGGAGGGCTTGAGAGGGCTAGGGCTTCGATTGAGAGGTATGATAAGTTATGAAATCACTCTAGGGCTTCGATTGAGAGGTATGATAAGGTTCGGCAGTTCGATTGGATTGTTGTGGTTTAGAAGGAAGCAAGTGACTGAAACCTTGTTTTAAGTCCAACCCAGCCAATCGGGGGCGTTCCGCGCTTAGATTTGGAAAGCATTCCTTCGTGTTTTTTCACATATACAACGTTTTCTCGTAGAAAACGTTATAAACATGAAAGCCCATACAACATATAATCAACCCACAACGTTTTTGATACTCATATACAACGTTTTATCAAAAAGGGTTATGCCAAAAAACACAAACGTTTTTTATAAAAATGTTATTTTAAGTATCATCTTTTTACTGATTTATAGCAGTGATAACAATATATTGAACAATCATCTATAAAAGTAATAAAGTATTTTCTACCTTATCTTGTTTGTATATATTTTAAATCACACATATCAGTATATATTAATTCAAGAGGTTTTGTTTTTCTTTCTATTGATTTAAAAGAAGATTTTCTAAGTTTTGCCTCAACGCAAACTTCACATTTCTGATTGGAGTTAATCTCACATTTTGACAAACATTCTATATTAATTAATCTACGTATAATATTATAATTAATATGTCCTAATCTATCATACCATAAATTAGAAGACTCAATCATATAAGTAGAAGATGTAATTTTATTAATATTGGAAGGAACAATAGTCATTACATTCATTTTGAAGAGCCCATTGCTCATATATCCCTTCCCCCACATACATCCCATTTTTAGTTAGGACAAACTTGTTAGATACAAAGACCAATTTAAATCCCTTTTGACTAAGAAGGGATCCTGACACTAAATTCTTCCTAATATCAGGTACATGGAGCACGTTGTTGAGGGTGAGTTTCTTGCCAAATGTCATCTTCAAAACCACCTTTTCTTGTCCAACAATCTTAGATAAAGAAGAAATTCCCATGTACAGATATTCTTCATTCTCAATTTCTTGATAAGTGGAGAACATCTTCCAATCAGAACACACATAATGAGTTGCACCAGTATCTAACCACCATTCCCTGGGTTTCTCAACCAGGTTTACTTCAGAAACGACTGCTGAAAGGTTCATTTTAGAAACATCTTGAAGAAGACCATCCACTTCCGTTACATTGGCTTGTGCGGACTTCCTATTCTGGTGTTTTCATTTACGAAATCCTTTGCCCTGTGTCCGGGCTTGTCACAGATGTAACATTTACCTTAGAACTTCTTGTTTTTTCCTTGTTGAGGCCCATTGCCGGAGTACTTCCTTTTTTTAGACTTCGGACCTTGTTCCACCATGTTGGCTTTATATTCTACAAAGGTCCTTCATGTTTTCTTTTCAGAGGCACGGTTGTCCTCTTCTATTCTTAATCTTACGATTAAGTCTTCAAGTTTCATCTCTCTTTGCGTTTATGCTTGAGATAATTCTTAAAGTCTTTCCACATTGGTGATAATTTTTCAATAATTGCAACAACTTGGAAAGATTCACTTAAAGACATACATTCTGCATGTATTTCATGCATAATTACTTGTAATTCTTGGACTTGGTTGATGACAGCCTTGGAATCCACCATCTTGTAGTCCAAAAACCTGCTAACTACGAACTTCTTCGTGCAAGCATCTTCTGTTTTATATTTCTTATCCAGGGAATCCCATAGTTCTCTTGCTGTTTTGAGAGACCTATACACATTATATAATGTATTGTCCAATCCATTGAGGATATAATTTCGGCATAAGAAATCACCATGTTTCCATGCATCAATAGCGGCAACAACCTGCATGTCCGTTTCATCTTCTTTGAGAACAAGGGGATCTTCGTGAAGAAACCTTGTCAAGTTCAGAGTAGTAAGATAAAACAACATCTTTTATTGTCACCTTTTGAATTATGTACCATTGAACCTTTTTGGTTTTTCACCATGGTTCACATGTATATTTGGAATTATTGATATAGAAGAAGTGTAATACCCGAGAATTTTATAAATAATTTTAGTAATAAAATAAAGATATTTACAATTATTTGTGTGTATATATATATATATACGTGTGTGTGTGTGTGTGTGATATGAGACTAATAATTCAATACGAATTGAATCATGTATGAAAGGATTAAGAAATTATTGATAATGTTGATAAGCTTGGTTATGAGTAATTAAGCTTAAGTGTTAGGCTTTTTGTGGCATAATTAATTTCTTAATGAGATTAATTGATGGATAACTTAATGAAGTGTTGGATCTAGGATATATTCAAGCCCAATGTGACTAACTTACAAGTGTTAGGAAAAGTGGCCCAAATAATTTATGTGCTAGATTAATGTTGTACCTAGCTCAAATTGATTTAACTTAGGAAGAGCCCGATGAATATTTGATCTAAGATTTGATTAAATTGTGCTAGTAGCCCAGGAGCATTTCATTGGATTAACCCAATTCACTTGGGTCATATAATTATATGGGTATATGTATATATTTATAAGCTAAGTATCCATATGTAGGTATATGTGGGTAAAAATATATGTAGGTATAAATAAAGCAAGTATACTAGCTTATGGTACAAAAGGTGGAATAAATAAAATGTGACATGGGAGGAATGAACCCCCCATGACCGACTATGCCCCTTCCCCTTGCCAAAATGTTAATTTTTTTAGCTAATTAAGCTCACAAGAAAAATCCATGTGGGGGAAATGATGGTGCAAGTACTAGGAATAATGTAAGAATAGTGTGGATTGGTAGAACTTTGCACCAACTCCACTTTTATCCTTGGTTAATACCCCGATTATTGGATAATGATTTTCCTATAAATAGGAGCCTCAGAGTGTTGGTGGAAATTTGCCACATTTCATTTGCTAAGTTCCAATATAGAGAGAGTTAGAAAAACCTAGAAGCTCTTGCTGTTCGGAAAGACAGAATCTAGGAGTAACGACTGTGAAGGCATAAAGGTATGACCTTGTTAGCTTAAGCATTAACTATCAATTTTAGCCAGTTAGTTTATTTTGGGATAAGTAATGTAATATGCATATAAAAGAGCCCTATTGGTCATCATGATAGTTGTATCCAAGACCAAACGTTATAAGAATTAAACTGACCAGTAACTTGAATAAAGTGATAAGTTGGCTATCTGTGTACCCATGAATAACCTCAACAAACCCAAGAACTTAGGCTCTGTCGAACTAAAATAGACCCAAGCTGTGACAACCCGAGAATTTAGGCTATTAATAAAATCTTAAATGATTAAATAAAGGTTAAATAATACGACCTAGACTGGAAATAGAGTTTGGATTTAAAAATTTTATGAAGGACTTATGTGATTGTTTATATTTGTTTATTATATAAACAAATAAAAGAAAACTATTTAGCCTAATATTATATATTAGGAATGAGAATTAAATAACTTAATGATTATAGTAATTAAAGAATGCTAGTATTTAAATTTATGTACTATTAAATCAATGAAATGAATAATAATCAATAGATAATTAGTTGATATGATTATATAATAATAAAAATTGGAGTAAGTTAAAACTCAAAATTTGAGTTAGGGAAAGAATTTTGAAGCACAGACTGATCGGTTGCGTCCGGAACGTCAAGATTAGTCAGAAAAAGGCTGTAAAGACAAAATGTGTCAGGGTAGACTTTTTGGTCAAAGTTAATAGTTGACTTTATAGGGAGAAAAGTCAAAATTGGAGATAGAAGTGGAATTTGAAGACGCGAACAAGATAATTGAGTCCGGAACGTCAAATTTAGTAAGAATAGACTATAAACACGAAATGTGTCAGAAATGACTTTTTGGTCAAAGTCAATAGTTGACTTTTTTAGAGAAAAGTCAAACTTGAAATTTGGAGATGAATTTGAAGAAACAGAGGTGCCCATGACGTTGGGAGTATCAAATTTAGTAGGAATCAACTATAAACTCAAAAATTTGAGTTTTCGGGTCTAAAAGTTAAAAACATAATTAAATACACAAAACGAGGAATTAAAAGCGGGACTCACAAGGGCCAAATCTGTTGGAAATTTCCAGCACATGGGCAACCACCTAACCTCACCCACTCCTCACCAACTCTCACCTAATCCTAACCACTCCCTCTTTCTCCTAAATGTTTATTCTTTTAACTAAAGGAAAAGGCAAATAAAGAGAAATATTTCCTCTCATTTTCCCTTGAATACCCGACCAAATAGAGAGAGAAGAAGAGGGAGAAGGCTGTCATTGATGGAGAAAAAGAAGAGAGGAGAAGAAGAAATCAAGAGGATTATCACAAAAGGTATAAAATCTTAACTAGTTTATGTATTTGATTTTTGGTTATTTTGAACCATGAAGTTTATGATCTTGAACATGAGAACACTAGATCTACTAATTAGATGGTGTTTTATGCATGGATCTAAATATTTTGGGTATTAAAAGTTTAATTAAACAAGAAAAGCAAAATAGTTTTCAAACCTTAAAAAAATTTAGTGGACTGCTGTCCAAATTCGGGATTAGCTAGGATGTTCAGAAAATTTTGGGCTTTTGGTATGTTATAGTACACTGAATAAGCTTTCCATATACTCTAGAACGGACTAATTTCGACTTGGGAGGAAAAAATTATGACCGTTCAAAGTAGTCGCGTAAAAACTGTCTAACAAACTCGGGTGAGTCCCTTTACACGGAATTTCTAGAATTCTGTGTTTAGAATTTGGAAAAGTTCAAAGAATAAAAGTTATAGTCCTGGAAGTTAGCTTCACGTGGGCTCAAGAATCGCTCAAAAATGTTTTGAAACGAAAGAGTTACGACTGTTTTAGCGAAAGAGGGTAAATGTGGGGAAAAGATGAAAACTGTTACGAGTGGACATTTTTGGGGCCTATTTTAGGCTGCCTAAGAGGTCCGAAATTACTGGGTGATATTTTTTAAAAATACTTTGGTATGACATGTATAACATATCCAAAAATCAGATTAATCAAAATTACGAGTAACGTGTACGAAAATTGCAAAGTATCTATTTTTATATACGAATCAGCAATTGTAAAGACGTACAAGTAGCAAAGAAGAAGGCCAAAGCGCACTCCAGCCCATGGCGCCACGAAGGCTCATTGTGTGTCGCTTACTTGGGATTTGACACGTTGTTTTTGATGGGTTTCGTGATTGGTTTTCGCGGTTAGAAATTTTTCTAAAATATTATGACATGAGGTCTATAACATGCCCAAAATTTCGTTGTTATATAACTTAGGATTTGAAAATTAAAAATGAGCGAACATGCATTTCCAAACTAAAATTTGAATGAACACCGAGTGTCGGCGCGTCGAGCGACTTTGACGTTCGACGTTCCGAATCGCGTTCCGGCAAATAATAAGTCATAATAAATCTAATAAAGTCCTACGGGGCGAGATTTAACTATAAATGATATTTTACATTGAGAAACTTCTTTTCAGGCATAAATAAAGTAATAAAAATATGTAATTAATAAAAATTACATATTTAAGCGAAATAAAAATTATAGTTGCCTATAAAATTATTTTGTGGTGCAACGAAGAATGTAAAACCTTTGAAAAATTGTATTAATCATAAAAATGATATTTTGAGATTTTCGGTGCTCAAAATGTGTTTTTTTAGTTGAGTTTTATGTAACAGAATAATTGTAAAATAAAAAATAAAGCGAATGTACTAGCAAAATAAAATATGTATATATGAGAAAATGGTCTGTGTTGACTCATGAACGGACAAAATGATATAAAAATTATTTAAATTAAAGAAATAATATAGTGAATTGAGTTTTACTATAAAAGCTATGCATTAGCTGTTTAAATTTTGAATTTTGCGAGTAAATGTAAAGGATAATTACGAAATGGAATAAAATGATTTAATCTTCAAGATGTAAAATATTTACATCTTAAAATGTGTGAGACCTTTATAAGCGATTAAAATATTATTAAATGATTAATAATATTGGATGATTAAAATATTATTAAGTGATTAATAATATTAGTAAATGATTTGAATATTATTAAATGATTAATAAAATTTGATAAGTAAGACCCCAACTTTTATGAATAAAGATGAATTTTTTTATAAATATCATTTTTGAATATTAAGGTGTGAAATTATTATAATGTTATAGTTGTGGGTAATATTTATAAATTTTGCAAAGTAAGCAAGTTGTTATATAATATTCGATTGGTCGGGAAATATTCATTTTAACAGGGAATATTCGTATGATGGCACAATCATTAGTGGACTTCACAACGGAATTATTGTCGGAATGAGAAAACGACAGAAATATCTTTTTATAAAAATAATGGCGGAAGTTTACCGTTAACTGTTGATATATCCGGTGATAAAAGAACAATAATACGCGTGGTTGTATAGTAGCACACGGTATTGATTATTGATACTTACGTGATAAGTCACACAGTTATACTCAATTATTGCTACAGTAATTGCTACATAGTATCTCACGTTATTTGATTCAATTATTGTCAATATTTTTTATATTATTAAATCAATAATTGAGACGACAAAATTATTTATATTATTACTTTCAATATTGGCGATGTTTAGAAAGTTCTGTCGAGGAGAGGTTTGGTCACCTAATTGCGCGTCAATAGGGAGAAATCCTTATCGGAAAGCCCCCTCTTTCCTGGGAACGATCTGGTTGTTAAATATTGTGAATTATAATAATGATGATAAATATTGTAAAAAATATTTAAGGGATTTTTATGAAGTATTTGATATAAATTTTGCTTATTTTATTGACCCCTATTTACCCATTTTTCAAAACTGTCGGTATAAAGTTATCTCAGTTTTGTATTATTATATAAGTATATATATATATATATATATACATGTGACGTATTATATAAGTTATATATATTATATATATAAAATGTGTGTCCGTGATGGTATGTGTGGGAGAATTTGGTGGGTGGTGGAAGATATTATATATATATATATATGTGATTTTGGTGTATATGAAATGTCCTGGGGGTGGGGGGAATTCAAAAGGGAGTCACGGGTGGCTTTTTATATATATATATATAATAAGTTTTATTTTACTTGAATATTATATTATTATTTTAAAAATCAGACGTCTGAGAATTCGATGAAATCAGCCCGTGAATTCCTTTAACTGTTGGTCCGTGATTTATTTTCTAAATAGTATCCTTTCATTCTCCTATAAATAGGATGCTTAGTTAGAATTGAAAATCACACCAGAATCAGAGAATTCTTCTTCTATAATATTGAGCGTATTTATTTTGAGTTTTAGGAAGCTTTGAGTGTAGGAAACCGTTCAAGTTTTCTTCAAGAATATCCCCGCCCTACCAGTCGGAATACTCTTCTTTTTGAGGTAACGGGTATTATTTATTTCATATTCGCTTACGATATTATTTTTCGTATTCGTAAGGAATTTTATTTTCGTTCAATATTCGTAAGGAATATTATGTTCGTTCAATATTGTACTTGCCCGTCCAAACTCTCTCTCTCTATCTATATCTCTCTAAGATACATGATCAGTGAGGATAATTAGAGAATATTTATTTTGCTTGTTTCAGATTGTTTTCTTTCTCATTCAGAAAATGCCAGCTTGCCTCGTTGAGGCTTTCTCTCTCTATATATATATATTTGTTCTTCACCTTCATCAATTATTTATATATGTGTTATTATTCATGAATTTACAAGTTATGGAGTATATGGGTTTTATTTCTGGTGTGTACCACAATTCTTCCTCCCGCAGGCCTACATGCACTACATGATATTATTATCACTTGAATACATGCACTGCATGGTGTTATTATCACTTGAATAGATAGTATACAAGAAATTATTAAGACCCACAACTTTATTATTATTATTAAGTACTAGAGTACACTGCAATTAAATTTTGAATATATCATTTAGATTTGTAAGGGATGTTATTTATTTCCTATTCGTAAGGGATATTGTTTTTGTTCAATATTCGTATGAAATAATATTTTCTTCCATACTCTGTAGTATATAAGTAATATTATTTTATTTCGTATCCCTAATTCTACACTCGTTTTGTTGAAATATTACTTCTATATTCCGTGAAATTAGTAAAATATCCTTAAAATTTGCGCTTCATCTAGTATCGTTTCACAAGGATATTTTTCTGAACATTCTTGTTAAATTTTAAACTTTTCATGTCGGAGTACTATTTATAGGTACTATTTATTTATACGACACTATTCATAAATACGATACTATTCACAGAATACTATTCATGAAGTACTATTCATGGGGTACTATTCACAGAATACTATTCATGGGGTACTATTCACAGAGTATTATTCACAAAGTACTTTTTCCAAAGTACTATTCACGGGGTACTATTCACTCGAGTACTATTCACCCGGGGTACTATTCATGACAAAAATTGATTTTTTTCAGTCCAAATCATTTTTGATACAATATAAATCTTGAATTTTACTCCACAAAGCAGTATCATGTTGACAATTTGGACATAATTGAATTCCGGATAAATTAATTTATAAATCTTTAAAAATTTATCCTTTGCTTTCTTTTAATTGAATTCTTATATCATTGTCATCATCCTTATGCTTATATTGTGATAAAAGTCATTTTTGGCCCGTAGTGCATAGATGGACTGTTGATTGGTATGATTATGACTAGGGATTATTCGGTATAATCATAATCGTAATGTTAAAAATGATGTGGTAAAAGTCCTCATTGGCCCGTAGTGCATTGATGGACAGTTGTTGACATGATCATGACCATTGGTGAAAACACGAATATCCTTGGCCGTAGTGCAGGGATGATTCGATGATGTGAATTATTTATTAAGCTGAGTCTCAGCAATAAAATTGATGATAACATTTTTAAATCATAGAAGATAGTAGATATCATTCTCTACTTGACTCTTCTAATGGATTGCTTGTTCCGCTGCAGTTAAACTTGATGTCTATTGTATTTTATCAGTTTAACACTGTTGAAGGCTAACGATAATTTATTATACATTATCTTAGTCATAATATTTCTTACTGGGCTAGTTGAGCTCACCCTTTGCTTTCATTGTTCTTTTCAGGAAATAAGAACATAGCCGGGACTAGTCGGGGAACGGAGTGATGGTCCGAGATGGTGCTTTAGTAGTCTTCACTATTCTGTGAAATAGTGATATAATAATTATAATAATATTGAATTTAAGTTTAAATATTGTCTAGGAGACAATATTTGTATTAAAACTCACAGCTTATGTTTTGTCGTACTTTACACGACAGTTGTATAATTAAGTTGTATTTGAATTCTGTACCATGTATTTGGCGACTCAAAATGGGTGATGTATACCTATTTTGGGGGCGTCACAGTTGGTATCATATCTTAGGGATATGATCCCAGGCTAAGATGTGAGACTAGAACTAGGAGGGGAGAGATGTTTGACGCCCCTAAAATAGGTATATATCACCCATCTTGAGTCACCAAATACATGGTACAGAATTCAAATACAACTTAATAATACAACTGTCGTGTAAAATAAGACAAAACATAACTGAGAGTACGAATATTGTCTTCTAGACAGTATTCAACTCGAATGGAGTCCTTAATACATTTATTATCACACTATTTCATAGATTAGTAAGGACTACTAATGCTATCATCTGGACCGTCACTCTGTTCCTCGACTAGTCCCGGCTACGTTCTCATTTCCTGAAGAGAACAATGAAAGCAAAAGGGTGAGTTCAACTAGCCCAGTAAGAAATATTATGAATAGGATAATGCAGAATAATTTATCGTTAGCCTTCAACAGTGTTAAACTAATAAAATATAACAAACATCAAGTTTAACTGCAGCGGAACAAGCAATCCATTAGAAGAGTCAAGTAGAGCATAAAATCTAATATCTTCTATGATTTAAAAGGTTTTTTCATCACTTTTATCACTAAGACTCAGCTTAATAAATAATCCACATCATCCCTGCACTACGGCCAAGGATATTAGTATCACGACCACAAATTATCCATGCACTACGGGCCACGGATATTCGTGTTTTCATCAATGGTCATGATCATGCCAACAACTGTCCATCAATGTACTACGGGCCAATGAGGACTTTTAACACATCATTTGTAACATTACGGTCATGATTATACCGAATAATCCTTAGTCATAATCATACCAAGTCCATCTATGCACTACAGGCCACAGATGACTTTCAACATAATATAAGCATGAGGATGATGACAATGATATAAGAATTAAATAAAACAAGTTCAAGGATAAATTTTAAAGATTTATAATTTAATTTATCCAGAATTCAATAACGTCCAAATTGTCAACATGATACTGCTTTGTGGAGTAAAATTCAAGAATAATATTGTACCAAAAATAATTTGGACCGATAACGAATCAATTTTTATCATGAATAGTACCCCGGGTGAATAGTACTTGAGTGAATAGTACCCCGTGAATAGTAATTCAGGAATAGTAACCCCGTGAATAGTACTCTGGCATGAAAAAGTTAAAACTTATCAAGAATGCTCAGAATAATATTTTCATGAAAAGATATTGGATGAAGCGCAAATATAAAGGATATTCTACTAATTTCATGGAGTATAGAAGCCAAAACTTTAACCAAATGAGTATAGAATTCGAAATCTAAAACGAAATAATATTACTTACATACTACAGAGTATGGAAAAAATTATTATTTCAAGCGAATATTGAACAAAAATAACATCCCTTACCTTGAAAAGAAGAGTATTCCAACTGGTATAGCGGGGATATTCTTGAAGAAAACTTTTCACTATTTTCTACGCTCAAAGCTTTCTAAAACTCTAAAGAAATACGCTCAAGATTATAAAAGAAGAATTCTCTGATTCTGGTGTGATTTTCAATTCTAACTAAGCATCCTATTTATAGGAGAATGGAAAGGATACTATGCAATAAAATATTCTAATAAAACGAAATTTTTTAAATAAAATATAATATATATATATTATATATATATATATATATATATATCACATGTGCCCATTATGTAAATTCACGGGATGACTTCCCGTGATTCTCCCAACTCCCCCACTTATATACATATATATATATATATAAATATATACATCACATGACATATACAACAAAATTCCCCCCCTAAATTTATTCACTATATATATATATATATATATATATATATATATACATATCATACATTACATGGCAAACCAACTCCCTCCTGTGACATCCTCCCATTTCTTCCACACGTGGGTCCCACATGTGGCCCCCACCCTTATTATATTAAATAATTTTTTACCGATTATTTTGAAAAATGGGTAAATAGGGGTCCATAAAATAAGCAAAATTTACATCAAATACTTCATAAAAATCTCCTCAATATTTTTAATAACATTTATCATCATTATTATAATTCACAATATTTAACAACCCGATCGTTCCCAGGAAAGAGGGGGCTTTCCAATAAGGATTTCTCCCTATTGGCGCGCAATTAGGTGACCAAACCTCTCCTTAACAGAACTTCTAGACATCGTTAGTATTGCAAATAATAATATTAATAACTTTGTCATCTCAATTATTGATTTATTAATATATAAAATATCGACAATAATTGAATCAAATAACGAAATACTACGCTAAAGAATTATCGTTGCAATAGCAATAATTGAGTAAAAGCGAGTGACTTCTCACGTAAGCATCAATAATTAATACACAAGATGCTACTATGAAACCACGCCAGACATATTCTTGTACTTTTAACTTGGGTGTTTCAACAGTTAATGGTAAAACTTCCGCCATTATTTTCATAAAAGATATTTTATAGTTTTTCATTCAAATGATAATTCCGTTGTGGGGTCCACTATCGATGATTGTGTTGTCGTACTAATATTCCCTGTTAAAAGCGAATATTCCCAGACCAATCGAATATCATATATCAACTTGTGTACTTTGCAAAATTTATAAATATTACCCACAATTATAACATTATATCAAATTCACTCCATAATATTCAAAAATGATATTTATAGAAAATTCATCTTTATTCATAAAAGTTGGGGTCTTACAACCTCCCCTTCATATGAAATCTCGCCCTCGAAATTAGGGTACATACCTAGTATGATGAAGAGGTGAGGATACCTTGATTTCATTTTAGATTCTAACTCCCAGGTCATTTCCTCAACATCGTGGTTTCTCCACAAAACTTTGACTTGAGGTATAACCTTGGAGAGCAAAATATGCTCCTTCTTATCCAAGATTTTAACAGGAACCTCTTTATACGTTAAATCTTCCGCTATTTCGTCCGGTTCTAACTCAATAATGTGGTTCGGGTCTTCCACATATTTACGTAACATGGATATGTAAAAAACATTATGAACACGAGACATACTTGGCGGTAAGGCGAGTCTATAGGCCATAGTTCCTACTCGATCGAGAATTAAAAATGGGCCAATGAATCGAGGATTGAGCTTTCCTCTCTTTCCAAATCTCGTAACTCCTTTCCATGGAGCAACACGTAACAACACATGATCTCCAATATCGAATTCCACGTCCTTTCGATGAAGATCAGCATAACTCTTTTGTCGATCTTGTGAGGTTTTTATACGTTGTCGGATCGTTTGAATCTTTTCCGAAGTCATACGTACCAACTCCGGTCCCAACAACGTTGCTTCACCCACCTCATCCCAGCATACTGGAGAACGACACTTTCTTCCATACAACGCCTCGAATAGAGCCATGCCAATACTTGCTTGATAACTATTGTTGTAGGAAAACTCCACCAATGGTAAGAACTTGTCCCAACTTCCCTTGAAGTCAAGGACATAGAGTCTTAATAGATCCTCCAGAGTTTGAATAGTCCTCTCTGACTTCCCGTCCGTTTGAGGATGATAAGCCGAACTAAATCGTAAATCTGTGTCCATAGCTTTTTGCAAACTAACCTAAAATCTTGAAGTGAATCTTGGGTCTCGATCAGAAACTATGGATACTGGCATACCATGCAATCTTACAATATCGTTTATGTACATATGAGCCAGACGTTCAAGTGTATAAGTTTCTCGTATAGGTAAGAAATGAGTTGACTTGGTCAATCTATCAACAATGACCCAAATTGCATCTATGCCTTGAGAAACCTTAGGAAGACCAGTAATGAAATCCATGGTAATGTGCTCCCACTTCCATTATAGAATTTCAAGTGGTTTCAATGGACCTTTTGGTACTTGATCCTCCGCCTTGACTTGTTGACAAGTTAAACACCTTGAGATAAACTCCGCTATCTCTCTCTTTATATTGCTCCACCAAAATGTATGTCGAAGATCACGATACATTTTGGTACTCCAAGGATGGATTGCAAACGATGTGTTGTGCGCCTCCATCATGATTTTATACTTTAAATTAGGGTCGTTAGGAACACAAAGTTTGGAGTTGACTCGAAGTATTCCTTCTTCATCGATTCTTGCTTCTGGCATAGCACCTTCTTGCACTTTCTTCCTCATACGCATCAGCTCCAGTGCGTAGCTTGAAGCGACTTTAACTTAATCGATTAAAGTCGGTTCTACTCGTATATTTGCCATCATCACATGGGTCCCTGGAGTCTTTAACTCTATCTCCATCCTTTGTAAGTCATACCAAATGGGCCTTTGCGTTGACAATATTGCACTCGTACCCGCATATGATCTCCTACTTAATGCGTTAGCTACTACGTTCGCTTTTTCAGGATGGTATTGGATGGTATGATTATAATCTTTCAATAGTTCAAGCCAACGTTGTTGTCGCATGTTGAGTTCCTTTTGGGTGAAGAAATATTTGAGACTTTTATGATCCGTAAAGATCTCCACTTTCTCCCCATACAAGTAATTCCTCCAAATTTTAAGTGCGAAGACAACAGCTGCCATCTCTAGATCATGAGTAGGATAATTCCTTTCATATTCTTTGAGTTGTCGAGAGGCATAGGCTATGACTTTCCCATGTTGCATGAGAACACGTCCTAACCCTTTGCTCGAAGCATCACTGTAGATGACAAATCCCTCCGAGCCAGATGGTATTGTCAGAACAGGTGCTGAAATGAGTCTCTTCTTGAGTTCTTGAAAACTCTTCTCACATTCCTCGCTCCAACCAAATTTTGTATTTTTCCAAGTCAGCTGAGTTAATGGAGTAGCGATTCGAGAAATCCCTTCTACGAATCTCCGATAATAACCAGCTAAGCCGAGAAAGCTACGTACTTCAGTCACTGATTTAGGTTGCTCCTAGCTTTGAATAGCTTCAATCTTTGCCGGGTTAATAGATATTCCATGACTTGATACTACGTGCCCAAGAAATGATACTTCCTCAAGCCAGAACTCGCATTTCTTCAACTTGGCATAAAGCTTGTTTTCATGAAGCTTTTGGAGTATCAGCCTCAAGTGTTGCTCATGATCTTAATGGCTTTTGGAATATATGAGGATGTCATCAATAAAGATGACCACAAAATGATCCAAATATTCCTTGAATACTCGGTTCATCATATCCATAAAGGCAGCAGGAGCATTAGTCAATCCAAAAGACATGACTAGGAATTCATAATGCCCGTACCGAGTTCCGAAAGATGTCTTTGGGATGTCATCAGTTTTAATCTTTAACTAATGATATCCGGAACGAAGATCGATCTTTGAAAAGAATTTGGCGCCTTGCAACTGGTCAAATAGATCATCAATACGTGGCAATGGGTACCTATTTTTGATGGTGACATGATTCAACTCCCGATAATCAATACAAAGTCGCATACTCCCATCTTTCTTCTTTACAAATAGAACAGGAGTACCCCAAGGAGAAGTACTAGGATGAATGAAACCGATTTCTAACAATTCCTGCAGTTGGGTCTTTAACTCCTGAAGTTCAATAGGAGCCATTCGATATGGGGCTTTGGAAATGGGTTTTGTACGGGGTTGAAGGTCGATACAAAATTCAATTTCATGCTCTGGGGGTAGGCCAGGAAGTTCTTCAGAAAATACGTCAGGAAATTTATTAACAATAGAAATATCATTCAAAATTGACGTATTTTTGTTTAAATCCATGACATGAGCTAAGAAAGCTTGACATCCATTTTTTAATAAACGAATAGCTTTATGGCTTGAGATGATAGTGATTGATTTTAATGGTTTAGTTGCTTGAATTCGCATAATAGGTTGGTTAGGAATATGAAAGCTAACAACCTTACGAAAATAATCAATTTTTGCATGATGAGTAGCTAATCAATCAATCCCTAGAATTACGTTAAATGCAAGTATTTTCAATGAAATAAGATCGACAGGTAATGTGAGGGTACCGATTTGAACCAAACAAGACTTATAAACATTGGATGTAATGAAGGTTTCTCCTAACGGAGTTTCAACAGATAAGTCAAAGTCCAATTTCTCTGGAGTCAAATTTAAATGTTGAACGCAAGTAGGAGAAATAAAATAATGGGTAGAACCGGTATCAAAGAAGGTATAGACTTTGCTAGAGTTTATGATAAGCTTACCCGTGATGACCTCGTTCGGGTCTCTTGCTTTCTGGGAGGTCACGACAAACGCTCTCCCTTGAACTACCGACTTTGTCTTTTCTGGGACGGCCTTTGGTGCCTCCATCCCAGCTACACTTGTCTTTGGTGCACGACAAAATCGGGCTAGGTGACCTTCTCTTCCACAATTATAACCCGCTTTGGACTGCATCGCGCAGTTTGAACTGATGTGTCCCTCCCCTCCGCATTTGAAGCATATAATAGGTGGTTGTTCTCCTTCCTTAACAACGGGTGCTGGTGCTGGCTTCTTTCCATCATTGTTGAATCTCATCTTCTTAAAATGTCTATTCTTATTGTCTTGGCCATGATTACCACCGAAGTGGTTATCATTTCTAGCATGTTGATTCCTTCCACGTTTGTTGTCACCGCTTCGATGACTGTTACCACTGGTATTATCATTTTGCCGGTTGTTCTCTCTTAGTTGAGTTGACTCATTATCGCGCTCCAATAACTGAGCCCTATTAAAAACATCTGAATACAAGAAAAGTTTGTGAGAGATAAGGTATTGATGTATCTCGGGTTTCAATCCTCTTAGAAATATTCGCGTCATTCTCTCCTCATTATCAACTAAGTGGGACGCAAACCAGGATAGCTCGACAAACTTGGCTTCGTACTGCGACACGATGAACTCTACCTCTTTCATGTGACGAATACTTTTTGGAAAGTATTTGTTGTTGAACAGTTCTTGGAACTTCTCCCAAGACATCTTCAGTGCGACAGGTTGAGTACGCTTTACAGATCCCACCAGTAATTTGCCTCTGCTCGCAACATGAAGGTGGCAAAGGGAACCTTTTACTCCTCGGAGCATCCCAAGACATCAAATATCTTGTTGATCTGCTTTATCCACGTCTCCGCCTTAAGTGATTTTGGCTCTCCAAAAAACTCCTGTGGTCCCAGCTCCTTGAACTGTTTAACGGTGACCATCCGAGAGTTGCCTGTGTTTCACACCGCATTTTGGAATGAGAGCCTCTCTCTTTGATGTTGCATGAATTGCATAAAGCCTCTGAACATTCCATCGTTCATCATTTGGTCAGTGTTGTTGTTTGCATGAGGATTGTCGCCTTCCTAATGCACATTATCCTGATTATTGATTTGTGGAGACTCAACGGTCTCCTGTGCTCCATTGCTATTCTCAATATTCTCGGATGTCATTTTTAAATACTGCCACAAAACAATGGTTAATTAACATGCAACATATTATCCCTATATTCTGATCGACCAATTAAATACTAATTAAACTTAGGTAGGTCATACTAGCGAATAAATTCCCCGTCTCTCCCTTCCTAGTTCCTGTCTCACATCTCAGCCAGGGATCATATCCCTAAGCTTTGATATCAACTGTGACGCCCCCCCCAAAATAGGTATACATCCCCCATCTTGAGTCGCCAAATATATGGTACAGAATTCAAATACAACTTAATAATACAACTGTCGTGTAAAATACGACAAAACATAACTGAGAGTACGAATATTGTCTTCTAGATAGTATTCAACTCGAATGGAGTCCTCAATACATTTATTATCACACTATTTCATAGAATAGTGAGGACTACTAATGCTATCATCTGGACCGTCACTCCGTTCCCCGACTAGTCCCGGCTACGTTCTCATTTCCTGAAGAGAACAATGAAAGCAAAAGGGTAAGCTCAACTAGCCCAGTAAAAAATATTATAACTAAGATAATGCAGAATAATTTATCGTTAGCCTTCAACAGTGTTAAACTGATAAAATATAACAAACATCAAGTTTAACTGCAACGGAACAAGCAATCCATTAGAAGAGTCAAGTATAGCATAAAATCTAATATCTTCTATGATTTAAAAGGTTTTTTTATCACTTTTATCATCGAGACTCGACAATAAATAATCCACATCATCCACGCACTACTACTACCGAGGATATTCATTAGTATCACGACCACAAATTATCCATGCACTACGGGCCAAGGATTTTCGTGTTTTCATCAATGGTCATGATCATGCCAACAACTGTCCATCAATGCACTACGGGCCAATGAGGACTTTTACCACATCATTTATAATATTACGGTCATGATTATACCGAATAATCCATGATCATAATCATACCAAGTCCATCTATGCACTACAGGCCACAGATGACTTTCAACATAATATAAGCATGAAGATGATGACAATGATATAAGAATTCAATAAAACAAGTTCAAGGATAAATTTTAAAGATTTATAATTTAATTTATCCAGAATTCAATAACGTCAAAATTGTCAACATGATAATGCTTTGTGGAGTAAAATTCAAGAATAATATTATACCAAAAATAATTTGGACCGATAACGAATCAATTTTTATCATGAATAGTACCCCGGGTGAATAGTACTTGAGTGAATAGTACCCCGTGAATAGTAATTCGAGAATAGTAACCCCGTGAATAGTACTCCGACATGAAAAGGTTAAAACTTATCAAGAATGCTCAGAATAATATTTCCATGAAAAAGATTTGGATGAGAAGCAAATATCAAGGATATTCTACTAATTTCATGGAGTATAGAAGCCAAAACTTTAACCAAATGAGTATAGAATTGAAATCAAACGAAATAATATTACTTACATACTACGAGTATGGAAGAAATTATTATTTCAAGCTTAATATGAACAAAAATAACATCCCTTACCTTGAAAAAAAGAGTATTCCAACTTTGGTATAAGCGGGGATATTCTTGAAGAAAACTTTCACTGTTTTCTACGCTCAAAGCTTTCTAAAACTCTAAAGAAATACGCTCAAGATTATAGAAGAAGAATTCTCTAATTCTGGTGTGATTTTCAATTCTAACTAAGCATTCTATTTAAAGGAGAATGGAATGAATACTATGCAATAAAATATTCTAATAAAATAAAAACTTTTAAATAAAATATAATATTATATATATATATATATTTATTATATATATATATATCACATGTGCCCATTATGCAAATTCACGGGATGACTTCCCGTGATTCTCCCAACTCCCCCACTTCAGACATCCTTAATACATATATATATATATATATATATATATATATAAAACATAACATATTATATATATATACATATCATACCTTACACGGCAAACCAACTCCCTCCTATGACATCCTCCCATTTCTTCCACACGTGGGCTCCACATGTGGCCCCCACCCTTATTATATTAAATAATTTTCTACTAATTATTTTAAAAAATGGGTAAATGGAGGTCCATAAAATAAGCAAAATTTACATCAAATACTTCATAAAAATCTCCTCAATATTTTTAACAACATTTATCATCATTATTATAATTCGCAATATTTAACAATCAGGTCGTTCCCAGGAAAGAGGGGGCTTTCCAATAAGGATTTCTCCCTATTGGCGCACAATTAGGTGACCAAACCTCTCATTGACAGAACTTCTAGACATCGTCAATATTGCAAATAATAATATTAATAACTTTGTCGTCTCAATTATTAATTTACTAATATATAAAATATCGACAATAATTGAATCAAATAACGTGAGATACTATGCAGCAATTACTGTAGCAATAATTGAACAAATCTGTGATGCCCCCAAAACAAGTATACATCACCCATCTTGAGCCGCCAAATACATGGTACATAAATCAAATACAAACTTAATTATACAACGGTCGTGTACAATATGACAAAACATAACTGAGAGTTTAAACAAAAATATTGCCTTCTAGACAATATCCACTCTCAATGGAGTCCTCGTTACAATTATTATCACACTATTTCACAGAATAGTGAGGACTACTAAAGCTACTTATCCTAGACCATCACTCCATTTCCCGACTCGTCCCAGCTATATTCTCATTTCCTGAAGGGAATAGTGAAAGAAAGGGTGAGCTCAACTAGCCTAGTAAGAAATATTATGACTAAGATAATGTAGAATAAATTATCCTTAGCCTTCAACAGTATAACAACTGATAGAATACAATAGACAACAAGTTTTAGATCAACAACTGCAGTGAAAATAAGCAATCCATTAGAAGAGTCAAGTAGAGCATAAAATCTACTATCTTCTGTGATTTAAAAAGTTTTTCATCAACTTTATCACTGAGACTCAGCTTAATAAATAAACCACATCATCGAATCATCCCTGCACTACGGGCCAAGGATATTCATGTAATCATCAATGGTCATGACTATACCGAATAATCCCTGGTCATAATCATACCCATAATTGTCCATCAATGCACAACGGGCCACTGAGGACTTTCACCACATCATTCGTCACATTACGGTCATGATTATACCGAATAATTCCTGGTCATAATCATACCAAGTCCATCTACGCACGTAAGTCAAAGATGACTTTCATCACAATATAAGTATGAGAATGATGACAATGACATATTAATTCAATAAAACAAGTTCAAGGATAAATTTTAAAGATTTATAATTTAATTTATCCAAAAATCAATAATGTCAAAATTGTCAACATGATACTGCTTTGTGGAGTAAAATTCAAGAATAATATTCATGTACCAAAAATAATTTGGACAAAAAAGAAATATATTTTTTGGGTGAATAGTATCTCGTGAATAGTACTTCGGGAATAGTACCCCGTGAATAGTACCCCGACACGAAAAGTGCCTCAAATACTCGAGTGAATGATACTAGAGTGAATAGTAATTGGGTGATTAGTAACCCGTGAATAGTAACTCGTGAATAGTATTCTGGCTCAAAAAGTGCCCCGAATACCTGAGTGAATAATACTAGAGTGAATAGTAACTGGGTGAATAGTAACTTGTGAATAGTAACTCGTAAAAAAATACCAAAGAAAATAATATTTCATGACGAGTACAAAAGAAATGATATCTCAGACGAGTATAATAGAATATACGAAACTGCAAATGGATTTTCACCGCCATGCAGTAATCCGTGAGACGGATCATTTCCACAATTTAATAAAGAATGAATATAAAGGATCATTCATCATGCATGCAGTAATCCACATGATGCATTATTCCAAATGAATAATAAAGAATAGAATAATGTAAGAATTCACCATGCATGTGGTAGTCCGCGTGAGAGATAAAGTTATTCTAATGTAATAATAAAGAAACGGAACCAGTCATTCGTAATCCGCACGCACGGTGATATTCAAATGTAATAATAAAGAGCGGAGCAGGTCATGCGTAATCTCACATGCATAAGATATTCCAACAGAATAATAAAGAATGGAATAACAACAGAATTCACTAGGCATGCGATAAAACGCACAAACAAGTTATTCTAATAGAATAATAAAGAATGGAACCAGGTCATGCGTAATCCGCACAGACAGGATATTCCAATAGAAGAATAAAGAATGGAATAACAACAAAATTCACCAGGCATGCGATAGACCGTACAGACAGGTTATTCCAACAGAGTAATAAAGAATGGAATAACAGAAGAATTTTACCATATACGCGGTACTTCGCATAGACAAATTATTCTAACATAATAATAAAGAATGGAATAACAACCCTTACGAGTATTGTTGGGTAATATCTAATTACGCACGACACGCAAGTATACGTGGTGAACAAGTAATAAAATGATGAGTAAAGTATCATTCCCATAGAAACTAACTAGCAATAATCTTAACTTACAATTACCAATTTTTTATTAACCCTAATTTTATTAAACAAATCAACTCAATAATTGAAATTAACAAAACTAAAATTAAGAACAATGAAACTAACACAAAACAACCACGAATATCAAAATCTGAAATTTCAAACAATTAATGGAGAATTAGACTTATGATTTCACCTTAAGCTTCACTTTGATTTTAACACCTTTATTCCAAATCAACGTACTATCCCAGTTTATTAATCAAGAACACGAACGTAGCATTAACCACCTCTCGATGCATTAATACCCTATTAACATCAATCCATAATTAAGATAGAAATTCGTTAAACACCTTAATCAACTAACCCACTATATCTCTATGTGAATTACAATTGAAGAAGGTTGAAGATTAAGTTCTCTATCCGATTACATGCGATGTCAAGCATATCTCTACCTTAACACTCATCAAGTTTAAGCTACTAACAAAATCTTGAACACATGCTATATCAACTAGGTCTAGATTCGAATATCCTCTCTCGATTCCATCCAACTCCATAAAGAATTGTTGATCAGGCAATTCATAGATTCAAGCACAAATCAATATAGATAAAATGGAGATAGCTTATTAAATTGGAAATCAAAGTTTACAAAACCATCGATTCACTTAAAGATCCATCACAAGCCTAAAAAGTGAATTAGTTCATAATAAACGAAATAAACACTGAATAAATCATAGAAATCATTCTTCCAATTACAATTAAATATCTAACACGAAGAATATTGAAAAACACCCTTCGCGTAGTCTATAATTGCAACTATCATGAAAAACTAGTCGAAATACTCCTCCACACTTGCTATTAAAAACTGAGCTTAGATCTTCATAATATGTCCTCCTTTTTCTTTCCAATTGTTGTAGTTGTTGTCCCTTGAGTATATCATGTCCAACACAAAATCCCCCAGCTGGATTCTCTACAAATAGAGTTACAATACCATGCAAATAGCTAGAATTCATGCCCAAGAGAAATTGCAAACATAACAGGACACTCAGATTTTTTCACCCTCAGCTTCCTACGGGGTTCATATATTATATATTATATAAGCCCGCTTCATGTGGTCTCCTTTCTGCCTAGCTCGATTGAAGACCCCCCACCCCGGTGGGGGTGTGTAGTGTAATAATGCCCGCCCCGTCGAGCTATCTTCCTGCTAATTGAAGAGTATGACCCCCCGCCTCGGCGGGGGTGTGTAGTATAATAATACCCGTCCCAGTGAGCTTGTCTTCTGTCAACTGACTTTGCTGCTTTTCATACTTTCTCCAATTATGCTCCAATTGACTTCAAATCACACCAAATAGTTCCAAATATACATTGAATGCTACAACCACCATCCTACACATGAATCAACATAAAACAAGTAAAACTGAACATGATCACAAGAATTTAGCAACAAATAAGCATGAAAAGGATATTAAATCGTATATATAAAATACACTTATCAAGTATTGAAAGAAAATAACTCTCTCCATGAATACGAAAGAATAATACCCCTTACCTTAGAAGAAACTGGATATTGGAATAGTAAGGTAGCAGACTTCTCTACTTCTTTCTCTCTATAATTTCTCTCTATAATAATTTCTCTATAGCTTTAGTGGATTGGTGAAAAATAATGAAGGAATGAGCTTCTATTTATAGGAAAATATAGTTTCAATAATTGCACGTTTTGGGGCTCGAAATATTACAGTATAATACCTTCCTCTTTTCCTTCATTTCTAATTTAGTCATCCAAGTATTATCAAACTTGCACCACCTTCCCTAATAGTAAATCATGTGAATCAATAGTAAATCACGTGACTCAATAGTTCTAGACATGTGAAAATAAGAATTACAGTATAGTACCTCCATCTATACCTCCATTTTTAACTTAGTCATGCAAGTATTATCAATCTTGCACCAACTCCCCTAATAGTAAATGAATGTGAATCAATAGTACACACATGTGAACAAATAGTTATAATCATGTGAATCAATAGCAATTAATTGCTCATTTATCCGGTGAATTACCCAATTGGTCAATATAACCTCCAAACATTAATTATTATCGAAATAAATGTCAATTTCCACTAACACTAATAATTCCAACACAATGGAACTATCAATTTCATCATTATTCAACAAGAACTTATTCATCATTAATATTATAACTCACAATATTTAACGACCAGGTCATTCCCAGGAAAGAGGGGGCTTTTCGATAAGGATTTCTCCTTATTGGCGCGCAATTAGGTGACCAAACCTCTCCTTGACAGAACTTCTAGACATTGTCAATATTGCAAATAATAATATGAATAACTTTGCCGTCTCAATTATTGATTTAATAATATAAAATATTGATACTATGACAATAATTGAATTAATAATATGAGAGATATGATGCAGTAATTACTATAGCAATAATTGAGTATAACTGAGTGACTTCTTACGTAAGCATCAATAATCAATACCGTGTGCTACTATGCAACCACACGTATTACTGTACTTTTACTACCGGGTAGTTCAATAGTTTTAACGGTAACACTTTCGCCGTTATTTTTATAAAATGATAATTTCATGCGTTTTTTTACTACTAACAATACTTCCGTTATGGGGTCCACTAATGATTGTGCCATCGCATTTAATATTCCCTGTTAAAACGAATATTCCCCGACCAATCGAATATTATATAACCACTTACTTACTTTGTAAAATTTATAAATATTACCCACAACTATAACATTATATCAAATCCATACCATAATATTCAAAAAAAATATTTTGAGAAATTTAAATCTTTATTCATAAAATTTGGGGTCTCACAATCTCCACTCCTTATGAAATTTTGCCCTCAAAATTTACGTACGTACCTGGTATGCCGAAGAAGTGAGGATACCTTGACTTCATTTCAGATTCTTACTCTTGAGGTATAACTTTTGAGTGTCGAATATGATCCTTCTTATTCAAGATTTTAACACGTATCTCATCATACATTAAATCTTCTGCTATCTCGTTTAGTTCTAATTCAATAATGTGGTTCGGGTCGTCCACATATTTACGTAACATCGATACGTGAAAAACGTTATGAACACGCAACATACTTGGTGGTAAAACGAGTCTATAAGCCACAGTTCCTACTCGATCGAGGATTTCAAATGGGTCAATTAAATCGAGGGTTGATATTTCCTCTTTTCATCTACTCTTGCTTCTAGAATAACTCATTCTTGAACCTTCTTCTTTATTTTCATCAGCTCCAGGTGTGTAGTTTGAGCAGCTTTAACTTTATCGATTAAAGTCGATTCTACTCGTACATTCGTTATCTTCACGTGGGTCCCTAGAGTCTTTAACTTTATCTTCATCATTTGTAAGTTATACGAAATGGGTTTTTGTGTTAACAACATCGCACTCGTAAACGCATACAATCTTCTACTCAACGCGTCAGCTACCACGTTCGCTCTTCCACGATGATATTGAATGGTACAATCGTAATCTTCAACAGCTCGAGCCAATGTCTTTGGCGCATTATACGTTCGTTTTGGTTGAAAAAATATTTGAGGGTTATAGAAATGGGTTTTGTACTGGGGTCAATACAAAATTCGATTTCACGCTCTGGGGTAGGCCTGGAAGTTCTTCAAGAATACGTCAGGAAATTTATTAACAATAGAAATATCATTCAAAACTGTGACTCTCATCCAAGACTTGGATAACACATGAAATGAAGGTTTCTCCTAATGGAGTTTCAACCGATAAGTCAAAGTCTAACTTCTCTAGAGTTAAATTTAAACGTTGAGCGCAAGCAAGAGAGATAAAAGAATGGGTAGAAACCGGTATCTAATAAGGTATAGACTTCACAAGAATTTATAATTAACTAACCCGTGCTAACTTCGTTCGGGTTACTCGCTTTTTGAGAAGTCACGAAAAACGCTCTCCTTGAAACCACCAATTTTGTTTTGTCCGTATCCACCTTTGGTGCCACCGTCCCAACTGGACTTGATTTCGCTACAAGACAAAATTGAGTTATGTGACCGTCTTTTCCACAACTAAAACATACCTTGGAAGGTTGTGGACGGTTTGGACTTATGTGTCCCTCTCTCAGATTCAGATCATCTAATCCTCAAGTATTCGTTCTCCTTCCTTAACAACAAAGTCTTTGGTGTCATTGTCTTTCAATCATTATTAAACCTTTTCTTCTTGAAATTTCTACTTCTATTATCTTGGCCATGATTACCACCGAAGTGGTTACCATTCTTGGCATGATAATTTTCCCAACGATGGTTATCATTGTTTCGATGGTCATTGCCACCGGTATGATTATTATCGTGTTGTTGGTCGTTACCTTTTGGTTGAGCTGACTCAATGGTCTCATGTACTTCATTGCTTATCTCAACATTTTCAGATGTCATTCTCAAACACTGTCACAAAACAAGGGTTAATTGACATATCGCATATTATCCCTATACTCTGACCGACCAATTAAATACCAAATAAACTTAGGTAGGTCATACTAGCGAAGGAATTTCCCGTCTCTCCCCTCCAATTTCTTGTCTCACATCTAAGACAGTGATCATATCCCTAAGCTTTGATACCAACTGTGACGTCCCCAAAACAGGTATACATCACCCATCTTGGGTCTCCAAATACATGGTACATAAATCAAATACAAACTTAATTATACAACTGTCGTGTACAATACGACAAAACATAGCTGAGAGTTTAAACAAAAATATTGCCTTCTAGATAATATCCACTCTCAATAGAGTCCTCATTACAATTATTATCACACTATTTCACAGAATAGTGAGGACTACTAAAGCCACTTATCCTGGACCATCACTCCATTTCCCGACTCGTCCCAGCTATATTCTCATTTCCTGAAGAGAACAGTGAAAGAAAGGGTGAGCTTAACTAGCCCAGTAAGAAATATTATGACTAAGATAATGCAGAATAAATTATCATTAGCCTTCAACAGTATAACAACTGATAGAATACAATAGACAACAAGTTTTAGATCAACAACTGCAGCGAAAATAAGCAATCCATTAGAAGAGTCAAGTAGAGCATAAAATCTACTATCTTCTGTGATTTAAAAAGTTTTTCATCAACTTTATCACTGAGACTCAGCTTAATAAATAAACCACATCATCGAATCATCCATGCACTACGGGCCAAGGATATTCATGTAATCATCAATGGTCATGACTATACCGAATAATCCTTGGTCGTAATCATACACATAACTGTCCATCAATACACTACCGGCCACTGAGGACTTTCACCACATCATTCGTCACATTACGGTCATGATTATACCGAATAATCCCTGGTCCTAATCATACCAAGTCCATCTATGCACGTAAGCCAAAGATGACTTTCATCACAATATAAGCACGAGGATGATGACAATGACATAATAATTCAATAAAACAAGTTCAAGGATAAATTTTAAAGATTTATAATTTAATTTATCCGGAAATCAATAACGTCAAAATTGTCAACATGATACTGCTTTGTGGAGTAAAATTCAAGAATAATATTCATGTACCAAAAATAATTTGGACAGAAAAGAAATATATTTTTTGGGTGAATAGTACCCCGTGAATAGTACTTCGGGAATAGTACCCCGTGAATAGTACCCCGACACGAAAAGTGCCTCAAATACCCGAGTGAATGATACTAGAGTGAATAGTAATTGGGTGAATAGTAACCCATGAATAGTAACTCGTGAATAGTACTCCGGCACAAAAAACGCCCTGAATACCCGAGTGAATAATACTAGAGTGAATAATAACCGGGTGAATAGTAACCTGTGAATAGTAACTCGTAAAAAAAATACCAAAAAAAATGATATTTCATGACGAGTACAAAAGAAATGATATCTAAGACGAGTATAATAGAATATACGAAACTACAAATGGATTTTCACCCGCCATGCGGTAATCCACGTAGACAAATCATTTTCACAATTTAATAAAGAATGAATATGAAGGATCATTCACCATGCATGCGGTAATCCGCATAGACAGATTATTCCAACATAATAATAAATAATGGAATAACAGAAGAATTCACCATGCATGCAGAGTCCGCGTGAGCGAGTTATTCCAATGAATAATAAAGAATGGAACCAGATCATGCGTAATCAAAGCATGCATGGGATATTTCAACATAATAATAAAGAAACGGAACCAGTCATACGTATTCCGCATGACGAGGATATTCCAAATGAATAATAAAGAATGGAATAACAAAGAATTCACTGCATGCGATAACCGCATGCAGAAAAGTTATTCCAATAGAATAATAAAGAATGGAACCGAAGTCGTGCGTAATCCGCATGCATGTGATATTCCAAATGTAATAATAAAGAATAGAATAACAAATGAGAATTCACGTGCATACGATAGTAACCTTGCAGACGGAGTTATTCCAATGAGTAATAAAGAATAGAATAACAGAAGAATTTCACCATGTATGCGGTACTTCGCATAGATAAGTTATTCCAACATAATAATAAAGAATGGAATAACAACCCTTACGAGTATTGAAAGAAAATAACTCTCTTCATGAATAAGAAAGAATAATACCCCTTACCTTAGAATAAACTGGATACTGTAATAGTGAGTAGCAGACTTCTCTTCTTCTTTCTCTCTATAATTTCTCTTTATAATAATTGCTCTATAGCTTTAGTGAATTGGTGAAAAATAATGAAGGAATGAGCTTCTATTTATAGAAAAATATAGTTTCAATAATTGCACGTTTTGGGGCTCGAAATATTACAGTATAATACCTTCTTCTTTTCCTTCATTTCTAATTTAGTCATCCAAGTATTATCAAACTTGCACCACCTCCCCTAATAGTAAATCATGTGACTCAATAGTAAATCATGTGACTCAGTAGTTCTAGACATGTGAAAATACGAATTACAGTATAGTACCTCTATCTATACCTCCATTTTTAACTTAGTCATGCAAGTATTATCAATCTTACACCAACTCCCCTAATAGTAAATGAATGTGAATCAATAGTACACACATGTGAATAAATAGTTATAATCATGTGAATCAATAGCAATTAATTGCTCATTTATCCGGTGAATTACCCAATTGGTCAATATAACCTCCAAACATTAATTATTATCGAAATAAATGTCAATTTTTACTAACACTAATAATTCCAACACAATGGAATTATCAATTTCATCATTAATCAACATGAACTTATTCATCATTGATATTTAACTTATAATATTTAACAACCAGGTCGTTTTCAAGAAAGTGGGGGCTTTCCGATAAGGATTTTTCCTTATTGGCGCGCAATTAGGTGACCAAACCTCTCCTTGACAGAACTTCTAGACATTGTCAATATTGCAAATAATAATATGAATAACTTTGCCGTCTCAATTATTGATTTAATAATATAAAATATTGATATTGTGACAATAATTGAATCAATAATATGAGAGATATGATGCAGCAATTACTATAGCAATAATTGAGTATAACTGAGTGACTTCTTTACGTAAGCATCAATAATCAATATGTAAGTGCTACTACGCAACCACGCCAGACATCGCATTCTTTTACTATCGGATAGTTCAACAGGTTTTAACGATAACACTTTCGTAGTTATTTTTATAAAATGATAATTACGTCATTTTCTTACTATGACAATACTTACATTGTAGGGTCCACTAATGATTGTGTCGTCGTCGCATTTAATATTCCCTGTTAAAACGAATAGTCCCCGACCAATCGAATATTATATAACCACTTGCTTACTTTGCAAAATTTATAAATATTACCCACAACTATAACATTATATCAAATCCACACCATAATATTCAAAAAAAATATTTCAAGAAATTTAAATCTTTATTCATAAAATTTGGGGTCTCACAAAAACTGAGTGACTTCTTACGTGAGTATAAATAATCAATACCGTGTGCTACTATGCAACCACGCGTATTACTGTACTTTTAACACCGGGTGTTTCAACTTTCATAAAAAGATATTTCTGTCGTTTTCTCATGCCGATAATAATTCTGTTGTGGGGTCCACCAATGATTGTGTCGTCGTACTAATATTTCCTGTTAAAACGAATATTCTCCGACCAATCGAATATTATATAACAACTTGCATACTTTGAAAAATTTATAAATATTACCCACAACTATAACATTATATCAAATTCACTCCATAATATTCAAAAATGATATTTATAGAAAATTCATCTTTATTCATAAAAGTTGGGGTCTTACAAGATGGGTAATTCCTTCGCTAGTATAACCTACCTAAGTTTATTTGTTATTTAATTGGCCGGTCAGAATATAGGAATAATATGTGGTATGTCAATTAACCCTTGTTTTGTGGAAGTATTTGAAAATGACATCCGAGAATGTTGAGAATAGCAATGTAGCACAGGAGACCGTTGAATTACCACAGATCAATACCCAGGGTAATGTGCATCAGGAAGGCAATAATCCTCAGGTAAACAACAACAAAAACTAAATGATGAACGATGTGATGTTCAGAGGTTTTATACAATTCATGCAACATCAGGCGAGAGCGACTCTTGTTCAAGATGCAGGTGGAAACACTGGCAACTCTCAGATGGTCACCGCTAAGCAGTTCAAGGAACTGGGACCACCAGAGTTTTTGGGAGAGCCAAAACCACTTAAGGTGGAGACATGAATAAAGTAAATCACCAAGATATTTGATGTCTTGAGATGCTCCAAGGATCAAAAGGTTCCCTTTGCCACCTTCATGTTGCGAGGAGAAGCAGATTACTAGTGGGAATCTGTAAAGCGTACCCAGCCTGCCGCACTGAAGATGTCTTGGGAGAAGTTCCAAGAACTTTTCAACGACAAGTACTTTTCCAAAGTATTCATCACATGAAGGAGGTAGAGTTCATCAAGCTGGAGTAAAATAATATGACTGTGTCGCAGTACGAAGCTAAGTTTGTCGAGTTATCCCGGTTTGCATCCCACTTGATTAATAATGAGGAGAAAATGACGTGGATGTTTCTAAGAGGTTTGAAACCCAAGATACGTCAATACCTAATTTCTCACAAACTGTGTTTGTATTCAAATGTTATAAATAGGGCTCAGATATTGACGCGCGAAATGAGACAACCCAACCAAGAGAGAGCAGCTGGTAAAATGATAATACCAGTGGTAACAGTCATCGAAGCGGTGACAACAAACGTGGAGGGAATCAACATGCCAGAAATGGTAACCACTTCGGTGGTAATCATGGTCAAGATAATAAAAGTGGACATTTCAAGAAAAGGAGATTCAACAATGATGGAAAGACGTCAGCACCAACACCCATTGTTAAAGAAGGAGAACGACCACCTATCATATGTTTCAAATGCGGAGGGGAGGGACACATCAGTCCAAATTGCATGCAGCAGTCCAAAACGTGTTATAATTATGGAAGAGAAGTTCACCTAGCTCAATTTTATCATGTAGGGAAGCCAAGTCCAACTGGGATGGAGGCACCAAAGGCCGTTTCAGAGAAGTCAAATCTGGTAGTTCAAGGGAGAGCGTTTGTCGTGACCTCCCAGAAAGCGAGGAACCCGAACGAGGTCATCACGGGTAAGCTAATCATAAACTCTTGCGAAGTCTATACCTTATTTGATACCGGTTCTACCCATTCTTTTATTTCTCCTACTTGTACTCAATATTTAAATTTGACTCCGGAGAAATTAGACTTTGACTTATCTGTTGAAACTCCGTTGGGAGAAACCTTCATTATATCCACCGTTTATAAGTCTTGTTTGATTCAAATCGACACCCGCATGTTACCTGTCGATCTTATTTCTTTGAAAATACATGCATTTGACGTGATTCTAGGGATTGATTGGTTAACTATTCATCATGCTAAAATTGATTATTTTCGTAAGGTTGTTAGCTTTCATATTCCTAACCAACCTATTATGCGAATTCAAGCTACCAAACCACTAAAGTCAATCACTGTCATATCAAGCCATAAAGCTATTTATTTATTGAAAAACGGATGTCAAGCTTTCTTAGCCCATGTCACAGATTTAATAAAAATACGTCAGATTTAAATGATATTTCTATCACTAATAAATTTCCTGACGTATTCCCTGAAGAACTTTTTGGCCTACCCCCAGAGCATGAAATCAAATTTTGTATCGACCTTGAACCCGATACAAAAACCCTCAAATATTTTTTTCACCCAAAATGAACGTAACATGCGCCAAAGTCGTTGGCTCGAGCTGTTAAAAGATTACGACAATACCATTCAATACCATCTTAGAAAAGTGAACGTCGTAGTTGACGCGTTGAGTAGAAGATCGTATAGGTTTATGAGTGCGATATTGTTAACACAAGGACCCATTTCATATGACTTATAAATGATGAAGATAGAGTTAAAGACTCTAGGGAACCACGTGAAGATAGCGAATATACGAGTAGAACCAACTTTAATCGATAAATTTAAAGCTGCTCAAGTTACAGACTCAGGGTTAATGAATGTGAAGAAGAAGGTTCAAGAAGGCATTATTCTAGAAGCAAGAATTGACGAAGAGAGAAAATCTCAACCCTCGATTTAATTGGCCCATTTGAAATCCTCGACCGAGTAGGAACTGTGGCCAATAGATTCGCCTTACCGTCAAGTATGTCTCGTGTTCATAACGTTTTTCACATATCCATGTTACGTAAATATGTGGACGACTCGAACCACATTATTGAGTTAGAACTAGACGAAATAGCGGAAGATTTAATGTATAAAGAGGTACTTGTTAAAATCATGGATAAGAAGGAACATATTCTACGCTCCAAGATTATACCTCAAGTCAAAGTTTTCTGGAGAAACCGCGATGTTGAGGAAATGAATTGAGAGTTAGAATCTGAAATGAAATCAAGATATCCTCACCTCTTCGACATACCAGGTATGTACCCTAATTTTGAGGGCAAAATTTCATAAGAAGGGGAGGTTGTAAGAACCCAACTTTTATGAATAAAGATGAATTTTTCTATAAATATCATTTTTAAATAATAAGGTGTGAAATTATTAAAATATTATAGTTGTGGGTAATATTTATAAATTTTGCAAAGTAAGCAAGTTGTTATATAATATTCGATTGGTCGGGGAATATTCGTTTTAACAAGGAATATTCGTACGACGACACAATCATTGGTGAACCCCACAATGGAATTATTATCGGAATGAGAAAATGACAGTAATATCTTTTTATAAAAATAACGGCGGAAGTTTTACCGTTAACTGTTGATATACCCGGTGATAAAAGAACAATAATACGTGTGGTTGCATAGTAGCACACGGTATTGATTATTGATGCTTACGTGAGAAGTCACTCAATTATACTCAATTATTGCTACAGTAATTGCTGCATAGTATCTCACGTTATTTGATTCAATTATTGTCAATATTTTTTATATTATTAAATCAATAATTGAGATGACAAAGTTATTCATATTATTATTTGAAATAATGACGATTTCAAGAAAGTTCTGTCGTGGAGAGGTTTGGTTACCTAATTGCGCGTCAATAGGGAGAAATCCTTATCGGAAAGCCCCCTCTTTCCTGAGAACGATCTGGTTGTTAAATATTGTGAATTATAATAATGATAAATGTTGTTAAAAATATTGAGGGGATTTTTATGAAGTATTTGATGTAAATTTTGCTTATTTTATGGACCCCCATTTATCCATTTTTCAAAACTGTCGGTATAAAGTTATCTCTGTTCAGTATTATTATATAGTATATATATATATATATATATATATATATATATATATGTGTGTGTGTGTGTGTGTGGGGGGGGTAAAATGTATTATATAAGTTATATATATATATATATATATATATATATATATATATATAAAGTGTGTGTCCGTGATGGTATGTGTGGGAAAATTCGGTGGGTGGTGGAAGATATATATATATATATATATATTATATATATAATAAGTTTTGTTTTACTTAAATATTATATTATTATTTTAAAAATCAGACGTCTGAGAATTCGATGAAATCTGCCCATGAATTCCTTCAACTGTTGGTCCATGATTTATTTTCTAAATAGTATCCTTTCATTCTCCTATAAATAGGATGCTTAGTTAGAATTGAAAATCACATCAGAATCAGAGAATTCTATTTCTATAATATTGAGCGTATTTCTTTCGAGATTTAGGACGCTTTGAGTGTAGGAAATCGTTCAAGTTTTCTTCAGGAATATCCCCGCCCTACCAGTCGGAATACTCTTCTTTTTGAGGTAAGGGGTATTATTTATTTTATATTCGCTTACGATATTATTTTTCGTATTCATAAAAATTTTATTTTCTTTCAATATTCGTAAGGAACATTATGTTAGTTCAATATTGTACTTGCTCATCCAAACTCTCTCTCTCTCTATCTATATATCTCTAAGATACATGATCATTGAGGATAATTAGAGAATATTTATTTTGATTGTTTCAGATTGTTTTCTTTCTCATTCTGAAAATGCCAGCTTGGCTCGTTGAGGCTTTTTCTCTCTCTCTATATATTTGTTCTTCACCTTCATCAATTATTTATATATGTATTATTATTCATGAATTTACAAGTTATGGAGTATATGGGTTTTATTTCTGGTGTGTACGACAATTCTTCTTCCCGCAGGCCCACATGCACTACATGATATTATTATCACTTGAATACATGCATTGCATGTTGTTATTATCACTTGAATAGATAGTATACAATAAGTTATTAAGACCCACAACTTTATTATTATTATTAAGTACTAGAGTACAATGCAATTAAAAGGTAATAGAGTATACAATAAATGATTAATAATATTTGTAAATGATTAATATTCTATTAAATGATTAATAATATTAAGAAATGATTAAATATTATTAAGAGATTAAAATATTATTAAAAGATTAATAATATTAGACAAAAGTTTAAGATAGTATTTAAGTGATAATAATTGTTGATCGATTTCGCAATCAATAAATACGTGCAAGTATACACGGTCAACAAGTAATACAGTGATAGAAAAAGTATCATTCCCACGAGGAATTATTTAATAAAAATTATCAAGTACTAACTCTTAACCAAATCAATTTTATTTAAACAATTGCAAAGTGTGCTTATTCTAATTAAGAACACTAAATTAATCAACTAAAACTAGATTACTCTAAAAGTAATTCAAATAAAAAAAGATTAAGACTCGACAAATGAATTCAGATAAATAAAGGTTAAGAATACAATATCCCCAATTTATGTACTACAAACAAATTATCCAACTAATCCAATTATTATGCCTAATGAATTGTTAACAGGAATTCTAAGTGTTAAAAGCCATTTCCCAAGTGATCAGTTAACTTTTATTCAATTCAATCAATCTTGCGATATTTGTGACGCCTCCAAAACAGGTATACATCACCCATCTTGAGTCGCCAAATACATGGTACATAAATCAAATACAAACTTCTTTAATACAACTGTCGTGTAAAAATACGACAAAACATAGCCGAGAGTTTAAACAAGAATATTGCCTTCTAGACAATATCCACTCTCAATGGAGTCCTCATTAAATTTATTATCATACTATTTCACAGAATAGTGAGGACTACTAAAACAACCATCTGGACTGTCAATCCGTTCCCCGACCAGTCCTAGCTATATTATCATTTCTTGAAGAGAACAGTGAAAGAAAAGGGTGAGCTCAACTAGCCCAGTAAGAAATATTATGACTAAGATAATGCAGAATAAATTATTCTTGGCCTTCAACAGTCTAACAACTGATAGAATACAATAGACAACAAGTTTTAGATCAACAACTGCAGCGAAATAAGCAATCCATTAGAAGAGTCAAGTAGAGCATGATATCTACTATCTTCTATGATTTAAAAAGATTTTCATCAACTTTATCGCTGAGACTCAGCTTAATAAAAAAAATTGAATCATCCCTGCACCACGGACAAGGATATTCATGTAATCATCAATGGTCATGATTATACCGAATAATCCCTGGTCATAATCATACCAACAACTGTCCATCAATGAACTACAGGCCAATGAGGACTTTTACCACATCATTCGTTACATTATGGTTATGATTATACCGAATAATCCCTGGTCATAATCATACCAAGTCCATCTATGCACGTAAGCCAACGATGACTTTCATCACAATATAAGCATGAGGATGATGACAATGACATAATAATTTAATAAAACAAGTTCAAGGATAAATTTTAATGATTTATAATTTAATTTATCCAGAATTCAATAACGTTCAAATTGTCAACATGATACTGCTTTGTGGAGTAAAATTCAATAATGCTCAGAAGAATATTTCTATGAAAACATACTGGATGAAGCGCAAATATCAAGGATATTCTACTAATTTTATGGAGTATAGAAGCCAAAACTTTAACCAACTGAGTATAATAGAATATATGAAACTGCAAATGGATTTTCACCCACCATGCGGTAATCCACGTAGACAGATCATTTTCATAATTTAATAAGGAATGAATACGAAGGGTCATTCACCATGCATGTAGTAGTCCACGTAGACAGGTTATTCCAACAGAATAATAAAGAATGGAATAATAGAAGAATTCACCATGCATGCGGTAGTCCGCGTAGACAAGTTATTCCAACAGAATAATAAAGAATGGAATAACAGAAGAATTCACCATGCATGCGGTAGTTAGCGTGAGACAAAAGTTATTCCAATGTAATAATAAAGAATGGAATAACAGAAGAATTCACCATGCATACGGTAGTCCGCGTAGATAGGTTATTCCAACATAATAATAAAGAATGGAACAACAACCCTTTTGAGTATTAAAAGAAAATAACTCTCTTCATGAATACGAAAGAAATAATACCCCTTACCTTAGAAAAAAACTGAATACTGGAATAGTGAGGTAGCATACTTCTCTTCTTCTTTCTCTTAATAATTTCTCTATATTAATTGCTCTTGTGAGACTTAGTTAATTGGGGAGAAATGAAGGAAGAATGAACTTCTATTTATAAGAAAATATAGTTTTAATAATTGCACATTTTGGGGCTCAAAATATTATAGTATAATACCTTCCTCTTTTTCTTCATTTTTAATTTAGTCCTGCAAGTATTATCAAACTTGCACCACCTCCCCTAATAGTAAATCATGTGAATTAATAGTTCATTCATGTGACTCAATAGTATAATCATGTGAAAAAATTAATTACAGTATAGTACCTTCATCTATACCTCCATTTTTAATTTAGTCATGCAAGTATTATCAATCTTGCACTAACTCCCCTAATAGAAAATCATATGAATCAATAGTACACACATGTGAACACATAGTTATAAGCATATGAATTAATAGCAATTAATTGCTCATTTATCCGGTGAATTACCTGATTGGTCAATATAACCTCCAGACATCAATTATTATCTAAATAAATATCGATTTCCACTAACACTAATAATTCCCACACAATAGAACTATCAATTTCATCTTTAATCAACACGAACTTATTCATCATTAATATTATAACTCACAATATTTAACAACCAGGTTGTTCCCAGGAAAGAGGGGGCTTTCCAATAAGGATTTCTCCCTATTGGCGCCCAATTAGATTATCTAACCTCTCCTTGACAGAACTTCTACACATTATCAATATTGCAATTAATAATATGAATAACTTTGTCGTCTCAATTATTGATTTAATAATATATCATATTATGCAGATGATACTGTGACAATAATTGAATCAATAATATTAGAGATATGATGCAGCAATTACTGTAGCAATAATTGAGTATAACTGAGTGACTTCTTACATAAGCATCAATAATCAATACCGTGTGCTACTATGTAACCACGCGTATTATTGTACTTTTACTACCGGATAGTTCAACGGTTTTAATGGTAACACTTTTGTCGTTATTTTTATAAAAAGATAATTCTGTCATTTTCTAACTATGACAATACTTCCGTTGTGGGGTCCACCAATGATTGTGCCGTCGTACGGATATTCCCCGACAAAAAAAATATTCTCCGACCAAACGAATATTTTATAACAACTTGCTTACTTTGCAAAAATTTTCACATATCACCCTTAACTTTAACCTTTTATCAATTTAACCATTTACGAAATAAAATAATAATTATAAAAAAATTGAAAATTTTCATTTCATAAAATTCGGGGTCTTACAATCTCTCCTCCTTATGAAATTTTGCCCTCGAAATTTACGTACATACCTGGTATGCCGAAGAGGTGAGGATACCTTGACTTCATTTTAGATTCTAACTCTTGAGGTATAAATTTTGAGTGTCGAATATGATCCTTCTTATCCAAGATTTTAACATGTATCTTCTCATATGTTAAATCTTTTGCTATTTCGTCTAGTTCCAATTCAATAATGTGGTTCGGGTCGTCCACATATTTATGTAACATCAATACGTAAAAAAAAGTTATGAACACACGACATACTTGGCGGTAAAACGAGTCTATAGGCCACAGTTCCTACTCGATCGAGGATTTCAAATAGACTAATAAAATCGAGGGTTGAGATTTCCTCTCTTTATCGACTCTTGCTTCTAGAATAACGCCTTCTTGAACCTTCTTCTTCATATTCATCAGCTCCAAGTGTGTAGTTTGAGTGGCTTTAACTTTATCGATTAAAGTCGATTCTACTGGTATATTCGTTATCTTCACATGGGTCCCTAGAGTCTTTAACTCTATCTTCATCATTTGTAAGTTATACGAAATGGGTTTTTATGTTAATAATATCGCACTTGTAAACGCATACGATCTTCTACTCAATGCGTCAGCTACCATGTTCGCTCTTCCACGATGATATTGAATGGTATAGTCGTAATCTTCAACAGCTCGAGCCAACGTCCTTGGCGCATGATACATTCGTTTTGGTTGAAGAAATATTTAAGGGTTTTAAAAATGGGTTTTGTACTGGGGTCAATACAAAATTCAATTTCACGCTCTAGGGGTAGGCTAGGAAGCCTTCAAGAATACGTCAGGAAATTTATTAACTATAGAAATATCATTCAAAATTGTGACTCTCATCCCAAGACTTGGATAACACGTCACATTGATACCTATCAACTTGCCACCGTTATTCGCAACGTCCCCTATGGAAAGTTCGGCTTCGGTACATTCCACACAAAGAAGTCACCAGCGAAAGGCTCGGAGCTCTTTACTTATGGCTTGATATGACAGTGATTGACTTTAGTGGTTTGGTTGCTTGAATTCGCATAACAGGTTGGTTAGGAATATGAAAGCTAACAACCTTACGAAAAGCATGATGAGTAGTTAACCAATTGATTCCTAAAATCACATCAAAGGCAAGTATTTTCAAAGAGATAAGATCGACAGGTAACGTGAAAGTGTCGATTTGAATCAGCAAGATTTATAAATAATGGAGGTAACGAAGGTTTCTACTAACAAAGTTTTAACCAATAAGTTAAAGTCTAACTTCTCTAGGGTCAAATTTAAATGTTGAGCGCAAGTAAGAGAGATAAAAGAATGGGTAGAACCGATATCGAATAAGGTATAGACTTTGTAAGAGTTTATGATTAACTTACCCATGATAACTTTGTTCGGGTTCCTCGATTAACGCTCTCAATTAATGTGATGCCCCCAAATTCGGGTATCTTCCAACCCGACATATGGTGCTCCACTGTACTAATATCCATACAATCATTCCAGTGAAATACAATAAAATGAATGTAATTACTATCTTCTTATTACAATCAAAGTATAATCCTTCCCAGGTTCATAAACCAGTTACATCATTCGTTGTTCATAATTGCATAATACATACAAACTTACTAATCTATTACACAATGGCTAAGCATCCATCTTAGCTTTTCCCTTATCTCTGTTGGCATTCTCAGTACGTTCATCCTTAACTGCAGTTATATAATTCACGCAAGAAGTGAGCATGACAGCTCAGCAAGTTTAACAAAGAATAGCAGTATTACCACATTAGTGAATTATATAACAATTCATACATAACTGAACAATAGTTATGAAGTATCATGAAACAACAACACTTTAACAGTTCATAACATCAATTCCCAAGGTATAGAGTAGATTAGGAATTCTGAACCGGTCGATAGACCATGAATAATAGCTTTCAGTTTTCATACTTGAAAAGGATATCACAACACTAAGGCTGTTACATCCGCATTACTTACGAGCACTTCTAGGTGATCAGCCTATTGTACTTTATGTTGATCAATATTTATTCATTAAATGTATTTACGTTTAATATTTTTGGCAAACTCGTGTGCCCATCGAATAATCGATGAAAATACTTTTGTTTGTTCATAGACAAACCTTACCTTCACGTCCGTACCAAATACTTGGCATAAGATAGTATTAACATTTCTATATAGAAAGATATGAATAATAATCTATATCTTACGAATAGTCTAGCCAAGTTAAAATCTGCAATCGACCCTTTCTTTAAAACTAGTCGTGCAATTCAATTCAACGAATCACATAAAACTTGGCTAACTTGGAAGTTAGACAAGCGTTAAGAAAACTTTCCTTTCAGCGTCTTCAAATAACTTAATCGACTGACCACAGCCTTTATAGAATCTACATGATATATTCACATAGCACACTGTAATTAGCTAACAAACAAATGTTCACATTATTTTACCAACTTCTTTCTCTTCTATGTCTTAGTTAACTTAATATTAATAATAAAGTCAACTCGACTCATTACCCTTCGTCCCGGCTCCTTACTCAACTGACGTTATTAACCGAACTCAAACATCGCTGATAAAGTACCAACTTTATTCATCATTCATAACCTATTAACATGCATTCCATTCCTAAGTTCAATACCATATACCTTAGTATAGGTAGTATAGGAATAGCTTTAATACACTTATGGAGTGTACAAACATTACCCCTTTAGGTCCCTAAACAATTGAAGTTCAAAACCTAAGTCCATATCCAAAGCCTTACACACTCTGCAACTGGCCATGCATCTATATCAGACCTTAGGCAAGGCCATGGCGCCAGGTTAGCGATGTGAAGGCTTTGGTCTCGGCTCTGTAGTGAGACTTTGTACTAATAGTGGCGTTATAGTGCCATTTAGCAGTGGCCAATGTTACTGTTCCGGCACTGCGGCGTGACATTTTACACTACGTCTAGCGTTGCGGCGCCAGACCTCAGTACCAGAAAATTTCCAAAGTTTAAAAATTTTGCGAAATTCCCGGAGCCATAACTTCTTCGTTATAGGTCCGATTTGGTCCGTTCAAAAGCCTACACATCATAAATGACATACTCTACGTGTTCATATAAGAATTTGACACTTTCAAATTCGATAACTTAAAATTCACTATTGAGTTCATTTTCTAAGCGTTCGTAAACGTTAATGAGCGTTCAATGCTCGTTTTCTTCATTTTAAGTCGGAATCCGACGATTCTCAAACCCACAACTCTTAAATACCCTATCTCACGTGTTGACATTGAAAAACAATGTTTTCAAGTCTCATGGCAACTTTTGACTATCAATCCGGAATTTTAACGTTTTCGACGTTCCACGTCTATTTCCGTGAAATTCGCTATAACTTCGTTACTAATGTTCTCTAAGCCAAATCACATGAAATACTCCATGGATTTCATATCTACATCCTAACCAAGAAAGATGCATATATTAACGTATTGATGGAGTTCAATCATTTATCAACAATCGATCTCAATAATCAATATTTTCATGGTTTGAAACTATATCGAACTTTATGATTCTTATGATCTCATGACTTATAGAGATTAAATCTATGGTAAGTTATCTTTAATCCACTATACAAGACATATACCACCCATTTTATGATTCTCCAAGATAAAAGAAAATCAAAGAGATGGAAATGAAAGATAAGAGATATTACCTCAAGAACTCTTATGAAATCTCTTGAAAACTCTAAGTCAAATCCTCCAAAATATATGATTTGTGTAGTCTAGCTCTCTTTCTCTATCAAATAATCTAAGTTAGACAATTGAAAAACTCTTAAATGCCCAAGCCTAGCTTCCTATTTATAGAAAATAGAATGGAGGGCAATTTGGACAAACTACCATCACCTCCTTACTATTCATTCTTGGTCACCAAGTAAAATGCTTGGTGACCAAGCCTTATTCTTGGCTTGCACACCAAGGTGGCTGGCCCACCCTTTCCATGGGTCATCCCATGGGTTGCCCCATGGGTTTTACCCATTCGGTGACCCACCGGTTCGATCCATGGTTCGGTTTTCATGAATTGAGCTTAACTAAATTAACATTGAGCCTTGACTTGGGCTTAAACCACTAATCACTTGGGCTTGTTCATTCAAATAATAGGACTAATTAATAATCCAACTCAAATGAATTAACATTAAGACTTAACTTAATTCTATACTACAAATCGTATCCTATACGTACAATTCACGTATTCTCTCCGTATAATACTCGTACGATAATCATATTGTACTTTATATTTACTCATCGTATTATACATAGATACTAAATAACATCATACTTGTATAACACAAGCTCTAGCAATAACGAAATTCTTCTACATCTTTCATTTCCTTCTCGGAAATCAATATACTCAACCCTTAGGTTTTAAGTCCGCAGGCGAAAACTCCTTTTGCCATAAATAAAATATTATCAGATATTTCATCTTATCTCGATATTCTATCATTACTCGTTTCTCGGAATTTCAAAATAATTTCCCGAACAGAAACGGATGAATAGTGTTTTTACAGAAATTTCTCGAAAAACATTTATTTTCGTCTTGGAAATTCTAAACAATTAATTCTAACACGTAGCCAGGTTACTAACCACGTTAGCACATTCTAGGTCATAGAACGACTTTCACATAGCTTACTCACATAATAAATTAATTAAATTCATTTAATTCACATAATCAAATAAAAATTTAATTGTCATAAAAATCCAAATTTCTCGAGCGTTACACTTAAACTACCGAATTTGACTTGTCTGGGACATCCTTTGGCGTCACCATCCCAGTTGGACTTAACTTTGCTATAGAGTACATTCCACCCTTAATTGCTTCATTACATTCCTGATCCATGATTCGAATCATTACTCTCCGATCCATATTGAATTGGGGTTGACCGCTCTGCACAGGGTAATTCCAAACTCGATGTTGATTACTCCCAATTGTTGTCCAAAAAGTAAAATCCATTTCATTTATTTTGACTTTATTGGATCAGACGTCTTTTTCTACAATATCAACGCGTCGTGCGGCTTTTACCCATGCATCATCTATTCTCCTTCGTTCAGTTGATTCTTCTTTCATCAGAACTTTGATCATAGCATTCTCAGATTCCAGCTCTAATATCTTATACTCTGCCAAAGAGTGCTTCTGTTCAAGCATCGCATATCGGGTAACACAATTTTGAATTGTTGCATCTCTTTGCTCCACAACCGCCTGCCGTTCTTCAGCCTGCTTTTCTAACTCATGAATACTATTTTGTAATTCTAAATTTATATCATAAAATTCTTCAAATAAATTATCCTCAGGTTCCTCTTCTTCCTCTTCTTCCTCACTCTCAGCTGCTACCTCTGCAACTAGCTCGGGTGCAACTATTAGTTCTTCACTCACCACGTAGATATCTCTAATCTCTTCTTCGTCTGACATCACATTAACCTAGTTAGTGATTAAAGGTGTCTCAACGGTCTCATTCACTCCATTGTTAACATTTTCAGCTGCCATTTTCAAATATTGCCACAAAACAAGGGTTAATTGACATGCCACATAATATCCCTATACTCTGACCGACCAATTAAATACCAAATAAACTTAGGTAGGTCATACTAGCGAAGGAATTCCCCGTCTCTCTCCTCCTAGTTCTTGTCTCACATCTCAGCCAGGGATCATATCCCTAAGCTTTGATACCAACTGTGACGCCCCCAAAACAGGTATACATCATCCATCTTGAGTCGCCAAATACATGGTACATAAATCAAATACAAATTTCTTTAATACAACTGTCGTGTAAAAATACAACAAAACATAGCCAAGAGTTTAAACAAGAATATTGCCTTCTAGAACATATCCACTCTCAATGGAGTCCTCATTACATTTATTATCACACTATTTCATAGAATAGTGAGGACTACTAAAACAACAATCTGGACCGTCAATCCGTTCCCCGACCAGTCCCAGCTATATTCTCATTTCCTGAAGAGAACACTGAAAGAAAAGGGTGAGCTCAACTAGCCCAGTAAGAAATATTATGACTAAGATAATGCAGAATAAATTATTCTTAGCCTTCAACAGTCTAACAACTGATAGAATACAATAGACAACAAGTTTTAGATCAACAACTGCAGCGGAATAAACAATCCATTAGAAGAGTCAAGTAGAGCATGATATCTACTATCTTTTATGATTTAAAAAGATTTTCATTAACTTTATCGGTGAGACTCAACTTAATAAATAAAATCTAATCATCCCTGCACCACGGCCAAGGATATTCATGTAATCATCAATGGTCATGATTATATCGAATAATCCCTGATAATAATCATACCAAAAACTATCCATCAATTAACTACAGGCCAATGAGGACTTTTACCACATCATTCATTACATTACGGTCATGATTATACTGAGTAATCCCTGGACATATTCATACCAATCCATCTATGCACGTAAGACAAAGATGACTTTCATCACAATATAAGCATGAGGATGATGACAATGACATAATAATTCAATAAAACAAGTTCAAGGATAAATTTTAAAAATTTATAATTTAATTTATCCAGAATTCAATAACGTTCAAATTATCAACATGATACTCCTTTGTGGAGTAAAATTCAAGAATGCTCAGAAGAATATTTCCATGAAAACATACTGGATGAAGCGCAAATATCAAGGATATTCTACTAATTTCATGGAGTATAGAAGCCAAAACTTTAACCAACTGAGTATAATAGAATATATGAAACTGCAAATGAATTTTCACCCGCCATGCTGTAATCCACGTAGACAGATCATTTCCACAATTTAATAAGGAATGAATACGAAGGGTCATTCATCATGTATGTGGTAGTCCGCGTAGACATGTTATTCCAACAGAATAATAAAGAATGGAATAACAGAAGAATTCACCATGCATGCGGTAGTCCACGTAGACAGGTTATTCAAATAGAATAATAAAGAATGGAATAACAACCCTTTCGAGTATTGAAAGAAAATAATTCTCTTCATGAATATGTAAGAAATAATACCCTTACCTTAGAAGAAAACTGGATACTGGAATAGTGAGGTAGCAGACTTCTCTTCTTCTTTCTCTTTATAATTTCTCTATAATAATTGCTCTTGTGAGACTTAGTGAATTGGGGAGAAATGAAGTAAGAATGAGTTTCTATTTATAGGAAAATATAGTTTCAAGAATTGCACATTTTGGGGATCAAAATATTACAGTATAATACCTTCCTCTTTTTCTTCATTTTTAATTTAGTCCTGCAAGTATTATCAAACTTGCACCACCTCCCCTAATAGTAAATCATGTGAATTAATAGTTCATTCATGTGACTCAATAGTATAATCATGTGAAAAAATTAATTACAATATAGTACCTTAATTTATACCTCCATTTTTAATTTAGTCATGCAAGTATTATCAATCTTGCACCAACTCCCCTAATAGTAAATCATGTGAATCAATAGTATACACATGTGAACACATAGTTATAAGTATATGAATTAATAGCAATTAATTGCTCATTTATCTGGTGAATTACCTGATTGGTCAATATAACCTCCAGACATCAATTATTATCAAAATAAATATCGATTTCCACTAACACTAATAATTCCCACACAATGGAACTATCAATTTCATCTTTAATCAACACGAACTTATTCATCATTAATATTATAACTCACAATATTTAACAACCAGGTTGTTCCCAGGAAAGAGGGGGCTTTCCAATAAGGATTTCTCCCTATTGGCGCGCAATTAGATTATCTAACCTCTCCTTGACAGAACTTCTAGACATTGTCAATATTGCAATTAATAATATGAATAACTTTGTCGTCTCAATTATTAATTTAATAATATATCATATTATGCAGATGATACTGTGACAATAATTGAATCAATAATATGAGAGATATGATACATCAATTACTGTAGCAATAATTGAGTATAATTGAGTGACTTCTTACGTAAGCATCAATAATCAATCTGGTGTGCTACTTCTGTAAACCACGCAGTAATCTTTGTACTTTACTACTAGGGTAGTTCAACAGTTTTAACGGTAACACTTTCGTCGTTATTTTTATAAAAAGATAATTCTGTCGTTTTCTAACTACGACAATACTTCCGTTATGGGGTCCACCAATGATTGTGTCGTCGTACGGATATTCCCCAATAAAAAGAATATTCCCCGACCAAACGAATATTTTATAACAACTTGCTTACTTTGTAAAAAATTTCATATATCACCCTTAACTTTAACCTTTTTATCAATTTAACCATTTATGAAATAAAATAATAATTATAAGAAAATTGAATACTTTCATTTCATAAAATTCGGGGTCTTACAATATTCCTATGCAAAATAATTAAATTAAACACATTAAGTTCCAATTCCCAATTTGTTATGTGCAGTGAACAGATATTCCTATTCAATTCACGACCCTAATTATTCGTCTCATGCAAATAATCAAGCATATATGTTATCATGTCCAGTTCTAACCCTAAATTTCATCTTTCGAATCCATCTAGAGCAACACTGTAATTACTAGCCAAATAATTAATCAATACGCACAAGACATGATAAACAATTCACCTTGGCATAAATAATTGGACTAAATTAAATAATTAATTCATAGACATAAAAGGTTCAATTTGTAGTCTTAATAAAGGAGTTAGTTCATAACGAAAAATAAAACCAACAATCTCATGAAAATCATCTTGAAAGAATTACACAATTAAAAATAAGAAGAAGAAAAAATCTTAAAGAAAATCTCCCAAGCTTCAATCTTCAATTGGAATTCTTCTCCACAAAATCTCTCTTGGTTCCTGATTAGACTCCAGTTATGAATGAATCTCCTAATCTAATGTAGTGTATCTCTAATCTAATCTATGTAATCTCCCTTTATTTTATGTCTTACATCATGTATTTATAAATTACAAGTCCAATTTTTAGTTTAGGAGGAAACCCAATCCAATTTGGAGTAAAAAAAGTGTCAAAATTTGCCCCAAAACGCGTCCAAGCTTAACCAGGCCCTTCCCGGTGGCTCCCAAAGTTCATTCATGGCACTGCATCATCGCTTGCCTAGCGCCAAAGTATTTGGGAATAAGCTTGAAATTGGTGCCCCCGCGCTGGCCTCTTTTTCGGGAATTTTTTGCTCTAACGTCCTTTGGGAAAATGGCCATAACTTCTTCGTCCAAACTCCAATTTTGATGATTCAAGATGTTTCGGAAAGAAGAGACGTAGATCTACAACTTTTATTCTTTAAGTTTTTAGAAATAAGGTCCGGAGAAATACTGAAATTGGATCTGAAGTGGCTGCTATGTAAATGGCAAGCCGAAAATGCGAATCTAACCACCCCAAACGTCGATCCAAGTAACTTTTGTCCCAATTCCTACAAAACAACATAAAACATGCATGAATAGACACAAACACTTAAAAACTATTCTAAAAGACTTGAGAACAACAATAAATTAAGCCCGGATATATCCAATTAATGGGTATATTACTCATTCATTAGTAATACTATTAAGGGATAATAATATTACTAATGAGTTAAAGAATTATTCAATGTTTGATTATGTGGCTAAATATTAGCTAATTTATTATTTGAGTAATAGTATTATGATATAAAGTGCATTATGCTAATTGGAAGATCAATCTTATTAATTTTAGGTCTTTCATAAGAGATTAAATTAGATTGCTTAGTAGTAATCAGCGATACATGCAAGTTTTCTAACTCAAACTCGAGTTAATAATTTTTCAGAATGCTAGTGGTTTAATTATTGATAATTATTCCACATCTATGATTATTGATTCTCACTTAGTGCATGTTGTATGTTCATCAGGTATGAAAGGTTAATCACCTTCATTACCATAAGGTTCAGTTAAATTGTTCATGGTCGTTGTTGACCTCCAAACATTGTTGATTTAATCATTCAATTATTGAAACTTGATTCATTATATTTCACAATCATTATATTGTTGTAAGTTTGATAGCTTATTCCTTTTCAATCATGATATATCTTCATTGTACTTAAACTTGCTGGGCAAAATTGTTGCTCACCCTTGCTATATCATGATAACATTTTCAGATTAAGACAAAGGATTGAATAAGGACAAAAGCAAAGGCAAATTCTAGAATTGGATTATTATGCAGTTAAAATTGTAAAAGTATTAGATGCAAATGACATTGTAAGTCGTGTAGGATATGAATGCATGTATTAAGTTAAGGTTATAGACCTTGGGAATTATGTGTAAAAGTTTATTGTATAAACAATTTATGTTTATATCTTCCGTAATAGTTATAGAAATGATGAATCGTAATGTACCAGGTCTAACGTAAAAGGTACTCGGATTTGGGGGCGATACAGTTGGTATCAAAGTTGTAGGTTATAAACCTTAGGTAGGGTTACCTTAGGCTAATAACCGCTGGGATGAGGATAAGGACTAACTCAAATAGAGTTAATAAGGCGATAAGATTCAAAGACGAATCTCGATAAGTTATAAAAGATCCAGAGTTACCTAACTCTGATAATAAAGATGAACAGTAGTAATGAATAGATAAAGTCTAAAAGACTAAAAGTATAAAGGGGAAAGGAGATCATAAAACAAAATGATCATAACATATAAATGAATCATAATATAATACGATGAGATCACACCGTGATCTGATAAGGTCATAGTAGGGAGAATGATTAATCGAATGATTGAAAATTTTACGGCAAAATTGTTGTGTATCAGTTGTACTGTGACGCCCCCAAAAATAGGTATACATCACCCATCTTGGGTCGCTAGATACATGGTACAGAATACAAATACAAACTTTAATATACAACAAGAGAGCTGTGAGTTTTAATACAAATATTGTCTTCTAGACAATATCCACTCTCAGAATAAGTCCTCATTACATTTATTGTCACACTATTTAACAGAATAGTGAGGACTACTAATGATATCATCTGGACTGTCAATCTGTTCCCCGACTCGTCCCAACTATATTCTTATTTCTTGAAGAGAACAGTGAAAGAAAGGGTGAGCTTAACTAGCCTAATAAGAAATATTATGACTAAGATAATGCAGAATAAATTATCATTAGTCTTTAACAATGTTAAACTAATAAAATACAATAGACATCAAGTTTAACTGCAGCGGAACAAGCAATCCATTAAAAGAGTCAAGTAGAGAATAAAATCTACTATCTATTATGATTTAAAAAGTTTTTCATCACTTTTATCGCTGAGACTCAGCTTAATAAATAATCCACATCATCAAATCATCCCTACACTATAGGCCAAGGATATTATTTAGTATCACAACCACGAATTATCCATGCACTACGGGCCAAACATAATCGTGTTTTCATCAACGGTCCTGATCATGCCATAAAACAATTCATCTTTGCTCCCTTGGCAAGAGAATCCATAGCCATAATCATACCAAAAGCGTCCATCAATGCACTACGTCAATGATGACTTTTTCCACATCATTTGTAACATTACGGCCATGATTATCTTAGAATAATCCTTGGTCATAATCATACCAAGTCCATCTATGCACTACATGCCACAGATGACTTTCAACAAAATATAAACATGAGGTTGATGACAATGATATAAGAATTCAATAAAACAAGTTCAAGAATTAAATTATTCAGGAACTAATAACGTCCAAATTGTCAACATGATACTTCTTTGTAGAGTAAAATTCAAGAATGCTCAGAAGAATATTTTCATGAAAAGATACTGGATGAAGCGCAAATATAAAGGATATTCCACTAATTTCATGGAGTATAGAAGTTAAAACTTTAATCAACTGAGTATAATAAAGAATGGAATAACAAAAGAAATCACCATGCATGCGGTACTTATGTATACATGTTATTCAATGTAATAATAAAAATAACGGAACCGTGTCAGGTAATACATACCAAGATGGATATTCCAATAGAATAATAAAGAATGGAATAATAAATGAAATCACCATGCATGCGGTAGATGTATAAAAGTTATTCCAATAGAATAATAAATAACGGAACCGAAGTCAAAGTAAATTCGCACCGCAAGCAGGATGTTCCAACAAGATAATAAATAATGGAATAACAAATGAAATCACCACGCATGCGTGCAGACTTTGATAGGCAAAGTTATTCCAACAGAATAATAAATAACGGAACCAGTCGTACAAAAACGCATGCACAAGATATTCCAATGTAATAATAAAGAGGCGGAACCGGTCCGGCGATAAACTTATGCAACGAGGATATTCCAATGAATAATAAAGAATGGAATAACAGGAGAATTTCACCAAGTATAGGGGTAGCATCACAGATACAAAAGTTATTCCAATGTAATAATAAATAATGGAATAACAAAAGTTCTCTTCATGAATATGAAAAAAATAATACCCCTTACGATGCAACAAATAATATCCCTTACCTTTGAAAGAAGAGTACTCCGACTGGTAGGGCGAGGATATACTCGAAGAAAACTTGCACTACGCTCAAAACTTTCTTAAACTCCAAAGAAATACGCTCAAGATTATAGAAGAAGAATTCTCTATAGTTTCTCTCTAGAGTTTCAATTGAATTCGTAAGAAATAATAAAGGAATGAGCTTCTATTTATAGAAGAATGGATCGCATAGTAACTAATTCATGAACGATCTAGATTGATTTACTTTTAATCGGACGGTCAGATTTAAAGCAAAATCTTTTAATAAAATATAATATATTCTATTTATAATCTAATAAAACGAATAACTTTATAAAAGTATTTTGTTTTATATAAAAAATTTTACTACGAAAAAAACACTACGCAGTAATTATGCAATACTATGCATAATAAAATATAATATATTCTATTTATAGAATAACTTTATAAAAGTATTCTATTTTATATAAAAAATTCGCATTTTATTACATTAATAATACTAATAAAACAAAACTTATATATATATATATATATATATTATATATATATATATAAATCAACAATAATTGAATTAAATAACGTGAGATACTTAAAGAACTCATGTAGCAATAATTGAACAAAAGCGAGTGACTTCTCACGTAAGCATCAATAATCAATACTGTGTGCTACTATGCAACCACACGTATTAGTACTGTACTTTTACTACCGAGTAGTTCAATAGTATTAACGGTAAAACTTCCGCCGTTTTTTTCATAAAAATATTGTTGTCGTTTTCTCAATCCGACAATAATTCCGTTATGGGGTCCACCAATGATTGTGTCGTCGTACGAATATTCCCCAGCACAATGAATATTCCCCGACCAATCGAATATAATATAACGACTTGCATACTTTGCAAAATTTATAAATATTACCCACAACTATAACATTATATTAAATCCACACCATAATATTCAAAAAAAAAAATTGAGAAATTTAAATCTTATTCATAAAATTTGGGATTTTACATGTACTATGAATTAGTACTATTTGAACTCAGAAAAGAATGGTGAATGATAAGATACGGATTAAACAAAATTCGTATGGAGTAAGTATGGAGCTAGGATTACGTGGGATTTCAATTGATGACTCATGTCAGCAACTAAGTTGTATGATTCCTTGTATGGGCGGGAAATTTGTACTTGGTTTTAGAAACACTTAGCTTCCTATATCGATATAGTGGTTAAGTTGAACAATTCTTTGTATGGGCGGGGAATTGTCCTTGGTGTAACAACCGCTTAGCTTCCTATATTGATTAGTGGTTGAGTTAACCAATTCTTGTATGGGCAGGGGATTGTGTTTGGTTCGACAACCATTTAGCTTCTGGTAGTGATAATCATTAAAATATTTGTGTCGCGCTATTTGTTATATACATGTTGAGAAGGTGATTCTTTTCTCATGTGTATAACGGATAGGTAGAGGATATAAGATTAGGTGCGAGTTTTTAAAACTCATACTTATAGTAAGTTTGTGACACATAATCGTATGGTATGTTTTTGAACCTCTAAGCATATGGACAGTTCTTGATTGGTTCTTGAACTACGTATTGCTAGGATAAGTTCCGAAACTCATATTATCGTGGAAAGTTCTTAAACTCATAACGTGTGGTAAGTTTAATAAACTATACTAGGGTATAGATAAGTTGTGAATGGAGTATTGAGGATGATAGGAATAAATAGACTTATTAAGCAATGGATCATTATAGAAAGTGGAGTTGATGGTGGAAGCATAGGTATTCCAAATCTTCTAGAAAGTGGAGTTGATGGTGGAGTTGATGATGTAGTATGACAAAGTCACACAATGACGGAATCCTCAAACGGGATATAAACACAGTACGGTATCATGACGTCAGAAAATATTTTTAGAATTTTAAAGATAAACTATTGCCAACTGGATTTGGCCAGAACCATTTCTATTAAAATTTGAATTATTGGTATGAATCTAAGCTATTTGATTTAGCTAGACAATGTTTATGAAAAATTCAAAGTATTCTTGAAAATTTATCCCGAATCAAATTGTACTTTTGGTGCGGAATCCTATGATAAGACCGAGGTGAACTATGTCGATTTGATAAAATAATCCAATCTATGATTAAAGTACTAGCATCGGTAGTTTACTTTCTTTGTGATTGTAAACATACCTATTAATTTGTTGTTTTACGGAATAAATACCGTTAAACTATGTTTTCATGATCTATATAACCCCTCAACATGATATGAAAATTTTTACACTTTAGAGTGATATTTTGGGTAGTCTATGATGATGTGTATGGAATAGTATGAACTCGTTGCATACGGGTAGAATCTGATATGATTGAATAAAGGTTATTATGAAAACCTAGTTTTGGTGAATGAAAGAAGTAGAGTGCAGTAGGCTGTAATTTCGGGGACGAAATTCTTAGAAGAAAGGGTGAATGTGACAACTCGAGAATTTAGACGATTAATAAAATCTTAGATGATTAAATAATAAGACCTAGACTGAAAATAGAGTTTGGATTTAAATTTTTTATGAAGGACTTATGTGATTGTTTATATTTGTTTATTATATAAATAAGTAAAAGAAAACTATTTAGCCTAATATTATATATTAGGAATGAGAATTAAATAACTTAATGGTTATAGTAATTGAAGAATGCTAGTATTTAAATTTATGTACTAGTAAATCAATGAAATGAATAATAATCAATAGATGATTAGTTGATATGATTAATAATAAAAATGGGAGTAAGTTAAAACCCAAAATTTGAGTTAGGGAAAGAATTTTGAAGCACTGACTGTTCGGTTGCGTCCGGAACATCAAGATTAGTCGGAAAAAGGCTGTAAACACAAAATATGTCAGGGTTGACTTTTTGGTCAAAGTCAACAGTTGACTTTTAGGGAGAAAAGTCAAAATCGGAGATAGAAGTGGAATTTGAAGACGCAAACAAGATAATTGAGTCCGGAACGTCAAAATTAGTAAGAATAGACTCTAAACACGAAATATGTCGGGGATGACTTTTTGGTAATAGTCAATAGTTGACTTTTTCAGAGAAAAGTCAAACTTAAATTTTGGAGATGAATTTGAAGAAACAGAGGTGCCCATGACGTTGGGAGTATCAAATTTAGTAAGAATCGACTATAAACTCGAAAATTTGAGTTTTCGGGTCTGAAAGTTAAAAACAAAATTAAATACACAAAACGAGGAATTAAAAGCGAGACCCACAAGGGCCAAATCTGCTGGAAATTTCTAGCACATGGGCAGCCACCTAACCTCACCCACTCCTCACGAACTCTCACCTAATCCTAACCACTCCATCTCTCTCCTAAATGTTTATTCTTTTAACTAAAGGAAAAGGCAAATAAAGAGAAACATTTCCTCTCATTTTCCCTTGAATACCAGACCAAATAGAGAGAGAAGAAGAGGGAGAAGGCTGCCATTGATGGAGAAAAGAAAGAGAGGAGAAGAAAAAATCAAGAGGATTATCACAAAAGGTATAAAATCCTAACTAGTTTATGTATTTGATTTTTAATTATTTTGAACCATGAAGTTTATGATCTTGAACATGAGAACACTAAATCTACTAGTTAGATGGTGTTTTATGCATAGATCTAACTATTTTGGGTATTAAAAGTTTAATCAAACAAGAAAAGCAAAACAGAAAACCATAAGAAAATATAGTGGACTACTGTCCCTAAAAGGAAAAATTGGGATTAGCTAGGATGTTCAGAAAATTCGGGATTAGCTAACCTATTCAGAAAATTCTAGGCTTTTGGTATGTTATAGTACACTAAATAAGCTTTCCATAGACTTTAGAATGGACTAATTCCGACTTCGAAGGGAAGAGTTATGACCATTCAAAGTAGTCGCATCAAAACTATCTAACCAACTCGGGTCAGTCCTTTTACAGGGAATTTCTGGACATTTTTAGGGCCTGTTTTAGGCTGCCTAAGAGGTCCAAAATTGATGGGTGATATTTTTTAAAAATAGTTTGGTATGACATGTACAACATATCCAAAAATCAGATTAATCGGAATTACGAGTAATGTAGCGCATTTAAAAATCGCAGAAAGTAATTTATTTTACATACAAGAATCGCATTTGGCAAAGACACCTGTTGATCAAAGAACAAGGCCAGGAGCACCCAGCTCCTGTTGGTGCCGCCGGTGTCTGCCGTACAGGCTGCCTACTTAGGTTTTGACACGTTGTTTTTGATGAGTTCCGTGATTGGTTTTCGCGGTTAGAAATTTTTCTAAAATACTATAACATGAGGTCTATAACATGCCTAAAATTTCGCTGTTATATGACTTAGGATTTGATAATTAAAAATGAGCGAACATGCATGTCAGAACTAAAATTTGAGCGAACGCCGAGCGTCGACACGTCGAGTGACTTTGACATTTGACGTTTCGAATTGCATTCCGGCGAAATAATAAGTCATAATAAATCTAATAAAGTCTTACGAGGCGATATTTGACTATAAATGGTATTTTACATCGAGAAACTTTTTTTCAGGCATAAATAAAGTAATAAAAATATGTAATAAATATAAATTACATATTTAAGCGAAATAAAAAATATAGTTGCCTATAAAATAATTTTGTGGTGCAACGAAGAATGTAAAACCTTTGAAAAATTGTATTGATCATAAAAATGATATTTTGAGGTTTTCGGTGCTCAAAATGTGTTTTTTTAGTTGAGATTTATGTAGCAGAATAATCGTAAAATGAAAAATAAAGCGAATGTGCTAGAAAAATAAAATATGTATATATGAGAAAATGGTACATGTTGACTCGTATTGAGCAGATAAAAATGATATAAAAATTATTTAAATTAAAGAAATAATATAGTAAATTGAGTTTTACTATAAAAGCTATGCATTAGCTGTTTAAATTCTGAATTTTACGAGTAAATGTAAAAGATAATTACGAAATGGAATAAAAATGATTTAATCTTCAAGATGTAAAATATTTACATCTTAAAATGTGTGAGACCTTTATAAGCGATTAAAATATTATTAAATAATTAATAATATTGGATGATTAAAATATTATTAAGTGATTAATAATATTATTAAATGATTTGAATATTATTAAATGATTAATAATATTTGATAAGAATTAAAATATTATTATATGGTTAATAATATTGATAAATGATTAAAATATTATTAAATGATTAATAATATTTGTAAATGATTAATATTCTATTAAATGATTAATAATGTTATGAAGTGATTAAATATTATTAAGAGATTAAAATATTATTAAAGGATTAATAATATTAGACAAAAGTTTAAGATAATATTTAAGTGATAGTAATACTATTAAGGGATAATAATATTACTAATGAGTTAAAGAATTATTCAATGTTTGATTATGTGGCTAAATATTAGCTAATTTATTATTTGAGTTATAGTATTGTGATATAAAGTGCATTATGCTAATTGGAAGATAAATCTTATTAATTATAGATCTTTCATAAGAGATTAAATTAGATTGCTTAGTAGTAATCAGCGATACATGCAAGTTTTCTAACTCAAACTCGAGTTAATAATTTTTCAGAATGCTAGTGGTTTAATTATTAACAATTATTTCACATCTATTGTGAGACCCCAGATTTTATGAATAAATATTTAATTTTTTTGAAATATTTTATAAATATTATGGTGTGGATTTGATATAATGTTATAGTTGTGTGTAGTATTTAAAAATTTTGTAAAGTATGCAAGTTGTTATAATATTCGATTGGTGGGGAATATTCTTTTTGTGGGGAATATTAAATGCATTTACACAACAATTAAGTGGACCCCTAGCGGAAGCTAATCGTCGTAGTTAGAAAGCGACAAAAATATTTTATGAAAATAACGGCGGAAGGTTTTACAATAATAATCTTGTTGAACTACCCGGTAGTAAAAGTACGATGTCTGGCGTGGTTGCGTAGTAGCACACGGTATTGATTATTGATGCTTAAGTGATAAGTCACCGGTTATCTTGCATTATTGCTACAGTAATTGATGCATCATATCTCTCATATTATTGATTTGATTATTGTCACAGTATCATCTGCATAATATGTTATTTTATTGAATCAATAATTGAGACGACAAAGTTATTCATATTATTAAATTGCAATATTTGCAATGTCTAGAAGTTCTGTTAAGGAGAGGTTTGGTCACCTAATTGCTCGCCAATAGGGAGAAATCCTTATTGGAAAGCCCCCTCTTTCTTGGGAACAACCTGGTTGCTAAATATTGTGAGTTATAATATTAATGATGAATAAGTTCGTGTTGATTAAAGATGAATTTGATAGTTTCATTGTGTTGGGATTATTTGTGTTAGTAGAAATCGACATCTATTTCGATAATAATTGATGTCTGGAGGTTATATTGTTCAATCGGGTATTCGGGACACTTTTAGGTGTCGCCGATTACGAGTTACTATTCACGAGTTTCTTATTATTGAGTTACTATTCATGAGTTACTATTCATGAGTTACTATTACGATTTATTCACGAGTTACTATGAGTTAGTTATTCACGAGTTACTATTCATGAGTTACTATTCACGAGTTACTATTCATTCACGATTACTATTCACTCTAGTATTGTTCACTTTCGGGTATTTGGGTACAATATTATTCCATGAGGAGATGTCTTTAATTTTTACGTAGTTGGTTGAAATTATAATAGTAAATCAATATGGATCGTTGATTTAAAGTCTTAATAGTAACTTGTCCCTTCAATATTACCAAGGGTTAATTGCCCCTTCGTAAATAGTAGTTGTCTCTTCAATATTACCAAGAGTTATTTGCCTCTTCGGTGTTCCAAGAGTTAATTACCCCTTCGCAAATAGTAGTTGTCTCTTGATATTACCAAGAGTTATTTGCCTCTTGATTGTTCGAGAGTTAATTACCCCTTCGCAAATAGTAGTTTTCTCTTCAATATTACCAAGAGTCATTTTGACCCTTCGTTAAGACCAAGAGCCACTCTCAGTTTTTCTATAAATAGAAGCTCATTCCTTCATTATTTCTTACAAATTGACTGAAACTCTAGAGAGAGAAATTATAGAGAGAAAGAAGAGAGTGTTTTGCCACTTCAATACTTCGATATCCAGTGTCTTTTACGGTAAGGGATATTATTTGTTGTACCCGTAAGGGGTGTTATTCTTTCTTATTCACGAAGAGAACTTCTGTTATTCCATTCTTTATTATTCGGTTGGAATAACTTTGTATCATACATACATACATAACTTGTACATACTTGGTGAAATCCTTATGTTATTCCATTCTTATTTATTCTGTTAGAATAACTGTATTGTATCTGTGGACTCCCCTATACTTGGTGAAATCCTTATATTATTCCGTCTTTATTATTACATTTGGAATATCCATGCATGTGTTTTTTCTGGGACCTGGTTCCGTCTTTATTATTACGTTGGAATATCACATGCGTGTGTTTTATAGGACTGGTTTAAAATCTTTATTATTACATTGGAATATCACATCGTGTGTTTTACAACAGGACTTGGTTTCATCTTTATTATTACATTGGAATATCATATGCATGTGTGTTTTACAGGACTGGTTAAAATCTTTATTATTACATTAGAATAACACATTACATGTGAAGTACCGTATGCATGGTGATTTCTTTTGTTATTCCATTCTTTATTATACTCGGTTGGTTAAAGTTTTGACTTCTATACTCCATGAAATTAGTGGAATATCCTTGATATTTTGCGCTTCATCCGATATCTTTTCATGGAAATATTCTTACGAGCATTCTTGAATTTTACTCTACAAAGAAGTATCATGTTGACAATTTGGGCGTTATTGGTTCTGAACAAATTAATTCGTGAACTTATTTTATTGAATTCTTATATCATTGTCATCATCCTCATGTTTATATTATGTTGAAAGTCATACGTGGCTTTTGTGTAGTGCATAGATGGACTTGGTATGATTATGACCAGGGATTATTCGGTATAATCATGACCGTAATGTTACAAATGATGTGGAAAAAGTCCTCATTGGCCCGTAGTGCATTGATGGACAGTTTTTAGTATGATTATGGCTATGGATTCTCTTCGGCCAAGGGAGCAAAGATGAATTGTTTTATGGCATGATCAGGACCGTTGATGAAAACACAATTATCTTTGGCCCGTAGTGCATGGATAATTTGTGGTCGTGATACTAATGAATATCCTTGGCCTGTAGTGTAGGGATGATTTAATGATGTGGATTATTTATTAAGCTGAGTCTCAGCGATAAATGTGATGAAAAACTTTTTAAATCATAAAAGATAGTATATTTTATTCTCTACTTGACTCTTTTAATGGATTGCTTATTCCACTGCAGTTAAACTTGATGTCTATTGTATTTTATCACTTTAACATTGTTAAAGGCTAATGATAATTTATCCTGCATTATCTTAGTCATAATATTTCTTCTTGGGCTAGTTGAGCTCATCCTTTCTTTCCTTTGTTCTCTTCAAGAAATGAGAAGCGTATTTGGGACGAGTCGGGGAGCGGAGGTGATGGTCCGGATGATAGATATTAGCTAGTAGTCCTCATTATTACATTAAATAGTGTGATAATAAATGTAATGAGGACTTATTACATGAGGACTCCATTGAGAATGGATATTATCAGAAAGTCTAATATTCTTGTTTAAATATTTGTATTTAAACTCATTGACTCTCTTGTTGTATAATTAAGATTGTATTTGATATTTTATACCATGTATTTGGCGACTCGAGAATGGGTGATGTATACCTATTTTTGGGGCGTCATGATTGGTATTAAAGCTTAGGGATATGATCCTGGTTGAGATGTGAGACAAGAACTAGGAGGGAGAGGCGGGAATTCCTTCGCTAGTGTGACCTACCTAAGTTTATTTGGTATTTAATTGGTCGGTCAGAGTATAGGGATAATATGTGATATGTTATTTAACCCTTGTTTTGTGATAGTGTTTGCGAATGACATCTGAAAATATTGAGATAAGCAATGAAGCACATGAGACCGTTGAGTCAGCTCAACCAAAAGGTAACGACTAACAACACGATAATAATCATACTGGTGGCAACGACCATCGGAACAACGATAACCATCATGGAGGAAATTATCATGCCAAGAATGGTAACCACCGGTGTAATCATGGTAATCCAAGGTAATGAAGTGGAAATTTCAAGAAGAGAATGTCATTTAGCTCAATTTTGTCGTATAGTGAAGTCAAGTCCAGCTGGGACGGTGGCACCAAAGGCGGATACGGACAACACAAAGTCGGTGGTTTCAGGGAGAGCATTTTTGCGACTTCTCAAAAAGCGAATAACCTGAACGAAGTTAGCACGGGTTAGTTAATTATAAATTGTGAAGTCTATACCTTATAAGATACCGGTTCTACCCATTATTTTATCTCTTTTGCTTGCGTTCAACTTTTAAATTTGACTCCGAAGAAGTTAGACTTTGACTTATTGGTTGAAACTTCGTTAGTAGGAGCCTTCGTTACCTCCACTATTTATAAATCTTGTTGATTCAAATCAACATTTTCACATTACCTGTTGATCTTATCTCTTTGAAAATATTTTCCTTTGATGTGATCTTAGGAATCGATTGGTTAACTACTCATCATGCTTTTCGTAAAGTTGTTAGCTTTTATATTCATAACCAACTTGTTATGTGAATTCAAGCAACCAAACCACTAAAGTCAATCACTGTCATATCAAGCCATAAGTAAAGATCCCCGATCCTTTCGTTGTTGACTTCCTTGTGTGGAGTGCACCAAAGCCAGACTTTCTGTAGGCGACATCGTGAATGAAGATGGCAAGTTGATAGGTATCATTATGAGGTGCTATCCAGGTTAAGGGATAGAAGTCACAGTTGGTATCAATGTGACGTATTATCCAAGTCTTAGATGAGGGTCACAGTTTTGAATGATATTTCTACCGTTAATAAATTTCCTGATGTATTCTTGAAGACTTCCTAGCCTACCCTTAGGCGTGAAATCGAATTTTGTATTGACCCCAAAGACAAAATCCATTTCTTAAACCCTCAAATATTTCTTCAACTAAAACGAACATAACATGCGCCAAAGACGTTGGCTCGAGCTATTGAAGATTACGATCGTAGCATTCAATATCATCGTGGAAGAGAGAACGTGGTAGCTGACGCGTTGAGTAGAAGATCGTATGTGTTTATGAGTGCGATATCGTTAACACAAAAACCAATTTCGTATAACTTACAAATGATGAAGATAGAGTTAAAGACTCTAGGGATCCACATGAAGATAACGAATATACGAGTAGAATCGACTTTAATCGATAAAGTTAAATCCGCTCAAGCTACATACTTAGAGCTGATGAATGAAGAAGGTTCAAGAGGACGTTATTCTAGAAGCAAGAATTGACAAAGAGAGGAAATCACAATCCTCGATTTAATTGGCCCATTTGAAATCCTCGGTCGAGTAGGAACTGTGGCTTATAGACTCGTTTTACCGCCAAGTATGTCGCATGTTCATAACATTTTTAACGTATCGACGTTACGTAAATATGTGGACGACCCATACCACATTATTGATTTAGAACCGGACGAGATAGCGGATAATTTAACGAATGAAGATGTACCTGTTAAAATCCTGGAATATATTCTACGCTTAAAGATTATACCTCAAGAGTTAGAATCTGAAATAAAGTCAAGGTATCCTCACCTCTTCGGCATACCAGGTACGTACGTAAATTTTGAGGACAAAATTTCATAAGGAGGGGAGATTGTGAGAACCCAGATTTTATGAATAAATATTTAATTTTTTCAAAATATTTTTTAAAATTATGGTGTGGATTTGATATAATGTTATAGTTGTGGGTAGTATTTAAAAATTTTGTAAAGTATGCAAGTTGTTATAAATATTCGATTGGTCGGGGAATATTCTTTTTGTCGGAGAATATTAAATGCGATGACACAATCATTAGTGGACCCCTAGCGGAAAGCAACGTCGTAGTTAGAAAGCGACAAAAATATTTTATGAAAATAACGGCGGAGGTTTCAGATTAATCTTTGTTGAACTACCCGGTAGTAAAAAAATGCGATGTCTGGCGTGGTTGCATAGTAGCACTACGGTATTGATTATTGATGCTTAAGTGATAAGTCACTCGATTATCTTTGCATTATTGCTACGATAATTCTTGCGCATCATATCTCTCATATTATTGATTCGATTATTGTCCGCGTATATCATCGCATAATATGTTATTTTATTAAATCAATAATTGAGGCGACAAAGTTATTCATATTATTAAATTGCAATATTTACAATGTCTAGAAGTTCATCGAGGAGAGGTTTGGTCACCTAATTTAATTGGCGCTAATAGGGAGAAATCCTTATTGGAAAGCCCCCTCTTTCACGGGAACAACTTTGGTTACTAAATATTGTGAGTTATAATATTAATGATGAATAAGTTTGTGTTGATTAAAGATGAATTTGATAGTTTCATTGTGTTGGGATTATTTGTGTTAGTAGAAATCGACATCTATTTCGATAATAATTGATGTACGGAGGTTATATTGTTCAATCGGGTATTGGGACACTTTTCATTGTTGAGTACTATTCACGAGTTACTATTCATGAGTTACTATTCACGAGTTACTATTCACGAGTTACTATTCACGAGTTACTATTATTACACGAGTTACTATTCACTATTCACGAGTTCTATTATTCATTCTGATTACTATTCACTCTATTCACGATTACTATTCACTCTAGTATTGTTTCACTCGGGTATTTGGGTACAATATTATTCCATGAGGAGATATGCTAATTTTTTACGTAGTTGGTTGAAATTATAATAGTAAATCAATATGGATCGTTGATTTAAAGTCTTAATTGATTTAATGTATTACCAAGGTTAATTGCCTTCGCAAATAGTACTTGTCCTTCAATATTACCAAAGTTATTGCCTCTTGTTAATGTTCCGAGGTTTACCCTTTAAGTAAATAGTAGTTGTCTCTTCAATATTACCAAGAGTTATTTGCCTCTTGATTGTTCCAAGAGTTAATTACCCTTCATGAATAGTAGTTGTCTCTTGATATTACCAAGAGTCATTTTGACCCTTCGTTAAGACCAAGAGCCACTCTCAGTTTTTCTATAAATAGAAGCTCATTCCTTCATTATTTCTTACGAATTCATTGAAACTCTAGAGAGAGAAATTATAGAGAGAAAGAAGAAGAGTGTTCTGCCACTTCACTACTTCGATATCCAGTGTCTTTTATGGTAAGGGATATTATTTGTTGTGTAAGTAAAGGGTGTTATTCTTTCTTATTCACGAAAAGAACTTTTGTTATTCCATTCTTTATTATTCGGTTGGAATAATTTTGTACATTGGATATACATACTTTGTATATGTGGCATACCCTATACATAACTTAACATATCTGTGGCGTACCCTATACTTGGTGAAATCCTTATGTTATTCCATTCTTATTTATTACATTGGAATAAACTTTGTATCTATCACGGACTCCCCTATACTTGGTGAAATCCTTATATTTATTTCGTCTCTTTATTATTACATTTGGAATATCACATGCATGTGTTTTTTACAGGACACGGTTTAAATTCTTTATTATTACTGTTGGAATATCACGACATATGTGTTTTTACAGGACTGGTTCCGTCTTTATTATTACATTGGAATATCACATGCGTGTGTTTTACAGGACTGGTTTAAATCTTTATTATTACATTGGAATAACACATACATCTGGGTACCGCATGCATGGTGATTTCTTTTGTTATTCCATTCTTTATTATACCCAGTTGGTTAAAGTTTTAACTTCTATACTCCATGAAATTAGTGGAATATCCTTGATATTTGCGCTTTATCCAGTATCTTTTCATGGAAATGTTCTTCTGAGCATTCTTGAATTTTACTCTACAAAGAAGTATCATGTTGACAATTTGGACGTTATTGGTTCCTGAACAAATTAATTCGTGAACTTGTTTTATTGAATTCTTATATCATTGTCACCATCCTCATGTTTATATTATGTTGAAAGTCATATGTGGCCTATAGTGCATAGATGAACTTGGTATGATTATGACCAGGGATTATTCGGTATAATCATGACCGTAATATTACAAATGATGTGGAAAAAGTCCTCATTGGCCCGTAGTGCATTGATGGACAGTTTTTGGTATGATTATGGCTATGGATTCTCTTCGGCCAAGGGAGCAAAGATGAATTGTTTTATGGCATGATCAAGACCATTGATGAAAACACAATTATCTTTGGCCCGTAGTGCATGGATAATTTGTGGTCGTGATACTAATGAATATCCTTTGCCTGTAGTGCAGGGATGATTTAATGATGTGGATTATTTATTGAGCTGAGTCTCAGCGATAAAAGTGATGAAAAACTTTTTAAATCATAAAAGATAGTAGATTTTATTCTCTACTTGACTCTTTTAATGGATTGCTTGTTTAGCTTTATGATTAAACTTGATGTCTATTGTATTTTATTAGTTTAACATTGTTGAAGGCTAATGATAATTTATTCTGCATTATCTTAGTCATAATATTTCTTCTTGGGCTAGTTGAGCTCACCCTTTCTTTTCATTGTTCTCTTGTGAAATGAGAATATATTTGGGATGAGTCGGGGAGCGGAGTGATGGTGGGATGATAGTATTATTAGTAGTCCTCACTATTACATTAAATAGTGTGAAAATAAATGTAATGAGGACTTATTACGAGAGTGGATATTTTCTAGAAGCAGTATTTGTATTTAAACTCACGACTCTCTTGTTGTATAATTAAGATTGTATTTGTATTACATGTACATGTATATTTGTGACTTTGAGAATAGGTGATGTATACCTATTTTCATTGTTAACCTCCAAACATTATTGATTCAATCATTCAATTATTGAAACTTGATTCATGATATTTCACAATCATTATATTGTTGAAAGTTTGATAACTTATTCCTTTTCAATCATGATATATCTTCATTGTACTTAAACTTGCTGGGCAAACTTGTTGCTCACCCTTGCTATATCATGATAAAATTTACAGATTAAGACGAAGGATTGAATAAGGACAAAAGCAAAGGCAAATTCCAGAATTGGATTATTATACAGTTAAAATTGTAAAAGTATTGGATGCAAATGACATTGTAAGTCGTGTAGGATATGAATGCATGCATTAAGTTAAGGTTATAGACCTTGGGAATTATGTGTAAAAGTTTATTGTGTAAACAATTTATGTTTATATCTTCTGCAATAGTTATAGAAATGATGAATCGTAACGTATCAGGTCTGAGGTAAAAGGTAACTGAATTTGGGGGCGCTACACAAGCTAATCTCATGGCATGCCTCTGGACCTGTTATGATTTATTATTATTATTATTCCTTTTGGGTCTAGTTAGCAAACCAAACTCGATAAATCCTGTGAACTTTTGAATAATAAGATAGTGTATGCCTCTAGAGATAACCGGCATGATCACACGTCTAGTTAGACACGTAGTATAGTTAGCTATGGAGTTTGAGGAGGAGTTAGATAAGAGTCAGGATAGGAGAACCAGCTGAAGAAGCGGTCATAATCCCCAAAGACTGAAGCTGTCCCAAAGAGCTGACTTCGGGAGATGTCTTTGAGTTTGGAGATGATGTCTTCAACTTCGGAAGATGTCTTTGGGTTTGGAGATGATGTCTTCGACTTCGAAAGATGTCTTCAGGTTCGGAGATGATATCTTCGACTTCGGAAGGTGTCTTCGGGTTCGGACATGACGTTTTGACTTCAGAAGATGTCTTCGGATTCGGAGATAGCGTTGTGACTTTGGAAAAGGCTAGATTAATGTAATAAATATTATTATTTAGATATAAACTACTCACACATAAACTAAAATGAGTTTCTAAGTAGAGAGTTATACTAGCTACGTGCAAATAAATCTAATACATGCAAGCATGCATAGCAAAGGTTGTTTAGCATTGTTATGTGGTTTAATGAATGCAATGGTTAGTCTTTGACACAATGAGCTTTCTTAACTTGTAAAATAGAAATTTTATAAGTAAATCTAACAATTGTTGAAAGTAAATAGAAGAGACCGAACCTAGTTTAAAAGTTTCTTAACATGTATGTGTGAAACAAACTGAACTAGAATACATGACTTAAGTAATATTTCACGTATAAAAACATGATACGAGTATATGGGACTAAAATTTGCTAAAATATTTCTAAGGTTGTGAAAAGTAAGAACAATGTGGATTATACATCTATGAGTTTTAATGTGTATAACATACATAGATAGAAATATGTTTCATAAATGTATGTTGATATATATGTCAAAGTGTGTGAGACTAACGAATACCTACACGTACATAAATAGGGTAATATAGTTCATTGAGGTGATTTTATGCTATAAGTGGTAATCAACGCAAAAGGCAAGTTTCCCTAACTCAACTCGAGTTATTATTTTTCAAAGTATGTTAGTGGATAATTATTGTTGATTATTCCACATTCACTGATTATTAATGAATATTCGCATTTATTACAAGTTCCCTAACTTCATTCTTATAATTGAATGCAAGTATATAGACCTTATTTCTTGCTATGAAACTTCGAATTATTGTTATATCAAACATACTTACATTGAACAAATATCTACATTCGTATGATTATTATTCCTAAATCAGAAATTTATTTTGGTATCTTGATTCATGATTTCGAGAATTGAACTTACTGTTCCTAAAGGTTGTCTAAGCTATTTGATTCTGCTAGACTAATATCGTGTGTTAGAAAGTTATCCAAACCAATTGACTTGGTGCGGACTCTTATAAATCTACTGAGATGAACAACCCTCGTTGAAGAGGAAATTATATAATTGTCGGAAAACCGATGTGCGCAAATACTAGCATGTTTAAATGTTATGCATAACGTAGGGTACTTTAGGCTGATCACCTGTTGTACTCATTTATATTGAATTTTCAGTATAATACTGTTAATTCTAGCAAGAGTTTTTAGTCCCCAGTGACTACTTAGTGTAAATTCTTATTGAATCTTAAAATGATTAAACCTTTGAATATTGTCGATATCCTTCAGTCGTTATCAACACTTATTGAGAACTATTGATACTTCTTGTTATTCTTAAACTATCATTTACTTTTATACCTTTGAGATTCAAACTTCATAAATGATTATCATTATTGCTATATTACTTGCTGAGCAAACTTGTTGCTCATTTTTGCTTCTCTAAAAACATTACAGTTAAGGCAGAGCAAGGCGGTACTTCAGGAAAGGACAAGGCTACGGAATATCTTAGTCCTTTAAGTGTAGGAGAATTATTATGATTATTGTTATAATAATGTATTAAGGATGATTAATTTGTGTTGAAGTTTAATCACTGGAATGTTGTAGTAACGGTCACGAGACCTTGGGACGCGAATATTTATATTATATCAATGTAAATTATTCTATTATTCCGTTGTTGATGATTTTAGTATGATATTAGAATTTGTACGTGATGCACCGAATTCGAGATATGAGTGTATGAATTTGGGGACGCCACAAGAAGAACCGATTATAGTAACAGAATCGGTAGCCATATTTCTTGTAAATATATATAGATAATAATTGTCTTAAGATTGTTAGTAAAATTGAAAGGACACTACATAGATAAACATATCTTAAGTTACCAAACTACAGAATAAACTTGTCAAGGCTAGTACTAAGTACTATGTCCTTAAAACAATTATGCCCTTCATATGGTGCTTAGAGTTGATAGCACTTGTCTCCAGGATACAATGACAACATATACTATAGTAGCACTCCAAATAGTATATCCAACGAACCAAAATAAATGCTCAGAACTCTCTCTCAAAATAACTATGAAAACTGATGAACAAATGAAGACTTTATAATGTTTGAATTCTTGTGAATGAGTGAATGAAATGGTTGCCCCCTCCTATCTATTTATAGGAGGGTAAGTAACCCATCAGAAGGGTCACAACCCATTGGAAAGGTATGATTAAGCCAAAAATGACGTAGTTTTGGCTTTAAACAGAAAAGGCGTGTCTGCTTAAACCATAAACAACGTAGTTTTAGGCTTAGTAGAAAAAAATGACATAGTTTAAGGTTTAACAAAAAAGGACACGTCCGTTCAGTCAAAACGGCGTAGTTTTGGGGCATCCGTTTAGGCAGATAGCCTTTCCCAAAATGACGTAGTTTAGACGCGTAAGTTTGGCAGATATCGTTTCCCAAAACGACACAGTATTGATAATAAATAATATTTATCAAAACGACACAGTTTTGATAATAGAACTAAAACAAAATAAATTTTAAATTAAATTTTATCCAAAAAATTATATACAAAGACACAGACCCACGAGCCACGCGTGCTGAGAGCCAAGGGGTTGGCCGTGGTATATGCGTGTGAGTTGAACCAAGCCTTGGCTAGGTCCCCTCCCTTCCACAAAAGTGGGGTGCCCCTTGGAGCCCAAACCCAAGAGCAATTTCCTTGTATATAAACATATTAAACTTGTTCTTAACCGATGTGAGACTTGGCTACCTACATATATTTATTTTCATTTATCATTTCCAAGGATAATCTTTAGGAGTTAATATCTCATTCATTACTCCATAGATTTGAGTTTCCAAACACTTAATTTAATCTACTCCATTACTCATGGAATAGAACACATTAATATGTGGATTCACTTTAAATAATTAATTAAACCCACTTTAATTTAGTTTTGGCTCAATTTCTAACATACACAAGGTCCATTATTTCCACTCAAGGGGAGGGAGATCGAAAGAATACTTTATGTATGAAAAAGGATATTCACCTTTCTCGATATGAGAATGAGGCACCGAACAAGCTAATACCATAAACCCCCTATTATCCTGAATTTTTTGCAATAACAAAAGTGGATCCGAAATACCCTCGTACTGAGAAAGGTTGAATGGTTTGACATTATCCCCAAAACAATTATTCTCACCAAAAAATGGGGAATGACTCCACTTGCTCCTCGAGGCAACTTTAAAGAAAACATAACAAGAATGGTCTGAATGGAGGGGTAGACTAAAACTTTTCTCTAAGAGAACTAGTGTGGAACCAAGACGAGAAGTGACAACATATATAGGAGGGGGACATTGCACACACGAGAACCGAGGTACCACTAGAACTATCGCACCACAATCTTTGCATAAAACCCTTTCTCGACTTTTAGGCTTTTGCACGAGGGGTAAAATGTGGGTCTCAGAGACGAAGTCAGGATTTGTTCTTGGGGGGGTCAAAAAAAAATTTAATAGCATAAAATATATTCATCACTAAAAAATAAAATTTCACCATTAAAACATATTTTTACTAAAATAAAAATAATATAGTAATATAATTTGATTTGACAAAAACAACAAAATATAACAAAAAAAATCTTTTAGAACATATCAAAGTTTCGTCAGACCTTAGGGGGGTCGTGGCCTTATAAAATTTCCAAACCAAACCAAATATATAAGTGAGTTTTATAAAATTTCAAACCTTAGGGGTGAGTCTTACCGAATTTTCAAACTTTGCGGGGGTCGTGGCCCCCTCCAGTCTACATGTGGCTTTGTCCCTGGTGGGTCTAGTCTTGTCACGCAAGCATGTGGGACATATAGAGCCTAACGCGTGGCAGCATGCACACCACCTTATCAAGAAACATGTAGCTGAGAGCCATGTGTAACAACTACCTATCAGACAACGCCATGTTACATTCTCGGGCATAGCCATGTGGACCTCTTCCATAGGCCAAGTGAAACACCCCCCCTCCCCCCTCTCCCCCTCCCCCGTTCCTATTCCCCCCTCCCGCAAGGTAGGAACCAAAACACTGTATGAAGACCTAAACAGGTCTTAGGGCTCTCAGTAGAAGGCATTTATGATGAGCTTGGCAGTATTGGGATATCTAATTAAGGGCCTAGCTTGGTGTCTAGGGAAACAAGACTGCCGAGAGAATGATAGCCCTATCAGACGATAATGGCTTTGGCAATAATATAGAGCCCACTCGGGCACATGACTTTAGGTGGCGCATGTAACCTACCACGTGGCATAACCCGAGCATACCACGTGGCCCTAGGTTCTTGTTCACTATATATAAGAGTCACGACTTGACATTTGATAAGAAATATTAGCCTAGATAGAGAGAAATATTATGTTTAATGTTATCGTCGTTCTCGCATGTTTACCTTCTCGTAACTCTCTAGACTATTCCAGCCTCCGTGAATAGCATTTCACATTGATATTTATCAGTTTGTTACCGTTATTCACGGTATCCCCTACGAAGAGTCTGACTTCGATGCATTCCACACAAAGAAGTCATCAAGGTTCGGGGCTCTTTACTTATAGCTCTGATACCAACTGTGATGACCCCAAAATAGGTCCACAAAACCCATTCTGAGTCGTCAAATACATAGTACAGAAAATAACTACAAACTTCATTATTACAATTGTTAGATGCAAAATGACGACAACACATATGTATGAGTTTTAATACAAATATATGTAATTTCGTGGTGCCGCTCAACCACAACACCTTACACGTAAAGGTACGATCAATAACTATTTTAGAAATTAAAATCTTTAGAAAATGCTCGAGAAACCTTCGATGCGTGAGAGGCCATCATCTAAGTTATAATAGATATCATATGACTTGAGAATCATCCTTGGTTACCCGATAGACCCTAAAGAAAAACGAGAAGATTCTTATCACGTGTTCTTTCCAATGGTGAGTCTTCTCTTGCCATATAATTATCTCCATTGTCTCCAATTGAGAATTATATTTCAACCAAACTCCAAGATTATATAGGTAGTGTTCATAGATAAAATCAGTAAGTGGATGTGCACAACCCTGTTTTATGATAACACGAAGTCGTATATCATTAGACATCTTGTATGATAGTGGCAAAACACCCTTCCAAAGTTGGGTTCACCTCATCCTATTCGGTTCACCAAAAACAACGGTTAAATAACATATAACATACGACACACTTATCTAAAATTCTCAATAAAATTATTTTCATACTGTTTAGGGGAAACCTCAATAGCTATAGACCACTATTCTATTCCCTTGTTACCCCCGCTTGACCAAACTACACTCTTATTACCTGAAAGGAATTGTGAAGCAAAAGGGTGAGCACAACTAGCCCAGTACAAAATATCACGACTAAAGATTATTAAATTATTAATAGCCTTCGTCAGTAATAAATTAGAGATTTAGAACATATGGTAGATGATAAAACTTTTCAACCATAGTTGTCGCGGAACGAACAATCCATTAGAAGAGTCAAATAGACCATAAAGTCAATTATCTTCTCTATGTTAAAAGTCCACCAACAATATTTTATCCTTGTAACATCAATCAACAGATCATGTCCACAATCATATGAATAACTCATAATCCTAATTGTGGTTCTAAATTCCTCTTCGCACCCAGGACGAAGATAATTTTCATCACCTGTCTTTACCTGAAACATCAAAGATCATGGTTATACCAAATCACAGTTCCTGTTCATAATCATACTAATAAATTAATCTTTGCACTACGGGCCAAAGATATTCATCAATGATTCATCTTGCACTACTGGTGCCAAAGATATTCAATAACAGTCATCTTTGCACTCACGGGCCAAAGATATTCAACAACAGTCATCTTCTGCACTCGTGCCAAAGATATTCAATAATAGTCGTCTTCTTCATTTCTGAGGCCAAAGATATTCATAAAGTAATCATTTGTCTTATCACTATAGGCCAAAGATATTTAGTTATATCACCATTTAGGACTGAGGATGATAAAAAAACATTTTAAAGAAAACGAATCCAGTGAGATAAAAGGACAAAGATTGGGGATTCGTACTTTTGTTTATCCAAGTTCAAAAATACTCCATAATAATCAATTGTGGACCAAAATTCAAGAATGAAGATCAAAACATGGATATAATATAAAATAGTAACCATAATAGACAACTTGGACAAAGAAAAGAAAATTTAATTTTTCTATGAATAGTACCGTATTCGTTAATAGTGTCGTATACATGAATAGTGTCATATACGTGAATAGTAACCCCGACACGAAAAGGTAAAAATTTACAATAAAATTCATATCAATATTTCGGTATAATGATATTAAAAGAAATAATATCATCTTTGAAAAAATAACATCTCTTACCTCAAAAGAATAACATTTTTGACTGGAATATCGGATATAATACTGAAGAAAACTTGCACTGCTTATCAACTCTCAAAGTATCTAAATACTCATAAAAATACGCTCGATATTATAGAGAGAAAAAACTTTTGATTCTGGTGTGATTTTCAATTCTAACCTAAGCACCCTATTTATAGAAAAATGCTTAGAACACCAAAGCAAAAAAATTAATAAAATATTAATATTTTTAATTTATTTTTCTTACGTACATCCCAATCTCAGAACTCCACAAGTGGGGCCCACCAAAATCAATAAAATAAAGAGGTAAAAAGGACAAGTGTGGGGCCCACCTTCTAGAAATCTCCACCAAAAATATTTTAAATCATTTATAAATTCAGAAACTTCAATAATTCATAATAAATATCCTTTTATCAGAAAAATACGAACCTTATATTCATTCCATAGGAAATTTAATTCTCTGCAACTTTGTAGAAGAAATTTTTTCCAAATTCTAAACGAAAAATGTCCAAAATCCACATACGGATGAAATCTCATAGCATTCAATCCTTGAAAATTTACTTACGGATCAAATCCACCGTACACCCACTTTGGCCAACAAAAATCAGCATATTTCACACATAAGTGGGGCTCACTCAATTAGAAAAATCCTGCACCAAATATTTTACACGTTTTAATCCTCAAAAATACCATTCACGCCCAATTTGCACACTTCCTCCTCATTTTATTCATATATTGTGAATTTAGTATAAAAATATCACCATTATTATATTATTATATTATCATATTATACATTTATAATATAATATAATAATATATTTGAATGAATTATTTTATCAGAAATGATAAAATATCAATTTTCAATAATTATCATTTTTTTAAAAATTCCTCCATTTATATACACATAAAATAAATATTATATAAATCAACAATTAATTATTCACAAATAATATTACGGAACTACAATATTAACAACAAGATTATTTTCAGGAAAGAGGGGGCTTTATGATAAGGATTTCTCATTACTGGCGCACAATTAAATAACCTAACCCCTTTCCTCGACATAATTTTCTAGACATTGTTAATAATGTTATCTAATAATATTATTCAAATAATATGAATTATTGGTTTGATAATGTAAAATATTGTGCAATGAAAATTATTTAAACAACAATAATATAAAATAATATGCAATACCTTGTGCTACTATGCAACAACGCATATTACTTTACTTTAACCACCAGGTATTTCAACAGTGTTAACAGTAACAACTACGCCGTTATTTTTAGAAAACTCATTCTTGTCGTTTTCTTCATCCAACAAATTTTCCATTACGGGGTCCACAAATGACTGCATCGTCGTACGAATATTCGCCGATAACAAGAATATTCCACGACCAAACGAATATTTCCCGACAACAATGAATATTTTATAACCACTTGTTTTATTTGTAAACTTTACATATATCACCCTTAACTTTAACTTTTTTTTATCAATTTAGCCATTTACTGAATAATAATTATAAGAAAAATTGAATACTTTTATTTCATAAAATTCGGGGTCTTACAATCTCCCCTCCTTATGAAATTTCATCCCCGAAATTTACGTACCTGGTATTTCAAAGAGTTGAGAATACCTTGCTATCATTTTAGATTCTATCTCCCCGGTCATCTCTTCTGTATCATAATTTCTCCATTGCTCATTTTTTGTATTTCAGATATCATTCTAGAATACAGCTTCAAAACAAAGGTTAACTGACATATTATAATTTGTTAACTAATTAAGTAACAAAAATCAGCTTAGGTAGGACATACACTAGTGAAGGATTTTACTCGTATCTCCCTTCCTAGTTCTAATCCCAGAGCTCTGCCAGAGATCATATCCCTAAGCTCTTATACTAACTGTGACTCTCATCCCTTTACCTGGATAGCACCTCACATTGATTGTGACGCCCCCAAAATAGGTATACACAACACCCATTCTGAGTCGCCAAATAGATGGTACAAGAAGCAAACTACAACTTCAATAATACAAATGTCGTGTGAAATACGACAATATATACTGTGAGTTTAAATATAAATATTATCTTCTAGACAATATCTATACTCAAATAAATCCTCATCACATTTATTGATACATTATTTTACAAAATGGTGAGGACTACTAAACAACTCTCTCTAGAACCTTCATTCCATACCTCACTAGTACTCGCTACATTCTCGCCTCCCGAGAAGAAAAATGGAACAACAAGGAAAAGGGTGAGCTCAACTAGCCCGGTAAAGAATGTTATGACTAAGATAATATACAACAAATTATCGTTAGTCTCCAACGAGGAAAAATCGATAGAATACAATAGATAACAAGTTTGGATCAATATTCGCGGTGAAATAATAATTCATAGAAGAGTTACGTAGAGAATGAAATCTACTATAATCTATGAATTTAACGGTCCATCATCAATATTTTATCCACTGTAACATCAATCAATATTCATCTCAAATCAAATATTCATCTTTGCACTACTGTGCCAAAGATATTCATCAATCGGTCATGTTCATCTCAACACTGTTCATCTTTGCACTATAGGCCAAAGATATTCATCATCGGTCATATTCATTTAAACACCGCTCATCTTTGCACTACTGAGCCAAAGATATTCTTTGATCGATCGTGTTCATTTAAACACTGCTTCATCTTTGCACTATAGGCCAAAGATATTCATCGATCGGTCATGTTCATTTAAACACCGCTCATCTTTGCACTACTGGGCCAAAGATATTCTTGATCGGTCGTGTTCATTTAAACACTGCTCATCTTTGCACTACTGAGCCAAAGATATTCTTGAGAAATCATTCATCTTTGCACTACTGGCCAAAGATATTCAATAATATCATCATTTAAGGCGAGGATGATGAAAAATATTTTAAAGAAGCGAATCCAAAGTGAAACAAAATGACAAGGATTAAGGATTAAGGATTCGTACTTTGTTTTATCCATGTCCAACAATACCTCAAAAATAATCATAGTGGTGTAAAATTCAAGAATGATCAAAACATGGATACAATCAAAGCTAGTATCCGAATAGATATTTTAGACGAAAAGAAAAATTTTCATTTTTAAATTGAATAGTGCCGTATTCGTGAATAGTGTCAGTATCACGTGAATAAAGTCTTAGTATTCGTGAATAGTAACTCGACACCCAAAGATAGAAATTCCACAAAAAACATCTTCACGCTTCATGAATAGTACTCGTGAATAGTAACTCGTGAATAGTAACTCATGAATAGTAACTTCGTGAATAGTAACTCATGAATAGTAACCCCAACATGAAAAAGTTCCAAATTTGATAAAAGTACCAACCAATATTTCAAAGATAATGATATTGAAGAATTAATATCATTTGAGAAGAAAATAACATCCTTACCTCAAAGAATCGATTGCTTGGAAGGAAAGGTCGAAAGTGATCTTTGAATGAAACTTGTCTTGAACAAAGAACTCTCAAAGTATCTAAATACTCACAAAATACGCTCAATAATATAGAGAGAAAGAGAGAAAACTTTGTTTACGGTGTGATTTTCAATTCTAACTTAGCCCTCTATTTATAGGAAAATGTTAGCCACCAAGCAGACTTGACCTACTACGATGGCTTTACCGCTACTATTGCCACCCACCACATTTGAAATAAAATTCAGCACATTTTTTCACCAACCACAAGTGGGGCCCACTCAATTCTAGAATTTTCCACCAAAATCAATTATAAACCTAATTTCCGAATCGAGACACCTCTTAAAATTCATAACAAATCATTCGTGAATTTTAACGGTTCAAAATTTGTGGACATATACTCAACTTATGTATGTATAACATACCCAAAATTACCACAATCCAACGGTCGGATTAAAAATTATAACCCCATAATATATCTCAAAACCCACGATTTGATTTTAATACCTCCAATCCGATAAAATCTCGATAAAACACCTCAACATTAATTCCTTCATTAATAACCACATAAATAAATCCATCATTTATATTCATATAAAATAAATATTTCTTATCATATGAATCAATAATTAATTATTCACAAATAATATTACGAATCACAATTATAACAACCAGTAGTTCTGGGAAAGAGGGGCTTTCAATAAGGATCTCTCACTTCTTGGCGTATGCAATTAGGTGACCAAACCTCTCCTTAGGCAGAACTTTCTAGACATTGCCAATAATGTTATCTAATAATATTATTCAAATAATATGAATTATTGATCCGATAATGGGAAATCTTGTGCGGTGACAATTATTGAAACAGCAATAATATAAAATACCAACGCAAACAATTATTGAATCAATAAAATAAACTATTGAGCGGTAACTCTTTGTAATAATTATTGAGTAGTGCCATCTTACGTACGAATCAATAATTCAACAATCTGTAATGTCTGAGTGTCTTCTTTGTGCAACCACGCCAGACATTCACGTATTTTAACCCAGGGTATTCAATGATCTTAATTCAGAATAACTACGCCATTATTTATAACCACCCAAACTTTGTCGTTTCCTCATCCAATCGCTTTCAGTTATGGGGCCCCACATGGGCTGCTGGCAGCGTCATACGAATATTCCAAGCGAGCATTTAATATTCCACGACCAAACGAATATTCCGAAAAGATTTAATATTCCACGACCAAACGAATATTCCCGACAAAAATGAATATTTTATAACCACTTGCTTATTTTGAAATATTTGCATATTTAACCCTTAACTATCCACATTAATCAAATCAACCCTTACTATTTCAAAATAATAAATAAAGGAAATTCCTTTTTATTTTAAAAAAATTTCGGGGTCTTACAACCTCCCCTCCTTATGAAATTTCGTCCTCGAAATTGACGTACGTACCTGGTATTTCGAAAAGATAAAGATACCTCGCTTTCATTTTCGTTTCCAACTCCCAGGTCATTTCCTCAATAGCATGGTTTCTCCACAAAACTTTAACTTATGGTATAACCTCAATACATAGGACATGTTCTTTCCTCTACAAGATCTTGACAGGTATCTCCTCGTACGTTAAGTCTTGGCTATCTCGTCCGGTTCTAACTCAATGAGCGTGGTTGAATTCGTCCACATATTTACGTAACATCGATCGTGAAAAGCGTTATGAACACGCGTCATACTTGGTGGTAAAAGCGAAGTCTATAGGCCACAGTTCCTATTCGATCGAGAATTTCAAATGGATTAATAAATCGAAGGTTTGAGCTTTCTCACCTCACCGATTTCGCTTTTGAAATAACAACTTCTTGCACCTCCTTCTTCAAATTCATCACTCGGTGTATAGCTTGAACAACTTTAACTTTATCGATTAAAGTCGATTATACTCAGTATATCATCACGCACTCAGTATATCATCACGTGGGTACCTAGAGTTTTCATCTCCATCTCTATTATTTGTATATTATACTGAAATTAGTCTTTGATAATATCGTACTTTCGTGCTTGTATCACGATCTTCTACTCAACACGTCAGTACCACGTTCGCTTTTCCGGATGGCGTGGTCGAGAACGTGTGTTGAAATGAGTCTCCTCTTGAGTTCTTGAAGCTCTTCCCACATTCTTTACTCCATTCAAATTTTGTATCTCTACGAAGTTAGTGCGTTAATGGAATAGCGATTCGAGAATATCCTTCAACGAATCTCCGATAATAACCAACTAAGCCTAGAAAGCTACGTATTTCGATTACCGACTTAGGTTGTTCTCAATCTATTACTCATATCCCAACCTTGGATAACACGTCACAATGACACCTATCGGTTTACTATCGCGAATATGACGCCCCTACAGAGAGAGTCCGGCGGTGCATTCCACAAAGGAAGTCACCGGATAAAGGCTCGGTACCAAATTCTATAGTTGAATTTTTAACTCACGAAGTTCAATAGAGCCATTCGATATGAGATTTTAGAAATGAGTTTTGTCACTGGGTTCAAATTCGATACAAAATTTAATATCAAAGCTATGGGAGTAAGCAAGAAATTCTTTGAAATACGTCGGGAAAATCAATAACAACAAGAATATTATTCAAATCGACGTGTCTTTATTCAAATCTATAACATGGATTAAGAAAACTTGACATCCGTAATAAACGAATGACTTCATGGCTTGATATGAAAATGTTTGATTACAATGGTTTGATTGCTTGAATTGAATAACAAAGTTGCTTAGGAATATGAAAACTAACAACCTTACAAAAGCAATCAATTTTGGCATGATGAGTAGTTAACCAATCAATCCCCAAAAGCAAGTATCTTTAAAGAGATAAGGTCAACAGGTAAGGTAATGGTGCCAACTTGAATCAAACAAGATTTTTAAACAACGGATGTAATGAAAGTTTCTCCTAACGGAGTCTCCATAAATAGGTCAAAGTCTAATTTCTCCGTAGTCAAGTTCAAACGTTGAGCGCAAGCAAGAGAGATAAAAGAATGGGTAGAATCGGTATCTAGTAAGGTATAAACATCGCAAGAATTTATAATTAACTAACCCGTGCTAACTTCGTTCGGGTTCTCGTATTTTGACAGAAATCACGACAAACGCTCTTCCAGAATCGTTGACTTTGACTTTTTCGGGACATCCTTTTCGAGTCACCGCCCCTAATCGCACTAGGTTTCGATATCGCATAATCTCGAGCGATATGTCCTTCTTTTCCACAATTATAGCATACCTTAAAGCTGTTGTGGGCGGCCAATGATATGATCCTCTCCTCTTTCACATTTGTAACATACTGACCGATGGTCTTTCTCCTCCCTTGGAACCGATTGCCCTTTCACACGCGTCTTCACATGGTCGTTGTTGAATCTCCTCTTTTAAAATCTCCTCCCAACTCGCTTCTTCTATTTTCATGGCCACGATTACCACCAGAGTGGTTACCGCCTTTGTCCGTATTCTTCTTTCTCCTTTGGTTATCGTTATTCGATGATCGCTATCTTTGGTATGATCTTGGTTATGGTCCTTGGTTGAACGCATTACTCGTTATCTCGCTTTCTAACAACTGAGCCACATTTACAACATCTCGAATAGAGAGAAAATTTATGAGAAATGAGATCTTCGACGTGTCTTAGGGTTTCAAACCTCTCGTAAACATCCGCGTCATCGTTCCTCATTCTCCACCAAATGAGTGCAAACACCGGATAACTCATGAAACTTCGCCTCGTCTTTGGGACACCGCCATGTTATTTCGCTCCAATCTAATAAACTCCACTTCCTTCATATGTATGAATACTTTCGGTCGAAGTACTTGTCATTGAAGCTGCTTTTCAAACGTCTCCCATGACATCTTTGAGTGCGGTGAATGGGTACGCTTCTGATTCCCACCGATGAATCGCCTCGCCACGGAACATAAAAGTAGCGAATGGAACTTTCTGTTTCTTCGTGCATCCCAAGACATCGAATATCTTGGTAATTTGCTTGACCCATGTTTCCGCCATGATCGGATCGCTTTCCCTGCACTCGTGGTCCCAACTCTTTGAAGCTGGCCATATTTGTGACCGTGAATTGCTATCATCTCCTCTCGTATTTTGAACACGAGTCTCCTAAATGCGATTTTGCATGAACCGCAAAAAACTTCTAAACATCCCTCGTTCATCATACGCTTTCGGTGGTGTTATTCACAGGAGGTACATTGTCACTGTTGCACGTTCTCCTCGTTGTTAAATCTGAGGCATCTCCACGGTCTCATTTACACCACTATTAATATTCTCAAATCGACATTCTCAAATTCTTTGTCATAAAACAAGGGTTAATTAAGGAAATCAATCACATAATATCCCTATATATCTTGACCAACTAACAAATAAGCTTAGGTAGGACACACTAGCAAAGGATTTACTCGTCTCTCCCCTCCTAGTTCTATTCCCGATCTCCGCCAGAGATCATATCCCTAAGCTCGATACCAATCTGTGACGCCTAAAAAGGTAGGTATACACAACACCCATTCACGAGTCGCCAAATACATGGTACAAGAAGCAAACTACAACTTCAATAATACAAATGTCGTGTGAAATACGACAATATATAATGTGAGTTTAAATATAAATATTATCTTCAGACAATATCTATACTCAAATAAATCCTCATCACATTTATTGATACATTATTTTACAAAAATGGTGAGGACTACTAAACAACTCTCTCTAGAACCTTCATTCCATACCCCACTAGTACTGCTACATTCTCGCCTCCCGAGAAGAAAAATGGAACAACAAGGAAAAGGTGAGCTCAACTAGCCCAAGAAGAATGTTATGACTAAGATAATATACAACAAATTATCGTTAGTCTCCAGCGAGGAAAAATCGATAGAATACAATAGATAACAAGTTTTGGATCAATATTCGCTAATTGAAATAATAATTCATAGTAAGAGTTACGTAGAGAATGAAATCTACTATAATCTATGAATTTAATGATCCATCATCAATATTTTATCCCCGTAACATCAATCAATATTCATCTCAAATCAAATATTCATCTGCACTACTGCCAAAGATATTCATCAATCGATCATGTTCATCTCAACACTGTTCATCTTTGCACTATAGGCCAAAGATATTCATCATCGTTCATGTTCATTTAAACACTCCGCTCATCTTTTACACTACAGCCAAAGATATTCTTGATCGGTCATATTCATTTAAACACACGCTCATCATCTTTGCACTATAGGCCAAAGATATTCATCGATCGGTCATGTTCATTTAAAACACCGCTCATCTTTGCACTACTGAGCCAAAGATATTCTTGATCGGTCATGTTCATTTAAACACCGCTCATCTTTGCACTCTGGTGCCAAAGATATTCTTTCGAAATCATTCATCTTTGCACTTCTGAAGCCAAAGATATTCAATAATATCATCATTTAAGACCGAGGATGATGAAAAATATTTTTAAAGAACGAATCCAAATTGAAACAAAATGACAAGGATTAAGGATTAAGGATTCGTACTTTGTTTTATCCATGTCCAACAATACCTCAAAAATAATCATAGTGGTGTAAAATTCAAGAATGATCAAAACATGGATACAATCAAAGCTAGTATCCAGAATAGATATTTTAGACGAAAAGAAAAATTTTCATTTTTCGGTGAATAGTGCCGTATTCGTGAATAGTGTCAGATACGTGAATAGTCCGTATTCGTGAATAGTAACTCCAGACACCCAAAGATAGAAATTCCACAAAAACATCTTCACGCTTCATGAATAGTACTCGTGAATAGTAACTCGTGAATAGTAACTCATGAATAGTAACTCGTGAATAAGTAACTCATGAATAGTAACCCAGACATGAAAAAGTTCCAAATTTGATAAAAAGTACCAACCAATATTTCAAAGATAATGATATTGAAGAATTAATATCATTTGAGAAGAAAATAACATCCTTACCTCAAAGAATCGATTACTTGGAAGGAAAGGTCGGGAAGTGATCTTTGAATGAAACTTGTCTTGAACAAAGAACTCTCAAAGTATCTAAATACTCACAAAATACGCTCAATAATATAGAGAGAAAGAGAAAACTTTGTTTCGGTGTGATTTTCAATTCTAACTTAGCCTCTATTTATAGGAAAATGTTATTGCTAAGGCAGCAGACTTGACTGCCACTGATGGCTTTACCGCTACTATTGCCACCCACCACATTTGAAATAAAATTCAGCACATTTTTCACCAACCACAAGTGGGGCCCACTCAATTCTAGAATTTTCCACCAAAATCAATTATAAACCTAATTTTAGAATCGACACCTCTTAAAATTCATAACAAATCATTCGTGAATTTTTAACGGTTCAAAATTTGTGGACATATACTCAACTTATGTATGTATAACATACCCAAAAATTACCACAATCCAACGGTCGGATTAAAATTATAACCCCGCAATATATCTCAAAACCCCGATTTGATTTTTAATACCTCCAATCCGATAAAATAATCGATAAAACACCTCAACATTAATTCCTTCATTAATAACCACATAAATAAATCCATCATTTATATTCATATAAAATAAATATTTCCTTATCATATGAATCAATAATTAATTATTCACAAATAATATTACGAGAATCACAATTATTATAACCAACCAGTAGCTCCCAGAAAGAGGGGCTTTCAATAAGGATCTCTCCTTCATCGCGCGCAATTAGGTGACCAAACCTCTCCTTAGATGTAACTTTCTAGACATTGCCAATAATGTTATCTAATAATATTATTCAAATAATATGAATTATTGATCCGATAATGGAAATCATCATGCGAGTGACAATTATTGAAACAACAATAATATAAAATACCAACGCAAAGAATTATTGAATCAATAAAATAAACTATTGAGCAAGAACTCATTGTAATAATTATTGAGTAGTATCATCTTACGTCACGAATCAATAATTCAACAATCTGCAATGCAATACCGGTGTCTTCTTGTCTGCAACCACGCAGACATCTTATTTTAACCACCGGGTATTCCAACAATGTCTTTACTACAGAATAACTACGCCATTATTTATAACCACCCAAACTTTGTCGTTTTCCTCATCCAATCGCTTTAAGTTATGGGGCCCACACACATTGGCTTGCCGTCAATACGAATATTCCCGACAAAGATCGAATATTCCACGACCAAACGAATATTCCCAGAACAAGACGAATATTCCACGACCAAACGAATATTCCCAAACAAAATGAATATTTTATAACCACTTGCTTATTTTGAAATATTTGCGTATTTAACCCTTAACTATCCACATTAATCAAATCAACCCTTACTATTTCAAAATAATAAATAAAGGAAATTCCTTTTTATTTTAAAAAAATTTCGGGGTCTTACATTGATACCTATCAGCTTGCTACCATTATTCACGGCGTCCCCTACTAAGAGTATGGCTTTGGTTCATCCCACACAAAGAAGTCACTAGTGAGAGGCTCGGGGCTCTTTACTTATAGCTCTGATACCAACTGTGACGACCCTAAAATAGGTCCACACAACCCATTCTAAGTCGCCAAATACATAGTATAGAAAACAACTACAAACTTCATTATTACAATTGTCGTGCAAAATACGACAACACATATGCTGTGAGTTTTAATACAAATATATGTAACTTTTATGGTGCCTCGACCACAACATCTTACAATTGTACCTTACATAAAGGTACAGTCAATAACTGTTTTAGAAATTAAAATCTTTGGAAAATGCTCATGGAAACCTTCGTACATGAGAGGCCATGCATCTAAGTTATAGTAGATATCATATGACTTGAGAATCATCCTTGGTTAACCCAATAGACCCCAAAGAAAAATGAGAAGATTGCTATCATGTTCTTTCCAATGGTGAGTCTTCTCTTGCCATATAATTATCTCCATTGTCTCCAAATGAGAATTATATTTCAACCAAACTCCAAGATTATATAGGTAGTGCTCATAGATAAAATTAGTAAGTGGATGTGCACAACCCTGTCTTATGATAACACGAAGTTGTATATCATTAGACATCTTGTATGATAGTGGCAAAACACCCTTCCAAAGTTGGGTTCACCTCATCCTATTCGGTTCACAAAAAATAATGGTTAAATGACGTATAACATATGACACACTTATCTAAAATTCTCAATAAAATTATTTTCATATTGTTTAGGGGAAACCTCAACAGATATAGACCACCGTTCTATTCCCCTATTACCCCCGCTCGACCCAGCTACACTCTTATTACCAGAAAGGAATTGTGAAGCAAAAGGGTGAGCACAACTAGCCCAGTAAAGAATATCATGACTAACGATAATTAAATTATCAATAGCCTTCGTCAGTAATAAATCAGAGATTTAGAACATATGGTAGATGATAAAACTTTTCAACCATAGTTGCCGCGGAATGAGCAATCCATAAGAAGAGTCAAATAGACTATAAAGTCTATTATCTTCTCTATGTTAAAAGTCCACCAACAATATTTTATCCCTGTAACATCAATCAACAGTTCCTGTCCACAATCATGTGAATAACTCATAATCGTAATTGTGGTTCTAAATTTCTCTTCGCACCTAGGACGAAGATAATTTTCATAACCTGTCTTTACCTGAAACATCAAAGATCATGGTTATACCAAATCACAGTTTCGTTTCATAATCATACTAATAAATTCATCTTTGCACTACGGACCAAAGATATTCATCAACAGTTCATCTTTGCACTACAGGCCAAAGATATTCATCAAGTAATCATTTATCTTTGCACTACAGGCCAAAGATATTCAGTTATATAACCATTTAGGACTGAGGATGATAAAAAAATATTTTAAAGAAAATGAATCCAATGAGATAAAAGGACAAAGATTAGGGATTCGTACTTTAGTTTATCCAAGTTCAAAAATACTCCATAATAATCAATTGTGGAGCAAAATTCAAGAATGAAGATCAAAATATGGATACAATCAAAAATAGTAACCATAATAGACAACTTGGACAAAGAAAAGAAAATTTAATTTTTCTATAAATAAATACTAGTATTCGTGAATAAGTGTCAGTATCGTGAATAAATGTCGATATCGTGAATAGTAATCCCGACACGAAAAGGTAAAAATTTCACAATAAAATTCATATCAATATTTCGGTATAATGATATTAAAAGAAATAATATCTTTTATGAAAAAAATAACATCTCTTACCTCAAAAGAATAACACTTCTGACTGGAATATCGGATATAATACTGAAGAAAACTTGCACTGCTTATCAACTCTCAAAATATCTAAATACTCACAAAAATACGCTCGATATTATAAAGAGAAAAAACTTTTGATTCTGGTGTGAATTTCAATTCTAACCTAAGCACCCTATTTATAGAAAAATACTTATAACACCAAAGCAAAAAATTAAATAAAATATTAATATTTTTTTTACGCACACCACATCACAATCTCAGCACTCCACAAGTGGGGCCCACCAAAATAAGCAAAATCAAGATGTAAAAAGGACTAGTGTGGGGCCCACCTTCTAGAAATCTCCACCAAAAATATTTTAAATCATTTATAAATTTAGAAACTTTAATAATTCATAATAAATAGCCTTTTATCAGAAAAATGCGAACATTATGTCCATTCCATAGGAAATTTAATTCTCTACAACTTTGTAGAAGAAAGTTTTTCTAAATTCTAAACGAAAAATGACCAAAATCCATATACGAATGAAATCCCATAGCATTCAATCCTTGAAAATTTACTTACGGATAAAATCCACCGCACACCCACTTTGGCCAATAAAAATCAGTATATTTCATACACAAGTGGGGCCCACTCAATTAGAAAAATCATCCACCGAATATTTTACACGTTTTAATCCTCAAAAATACCATTCAGACCCAATTTGCACTCTTCCTCCTCATTTTATTCATATACCGTAAATTTAGTATAAAAATATCACCATTATTATATTATTATATTATCACATTATACATTTATAATGTAATATAATAATATATTTGAATGAATTATTTTATCAAAAAAGATAAAATATTAATTTTCAACAATTGTCACTTTTTTAAAAATTCCTCCATTTATATCCACATAAAATAAATATTATATAAATCAACAATTAATTATTCATAAATAATATTACAGAACTACAATATTAACGACCAGATCATTCCCAGGAAAGAGGGAGCTTTCCGATAAGGATTTCTCCTTATTCGCGCGTAATTAAATAACCTAACCCCTTTCCTCGACAAAATTTTCTAGACATTGTCAATAATGTTATCTAATAATATTATTCAAATAATATGAAGTATTAGTTTGATAATGTAAAATATTGTGCAGTGATAATTATTTAAATAACAATAATATAAAAAAATATGCAATACCGTGTGCTACTGTGCAACAACACATATTACTTTACTTTAACCACTGGGTATTTCAACAGTGTTAACGGTAACAACTACACTGTTATTTTTAGAAAACTCATTCTTGTCGTTTTCTTCATCCGATAAATTTTCCGTTATGGGGTCCACAAATGGCTGCTCATTCGTACGAATATTCTCCGACAACAAGAATATTCTACGACCAAACGAATATTCCCTGACAACAATGAATATTTTATAACAACTTGCTTATTTTATAAACTTTACATATATCACCCTTAACTTTAACTTTTTTTTATCAATTTAGCCATTTACTAAATATTAATTATAAGAAAAATTGAATACTTTTATTTCATAAAATTTGGGTTCTTACAATCTCCTCTCCTTATGAAATTTCGTCCCCAAAATTTACGTACCTGGTATTTCAAAGAGTTGAGAATACATTGCTTTCATTTCAGATTCTATTTCCCTGGTCATCTCTTTTGTATCATGATTTCTCCATTGCTCATTTTTTGTATTTCAAATATCGTTCTAGAATACAGCTTCAAAACAAAGGTTAACTAACATATCATAATTTGTCAACTAATTAAGTAACAAAAATCAGCTTAGATAGGACACACACTAGTGAAGGATTTTACTCGTCTCTCCCCTCCTAGTTCTAATCTCAGATCTCCGTCAGAGATCATATCCCTAAGCTCTGATACCAACTGTGACTCTCATCCCTTTACCTGGATAGCACCTCACATTGATACCTATCAGCTTGCTACCATTATTCACGGCGTCCCCTACGGAGAGTCTGGCTTCGATGCATCCCACACAAGAAAGTCACCAGCGAGAGGCTCGGAGCTCTTTACTTATAGCTCTGATACCAACTGTGACGACCCCAAAATAGGTCCACACAACCCATTCTGAGTCGCCAAATACATAGTACAAAAAACAACTACAAACTTCATTATTATAATTGTCGTGCAAAATACAACAACACATATGCTGTGAGTTTTAATACAAATATATGTAACTTTCATGGTGCCTCGACCACAACACCTTACAATGGTACCTTACATAAAGGTACAGTCAATAACTGTTTTAGAAATTAAAATCTTTGAAAAATGCTCAAGAAAACCTTTGTACATGACAGGCCATGCATCTTAGTTATAATAGATATCATATGACTTGAGAATAATCCTTGTTTGACCCAATAGACCCCAAAGAAAAACGAGAAGATTGCTATCATTGTAAGACCCCAACTTTTATGAATAAAAATGAATTTTCTATAAATATCATTTTTGAATATTATGGAGTAAATTTGATATAATGTTATAGTTGTGGGTAATATTTATAAATTTTGTAAAGTATGCAAGTTGTTATATAATATTTGATTGGTCGGGGAATATTCATTTTAACAGGGAATATTAGTATGACGGTACAATCATTGGTGGACCCCACAACAAAATTATTGTCGGAATGAGAAAACGATAGAATTATCTTTTTATAAAAATAACAGCGGAAGTTTTACCGTTAACTGTTGAAACACCCGTTGTTAAAAGTACAGTAATACGCGTGGTTGCATAGTACCACACGGTATTGATTATTGATGCTTACGTAAGAAGTCACTTTCCGGTTTTGTTCAATTATTACTACAAGAATTACTTGACAAGTATCTCACGTTATTTGATTCAATTATTGTCGATATTTTATATATTAGTAAATCAATAATTGAGACGACAAAGTTATTAAAATTATTATTTGCAATATTGACGATGTCTAGAAGTTCTGTCAAGGAGAGGTTTGGTCACCTAATTGCGCGCCAATAGGGAGAAATCCTTATCGGAAAGCTCCCTCTTTCCAGGGAACGACCTGGTTGTTAAATATTGTGAATTATAATAATGATGATAAATGTTGTTAAAAATATTGAGGAGATTTTTATGAAGTATTTGATGTAAATTTTGCTTATTTTATGGACCCCCATTTACCCATTTTTCAAAATAATCGGTAAAAAATTATTTAATATAATAAGGGTGGGGCCCACATGTGGGGGCCACGTGTGGAAGAAATGGGAGGATGTCACAGGAGGGAGTTGGTTTGCCATGTAAGGTATGATATGTATATATATATATATATATATATATATATATATATAAATATATATATGCTTGAGTGGGTGAAGAAATTTAAGGGGGGGAATTTTGTTGTATATGTCACAGGATGTATATATTTATATATATTAAGGATGTCTGAAGTGGGGGAGTTGGGAGAATCACAGGAAGTCATCCCGTGAATTTGCATAATGGACACATGTGATATATATATATATATATATAATATATTTTATTTTATTTAAAAGTTTTTATTTTATTAGAATATTTTATTGCATAGTATCCTTTCCATTCTCCTATAAATAGGATGCTTAGTTAGAATTGAAAATCACACCAGAATCAGAGAATTCTTCTTCTATAATCTTGAGCGTATTTCTTTAGAGTTTTAGAAAGCTTTGAGCACAAAAAATAGTGAAAGTTTTCTTCAAGAATATCCCCGCTATACCAGTTGGAATACTCTTCTTTTCAAGGTAAGGGATGTTATTTTTGTTCAATATTCGCTTGAAATAATAATTTCTTCCATACTCTGTAGTATGTAAGTAATATTATTTCATTTCAGATTTTGAATTCTATACTCATTTGGTTAAAGTTTTGGCTTCTATACTCCATGAAATTAGTAGAATATCCTTGATATTTGCGCTTCATCCAGTATCTTTTCATGAAAATATTATTCTGAGCATTCTTGATAAGTTTTAACTTTTTCATACCGGAGTACTATTCACGGGGTTACTATTCTTGAATTACTATTTATAGGGTACTATTCACTCGAGTACTATTTACCTGGGGTACTATTCATGATAAAAATTGATTCGTTATCGGTCCAAATTATTTTTGGTACAACATTATTCTTGAATTTTACTCCACAAAGCAGTATCATGTTGACAATTTGGACGTTATTGAATTCTTGATAAATTAAATTATAAATCTTTAAAATTTATCCTTGAACTTGTTTTATTGAATTCTTATATCATTGTCATCATCCTCATGCTTATATTATGTTGAAAGTCAATACGTATTCTGTAGTGCATAGATGGACTTGGTATGATTATGACCAGGGATTATTCGGTATAATCATGACTGTAATATTACAAATGATGTGGTAAAAGTCCTCATTGGCCCGTAGTGCATTGATGGAAAGTTGTTGGCATGATCATGACCATTGATGAAAACACGAATATCCTTAGCCCGTAGTGCATGGATAATTTGTGGTCGTGATACTAATGAATATCCTTGGTCGTAGTGCAGGGATGATGTGGATTATTTATTAAGATGAGTCTCAGCGATAAAAGTGATGAAAAAACCTTTTAAATCATAGAAGATAGTAGATTGTAGCATGCTCTACTGACTCTTCTAATGAATTGCTTGTTCATTGCAGCAGATTAAACTTGATGTTTGTTATATTTTATCGGTTTAACACCTTTGTTGAAGGCTAACGATAAATTATTATGCATTATCTTAGTCATAATATTTCTTACTGGGCTAGTTGAGCTCACCCTTTTGCTTTCATTGTTCTCTTCAGAAAATGAGAACGTAGCCAGGACTAGTCGAGGAATGGATTGACGGTCCAGATGATAGCATTAGTAGTCCTCACTATTCTATGAAATAGTCTGATAATAAATGTATTGAGGACTCCATTCGAGTTGAATACTATCTAGAAGATAATATTTGTACTCTCAATTATGTTTTGTCGTATTTTACACGACAGTTGTATTATTAAGTTGTATTTAAATTCTGTACCATGTATTTGGCGACTCAAGATGGGTGATGTATACCTATTTTGGGGGCGTCACAATCATGTTCTTTCTAATGGCGAGTCTTCTCTTTCCATTTAGTTATCTCCATTGTCTCCAATTTAGAATTATATTTCAACCAAACTCCAAGATTATATAGGTAGTGCTCATAGATAAAATCAGCAAGTGGATGTGCACAACCCTGTCTTATGATAACACGAAGTCGTATGTCATTAGACATCTTGTATGATAGTGCCAAAACACCCTTCCAAAGTTGGGTTCACCTCATCCTATTCGGTTCACAAAAAATAATGGTTAAATGACATATAACATACGACACACTTATCTAAAATTCTCAATAAAATTATTTTCATATTGTTTAGGGGAAACCTCAACAGCTATAGACCAACGTTCTATTCCCATGTTACCCCCGCTCGACCCAGCTACACTCTTATTACCTGAAAGGAATTGTGAAGTAAAAGAGTGAGCACAACTAGTCCAGTAAAGAATATCATGACTAAAGATAATTAAATTATCAATAGCCTTCATCGGTAATAAATTAGAGATTTAGAATATATGGTAGATGATAAAACTTTTCAACAATAGTTGCCGCAGAACGAGCAATCCAGAAGAATCAAATAGACCATAAAGTCTATTATATTCTCCATGTTAAAAGTCCACCAACAATGTTTTATCCCTGTAACATCAATCAACAGTTCCTGTCCACAATCATGTGAATAACTCATAATCCTAATTGTGGTTCCAAATTCCTCTTCGCACTCTGGAAGAATATAATTTTCATCACCTGTCTTTACCTGAAACATCAAAGATCATGGTTATACCAAATCACAGTTCATGTTCATAATCATACTAATAAATTCATCTTTACACTACGGGCCAAAGATATTCATCAACAGTTCATCTTTGCACTACAGGCCAAAAATATTCAACAACAAGTCATCTTTGCACTACGGGCCAAAGATATTCAACAACAGGTCATCTTTGCACTACAGGCCAAAGATATTCAACAACAGGTCATCTTTGCACTACAGGCCAAAGATATTCAACAACATGTCATATTTGCACTATAGGCCAAAGATATTCATCAAGTAATCATTTTTTTTTTGAATAAAGAATATTTTTCTCGAAATATATTTTTGAATATCCTCAAAAATATGGTGTGGATATGATATAATGTTATAGTTGTGGGTAATATTTGGAAAATTTTTGCAAAGTAAGCAAGTTGATATAAAATATTCGTTGTTATCGGTGAATATTTGATTTGGTGGGGAATATTAATTTTTTAACGGGGAATATTAAATGCGATAATGACACAATCATTGGTGGACCTGGATGGAAGTATTATCGTAGTTAGAAAATGGCAGAAAATATCTTTTTATTAAAATAACAAAAAGTGGAAGTTTTTTCGTTGAAAAGTTGACTACCCGGTGGTAAAAAAACGATCGTTTGTCGTTGAATCTATTAGTGGTTGCGTAGGGGTTGTAGTAGCACGCGGTATTGATTATTGATGCTTACGTGAGAAGTCACTTTCGGTTATACTCGATTATTGCTACGATAATTGTTGCATAGTATCTCACGTTATTTGATTCAATTATTGTCACATTATCATCTGCATAATATTTTATATTATTAAATCAATAATTGAGACAACAAAGTTATTCATATTATTATTTGCAATATTGATGATGTCTAGAAAGTTACATCGAGGAGAGGTTTGGTCACTAATTGCGGCTTGATAAGGAGAAATCCTTATTGGAAAGCCCCCTCTTTCTGAGGAGCGATCACGGTTGTTAAATATTGTGAGTTATAATATTAATGATGAATAATTGTTGAAGTATTAAGAATGTGTTTATTGAAGATAAGTGAATTACAAAAGTTAGAGGAGAATAATGCAAACTTGGAAAACTTTAGGGGTACTAAAGTGTAATAAGTTAAATCAATCTGGACCATTGGTGGTGGTTTTAATAGTAAATCAATCTGGACCATTGATGGTGGTTTTAATAGTAAATCAATCTGGACCATTGATGGTGGTTTTAAAAGTAAATCAATCTGGACCATCGGTGGTGGTTTTAAAAGTAAATCAATCTAGACCATCGGTGGTGGTTTTAAAAGTAAATCAATCTAAAATAAAATCGGTGGTGGTGGTTTTAAAAAATAAATCAATCTGGATAGTCGGTTGTGGTTTTAATAGTAATCAATATGGACCGTCAGTTCTAATAGTGAATCAATCTGGACCGTTAAGTGAATTAGTTACTATTTAGTCCATTCTCTATAAATAGAAGCTTAATTCTTCTTTCATTCTCACCGATTCTTTGAGATTCACAAGAGACACTATATAGAGAGAAACTATAGAGAGCGAAGAAGAAGAGTATTCTACTACTTCACTTTTTGCGAGTATCGACTTTCTACTTAAGGTAAAGGGTATTATTTCTTTCGTATTCATAAGGAATACTATTTTTTCGTATTCATCCTTTAGTATGTCGGAATAACTTTTATCTACAGCGGATTACGTCTTAGTATAATGCGGTGAAAATCCATTTGCGATTTTAGTATGTTAATTCTTTTCATATTCTTAAATCTAAACTTACTATGGTAAGTATTGCTTCTATAATCCTTGAAATTAGTGGAATATCCTTGAGTTTTGCGCTTCATCCGATATCATTTTATTGGAATATTGATATGAACTTTCTTATTAAATATCAATATTTTTTTAGAAATACTATTCACGAGTTACTATTCACGGGTTCTTATTATTCGATTACTATTCACTATAATATTATTCACTTTCGGGTATTGGGGCACTTTTCATCTTGGGGTACTATTCACGAGTTACTATTCATGAGTTCTTATTCACCGGATTACTATTCACTCAAATATTGTTCACTCGGGTATTTTGGGGCACTTTTCATGTCGGGGTACTATTCACGGGTACTTATTCTCGAAAGTACTATTCATGGGATACTATTCATGGGGTATTATTCAGAAAAATTTATTTCTTTTACATCCAAATTATTTTTGATACATGGATATTATTCTTGAATTTTACTCTACAAAGCAGTATCATGTTGAAAATTTGGACATTATTGAATTTTGGATAAATTAAATTATAAATCTTTAAAAATTTATCCTTTGCTTTCTTTTAATTGAATTCTTATATCATTGTCATCATCCTCATGCTTATATTGTGATGAAAGTCATCTTTGGCTTACGTGCATAGATGGATTGTTGATTGGTATGATTATGACCAGGGATAATTCGGTATAGTCATGACCATTGATGATTATTACGAATAATTCTTGGCCGTAGTGCAAGAATAATTTTGTGGACGTGATCTTAATGAATATCCTTGGGCGTAGTGCGGGATGATTCGATGATGTGATCTATTTATTAAAATTTGAGTCCCAATGATAAAGTTAATGATAAACTTTTAAATCATAGAAGATAGTAGATATCATGCTCTACTTGACTCTTCTTAATGGATTGCTTGTTTTTACTTGATTAAACTTGTTGTCTATTATATTCTATCGGTTTAACATTGTTGAAGGCTAATGATAACTTATTACGCATTATCTTAGTCATAATATTTCTTCTTTGGGCTAGTTGAGCTCACCCTTTTACTTCCATTGTTCTCTTGAGGAAATGAGAGCGTGGCGGAACTAGTCGGGGAGCGGAGTGATGGCGAGAGATGGTGTTATAGTAGTCCTCACTATTCTATAAAATAGTGTGCCAATAAATGTAATGAGGACTCTATTTGAGTTTGGATATTATACAGATGACAATATTCGTGTAAAAACTCTCATTTCATGTTGTATAATTAAGTTTGTATTTGTATTTGATTACCATGTATTTGGCGACCCAAGATGGGTGATGTATACCTATTGGGGGGGCGTCACGGTTAGTATCAAAGCTTAGGGATATGATCCTGGTGAGATGTGAGACAAGAACTAGGAGGAGAGGCGGGGAATTCCTTCGCGCTAGTATGACCTACCTAAGTTTATTTGGTATTTAATTGGTCGGTCAGAGTATAGGGATAATATGTGGCATGTCAATTAACCCTTGTTTTGTGGCAGTATTTGAAAATGGCATCTGAAAATGTCGAGATAAGCAATGAAGCACATGAGACCGTTGAGTCACCAACGATCAATACCCAGGATAATGTGCAACAGGAAGACAATAATCCTCAGGTAAACAACAACACCGATCAAATGATGAGCGATGGGATGTTTAGAGGCTTCATGCAATTCATGCGACATCATCGAGAGAGCGGCTCTCTGTTCAAAATGCGGTGGACCTGCTGGCGACTCACACGGATGGTCACCGCTAAACAATTCGAGGGCTGGGACCATCGGAGTTTTTGGGAGAGCAAAACCACTTAAAAGGCGGAGGCGTGGATAAAAAGAGATCACCAAGATATTTGATGTCTTGGGATGCTCAGGAGCAAAAGGTTTCCTTTGCCACCTTCGTGTTGAGAGGAGAAGCTGATTCTTGGTGGGAATCGAGTAAAGCGTACCCGACTGCCTTGCCTTTCTCAAGATGTCTTGGGAGAAGTTCGAGAGTTGTTCAATGACAAGTACTTTCGAAAGTATTCGTCACATGAAGGAGGTGGAGTTTATCAAGTTGGAGCAAAACAATATGGTATGGTGTCGCGATGATGCGAGGCTAAGTTTGTCGAGTTGTCCGATTCGCATCCCATTTGGTTGATAATGAGGAGAGAATGGCGCGAATGTTTCTACGAGGTTTGAGACCGAAATACGTCGATACCTCATTTCTCATAAAGCTGTGTTTGTATTAGGATGTTGTAAATAGGGCTCGATTATTGGGTAGCGATAATGAGTCAATGACCAAGAGAGAGCGGCCAGCAAGTCGATAATACCGGTGGTAGCGATCATCGAAGCGGTGACAACAAGCGTGGAGGAATCAACATGCGAGAAATGGTAACCACTCGGTGGTAATCATGGCAAGATAATAGAAGTGGAAATTTCAAGAAGAGGAGATTGATAATGATGGAAAGGCGTCGACCAAACTTTTTATTGTTAAGGAAGGAGAAGCGACCCACCGGTCGTATGTTACAAATCACGGAGGGAGGACACATCGGTCAAGCTATGCATTTTTAGTCAAAAGCATGTTACAATTGTGGAAGAAGAAGGTCACCTAGCTTCGATTTTGTCGTGCACCAAAAGTCGAAGTCCGGTGGGATGGAGGCATCAAAAGGCCGTCGAGACAAAACAAAACCGGTAGTTCGAGGAGGCGTTTGTCGTAACCTCCCAAAAAAGCGAGGAATCGAGCGAGGTGATCACGGGTAAGCTAATCATAAACTCTTGAAGCTTATACCTTATTTGATACGGTTCTACCCATTCTTTTATTTCTCTCTACTTGCGCTCAACGTTTAAATTTGACTCAGGAGAAATTAGACTTTGATTTATCTGTTGAAACTCAGTTGGGAGAAACCTTCATAACATCCTTTGTTTATAAGTCTTGTTTGGTTCAAATCGGTAACCTTACGTTACTGTCGATCTTATTTCTTTAAAAATACTTGCATTCGATGTGATTTTAGGAATTGATTGGTTTGACTACTCATCGTGCTAAAATTGATTATTTTTCGTAAGGTTGTTAGCTTTCATATTCTAACCAACCTATTATGTGAATTCAAACAACCAAACCATTAAAAGTCAATTCTTTGTCATCTCAAGTCCATAAAGCTATTCGTTTATTGAAAAATGGATGTCAAGCTTTCTTAGCCCGTATCATGATTTAAACAAAAAAATATCGTCGATTTGAATGATATTTCCATTGTTAATAAATTTCTGGCGTATTCCTGAAGAACTTCTGGCCTACCCCAGGCGTGAAATTGAATTTTGTATCGACCTTGAACCCGGTACAAAACCCATTTCAAAGCCCCCATATCGAATGGCTCTGTTGAACTTGAGGAGTTAAAGACTCAACTACGAGGAATTGTTAGACATCGGTTTCATTCGTCTAGTACATCTCCTTGGGGTGCTCTGTTCTCTTAAGTAAAGAAGAAAGATGGAAGTATGCGACTTTGTATTGATTATCGGGAGTTGAATCATGTCACCATCAAAAAAATAGGTACCCGTTACCCACGCATTGATGACTGTTTGACCCGATTGCAAGGCGCCAAATTCTTTTCAAAGATCGATCTTCATTAGGATATCATCGAGTTAAAGATTAAAAGCCGATGACATCCCAAAGCGCTTTCGAGAACTTCGATGCGGGCATTATGAATTCCTAGTCATGTCTTTTGGATTGACTAATGCTCCTCTTTGCCTTCATGGATATGATGAGCAGAGTATTCAAGGAATATTTGGATCATTTTGTAGTCGTCTTTATTGATGACATCCTTATATATTCAAAAAGCGTGAAGATCATGAAAGCAACACTTGAGGTTGATACTCAAAAGCCGTGAAAACAAGCTTTATGCCAAGTTGAAGAAGTCACGAGAGTTTGGCTTGAGGAAGTAGCATTCCTTGGGCGCGTGATATCAAATCATGGAATATCATTGACCAACAAAGATTGAAGCAATTCAAAATTTGGGAGCAACCCAAGTCGATGACCAAAATCGTAGCTTTCTCGGCTTATTTGGTTATTATCGGAGATTCGTGGAAGGATTTTCTCGAATCGCTACTCCATTAACTTTCGGTGACTCGAAAAGATACAAAATTTGGTTGGGAGCGAGAATGTGAGAAGAGTTTTCAAGAACTTCGAGAGGAGACTCATTTAGCACACTGTTACGACAATACCATACGGTTGAGGAGGATTTGTCATCTCTGGTGATGCTTTGAGCAAAAGGTTTAGGATGTGTTCTCATGCAACATGGGAAAGTCATAGCCTATGCCTCACGACAACTCAAAGAATATGAGAGAAATTATCCTACTCATGATCTAGAGTTGGCAATTTGTCGTTTTTTGCGCTTAAGATTTGGAGGCATTACGTATGGAGAGAAGGTGGAGATTTATACGGATCATAAAAGCCTCAAATATTTCTTCACTCAAAAGGAACTCGACATGCGGCAAAGGCGATGGCTTGAGTTGTTGAAAGATTATGATCATACCATTGATACCATCTGGAAAAGCGAGCGTAGTAGGTGATGCATTGAGTAGAAGATCATATCTTGGTCTGAGTGCGATATTGTTAGCATAAAGGCCCATTTTGTATGACTTACAAAGGATGGAGATAGAGTTAAAGACTCGAGGGACCCATGTGATGATGGCGAATATCTGAGTAGAACCCGACTTTAATCGATAAAGTTAAAGTTGCTCAAAGCTACGGACACGGAGCTAATGCGTATGAAGAAGAAAGTGCAAGAAGGTGTTATTAGGAAGCAAGAATCGATGAAGAAGGAATACTTGAGTCGACTCCGGACTTTGTGTTCTAACGATTACGACTTGAAGTATAAAATTATGATGGGGCGCCTGACACACCGTTTGCAATCCATCTGGGAGTACGAAAATATATCGTGATCTTGACATACATTTTGGTGGAGCAATATGAAGAGAGAGATAGCGGGGTTTATCTCAAGGTGTCTAACTTGTCAGCGAGTCAAGGCGGAGACATCAAGTGCCAAAAGGTCCATTGCAACCACTTGAAATTCGAATGGAAGTGGGAGCACATTACCATGGATTTTGTTCTTGGTCTTCCCAAGGTTTCTCAAGGCATAGATCTGATTTGGGTCATTGTTGATAGATTGACCAAGTCTGCTCATTTCTTCGATCTGAGAAACTTATACTTGAGCGTCTTGCTCGTATGTACATAAGCGAGATTGTAAGATTGCATGGTATGCGGTATCCATAGTTTACGATCGAGACCCAAGATTCACTTCAAGATTTTGGGTTAGTTTGCAAAAAGCTATGGAGCGCGGATTTACGATTTAGTTGGCGTATCATCCTCGAAGCGGACGGACAATTAGAGAGGACTATTCAAACTCTTGAGGATTTATTAAGACTACTGTGTCCTTGACTTCAAAGGAAGTTGGGACAAGTTCTTACCATTGGTGGAGTTTTCCTACAACAACGAGTTATCAAGCAAGTATTGGAATGGCTCCATTTGAGGCGTTGTATGGAAGAAAGTGTCGTTTCTCGGTATCTTTGGGATGAGGTAGGTGAAAGCAACGTTGTTGGGACCCGGAGTTTGTACGTATGATACGGAAAAGATCAAAGCGATCGACAATGACGTATAAAAACCTCACAAGATCGACAAAAGAGTTATCTTGATCTTCATCGAAAGGGCGTGGAATTGATATTGGAGATCATGTGTTGTTACGTGTTGCTCCATGGAAAGGAGTTCTGAGATTTGGAAAGAGAGGAAAGCTCGATCCTCGATTCATTGGCCCATTTGTAATCCTTGATCGAGTAGAAGCGTGGGCTATAGACTCTCCTTACCGCCAAGTATGTCTCGTGTTCATAGCGTTTTTCACATATCTATGTTACGTAAATATGTGAAAGACCGAACCACATTATTGAATTAGAACCAGGACGAGATAGCGGAAGATTTAACGTATGAAGAGGTAGTTGTTAAAATCTTGGATAAGAAGGATCATATTCTACGCTCGAGGTTATACCTAAAGTCAAAGTTTTGTGGAGAAACCACGATGTGGAGGAAATGACACAGGAGTTAGAATCTGAAATGAAATTAAGGTATCCTCACCTCTTGACATATCAGTGCGTACCCTAATTTAGAGGACGAAATTTCATAAGAAGGGAGGTTGTAAGACCCCTGACTTTTTTTGAATAAAGAATAATTTTTCTCGAAATATATTTTTGAATATTATGGTGTAGATATGATATAATGTTATAGTTGTGGGTAATATTTGGAAAATTTTGCAAAGTAAGCAAGTTGATATAAAATATTCGTTGTGTCAGTGAATATTCGATTGGTGGGGAATATTCGTTTTAACGAGGGAATATTAAATGCGATGCACCACAATCATTGGTGGACCCCACAGCGGAAGTATTATCGTAGTTAGAAAAACATAAATATCTTTTTATAAAAATAACGGTGAAAGTTTTACCGTTAAATTTGTTGAACTACCCGGTGGTAAAAATGCGATAATCTGGCGTGGTTGCGTAGTAGCACCACGGTATTGATTATTGATGCTTACGTGAGAAGTCACTCGGTTATACTCAATTATTGCTCTGATAATTGTTGCGTAGTATCTCACGTTATTTGATTCAATTATTGTCACATTATCATCGCATAATATTTTATATTATTAAATCAATAATTGAGACAACAAAGTTATTCATATTATTATTTGCAATATTGATGATATACAGAAAGTTACATCGAGGAGAGGTTTGGTCACCTAATTGCGGCATGATAGGGAGAAATCCTTATTGGAAAGCCCCTCTTTCTGAGGAACGATCTGGTTGTTAAATATTGTGAGTTATAATATTAATGATGAATAATTGTTGAAGTATTAAGAATGTGTTTATTGAAGATAAGTGAATTACAAAAGTTAGAGGAGAATAATGCAAACTTAGAAAACTTTAGGGATACTAAAGTGTAATAAGTTAAATCAATCTGGACCATAGATGGTGGTTTTAAAAGTAAATCAATCTGAACCGTCGGTGGTGGTTTTAAAAGTAAATCAATCTGGACCATTCGGTGGTGGTTTTAAAAGTAAATCAATCTGGGATAAAATCGGTGGTGGTTTTAAAAGTAAATCAAAATCAATCGGTGGTGGTTTTAAAAGATAAATCGGTTGTGGTTTTAATAGTAATCAATATGGACCGTCGGTTCTAATAGTGAATCAATCTGGATAGTTCAGTGAAATTAGTTACTATTTAGTCCATTCTCCTATAAATAGAAGCTTAATTCTTCTTTCATTCTCACCAATTCTTTGAGATTCACAAGAGACACTATATAGAGAGAAACTATAGAGAGAAGCGAAAAAGAAGAGTATACTCGCTACTTCAATTTTGCGATATCCGACTTTCTACTAAGGTAAAGGGTATTATTTCTTTCGTATTCATAAGGAATACTATTTTTTCGTATTCATCCTTTAATATGTCGGAATAACCTATCTACGCGGATTACGTACCAAAGTATGACGGTGAAAATCCATTTGCAGTTTTCGTATGTTAATTCTTTTCATATTCTTAAATCTAAACTTACTATGGTAAGTATTGCTTCTATAATCCTTAAAATTAGTGGAATATCCTTGAGTTTTGCGCTTCATCCAGTATCATTTTATTGGAATATTGATATGAACTTTCTTATTAAATATCAATATTTTCACCGAAATCTTATTCATTGTTCTTATTTATTACTATTCACCCGATTACTATTCACTATAATATTATTCACTTGGGTATTGGGGCACTTTTCATGTACGGGTACTATTCACGAGTTCTTATTCACCCAATTACTATTCACTCAAATATTGTTCACTTTCGGGTATTTTGGGCACTTTTTTCATGTATTCAGAGTACTATTCACGAAGTACTTATTCACGAAGTCTTATTCACGGGTCTTATTCACCCAAAAATTTATTTCTTTTTCTGTCCAAATTATTTTTGATACATGGATATTATTTGTAAGACCCCAACTTTTTAATAAAGATGATTTTCTATAAATATCATTTTTAAATATTATGGAATGAATTTGATATAATGTTATAGTTGTGGGTAATATTTATAAATTTTGCAAAAGTATGCAAGTTGTTATATAATATTCGATTGGTGGGGAATATTCGTTTTAACGGGAATATTAAATGCATTGACTAGCACAATCATTAAGTGGACCCCACAACGGAATTATTATCGGATTGAGAAAATGACAAAAATATTTTTATAAAATAACGGCGGAAGTTTTATAGTTAAAAGCGTTGAACAAACTCTAGTAGTAAAAGTAAAAAGAATGTCTGGCGTGGTTGCATAGTAGCAATACGGTATTGATTATTGATGCTTACGTGAGAAGTCATTCGGTTTTGTTCAATTATTGCTTCAAGAATTGTGTTGCATAGTATCTCACGTTATTTGATTCAATTATTGTCGATATTTTATATATTATTAAATCAATAATTGAGATGACAGAGTTATTAATATTATTATTTGCAATATTAACGATGTTCAGAGGTTCCGCCAAGGAGAGGTTTGAGTCGCCTAATTACGCATAATAGGAGAAATCCTTATTGGAGCCCCCCTCTTTCACGGGAAACGACCGATCGATTAATATTGTGAATTATAATAATAATGATAAATGTTGTTAGATATATTGAGGTGTCTTTTAATGAAGTCATTGAAGTTTTATATATATATATATATATATATATATATATATAGATTTTATTTTATTAGTATTATTAATGTAATAAAAGCAGAAAAGCTTTTTATATAAAGCAGAATACTTTTTAAAGTTATTTGTTTTATTAGATAATAATTAGAATATATTATATTCTATTATGCATAGTATTTTGCATAGTAAAATCTTTTTATATAAAACATAATACTTTTATAAAGTTATTTATTTTATTAGACAATAATTAGAATATATTATATTTTATTTTGCATAAGTACTGCATAGTGTTTGCATAGTAAAAAAAATTTATATAAAACATGATACTTTTTATAAAGTTTTGTTTTATTTTATTATAAATATAATATATTATATTTTATTTCATAGTGCAGCATAGTATCCTTTCTATTTTCCTATAAATAGGATGCTTAGTTAGAATTGAAAACCACACCAGAAGTTCAGAGAATTCTTCTATAATTTTGAGCGTATTTCTTTAGAGTTTTAAGAAGCTTTGAGCGTAGTGTAAGTTTTCTTCAAGAATATCCTCGCCCTACTAGTCGGAAAACTCTTCTTTTACGAACTAGATGATGAACGATGGAATTTTCAGAGGCTTTATGCAATTCATGCAACATCAGGCAAGAGCGGCTCTGTCCAAAATGCGGTGTGGAACATTGGCAACTCTCGGATGGTCACCGCCAAGCGATTCAAGGAACTGGGACCTTAGGAGTTTTTTGGAGAGCCAAAACCACTTAAGGCGAGAGACGTGGATAAAGCGGATCAACAAGATATTTGATATTTTGGGATGCTCCGAGGAGCAAAGGTTCCTTTGCCACCTTCATGTGTGCGGTAAGAGGCGATTCTTGGTGGGAATGTAAAAGCTTACTCAACTTGCCGCACTAAAGATGTCTTGGGAGAAGTTCCAAGAACTGTTCAATGGCAAGTACTTTCCCGAAAGTATTCGTCACATAAAAGAGGTAGAGTTCATCAAGCTGGAGCAAAACAACATGACCGTGTCATAGTACGAAGCCAAGTTTGCCGAGTTGTCCCGGTTTGCGTCTCATTTGGTTGATAATGAGGAGAGAATGACGCGAATGTTTCTAAGAGGTTAGAAACTCGAGATGCGTCAATATCTTATCTCTCATAAACTGTGTTTGTATTCAGATGTTGTTAATAGGGCTCAGTTATTGGAGCACGATAATGAGTCAACCCAACCAAAAGAGAGCAGCCGGCAAAATGATAATACCAGTGATAACAGTCATCGAAGCGGTGACAATAAGCGTGGAGGGAATCAACATGCCAGAAATGGTAACCACTTCGGTGGTAATCATGGCCAAAACAATAAGAATGGACATTTCAAGAAGAGGAGATTCAACAATGATGGAAAGACGTCAAGATCACTTTTGTCGTTAAGGAAGGAGAACGACCACCTATCATATGCTTCAAATGTGGAGGAGAGGGATACATCAGTCCAAACTGCGCGATGTCATCCAAAGCATGTTACAATTGTGGAAGAGAAGGTCACCTGGCCCGATTTTTTCGTGCATCGAAGATAAGTCCAGCTGGGATGGGGGCATCAAAGACCATCCCAGACAAGACAAAACCGGTAGTTCAAGGGAGAGTGTTTGTCGTGATCTCCCAGAAAGTAAGGAACCCGAACGAGGTCATCACGGGTAAGCTTATCATAAACTCTAGTGAATATATACCTTATTTGATACCGGTTCTACCCATTCTTTTATTTCTCCTACTTGCGCTCAACGTTTAAATTTGACTTCGGAGAAATTGGACTTTGACTTATCTGTTGAAACTCCATTGGGAGAAACCTTCATTACATCCACTGTTTATAAGTCTTGTTTGGTTCAAATTGGTACCCTCACATTACCTGTCGATCTTATTTCTTTGAAAATACTTGCATTTGATGTGATTCTAGAGATTGATTGGTTAACTACTCATCATGCAAAAATTGATTATTTTCGTAAGGTTATTAGCTTTCATATTCCTAACCAACCTATTATGTGAATTCAAGCAACCAAACCATTAAAATCAATCACTGTCATCTCAAGCCATAAAGCTATTCGTTTATTGAAAAACGGATGTCAAGCTTTCTTAGCTCATGTCACGGATTTAAACAAAAATACGTCAGTTTTGAATGATATCTCTATTGTTAATAAATTTCTTGACGTATTCCCTGAAAAACTTCCTGGCCTACCCCCAAAGCATGAAATTAAATTTTGTATCGACCTTGAACCCGGTACAAAACCTATTTCCAAAACCCCATATCGAATGGCTCCTATTGAACTTTAGGAGTTAAAGACCCAACTGCAGGAATTGTTAGACATCGGTTTCATTCGTCCTAGGACGTCTCCTTGGGGTGTTCTGTTTCTATTCGTGAAGAAGAAAGATGAGAGTACGCGACTTTGTATTGATTATCGGGAGTTAAATCATGTCACCATCAAAATAGGTAACCATTGCCACGTATTGATGACTGTTTGACCCGGTTGCAAGGAGCCAAATTCTTTTCAAAGATTGATCTTCGTTAGGATATCACCAATTGAAGATTAGAACCGATGACATTCCAAAGATGACTTTCGAACACTTCGTAACGAGCATTATGAATTCCTAGTCATGTTCTTTGGATTGACTAATGCTCCTGCTGCCTTCATGGATATGATGAACTAAGTATTCAAGGAATATTTGGATCACTTTGTGGTTGTCTTTATTGATGAAATCCTTATTTATTCCAAAAGCCGTGAAGATCATGAGCAACACTTTGAGGCTGATACTCCAAAAGCTTCGTGAATATAAGCTTTATGCCAAGTTGAAGAAATGCGAGTTCTGGCTTGAGGAAGTAGCATTCCTTGGGCACGTAGTATCAAGTCATGGAATATCCATTGACCCAAAGAAAGATTGAAGTTATTCAAATCTGGAGCAACCTAAATCGATGATCAAGTATGTAGCTTTCTCTTAACCATTTGGTTATTATCGGAGATTCGTAGAAGGGTTTTCTCGAATCGCTACTCCATTAACTCAGCTGACTCGGAAAGATACAAAATTTGGTTGGAATGAGGAATGTGAGAAGAGTTTTCAAGAACTCAAGAGGAGACTCATTTCAAAGACTGCTCGACAATACCATCCGCTCGGAGGATTTGTCATCACAAAGTGATGCTTGAGCAAAGTGTTAGGATGTTTTCTCATGCAATATGGAAAAGTCATAGCCTATGCCTCTCGACAACTCAAAGAATATGAGAGGAATTATCCTACTCATGATCAAGAGTTGGCAGCTGTTGTTTTCGCACTTAAAATTTGGAGGCATTACTTGTATGAGGAGAAAGTGGAGATCTTTACGGATCATAAAAGCCTCAAATATTTCTTCACTCAAAAGGAACTTAATATGCGACAACGATGTTGGCTTGAACTGTTGAAAGATTATAATCATACCATCCAATACCATCCTGAAAAAGCGAATATGGTAGTTGACACATTGAGTAGAAGATCATATGCGGGTACGAATGCGATACCGACAACGCAAAGGCCCATTTTGTGTGACTTGCAAAGGATGGAGATAGAGTTAAAGACTCCAGGGACCCATGTGATGATGGCGAATATACGAGTAAAACCGACTTTAATTGATAAAGTTAAAGATGCTCAAGTTACAGATCTGGAGCTGATGCGTATGAGGAAGAAAGTGCAAGAAGGTGCTATGCCGGAAGCAAAAATTGATGAAGAAGGAATACTTTGAGTCAACTCCAGACTTTGTGTTCCTAACGACCCTGATTTAAAGAATAAAATCATGATGGAGGCGCACAACACACCTTTTACAATCTATCCTGGGAGTACCAAAATGTATCGTGATCTTCGTCATACATTTTGGTGGAGCAATATGAAGAGAGAGATAGCACTGTTTATCTCAAGGTGTCTAACTTGTCATCGAGTTAAGGAGGAGCATCAAGTACCAAAAGGTCCATTGCAACCACTTGAAATTCCAGAATGGAAGTGGGAGCACATTACCATGGATTTCGTTATTGGTTTTCCCAAGGTTTCTCAAGGCATAGATGCAATTTGGGCCATTGTTGATAGATTGACCATGTCTACTCATTTCTTACCAATACGAGAAACTTATACACTTGAACGTCTTGCTCGTATGTACATAAACGAGATTGTAAAACTACATGGTATGCCAGTATCCACAGTTTCTGATTGAGACCCAAGATTCACTTCACAATTTTGGGTTAGTTTGCAAAAAGCTATGGGCACGGATGTGACACCCCCAAAATTAGGTATACATCACCCATCTTGGGTAGTCAGATACATGGTACAGAATTTAAATACAACTTACTAATATAACTGTCGTGTACAATACGACATAAACTGTGAGTTTGAATACAAATATTGTCTACTAGATATTATACAAACTCAAAAGGAGTCCTCATTACAATTATTATCACACTATTTCACGTAATAGTGAGGACTACTAATGCTATCCTCCAGGACCATTACTCCGCTCCCCGACTCGTCCCAACTATGTTCTCATTTCACGAAGAGAACGGTGAAAGAAAAAGGTGAGCTCAACTAGCCCAAGAAGAAAATATTATGACTAAGATAATGCGTAATAAATTATCAATAGCCTTCTTCAAAGTGTTAAACCGATAAAATATAATAAACATCAAGTTTAATCTGCGGTTGAACAAGCAATCCATTAAAAGAGTCAAGTAGAAAATAAAATCTACTATCTTTTATGATTTAAAAGGTTTTTTCATCATCAAGGTATATATGAGACTCGACTTTAATAAATATTCCACATCATCGAATCACCCCTTTTACTACGGCCAAGGATATTCTTTAGTATCACGACCACAATTATTCATGCACTACTACCAAGAATAGTTGTGTATTCATTAATGGTCATGATCATGTCAACAATCGTCCATCAATGCTACTACTTACCATCGAGGATTTTTATCACATCATTTGTAACATTACGGCCATGATTACACCGAATAGTCTCTCGGTCATAATCATACCAAGTCCATCTATGCACTACAAAAGCCATGGATGACTTTCAACATAATATAAACATGAGGATGATGACAATGATATAAGAATTCAATAAAACAAGTTCAAGAATTATTTTATCCAGAATTATTAATGTCCAAATTATCAACACGATCATTGCTTTTGTAGAGTAAAATTCAAGAATGATCGGAAGAATATTTCCATTAAAAGATTTGGATGAAACGCAAATATCAAGGATATTCCACTAATTTCATGGAGTATAGAAGTCAAAGTTTTAACCAATTGGGTATAATAAAGAATGGAATAACAAAAGAAATCACCATGCATGCGATAGACCGCGCATGCAAAGTTATTCCAATGAATAATAAATAACGGAACCAGTCCCACAGTAAAATGCATGCAGATAAGATGTTCAGCAGAATAATAATAAAGAGCGGAACCGGTTCCCGATTGTAAAACACATGCATGAGGATGTTCCAATGTAATAATAGAAGAATGTCACCAAGTATAGGGTAAGCGGCAGACACAAAAGTTATTCCAATGTAATAATAATAAGCAATGGAATAACAATGCTTCTCTTCATGAATAAGAAAGAATAACACCCTTACTTTTGGTAGGAGATTGAAATTTGCAAGAGTGTAGTAACAAAATACTCTTCTTCTTTTCTCTTATTCTCTATACTTTCTCTCTCTAAAGCTTGAATGAATTCGTGAAAAATAATGAAGCACTAGGCCTCTATTTATAGAAGATTTCTAGCTTAAGACCTACCATGTGAAAAAGGCAAGTGGCTTGACGACTAGTGATGTGAAAAGAAAAGTGGTTCGGCGCTCATTGTAATGTGAAACGACAAGTGGTTCGGCCTTTGTAATGTGAAACGACAAGTGGTTTGACGCTCAGTAATGTGAAACGGCAAGTGGTTTGACGTCTGGTAAAGGTAATTACTATTGATTGAAGGTAATTATTATTCACAAGTGGTAATTACTATCGTGAAGGTAATTACTATCGATGAAGGTAAATACTATCGACGAAGGTAAATACTATTTACTGAAGAGACTCTTAGATGATGACATATGGCCCCCCCATAAAATAATCAAACTTACCACAAACGCCTCATATGAGACTCTTTATATACATTAAGGATTGAATAAATATTACCACAAATTATTTTATTTTTAATCAACACATTTTAATCTTTCAACAATTATTAATCATTTATAACTTGTCGTCTCAATTAATAATATAACATATTATATATGGATGATACCGTGACAATAATTGAATCAATAATATAAGAGATATGATGCGACAATTATTATAGTAATAATTGAGCATAACCGAGTGACTTCTCACGTAAGCATCAATAATCAATACCGTGTGCTACTACGCAACCACGCCAGACATTCATTTACTTTACCACCGGGTAGTTCAACAGTTTTAACGGTAACACCTCCGCCGTTATTTTTATAAAATATTTTTGTCGTTTTCTCAATCAAATAATAATTACATTGTGGGGTCCACCAATGATTGAGTAGTTGTACTAATATTCCCTAACAAAAGAATATTCCCGACCAAATGAATATTTTATAACAACTTCGCATACCTTGCAAAATTTATAAATATTACCCACAACTATAACATTATATCAAATTTATTCCATAATATTCAAAATAATATTTATAGAAAATTCATCTTTATTTATAATATTTGGGGTCTTACAACCTCCCCTTCTTATGAAATTTCGCCCCGAAATTAGGGTACGACACGGTATGTCGAAGAGGTAAGGATACCTTGATTTCATTTCAGATTCTAACTCCCAAGTCATTTCCTCAACATCGTGGTTCCTCCACAAAACTTTGACTTGAGGTATAACCTGGAGCTTAGAATATGTTCCTTCTTATCCAAAATTTGAACAGAACCTCTTCATACGCCAAATCTTCCGCTATTTCGTGGGTTCTAACTCAATAATATGGTTTGGTCTTTCACATATTTACGTAATATGGATATGTGAAAAGCGTTATGAACACAAGACATATTTGGCGGTAGAAAGCGAAGTCTACATAGCCACGCCTACTCGATCGAGGATTAAAATGGACCGATGAATCGAGGATTAAGTTTTTCTCTCTTTCCAAATCTTGTAACTCCTTTCCATGGAGCAACTCTTAACAACACATGATCTCTATATCGAATTCCACGTCCTTTCGATGAAGATCAAGATAACTCTTTTGTCGATTTTGTGAGGTTTTTATACGTTGTCGGATCGCTTGAATCTTTCCAGTAGTCATACGTATCAACTCCGGCCCCAACAACGTTGCTTCACCCACCTCATCCCAAAGATCTTTGGAGAACGACACTTTCTTCCATACAACGCTCGAATGGAGCCATGCCAATACTTGTTTGATAAACTGTTGTTGTAGAGGGAAAACTCCACCAATGGTAAGAACTTGTCCCAACTCCCTTGAAATCAAGGACATGAGTCTTAATAGATCTTCAAGAGTTTGAATAGTCCTCCGACCGTCTGTCCGTCTCGAGGATGATATCGAAGCTAAATCGTAAGTCTGTGCCCATAGCTTTTTGCAAACTAACCCAAAATCGTGAAGTGAATCTTGGGTCTCGATCGAAACTATGGATACCTAAGATACCATGCGATCTTACAATCTCGTTTATGTACATCTGAGCAAGACGTTCAAGTGTATAAGTTTTCGATTCGGAAGAAATGAGCAGAACTTGGTTAATCTATCAATAATGACCCAAATCGCATCAATGCCTTGAGAAACCTTAGGAAGACCGAGAACGAAATCCATGGTAATGTGCTCCCACTTCCATTCGGAATTTCAAGTGGTTGCAATGGACCTTTTGGTACTTGATGCTCGCTTTAACTCGTTGACAAGTTAGACACCTTGAGATAAACAAAGCTATATCTCTCTCTTCATATTGCTCCACCAAAATGTATGACGAATATCATAATACATTTTGGTACTCCCCAGATGGATTGCAAATGGTGTGTGTGTGCGCCTCCATCATGATATTATACTTTAAATCGGTCGTTAGGAACACAAAGTCCGGAGTTGACTCAAGTATTCCTTCTTCATCGATTCTTGCTTCGGCAAGATAGCACCTTCTTGCACTTTCTTCCTCATACGCATCGACTCAGTCCGTAGCTTGAGCGACTTTAACTTTATCGATTAAAGTCGGTTCTACTCAGATACTCACTATCATCACATGCGTCCCCTAGAGTCTTTAACTCTATCTCCATCCTTTGCAAGTCACACAAAATGGGCCTTTGTGTTGACAATAACGCACTCGTGATTGCGATACGATCTTACCGCTTCAATGCGTCACCTACCACGCCGCTTTTCCGAGGATGGTATTGGATGGTATGATCATAATCTTTCAATGATTCAAGCCAACATCGTTGTCGCATGTTGAGTTCCTTTTGAGTGAAGAAATATTTGAGGCTTTTATGATCCATAAAGATCTCCACTTTCTCCCCATACAAGTAATGCCTCCAAATTTTAAGTCTGAAGACAACAAAATTGCCAACTCTAGATCATGGGTAGGATAATTCCTCTCATATTCTTTGAGTTGTTGCGAGGCATAAAGCTATAACTTTTCCATGTTGCATGAGAACACATCCCAACCTTTCTTTCAAGCATCAACATAGATGACAAATCCTCCGAGGCGGATGGTATTGTCGAGCAGTCTTTGAAATAAGTCTCCTCTTGAGTTCTTGAAAACTCCTCTCACATTCTTCGCTCCAACCGAACTTTGTATCTTTCCGAGTCAATGAAGTCGATGGAGTAGCGATTCGAGAAAATCCTTCCACGAATCTCCGATAATAACCAATTAAACCGAGAAAGCTACGTATTTTGATCATCGATTTAAGTTGTTCCCGACTTTGAATAGCTTCAATCTTTCTTTGGGTCAACAGATATTCCATGACTTGATACCACGTGCCCAAGGAATGCTACTTCTTCAAGCCGAACTCACATTTCTTCAACTGGCATAAAGCTTATATTCACGAAGCTTTTGGAGTGTCAGCCTCAAGTGTTGCTCATGATCTTCACGGCTTTTGGAATAAATAAGGATGTCATCAATAAAGACGACCACAAAGTGATCTAAATATTCCTTGAATACTCGGTTCATCATATCCATGAAGGCAGCAGGAGCATTAGTCAATCCAAAGGACATGACTAGGAATTCATAATGCTCGTACCAAGTTCTGAAAGCCGTCTTTGGAATGTTAGCGGTTCTAATCTTCAATTGGTGATATCAAGAATGAAGATCAATCTTTGAAAAGAATTTGGCTCCTTGCGGTTGGTCAAACAGGTCATCAATACGTGGCAATGGATACCTATTTTTGATGGTGACATGATTTAACTCCGATAATCAATACAAAGTCGCATACTCCCATCTTTCTTCTTCACGAATAGAACAGGAGCATCCCAAGGAGAAGTACTAGGACGAATAAAGCCGATGTCTAACAATTCCTGCAGTTGGGTCTTTGACTCAAGAAGTCAATAGAGCCATTCGATATGGGGCTTTGGAAATAGGTTTTATCTGCGGGTTCAAGGTCGATACAAAATTCAATTTCACGCTACGGGTAGGCCAGAAGTTCTTGAGAATACGTCGAGAAATTTATTAACAATAGAAATATCGCTCAAAACCGGCGTATTTTTGTTTAAATCTGTGACATGAGCTAAGAAAGCTTGACATCCGCTTTTCAATAAGCGAATAGCTTTATGGCTTGAGATGACCGTAGTGATTGATTTTAATGGTTTGGTCGTTTGAATTAAGATAATAGGTTGATTAGGAATATGAAAGTTAACAACCTTACGAAAATAATCAATTTTGCATGATAAGTAGTTAACCAATCAATCCACAGAATCACGTCAAATGCAAGTATTTTTAATGAAATAAGATCGATGTGTAATGTGAGGGTACCGATTTGAACCAAATAAGACTTATAAACGATTGGATGTAATGAAGGTTTCTCCCAACTGAGTTTCCATGAGATAAGTCAAAGTCTAATTTCTCCGAGTCAAATTTAATCGATGGCGCAAGTAGGAGAAATAAAAGAATGGGTAGAATCCCAGGTATCAAATAAAGTATAGACGTTATTAGAGTTTATGATAAGCTTACCCGTGATGACCTTATTCGGATTCCTTGCTCTTTGGGAGGTCACAACAAACTTTCTCCTCACCACTACCGGTTTGACTTTTTACGGGATGCCTTTGGTGCCTCCATCCTAGCTTTTGAATTTGTCTTTGAAAACGCACAAAATCGAGCTAAGTGACCTTCTCTTCCACAATTATAACATGCTTTGACTGAGATAGCGCTAGGTTTGGTGATGTGTCCCTCTCCTCGCATTTGAAGCATATGATAGGTGGTCTTTCTCCTTCCTTAACAACGGGTCTTTGGTCTTCGACGTCTTTCCATCATTGTTGAATCTCCTTTTCTTGAAATGTCCATTCTTATTATTTTGGTATTACGATTACCACCGGAAGTGGTTACCATATCCGGCCCATTGATTCCTCCACGCTTGTTGTCACCGCTTCGATGACTACTACTCATTGGTATTATAATTTTGCTTACGCTCTCTCTTTTAGTTCGCGTTGACTCATTATCGGGCTCCACTAATCGAGCCCTATTTACAACATCTGAATACAAACACGGTTTATGAGAAATAAGATGTTGGCGTATCTCGACTTCAAACCTCTTAAAACATTCGCGCCATTCTCTCTTCATTATCCACCAAGTGGGGACTTGAAACCGTGATAACTCGCAAATTTTGCCTCGTATTGCGACACGGTCATATTGTTTTGTTCCAACTTGATAAACTCCACCTCCTTCATGTGGCGAATACTTTCAGGAAAGTATTTGTCGTTGAACAGCTCCTGGAACTTCTCCCAAGATATCTTGAGACAAAGAAGTTGAGTCGCTTTTCACCGATTCCCACCGAAGAATCGCCTCTCGCATGCAACATAAAGGCGGCAAAGGGAACCTTTTGCTCCTCGGAGCATCCCAAGACATCAAATATCTTGGTAATCTGCTTTATCCATGCTTCCGCCAGAAGTGGTTTTGGCTCTCCCTTAAACTCCGGTGGTCCCAGCTCCTTGAATTGTTTAGCGGTGACCGCCCGAGAGTTTTCCGTGTTTCCACCTACATTTTGGACAGGAGTCGCTCTCTTTCTTTGTTGCATAAATTGCATAAAGCCTCTGAACATTTGATCATTCATCATTTGGTCAGTGTTGTTGTTTGCATGAGGATTGTCGCCTTCTTGATGCACATTATCCTGATTATTGATATGTGGTGAATCAACGATCGCCTGCGCTCCATTGCTATTCTCAACATTCTCAGATGTCATTTTCAGATACTGCCACAAAACAAAAGGTTAATTGACATGTAACAAATTATCCCTATCTTCTGACCAACTAATAAAATACCACATAAACTTAGGTAAGTCATACTAGCGAAGGTATTCCCCGTCTCTCCCCTCCTAGTACTATTCTCACATCTTAGCAAGGGATCATATCCCTAAGCTCTGATACCAACTGTGACGCCCCCAAAATTAGGTATACATCACCCATCTTGGGTAGTCAGATACATGGCATGTAATTTAAATACAACTTACTAATATAAGCATGCGGTGTACAATACGACATAAAGCGTGAGTGTGAATACAAATATTGTCTACTAGATATTATACAAACTCAAAAGGAGTCCTCATTACAATTATTATCACCTTTATTTCACCGAATAGTGAGGACTACTAATGCTATCCTCTCGGACCATTACTCGTTCCCCGACTCGTCCCAAATTTATGTTCTCATTTCACGAGAGAACGGTGAAAGAAAAGGTGAGCTCAACTAGCCCAAAGAAGAAATATTATGACTAAGATAATGCGAATAAATTATCAATAGCCTTCAACAAGTGTTAAACCGATAAAATATAATAAACATCAAGTTTAACTGCTGCAATGAACAAGCAATCCATTAAAAGAGTCAAGTAGAAAATAAAACTACTATCTTTTATGATTTAAAAGGTTTTCATCATCGTTATATATTTGAGACTCGAAACTTTAATAAATATTCCACATCATCGAATCACCCCCGCACTACTGCCGAGGATATTCTTTAGTATCACGACCACAATTATTCATGACTACTACCAAGAATAGTTGTGTATTCATTAATGGTCATGATCATGTCAACAATCATCCATCAATGCACTACGACCACCGAGGATTTTTATCACATCATTTGTAACATTACGGTCATGATTACACCGAATAGTCTCGGTCATAATCATACCAAGTCCATCTATGCACCACGTGCCGAGATGACTTTCAACATAATATAAACATGAGGATTATGACAATGATATAAGAATTCAATAAAACAAGTTCAAGAATTATTTTATCCAGGAATTATTAACGCCCAAATTATCAACATGAATCTTCGTTTTGTAGAGTAAAATTCAAGAATGATCGGAAGAATATTTCCATGAAAAGATATCTTTGGATGAAACGCAAATATCGAGGATATTCCACTAATTTCATGGAGTATAGAAGTCAAAGTTTTAACCAACTAGGTATAATAAAGAATGGAATAACAAAGAAATCACCATGCATGCGATAGACCGCATACATACGAGTTATTCCAACAGAATAATAAATAACGGAACCAGTCCCGGCGTAAAACGCATGCAGCATGTGATGTTCCAATGGAATAATAATAAAGAGCGGAACCAGTGGGTGTAAAACACACATGCATGTGATGTTCCAATGTAATAATAATAAAAAAGCGGAACCGTTAGGTGTAAAACACACACAGACAGGATGTTCCAGCAGAATAATAATAAAGAGGCGGAACCGGTAAGGTGTAAAACACATGTGAGATGAGGATGTTCCAATGTAATAATAGAAGAATGTCACCAAGAATAGGGTAAATCAGCGTATCTGAGTTATTCCAATGAGAATAATAATAAGCAATGGAATAACAACAGTTCTCTTCATGAATAAGAAAGAATAACACCCCTTACTTTTGGTAGGAGATTGAATCTGCAGATGAGTGTAGTAACAAAATACTCTTCTTCTTTCTCTCTTATCTCTCTATACTTCTCTCTCTCTAAAGCTTGAATGAATTCGTGAAAATAATGAAGCACTAGGCCTCTATTTATAGAAGATTTCTAGCTTAGCACCTACCATGTGAAAAGGCAAGTGGCTTGTATTTGGTGATGTGAAAAGAAAAGTGGTTCGCCTTTTGTAATGTGAAACGACAAGTGGTTCGGCGCTTTGTAATGTGAAATGACAAGTGGTTTGGCGCTCAGTAATGTGAAACGACAAGTGGTTTGACGTCTGGTAAAGGTAATTACTATGACGAAGGTAATTACTATTCACAAGGGTAATTACTATTGACGAAGGTAATTACTATCGACGAAGGTAAATACTATTAATGAAGGTAAATACTATTGTGAAGAGACTCTTAGATGATGACATATGGGCCCCCATAAAATAATCAAACTTACCACAAACGCCTCATAATGAGACTCTTTATATACATTAAGGATTGAATAAATATTACCACAAATCATTTTATTTTTAATCAACACATTTTTAATCTTTCAACAATTATTAATCATTTATAACTTGTCGTCTCAATTAATAATATAACATATTATATGTGGATGATCTTTGTGACAATAATTGAATCAATAATATAAGAGATATGATGCAAAGAATTATCAGAAGAATAATCGAAAGCATAATTGAGTGACTTCTCACGTAAGCATCAATAATCAATCTAAGTGTACTCTTATGCAACCACGCGTATTACTATACTTTTACCACCGGGTAGTTCAACGCTTTTAACAGTAACACCTCCGTAGTTATTTTTATAAAATATTTTTGTCGTTTTTTCAATCCGACAATAATTACATTGTGGGGTCCACCAATGATTGAGGCGTTATATTTAATATTCCCTAACAAAAAGAATATTCCCGACCAAACGAATATTTTATAACAACTTGCATACTTTGCAAAATTTATAAATATTACCCACAACTATAACATTATATCAAATTTATTCCATAATATTCAAAAATAATATTTATAGAAAATTCATCTTTATTTATAATAGCTGGGGTCTTACAACGGACTTACGATTTAGTTCGGCATATCATCCTCAGACGGATGGACAATTAGAGAGGACGATTCAAACTCTTGAAAATTTATTAAGACTATGTGTCCTTGACTTCAAGGGAAGTTGGGACAAGTTCTTACCATTGGTAGAGTTTTCCTACAACAATAGCTACCAAGCAAGTATTGGCATGGCTCCATTCGAAGCGTTATATGGAAGAAAGTGTCGTTCTCCAATATGCTAGGATGAGGTGGGTGAAGCAACGTTGTTGGGACCGGAGTTGGTACGTATGACTACGAAAAAGATTCAAACGATACGACAACGTATAAAAACCTCACAAGATCGACAAAAGAGTTATGCTGATCTTCATCGAAAGGACGTGGAATTCGATATTGGAGATCATGTGTTATTACGTGTTGCTCCATGGAAAGGAGTTATGAGATTTGGAAAGAGAGAAAAGCTCAATCCTCGATTCATTAGCCCATTTTTAATCCTCGATCGAGTAGGAGCGTAGGCGTATAAACTCGCCATCGCCAAGTATGTCTCGTGCTCATAACGTTTTTCATATATCCATGTTACGTAAATATGTGGAAGACCCGAACCACATTATTGAGTTAGAACAGGATGAAATAGCGGAAGATTTGATGTATGAAGAGGTTCTTGTTCAAATCTTGGATAAGAAGGAACATATTCTACGCTCCAAGGTTATACCTCAAGTCAAAGTTTTGTGGAGAAACCACGATGTTGAGAAAATGACCTGGGAGTTAGAATCTGAAATGAAATCAAGATATCCTTACCTTTTCGACATACCAGGTATGTACCCTAATTTCGAGGGCGAAATTTCGTAAGAAGGGGAGGTTGTAAGACCCCAACTTTTTAATAAAAATGATTTTTCTATAAATATCATTTTTAAATATTATGGAATGAATTTGATATAATGTTATAGTTGCGGGTAATATTTATAAATTTTGCAAAGTACGCAAGTTGTTATATAATATTCGATTGGTCGGGGAATATTCGTACGATGGCACAATCATTGGTGGACTCCACAACGGAATTATTGTCGGATTGAGAAAACGACAAAAATATTTTTATGAAAATAATGGCGGAAGTTTAACAGATTAAAACTGTTGAACTACTCGGTAGTAAAAGTCTGAATACGCGTTGGTTTCATAGTTGCAATACACAGTATTGATTATTGATACTTACGTGAGAAGTCACTCAGCTTTTGTTCAATTATTGCTTGAAAGAATTGTTGCGATAAGTATCTCACGTTATTTGATTCAATTATTGTCGATATTTTATATATTATTAAATCAATAATTGAGATGACAGAGTTATTAATATTATTATTTTCAATATTAACGATGTCTAGAAGTTTCGCCAAGGAGAGGTTTGGTTACCTAATCAATGCTTAATAGGAGAAATCCTTATTGGAAAGCTCTTCTTTCCACCGGGAACGACCTGATCGATTAATATTGTGAATTATAATAATAATGATAAATGTTGTTAGATATATTGAGGTGTCTTTTTATGAAGTCACGGAGGTTTTTATATATATATATATATATATATATATTATATATATAAATTTTGTTTTATTAGTATTATTAATGTAATAAAATAGAAAAACTTTTTATATAAAACAAAAATACTTTTATAAAGTTATTTATTTTATTAGTATAATAATTAGAATATATTATATTCTATTATGCGTAGTGTTTTGCATAGTAAAATCTTTTTATGTAAAATGAATACTTTTATAAAGTTATTTATTTTATTAGACAATAATTAGAATATATTACATTTTATTATGCATAGTGTTTGCAGATAATTGCTGCGTATAATATTTCAGATAGTAAAATATTTTTTATATAAAGCAGAATACTTTTTATAAAGTTTTGTTTTATTTGATTATAAATAGAATATATTATATTTTATTGCATAGTGCAACATAGTATCCTTTCTATTTTCTTATAAATAGGATGCTTAGTTAGAATTGAAAACCACACCAGAAGTTCAGAGAATTCTTCTATAATCTTGAGCGTATTTCTTTAGAATTTTAAGAAGCTTTGAGCGTAGTGCAAGTTTTCTTCAAGAATATCCTCGCCCTACCAGTCAGAATACTCTTCTTTTACGGTAAGAGATATTATTTGTTGTACTCGTAAGGGGTATCATTTCTTTTGTATTCATTAAGAGAACTTCTGTTATCCATTCTTTATTATTCTGTTGGAATAACCTGTATACGCGGGCTACACTATACTTGGTGAAATTCTTCTGTTATTCCATTTTTATCATTATGTTGGAATAACCTGTCTATGCGAAGTACCGCATACATGGTGAAAATATTCTGTTATTCCATTCTTTATCATTATGTTGGAATAACCTGTCTATGCGAAGTACCGCATACATGGTGAAATTCTTCTGCTATTCCATTCTTTATTATTCTATTAGAACAACCTATCTGCACGCTTATTTGGTTCGTTATTTATTATTACATTTGAATATCATATCGGTGCATATTACGCTTTGACTCGTTCCATTAATTATTATTACATTGGAATAACCTATCTGTGAGGTCTATCGCATGCATGGTGATTTCGTTGTTATTCCATTCTTTATTATTCGTTGGAATATCACGCTCGGTGCTTAATTTTGCGACCTAGTTACATTCTTTTATTATTACATTGGAATAACTCATGCATGCGGTTTATCGCATGCCCGGTGATTTCTTTTGTTATTTCATTCTTTATTATACTCGGTTGGTTAAAGTTTTGACTTTATACTCCATAAAATTAGTGGAATATCCTTGATATTTGCGCTTCATCCGAGATCTTTTCATGAAAATATTTTTACGAGCATTCTTGAATTTTACTCTACAAAGAAGTATCATGTTGACAATTTGGACGTTATTAGTTCCTGAATAAATTAATTCTTGAACTTGTTTTATTGAATTCTTATATCATTGTCATCATCCTCATGTTTATATTATGTTGAAAGTCATCTGTGGCCTGTAGTGCATAGATTGACTTGGTATGATTATGACCAAAGATTATTCGGTATAATCATGACCGTAATGTTACAAATGATGTGGTAAAAGTCCTCATTGGCCCGTAGTGCATTGATGGACAGTTGTTGGCATGATCATGACCATTGATGCACGAATATCCTTGGCCCATAGTGCACAATTTGTGGTTGTTATACTAATGAATATCCTTGGTCGTAGTGCAGGGATGATGTGGTTTATTTATTAAGCTGAGTCTAAGCGATAAAAGTGATGAAAAACCTTTTTAAATCATAAAAGATAGTAGATTTTATTCTCTACTTGACTCTTTTAATGGATTGCTTGTTCCGCTGCAGTTATGTACCATGTATTTAGCGACTCAGAATAGGTGATGTATACCTATTTTTGGGGGCGGCACATTATTCTTGAATTTTACTCTACAAAGCAGTATCATGTTGAAAATTTGGACATTATTGAATTTTGGATAAATTAAATTATAAATCTTTAAAAATTTATCCTTTGCTTTCTTTTAATTGAATTCTTATATCATTGTCATCATCATCATGCTTATATTGTGATGAAAGTCATCTTTGGCTTACGTGCATAGATGGACTGTTGATTGGTATGATTATGACCAGGAATAATTCGGTATAGTCATGACCATTGATGATTACACGAATAATTTTTGGCCCGTAGTGCAAGAATAATTTGTGGACGTAATACTAATAAATATCCTTGGCCCGTAGTGCAGGGATGATTCGATGATGTGATCTATTTATTAAGCTGAGTCCCAGCAATAAAGTTAATGATAAACTTTTTAAATCATAGAAGATAGTAGATATCATGCTCTACTTGACTCTTCTAATGGATTGTTTGTTCCTCTGCAGTTAAACTTGTTGTCTATTACATTCTATCAGTTTAACATTGTTGAAGGCTAATGATAACTTATTCTGCATTATCTTAGTCATAATATTTCTTACTGGACTAGTTGAGCTCACCCTTTTACTTCCATTGTTCTCTTCAGGAAATGAGAACGTAGCCGGAACTAGTCGGGGAACGGAGTGATGGCCCAAGATGGTGTTATAGTAGTCCTCACTATCTTATAAAATAGTGTGCCAATAAATGTAATGAGGACTCTATTTGAGTTTGGATATTGTCTAGATGACAATATTCGTGTAAAAACTCTCAGCTCATGTTGTATAATTAAGTTTGTATTTGTATTCAGTACCATGTATTTAGCGACCCAAGATGGGTAATGTATACCTATTTTGGGGGCGTCACAGTGTGCTACTGTTCAACAATGCGTATTACTTTACTTTAACCATCGGGTATTTCAACAGTGTTAACGGTAATAACTACGCTGTTATTTTTAGAAAACTCATTCTTGTCATTTTCTTCATCCGACAAATTTACTGTTACGGGGTCCATAAATGGTTGCGCCGTCGTACGAATATTCTCCGACAACAAGAATATTCCACGACCAAACGAATATTCCCCGACAACAATGAATATTTTATAATCACTTGTTTTATTTGTAAACTTTACATATATCACCCTTAACTTTAACTTCTTTATCAATTTAGTCATTTACTGAATAATTATTATAAGAAAAATTGAATACTTTTATTTCATAAAATTCGGGGTCTTACATTAGTAACCGATGGTGGCATTTTTATAATTAAATTTCATACATCCACTATTAATAATAACGGATCTTGGGTTCTAATTTTAAATTTTGGCAGTTGATTAAATTAATTGATGACTATAGATCTACAACGAATAATTGCTATGAATTATTTAGCTATACATATATGTTATGTTTGTTTTTAAGAATTATACTTAGGATAAGACTATTAATTTCAAGTGTCTTGTTTGTTTTCAAATTCAGACTTGGACTATTAGTCTCTGAATTATAAAATGGTTTAATAGTCTTGATATTATAATTAAAATTCTGGAATTATAATTTTAGGATTAATAATCTTGAGATTATAATCTCATGGATTACAATCCCGGGATTACGATCCTTGCAAACAAACATAGCCATAGTATAGGGTCCTTAACACTAATATACAACAATTATAAAGTATTTACAAAAATAAAACATCCATAAAATAATTACAAAAATAACACAACACAATAATACGTTGCTAAAGTTACGGAACATTGACTCCCTATTTCTAACCAGTCCTAAATTCACGCTAATGAAGAAAACAGGCAACTTTGAGATCAGAAAAAACATAGCAGCGACATATCGAAGAAGACGAGATGCAACTTTGAGATCGGATAATATACGAGAAGATCAACAACAACTTCAAGATCAACATCAACTTCAAGATCAACAACAACTTCAAGATCAACAACAACTTCAAGATCAGTAACCAGCCTCTGTAACAACTTTGATTGTTGATTGATTCGTTACAGATTTGTATACTGAGGTATTTGAGTTTAAAGTTTATATGCAAATAGTTACCCCGTGGTTACTATATACTCATATATTGGTTACCTTTTTTAAGTTTTTCGCTCTTTAATTGGTCACAAAGTCAGTATATGTGACGCCCCCAAAATAGGTATACATCACCTATTCTAAGTCGTCAAATACATGGTACAGAATATAAATACAACTTTAAATATACAACATGAGCTGTGAGTTTTAATACAAACATTGTCTTCTAAACAGTATTCAAACTCAAAATAAGTCCTCATTACAATTATTATCATACTATTTCATAGAATAGTGAGGACTACTAATCTTTATCATCCGGACCAATCACTCTGGCTCCCCGACTAGTCCCTACTACGTTCTCATTTCCTGAAGAGAACAATGAAAGCAAAAGGGTAAGCTCAACTAGCCCAGTAAAAAATATTATGACTAAGATAATGCAGAAAAATTATCGTTAGCCTTCAACAGTGTTATACTGATAAAATATAACAAACATCAAGTTTAACTGCAGTGGAACAAGCAATCCATTAAAAGAGTCAAGTAGAGAATAAAATTTACTATCTTTTATGATTTAAAAAGGTTTTTCATCACATTTATCGTTGTGACTCGGCTTAATAAATAATCCACATCATCCTTGCACTACGGCCAAGGATATTCATTAGTATCACGACCACAAATTATCCATGACTACGGCCAAGGATATTCGTGTATTCATCAATGGTCATGATCATGCCAACAATCATGTCCATCAATGCACTACGGCCAATGAGGACTTTTACCACATCATTTGTAGCATTACGGCCATGATTATACCGAATAATCCCACGGTCATAATCATACCAAGTCCATCTATGCACTACAGCCACGAGATGACTTTCAACATAATATAAATATGAGGATGATGACAATGATATAAGAATTCAATAAAACAAGTTCAAGAATTAATTTATTACGGAACTAATAACGTCAAATTGTCAACATGATACTTACTTTGTAGAGTAAAATTCAAGAATGCTCGGAAGAATATTTCCATGAAAAGATATCTTTGGATGAAGCGCGAAATATCAAGGATATTCCACTAATTTCATGGAGTATAGAAGTTAAAACTTTAACCAACCGAGTATAAATAAATAATGGAATAACAAAAGAAATCACCGTGCATGCGATAGGCCGCATGCAGACGGAGTTATTCTAATAGAATAATAAATAATGTAAACAAAGTCGTGGGTAAACGCATGCATGTGATATTCCAACGAATAATAAATATCGAACCGTGTCAAAGTGAAATTAAGACCGACGGATGTTCCAATGAGAATAATAAATAACGGAACCAGTCGTGTGTAAACGCACGTACGTGGATGTTCCAATGTAATAATAAAGAATGAAATAATGGAAGAATTTCACCATGTATGCGGTACCAGATAGATAAGTTATTCCAACATAATGATAAAGAATGGAATAATGTAAGAATTTCACCAAGTATAGGGTAGGACTGTGTATACAAAGTTATTCCAATGAGAATAAAAAAAAATTGAATAACTGAAGTTCTCTTCATGAATACGAAAGAAATAATACCCCTTACAAGTACAACAAATAATATCCTCGCCTTAGAAAAGCTGGATATAAGAGTAGTGAAGTAGCAGAATACTTTTCTTTTTTCTCTCTATAGTTTCTCTCTCAAGAGTTTCAAATAATTCGTAAGAAATAATGAAGGAATGAGCTTTATTTATAGGAGAATGGATGAATAAGTAACTAATTCATGAACGGTCAGATTGATTTACTTTTTAAAGCAGACGGTCCATATTGATTTACTATGCAGAGATTAATAAAATATTCTAATAAAATAAAACTAATAAAATATATTATATATATAATCACGTTATCATTCACGGGTTACAACCCCGTGAATCAAAATCCTACCTCTAGATTCTCATTTCCAAACCTTTATATATATATATATATATATATATATATATATATACATATATAACCTCATGAATTCCCTGCAACACTCCACCCGTGACAAAATAATTCCACCCCCCAAGACTTTTCTCCTCTCGTGGGTCCCACATGTGGCCCAACCTTTATAATATTAAATAATTTTCTACCGATTATTTTGAAAAAAGGATAAATGGGGGGGGGGGGGTCCTTAAATACAACAAATACTTCATCAAAAAATCTTCTTAATATTTTTAACAACATTTATCATCATTATTATAATTCACAATATTAATCGACTGTGTCGTTCCTGTGAAAGAGGGGTTTTCAATAAGGATTTCTCCCTATTGGCGCGCAATTAGGTGACCAAACCTCTCCTTGCCAGAACTTCTAGACATCGTTAATATTGCAAATAATAATATTAATAACTCTGTCATCTCAATTATTGATTCAATAATATATAAAATATCGACAATAATTGAATCAAATAACGTGAGATACTATGCAACAATTACTGAAGCAATAATTGAACAAAACTGAGGGACTTCTCACGTATGCATCAATAATCAATACCGTGTGCTACTATGCAACCACGCGTATTCCTGTACTTTTAACACCGGGTGTTTCAACAGTTAACGGTAAAACTTCCGCCGTTATTTTCATAAAATACTTTTGTCGTTTTCTCAATCCAACAATAATTCCGTTGTGGGTTCCACCAATGATTGTGTCGTCGTACGAATATTCCCTGTTAAAACGAATATTCCCCGACCCATCGAATATTATATAACAACTTGCGTACTTTATAAAATTTATAAATATTACCCATAACTATAACATTATATCAAATTTATTTCATAATATTTAAAAATGATATTTATAGAAAAATCATCTTTATTAAAAAAAGTTGGGGACTTACAGTATACTGATTATTTATTTGGTTATTGTATAATGTTTATTTGCTTGCTGTATACTTTAAATGTATATTCTACTGATGTTTTTTATATTGATGATTACTTATTAAATACATTGGTTACCTTCCTGCAAATGTTGGATCTTTAAGTACATATTGATGTTTTTTATATTGTTTGTTTTTGTTGTAAAATGCATGGAAAAATATGTTTTATGTTATGGATACTAAGTAAATATATGTTGGTTACTATCTAATTTGGATTTGATTAGTATATAATGCTAACTTAGTTCTTTGTGTAATATTATCATGGTTTTTGCATTATATTACTTTGTGTTTTATCTTGATTTTTTATATTGATGGTTCTTGATTAACTACATTGGTTACCTTCATACATCTCGTTAGTCTTTAATTTGTAACAAAGTCATTCTTGATTGTTTTGGTTGTAAAATGAATGTAAAAATATTTTTTATAATCTTGGTTACTGTCTAATATGTATTTAGTTCTTGTAAGGTGTTTATTTGGTCACTGTATAATATTATTGTATTTTATAATTGTTTCTTTTATATTGGTGGTTACTTATCGACTACATTGGTTACCTTCATACAATTTGTTAATATGATTATATATATTGGTTGTTGTACAATATTTAATTAGTTACTATATAATATTTATTTGGTTGTTGAATAATATTAATGTACACTTCAGATCGATGTTTTTATATTCATGGTTACTTATTAGCTACATCAAGTTACCTTCATACAATTTGTTAGTCTTTAGTTGGTAACAAACACATTATACTGGTTGTTTTTTACTGTAAAATGCAATGAAAAATATGTTTATGTTCTGGTTACTAAATAGATATATGTTGGTACATGTCTAATCTAAATTTGGTTACTGTATAATGTTGTTATGATTACTGTATAATATTAGTGTGTTTTATACTAATTTGTTTTATATTGGTGGTTATTTATTGACTATATTGGTTAACTTCATACAACTGTTAGTCTTTAGTTGGTAAAAAACTGATGCGCTTGAAGAGCAGGCGTGTCAGTTTATGGAAAGATTTGATTCAGTTTATGGAAAGATTTGATAGATTATGGAAAGATTTGATCCGGTGGCAATTTGGTAATTTCTGTCAAGTTTGGAGTGTCGGATTTTGGCGTTTTCGGAGCCTAATTTCATTGGAAACAGGTCAACGATCTAAAGTCACTAGCTTTGCTTATGAACTGCATAGTTTTTTGGTCAAATTCTATCATTTAGGCCTTCAAAATTGCATGTAAAAATGTTGTTTATGTTCTGGTTATTAAGATTATGTAGTTTGGTTACTGTCTAATATTGATTTGGTTACTTTACAATGTTTATTCAGTTGTTAGACAATGGAGATGATTCCAGTTGTGCTTTACTTCAACGGAACATAAACAAAAAGAGTGTAAATACATGAATATATAATTGTTTACTGTTAGTAACCATTAACCACATGGTTGGTAACATTTTTTATGGTTTACAGTAACTAAAATTGTTATTGATTAATATTTTGATTTTTGATTCCATCATGAGTTGTCAATATAAAGTAAACATATACATTGAACATTTGGTAACTGTTTTGAAATATTTTTATGTAAATTTGGTTACCCATCTAAAATAAAATGGTTACATCTATATTCATATTTAATTACCAACTGGACCATTTCTGAATAACTTTTATAACTATGTAATTTAAAATTATCCATCAGCTAGATAAATGGGAACCCTCATATGTACATTAAGCACTTGATAACTGTTCTAATATAAGTTTTTAATTATTTGGTTACTAATAACAACTAAAATGGTTACCCTTATATACAGGTTTGGATATCAACTGCACCTCTCAAACTATTTTTATTTTAATATGAGATCTATAAGTGACCATCATATATATAAATGGGAACTCTTAATTGAAGTTTTTTATTCCATCATGATGACATGGTATAAATAAAAACAAACATATACATTTAACACTTTATAACAGTCTTGATACAAACTTATAATTATCTAGTTACTAATAAAAATAAAAATGGTTACCATATATGTAGGTTTGGATACCAACCTAACATTTTAACTGAAATAACTGATGGATACTGTTCTGAACCAATTTTATGTAAATTTGGTTACTCACAAAAAATAAAATGGTTACCTCTATATGCAGATTTAAATACCAATTGTATAATTTCCAGATAATTTTTATGAGTATGTAATTTATAAGTATACATTAACTATATAAATAGGACACTCTAACATGTACATTTAACACTTAGTGTTTGTCTGGTTACTAATAACATTAACCATAATGTAACATAATAAAACAAGAACCACATAATTATATGATAGTAACGAGCAGGTTTTAATGGTAACCAAAAGCGAAACATCATGTAATGAAACCTAGTTTAGGCAATCCATGTATACTAAACAATTTACATATTAACCAAATAAAAATAAAAGTAACCTTAAATTCCACATTGAGGGCACAATAATAATAGAGTAAAACCATACGATAACAAAGAAGCAAAACATAATAAAGAAGTAACCAAATAGTTATATGAAAGTAACGAACATGTTTTAATGGTAACTAAAATGTAAACAACTCGTATATCCAACCCAGTTTAGGCAACCCATGTATACTTTCACATGTACATTTAACACTTGATATATGTCCTGATACAAGCTTGTAACTATCTGGTTACTACCAAAAAATAAAATGGTTACCCTTCTATGCATGTTTGGTTACCAACTGCACCTTTCAAACAATATATCAGACACAATTTAGAAGTAGCAAATACGAACCAACAAACAATGTCAAATCACTGGTAATATAATCATATATGTAATCCTTTTTACATAAGTTCCAATAAACATTACATACTCACTAACCATAACAAATGGTTATGGATATCCAACAAAAATCAAAGTACGAAACACAATCCTTTTAATTCCTGATTGAAATTTAAATAAGGTTTATTTCTTCCCATGACATTTGTCACCATGATCTCTTTCCGAGCAATATCAAGAGGCTTGTTTGAAGCAAAATTTCTATTATCTCGATAATAAAACAACATGTATATTTTTTGATCTAAAACCTTCTTCTCACTAACTTGAACAACCTGTGAATCAACAAGTGCATCAAAAGTAAATTAAAAAACAATCAACAAAATAAAGGACTTTTAGACTATGCAAACCAGTTGCACCCTCCAAGAGCCTGAAGGAGATCAATATTCATTAACCAATTTACGCTACCAATTAGTTAATTAGTCTAACAACTCGAAATACCAGTACAAAAGTTATGGGAGTTGGGAGAATTTCAAAAAAAAAAAACCACCAGATTTGCCATATCAGCTCACCAATACTGATCCCCTAAATTAAAGAATCCTAATTGCACTAATATTGTAAATAAATATGGAAAAGTGTATTATTTTTGTAATTATTTTATCTATGCACCATTATTATAATTATTTCTAAAAATGTACTAAAATATATAATTAATCCCATAGTATATACACACATATAAGGGTTGGGCCTTTTAGTTTATCCGGTTGGGCCTTTTAGTTTATCCAGTTGGGCCTTTGGTTAGTATATTAAGATGTATTAGGATTGCAGCAGCCCTGCTGTTTCAAAATTAAAAAAATAAAAATAAAATTGCAGCCCTACGGTGGTCGTACTCGTACGGCAACAAGGCGCTAAGTCGCTAAGTCGCTAACACCAATTTGAAGCTTCTTCATAGATAACGCAGATGACGACATTGTTTTCACTGCAAATCGAGGAATGGCGTCATTTAGGTCTCTCAGATCGGCAGTATTCCATAGACAAGTGAGAAGCAGTGGGTTTCTCTCACCATTTCACCTTCTCTATACAAAAAACAAACATTTTATGCTATTGTGTTTTTAAATTATTATTTATTCCTTGCGTATCAAGCTCATATCTTAGGGCTCAACGCGTAAGATCGGAACAAGAAATGCATACATGATTTACGGTCAGTTTTATATTCTTTAATTGATGTATAAATTTGTCTAAAATGATAGATTGTTTTGATTCACTTCTAATATATTCATTTGCTTGTACAGATCATTTCTTTGTTTGTTTTAACAAAAAATTACTGCTGTGAGTTGCAAAATTAATTGATATAGTACTAATGTTTCAATTGACAGGGCCTTGAATGCAACTCTATATGATTTTTTTTTATCATTACATAATCATATACTCCCTCCGTTTTAAAATTAGAAATATATTTTGAACTTTTAAAGTCAATTTGCGTATGAAGTTATTTAGTTTTGATATAAACGGTAAACTAACTTTGAAGTACTACTAATTATCATCTTTGTTGTTTTCAAAACTTGAATGAAATTCAATCTTGAGTTTTAAGATTTTGCAAATTGACTCAAAAGAGTCAAAATGTATCTCTAATTTTGGAATGGAGGTAGTAATAAACTGGGCTTTCCTCCTGTAACTTTGTTTCCCCTTCCCTTGGATGCATTTTTTTTTTTTTTTTTTATATCGCATGACTTGTGCCACACATTATTTCTCTAATATTTAGTGATCTAGTCATGGGAAGTTGGGAACTATATAAATTTTCCCCGACAACGGCATCCTGGTTTTTGAGAATTTTTACAAAGAATGGAAATAGTGAGATTTGTATTTTTTGGATCATCCTAGTGTCTGAAGTCAAATGGATGATGAAGAATCTCATTTGCTGAAGATGGAAAGGGGTACAATTCTTTATACATTTCATTTTCATGGCTAAAAAAATAATTAAATTGCTTGTTAATCCGTGTTAATTTCTGATACAAAGTTCCTCAACCGAATTCTAAGGCTACATATATATTATGTTGTTGGTTTTTACTCCTGATCTTTAAATACAAAGATGTTGGTATTTATTTTGTATGTTATGCGGTTTGTTGTCTTTTTTGGTTTTTGGATAAGCTGTATCTTATCTTATGTTGTTCTTGTGGAAAGAGAGAATTTGGTAAAATTTGAGAATTACAATGCAAGCCTTTTTTTATATAAAAAAAATCTTTTGATTTGAATTATTGTTCTAAACATGGCCTTGCTTTATTCGCCTCTTTGGAAAAAGGTGCTTATGATGCATAAGCAAAAACAATTGGACACAAAGGAAGGATGCAAATAGTGAGATGTTTATTTGTTCTATCCTAGTGTCCTAAAGCAAATGGATGATGAACAATCTCCTCCTCTGAAGAAGGAAGGGGGCTACAATCGTTTGCACATTTCTTTTTAATTGCTTAAAAACAATTAATGTGAGTGTTAAATGCCTGCCAAATTTTGATGCTAAGTTACTTATCATAACCTCGGTTTGTCTAATCGTAGTTAGGATAAGTATATGATGTTTTCTCTAGACTTCAGAATGCTATAATATAAATTAGGGAATGATGTAGGACAGCTGGCTTTGGAGTTTGAGAAAGAGTTAGATAAGAAACAGTGAAGGAGAAATTGTCCGAGGAAACGATTATAATTCCCGAAGGATTGGAGTTGTTTCCCGAATAGCTGGGTTCGATCGGCTTCGAGGAAGGTCTTCGGGTTCGGAAATGGCGGAAATGGCGTCATGATTTCAGGAAATCGGAACTTCTTCAGAAGTGGCGTCATGACTTTGGGAAAACTGAATTGTTCTTTATTATTATTTTTTTTTCTTTTATAATATTAGTATTTTATTAGGTAGAAAATCTTTTAAAATTAGTTGTTATTTGTTAGGATTTGTTTCCATATCTCTAGGAAGATTTGTTTTCATATCTCTAGCAATTCTGTTATGAATTGGGCAGTTTGTGCAACTAGGGCAGAGAGATATGATTTGGAGAGAAAGTTTTGTTAGGCTATAACCCGGCTTCTGGGTTATAGAAAAAAATCATTGATAATATTATTTTCTTTTACGATTGATATCGTTTGAATCTCTGGTGGATTCCAGTTTATGGTCTAAGAATTTACGTCGGTAAATTCTTTGTGCTTACCGTTCTGCGTCAATTGGTATCAAAGCCAAGGATTTTGCCTTGTCAATGACCAACAATGAAGGCGGAAGAAATATCCTTGTAGGGATGCCGAATTATGGGCGGCAATTGATGAGCAACGACAGTCGATGGCAAGGGTAGAAGCCATGATACAACAACTGTTGGTGCAACGACTCCACCCTAACGGCAATAGAGATGGAGGCGAGGGATTTGCCCCTGGCCACTCGGTGTTGAACGTCAGCATAGATTAGCAAGACGAGAACAGTTCGAAGAATTCAGTGAGGAAGATTCCGATGGGGATGTTACAGGTGGACAAAGAAATCCTCATAAACACCAAAACCGCAACCAAAATCAATTTGACTATAGAATCCGAGCAGACATACCATTATTTCATGGTAAGTTGCAGACTGAAGAGTTTCTGGATTGGCTCTCTGAGGTCGAGAGATTTTTCGAGTTGACGGAGGTTACGACAGATCAACAAGTTAATCTAGTAGCGTACAAGTTGAGAAGCAGAGCTGTAGTTTGGTGGGAGAAGTTACAAATGGATCAGCGACGACAAGGCAAGACTCCTATACGATCATGGAGACGAATGAAACAATTTTTGATGAGTAGGTTTTTACCCCAGATTATGAACAATTCATTTTTCGGAGTTATCAGAATTGTGCACAGGGTAATAGGACTGTGGCCGAGTATACAGAGGAGTGGTCCAGGCTGTCAGTGCGTAACAACTTGAACGAGACCGAGGCACGTCAAGTCTCAAAGGTAATTGGAGGGATTGAAGCCTTCTATCCGAGAAAAGTTTGGACTACAAGTCGTGTGGACGGTGGATGAAACACATAACATGGCTTTGAAAGCAGAATTAATGGAGAAAACATCCAATCGATTTACCTATCATAAGAAGGACATGGCAGAGACGTCCAACGTAGTCGCCGATAAAGTAGATTTTTGGCGAATGATGGGAAGAACCAGTTCACAACTCATGCAGTTCAGTCACAAAAGGGTTTGGGACCTACTAATAGTACACAACCTACAACATCGGCTACAACGGAAGCGCCTTGGGCACCGAACTCGTATGCTAAATCAGGCGGGTTTAAGTGTTACAAATGCGGTCAATCGGGTCATCGCTCCAATGAGTGTCCGATGTGGAAGTCGGTGAATTTCGTAGAAGCTGGAGAGGAAGATGAGAACGATCAGTATGCCGAAGAAGGAGACAGACTTGGGCGAATTTTGGGATGATGCAGAAATAGCCGAGGAACATGGAGAACATGTAAATTGCGTGATTCAGCGAGTCATGCGCTCGACGAAGGTAGAAGATTCCTCGCAACGAAATAATATTTTTAAGGCATGTTGCAGTGTTCAAGGAAAGGTCTGCAACCTAATCATAGACAGTGGAAGTTGCGAGAATTTTGTGTCGAAGAAGTTGGTAGAACACCTGAAGTTGCAGGTAGAGAAACACCCGAAGCCCTATGTAATTGGGTGGATTCAGAAAGGCCCCAAGGTGAACGTGACCGAAGTGTGCAAAGTCCCTGTAGCGATTGGACAGCACTACCGAGACGAAGTGGTCTGCGACGTAGTCGACATGGATGCTAGTCACTTACTATTGGGCCGACCATGGTAGTTTGATGTGGATGTCACTTATAGAGGACGAGACAACGTGTTTGTCTTCAATTGGGGTGGCAGGAAGATTGCCATGGTTCCAAAACAAAACTTGGGTAGTGGCATAATTAATAGCTCGAAAGAAGAATGCTCTTTATTATCCTTGATCACTTCGGTAACTGATTTGGAGACTGAAATTAAGGAGGCACAAGTACACGTAGTGATGGTTCGAGCTCTTGTGATAGAAGAGAAAGAAAAGTCGGAAACAAACTGTGCTACCAAAGAGGGTGCAATCCCTTTTAGGCGAGTTTAGCGAATTGGTATCTGACGATTTACCAAATGATCTTCCACCATTGAGGGATATTCAACAACATATCGATTTAATTCCGGGAGCAAGCTTACCTAATTTGTCGCATTATCGGATGAGTCCCAAGGAAAATCAGATTTTACAGGACCAAGTGGAGGAATTATTGAAAAAATGATTTATTCGAGAAATCATGAGTCCATGCGCGGTTCCCGCATTGCTAGTCCCGAAGAAAGATTGTAGTTGGAGAATGTGCGTTGGTAGCCGAGCAATCAACAAAATCACTGTCAGATACAGTTTTCCAATTCCAAGGTTGGATGACATGTTAGATATGCTGGAAGGGTCCAAGTTATTCTTAAAAATAGATCTTCGGAGCGGATATCATCAGATTTGGATCAAGCCTGGTGATGAATGGAAGACGGCGTTCAAAACAAAGGATGGACTCTACGAGTGGGTAGTCATGCCTTTTGGATTGTCCAATGCACCTAATACTTTTATGCGACTTATGAATCAGGTATTATGACCTTTCATCGGGAAATATGTTGTCGTTTATTTTGATGATATACTGATTTATAGTCACAACGAGGAAGACCATATGGAACAACCTTCGGGCTGTGTTGGAGGTTTTGGCCAAAAACAAACTCTTCATTAACTTTAAGAAGTGTAGTTGGTTGGCCTAACGTCTATTCTTCCTTGGATATGTAGTCAGTTCGGAAGATATCATGGTTAACGAAGAGAAGGTGAGGGCTATCTGAGATTGGCCTACGCCTAAGACCGTAGAAGTGAGAAGTTTCCATGGGTTGGCAACGTTTTATTGCCGATTTATTAAAGATTTTAGTGGCATTGTAGCACCCATTATCGAGGATAAATTTCAGTGGGGAGAAGCGGCTGATACGGCCTTTGCGGTCATCAAGGAAAAGATGTGTACTACTCCTGTTCTAGCTCTACCTAGTTTCGAGAAGCTATTCGAGGTGGAGTGTGATGCTAGTGGTATTAGCGTTGGGGCAGTTTTGTCTCAAGAGAAGAAACCAGTGGCATTTTTCAGTGAAAAACTCAGTGATGCAAGACGAAAGTGGAGTACGTATGACCAAGAGTTTTATGCTATTATTCGAGCCTTAAAACATTGGGAAAACTATTTGATTCAGCGTGAGTTTATTCTGTATACTGATCATCAAGCGTTGAAGTACCTGAACAGTCAAAGAAGCCTGAGTAATTTGCACGCTCGATTAGCAACCTTTCTGCAGAAATTTACTTTTGTTCTAAAGCACAAATCGGGTATTCTAAATAAGGTAGCAGACGCATTGAGTCGGCGATTGAGTCTATTAGTCACTATGCAACAAGAGATCATTGGGTTTGAGTTTCTGAAAGAGTTGTATTCGAATGATGAAGACTTCGACAAAGTATGGGAGAAGTGTGCTCAAAAGCAAATTGAGGGAGAGTTTCATGTAGCTGATGGTTATCTGTTTCATGGAAATCAGTTATGCATACCTCGAGGTTCGTTGAGGGAAAGATTGATTTGGGAACTGCATGGAGGAGGTTTGAGTGGTCATTTGAGACGTGACAAGACCATCAGTGGAGTAGCCGAACTGTATTATTGGCCTCAGCTAAAGTGTGATGTAGGAAACTTGGTTCGCAAGTGCTATGTGTGTCAGACTGTGAAAGGTCAAGCTCAGAATACATGCCTTTACATGCCTCTACCAGTACCGAGTGCTATTTGGGAAGATCTATCGATGGATTTTGTTTTGGGTCTTCCTCGGACTCAACGGGGAGTGGACTCTGTGTTTGTTGTGGTTGATCGGTTCTCAAAGATGGGACATTTCATTCCTTGTCGAAAGACTTCGGATGCATCCCACATGACTCGGTTGTTCTTTCGGGAAGTAGTTCGTCTACATGGAGTCTCTCAATCTATTACCTTTGATAGAGATTCAAGTTCCAACCATTTTAGATCCTGCTTTGTGGCTGATGAGATGGATACTACCTTGAAGTTCAAGATGACGCACATCCACGATGATGAGCATTGAAAAATCAATCGAACGCTAGGGAATTTGATTCGGAGTATTTGTGGATAAGTCGAAGCAGAGTGATGTGGCGTTAGCACAGGTTGAGTTTGCATATAATAATGCTACTCACACTGCTACAGGTCAGTCTTCTTTTGCTTTAGTGTATCGGCAGTCTCCTAAACATGCGTTAGATCTGGCACGTCTTCCCAAGGTTGCTGGAAACAGTGTTACTGCTGAAAATCTGGCTGAGCAAGTTCGAGATATTCAGGCCGAAGTAAAAGCTAGGTTGGAGGAGAAGAATATGAAGTATAAAGCCTTGGCCATTACCAAGAGGCGTTCAAAGCTATTTAAAGAGGGTGATCAGGTTATGGTATTTTTGCGAAAGGGAAGGTTTCCCGTTGGTTCCTATAATAAGTTGAAGCCACGAAAGTATGGTCCGTACAAAGTAATTAAGAAGATCAATGATAATGCTTACGTGATCAACTTGCCTGCCGAAATGAACATCTCTCGTACTTTTAATATATCCGACCTTTATGAGTTCTGTGAAGATGTTCCGCTTTATCCAGATCGTCACTCGAGGTCGAGTTCTTTGCAGGTGGGAAGGACGGATGTAGAACAGCTGGTTTGGAGTTTGAGGAAGAGTTAGATAAGAAATAGGGAAGGAGAAATGGTCCGAGGAAACGATTATAATTCCCGAAGGATTGGAGTTGTTTCCCGAACAGCTGGGTTCAATCGGCTTAGGGGAAGGTCTTCAAGTTCGGAAATGGCGTCATAACTTCGGGAGATCGGAACTTTTTCAGAAGTGGCGTCCTGACTTCGGGAAAACTTAATTGTTCTTTATTATTATAATTTTTTTCTTTTATAATATTAGTATTTTATTAGGTGGGAAATCTTTTAAAATAAGTTGTTATTTGTTAGGATTTGTTTTCGTATCTCTAGGAAGATTTGTTTCCATATCTCTAGGAATTCTGTTGTGAATTGGGCAGTTTGGTCAACTAGGACAGAGAGATATGACTTGGAGAGAAAGTTTTGTTAGGTTATATAACCTGACTTGTGGGTTATAGAAAAAAAATCATTAATAATATTATTTTCTTTTACGATTGATATCGTTTGAATCTCTGGTGGATTCCAGTTTATGTTCTAAGAATTTACGTTGGTAAATTCTTTGTGCTTACCGTTCTGCGTCAGGGAACTAAAATTTTTACATGGGAAAATGATATTTCCACATGACCTCTCACACATGAATAGTGAATGGGTCCCAAATCCATGTAAAAGAGATTCATGTGGAAATATTATTTTGTCCATGTGAAAATATCAGCTTCCAATAAATTACAGTTACATGTGATTATGTTCCCATAGATTTAATTTGATGTAGGAATATGTTAACATGACTCATTCTTTGAATTAAGGATATGGGGAGGACAAGTCAATAAATATCAATCTGCATGCTTAGATAAATACTACTTTCTCCGTCCCACTTTACATGAAACACTATTTTTGGTATACGGCATGAATTTTAATACTAAATACCTCATAAGCAAAATAATTGGACACAAAGGAAGGATGCAAATATTGAGATGTTTATTTGTTGAATCCTAGTGTCCTAAAGCAAATGGATGATGAACATTCTCCTCCGCTGAAGAAGGAAGGGGGCTACAATCGTTCATACATTTCATTTTAGTTGTTCAAAATCAATTAATGTGGTTGTTAATGCATGTCCATTTCTGATGCTAAGTTACTTAATCGAAATCTAGGGGTGTCTTATCACAGTTAATTTAAGGATACAATATATTTGGTCTAGAATTTAGAATGCTATAATCTAAATGATAGTTGTGTGTGATTGTGTTCATGCGTTTTGTATGGTAATATATTAGAAAATATTTTACCTAGTTGCATGAATGTTATCTTAAGCTGTTTTCTCAAGCGTTCTGCTTGCAGAAAACTTATCATTCGTTGTTGAAATGTAAATGTATCTGACTCTAGAATAGTGGAGCTGTAGTCTTATTTAGGAATTTTAGCGTCGAATTTAATTAGGGGTCAGAAAAGTTCTTAACATCATATGACATATTCATGTTTATTTACAGTTGGCTTTAATGGGAACTATATATTAACAGAAGAAAAGTTGCATGTTAAAACTGATGGACACTCTCAGATATTTGCTAGAAATATTTAGCAAATTCCTTTTATTTGTGGACATTTATGAAAATTCTGAAAGGGTATATAGTATTTACTGCTTAAAGACTTTATCCCATTGATGATATATTTAGTAATCTGAATTTGGGCATGAAACTTGAGATAATGGTGCTCCTCCTGTTAATTATTGCAGAGGTAGAGGAACTATGATCAATTTCATGTCAGGTGGATACTAGGCATACTGAGGGATAACTTTCTCTGTGATTTGATACATTATTAATTTACCTCCCTTTTATTTTTTTGTTCCTAAACTGTCGTTAAGAAAAAGGAACAATCTTTTAGTAGCTCAGATTGCTTAATTTTTCACATTGTACGTTAAATTTCTTGAGTTAAACAAGGTGGATTGGACGGTTTATGGGTGAGAATGGCACCATTTGGGAGTGGATAAGATATCGATGGGGATACAGTTGTGTCTTTATATATAGACACTCTAAACAGAGAAATTAGGGAACGAGAAAGTTGATTTCTTTTTTGTCTGAGGAGAAATTTTTACTAGTATCTATTCAATGGAATTGTCAATGTGCTTTCAATTCCATTTTCAAATCTTATAATTGAGCTGCGAAACATTAGTGTATAACTCCTCCTGTTGTCTCTACCTCCAGGGCTTACCAGGCACTTTCAATTATAAATATCCACGACTGCGTGCTGTTGAATGATCTCGCACTAGTTGTTCAGCAATTTTTTTTTTTGGAAGAGGTGATATTTAATGTAAATTTTATTTTCCAGGAATCACGAGTCTAGATGAATTCTGTCAGCAGCATTGTCTGGAATTCTGTCAAATTCCACATTATGCAGGGGATTTTCGAATTTTTTCACTATCTTGTGCTCTAAAATTCGAAATCCCCTGCATAATGTGGAATTTGTAGTCACCAAAATTTTGGATGGTTGAAGGAGAGGTACAATACACAACTATTACTCCAATTGAGCATGGCAAAGTCATCATCAAGCATTGGATATGTGCAAGGAGATTGAAAAGATGAAGATACACTTGGCAGAGTGGAAAGCTGATTGCAATCTTGTTTCAGCATGCTTGGAGGAAAAAAGACGCATTTTTGTTCCAGAGTGAGGGGAAAGGGAAAGGGAAAGGGAAAGGGAAAGGGGTGTTAACAAGTGCTTCAGGAGTGAATTCATTTTCATTCTCGGTTTGTTTTGTGTACAGGGGAGTGAGATTCTATAGGTATATATTATATTTAGTTAGACTAACCAAGTGTTGAGATGAAAAAAATACTCCCATGATGTTAGTTTTTCTGGTAATTATAGTTTTTAACTACATTTCCATGATTGCTTTTGATTTGAGATTGAGTTACGTTGTGAACCTCTAGTTTTTTCAGCGTACCCTAGTTTATGTAAATGCAGATGATAAATGCACTCCACTTTCTATCATTTGCACTATATAATGAAGTTAAATTTTTTGTAACATATTGTGGAATTCATTTATCATACAGTGAGTTGTGATGTGTTGTTCCATTTGTAACTTTTTTTTACTAATTTATTCTTTATTGTTTAGTCAACTCGGTTTTTCCAGCCTAAAATGCTACCTAAATAGAGAAGAAACACTTCATATGAGAACATAGTACTAGACAAGTATGGCAAGGGAACCTTTATCCTTTAGGTAGATGGCCATTCAAAAAGAGACTATCTGCGGCCTTCTAGTGCAGCACGGCGACATACCATATATAAGAAAGACTACAGGGAATGAGGCTAGTTGATTCAGTAATAACATTCATCATTATGTATGCCTGTAAGATATCTGATGTTATTATTTATTTCACCAATATAAACTTCTATGATATGTATGTTCCACTACTATGATAATCCATTTTGTAGTTACAATTTATATCATCAGATTCTATCGTACGGGAAATATTATACATTGCAGGGCCTGCCGTGGGATTATGTCTGTTTTCAGTGGCATGCTGCTATCCTTGCACTTTTGGTAATTTTACAGTTTTGCTTGTTCTTTGAGTTGTTCCTGTTTCAAGAAATCGTCAGCAAAATGTTAGCACCAGACTCGGAAAATTAGTATAAGAATATTTATACTGGGTTAAATCATTTTAATGCAGAAGAATATATATTTCCAATAATAATAGCAACTTTTGATTCAGAGAAAGAAACGAAATCAATAAATAGTTACGAGAACCTAACCCCGGTGGAAAAGAGCTATGCTTATTCTCTTGTTGTGGTGGTAAAATCATATGATCTATAAGACAATGCATCACATTAATGGATTACATGTGTCTGACCTATTTCCTTTGAAATTGGTTACCATTATGTTACTGAACAGCACATACCTATATTCAGGGAAGGCAACATTTTTAAGTTATCTGCTCGCATGGTTGGGATTAAGTTTCGAGCAAGATCAAAAAACCCCAATTTAGCTATAATTTCTAGCAGTACAGTCAGAGATTTCATTTTTGGATCTATGATCAGTAATAATTTAGCTATACTCATTTGATGAATATAAGTGCCAGGGAAAGGGAGTTGCCAACACTAACTTGATTAAGGTAAAGTCATTCCTTTGTATATAAACTAGAATGGCCATCAATGACAGATCCACGTTCCTTTCATTTTTTGGATTCGTCTTGATTTAGTATCAGTATCAGAAATAAAAAACATCGACCATTTTTAAGAATTCACTTGTCAAAAAAAAACGTTCGTAACAAAAAAATATATATTCACAAATAAAAAGAAAATGATACATCATTAATACATCTACAAACTGGGTGTTTATTTTTATCAACTTTCTAAATCACTTAGGTGGGTTAAAATTATAAAGCTCAATTACTTGGTGTATTCACATTCAGTCCCTTCCGAAACTCGTATGAAATAAGATGCTATAGATAATTCGTCTGGCACTCAAAGCAAGTTTGAAGTCTTGAGAATTAACATATTAACATAATTCCAGAAGGTTGTTCATAAAATGACATTCCAAATGCCTATGGTGTAGGAATTTTAGTTATAATCACGACCAAGTTACAACTTATACCAATAATATTTTCACCAGCAGCAATAAAAATAATTATAGAACTCGTCTCGATGAAGGTAGAACAATTTAAAGTAATCTCAAATAATTAAGTGGTTCCACTTCTTCCTTTTTATGGCAAAAGATAAGCAATCAAGAAAATAAATCACTGACCTCTGTCACGAAGAAGGCATGGAACCCATATGGAACTCTATGTGGTAGTTCAACAACTGCAACAGGATCAGCTGACATTGTCTTTGCATCAATTACATTCACTGATGATTTTCTGCATAAAACAGTCAAAGAAGATGATATTCAGATTGTAGTTACATATCAAAATCTTATTGAGTCAAATTTGAAGCCCAAATTACAAAATAAAAATATAGATGTGTAAGATTAAAAAAACTGTATTTATAGTAATATACTTGGGCTAAAAGAGGACAATTTTGAATAATCACAACTCAACTCAGCTCAACAATACCATTCAAAACAAACTAGTTTGTCTAAGGCTGAAATGGAATCCATATGTGAGAGTAAAAGTAAAAGGCAAAAAGAAAACTAAGAAGATTGAACAAATAAAATATGAGAAGAATTAAATAAATAATTTAAAATAAAAGAACAGAAAAGAATGGAGATTATTTGTGGTTATAGATATGCGCCAAGTGTGGGCTATTTTTACTTTTTACACCCAAAATTTACAATTGTAACAGCATAAGTTGTCTTTGGAAAGTAGGAACCATGACTGCAACTATAGGTTACTTTATCATTTTTTTTGATAAAGTTGAAAAGAAGTAGGAGAAGTGATCGAAACCTGTTGCGATTCATTGTTTAACATTACAGGTTACTTATCATTGATGTAGCTTTCCACCTCAACCCTAGTAATGAGGAACACCTGGCACGTGTCCTGCTGTAGGTACTTAATTCTTGCTTAGGACATAGAAAGGCATTGTTGTGATTCTTGCAAAAGTCACATCGGAGAAAATCCCCTTGATTCTCTAACCACCAAGCCAAATAGCCCTAGAAGTCCCAAGGCACCAAGCCATCATTTTTATGGTCACCTCTATGATTAATGGTCATGCTGCAAGCCTACAAGGCATCTTGGCATTGGCCTCGGACTCCAATATTTGTACAACTAAATTCGGGTCTTCATTGATTACAAAGTGGGTTGCCTTTATGTTTACTCTAGGCTGTTTTTTAATTGGTGGGTCTCTTTCTATATCCTTAATGCATCAACATAAAATGTGATTAACTTTTGAACAGAGCCGCCTCAGAGGAAAAGGTAATATCCAATTTCTATGAAGAGGTTTCCTCATGTTCAAATCAACCATATAGAATAAATTTATATATCATGGTAATCATATCAATTATGTTTAGGTGGTAACCTCAACTACTGACTTCCAGTTATTATCGGAACTTGTAGCATGTGGAAGATGAGGAAAAAAAAGCAATCATATCTTTAATGCTGATATGAGAAAGAGGAAAATACCCGGTTTTCTCATCATGTAGAAAATGAATCAAGTATCCATCATCTTCTTCAGAAGTAATGCCAGGTTGACGAGGAACAAAAATAGCCTCCGAACCAAATCTACCATCCCCAAGGTCAAAGATGCCTTGAACATTTCCTCCGACTTCAAGCTTAGTTTTTTCGATCTCCGGTTCCGCATGCAAATCAAATTTGACAATCCCAGTAACCTTTGCAATGCTATCCACTATGGTTCCATATACAAATCGTTGTTTCCTAAATTTGCTCAGGATAGTTAGCAACTATGATGTGAATGCTGATATAAAATGAAAAAAAAAAAATCTATTGAAGAGGTCCTACTGAAAGTCATGAAAAGCTTCTACAACACAGAAAACTAGTAAAGATTACAGATTCAATGAAGCAATATAACAACACAACACATAAAAATAGGCTTTCCCAGATATCAGACTATAGATAGCCAACAGAGGGTGAAGGAAATAAGGACATTCAACAACCATAATTGTTTTTGTAATCATTAGTACTAAAACCAAACACAACAATATGAGTGCATTGCAGTAATTTCCTTGCAAACAATTCAACCTAAACAAAATCCAACTCAAATAAGAACTAATTGTATTTTTTATATGAAAAAAAAGAAAGAGAGAAATGCAAACCTTCCAGTATAGCTCTCGTTAACCCTTGGAAAATCTACAGCAGACGCTGAGAGTTTCTTCTGCGAAGCAAGACCAATCTTCATGTTGAATCTCATCTCGTATCTGACAAGTATATCAATAATCAGTAACATAGACAGAACACGGTAGTGTCAAGTGTTTGTCAGTCAGTTCCCTACAGTTCATTGTTAAAATTCTCGAGCTTCTCTTTCATACTCCCATTAACCATATCTAAATCTGGATTCTCGAGTCGGCAAGTGATAAGAACAACTTCATCACCTTCCTCCCATGCATTGGCTGTGTTAAGAAAAATGTAACCAAAAAATAAAATCCACCGTGAGAATTAGAAGGAAATTAATTTTAAAATTTCGAATTATGAAATCCTTATACGAGTACCTGATGGAAATGGTTATTTTTTTTTTTCTTTTTCTTTTTCCTGTACAAGGCCAAGGAAGAGATTGTATAACAAACTGACTGCATTTTTCCTTTATGTTAAGTGAACAAGTTTGATTTCATTACAACAGGTTTGATAAAGAAATAGCACTTGGATATCAATTTCCATAAAAGAGCATCATGTGATAGAATCTGATGTTGAGCACCACATAGTTTAAGAAATATTGATATCAGATTTTATATTCAAATCACAGAGCACGTGTTGCTCCATGAGAAGAGAACATGCATACATGTTCCATGTGTGTATTTGTGTGAGCAAGAGAAACGGAAGGGGGTGGGGAGCGTATAGTGAACAACTTAAGAAGACAGACGATTTTAGAGGTGGCATTTTGAAAAAAAAAGAAAAAAGAGAACATAGTGCCTCACCATTATGGAATATGAAGCAATTTGGGAGCTCAAACCATTTGATTAGCAGCTCGTTCTTTGCATACCGTGGAAGAACACCAAATCGAGCCTTTTTAGTAGCATCAAATGTGAATATCAGCTTCTTTTCCTTCACCATTTCCTAAATATTGTAATGTCATGATAAATCAAGCTCAACGCGCTGAGTGATGAAGTTGCATCAGTAGCGTACATACTTACATATTCAAATAATGTGATACATCACATATTTGATGAGATTTCACCTAATATGCATGTCCATCGCACAACAAATTAATACATGAGAAGAGGAATGAGTCCCTTACCTTTGGTCGGAAGTACAAAGGCAGGTCCATTATAATTGCATAATTTTCAGTTATGGCAAAGTCATGCATCATGATAGGGTCTGCTAATGTTATTGGCACCGGATCATTCATGAAACCATCCTTGGAAATCACTCTGTATGTTATATACGGGGGTGTATGCGAATAGCCAAAGGTAAACATTTCACCTGCACGGAAAAGCATTGTTATCAAATGAAAACCTCCAGAATACTATTGGAAAATTTATGTTTCGGACAGTGGCTTTTACCAGTGAATGGGTCAACCTTCGGATGAGCGGTGAAGGAATGTGTCAGCCTCTTGTCATAATCCAGCAAACCGAGGGTCTGCAGATCTCCGTCTTCCAACACTTTAAGAACATCTGCTAATGGAAGAGGGTTAACATTTCATTTGTGCACCCATAACTATAAATAAATAAAAGATAAAATAAAATAGAAAACTGAAAATTTTATTCATGGATCATGAGCAGTATGCAATCTAAACAACATGAAAGAAGATGAGATAAACCAATGACAGAGAAAAATCTTACATATGGTTTGATTCCTAGTAATTCATTCTGATGAACAGAAATCAATAGAGATCATGCAGATTCTTATGGTGAAGAGAACTAGCATACAATTTCTTCGAGGGAAAAAGGGAATAAAAAGAAGGGAAGCGGCGGGATGCATGGAGTTCTTGTCTGTTTGGTAGGACAGATAGGGAAAGGGACAAAAGGAGATGGATGAATTCTTCCAGAGGCACTTTGTATATGTGTTCGACCACCTCATTTATAAATTAAATTTCTTTAATGCTGGATCATACAATTGTCTTTAATTCATTTTCTATAAACAGCTATACATTTTTAATTAAGCGAATCCTCCTTCCCTCATGCTCTACCAAGCAAAAGGAGGGATAGGTAACTTCCTTTCTCTGAAGATACCTTTTTACGCCTTCTACAAGTGAAACATAACAGAGGCAGCTAGCTTACATGGTTTGTCAGCTTCTGAAAGAGCCAAAAGTTTCCCATTATGATATATCAGAGCAGTGTTACCTGGAAGAAAGTGAACAACAGTTAGTACTTTTGTCACAGCTAGCAATTTGACTAGTAGTTAGTTGGTTACTGGTTAGTTGTCCCTAACTGAAACCAAAGTAAGGATTGGAGGAAAAGTAGTTTATTAGATGTTAGCAGGAGCTTATGAGCTGTTAATCTGTTAGAGTAAGCCTATAAATACATGTATTAGCTAGAGAAGAAGTATGCTAAATTTTAGGAATTCTCATTTGCCTTTCTTACTGAAATTTCTATCCTCCTTTGTCTAAGAACTGCCTATTTCTTTCTCTCAGCTCAATCTTTCGCTCTCTGTCTCTCTCTCTTTTCACTCTGTAAGTCCTACTCTTCTCTTCTCAGTTCAGCTAATTCAGTTTTAGATCAAAGATCACAATTTCAGATTGTGACACATTGTTAGCCCATTGTGTACATAACTCGAAACAGGATGACATGGAATTATGTTCTGAAATTTAGCGGAATGGCGATTATAACAGAAATTGACCCACAAGATATTTGGACTATAAAAGTAATTCTTGACCAACATACCTGTCCCATGTCCATATGAGAGATCCAATACTTTCAACTTTGCTCTAAGCATTTGCATATTAACCATAAGTAATCCAAATAGCCCCTTAAGATCACCTATCTGAAATGACATAGTAAGTGCATCATCATGGACAATTAAATGAAATTAACTATAAAATACAGCAAATGGTCAACCCATATGGTTTATCCCTTTTAATATTTTTTAGTTTAACATTTCATCACTTATAACAACAGGTCCTTTTATTTTAGTGCATTGTTCATAAACTCAAAGGTCCTTGCAATGGCCAAACATATGAAGCTTTAAAACAGGGTGTCATTCGGCCAATGCTTAAAATACACGAGCTAAAATTGTTGCGGATATATCTAAAAAATGGAGCAATGCGACATGAATATTTAGTGAATTTCAATATTGCATATAATATTGCAGTTGCTTAAAATCCACTTGATAACATGAATTAATCGTGAAAAATTGCTAAATTCTAATGTAGCACATCTTTCTCTAGATGAAAAGATCTCATTATTTTACTATTTTTTTGAGTTTCAAATGCTACACCAAGTTTAGGCACTTTAAAATCAGATACTTAAGGTTAATCAGCTAATTAATATTATTTCCATATTATAATTTAAAATTTGTTACATATATAATTGGTAATTCAACTTTGCCATGATAGGGTAAGTGAATTTGTTGCTTATTTTTCAATTTAATCTTGTGGTGTTTATATTGAAATTTATTATTAAAATTATAAAGCTGAAAAAAAAATATAATTATCAATTGATTGCTCAGATAGTATTTAATCAATTTCGTGGTAGTCAGTTTTAATTCTATTTTGTAGGTATTGAAATCCAATATTAGTTGTTTTCATATTTGAATAAATATGAAGTATTGTGGAAGGAAGATGATTTGGGAAAATACCAATTTAAAGTTACAGATGTATACCTTCATAAACTTAGCTCCTCGAAAAGCCTCTTCTTGTTTAAGACGAGATGTCCTTACATAGCGAGAGACATATGTAGCATTTCCATCTTTGATGCGTAGTCCATGAATCATACTGCATAAACCGCAAAAGAGACGAGCAAACCATTAGTTGCTATTAATGTGGAATTGCAAAAAAAACTATAATGAACTGAGATGTAGATAGCAAAACGTATAATTATAAAAATCTTAAAGTAAATCCATATTATCTATCATTAAGTAGGCATCCTAGTATCCATATTATCCCTTGAGCTCCTGGTTCAAACACTTCCCTTATACAGTCAAGTATAAGTTATGTTATCTCATTTAGTCATTTATGCCTTTCCTTCAAAGAACTCAGACTAGAAATAGGTTGGGTGTATCTGAAAAATACATAGTTTGGTCCTCAATCCATGTACTGGCATGAAAACAGCTTTGAATAAAATGTTCTACATAGACTAGATCATACACATTCAATGAAACAAAATCAATAAAATACTATGAAGGATCTCCATATATTCAGTATTTCCACGTCATCCCTTTTTCAGTACACGACCAGCCACAACTTATCAATAGCAGTTCTAAGGATCAAGTAAGAGTGGTGATTCAGCATAGCCTGAATAGTTGGCCAATTTTTGGCTTAATTTAGACTTAGAAGACATGACTCAATGACTATAAACTATCAACATAAAGCAATAGTGAAGCATATTTAGTCATAGCAAAATTCAGAGAGAAGAAGAAAAGTTAAGAATCTAGCAAATGTTTATTTAGTCAGAATCCCAGGTATTTCCTCCTCCAATTATTTGGTTTCCTTGGAGATTAACCTGTTACGGTATCTTCAAATTGAGTAATGCTACGGTGACATAAGATGGCTACAAAATGATGTGTCAAATTACAATTAGTGGATGTTCCGCTATACATGGTGGGTCTAATGATTATAACCAATAACTATCATCCACATCATTTTGTATACTCTTTTTGTATCCAATCTTGTCACCAAAGCATTATTGCTTCAAATTTATAAATTTTGGATGGATTCATACGGATGAGTAACTATCCGCTTTGATTGACTATTTATTGCAACCACCAAGTGATATGATATTTCATTTGAAGACCAGACCCTCCAAAAAGAGCCCAGTTGTGTGAAGACCTTTTAAATGACACCTAACATAATAGATCCGGTATTCAAAAGTTGCACTCCCATTTGTGAAATAGGCAGAAATCAGTAGGCAATCAACTAATTGTCATTAAAATCATCAACTTTAATACCATTAAGAGTATGACACTACTTTTTCTTTATTTCATTTTTGTTTTGGTTAAAGGGTTATAGTGGGGCAGGGGACTTGCCTCTCAGTAAATATATAAATGATATTCACATGTTGGAATTAATCTACCACATACAGAGACACATTTATTGTAGAGTTAAAACAAATAGGATACTGGAGTGAAATACTCAAAGTCCTCCTACATTACTGCTTGAATTAAAAATATGTACTCCCAGTTGCGGAAGAAGGCAGGAAACTTACCCATCTCCATCAAACCTGCATGGATCAAAGAAGAAAGTAAGTATATTGAAAACTCAGTTCAAAGGAACATCATTAGTCAACCCCAGCCCACATTTTGAAATAAAAAAAAACATAATACAAGGCAGGGAACTTTAAAAAGAGATTAGAAAAGAAGCACAAGATTGAGACTTACTTTTATATCATATTGAGTGATTACATTTAAAGGGACAATATATTAGTTTATTTTTTAGAATAGATTGGCAGAAAAAGGATGTACCAGTGATAGCCAGCTACTGGGGCAAATTTTGGATTTGGGCCAACCCTGACAAACTCACCATTCAGACAATCCTGCAATAGAGAGTTTTGAATTTCATATAAACTGAGAAATCAGGTAAAAAGTAAAACTATAGCTCAAGCACCATAGTGGGAATAGGATTTTACAAATCAAGCTATATTTGTAAGAAAAAAGAAATAGCCAATTCATTGTAAAAGGCACAACAATACAAAATTACATCAATAGACATATACACGTACACAAATATATACATCTGTGGTTACAGATGTTCTTAGTTGCATGTGGATGTAATCCTAGAATGAACCACATAAAAATTTGTGCCAGAATTTTTATAAATTTATTTTAAATTTCATCTTCCCCACTCTGTTGTAAGATGGTTAATCTCAAGAACTACATGATGCAGAATGTGGAGTGTAATACTTTTACAGCAAGACTTGTCTCACTAGTTTGTGTAAGTTTCAACGGAGAAGCACAACACCCTGGTAGAGAACTGATCAGCTGCCGATTAGTGTACAATATCTTACGAGTTTGTGACAAGGGGAAAAAAAGGAAACCATTAATCCTCAGAAATACGTTTTATAACAGTCACAAAACAAATCATGCTCCCACGGTCATTATCTTGATTAAATCTTTAACATAAGTCTTCAGCAACAAGGTTTCTTCTCCAAGGATTTTCGAGAACCACATGTTACATAGTGTGGAGAGTATACTTTTAGTTTTAAAACACACCCTGTCTGATTAATTTGTTCAGGCTGTAGAGATTGCTCAGAAGGTGTTGATTAATGCACATTCTCATAATTTTGCAAGAGAAATAAACTTAATCCTCGGAAATATGGATTGAAGGATCCAAAACAAATGCTAATTTTTTCAGACAGTGCAAATCTTGCTCCAAAGCTCTAGTTTCTTACTAAATCTTAAAAATAATACTTAACTTGAAATCTCTTTTAACACTTTCCCCTGCAATTTGACTAATGTACAGTTGAGCACATATTTTTGACAGGCATAAAACACTGGGTAATTTGGATGTATGTTTTATATTCAAAGAATCCAAAAATCAAAGTCCATCTGAGTGGAGAAAAATATGTCACACCGCTAGAAGTAAAAATAAATGTATTTATGTATTCTTGTGTGTGTCTGTACATGATATACCATAATTGTAGCTTCCTTAATCAATGTGTACACATTAATGAAATAAGCTTCTCAATTTCTACATGGTATCAAAGCTTGGTCCATTAACAGATCTGTTTCCTCTTTTTCCTTTTTTTGAAAGTGCCGAATGTGAGATTGTCATAGAAACCTTGCATGATCAGTTTTTTTTGAAGAAATTGAGATCATAATAGGGTTCTACAGTGCTAGACGACCTAATTGGAGTTTTCAATTTTCCGACCCACCGCCGCATGCGCCGCCCACGCGCCTGACCTCCAACGCCACACACCGACGTTGACCAGCGCGTGTGACCTTTTCCGGCGAGTTTTTTCCGACAAAGTTTGTTCCGTCTTGGTTGCCTCTCTCTCCTCTTTCTATCTAATGTGAACTTAAGGTGTTTCGTTGAGTTTTTCACAACCCTTGTTAATACTGTTGGTTCGTTTGGCCTTGAGATGCAACTGGTGCTTACTGTTGTTCCTTAGAAGCTTCATTTACACCTTATTCTTTCTGGAATTACTTTACTCAATTTTTTTGAGCCAATTATACTATTTTATGGCGGAACAAAGTAGTAAGGTTCAGAACAGTGGAATGGAACAACAAGGCTTGTTCATGAGTCATACTCTTAATTCAGCATTGACTCTCAGCTCTTTTAAACTAGATGGAAACAACTATTTAGCATAGTCTCAAGCATGTCGCATGTGTATGCAACACTTCATCAATGGACCAACCACTATGCCTGAAAAACCGGGTCTGGCCCAGAAAGAGTGGAAATCTAATAACTCCATGGTGAAAACCTGGATATTTAACTCAATGGAACCCAGTATGCAGAATAGTTACATGTTCCTAGACATTGCATATGAACTTTGGGAGGCTATCTCTCAAACCTTCTCTATTGCTGGTGATATGTCTAAGGCCTATGATATTCGTAAACGAATCCATGAGTTGGGTCAAAGGGAGAAGTCTGTGGCACAGTATTTTGCAGAAGTTAATGTACTTTGGCAGGAACTTGATCATTATTGAGTTTTTTCAGCCAAATGCCTAGAAAATGTTGTTGCTTATCAAAAGTTTGTGAGTGAAGATAGAGTTGTGGATTTCATAGCCGGTTTGAATATAGAATTTGATCAAGTTCGAGCACAGTTGATTGGTCAGACACCTTTTCCATCACCGAGAGAGGCTCATGCTTGAGTCCAACAAGAGGAAAGTAGGCGCCAGGTGATGGTTCTAAACTCTGTTCACCGATCAGCCATGGTTGCTTCGTTTCCTAAGTTTGGCTTCACTATTCAGTCTCTTGTTGAGAAGGAATCCCATGAATGTGATTACTGTAGAGGAAAGAACCATACCCGGAATCGCTGTTTCAAGCTTCATGGACGTCCTAAAGGACGAGTGGGTAGGTTTGGCAGTGGTTGTGGACATGGATCTCACACCTATGTGACTACTCCAACACCTCCTCCTGTTGATACCTCCAGTGCTTCAGACACTACTTCTGCACTCACTCCTGAGAAAATCTCAGCTTTTCGAAAACTCTATTCAAAATCCACTTCTTCTCATTACGTCAAGTCAGGTATACAGTCTTGTGCTCTTAATATTTCATCAACTTGCTCTAGTTGGATCATTGACACAGGTGCCACCGAGTATATGACCGGATCCTCGGCCCTCTTTACTTCATACACTCCTTGTTTTGGAAAAGACAAGATTCGTGTAGCTGACGGTTCCCTCTCTTCTATCTCTGGGAGAGGCTCTGTAGTTTGTACTCCTTCATTGCCATTGTCATATGTTCTCCATATTCCTTCATTCACTGCAAATTTATTATCTGTTCAACGTCTTTCTGAATCCTTACACTGTTCAGTAACCTTTTTCCCATCTCATTGTGTTTTTCAGGACTTGGTGACGGGGCAGAAGATTGGCAGTGGCAGTGCAATTGGTGGTCTCTATTACTTAGATGTTCCCTCGTCGAATCAAACTCTTCACTCTATTTCTGACTCAAGTCTGACTTCTCTCCATCAGTGGCATCGACGTTTGGGACATCCCTCTTTTTCTATATTAGTCTTTGTTTCCATCTTTAGTTAAACAATGTAATAAAACTCAGTTTTTGTGTGAACTATGTGAATTTGAGAAACACAAACGTTCTGTTTATTCTATTATTAACAGTCGATGTAGACACTCGAAATTATGTTTTCCTGTTACTAACTATGCGGGAGGGCAAAAACGTCTTTTCCACATTCCAAAGATAACCTTGGAGGACCACAACATCAAATCTAACCACGGAGACATCCCCGTGGAACATTAAATCAACCTTGGAGATAACCCTAAGGAAAAGAAAAGTTCGCAGCAATCAAACCCTGGACACAACCCCGAAGGACAACCAAAATCCCCGTCAACCTTGGAGACAACCCCCGGAAGGGCAAAACGGTCATTTTGACAAGTCAACTTCAACAAACCTAATACAGCTGCAAATAAGGTCACAAAAAGCCATTGCAGCACTTCTGAGCGCAAACTACGCAAAATAGCTCAACAGACTGCCTGCGAAGACCCGAAGATGCCATTTCGGTCATGGACCCATCTTCCCGGATTCGGAAAAGGGCAAGCCCTATGTCATTGCGTAGCTCTCGGAAAGAACTTTCTGGAATGATATGGCACGTCTCCCGGATTGAAAACTATGAAGGTTCGACAGAGACGGTAGCGTTGGTAGAGTGCGTATACTCGAGACAATGGGACCCCACGGGGCCGGTCCACCCGAGCGTAGTGTAAGTGAACCCATGACTACTTTGGTCTATAAATAGACCCTCCATCAGCCAGAAAAAAGAGAAAAAAAGAGAGGAAATTTCGTCCATTTTAGCTCTTAACCCCTCCTATAGTGTTCCAAACTTTGATATTCTTCTTTGTAAACACTTATATACTACAACATATCAAATTTTAACCGGTGAAAACGGAGTTTTCAAGCTTCAAAAGCGGTTTAAAGCTTTCCTCGCTACACACTGTAAGATCCTTTTAGATATGAAGTTTTTACTCGCTTTTTTATATATATAGTTATATAACTATATATATATTTATATGGCTTAGTTTTTCCCGAATCGGAAATCCGAGGCTCTTATTGCCTTAATATATATATATATATATATATATATATATTTATGTGTATATATATATATATTTATCAGTTTGGCCTGGATTGCTAATCCGTGGCTTTTTACCGCTTATCTATATATATGCTGAAACTGAACAGTTGAGCCTGGATTGCAAATCTGTGGCTTTTTCTTGCTTTCGTATATATATATATATATATGAGAATCCATCCATGGCAACCGGTTGTTAGGAGCAACCCAAAAAGTCAAGGCACAACAGCTTGTTGTGTCTGGGACAATTAAAATGGGACGTCCCATTTTAATTGTCCCGACCTAACAACAACTTTATAATAATTTGGATTAAAAAATCGCACAACTGACTTGTTGTGCCTGAGACAATTAAAATGGGGACAATTAAAATGGGACGTCCCATTTTAATTGTCCCAGGCATAACAACTTGTAGTGGCTGGAGTAACCTTCTTTTTGTTACTTGTCTTCTTTTACCACTTTGATTATTAATACTATTATATTAATATTTTGTAATATTAGTATTTATAATATTAATATTAATAATAACATTTTGTAATATTATTAATACTATTATATTAAATACTAATATTACAAAATATGTATTAATATTAATATTATAAAATATTGTATTAATAATCTTACAAAATATTATTATTAATATTAATATTAATAATATTACAAAATATATAATATTAATATTAAGTATTAATAATATTACAAAATATTATTATTTATATTTATAATATATTAATACTTATAATATAATAAGTATTAATATTTTGTGATAATACTATAATATAATAATATTTTGTAATATTATTAATACTTAATATTAATATTATAATATTTTGTAATATTATAAATATTAATATTTTGTAATAATATTATAAGTATTACTAAATATAAATAATAATATTTTGTAATATTATTAATACTTAATATTAATATTATAATATTTTGAAATATTATTAATGATATTTTGTAATATTAGTATTTAATATAATAGTATTAATAATATTACAAAATATTATTATTAATATAAATATTATAAATACTAATATTACAAAATATTAATATAATAGTATTAATAATCAAAGTGGTAAAAGAAGACAAGTGCAAAAAAAAAAGGTTACTCCAGTATTGCCTAAGTTAGTTAATACTGGGACAATTAAAATGGGACGTCCCATTTTAATTGTCCCAGACACAACAAGTTGTTGAGCCTTGACTTTTTGTGTCAGTAGCTACTGACTTATTGTGTCTGGGACAATTAAAATAAGACGTCCCATTTTAATTGTCCCAGACACAACAAGCTGTTGTGCCTTGACTTTTTGGGTTACTCCCAACAACCGATAACCATGGATGGATTATATATATATATATATATATATATATATATATATTCACGACCTGCTGATTCGAATTCGAATTATTCTGTTTAATAGTGCCTGGATTCTAAATTCATGGCTTATATTCACGACCTGCTGATTCGAATTCGAATTATTCTGTTTAATAGTGCCTGGATTCTAAATTCGTGGCTTTTACTGCTTTAATATATATATATATATGGGTTATATGTATATACACAGTTGTGTATTACATAGTAGGACTATGGCGACAGATTTTTTAGGCTATAAATGACGTGAAAGCGTCAATATAACCTGAAATAACTATGACGACGGGTGAAAATGTCGCTATAGCCCAAAAAATCGTCGTCATAGTCTATTGTATAATACACAGCTGTGTACATACATTTTTTCATATATATATATATATATATATATATATATATATATATTTAATGATCATACGGATTCTAAATTTGTGGCTTTTCTTTGTTTTAATATATATATAACCATATATATATATATATATATTTAATGATTATGCCCGGATTCTAAATTTGTGGCTTTTTATTGCTTTTAATATATATATATATATATATATATATATATATATATATATATATATATATATATCAATTGTTTCTTGCTATTAAAATATCTCGCTTTCTATTTGTTTTATTGATGTAAAGCGATGATATTAATGTTTGTGGACTAGATTTATCTAAATCTAGTCATATCTAACCTTTAATCGGTTCAAAAGTTGTAAAACTAGAACCGTTAAGCTAGAATGGCTAAGATTTATTTAAATCTAGTTTTATAAATATTAAGCAACCACGCTTCCCTAGATCTGTATCTAGAGGAAACGGGAAGCTTGGCTACGCACATGCAAGGATTTAACTGATGAATCTTTTGTTTTGCGACGTTTAAATTAAATATCTGTTTTATTTTAGTATATTTGTTATGCAGACTATTCATAAAATATTATGTGAGCCTAAGAACCACGGGATCTAAGATCCAGCTGACGGATCTAGATCTGGTTCCCATGATGAACCATTTTCAGTTGTACAATTAACTTTTAAATCATATTTGTGGTGCTCGGGTCACTTCGATGGCTTTCATGCCCATAAGGATTAAGGAGTCCGACACTTATATGTATATTATTTTGTCGAAGATGCTTCGCATCTCGAGAATAAAATCAAAACAAGCCGAATACGGAATAAAATGGAAGTATCAAAGGCTTTTAATTACTATGTGAGCATAAGGGTTTGAAAACCTATTTTCAAAGCATCATTTTTGTATATTTTGCTTAAAATTGTACTTTTATACAAATCAAACCCTTTGTATATAGGTGCAAACGAGGCATAGCACTACTTCCAAATAATGGACTTAGGCCCAATTAACCACACATACACTTCAAATAAATTAGGGAATTGAAAAGATGCGATAACCGTGTTTTCATGAAAGTCGGGGGTGCCTAACACCTTTCCCCGCTTAATCAAGCCCCCAAACTCTATGAATCTCGGTTTCCAAGGCCTATTAAACAGAGTCCAATAATTAGGCCCTTTTGCAAAACTTTTCAAATTCGGTTGAGTTGGTACAACCATTTCATTACTACCAACTGACGACTCTGAATTTTCAAATCGTCGATATTTTGTGCCAGACTCTTTTTCAAACTCACCCTTTCAAATAAAATTCAACACGTAGAACACAAAGGGTAAGAAGACTAAAAGAGGAATTCCAAAAAAAGGAAAATTTTCCCGACGTCGACAGTCGACATTCTGAATCTTTTGCTATTATACATTCTGATGTGTGGAGACTCTCTTGGGTTGTTTCCCGTTCTGGTCATAGATGGTTTGTTATCTTTATTGATTGTCATTCTCGTGTCACTTGGATTTATCTTCTTCGTTCCAAAGATGAGGTGTTTAATTGTTTCCAGGAATTTCATAAAATGATTCAAACCCAATTTGAAGCTAAAGTAAAGATTCTCCATAGTGATAATGGTCATGAATATAGTAATAATATTGCTTTCCATCTTATCTCTTTCAGCATGGCATTATTCTTCAAACCTCTTGTGTCAAAACTCTAGAACAAAATGGAGTGGCGGAAAGAAAGAATCGCCACTTACTAGAGGTAGCCCGCACTCTTATGTTCACTATGAATACCCCTAAATTTCTATGGGGAGATGTTGTTTTGACTACTGCTTTTTTGATAAATCGACTTCCTTCTAGAATTCTTGGGAATAAAAGTCCAATCTCTTTGCTTCAACACACGACAAGTCCTTCTCCTTCGCCTCGAGTCTAGTTGTGCGTGCTATGTTCATGATAAATCTCCCACTCGGGGAAAATTAGATCCCAAGTCATTTCGGTGTATTTTCATTGCTTATTCTCCAACCTAAAAAGGGTATAAGTGTTATCATCCTCCTTCACACAAAGTATTCGTCACTCAGGATGTAACCTTTTGGGAATTTAAACCTTTTTATTCTTCTTCACCTTCTCCTCAGGGGGAGGATGTTATTGATGAGGAGAAGCTTCCTCCTGAGGCTGGCATTACAAGTTCTATTATACCCTCTTTTCCTTTTCCATCTTCCCTTGTTCCTGTTGATAATTCTGATAATTCTACACAGGGGGAGTTACAGAATGAGCCTGAGTTGAGAACCTATGTTCGAAGAGGCAAGCATAAGGTCACCATTTTTGCACCACTACTCCAACCCTGCTCAAAACCTAGTCTTGATAATACTAATGGTGAGAATCCTAATTCTACTTGTTCATCTGATGATACTGATATTCCTATTGCTCTTAGAAAGGGGTTTAGAGCTTGTACTCAACATCCTATCTCTAATTTCATAGCCTATGATAAATTATTTGCATCGTATCTCTCTTTTGTTTCTTACTTGTCTTCAATATCTGTACCTCAGGGATGGAAAGAAGCAATGAGTGATGAGAAATGGAAACATACTGTGATAGAGGAGATGAATGCCTTGAAAAAGAATGATACATGGGAACTAGTCTCACTTCCTTACGGAAAAAGACCAGTTGGTTGCAAATGGATATATACAGTCAAACAGAAGCCAGATGGGACAGTTAAGCGATTCAAAACCAGGTTAGTTGCAAAAGGGTACACTCAAACTCATGGTATTGATTACCAGGAGACATTTGCTCCTATGGCAAAGATGAACTCTGTTCGTACCATAATCTCAGGTGCAATGTGCAGCAAACTTCAGCTAGGATATTTAACGGTTGGATGTGAAAAATGCATTCCTTCATGGTGACTTGGAGGAGGAAGTATATATGGAAATATCCTCTGGTTTGCTTCATCTGCCACTAAGGGTAAGGTTTGTAAACTGCGAAAGGCTTTATATGGTTTGAAGCAATCTCCCAGAGCTTGGTTTGGTAGATTCCACAAAGCAATGATAAGATTTGGGTACAAGCAGAGTAGAGAGGATCATACTCTATTTGTCAAACAGACAAACGGTAAGACTACCATTCTTATTGTTTATGTTGATGTCATTATGGTGACAGAGAATAATATAGAAGAGATAGTTAATCTCAAAGCAAGTTTGGCCAAAGAATATGAGATCAAAGATCTTGGTCCTTTCAAATATTTTCTTAGTATTGAAGTTGCAAGATCTACCAGTGAGATTTTGCTATCTCAAAGGAAGTATGTCCTTGATCTATTAACAGAAACTGACATGTTGGGATGTAAGCCTGCTTCTCCTATTGAAGTTAATCATCATCTAGTTGGTGGCACAGGACCTACGATTGATATATCTTTCTCATACTAGACCTGATATATCTTATGCTTTAGGAATAGTGAGTCAGTACATGCATGATCCTCGAAATTGTCACATGGAAACTGTTTACAGAATTCTAAGGTATCTCAAGTCTGCTCCCGGAAAAGGGTTATTGTTCGCATCACATGGTCATATGAGAGTTGAAGCTTTTTCCGACTCAGATTGGGCTGGCTCTATAGAGGATCGTCGTTCTACATTAGGTTACTGTCCATTTGTTGGAGGTAATCTTGTTACTTGGCGTAGTAAGAAACAATCCGTGGTAGCAAGATCTAGTAAGAAACAATCCGTGGTAGCAAGATCATTGAGATTGACAGGCACTTCATCAAAGAAAAATTAACTAGTGGTCTTATTTGCTTACCTTTTGTCAAAACAGAAAATTAGCTTGCTTATATTTTTGACTAAGGGTCTTAATAGCAAGATGTTTCATCCACTATGTTTCAAGTTAGGTATGCGAGACATCTATACACCAACTTGAGGGGGAGTGTTAGAAGATATGACAGGATATACCATAATTGTAGCTTCCTTAATCAGTGTGTACACATTACTGTAATTTAGGAATTACCATAACTGTAATTAAGATGTTTTATGTATATATATCAATCTATGTAATAGAGAGAAATAAGTTGAATGAAATAAGCTTCTCAATTTCTACAGTATCATTCACCAAAAAGACCAGTATGGTGTCACTTTGTATTAAGTGCTTAAATTCAGTAATAATAATTCAATAAATAAAATGATACAAACTATCCCTTTAGCATTGAACAATTTTTATAAATTCATCCAACCGCACTTCCTTTAAATTTGCCTTGAAAGATGTCAGTAAGCAGTAACCCCAATAAAGTCCTTGAAAACTCAAGTCCCCTAGCTTGAACAAAAAATGGTACTAAAACTTTCCAGTTTGGAACCTCAAAGCTCACTTGAATTCATTCCATCAATCAAAAAACAACAGCTTAATATTCCAATTTCCACATGATATAGCTCAATTTTTAACAAACTGAAGAGAATTTGAACAATTGTCCTCACGATGAATGCCAACAATTTTGTCGCTTTTTCATGACCAAAAGAAACAGTCTACTTAATAGAGAAACAGAAAACGACCAAGAAACAATTTAATGCTGCATACGTCTTCCCTCATCTTTCAAATTCATGCCCAAAAATTCTTAACTATTAATCTAAAGTTACTTTTACTGATCACAAAGAAATCTGTTCAATCATCTCAATTCATCTGGACTAATACAAAAAAAATTTGGCATCAGTTATAGTTTTTCCAACATTTATAGCTCGTGTGAATTAATTTCAAAGCATAAACCAATTTTGGTATTTTTTTTATAAATTTCAAATAACCTTTACTTGAAATAAGAGAATAAATCATCCAAAATTTATACTCACTACACCAAAAATTATGCAAGGTCCATTAGTTAGATGTATTCTTACTTATCATTTGCTTCTAAGGTCATAACATCTGTCAAATAATAGGAACTTACCTAATATTTTATAATGTCAAACCACATTCCTTTCAAACTTCATCTGGTTCTTCTAGAATTTAGCTCTTCCAACAGTATTCAGGTGACTGCATTTATTCTAAATGACAATACCATCGTATGTGACTTCCCTCACTTAGTCCTGCATCAGTGTCATGGCCAGCTCCAATCCGAACTTCATGTATATTTCTCAAGTGCCGATGATATATTTGAACTTTTCAAAAAAAAAAAAACGTAATTTTGGCTATATCAAGTTTCTACCCACTGTGTCTTGAAAGCCTTGCATTTCACGTGATAAGTCATCACAAACAGGTACAGTTTAAGTATAACTTCCACTTTTAAAGTCTGTTGAATTCCCTATAATCTTGACTAGAATACAACATACATTAAACCCTTAACTTTAGCTCAATTGTGCTCAGTTCATCTTTCCAAAACAATCACTAGCTTTGACAAAACCTAAATCATTATACATCTAATTTCTACAACCAAAACAAAGTAAGGAATTACACCCAACGTAAAAGTTCAAATTACAGTGGACTCAAACTTAAACAACAAAGACCAAGTTACAACTTTCATGATTCAATTGGAGCAAACTCCGAGTGAGAAAAATAAAATGTAAAATTTTACAATTACAACAGCCACTTCAATTAATTAGATAATAGCCAATATTATGATTATCTTCTAAATTAAAAACCTCTGAGATACAACGCTCTAAGGTGAAATTAGAAACTATATTGAACTTATGCGAATCAAAAACTACTAGAAATCAACAAAACAAAGAAACAACAGTGAAATAATCGGAATTAATATTGACAATTGTACTCACCGGAAGGTGACCGATAACACGAAGGTTCTTGGACGTAGGACTCTCGTCGACCGGAGCGAAGTTACCGGAGAGCCAGTAATGAGGCTGTGAAGAATCGTACATGCACTTGACTATCAGTTTCTCAATCCAATCAATCGCTTTTGATGTGAATCCTTTGCTTGGCTTCGGATTCACCATTACTACTACGCCTTCAATCCTATCAACTTCTTCCTCTTTCCCCATCCCCATTTTCTCTCTCCTCTCTCTAGAAATTTCTCTTTCTCTCTGTGGAAATTGGTGTATCTAAAATGTGTATATATAGGAGTGGAGAACCGGAGATGAGAGTAGATGATTTTGAGTCGAGTGGTTTTGTGAGTGTTTGTCAGTTACTGTTACGCTGTGTCATGGTAATGTTATCTGGCGTTAGTTTGGTGGAGCTAATGCCGGCCACGTTTGCGCTTTAATGTTCCACAAGCTTGTTTGGCGTATTGTAATTAAGAATTTTTTTTTTTTTTTTTTTGATATTTTCACGTTATTTTTTAATATTTTCACTTAAAAAAATATCGTCATATAGACGTATAGCGAAGGTTTTTATATAAAAATATCAAAAAAATTATATAAAATATCATTTTCCTTTTGAAAAATGATGTATATTTAGGTTTTGTTGTGTTTAAAAAGTTTTTAAGCTTAGCGTGTGATGTGTTTGAAAGTCCGAACGTAATATTTATGAGTTAAATAAGTTACGATTGAAATAAAAATTTCAGAAACGAACAAAATTTTCATTTTTCAATTGCATTTGATGCATTTAGAACCTTCAAAATGCACCAAATGCTAGTAGACGAACATACACTTAGACAAATTTTATTTTCAAGTTGAGTTGCGACATAGAATTCTTTGAAAGAGTCTGGTATTGTGAATTTTTTTTGTCGAATTGGAGGTATATTAATATATGTGATTAGATTGTATTAGAATATTGGTCTACCATATTACATTAAAAGAGTTATCACTAATAGTAATTAATGTAATGTAATTAACAACAACAAATTTTTGGTTAAAGAAAGTCCCAAATCATATCATTTTCTTAAAAAAATAGTATGATATTTTTTTAATTTTCTCATATCTCATGTATTCGTGATATTTATGAATAACAAAAATTTATTGTCGCAGTGCGTTATAAATTATGAAAAAGTTATTACAATAGAAAGAACACAAACAATAATTTTTTAAAATAAATAATAGATATCAAATCAAAAAAGGGTCATTCGTTTCATTCGTGGAAACCATAAATATTTAAAATACAATCAAATTTTATCTGAACACAAACAATTTGTTGAAACCATAAATATTCGTTGTTTTCAATGGATTGGCAAAATTATATCTAAAAGAGAGGGGTGAAGAAGGAAACATTTGTTTTGCACACTGAATAAAATTTAAATTTATAGTCTCAAATTGGTAACACAATTTCTATAATAGCAAAAGAGATTGATTAATGAGAATCATCAAATAAACATTAATTTTTTATTTTTTATTTTAGTTATCATGGTTATTATCATCAATCTAATTAAACATCAAATTTTTTTTAATATTATAAATTTGGAGTCTTACATGCAATTAGATGAATAATTTTATTTTCAAGTTTTAATAATACATTAAACGGTCCCTTAGAAAAAAATTTGATATTTTCACAAGAAAATTTGATAATTCTGAACGTCTCCTCTCAAATTATTTTATACAAAAAACAATTTCCAAAAAAAAATGTCAACCAATGCATACATAATTGTAAACTCAAAAGAATACGGGTGAAACTTCAAGATGATCTACGTCTTCCATTCAAAGAGTTATTAATCGGCCAGATGATCCAATCAGCCGTCCAACATATATGGTAGAAACTCCTTATGAATTAGAAGTTTCAAGGACTCAAAGTCCTACGGCGTCTGATTTTGGATACTCTAAGAGTATTTATACTCTTAACAATCAGAGTGTTGGTCCAAACCAATCCTTTCTAAAAGCCATGTTTAACTCTGAAAAGAACAGAGGTAAACGAGAATGGTTCTTTGCTATTTATTCTCTGGAGGTACAAGATTAACCGAAACGGAAGGACCTTGAGAAGTTGATCCAGTAAATGTCCGTTTTATTGACAATTTTTCTAATCTACTCCTCAGTTCTTCAAACATTTCTGTAGAAGCAGATCCAAGCTTAAACTCTTTAGATAGCTCGGGCGGAGGTTTAAATAGGAGTGATCCTGGTTTCTCCTTTGTCAAGAGCTTTCCTTCCATTTCAGTTCTTAAAAATGATGGATTAGATCCTGATGAGATCTTAAGTAAAATCCAGGAAGAGCAGGGAGATCCTCAAGTTAACATGTTAAAATGGGGAAAGGTTAAAAATAAGCCCTATTACCATCGTCCATCTCCTATTGATGCTCAATTTGAGAATAGAGCGTTTAATGATGGAGTCAAATTTAGTGGAGAATATATTTGTGAATGGAACCTTGATGATCTTACTGATTATCAAATTGTTGTTCTTCTCAAACAAATGACGATGTTTGCTCAAGCGGCTAGAACTAAAACTAACTCAGAAAAAAGGATTGCTCAAGTTTTAGCATCTGGTTTCCTAGGTCAACTTGGCCTTTAGTGGGATAATCTCCTAACAAGCGAAACGAAGGAGAATATCTTTAATTTTCAAGTTCAAAAGGGCGTTGATGCGATGAACGAACCCGTTTTTATGGAGGATGCAGTTAACACTCTGCTGTATACTATCATGCGCCATTTTGTGGGCAACAATCAACTGATAATATCAAGAACTTATGAGCAACTGAGCAACTTAAAGTGCAAATCACTCCCTGAATTTAAATTCTACCGTGATACGTTTTTCTCTAAAGTTTTTAACAGAGGAGATTGTAATTGCGATTACTGGAAAGAAAAGTTCATTGAAGGTTTACCTGTTTTGTTCTCTCAAAGAGTTAAAACAAGGCTGAAAAATAAGACTGATGGAGTAATTCCCTGGGATGAATATACCTATAGAGAATTAGCTTCAGAAGTCATTGGTAAAGGTGTGGATCTGTGAAATATTTTAAAGATCCAGAAATAAATCGTGGAAGAAAGAGCTAGAGGGAAGCACGCTCTAGGAGACTTCTGTTAGCAATATGGTCTTGCTGAAATTCCTAAGGATAAGCGTAAAAGAAAGATTGCAAAAGAATCTTCTGCTTATAAGGATAACAAGAGATCTAAAAGGAGAGATCATCGTAAAAGGTCTAAACATCAGACCAAGGAAGATCAACCTAAAAGGAAGAAGTCATCTAAAAGAAAGGTGACTAGTTCAAAACCCCGAACGTGCTATAAATGTGGCAAAATAGGTCACAAAAGTCATGAGTGCGCTACTAAAAAGAAGATTAACCAACTGGTTAAGGATGAAGGGCTAAAAAAACAACTTCTAGTTGTCTTTATAAACTCAGATGAGGATGAATTCTCTTTTTCCAGTTCGAGTCCTAGAAGTAGCTGTTCTAACTCGGATGATTCCCATTCCAATGAAGAAGAGGTATCATGTAATGAGTTAAATGATTGCCAATACGATGAAGGAGAAGCCTGCTTGTGTGCCTTAAATGGACTTTCTATTAATGTCTTATCTAAAGAAGATAGTCTTATCCTAGATATTATCGATCAATTGGAAGGCTCTGGGAAAAAGAGACACATGATCGAGAAGTATATCAATCATGCTTGCTAAGAGCAAGAAAAAATCTTCTGATGATGATAATGAAAGGTTTGACCCAAGTCAATATTCATTACAAAAGATCTTTGATAAGGTGAATGACCGTCATAAGGAGCCTACTCTTAAAGAGTTACAAGGAATGATTACTAATCTGCAAGCTAATAGCGAAGCTAGAGAAGTTGATATTGCTGATCTAAAGAAAGAGATCAAGAAAATCAAAATGGATATCCGCTGGCTTAAAGACAGGGATGATAAAGGCAAAAGTAAGACGGAAGATTCTAATTTTCCCATTATCAATGAAAGAGAGAGTGATGACTTTGAGGATGAAGTCCTTGACTTTGCCACTCAAGATAAGCGAATTATTCCAGGAGAGTTTAGTTCAAAAGGATTGAAAATCAATTTAATTAATAGAATTATCACTCAAAAGTGGTATGTGAAAATTACTATCTGTGACGCCCCCAAAATAGGCATACATCACTCATTCTGAGTCGTCAAATACATGGTACAAAATTTAAATACAAACTTAATTATACAACTGTCATGTAAAATACGACAAAACATAGCTGAGAGTTTTGACACGAATATTGTCTTCTAAGCAATATTCAAACTCAAATTCAATCTCATTACAATTATTATCACATTATTTCACATAATAGTGAGGACTACTAAAACAACCATCTGGACCGTCAATCCATTCCCCGACTAGTCCCAGCTATATTCTCATTTCATGAAGAGAACAGTGAAAAAAAAGGGTGAGCTCAACTAGCCCAGTAAGAAATATTATGACTAAGATAATGCAGAATAAATTATCCTTAGCCTTCAACAAAATATAACAACCGATAGAATCTGATAGACAACAAGTTTTAGATCAAGAAGCTGCGGTGGAATAAGCAATCCATTAGAAGAGCCAAGTAGAGCGTGATATCTACTATCTTCATGATTTAAAAGTTTATCATCAATTTTATATTGAGACTCGACTTAATAAATAATCCACATCCTTTGAATTATCTATGCACTACGGGCGAGGATATTCATTAGTATCACAACCACGAATTATCCATGCACTACGGGCCGAGGATATTCGTGTTTCACTGATGGTCATGAACATGCCAAATATGATTCATCTTTGCACCCTCGTAGAAGAGAATGCATGGTTATGATCATACTAATAACTGTCTTTGAGACTCGGCTCAATAAATAATCCATATCACTTGTAACATTACAAGTTATGATTATACCGAATAATCCCTGGTCATAATCATACCAATCAACAGTCCATCTATGCACTATGGGCCAAAGATGACTTTCATCACAATATAAGCACGAGGATGATGACAATGATATAAAAATTCAATCAAACGAGATCAAGGATAAATATTAAAGACTTTAAATTTATCCAAAGTTTAAAAATATTCAAATGGTCAACATGATACTGCTTTGTGGAGTAAAATTCAAAAATAATATTCACGTATCAAAAATAATTTTGAACAGAAAAGGATCATTTTTTGTCGTGAATAGTACCCCGGGTGAATAGTACCTGAGTAAATAGTACCCCATGAATAGTACTTCGTGAATAGTACTTGTATGTATGAATAGTGTCGTACGTATAAATAGTGTCGTACGTATGAATAGTGTCGTATAAATGAATAGTACTCCGGCATGAAAAGCTTAAAAATGAACAAGAATGTTCAGAAAAATATCCTTGTGAAACGATACTACGAAGCACAAATTTCAAGGATATTCTACTAATTTCAAGGAGTATAGAAGCAAAACTTATCAACATGAGTGTAGAATTCGAAATCTGAAATGAAATAACATTACTTACATACTACAGAGTATGAAAGAAAATATTATTTCTTACGAATATTGAATAAAATAATATCCCTTACGACTGTTGAACGAAAATAATATTCCTTACGAATATTGACAAAGATAATATTCCTTACAAATATTAAACGAAGATAATATTTCTTGCGAGTATTGAACGAAATAAAATTTCTTACGAATACGAAAAAATAATATCGTAAGCGAATATGAAATAAATAATACTGTTGGGAATTTACATGAGAATGTTATTCCTATTTATATATGATTTGATTATGATATAAATGAATGAATATGCAAGTATTCTTGCATTATGAAAAGCTGTAAAGTCCTTTGATAGATAATAGGAACATATGTACAAGGACTTAGAATGAATTGATCAAATATGTTAGGTTGATCATACATAAGATGAAAGTAGTATGCACACAAGCCAATCATGTTTGATGATAAAGCATATACTTTGTAACAATCTTATTCATTTATTAATAAAAAGTATTAATTTATTAAAGGCTTTTAATTATCTATATGATCTTTGTTTTATAATATGTGATAAACCCATAGTTTTAAGCAATGCTTTTAGAATAATGATGATGATCATTCTAATGAGATCTAAATTCTTGAAAGCTTAAAACTAAAATAGTTCCCAATCGTTGGATTACTAAATTGGGGATTAGTGAATCCGGATAGATTGGTACATCGTTCTTTTCTTTCGTTGGATGAGGATGATTGATCTCATGATCATTTTGTGTGGAGACACTAAAGCAAGTATGTAGGTGCTTATTAGAGAATAAGTTCACGAGCATTGGCTCGCTAAGGAATACCTAATGGAGTTTTAATTGCTGTCGATAGGAATTCTGTAGTGATAGTAGTCTAGTGATCCTTGGACTTGAGATCATCATAGTATCTTGTGTATGATGAGTTATACTTTGACTTATTCCTTAAGACCCTTAGGGTATATCAAAGGGTATGCTTGGGTATAATAAGTTATACGTGGAGATAATGTATGATCGATAAAGAATCTACCACTTTATTAAAAAAGAGAAATGTCTATGTGATTCGATAAATGACAACCCGGTAGTCCTTGGCTAAGCGAATGAAATTAGAAAGGAGTTTCTAATTTGCATTATTTGAGTTGTGCATTTAAGGATCAAAATACATATAATTAAATAAAATAAGACTTGACGGTAATTCCATGCCTTATATTTAATTGGGACGTTGTATGGTGGAAGGATTGAATTATGCACAGTAACTATTTACTCAAAGGTTCTTTAATGATTAATGTTGAAATCTATATTATCCGGAAAGTCGTTGATCATTAGGGAGAACTTTATCCTATTGTAGAATAAATATTATTTATTTAAATAAATAAATTATTTAATTTATTTATTTAAATAAGATTAAATGATTCTAATTGATTTATTCACAACCGATTTAATATGGAGAACCTAAAGGGTCAACACACCATAAAAGAAAGAATAATTATTTAAGAAGTTAATGGCATAATCGTAATAATATGTTAAGTATATTTAATTTAATCTATGGTGATAGAATAAATTAAATAGCTTAATATTTATTATTTAATATTTTAGAAATATTAAATATAAATTAATAAGAGGAGTCTTATTAATATTATTACAATTATTATTATTTTAATTTCTAAAAGAGTTTAGGAATTAATTTAATATAAGTACTCTCATTTATTCCTAATAGGATTAGGAGGAAAATTAATTAAAGGAGTTTAATTAATTATCCCTAATAAGATTAGAGCCCATTTAATTAAAGAGTTTAATTAAATAATACCATATTTTATTAAATAAGGTTACGATATCTTTATAAGAAGAGTCGATATGAGGATATCGATATCTGACATAATTCCAATTTGTTGAGAAATCGCCCCTTTTTTCTATCTGAGATAGGAAAACTAGGGTTTGAGCAATACACCATCTTCTTGAATCTTTATTTTTCCTTGGTGGATCACCTTTAGAGGCCAAACATTTGGGTGGCTAATGTTGATCGAAAGAAGGAACCAAACCGGTGGATTCAAGTTGAGCGAAAAGGATTGGAGGTGAACTTGTACGAGGAAGCTTCAGATCTTGAGGTATGATTCTTGTCCTTCATCTTTTCGTTTAATTAATAATTATGCATAAAGGGTGATCCGGGTATATGGTTTGTAAAATTTTAAAACTCGATTTTTACATCGCGTTTAGCACTTTTTTATGCAATTTGATGCGTTCTTGAATATTACAAACCCTAACGATGGTATCGAGCCAAACCTTTATGCAAATTATTAATTGTTTTAATTTGATATGTATATTGATATGTGTTTAGAACAATTTAATTGGGCATGATTTTGTTGTATAAAATTATTATTTTATGAAAAAAAAAACCCAAAATCATATTCACGAAAATATGATCTCGCTGAATTTTTTTTTTCCTTTGGTTTACATATATATAATTGACCACCCGTGTGATAAAGTGTTAACATGCTTCATGAAAGCTTCAAGGATTTCGGCGTATATTATATATAATTATACTCCGAGATTCTTGTTGCTTCACAAAAAGAAGTAGCAAGAAGATGATATACGCACGAATTATTGAAGGAAGTTTAATTACATATATTATATATATATATATATATTATTAGTAAGTAATATATATATATATAAAATATGTTTTTAATTATTTTATTATTAAAATAAAAGCTTATTTTAATCTTAAAATAAAAAGTTTATTTTAATATTAAAATATAAAGTTTATTTTAATTTTAAAATTAGATTTCATGCTAACTAATTAGAATTGGAATTGGATTCCATGATAACTAATTGGAGTTGAAATTGGATTATATGTTTTCTTAAATAAAGGAGTTTATTTAGATATGAAATAAGATTTCATATTATTCAAAATAAAAGAGTTTATTTGTGAATAGGAAAAAGAATCCTAATTTCCTTAAATAAAGGAGTTTATTTAGATATGAAATAAGATTTCATATTATTCAAAATAAAGGAGTTTATTTGTGAATAGGAAAGAGAATCAAGTGTTTCCTTTAATAAAGGAGTTATTTTTTTACATGGAATTGGATTCCATAATTAATTAAAATAAAGGAGTTTATTTTGATTAAAGATTTTGATTAAAATAAAATAGTTTATTTTATTCAAAATTGGATAAATTAAAATAAAATAGTTTTATTTTGATTTAAATTTGGATTAAAATAAAGGAGTTTATTTTGATTCAAAAATAGATTTTATACTAACTAAATTTGCCCATTAAATGATATCAATATATATATTAAATGTTTATTATTCATAAGATGAATGTTATTTATTGATGATATATGATGATGTGTATGATAATAAATGGGATTGATTATGGACTATTGACCCAATGTGATTGGATTTTATTTTAGTTGGATGCGTGAATGTATGGGTTTTATTAAATGGGTCTGCGTACCTCGCCTTCTCTAATTTTTCTTAATGTAAATTCTATCTCCCTCTTATGTATTTCCCTCGATCTAGCGATCGAGGTTTCTATTTATTTTAAATAGTTTTGTAATAGGAATAGTTAGAATTAATTATGAAGAATTAGAGATCGAAAAGGAACAAGAGAGCGCTTGAAGACCCGTTTGTAATGGAGCAGGGTTTAAATGTAATAGTTATATTTAAATATTATTTCTTGCACCCCCCAGGGTTTGACCTTTTGGTTCACTTGGTGGCTCTAGTGAACCAAACTAGAATAAAAGTCCATAATCAATTCGGGTAGAATATAGTATTCTATATATGCATGCTTATACTATATATATTATATATTATGCAAACATGCTTCGCATGTTAATTAATATAATACGCGTATTTTATATATATATTTGCATGCAGCGCTAAACAAGAGAAGAGACAATTAATAACAAACCCTCAATTTTTATATTAAGTCCTAAGCGTTCAAAGATATTTGGAATATCGAGCGTAAGCCTTCTAGCATGATAAAATTAATAGAGTATTAAATATTTAATATGAGTTTGTTGTGTCACCACAAGGCAAGTATTAAGTATTTAAGATGTTAATTTATCACATTTGATGCTTATAAAGAAAATTGAACAATATTGTTTTGTTGTGTCACCACAAGGATGATATTTTCTTTTTTGAATATATGGAGTGCTAGAGTGGGACTTAACTTGGATAATTTTGATTCTGGATGTGCCACCACTTGATCAAAATAATCTAAGAGGCGAAAAAGGAAAGGAGTTGCATAGTTGATGTAATTGACAAAAGTTGTCTACCTATTTATTTTATATATTTTTTGTGTCACCACAAGGCTATATACATTTGAAATGGGATCCTTATTCTCACTAGCAAATCTTTAATTAGATTTTCTTGCGAACTATATAAGTAAGGGTAATATAGTTTGAAGAAAATAGTGGGAGATGCCAATTTAAAACAAGACCTAATTTTATTTTGGTAATTAATAAAAGAATGTATGTTAAAATGTTGTTAATTACAAATTCATTTACAAAATTTTACAATGTCTAAAATTACTATCTTTGCGAATCATATTAGATGCTAAATTAACTTGGGCCAAATTAAGCGGATTGGTTAAGGAATTTGAGAATAGTTTCTCATGGTGAAAAAGCTATCTTATATCCTTAATATGCATATCCTGCAATGGTTGCGAGATAATGCTCTCGAGGAAGAGATTGCTACTTTTAGAAAGTGGCAAGATGATGCACGTGATTAGCTCAATGCATTATGCTCGCATCCATGAGTAACGAGCTTCAGCGTCAAGATGAAACTATGGATGCTCCTACTATATTCACGCACATCAAGTAGTTGATGGTGAGGAAAGTAGGATGATAGATATCGAGATATCTAAGGAGCTCTTCCGATCTAGAATGGCCCGATGGCACTATATAGATGCAGACAAAAAGTTCTTAACATAATCAATTTGATTGATCAATTAGGACAATTGGTTTTGTCATGGATGGAGAGTTGAGCAAGATTTGATCTTGCATTCACTCCGGACTCCTTTCACAATTGTTGTGAATTTTTCATATGAACAAGCTAGATATCGACCTCATTGATTTGCTTAACATATTGAAAAATGTTGAGAGTCACTTTCCAACCAAGAAAGATCAAGTCTTCTTGGTAGGGGCCAAAGGATCTTCCGAAAGAAGAGCGATTCAAAGAAGGTAAATAGAAAGGCGTAAACAAAGGATAATAAGAGCAAAACTTATACGGATAGAAAGGAGTTTGCTTCCACCGCAATAAGCACGGACGGCTGGAAAGAAAGCTGAGAAGCATCTTGCAAAGGCTAACCAAAGAAGCTTAGTGAAGTTTTGGTTACAAATACAAATTTGTTCATGATTTAAAATAATTTTTTTTTAAGTCGAGGTTCTACTTGCGTATTGGATATCGACTTTGGTTATCATAAATATAGATTTATGAAGGGACCAGAAGAGTAGAAAGCTAAACAAATATAAGTAATCCTATATATGGAAATGTAGCAAAGGTTGCCATATTAGCCATGAAACTTATAGTTTAGCAATGCCTACTGAAGCAAATCTATTAAGTCGATAAGTTATTATTGTATTCCAATTCTTGTTTGAAACATTATTTCCATTTTATTATTGACAATAAGATTTTTGGTATTATAATTAAGAACAATTGTTGTTCTATTTATAATAATAATGTTTTGTATAGAAATGGAATATTACTTAATGGATTTTGTGTACTTGACTTACATGAAAAATAATTTTGCATATTGAACAAACTAGTATAAGAAAAGGAGATGATCATTCAAAGAGTTGAATGTATGTATTTGTTGAAAATACAGTGTGAATTATCCGAAAGGTTCAAAGAATTGAAGTGAAACAAATTGGCAATGTATTAAGATTCTTTGATTAGATCGAGGAATAAATACTTGTGCAATAAGTTTTGGATAATCTCAAATGGTTTTCATAATGGACACATCGATCACATGATAATTGATTGATGTATCCGAATGAATAATCGTACCTTGTTGGACATGGTGCGGTCCATAATGATTTTACCGACATTCCAAAGATCCTTCAGGTCATATCCTAGAAATGGTCGCATATCTACGAAAAGGTAACCTCTAAATCCATTGAAGACTCCATAAAGGTTATGGGCGGGGATGATTCTAATCTTAAGTATGTTAAGATAAGGGTTGTCCAACTTATGTGAAATGGTTTCAAAGGATAAGCTTGGGACAAGATTTGACAAATCTGATTTGTGGGACATCCTAAAGTAAGTTTAGGGTAAATGTTCTATAATCCTACTTAGAAAAGGTGTTTATCATGAAACACGCTTCCTTCTAAGATAAAGGTGTTTATCATTGAAGGGCTAGTGGGAGGATAATAGATCTTGAAGAGTTCAAGAACCACAAAAACACTATAAGTCAAATAAGAGGAACTCGTAGATAGGCATATTGTACCACAAACCAATCGTAATCTGGAATAATGCAAGAAGATACCTAGGAGGTATGGATTCATCATAGATGATGATGATGAGGTACACATCATGAAGATGATGATCCGATTACATACGATGAGGTAAGAGTTCTAGTGTGTACAAAAGGGACGATGGGAGCACCGTGACATTCCTAATATTATATGTTGATATACTACGGATAAGGAATGACATACTAATGCTACAATCAGTAATGATAAAGTTGTCTAAACATTCCTCCATGAATGGTTTGGAAGAGTATCTTAATTGGGGATAAAATCTATATAGATAGATTCAAGAGGATGCTCAACTTAACCCAAGGAACGTATATTCATTTGATGCTAAAGTCGTTTAGCATGGCAAACTCCAAGAGATGTCTCATGTTGATGAGTTATGGAGTGTATCTCTCTTTATAGTCCCCACAGACTCCTGAAAAGAGAAGTCGCATGAGTGACAATCATGTATGCAATGAAATGTACGAGACCTGATGTTGATCAGTCATATTATGGAGAAATTCACTATGAGTCAGTGAAAAACATCTTAAAGTGCTTAACCGGCACTAAGGATGTGATCATATTCATGGTGGGTCTGAATTAAAACTAGAGGGCTTAACAGACTCAAGTTTTTCAGATAGACCAAGACGACAGAAAATTCACTTTAAGGAAAAGCGTTATCTTGAACAGTGGTGCAGTGAATTGGAAAGGTTCCAAACAGCAAAGAGTTGCTGGTTTAGTGATAAAGACAAAGTATATAGCTATAAATGAAGCTGCAAGTTGATTGTTTGGATTAAAGTTCATTACGAGAACTAGGAATAGTTCTAAGTCTCATCTTGGATCTAAACATGTGTTGTGGCACTTTCATTTGATTATTAGAATCATTGAAAGATGGGAAATCACTATAGAGATAGTGGACTCTCATGAACAACATTACATATCCATTAACTAAAGCTTATCCAACAACAAGATAATCATCACTTAGAGAAGAAGAGTATGAGATACCATGACGATTGGCTTTAGTGCAAGTGGGAGATTGAAAGTAGTATGCACACAAGCCAATCATGTTTGATGATAAAGCATATACTTTGTAACAATCTTATTCATTTATTAATAAAAGTATTAATTTATTAAAGGCTTTTAATTATCTACATGATCTTTGTTTTATAATATGTAATAAACCCATAGTTTTAAGCAATGCTTTTAGAATAATGATGATGATCATTCTAATGAGATCTAAATTCTTATAAAGCTTAAAACTAAAATAGTTCCCAATCATTGGATTACTAAATTGGGGATTAGTGAATCCAGGATAGATTGGTACATACTCGTTACTTGCTTCATTGGATGAGGATGATTGATCTCACGATCATTTGTGTGGAGACAAAAGCAAGTATGTAGGTGCTTATTAGAGAATAAGTTCATTGAGCGTGGCTCGCTAAGGAATACCTAATGGAGTTTTAATTGCTGTCGATAGAAATTCTGTAGTGATAGTAGACAAGTGATCCTTGGACTTGAGATCATCATAGTATCTTGTGTATGATGAGTTATACTTTGACTTATTCCTTAAGACCCTTAGGGTATATCAAAGGGTATGCTTGGGTATAATAAGTTATACATGGAGATAATGTATGATCGATAAAGAATCTACCACTTACATTAAAGAGAAATGTCTATGTGATTCGATAAATGACAACTTGATGTAGTCCTTGGTTAATGAGAATGAAATTAGAAAGGAGTTTCTAATTTGCATTATTTGAGTTGTGCATTTAAGGATCGAAATACATATAATTAAATAAAATAAGACTTGATGGTAATTCCATATCTTATATTTAATTGGGACATTGTATGGTGGAAGGATTGAATTATGCAGTAACTATTTACTCAAAGGTTCTTTAATGATTAAGGTTGAAATCTATATTATACGGAAAGTCGTTGATTGATTTAGGGAGGCTTATCCCTATTGTAGAATAAATATTATTTATTTAAATAAATAAATTATTTAATTTATTTATTTAAATAAGATTAGAATTGTTTCTAATTGATTTATTCACTGTGGGTTTAATATGGAGAACCTAAAGGGTCACACCATAAAAGAAAGAATAATTATTTAAGAGTTAATGGCATAATCGTAATAATATGTTAAGTATATTTAATTTAATCTATAGTGATAGAATAAATTAAATAGCTTAATATTTATTATTTAATATTTTAGAAATATTAAATATAAATTAATAAGAGAGTCTTATTAATATTATTACAATTATTATTATTTTAATTTCTAAAAGAGTTTAGGAATTAATTTAATATAAGTACTCTCATTTATTCCTAATAGGATTAGGAGGAAAATTAATTAAAGGAGTTTAATTAATTATCCCTAATAAGATTAGGAGCCCATTTAATTAAAAGAGTTTAATTAAATAATACCTTATTTTATTAAATAAGGTTACGATATCTTTATAAGAAGAGTCGATATCGGATATCAATATATCTGACATAATTGATTTGTTGGAGTCGCGCTCTTTTCTATCTGAGATAGGAAAACTAGGGTTTGAGCCAATACACCGTCTTCTTGAATCTTTATTTTTCATTGGTGGATCACCTTTAGAGGCCAAACATTTGGGTGGCTAATGTTGATCAAAAGAAGGAACCAAACCCGGTGGATTCAAGTTGAACGCGAAAAGGATTGGAGGTGAACTTGTACCTGAGGAAGCTCGGATCTTCAAGGGTATGATTCTTGTCCTTCATCTTTTCGTTTAATTAATAATTATGCATAAAGGGTGATCCGGGTATATGGTTTGTAAAATTTTAAAACTCTGATTTTTACACGTTTCCGCACTTTTATGCAATTTGATTGCGTTCTTGAATATTACAAACCTAACATAAGCAAAATAGCTTTGTAAAGTCCTTAAAAAGAAATGATGTACAAGGACTATAAATATAGAAAGATCAAGCTTGTTAGGTTGATCTTATAATGTAACAGATATGCATGTAGATCTCGGAGTTCGTAGACTGCCAGGAGAGATGAGGAAGGATCGTAGTGTATCGATAAGAGCCTCCTTTAAGCCATAGTCTGCCGAGGAAGTCATGTTTAGAACCATAGAGACAGTTTGTCTAAGAGTCGAACGAGCATCTGTCAGAGCCAAGTCAAGAATCATAGATCTCACTTGCAGTCGTAGAGTCTACTGATCATATCAGAGGCATAAATCGTATTCGAGCCAGATCAGATGAAGACAGCAAGCTTAAAGACAGAAATCATAGAGTGTCAAGATCTGATCTCAGAGTCATAGTGTCTGCAGAACCAAAGCCAAATCGTAGTGTGAAGAACTAAGGCTTCAACAGAAGTACTCACAACGCCAAGGCAGAATAGTAGGGTAAAGACTATTCTCAACAAATGAGCACTCCCAGAATATCCAAAGGATAAAGCCTCTGGTCTGAGCTACAAAGATACATTCCACCTTAAAGAAACCAGAGAGCACTCAACGAATGGCTTGCAAGCTAATAGAAAATCTAAGCACCAACCCAATTAGCATCCAGATTGAGTTGTAAAGCCATTCAAGATAAAGTCTTCTATAAGTAGATCAAAAGTAGACTTCAGTAAAAGTGACTGACTCAGGAAAGTCAGCAGATGCAGTAGCTGTCAAGAGAACACAAGACAACGATCTTGGGATCAACCAGGATCGCAGTGTTTGCCAAACAAAGCAGGAACTGATGCTATTTACATACAGATACTGGTCATCTTATGAAGAACAAGGCGAAAGTGATTAAGCATGGGTCAGTCCATTGATGATAAGTGAACGGGAGATCACAAGAAGAAAGCGAGCTGGGCATGCCACAAATCTGAGGTGTCTTTCTATTTAGAAGAGACCAGAACAAGGAGTCAAGCTATCAGTTCCTCAGATCAGTCAAAGGCAAACAGAAGTGCTAAAGCACTACACAAATGAAGGAAGAGATGTTCTACATTGAAGATCCAATGTACACTTTTCATGATCGTAGTGTTGTCTTAATCAGTAAATGAGCAACATTCAACAAGACACACTACGATCAGGTCCAAGAACATATGCATCAGAATCGTAGAGTTCAAACATTTGAAGATTGAAGCATTCACAAAGGTTCAATCTGAAGACTGAGATTTGAACATTGCTGTTTGAGAGCATTGATGCAAAAGGACAATTTTTGATGTTCTAATCAAGAAGTCAGAAAGTAGAAATAAAGATGACTACCTGCCTGACATGGAAAGGTGACAACTCTAAGGCGGTAAGTAAGGTAGCAGACTGCTGTGTCAGTAAAGTCATAAAGGAGCTGTCATGTCACATTAAGCAGTCTGTACCAAATAACTCGAGATCTACAAAGCAATTCAAATAGCTTTCAACGTCTATATTCCAACAGGAAGATTGGGAAGGAGTATATATCAGCCAGAGCTTCAAAGATCAAGTGTTGTTGAGTTGAAGGATCATTGAGTTGTTGGAATGTTGTATTGTTGACTCTACGAGTTCCACCAGAATTGAATAGAACAAGTCTCAGTGACAGTGAGACTACGAAGGTGGAAGTGAAGTAGATTTGAAGAAGAACCTGAATAGACTAAAGCTTCACTCAACAAAGATGAGAATTCTATTGAAGATGACATCTAAGCTGAGAACCGAGAAGGCCAAGAAGATAGCATTCAGAAAAGCGGCAGAGCACAAAGAAGATCCAGAGAGCCACTCTAAGAATCACCATAAACCAAAAGCTGAAACAGAACAGATGTAGAACCATGTCTGCAAAACATTCAAGAAGGGTTCAGGGAATGCTAAGTGCCAGATGAAATCTACCAAAAGCTCAAACACTTAGCAAACCTAAATGGTGATGGTGCAAAGCTAACATCAAATGAAAATGAGTAGAAAAGAATAAAGATCAACTGCACCAAAGGAGAAGTGGTTCAGACTCTATGCAGAATGCAAAGAGGACCACACCAAGCTTCTACGTACAAAAGATGTTCAAGCTTAAAGACATCTTAGCAGCTCAGCACCAACAACAACAAGAAGCCAGGGCCTGAAGGGTCCTTATCCAGAGGGAATAAATGAAGTTCCAAGCCTGCTGGGCTTGAAGAGTTCTTAGTGAACTTGAGGAGTTCCAAGCCTGCTGGGCTTGAAGAGTTCTTAGTGAACTGAAGTTCCAAGGTTGCTGGCCTTAAAGGAATCTTAGTGATTCAGGGTGCTGCTCTTCCTTAATGAAATTCCTGCTCGTTAAAGTAGAAGAGTGGATTAGGAGCTTGCGTCTCTGAACCACTTAAAATCCCTTGTGTCTTTTACATTCAGTCATTTATCTTCTATCATTTACATTATGTACCTAACTGCTATAAATGTTATGTATGTATTAAATGCTTACAACTTAACTAACTCTACGAACAATGTATGCATGTTCATAAATATATCAATGAAGGGAATCTTTTGTTTATTCCGTTGTGCTTGAAAAGATTCTTATGTTTGTCATATGTTAACTCATTAGTAATATAAAATAAACATGAAAAGTATTTGAAAATAAAAAGGATCTATTCAACCCTCCTTCTAGATCTATTGTTGTTCATTTGGAACTAACAATTGGTATCGAAGCGAGTTCTCGAAGTTATATTCAAAAGCTAATCGCTTGAGTCCCGATCCTCAGGCACAAACATTGTTCTAAATTTAGTTTAGTAGAAAGTCACTTATAAATGCAGATGAGCTCACACGTTGGAAATATTATGTACAGGTAAATGTGTATATACATCTGAAGCTACTCAAATTGGTCCATGTTCTTAAATGCCATAGCAACAAGACCAATCCTTGTCCACAGTCAATCTTATAGTCTGAAGACCAGAGATGAGAGGTAAAGAGGCATTAACAGCAAAGAGTCAAACATCCATTAGTCTGAAAGATGAAAGGCCATATATGCTGAGAAATACTTATCCAGAGGAGAAAGAAGAATTTCTCAAAAATATATTTGGCTAACCAGCAGCTGGATGTGAACCTTGAGGTTCAAGGTCGTCAAAGAACTAAGGATGCCAAGACTTTCTTCGTTTACATCTTCAAGACTATGACTGATTGATCGAATGACAACTGGAGCAATAATCTGTCAGAAATGAATGTAAAGATATGCACATCAATGCCTAACCTTATTATATCAAGATAAATAATTTTCAAGAAACTGACAGTGGAAAGGTATGGTTTCTTAGTGATATTAATATGAACATCATGTTGCATCAACTTTTGTACTGTAACAGTGTTCTATCAAGAGACCATATTCTACCTTAAAAGGGGAAGAGAGAAAGTACGTTAAGGTTGGAAACTTAACTGCTAACAAACTTTCTCTCCATCCAAGTTTTAGGCTGAAGATAACATCTTGAAAAGAAGTCTGAAATAAGTCATAAGTATATCGAGATTTAATTAATCCTAAGTGGAGTAATCCTTGCTTACGTAACATAGATACGTGAAAAAAGTTATGAACACGCGACATACTTAGCGGTAAAGCGAGTCTATTGGCCACAGTTCATAATCAATCGAGGATTTCAAATAGACTAATAAAATCGAGGGTTGAGATTTCCTCTCTTCGTCGATTCTTGCTTCTAGAGTAACGCCTTCTTGCACCTTCTTCTTCATATTCATCAGCTCCGGGTCTGTAGTTTGAGGGGCTTTAACTTTATTGATTAAAGTCGATTTTAATCGTATATTTGACATTATCACGTGGGTCCCTAGATTCTTTAACTCTATCTTTATCATTTGTAAGTCATACGAAATGGGTCTTTGTGTTAACAATATCACACTCATAAACGCATACGATCTTCTACTCAACGCGTCAGCTATCACGTTCGCTTTTCTAGAATGGTATTGAATGGTATGGTCGTAATCTCTCAACAACTCGAGCCAACGTCTTTGGCGCATGTTATGTTCGTTCTGGGTGAAGAAATATTTGAGGGTTTTATACCGGGTTCAAGGTCGATACAAAATTCAATTTCACACTCTAGGGGTAGACTAGGAAGTTCCTCAGGGAATACGTCAGGAAATTTATTAACAATAAAAATATCATTCAAAACTGTGACTTTCATCCAAGACTTAGATAGTACGTCACATTGATACTTATCAACTTATCACTGTTATTCATGGCGTCGCCTACTAAAAGTCTGGCTTCAGTGCATTCCACAAAAGGAAGTCACCAGCGAAAGGCTCGAGGCTCTTTACTTATGGCTTGATATGACAGTGATTGACTTTATTGGTTTGGTTGCTTGAATTCGTATAATAGGTTGGTTAAGAATATAAAAACTAACAACCTTACGAAAATAATCAATTTTATCATAATGAGTAGTTAACTAGTTGATTCCTAAAATCACATCAAATGCTAGTATTTTCAAAGAGATAGGTAACGTGAGGGTATCAATTTAAATCAAAAAAGATTTATAAATAGTGGATGTAACGAAAGTTTCTCCTAACGGAGTTTCAACAGATAAGTCAAAGTCTAATTTCTTCGGAGTCAAATTTAAACGTTGAGTGCAAGTAGGAGAAATAAAAGAATGGGTAGAACTGGTATCGGTATCGAATAAGGTATAGACTTCACAAGCATTTATGATTAACTTACCCGTGATAACTTCGTTTAGGTTCCTCGAAAAATGCTCTCACTTAAACTACCGACTTTGACTTGTCTGGGATAGCCTTTGGCATCTCCATCCCAACTGGACTTGACTTCGCTACACGATAAAATCGAGCTAGGCGACCTTCTCTTCCGCAATTAAATCACGCTTTAGGTTGCTGCGTACAGTTTGGACTGATGTGTCCCTCCTGTCCGCATTTGAAACATATGATCGGTGGTCGTTCTCCTTCCTTGACAACGGGTGCTGGTGCTGACGTCTTTCCATCATTGTTGAATCTTCTCTTCTTAAATTTGTTCTCACTTAGTTCACATTTTCTATTATCTTGGCCATGATTACCACCGAAGTGGTTATCATTTCAGGCATGATAATTTCCTCGACGATGGTTATCGTTGTTCCGATGGCCGTTGCCACCGTTACGATTGTTATCGTGTTATTGGTCGTTTCCTTTTGGTTGAGCTGACTCATAATTGCGTTCTAATAACTGAGCCCTATTCATAACATCTGAATACAAACAAAGTTTGTGAGAAATGAGGTATTGACTTATTTTGGGTTTCAAACCTCACAAAAACATTCGTGTCATTTGCTCCTCATTATCAACTAAATGGGATGCAAACTAGGACAACTCGGCAAACTTAGCCTTGTACTGCGACACAGTCATATTATTTTCCTACAGCTTGATGAATTCCACCTCCTTTATGTGACAAATACTTTTGGGAAAGTACTTGTCGTTGAACAATTCTTGTAACTTCTCCCAAGACATCTTTAGTGCGGTAGGTTGAGTACGTTTTACAGATTCCCACCAGTAATCTGCATCTTCACGCAATATAAAGGTGGCGAAGGGAACCTTTTGCTCTTCTGAGCATTCCAAGACATCAAATACCTTGGTGATCTGCTTTATCCACGTCTCTACCTTAAGTGGTTCTGGCTTTCCCAAAAACTCCGGTGGTCCCAACTCCTTGAACTGCTTAGCGGTGACCAGCCGTGAGTTGTCAGTGTTTCCACCTGTATTTTGAACAGGAGTCTCTCTCGTTTGGTTTTGCATAAATTCTAAAAAACTCCTAAACGTACCATCGTTCTTCATTTGGTCGGTGTTGTTATTTACACGAGGATTATTATCTTCCTGATGCACATTATCCTGGTTATTGATCGTCGGTGACTCAACGGTCTCATGTGCTCCACTACTTATCTCAACATTTTCAGATGTCATTTTACTGTCACAAAACAAGGGTTAATTGACATGCCACGTATTATCCCAATATTCTGACCGACCAATTAAATAACAAATAAACTTAGGTAGGTCATACTAGGGAAGGAATTACCCGTCTCTCCCCTCCTAGTTCTAGTCTCAAATCTCAGTCAGGGATCATATCCATAAGCTTTGATACCAACTGTAACTCCCCCAAAATAGGCATACATCACCCATTCTGAGTCGCCAAATACATGGTACAAAATTTAAATACAAACTTAATTATACAACTGTCGTGTAAAATACGACAAAATATAGCTGAGAGTTTTGACACGAATATTGTCTTCTAGACAATATCCAAACTCAAATTTAATCTCATTACAATTATTATCACACTATTTTACAGAATAGTGAGGACTACTAAAACAACCATCTGGACCGTCAATCCATTCCCCGACTAGTCCCGGCTATATTCTCATTTCTTGAAGAGAACAGTGAAAGAAAAGGGTGAGATCAACTAGCCCAGTAAAAAATATTATGACTAAGATAATGCAGAATAAATTATCCTTAGCCTTCAACAATATAACAACTGATAAAATACAATAGACAACAAGTTTTAGATCAACAACTGCAGTGGAATAAGCAATCCATTAGAAGAGTCAAGTAGAGCATGATATCTACTATCTTCTATGATTTAAAAGTTTATCATCAATTTTATCGCTGAGACTCGGCTTAATAAATAATCCACATCACTGAATTATCCATGCACTACGGGCCAAGGATATTCATGTTTTCACTAATGGTCATGAACATGCCAAACAACAATTCATCTTTGCACCCTTGGCCGAAGAGAACATATGGTCATGATCATACCAATAACTTTCGCTGAGACTCGGCTCAATAAATAATCCACATCACTTGTAACATTACAGGTCATGATTATACCAAATAATCCCTAGTCATAATCATACCAATCAATAGTCCATCTATGCACTACGGGCCAAAGATGACTTTCATAACAATATAATCATGAGGATGATGACAATGATATAAAAATTCAATCAAACGAGATCAAGGATAAATATTAAAGACTTTAAATTTATCCAAAGTTTAAAAACGTTCAAATGGTCAACATGATACTGCTTTGTGGAGTAAAATTCAAGAATAATATTCACATATCAAAAATAATTTTGAATAAAAAAGAATCAATTTTTCATCGTGAATAGTACTCTGGGTGAATAGTACCCCGTGAATAGTACCCGTACATATGAATAGTGTCATACATATGAATAGTGCCGTATAAATGAATAGTACCCATGAATAGTACTCCGACATGAAAAAACTTAAAAATGAAAAAGAATGTTCAGAAAAATATCCTTGTGAAACGATACTAGATGAAGTGCAAATTTCAAGGATATTCTACTAATTTCAAGGAGTATAGAAGCAAAAGTTATCAACATGAGTGTATAATTCGAAATCTGAAACGAAATAATATTACTTACATATTACAGAGTATGGAAGAAAATATTATTTCTTACGAATATTGTACAAAATAATATCCTTTGCGACTGTTGAACGAAAATAATATTCCTTATGAATATTGAACAAAGATAATATTCCTTACGAATATTAAACGAAGATAATAATTCTTAAGAATATTGAACGAAATAAAATTTCTTACGAATGCGAAAAATAATATTGTAAACGAATATGAAATAAATAATACCCCTTATCTCAAAAAGAGAGCAATTCCGATTGGTATAACGGATATATTCTTAAAGAAAATTTTCACTATTTTCTACACTCAAAGCTTCCTTAAACTCTAAAAAAATACGCTCAATATTATAGAAGAAGAATTCTCTGATTCTGGTGTGATTTTCATTTCTAGACTGAGCATCCTATTTATAATAGAAGGGAAGGATACTATTTGAAAATAAAAATCACGGGTGAACAGTCGAAGAGTCACGAATTTTTTTGACAAAATTTAATTTTACTATGCAAACACTATGCAAGCACTATGCATAATAAAATATAATATATTCTATTTTTCATAAAAAAAAAACTTATCAGTAATATATATATATATATATATATATATATATATATATATATATATATATATATAAAGTACTCTCTTCCTCTCCTGACCTGCATACTCCCCCTAAGACTTTGTTTCCCACATGTGGGCCCCACCACATTATATATTATACAGAATAACTTTCTACCGATTATTTTGAAAAATGGATAAGTGGAGGTCCATATAATAAGCAAAATTTATAACAAATACTTCATAAAAAATCTCCTCAATATTTTTAACAATATTTATCATCATTATTAGAACTCGCAATATTTAACAACCAGATCATTCTTAGGAAAGAGGGGGCTTTCCGATAAGGATTTCTCCCTATTGACGCGCAATTAGGTGACCATACCCCTTTCCTTGACAGAACTTTCTAGACATCATCAATAATGCAAATAATAATATAAATAACTTTGTCATCTCAATTATTGATTTAATAATATAAAATATTATGACAATAATTGAATCAATAACGTGAGATACTATGGAGCAATTACTGTGGCAATAATTGAATAAAATTGAGTGACTTCTCACGTAAGAATCAATAATCAATACCGTATGCTACTATGCAATCACACGTATTACTGTACTTTTACCACCGGGTATTTCAACAGTTAACGGTAAAACTTTCACCGTTAATTTATAAAAAGTTATTTCTGTCGTTTTCTCACTCCGACAGTAATTTCGTTGTGGGGTCCACCAATGATTGCGCCGTCGTATGAATATTCCCTGATAAAATGAATATTCTCCGACCAATCGAATATTTTATGACAACTTGCATACTTTTCAAAATTTATAAATACTACCCACAACTATAATATTATATCAAATCCACACCTTAATATTAAAAAAAATATTTAGAGAAATTAAATTTTTATTCATAAAATTTGGGGTCTTACACTATCCTTATTGAAGATGAGTTCTCAGTCACTACTGAGGCATTAATAGATTCAGGAGTAGACTTAAATTGTTTGGCTGAAGGTCTAGTTCCTTCTAAATACTACTCAAAGACAACTCAAATGCTGAGTATTGCTGATGGAAGCCAATTACATATAGATTATAAATTATTAGATGCAGTGGTGTGTAATAATGGGGTTTGTTTCGAAACTCCATTCCTCTTAGTTAAAAATATGGCTCAAGCAGCTATTTTGGGTACACCTTTTATTAGTTTGCTTTTCCCAATACCTATTGTCCATAAGGGAATAAGCACTAATAAGGAGGGGATAGAAGTCATGTTTGATTTTATTTCAGAACCTCGTTATCAAGGAGTTAATCATTTGATTAAACGCAAAGAAGATTTTCTTTTCTTTCTCAAACAAGAGTTAGAAATTTAGAATATTGAGGAACATCTTAAAGATGAAAAGTTTAAGCTCAAAGTCAAAGCTTACCAGGAGGATCTAGGCAAAGAAATATGTTCTACGGATCCTATTGCTTTCTGGAATAGGAAAAAGCATGTCATCTCTCTACCTTACATAGAAGGATTCAATGAACAGCTTATTCCTACCAAAGCGAGACCTATTCAAATGAATGAAAGGTTTCTTAAGCTTTTACAAGAAGAGATTAATGATCTCTTAAAAAAGGGATTAATAAGGAAAAGTTATTCACAGTGGTCATGCTCTGCGTTCTATGTGGAAAAAGCTGCAAAAATAGAAAGGGGAATTCCAAGGCTGGTGATTAACTATAAACCTCTAAATAATGTTTTGAGATTCGTGGGATCAAGCAACAAGACTTAAAAGTTTGGAAAACTATTAAAGTAAATTGGTCCTTCAGAAAGGGATGAAGTAATACATCCTAGCAAGGAATCGTTAAACTTTAAATGTCTCTTATCTCTTAAACACAGTAGTAAAGAAGTAGGAAGGCCAATTCTAGTTAGTGGTTTGACCACAACTTGGACTAACCCAATATACAAATATTTATAGCCTCTTTCTATGGCTTCTTCCAGCAACCTCTTGGGTAACATCTTAACAGTCATATGACCTTGAGTTATAGGAAGAGACTGTTCAACAGACTTAATAATATAATCAGATTTAAACAAAAAACTACCTTTATTATATACTTGAGAAATAGGAGTTTTTGGGATAGACCAATTTTGTAAATGGGTCTCAATGTTTCTGATGGAAACTACTTGTTTAGTAGTTGAATCTAAAGAGGGAGAAGATGAAAAAGACGGAGAACTTCTTGACTTAGATAGATTTCTGAATAAATTTTCCATTGGATGTATAAACGGTACTTAAAACTTAATTCGATAAGCAGACAAATTTTGATGATCTGGGAAGTCTACTAAAGGATTTATGTTAACACGACTTAATACATAACAGCCTAACGACAACCAACTTACCCAAAACAAAATTTTAAGCTTAATATATAACATTATTTAAATGGTGTTTATAACAAAATGAGCAAGTTCAGAAAACTAAATCAAATGAAGATTGTATATCTTCAGCAAGATCTTACTCTATCTTGGATCTGATACCAAAATGGCCAGGATCATATAGAGATTTAATGAACAGAGAAAAGCGGAATATTATTTAATAACAAACAAACTTACATAGAGTTTGAAGCTTGAGAACTTCGAACTTAAAAATTCACAAGAAACTTAAGAAATAAACTGAATACAAATTTTTTGATGCCTTCCCAGAAGAGCAAACCTATCCTCTTATAGGAGCGAGGAGAAACATAATCATTACATAAAATAAATAACTTTAAAAAGGAATCTACTTTTACAAAAGCAGAATAAGACTTTAAATAAAGCTGCTGACGCGTGTCTTAGATAAAGCTAGAGTCGAATGGACAGCAGGCACCGAGGGAAAAGTAGAGGGGACCACAATAGATAGGATAATATTCCTATAACCGAAAGCCTGACTTATTTAGGCAAAATACAAGAGCATAACAGGACCATCTGGACCACCAAAATGCTTTAAGCCTTAGCATGCATGAATTATTTAGGCTGAGAGCATGGGCCACCGAAAGGATCACTAGATGAGGCTTTTTCATCATCACTGTTTAGCATAGTAACCGTGTCATCATGATTCCTTAGGAAATCCAGGATTTCATTTTTAGGAATTCCTTTGAGGATAGATTTTAACTTCTGCTGAGAGGCATCATATTTACCCATATCATAATCAATAACTTGAGGAGGGATATTCTCAATTCTATCCTCATCGAACTTAGACCACCAATTGATGGCCAGTTGCCAACATAAGCGATAAACCCTTATTCCTCCATGTTGAGTAATAGTATAGGACCACTTAAAGATCCAAGGGATTTCATTGGCGCAACAGAAAGTTAATAATGCCTGGTTTTCATTGAGGCAATTTGAAGTTTGAAAATATTTTTCAAACATAATTTCAACCTTTGGGGGAAGAAATTCCGGGACAGGTCCCCAATAGTAGAACCAAGAGTGAAACCATGCAGGAAAATCCTGAGCCTTGATGGTTTTTGGAAACTTGGGGTGAAGAAACCAGCTATGGGTATAATGCTCATTCAGGTAGTATAAAAACTTTTCCCATGCTAGAGTGTAATCAAAATAATTAAAATATTTAGGAATCATAGATTTTGTTTCAAAATATTTATGAGTCCTTAGGTCACCCACCCAGTCACAGGGACGCAAGACCTTTAAGATCTTAACCGTAGAGAAAGCCATATTGTAACGATCCCTAGGCTTGTGAGAAACTTTAATTGAGCCAATTTCTATCAGAATTTTTTTCAAAGAACTCCCTGGTTTTAGGGAGATAAACTGGTAGATCATGAGAGTAGGACAGATAAAGATCCGTTACTTGTTCTGGGGATCTAACTGCATCCACATCTTCAATATCAACTACCTCTCTGATCATGGTATCAATGTATTAAGAATCAACCTAAACTTTAAGCTCATGAGCCTTTCCTTTGTTGCTCTACTTTTGAGATCCTGAAGATTGTCCTTTAAGGAAGTCATAAGAGGGTCTCTCTATTGCTGGTTTGGCTAAACGTCTAGGAGACCTGTCAAGATTTAACACATAAACATTAGGGGTATCCTGCAAAAACTCTCTAGTTAAGAAGTCTGGCAAATAATTTGAGTCTCTTTTAATGAACTCAATATCAAAATCAAAGACTGATAACAGAGTTTGTCACTGAGCAAAAATCTGTTTAGAAGCGACGTTTTTAACGTCCTTCTCTAAAACTTCTTTAGCTGATTTACAATCAACTCAAAGGAGGAATCTCTAGTTTAAGAGATCTCCTTGGAATTTATCAATACACAAAACTATAGAACATATCTCCTTCTTAATAGTAGAATAGTTTTTCTGTGTATCATCCCACTTTCTTAAAACAAAGCAAACTAAGAATTCTTTAGAGTTTATAATTTGTTTTAGAATGCCCCCATAGCCTTTGTCAGAGGCATCAGTCTCGACAATTTTTGGGGCATCGGGGTCAGAGAAATGTAAACACAGAAGGATTTCACCTGAGACTTAATCTTTTTAATTATTTGGGTACATTCATATGTTCAAGGCGTATGCTTCTTATTTAGCCTTTTGTACAAATGGTAAGCATCATCCGCCAAATCTTTGTAAAAATCCCTGACATAATTAACACTTCCCATAAATCTCTGGAGCTGCCTTTGATCCAAGATTTTATTTGGAAATTTATTAGCGAAGGCAATGGCTTTATCAACTGGGACATATTTTCCTAGGAAATTTTAAATCCCAGAAACCTTATCTTGGTTTGGAATAATTGCATTTTGCTAGCCGAAACCACAAGACCTTCTCTCTTAACAACTGTTTTGAACACGTTTAAGTGTTTCCAGTGCTGATCAATGTCTTTTGAGAAGACTAAGACATCATCAATATAAACGATAATAAAATCTATAAAAGGATTAAAAATCTCATTCATAATGTTCTGAAATTCTGATGGCGCATTTTTAAGGCCAAAACCCAGAACATTCCATTCGTAGTGTCCAAATGGCACTGTAAATGCTATTTTATATTTATCTTCTTCTTTGATCTGGATTTGCCAGTATCCACTCTTCATATTGAGAAGATTTTTGCTTTAAGCAATCGATTTAGCAGATCCCTCTTGTTTGGGATTGGATACCTAATCCATCTCAAAACTTTATTTAGAGGTTTATAGTTAATCACCAGCCTTGGAACTCCCCTTTCTATTTCTGCAGCTTTTTCTACATAGAACGCAGAGCATGACCACGGTGAATAACTTTTCCTTATTAATCCCTTTTTTAAGAGATCATTAATCTCTTCTTGGCAAAGCTTAAGAAACCTTTCATTCATTTGAATAGGTCTCGCTTTGGTAGGAATAAGCTTTTCATTTAATCCTTCTATGTAAGGTAGAGAGATGATATGCTTTTTCCTATTCGAGAAAGCAGCAGGATCCGTAGAACGTATTTCTTTGCCTAAATCCTCCTAACAAGCTTTGACTTTGAGTTTAAACTTTTCATCTTTAAGATGTTCCTCAATCTTCTTAATTTTTAACTCTTGTTTGAGAAAGAAAAGAAAATCTTCTTTGCATTTAAGCAAATGATTAACTCCTTGATAACGAGGTTTTGAAATAAAATCAAACATGACTTCTATCCCCTCCTTATTAGTGTTTATTCCCTTATGGTCAATAGCTATTAGGAAAAGTAAACTAATAAAAGGTGTACCCAAAATAGTTGCCTGAGCATAGCACGTTAGGTTTTTTTTTATTCTAGTCACCTTTCTTTTAGATGACTTCCTCCTTTTAGGTTGATCTTCCTTGGTCTGATGTTTAGACCTTTTACGATGATCTCTCCTTTTAGATCTCTTGTTATCCTTATAAGCAGAAGATTCTTTTGCAATCTTTATTTTACGCTTATCCTTAGGAATTTCAACAAGACTATATTTCTCACAGAAGTCTCTTAAAGCGCGCTTCCCTCTAGCTCTTTCTTTCACGATTTGTTTCTGGATCTTTAAAATATTGCACAGATCCGCACCTTCAGCAATGACTTCTGAAGCTAATTCTCCATAGGTATATTCATCCCAGGGAATTACTCCATCATTCTTATTTTTCAACCTTGTTTTAACTCTTTGAAAGAACAAAATAGGTAAACCTTCAATGAACTTTTCTTTCCAGTAATCATTATTACAATCTCCTCTGTTAAAAATTTTAGAGAAAAATGTATCACGATAGAATTTAAATTCAGAGAGCGATTTGCACTTTAAGTTGCTCAGTTGCTCATAAGTTCTTGATATTATTAGTTGATTGTTGCCCACAAAATAACACATGATACTAAACAGAGAGTGTTAACTGCATCCTCCATAAAACGAGTTCGTTCATCACATCAACGCCCTTTTGAACTTGAAAATTAAAGTTGCTCTCCTTCGTTTCGCTTGTTAGAAGATTATCCCACCAAAGGCCAAGTTGACCTACGAAACCAGATGCTAAAGCTTGAGCAATCCTTTTTTCTGCGTTAGTTTTAGTTCTAGCCGCTTGAGCAAACATCGTCATTTATTTGAGAAGAACAACAATTTGATAATCAGTAAGACCATCAAGGTTCCATTCGCAAATATATTCTCCAATAAATTGGACTCCATCATTAAACGCTCTATTATCAAATTGAGCATCAATAGGAGATGGACGATGGTAATAAGGCTGATTTTTAACCTTTCCCCATTTTAATATGTTAACTTGAGGATCTCCCTACTCTTCCTGGATTTTACGTAATATCTCATCAAGATTAATCCATCATTTTTAAGAACCGAACGAAAGGACCTTGAGAAGTTGATCCAGTAGATGTCCGTTTTATTGATAATTTTTCTAATATACTCTTCAGTTCTTCAAACATTTCTGTAGAAGCAGATTGAAGCTTAAACTCTTTAGATAGCTCGGGCGGAGGTTTAAATAGGAATGATTTTGGTTTCTCCTTTGTCAAGAGTTTTCCTTCTTTTGAGGAAGTAATAAGGATTTCTGTAGGAGATAGAATTTTTTTTGATATTTTTACAAGAAAATTTGATAATTCTGCAGGTCTCATCTCAAATTCTTTTATGCAAATAACAATTTCCAAAAAAAATGTCAATTGATGCATACATAATTGTAAACTTTAAAGCATCAACTAGCCAACAATTTGGGTTATAAAAAAATAATTATGGGTCAATTAAAAATTAAAATTATATAAATCCATTTTTAATATGATTAAAATGGTTTGGATCCATAACCAGATTGAACCTAGTTAATCATATTTTAGTCTCTCTAATAGATATGTGCTCCCCACCCAAATAGAAAAGCTATATATATATATATAGTTCCCGGATCTTAGACGGACCTTAGGGACGGACTAGCAACGAACCAAAAGAAAAAAAACACGCGGGTCACAAAAAGGGAGAAACAAAACTCGCGGGTCACAAAAAAAGGGGGAAAACAAATTCTTTTCAATCTGAGCTAAGTTTTTCCAATAATTCCCCTTCTCTCTCCCCGATTCTCTCTCCCCAAATTCTGCCGATTCTCTCTCCCCGATTCTGAGCACCACAAATTCTGCCTCTCTCTCAAAGCGAGTCTGAAGCAAACCGGAAGGCAAATAGAAGATCGAACAGAACTTGTTGTAAATAGGAAGGTAAAGATTCTGAGCATATGAATCTTGTAATTTCTGTTTGATTTGAAAGAAATCTAGGGTTTCTGAGCATATGCTTTTTGTAGTTGTTATTGATTTATAATAATTTGTTTGTTGACCCCCAATTGTAATTATAGCCTTAGTTGCTTCTTTGCTAGTAAGGGCCTTGTCAACCATATATAAGGCTAGTTGCATTAATTGACTCCGCTTCAGTAGATATGACCTATTATCAGTTATCTCAATGCCACTACCATCAACGACTACCCCAGACTTAACTGTTTTTGTCCATCTACACAACATGTATTGACTTAGTAATCTTTCATAATCATGCATTGTGTGCAAATATCCCAACACGTGTCTATAAAGAATTCCCATACTCTCAAATTTTTTGCAAGTACATGAAGCAAAATCCAATACCTTATCATAATGAATTTGTCGCAATGGATAATTACTGTCACTTTTTCTTGCTATGTTGTACACACAATGATCTTCATCCTCATCTATAAGCTCAAATTTAAAAGTCAGGCTCTCCCACATCTCATCCTGAAATTTAAAAAATATTTCATGTGTATAAATATCTACCATATGCACCAAATACTTGTGAAGCATTTTCATTTTAGGCTTCTCAATCATGTCTTTGTGATCCGCCAATAATTCTTCATGATGTTGACGCACAAGTCCCCTACCAAACTGAATCATAAAATCCACCAATGAATTATTTTTTGAAACATATTTTTTGAAGAATGAGTGAGAGCTTTTAGCTCGTTGGCTACTTGACATTCCAACCGAGAAAACACGATTCATATATGTCGGCACCCATTTAGCAAGAATTTGATACATTGATTGTAGCCATTTGTTGTCATTTAACCCACTCTTCTCAACCAACTCTATCCATTTCAAATTGAACTCTTCCTTAATCTCTGATTTCCATATGCAATTTAAAAACTCCTTATAGTAAGCACTGTATTTAGCTGAATCTATCTTCTCAGAAAATATAGTTAAAATGTGCCAACTACAATATCTATGAAATGTTGTTGGTAGAGTTTGTGAAATTGCATTTGTCATAGCTGGATCTTGATCACTAATAATCATCTTAGGGGCATTACCTGACATGGCTTCCAAAAATTGGTTGAAAAGCCAAACAAATGAATCTATGGTCTCATTACTCAAGATTGAACATACAAATATTATTGTTTGACCATGATTATTAACCCCCATTAGTGGCGCAAAAAATTAATCCATACCGATTAGTGTTGTACGTAGTATCAAATATCACTACATCACCATAAAATTAGAAGCTCTGTCAGAGGTTGAATCACCCAAAAACAATGAGTAATCATGTTTTCATCATTTGACTCAATTTTAAAATAAAATGATGGATTCTTTCATTGTTCACCCATTAAAAACTCGTGCAACATATGTCCATCATGTCCTTTCATCTCATTGCGCTTATCTCTTTCGAGATTATACAAATATCTTTGCGTACAACCAATATTCTCAAACCCCCCCGCTTACACTCCAAGCAAATTGAATTGTTGATGCGATGGTATATTTACCATCTAAAGCTGTTGAGTCAGGGCCTTTTGGGCATTCGATATATTGCGGTGAGATCGCAAAAAATGTGTTTTTCGCGGAGTTGTTAATGGGTGACAATAACCCTCAACAAATATACTAACAACATATAAGTTTGAAGGTGTAAATTTATCAACTGTGACATATTTTAGACTAGTGTAAATTTATATCTACTGGTGTTCCCACATGATTGCAATCATATTGATTGAATTTCTTGAGTATTTTCTTAATATAGTGTGATTGTGATAACACTAACCCATTCGATATTTTATAAATTTTAATTCCTAATATTACATCGGCAACACCCGTATCTTTCATGTCAAATATATTATTTAACATTCTCTTGGTATTTTTAATTATTTCATTATTACTACCCATAATGAGCATATAATCTACATAAAGACAAATAATGACATACCCTTTCTCTGTGTCCTTGACATACACACATTTATCACACTAATTTATCTTGAAACCATTTGACAACATTGCATTATCAAATTTTTCATGCCATTGTTTAGGTGCTTGTTTTAATCCATAAAGAGACTTCACAAGCCAACAAACTTTATTTTCTTGTCTTGGAACAATAAACCCTTCTGGTTGTTCCATGTAGATTTCTTCTTTTAAATCTCCATTCAAGAAAGTTGTTTTTACATCTATTTGATGTGTCTCTAAATTATATATAGCTGCAATGACTATTAACATCCTAATTGAGGATATTCTTGTCACAAGAGAATAAGTATCAAAATAATCTAAACCCTCATTTTGCTTGTATCCTTTGATTACAAGCATTGATTTATATTTGTCTATAGATCCATTTGTTTTCATTTTCTTCTTGAATATCCATTTATATCCAAGAGATTTAAAGTCTGGTGGGAGATCTACTAATTCCCATGTATGATTGTGCAGAATGAATTCTACTTCACTATTTATAACCTCTTTCCAATATGGAGCTTTGGGACTTGACATCGCTTCTCTATAAGTTTGAGGCTCATTTTCTAACAAATAAGTTAGAAAATTCAGACCATAAGATTTTGATGTTCTTGCACGTTTACTACGTCTAGGTTCATCAATATCTTCTAATTCATGATCACTGTCAGTAATAATGTCATAAGTTCTTTTGTTTGAACTTATTTCTTGTTCGTTAGAACTTGACTCTTGTTCCTTTTTATTAGGAAATACTGTTTCATAAAATTCAGCATCTTTTGACTCAATAATACTATTTTCATGTATTTCCTCTATTTTTGATTTATTAAACAAAAATCTATATGCAATGCTATTATTAGCATAACCAATTAATGAGTATACAATCTATTATTTTCGGTCCTATTTTCACCTTTTTGGGTGGAGGAACCATTACTTTTGCTAAACACCCCCACGCTTTTAAGTGTTTATAAGACGGATTACGTCTTTTTCATAATTCATAGGGTGAAGCATTAAACTTCTTTTGAGGTATTCGGTTGAGAATATAATTTGCTGAAAGAATTACTCCCCCCCACAAATTCTGAGGTAGCCCATAACTTAATAATAATGCATTCATCATTTCTTTTAAAGTTCTATTTTTTCTTTCTACAACACCATTTTGTTGTGGTGAATAAGGTATAGTTGTTTGGTGTATTATACCATGTTGTGAACAAATGTCAACAAAAGGAAATTCAAATTCCCCACCTCTATCTATCACTTCTAACTATCTTGATCTTTTTATCAAGTTGATTCTCAACCTAATTTTTGTAATGTATAAACATTTTCAAAGCCTCGTCTTTACTTCTCAATAAGTAAACATAACAATATATTGTACAATCATCTATAAAAGTGATAAAGTATTTCTTACCTCCTTTTGTTTGTATATATTTTAAATCACAAATATTGGTATATATCAATTCAAGATGTTCTGTATTTCTTTTAATTGATTTAAAAGAAGATTTCTGAAGTTTTACCTCAACACAAACATCAAATTTATGATTAGAGTTAATCTCACATTTTGGCAAACATTCCATATTAATTAATCTACGTATAGTATTATAATTAACATGTCCTAATCTACCATGTCATAAATTAGATGACTCAATCATATAAGCAGAAGATGTAATTTTATTAATATTGGAAGGTATAACAATCGTTACATTCATCTTGAAGAGCCCATTACTCATATATCCGTTCCCCACATACATCCCATTTTTATTTAGGACAAACTTGTCTGATACAAAAACCAATTTAAATCCCTTTTGACTAAGAAGGGATCCTAACACTAAATTCTTCCTAATATCGGGCACATGGAGCACGTTGTTGAGGGTGAGTTCCTTGCCAGGAGTCATCTTCAGAACCACTTTTCCTTGTCCAACAATTTTGGATGAAGAAGAATTCCCCATGTACAATTGTTCTCCATTCTCAATTTCTTGATATGTGGAGAACATCTTCTTATCAGAACACACATGACGGGTTATTCCAGTATCTACCCACCATTCCCTTGGATTCTCAACCATATTCACTTCTGAAACAACCGCTGAAAGGTTCATTTCAAAAACATCATCAAGAAGATCACCATCCACTTCCGTTACATTGGCTTGTGCGGACTTTTTGTTCTGGTTTTTGCATTTTCGACAATCATTTTCCCTATGTCCGGACTTGTCACAAATGTAGCATTTGCCTTGGAACTTTTTATTTGTCCTCTGTTGAGGCCCATTGCCGGAGTACTTTCTCTTTTTAGACTTTGGACCTTGTTCCATCACGTTGACTTTATAATTCACAAAGGTCCTTCCTGTTTTCTTCTCAGAGGCACGATTGTCCTCTTCTATTCTTAATCTTATGATTAAGTCTTCAAGTTTCATCTCTATGCGTTTATGCTTGAGATACTTTTTAAAATCTTTCCACATTGGTGGTAATTTTTCAATAATTGCAACAACTTGAAAAGATTCACTTAAAGACATACCTTCTGCATGTATTTCATGCAGGATTACTTGCAATTCTTGGATTTAATTGATGACAACCTTGGAATCCACCATCTTGTAGTCCAAAAATCTGCCAACTACGAACTTCTTCGTGCCAACATTTTCTGTTTTATATTTCTTATCCATGGAATCCCATAGTTCTCTTGCTGTTTTTAAAGAACTATACACATTATATAATGTGTTGTCCAATCCATTGAGGATATAGTTTCGGCATAAGAAATCAACTTGTTTCCATGAATCAATAGCGGCAACAACTTGCCTGTCTGTTTCATCTTTTTTGAGAACAGGGGGATCTTCGTGAAGAAACCTTGCCAAGTTCAGAGTAGTAAGATAAGAAAACATCTTTTATTGCCATCTTTTGAATTATGTATCCATTTTTAGTTTACTAACAATAAATCAACAATCTGGGACGTCAGTGACGTCTCTTTGTATTAGTTAAAAATAATGGTTCAAATAATATTTTAAAAATTAGTTTATTAAACATAAACAGTTTCATTCAAATTCGATTTTAATTCATTTGCAAAATATTAAAATTTAAAGTGACATAAATTTATTTTCATTTGCAAAACAACAATTTTGTATTAGTTAAAAATAATGGTTCAAATAATATTTAAAAATTAGTTTATTAAACATAAACAATTTCATTCAAATTTGATTTTAATTAATTTGCAAAATGCTAAAATTTAAAGTGTCATTTAAATTTATTTTCATTTTCAAAACAACAATTTTGTATTAGTAGTCTTTTTAAGTAGTTTACACTATCAACTATTACATTAATCAAACTCAAATAAATGTCCTACAAATTTTAAAATTTTATAAATTATTTAAGGAAAAAAATCAATTTTATTAATTTTTTTTTTTTTCAGAATGTATATGTATTATAATAGTTTTATAATTATGATGTAGATGAGTAAAATAAAGAAAATATATTCATTTTTGTTATAAAACTTTAGCAAAGTGTAGAAATATACTCTTATAATTGCATGTATTTAGAGAGAATAAGTAAGAGATAAAGAGAGAGAAACCATTCAGAGAAGTTCTTATTATTTCCTTCAGTATCATTTCTTTATATAGGAAAAGGAGAAGTCACGGGGAGAAGAAAGGAGAAGGAAGGGAAAGCACGGGAGATTCCCTCATGAGGAGGTAATCCCATGCATTACAACATTTCTCCTGATTACCTACGATAGAAGATTATGTCTCATTAAAAACCTTGTTAAGAAAATCAAGTGGAAAAAACTTAACGAAGGGAAAAAGAGTACATATCTTTTACATAAATATCTTTTAATTGACTGTCTCGTTAAAACCTTGTCAGGAAAACCCCATTGGGATAAAAATCGTGACTAAGAAAAAAAATGCTGATCTTCCCTCAAAAGGAATTCATTACTCCTTGATGAAATGTTGTCATAAGTCTTTCAGTCGACACATTCCGATCCTTTTTTGAAGTTTTGCAAACGTTGCATTTGGTAGCGACTTTGTGAATAAGTCGGCTAGATTATCACATGATCGAATTTGATGCACATCTATATTACCCTTATTTTGTAGCTCATGTGTGAAGAAGAATTTAGGTGAAATGTGCTTTGTTCTATCTCTCTTGATATACCCTCCTCTAAGTTGAGCAATGCATGCAGCGTTATCCTCATACAGAATTGTAGGAATGTCTTTGATTGATGGTAATCCACATGATTTTTGAATATGCTGAATAATTGATCTCAACCAAATACACTCTCTGCTTGCTTCATGTATAGCAAGAATCTCTGAGTGATTTGAAGATGTAGCTGTCATGGTTTGCTTTGTGGATTTCCAGGATATAGCCGTATCACAATATGTAAATACATAACTTTGTTTGTGATCTTCCATTGTGTGGATCGATAAGTATCTGCATCGGCATATCCAACCAATCATGACGTTGAATCTCTTGGATAAAATAACCCGAAGGTCTATACTTCCACGGAGGTATCTCAAAAAATGTGTTTGATCCAATCCCAATGTCTCTTAGTGGGAGAAGAAGCGTATCTTGCTAACAAGTTGACAAACAAAAAGTAATATCCGGTCAGTATACGGTTTGCAAGATACATGATAGAGCACCTATTGCACTTAGGTATGGAACTTGAGGTCCAAGAACATCTTCCCCACTTTCTAGAAGTAGAAATGGATCTTTATCAACTTCTAAAGATCGAACAACCATCGGGGTAGTCAAAGGATGAGCTTTATCCATATGAAAGCGATTGAGAATCTTTTTTACATATGTGGATTGATGAACAAAAATTTGGATGCTAAATGCTCCACTTGTATTCCCAAATGCAATTTCGTCTTTCCAAGATCTTTCATTTCAAATTCATCTTTTAAATAAGTAGCAGTTCTTGTGTGTGTTCTTGAGAGTACCTACAAGATTCAAATCATCCACATATACAAACAATGATGGAAAATCCACTTTGTGATTTCTTAATAAAAAACACATGGACATACTTGATTATTTATATATCCATCTTTTATTAAATAATCACTAAGTCGATTATACTACATCTGACCGAATCTGTTTCAACCCATATAATGGCGTTATAACTTGATTAAATATATGTGATGGGGCATTTTGTGATTGACCATTTTCAATCCTTGAGGATTCTCGTAATAAATCTCATTGTCAAGTGAGCCATATAGGTATCTTTGTTACAACTTCCATCGAGACGTGTTTCCAAACCTTCCATGGTTGCCATACCTATCGAGAAAGCAAAAAGTAACTCCATCCATTCTTTGGAAGTATGTATCACGATAATCAATACGAGTTTTTATGAAAACCCTTGAGCTACAAGTCGGGCTTTGTATCTCACAATTTCATTTTCTCATTTCGCTTTCGTCTACAAATACCCATTTGTTTCCAACAGGATTATACCCGGTGTTTGGACTCTTGGTCCAAATACTTCTCTTTTCAATAGAGATTGTAGCTCAGTTTGAATAGCATCTTTCCATTTTGGCCAATCTTTTCTTTTTCGACATTCTTCCACGTTTTGTGGTTCAGGATCCGTGTTAGGAATCAAAGTAATATCTGATGCTATATAGAAAGAAAATATATCAATCAATCATGACTTTGCTTCGATCCCATATTTTCTCATCATGTACATAATTTATTGAGATCTCTTGGTGTTCATCTCTTATCCCTTCTTTGAGATTTTGAACCTCTTACGGGGCTATTCCACTCTTGGAATAAGTCTTTACTTACAGGCGGGTATTCCTTTTGGGATTCCTTATTTGCTTTTGATTTTTTGGTACGATACAGTGTTTTTGCACTGCCGGTCTTCCACGCTTAGCGTGGTTTAGATTCTTCTATTACCTTATTTGTCAATTTTTCAAGAATTGATTTTTCAATAGGTATTTCTATCCTTGCTGGAGTATTCACTGCAGGTGTATGTGACTTTATCATTTTTCTAGCATCATTAAATGCATCTGGCATTTGATTTGCAATATTTTGTAAATAAATAATTCTTTGAACTTCAATTTCACATTGTCTGTTACGAGGATCAAGTGAATTTAAATCGATTGATTCCATGGATATTTTAAGAAGGTTTTTTATTTAAAACTTTCCCTCATCCTAATGGTGGAAATACAAATTCATCAAAATGACAATCTACATAACGTGCAGTAAAAACATCTCCAGTTAAAGGCTCAAGATATCTGATAATAGAAGGAGAATCAAAACCAACATAAATATATATTCTTCGCTGGGCTCCCATTTTAGTTCTTTGTGGAGGTGCAATTGGAACATATACTACATTTCCAAAAACTCAAAAATGTGATATGTTGGGTATCTATCCAAGAACTAACTGTAGAGGAGAAAATTTATGAAGAGTCGTTGGTCTTACTCGAATGATGGCTGCAGCATGAAGAATTACATGACCCCAAACTAAGGTAGGTAAGTTAGCCCTTAACATTAATGGTCGTGCAATTAGTTGAAGTCTTTTTATTAAAGATTCAGCTAAACCATTTTGTGTATGAATATGAGGAACAGAATGCTCAATGGAGATTCCAATAGTCATACAAAAATCATTAAAAGTCATTGATGAAAATTCAGCTGCGTTATCAAATCGAATTGACTTGATTAGATGATCCGAGAACTGAGCCCGTAACTTGATTATTTGAGTAAGAAGTTTTGAGAAGGCAAAATTTTGAGAAGAGAGAAGACAAACATGAGACCATCTAGTTGAAGCATCTATTAAAACCATGAAATATTGAAATGGGCCAGACAATGGGTGAATAGGTCCACAAATGTCTCCTTGAATTCTCTCAAGGAATTTTGGGGCTTCTTTATAAACTTTTATTGGCGATGGTCGAACAAATAATTTTTTTCGAGAACACGCAGCATGAGGAAATTCACTACTAGAAAAAACCTTCTTATTTTTGAGAGGATGACCAGTAGAATTATCAATAATACGACGCATCATAGAAGTACCTGGATGACCGAGTCTTTCATGCCAAAGTATAAAGGATTTGGGATCTATGATTTTTGGAATCATAACATTATGAGACTCAATTGCACTAATTTTCATAGTATATAATCTAGAAGAAATTGAATGAAGTTTTTCTAGGATATTCTTTTTTCCAGAAATAGTAGAAGTGATGATCAGATATTCATTATCATTCTCACTGGTTGTTTCAATGTGAAAACCATTTAGTCGAATATCTTTAAAACTAAGCAAATTTCTTCATGATTTACTAGAATATAGAGCATTTTTGATAAAAACTTGTGTCTCATTTAGTAGTATGAAACTAGCTTTTCCAAATCCCTCGATTAAATTTGATGTGCCAGAGATAGTTCCAACATTTCCCTTAGCTTTGATTAGTTGTGAAAAATATTTCTCACTTTGAAGGGTTGTATGAGTTGTTGCACTGTCTGCTAAACATATATCTTCTATATCCAATAAAGATGGTCTAACACATAAAAACATAAATAAGAAAAGTTACATTTCATTTATAATTTTATTCATGATAAACACATACCACGTATAAAATGAAAATTAATAATATTATACATGCAGGGTGTTTAATTAAAACAAAAATTAAACGATATCCCAAAAGATACTTTCAGAAGGTTCAATAATATCAACAACATTTTCCTCATTGTTGGTCATTGGTGGATCATCAACAATATTCAATTGATGATTAACAAAGTTTGTTTCTGCCTCCATTACTTTGTTCTTTTGAGACTCCTGGAATAAATTAACCAGATGCCTTGGCGTCGTCAGCGATCTGCGATCAATGCTCTTTCATCCCACACTAAAACAAAACAAACATCTTTATGGTTTTTTCTTTATCGAACAGACACTTGCCGCCTTACGGTGGCCTGAATTATCGCGTTACGGAATTTGTTGTTATGATGGCCTCGTTTATTCTTTTGTCCCCAAGACTTATATTATATGACCATCTATTGTCACGTTTATTTTCTTTGGAATGACGTCTTTGTTAATATCGGCAATGGGGTAGCACCCGTTGGTCAGTACTTGATGGTTTTTCAACAACAATTCATTATTCTTTTTCGCAACAAGGAGGATAGACAATAAGTCACTTGAATTTTGTGAACTTTCGTATACATATATATTATTTGTGACATGAATCATATTGGTGGGATGAAAAGTTGAGAGCATTTTCTCTAACATTTGGGTTTTGAAAGCTGGATCTCCACATAAAGCCAAAGTAGAGGTTATTCTATAAACATTGGAACTATATTCCGTAATTGATTTGTAATCTTGTAGCCTTAAATTAAGCCACTCAAATTTGGCATTAGGGAGAACAACCAATTTTTGGTGGTCAAATCTTTCCTTCAGTTGTGTCCATAAAGACAAAGTATCTTTGACTGTTAAATACTCTGTCTTTAATCCTTTATCAATATGGTGACGAAGAAAAATTATGACTTTTGCATTTTGTGTCGAAGTTGCTGTATTTCCTGATTCAATGGTCTTTTCTAACTTATTTGCACTAAGGTGCAATTCTGCATCAAGTGCCCAAGCCAAATAGTTGTCTCCAAAGATTTTCAAAATAGAAAAATTTATTTTTAACAAGTTTACCGTCTATTCTGGGTTAAAACACAATTTTATTATTTATTAAAACAATAAATAATTGCATGTATGATATAGAAAAATAAACTAAGTCACGACCTCAAGTGGTGATAAAATGCAAATATAAATATTCTTATATTTATGTTATTAGCATCTTATTTTAGTAAAAAGAATATGCAATCGTTAATGTATATATACAAGTATTATAGTTCACATATATATATATATATATATATATATATATACAAAAATGTAAATGGATATTCACCCGGCATATAGTAGTTCGCATAGACATGTTATTCCAACAGAATAATAAAGAATGAAATAACAGAAGAATTTCATCATGCATGTGGTAGTCCGCGTAGACAGGTTATTCCCACAATTTAATAAGAAACGAATACAAAGGATTATTCACCAAGTATGCGGTATTCCGCATATACAGGTTATTCTCACAATTTAATAAGAAATGAATACAAAGGATATTCACCAGGTATGCAGTATTCCGCATATACAGGTTATTCCCACAATTTATATTAATAAGTGGTAAAAAGGTTCCCACCAAGTCTTGTAAGATTAACAAGGATAGATGGTACCACTGTAAATAACAGAATTTAAAGATGGGCAATAAAACATAAATATAATTTGACAGTTAAAGAATATAATAGGCGGCAAAGCCAGACCAATTGTAAGAATAACATTATACTATTGGTGGCATAGCCAAACCGGTAGTATAATAGTAAATTGCAATAATTTAAAGCCAATTATAAGAATAAAATTATATTATTGGTGGCATAGCCAAACCGGTAATATAATAATAAATTGCAAGAATTTAATTTTACCGTCTCAGTTGGTTAGAGCTTCGTGCTGATAACGTGTTATAAAACTTTAGCAAAGTGTAGAAAGATACTCTTATAATTGCATGTATTTAGGGAGAATAAGTAAGAGATAAAGAGAGAGAAACCATTCAGAGAAGTTCTTATTATTTCCTTTAGTATCATTTCATTTATATAGCAAAAGGAGAAGTCATGGGGAGAAAGAAAAGGTTCACGGGAGGAGGAGAAGAAAGGAGAAGGAAGGGAAAGCACGGGGGATTCCCTCCTGAGGAGGTAATACCATGCATTACAACAATTTTAACCTTTTAGAGTCAAATCATAAATTTCAAGCTTCGAATCAATATAGATTTATGCTTGGAAGGGTGTTGGCTTGCTTCCAACCGACAGAGTTTTCTGTAGCTTTGCACAATAACGACATGGGAAAGGGTCTTGTTTCCAAAATTCCTCTAGATGTTCAGGATATTGCTGTGACAAGGCTTGCTTGGCTCGATTAATATGGGTCAAACCATATTCTTAATTTATAATATGGGTTTAAAACCAAACTAATTACTAATATAAAAATTAGTTAATCAACCCAATAAAATCCGAGTAATTTTGATTTACTATATGATTTTCAACCTAAATTGCAATGTTTACTCCCCATATATACTCGCCTCTTGCTCTATAGTCTAGTCCAATTGCTTTCCTTCCGGTAGTAAGGTAATTAGTTAGCAAGAAAAAATGGATTCAAAAGAATAAAAAATGTAAAAAAAGTATATTGAAATTGAATCATATTTTTACGGGTTCGACTAATGTCATAACAATAAGGTAATCGGGGGTTTTGTTATCCGCAAAGCGAATTGTTGCTCAGCTCGCCGGTGAGCTGACAAGAATTATAAGGAGGCAACACTCCTAGAAGTCAAGCGCAAAGTGTAATTGAACTTTGATATTTATTAGTAACTCGATCTTGAGTTTTACTAATGTATTGGGCTTGAGCCCGTGCTTGTCGGTGAGCTGACGAAAATTATAAGGAGACAGCGCAAGTCAAGTGCAAGGTGTAATTGAACTTTGTCATTTATTAATAGCTCAATCTTGAGTTTTACTAATATTTTGGGCTTGAGCCCATGAGTTTTTTAATTATTATAAAATATTGTTTGATGTGTGTATCATTTAAGGGTGTAAATGAACCGAGTCGAGTCGAGTATTGAGTTGCTCAGATTTAGTTCACAAAATTTATTGAGTATAAAATAAATTTTGATTAAGGCTCGTTTAGCTACCAAATCGAGCACGATCTCGAATCGAGTCCGAGCAATTTGAACTTTTCGAACGAATATGATCTGATTATTAATAGAAAATAACAATTTGAGGAAGTTCGAATAATTTATCGAACTTTAAAATTTGATCATATTTGAATCATTCATATTTCGAGTCGAGCTCAAATAGAACTTTTAGTCGAGCGAGTACGAATTGAGCACAAACTATTTGCTCGTTTTATAGCCTTAATCATTGTAGAGTATTTGAGATATTTAATAAAAATATCAGGCAAGTATTACAAACCAAATTGATAAACCTTAGTATACATTGTGTTCTTCTTTTTTTTTTTTTCTGTTCTTTTTTTAATTTCTGTGCGATTGTGCTATGTTTCTATCTATTTTAAATTCTAGCAAAATACTATATGCATAAAATAAAATACTACTTGCAAAACCTTTTTTTTAGCCAGAAACGAATAATTTTTATTTTAGAAATACAAACTTGTACAATATATTTGCTTAATATTGATACCATCATCCCTTCTACAGCCAGAATTATTATACATACTATATTACAAAGAGTTAAAAGGAATACAGTGTAGGCCTTCCCTGTCTGTCTTTGGCGATCTTCAGACTTCAATAGTTTTTACAGTTTTGCTTGTTCTTGAAGTTGTTACTGATTAAAACAGTGTCATCCCACAAGTAAGTATAAAATTGACTATTAAGGATATTAAAGTGTTTTTATTATTAAACAGTCTAGTTCACTAAAGTATATTGAAACTATAAACTACTACAAATAGTATTAAAGTTGAATTGTGTAAAAGCATTTTAAACGTGGGGAATTTTTTTTCGACAGTTGGGTATCCAATTTTATTAATTATTTTAATGATAATATTTAATAGAATTTAGGGGAGTGAATACTAAGTTAGTATCATTTCCATAGGTTTTCTATGGATATGCATTTTATATATTTAATTTTTTAATTCTTAATATATATATATAAACCAATTATTTTTTCAAGCTCATCGAATTAAATTTACAATTAATCTTGATAACTTAATATCAAGTATTAAATACTAATCTCAGTCTAATCTCGTAATTTGACTTTATTAACTAGGATTTAAGGTTTAATGATTAGTATTTAAGGTTTATAAACTCGGGTTTATAATTTATTAACCATTGTTTAAAATTTATTAACTCATTTTTAATTGCGTTTAGGGTTTATTAACCTTATTAAATTGTGATTAATAAATCCTAAACCCGAGTTAATAAATTATAAACTCTAGTTAATAAACCATAGTTAATAAAAGTGCGGTGATGAAATTGATACGAGTCCACTTGTATTAATTACTAGCTGACGAGTTATTTTTTTTTTATCTTAGTTGACTTTAGGAGTGTTTTTTTACACTCCGTCTACTACTAGTAATACTGGCGTTCGAACGCCGCATTCCCCAGTCTAATCTCGACTGTTGATATTTGGAATAGATGGTATAAATGATGCTACAAATTTAAAAAGCAAAGTCTCTCCTTTCCTAAATTTCTATATAAAGGCTACGAAATTCTCTTCTACTCCTAATTTCAGATTTCATCTTTGAAGAGAAAAATTGGTCTACAATTACTTTGAAACAAGTTGTTGAGTTTATATAATTAACCTGTTTATCTCTTAACTGTAATATAAACTATAATTTCACGCATTGTTATATTATATATCTATTTGATCTAAACAGTCTTTTGAGAGACTAGCTAGATCAAAAGGACTTGATCGTTTATATATAAATATCTTCTCGGACTATTTCTATTGTAGCAGCCAGGTATCATAAGGAATTTAATTAGATTCAACCATTAGTGGTTGATCTATGTACTAAGGCCTAGTAGTATTAATTTGTGATTATATCATATAAAAATAAGTTGTGAGCCAGCTCTTTATATAAAAATCGATCCCAAGTCATGGAGAAAAGTTTGAGACTGAATGTAGCAACATATTTGGATCTAGATATATGTTGTAAACTAGTTAAATCATTAGGCACTTGTGTGATTGTTTTTATAACTGTTTGCTAATCACCTAATAATTAATTTGAATTAATATTTAAAAAGACCAAAACAATTTAAGCTATAATTCTAAATTAATATTACCCTTTCATTGATAATAGAAGAATTTGATGCAAACTCAACTTAACTGATCACCTCAACACCATTTTTTTATCTCAAATAGTTGATCAGGTTGAAAATAAATCTCATATATATATACACCATGGATCAGGTTCAGACTCCCGGACCTGATCAAATCCGGATCTTTTTTTTTTTTTACTTTTTTTTTAAAACAATTTAATTTTTTTTTTAATATTTTATGGAACTGAAATTTTTCCATAATAGTGTTTTGGGCGTGATTTGGATACCTATACCAAAAAATATATGTACAAATTAAGAAAATAGAAATGCAAGAGCTTTTGATACAAACAAAATGAAATCAAACTATACCCTTTATTATAACACGTATTATGGACATGATCCTAATCCAATATCGTTACACTATGTAAATAAGTGCAGATACATGGATAATTTGAGAATGTAGCTGCTCGCAACAAAAATCTTAATTTTTTGTCGAAAAACATTTTCCAGTTTGTTATAATAATCCAAATTAGTTTGTTAAGCTTGTGCTCTTGGATTTAGTTTAAGGGGAAAAAAAGATACAAATCAAGTGATAAACTGAATTACTGACCTCTGTCATGAAGAAGGCATGGAATCCATATGGAACTCTATGTGGTAATTCAACAACTGCAACAGGTTCAGCTGACATTGTTTTTGCATCGATTACGTTCACTGCTGATTTTCTAAATAAATAATAAAAAAAATTAAATAAATTTGATATTCAGTTTGAGGATACATCAGCAATGAGATTAATAACAATTATGAGAAAATTAAACAATTTAAAAAATTGCAAACTAAATAAGAAATAGTAATAGTGAATGATTACTAGCTACTTGTATCGTTTTATAGTAAAATTCTTACATCTCTCCCCGTAATTTTTCCTATTTGATTAGTTATCCACGTAAATTCTGATATTCAATTTATTTATTACGGGCATATTTTTGTAACAAAATTTCACTAATGAAAAACTATGTAATTAATATATTATGGATGATCAGTAGTAAATACCCGGTGTTCTCATCATGTACAAAGAAAATCAAGAAGCCATCATCCTCTTGAGAAGTAATGCCTGCAGGCTGACGAGGGACAAAAACAGCCTCTGAACCAAACCTACCAGCTCCATGCTCATAAATGCCTTGAACATTTCCTCCAATCTCAAGCTTTGTTTTCCAAGTCTCTGGTTCCTGGTGCAAATCAAATTTCACAATCCCTGTGAACTTTGCCACGCTGTCCAGTATCGTTCCGTATACAAATTGTTGTTTCCTAAGTTTTGTTAAGATAATTAATTAGTGATCCGCTACGAATTTACTTCTCACCATAGATATATAGTTACTAAGGATAATACAAGTATGAAGGTCAAATGAGGTACACCAGTTTTCATTAAAAATAAATAAATTTATTAGCGTGCTTGAGTGAGGTCCACTGTGAATAAAACTAAACTGCTACTTATTTTGTATCGTTTACTATAACTTGATTTTCTTAATATGCGTAAAATTTGTACTTGTGTCATGTATCCTTTAGTGGACCGGCGTAGAATTTTATTAGAAAACATAAAAAAACATATAGGGTTCTTGATAGACCAGAGGTAAATCATTCGTGTAGATATCACCAACTAGTTTGGGATTTGAGAATAAGGCTTTAGTTGAGTTCAAAAAATAAAACAACAAGAAGTAACCAAACAAACAATACCTGCCTATAAAATTCTCATTTATCCTAGGAAAGTCTACAGCAGATGCTGAGAGTTGCTTCTGGCAAGCAAGACCAGTCTTCGTGTTGAATCTCATTTCGTACCTGAAAAGTATATCATTAATTGATAACATCTACAGCATAATGTATAATGTAAATTAATGTACTCCCTCTGTTTAAAATATAAGATCATTATTAAATTTTAAAAAATCAATGAGATATTTTTAAATTCAAAATTTAAATGGTTAGTTTAGAATTATCAAAAATCCTACAATTAGTAATACTATTTAAATAGTTTTAAATAATGACAATTATATTCACTACAACTAAATGAGTTTACATTAATTTTCAGTTTGAAATTGTCTCAAATTAACTTTCAAAAAGTCAATAATGATCCTATAATTCGGAACCGACGAAATAGCTCTTCTTGTAGGTAGAGCCTTACAGTTCATCCTGGAGCTTCTCCTGCATTGTTCCGTTGACCATATCTAAATCTGGATGCTCAAGTCGACAAGTGATCAAAACAACTTCATCCCCTTCCTCCCAAGCATTGGCTGGTAAGAAAAATGAGAAACAAAAAAGCCACCTTAAAGATAAGAAACAAGCAAGCAATAATACTGCCTTTGTTTCACAAAGAAAGTCCCATTAAGGATGTATTTTTTATTTCCATAATTACTCTTAAAAATAATAAATTGTTAGTTAAGTAATGGTGACATCATAATGAAATTATAATGACAAACTAGAGAAAATTTTGTTATTTTAATTTATATTGATATGCGTAAAAAGATTTATTTATTTTTTTTGATAAAAAAAATCTGTAAATGAGACTCTTTGTGTGAAACAAGAGGGAATAACATTTAGTCACTCCTGACCTAAGAAATTAGGCAAATCCATACATGAGTTCAAGATGGTAAAAACTAAATATTTTCTTCATATCCTTCCATCAATTTTTTCCCCTTAGGAATTTATGTTTTTCAAGAATGTAGAACATAATGCCTCACCATTATGAAATATGAAGCAATTTGGGAGTTCAAACCATTTGATCAGCAGCTCACTTTTTGCATACCGTGGAAGGACACCAAATCGAGCCTTTTTAGTTGCATCAAATGTGAATATCAGCTTCTTCTCCTTCACCATTTCCTATATTTAAGTGTCATGATAATTCAATTAGAATGCAAAACTCTTCCCTATACTTTGTGCCCTTTGTACCAACGTGATCGATGATTTCATCCTTGAGTTTGGCTATCTCTATCTAAAAGTACAATTATTAGTGCTGAAAAGGAATAATTATAAAAAGTGTAAAATTTATCCAAAAAGTATAGTTTTACACTACTAATTGTACCACGAGAGCAATTTGCTATATAGTAAATTAAAGTCGCATACTATATCTCCACAGAGTGATAAACTCAGGGTACAGTTTTACATTTTAGTATGATAATTCAACCTTAATGTGCTGCAATAATTTGAGTGATGAAGTTGATCAGTATTTTGTACATACTCTTGTTAAATATTCCAGGAATACAAAGCATTATACACTTATTATGCATGAGCTTAATTTCAGTTAATTACCTTTGGCCTGATGTACAAAGGTAGGTCCATGATAATTGCATAATTTTCGGTAATGGCAAAATCATGCATCATGATAGGGTCTGACAATGTTATTGGAACCGGATCATTCATGCAACCATCCTTGGAGATCACTCTGTATGTTACATATGGCGGCGTATGTGAATAGCCAAAGGTAAACATTTCACCTGCATACAAAAACATTGTTATTTGTACCAGATCATTCATAAAACCATATATCTCATGTGTTTGTTCATCTATGGAGCATTTGGTACGTTTAGAAGTTCTAAACACACTTGAAAATCTTGTTCGTTAATTAACATCTCATTCCAAACGTAACTTATTTAACTCACGAATGAATGCAGTATTTAGGGCTCAAAAAGGACCAAACCCTACCGCTCCAAACGCAACAAACTCTAGTATCCGAACAAACCCTAAATATTTAAACAATTTAATTTTTTTTGATAGTGTGCTAGTAGCTTTTACCAGTGAAGGGATCAATCTTTGGATGAGCAGTGAAGGAATGTGTCAGTCTCTTGTCATAATCTAGCAAGCCAAGGGTCTGCAGATCCCCATCTTCGAGGACTTTAAGGACATCTGCAGATAAAAAGAAAGGTAGCATTTCAGTTTTGTGCACACATTTTATTTTTTGAATTACCATATATAATAACCAAACTTAAATTATTGTCTCATTTTAAACTCTAAAAGTTACTCCACCGAAACTTTAAAAACCTGAAAATTGTATGTTGTATAAAGAGAATGAGATATTAACCATGACATGGCAAAATTGTATAAGTAATTACTTGATCCCTAGTGTATATATATATATATATATATATATATATATATATGTGTGTGTGTGTGTGTGTGTGTGTGTGTGCACAAACAGTACTCAATTATCAAAGAAGAGTACTTCTATGTGCACAAACAGTTGTGCAAAAATAATGGTCGTCCTACCATTTGAATTATTGATGAGAGCTATGAATTTTTTTTCATTATTATTTTATTACATAGATAATACAGTTAGTTCACAAGAATTATTCGTCAAAGAACATATTGTGTTATGTGTGATGAACCATTATTTTTGTTATAAACAGAAGCACATTGTTAAATTAATCAAGCCTATCGCAACAACTGCTTTTTCCCTGAAGATACCATTTTCATGCCTATTGAAATGAGGCATAAAGAGCTAGGCAGGTGGCTTACAAGGTTTATCTGCCTCTGAAAGTGCTAAAAGTTTCCCATGATGATATATCAGAGCAGTATTACCTGGAAGAAAGTACTAATTAGTCATTTCGAGCTGCAAACAGGACTATGTCAACTGTAATCTAGCTGTAAAACTGTCATTGTTTATTTGTTTTGAAATTGATCCACAAGATATAGGGTTATACTAGCATATCTGACCATAATATACACCGAGTTACAATCAAGACCACGAATTTTAGCCATCAGAATGTTTATACGTGACCAATATTTGAGTTGTATTGAGTGGTATTAATTTATATATTTTTGTACAGTCAAATTGATATTTTTATACTCACGTGGTCAGAACTCGTGACCATTCTGGTTTTTTGTTATTCGAATTTTCCTTCATGGTCCATATATATCGGTTACTTATTGGGTACTTAGAGCGAGGGTATCAAGAGGATTAAAAATTCATGATCCCAATTATATATGAGATTATTCAGACATGCTATCAATCCTTTCTATAAGTATTCTAGATGGAGCATCCTACCTGTCCCATGTCCATATGAAAGATCCAATACTTTGAATTTTGCCCTAAGCATTTGCATATTAACCATAAGTACTCCTAATAGCCCCTTAAGATCTCCAACCTGAAAATGAACATGTGAAGATTTGATCCTAAGAAATTAAAATGAGGTTAACTATAAAATTACAGCATATGGTTTAACCCTCTTTACATGATATAGTTTTCCATTTCATTGACTAACAATGCAGTTTCAGACTCAAGTAACTACTATAATCTGAAAATATTGGTAGTTTAGGTACAAGAAATGAGAATAGGCTGCAACATAATCTTGAAATAATAATTCAATTCAAATATCATGTTTATGTTATTAATTTCATAGACATATATACTACCTTCATAAATTTAGCTCCTCCAAAAGCCTCTTCTTGTTTAAGACGAGAAGTTCTAACATAACGAGAAACGTACATAGCTTTTCCATTTTTGATGCGCAATCCATGAATCATGCTGCAAAAACCACAGAAAGAGGCAAGCAAAATCTTCATCCTTTATAAGAAAGAAGTTGTATTGATATTAGCACTCTAATGAATAATTGCTTTTAAATCTTAATTTATACAAGAATTTTGCAAATTACAGTGCAATTTGAATTCATCATGAAGATAGCAAAAAACATGGAAATAATCCCATATAAATATATCACTATTTTTATCTCTATGTAAGTCCTAATTGTCCTAGTTTAACAAAGGCTACACCAAGAAGAAGTCAGATGCTACTCATAACAATTCTAGATCTCCTCTCCTATAGTCCTATCCTCTGGCTCATCATCCCATCCCATGTATTAGTATCAAGGTAAACATTATTTACTTTAAAATTAATTGTAAAAACGTAAATAAAGTACATATGACAGCAATATACAACATGAGACAGGAGATAATAGTCATGATTAGACATGGGATGAGACGGTAGATTTGGACTCCGGGTTCAAACAAATCTCCTTGTTCCCAAAAGTAGAGGTACATTTGTAAACCGATGACTTTCCATAACATTATATAGTTAGGAATGTAGTATTGTTGACACGATAATTCTCAATTAACTAAGAATAAAAGCCAAGTAATGGTATAGTAGAAACTTCATGTCATTTTAGAGTCTAATGGTTGTTTAATTTTAGAATGGACAATAATGAAAAATGTTTCTCTACCTAATTTTGGAATGGAGAGAATATTAGTTATAACAACTTATTTGTGATATCTTTCAAACAATTTATTACAAAAAAAAATAAAAATAACATACTTTCCACAATCAAATTAAGACAGAAAATCTGGAACCATTTTTTTTCTCCCTAGATGATTAACTTAATAAGGTGTCATCAAATTAATAATTTTGTACATAGATATATTATCGTATATAAGTAACTAACCAGTAAATCAGTAATAAATGGACTACATATCGCAACCACTTAATCTTTGTTTTCCCTTTTTTAGTTTCCTTTTCTGGTTGGTTGGGGAGCTGCTAGACTGAGTCTAAATTTTCTGTCTCATCTATTTACTGTTAATTTTGTTAATGGATAAATATTATCTGACACCGACGCATGGAATGAGACAGGACAGGAAATCCAAATATGTTGCCACAAGGTGAAAAAACATAACGATATTCAAAAGTACTGCGATTTATCCACCATATACAAATATACATAGGCGTTGCTATTGAAGAGTTAAATCAGAGAGGAGATAGTGAGAATTGAGATATTTGAAATAAAAGTAAGTATTCCCAGTTGCAGAAAATGCAAGGAAACACACCCATCTCCATCAAACCTGCATAGCGAAAAGAACGAAAATAAGTATGGCCCTGATTACTGATAGGAAGAACCATAATAAAAGACAAATATCCAGCTACTGGAGCAAAGCAAAAGGATGTACCAGTGATATCCAGCCACTGGGACAAATTTTGGATTTGCACCAACCCTTACAAACTCACCATTCAGACAATCCTGCAAAACACAGTTTCTGAATTTAAAATCATCTGAGAAAGTCATATAAAATTATAGGATATATTATCTATAATTTTGGCAACCCCTTTAGTTCTCTTAGGCACCATTATGGTGAGTACAAAGATTTTTTTTTTTTTTTTTTTAAATCACGTCTGTTGAATTTGGAATGGACAGTACAAGATGAGTTGTCCATCAAACGCTCATATCCAACTCTAAATATATATATGAATCACTAGCGCCATAATAAACACACACATATACATGCGGTCATCTATTACTATTGTAGATGCATTTGACCTGCTAGTGTTGAGCTTTTTTCCTTTTAGAAAAAGTACCACTTTGCACCCCAAAAAACAAGCTTGACCAACTTGGGACCTTTAGGTCTCGTTTTTTATTCTCACTTATAACGTGTAAAACTGCGAGAAATTAGGATCATCGGTCTTGCATTTGATTCTCAAACGTATACGGTATACGGTTGTTGTTGGGATGTGATTATTTGGGTCTAGTCAATGTGTAACCTAATTTATTTAATGGACCGGATTTGGTGTTAACCCATTTATATATTTATTTTGACAATGGAAAGTCCTTAGAGTAAGATTGTATTTCCTTATTTGATGGGATAAGGAAATCTAATTTGGGAAGGAATTGATAATTGCAGTTATAATGATTCTAAACAGGATTCCGATTCCTAATTGGATTCAGGTGGACATGACATCTATAAATACAACAATAGGTGAGGGTTTGGGGAGACGATAAAAACACAATAACATGACACAAATAAACACTTTGTACTTTCCATATTATTATACAATTGGGTTTCTACATAAATTCTTTTATCTATATTTTATCTCTCTTACAATGATATGTGTATGTTTATCTGTGTGTACTTCATGAATGTGATTGCACAACAATACGATCAACCGTTAGCGCGATTTTGACATGCTGTTTTGGTAATCCTTGGCGTTAACATTTGCGCCGTTTGTGGGAATTTTGTTCAAAAAATCACCAAGTATATCTTATCAATTGGTCACTTATTGACTACGTCAAGAAGGCAGAGCATGTACACAGAGCTAAGAGTCATGGGAATATTAAATTGGCAGGGTTTTCTGCAAGAAAAATCCAGGAATTAGAACCAGAAAGGGAGATGGCGGACGAAAGCATGTACCGTCTTTTCTGGCCGTCGCGAACAACCATGGGGATTTGGCATCTTCTTCAGAAACCCTTACTTGCAAGGCGGGGAACGAGAAGATTGGGCTGAAAACAATGGAGCATTCTTCAAAACTTATGTGAGTGTTATTGACATCATTGCGGCAACACTCTCACAGTATAGCATACTCTAGTCTTTTGGATTTTCGGTGGGTCTCCCCCCAAAGGGCATAAAGAGACACGGAGAAACGATCGAAAATTGGAGGGATTCAGGGAATTCATTGGAGACAGACGGAGGGAATTGATCGGAGGATGAAGGAGTGAAGGAGTGAAGGAGGACTACTGACTTGAAAATTAAAGAAGTGTAACATGTATACCACAACCTTGGACATATGGCCTCGGGAATCTAGAGAGAAAAAGAAAGGGGTTTGGGGTTTTAGTCACATGGATGGACATGGACTACGAATGGGCTTTGATCCCATTTCGACATTTATTCGTTACTTCGGCTTCGGCGCCTACCATTGCGAGTTGCAGAATAAAATTTGATCGAGACTTCATAAAACTCGGTCAAGGCTTCACCGAAATTAATGGCTTTAGAAGTAAAATTGGTGGACTAGTCGTATCTCTTCACCACGACAATAGAATTAAAACTTTGGATAATTGCAGTTTGCTTATGACTATATCACATTGGCTTCATCATGTCTTCAACTATCTACATATGGCATTATAAGGTCGGATAGTTCTTCGGAATGAATCTGTTCGGCGGCTTCATCATGTCTTCAGCTATCTACATATGGCGTTATAAGGTCGGATAGTTCTTCAGAATGAATCTGTTCGGCTCTTGGGAGCGAACAAGATTTTTGGTGTTTGGTGGAATCTGTCGACTCCTGAGAGCGAACAATATTTTTGGTGTTCGGTGGAATCTGTTCAGCTCCTGGGAGCGAACATGATTTTTGGTGATTCGGTGGTATCTATTCGGCTCCTGGGAGCGAACAAAATTTTTGGTGTTCCGTGGAATCTGTTCGACTCTTGGGAGCGAATATGATTTTTGGTGTTCTGTAGAATCTGTTCAGCTCTTGGGAGCGAACAATATTTTGGGGTTCAGTGGAACATGTTCAGTCCCTAGGGATGAACATTTTTTATGGAGTTCAGTGGAGTATTCAGTTCCTGGGAACGAATACGTAGTTATATTTTGTTTAAGCGTTCAGTTTTGTGAATGATCTCTTTTCTTCTTTATGTGGGTTCGGACCTTTAGGCGTTCTCTTTGGTTAATTTGCTTCCTTGCTTATTTCTTGAAAGGGTTACTTATCGTTTATTGCATATAAACGGAAATGTATCTCTTCGGTTGTGATAAGGTTGGTCATTTATATCTTCGATTGGTATAAAGTTGGTTCGGTTGTGATAATGTTGGTTATCTATATCTTCGGTTGTGATAATGTTGATTCGGTTGTGATAAGGTTGGTTATCTACATCTTCGGTTGTGATAAGGTTGGTTATCTATATGTTCGGTACTGATAAGGGCGATTATTTTTCTATCTTAGAATTGAATAGAGGAGTGGGGAGATAATATTGAGAACTGAAAATTTTTGTTCGGCGTATGGTGTTTGGGTGTGACAGTTCGTCTTTGGCAGATATGAATCTTTTATTGGTATAAGTTTAATTTGTATACTCTCTTATTTTAAGTCCCTTATAAATAAGAGATGGGGGTAATGTAATTGGGATGTGATTATTTGGGTCTAGCCAATGTGTAGCCCAATTTATTTAATTGACCGGATTTGGTGTTGACCCATATATATATATATTTATTTTGACAGTGGAAGAGTCCTTATTAAAATAAGATTGTGTTTTCTTATTTTATGGGATAAGGAGATCTAATTTGGGAAGGAATTGATCAGCCATTAATTGCAGTTATAAGGTGATTCTAAGTAGGATTCAGACTCCTAATTGGATTCAGGTGGACATGACATCTATAAATACAACAATAGGTGAGGGTTTGGGGAGACGATACAAACACAATAACATATGAAACAAATAAACACTTTGTACTCTCCATTTTATTATAGTGGATTTTTCATATCTCTCCGTAGTTTTTTCCTAATTGAGTTTCCACGTAAATTCTTGTATCCATATTTTATATCTCTTACAATAATGTGTGTATGTTTATCTGTGTGTACTTCGTGAATGTGAATATTATACAACAATACAATCAACCGTTATTGTTTTGGTAATTTCGTCAAGCTTTAATAGTTGTTATTCCTTCTGTGTTAAACTTGTATTCCACTTTTATGTAAACTTGTAAAACTTGTATTCCACTTTTATGTAAACTTGTAAAACTTATGTGTTAAACTTGTATATTAGTAATTATTGTAAATTATTTACCGCTAACAGCGTGAGTTTATTGTTAACAAAAAAAGTTAATCTGGATATATATTGAGATTCTACATACTTGTAATTTCTAACTACAACGGAAGTTTTTTTTTCAAAAGAAAGGTCATTTGGTAGTATAACTTACTAAATATGTCTTTGGTTCCTATTACAAACAATATTATAATCATTACATTAAAAGTACAACTGGTGGAATAAATTATGATAATTGTACTAACCGGAAGTTGACCGGAATCCAGAAGATCCTTGTAAGAAGGAGTCTCGTCGGTAACCGGAGCAAAGTTACCGGAGAGCCAGTGATTAGGCTGTGAAGAATCATACATGTACTTCACTATCAATTAATGCGTCTAAGCAATCAATGGCTTTTGACATTATCCTTTGTTTGGCTTTGGATTCACCACTACTAGTCCCTCCCCTCTATTCTCTCTACTTCTTCCTCATTGCTCATACTCATTTCTCTCTTTTCATTTTTTTGTATACAAATTTATCAGTAAAAATAATTTATCTCACTGCATCGCTCAAGTGTAACATGTAAGTATGTAACCTTATAAAGATTGGATAAAATGGGATTTTTTTTAAAAGAATTTGATTTGGAAAGCTCGATTTTTAATTTTGGAACGAATAAGAGAGTTGACTATCACAACTAGAAAGAATTTATAGATGTAAGAATTATGTAACAAAATTTCTGTCAGATTGGAATAAATTAAAAAATCTAAGTACAAGATCATTATCATCACAAACACTCTGTTTCTGAGTTTTAAAATGGACAGAAAAGAAAAGAAATGGACGGAAAATTTAAGTTTTTTTTTTTCAATTCTTATGTTTCTGAGTTTTTTAATAAATGGAAAAGAAAAGAAATGAATAGAAAAGAAATGGATAGAAAACTTAGCCACTTTTCCTGCCAAAGTTTTTCATCCAAAATTGGTCTGATTTGGACGGAAAAGAAATTGGAATAAGTAATATTTTTATAATTCTCATATTATCCTTAACTTTTAATATAATAAATTTAAATTAAACTCATGTCCTCAATTTTAAATTTTCTATTTTTTTCTATTAAAAACTGAAAAACAATGTTTTTTTTTTTTTTTTTTTGTTCAAAACTCAGAAACAGAGTAAAAAAGTCGCCCTTGCTTTTAATTAGTAATTCAATCTCAAGAAACAATTTAAAAAGGAATTTATTCTTTTGACAAAAAAAATGCAGAATGTTGGTTTTATAAGATCCTGCACAAGACTAATATTCAAGTTCTAAATTAAATTAAAATTAGAAACTATACTGAGCTTATGCGAATCAAAAAAAAAAAAAAACTACTAGAAATCAACAAATTACAAAGAAACAATAGTGAAATAATCGGAATTAATATTGACAATTGTACTCACCGGAAGGTGACCGATAACACGAAGGTTCTTGCACGGAGGACTCTCGTCGACCGGAGCGAAGTTACCGGAGAGCCAGTAATGAGGCTGTGAAGAATCGTACATGTACTTGATTATCAGTTTTTCAATCCAATCAATCGCTTTTGATGTGAATCCTTTGCTTGGCTTCGGATTCACCACTACTACTCCGCCTTCAATCCTATCTACTTCTTCCTCTTTCCGGACCATCCCCATTTTCTCTCTCCTCTCTCTAGAAATTTATCTCTCTCTCTCTGGAAATTGGTGTATCTAAAATGTGTATATATAGGAATGGAGAACTGGAGATGAGAGCAGATGCTTTTAAGTTGAGTGGTTTTGTGCTTGTTTGTCAGTTACTGAAGTAGTAGATGCTTTTGGGTTGAGTGGTTTTGTGCTTGTTTGTCAGTTACTGAATAAAATTTAAATTTATAGTGCGAAATTTTTAGACAAAATTAATTTCAATTTTTTTTTGAAAATGACTATAATATCCTATTCTAACAAAATCACTTATTCTCCTCCGCGTTTTCCTGTACGCACAAATAATAGAAATCAAACATGCATGTAAATTAATTTATATTTTTGATAGTTTAGAAATAAAAGATACGTTACCTGATCACAAGTTCTAATAAAATCACAGATTTTCCTTCACATTTTTCATTTGAAGTTTAAATTTGTTAAACGTACTTAAGTATAATTTGTTAATTTAATTTAGTGTATTTTTAAAATTATGTACTTGTAATTTTTAAAATGTATAAATTAGATTTATATATATATATATATATAATTGTTAATATAGAGCATCATTGTCACATCATGTTTTAAATTATTAATTATTCTACATAAGCGTCCAACATAGTGCCATATAGATGAGTAATTCTGGGGCGACCGGACATGGCGACCGTTTGAATTTTTATTTATTTTTATTATTTTTTTAAATGTCTCCCAAATAATTTATAAGATTTATTGGAACTGGAATTTTACAGAAAAAAGTGTTTTGGATGTCATTTAGATACATGTAAAAAATATGCCTGTACAGTCTTATAAATTATTTGGGAGACATTAAAAAAAAAACAAAAAAAATCAAACGGTCGCCATATCCGGTCGCTCTAGATTTTTTGCATATAGATATGATGTTAACATTTTAACAAATGGTTTTTAAATTTTTTGTAAAAAAAATTTTTGTTTAATAAATTGACCCGACAAAAAAATCGATTTAGTGATGTAAATGTAAATTGGGGTTCAGTTCAGTAGGCAAAAAATTATTTAACCCTAAACTTTATTGACCATATTAACACAATTTTGTTAGAGTTTATTGATAAAGTTTGTAACAGTTTGAAAAATCTTAAAATAGATAGATAGAAAATAGATTTTGAAAGTTTATAATTAATTGTTTATCATTTTTGATGTATAAACAAGTTTAAATTATAATTTAAAATATGTTATTATTGGTAAGGGTATAATAGTCCAAACGGTATTTTTTTTATCCAATCCTTTAATTAATCTTGGAAAAAACAAACATAAGATGATATTATTTTAAGTTATTGTTGGTTATGCTTAAAAATTATTTATGTAACTCCCAATTTAATTGGTCTTTTATTTCCTTTAATACCCAAGCCGTTACCTTATTTATTTCTGTAACTCCCAAGCGTTCCATTAAGCCGTAACCTTTATCTATGTAACTCCCCAACGTTCTTCTTCTTCTTCTTCTTCTTCTTCTTCTTCTGCTTCGTTGAATACCTTTCTAACTATGTTAATGGAGAAAGAGACAGTTTTCTTCCATATACTATTTCTTAGTATTCTGTTCTTATCAATATAGTCAGTTCTTATACTCTGTTAATTGGGCAATCCACATAGACAAGTCCAAAGCTTCATTCTGTGAGTACACACAATCGGATACTTTGCCGTTGAATCCTAGAGAGTGATCGCCGGCAGCCCATTTGTACCTATGATGTGAGACCCCAGATTTTATGAATAAATATTTTTCTCGAAATATTTTTATATTATGGTGTGAATTTGATATAATGTTATAATTGTGGGTAATATTTATAAATTTTACAAAGTATGCAAGTTGTTATATTATATTCGATTAGTCAAGGAATATTCTTTGTGTCGGAGAATATTAAATGCGACGATTTAACAATCATTGGTGGACCCCTAACGGAATCATTGTCGGATTGAGAAAGCGACAAAAGTATTTTTTATAAAAATAACGGCGGAAGTTTTCACCAATTATCTTTGTTGAACTACTCAAGAGTAGTAAAAGTACGATGTCTGGCGTAGTTGCATAAGACACTGCAGTATTGATTATTAATGCTTACGTGAGAAGTCACTCGCTTTTTGTTCAATTATTGCTATATTAATTGTTGCATAGTATCTCACGTTATTTGATTCAATTATTGTCGATATTATATATATATATTATTAAATCAATAATTGAAATGACAGAGTTAGTAATATTATAAATCGCAATATTAACGATGTCAGTAAGTTACGCCAAGGAGAGGTTTGGTCACCTAATTTGCGCGCCAATATAGGAGAAATCCTTATTTGAAAGCCCCTCTTTCCTAGGAACGACCTGGTCGATTAATATTGTGAATTATAATAATGATGATAAATGTTGTTAAAAATATTGAAAGAATTTTTATGAGGTAGTTGTTGTAAATTTGACGTATTATTTAGACCCTCATTTACCTATTTTTCAACATTATTGATAGAAAGTTGTTTAAATATAATGGGATGCCTGTGATTATGACATGTTGGGGGGAGGAGAACATGTGGGGCCCACTGTTTGAAAATTGAATGGGTGGGAGGTTTTGATTTTTGGTTTATACGGAGGGAGTATTATTGTTATCATTATATATATATATATATATATATATATATATATATTTTATGTATAATATATATAATATATTTTATTTAAAAGATTTTGCTTTAAATATGGACCGTCCGATTAAAAGTAAATCAATCTGGACCGTTCATGAATTAGTTACTATGCAGTCCATTCTTCTATAAATAGAAGCTCATTCCTTCATTATTTTCTTACGAATTCATTTGTACTTCTCTAGAGAGAAAGTTATAGAGAGAAATAAGAAGAGAAGTCTGCTAACTTTCTATTCCTTTATCCAGTTTCTTTTACGGTAAGGGATATTACTCTTTTGTATTCAAGAAGAGAACTTTTGTTATTCCATTTCTTTATTATTTCATTGGAATAACCTTTGATACGCTTGAATACCCTATACTTGGTGACGTTCTTCTATTATTCGTCTTTATTATTCCGTTAGAACATCCCGTGCCGTGCTTTTACGCTTGGGACCGATTTTGTCTTTATTATTTACATCTTTATTATTCATTTGGAATATCCTGTTTGTGTGTTTTACACCGGACTGGTTCCGCTCTTTATTATTACATTGGAATATCACTTCGGTGTGATTTTCACCGACACCGTTAGATTATTATTATTATTTGCTGAATAACTCGCATATACATGCAATACCGCATGCATGGTGATTTCATTGTTATTCCATTCTTTATTATTCCGTTGGAACATCCCCGCTTGTGATTTTCACCGACCTAGTTCCGTTATTATTATTCTCATTGGAATAACCGTTTATGCATAAGCAATCTGCATGCACGGTGATTTCTGTTGTTATTCCATTCCTTATTATTCTCAGTTGGTTAAAATTTTATTGATTATTAATGCTTACGTGAGAAGTCACTCAGTTTTGTTTAATTATTGCTATATTAATTGTTGCATAGTATCTAACGTTATTTGATTCAATTATTGTCGATATTTTATATATTATTAAATTAGTAATTGAAATGACAGAGTTAGTAATATTATAAATTGCAATATTAACGATGTCTAGAAGTTCTGCCAAGGAGAGGTTTGGTCACCTAATTGCTTGCAATAGGGAGAAATCCTTATTGGAAAGCCCGCTCTTTCTGGGAGCGACACAGTCGATTAATATTGTGAATTATAATAATGATGACAAATGTTGTTAAAAATATTGAAAGGATTTTTATGAGGTAGTTGTTGTAAATTTGACGTATTATTTAGACCCTCATTTACCTATTTTCAACATTATTGATAGAAAGTTATTTAAATATAATGGGATCCCTATGATTATGATATGTGGGGGGAGGGAACATGTGTGGGGCCCACGGTTTGAAAATTGAATGGGTGGGAGGTTTTGATTTTTGGTTTATACTGAGGGAGTATTATTGTTATCATTATATATATATATATATATTTTATGTATAATATATATAATATATTTTATTTAAAAGATTTTGCTTTAAATATGGACCGTCGATTAAAAGTAAATCAATCTGGACTGTTTCATGAATTAGTTACTATGCGTATCCATTCTTCATAAATAAGCTCATTCCTTCATTATTTTCTTACGAATTCACTGAACTCTAAAGAGAGAAAGTTATAGAGAGAAATAAGAAGAGAAGTCTGCTAACTTTCTTTTCCTTTATCCAGTTTCTTTTACGGTAAGGGATATTACTCTTTTGTATTCAAGAAGAGAACTTCTGTTATTCCATTTCTTTATTATTCTGTTGGAATAACCTGTATACGCGGAATACCCTATACTTGGTGACGTTCTTCTATTATTCTGTCTTTATTATTCCGTTGGAACATCCATGTCGTGCTTTTTACGGGACTGATTAAAATCTTTATTATTCTCGTTGGAATATCCCGTCGTGTGTTTTGCACACGGACATTGGTTAAAATCTTTATTATTCATTTGGAACATCCGCTTTGTGATTTTCACACGACCTGGTTCCGTTATTATTATTATTCGTTGGAATAACATACATCAAGTACCACATGCATGGTGATTTCTGTTGTTATTCCATTCTTTATTATTCCGTTGGAACATCCTGTCGGTGTGATTTTCATCTGACCTGGTTCCGTTATTATAATTCTGTTGAAATAACCTGTCTATGCGAAGTACCGCATGCATGGTGATTTCTGTTGTTATTCCATTCCTTATTATTCTCAGTTGGTTAAAATTTTATTGATTATTAATGCTTACTTGAGAAGTCACTCAGTTTTGTTTAATTATTGCTATATTAATTGTTGCATAGTATCTAACGTTATTTGATTCAATTATTGTCGATATTTTATATATTATTAAATTAATAATTGAAATGACAGAGTTAGTAATATTATAAATTGCAATATTAACGATGTCTAGAAGTTCTGCCAAGGAGAGGTTTGATCACCTAATTGCGCGCCACTAGGGAGAAATTCTTATTGGAAAGCCCCCTCTTTCCTGGGAACGACCTGGTCGATTAATATTGTGAATTATAATAATGATGACAAATGTTGTTAAAAATATTGAAAGGATTTTTATGAGGTAGTTGTTGTAAATTTGACGTATTATTTAGACCCTCATTTACCTATTTTTCAACATTATTGATAGAAAGTTATTTAAATATAATGGGATCCCTGTGATTATGACATGTTGGGGGGAGGAGAACATGTGGGGCCCACTGTTTGAAAATTGAATGGGTGGGAGGTTTTGATTTTTGGTTTATACGGAGGGAGTATTATTGTTATCATTATATATATATATATATATATTTTATGTATAATATATATAATATATTTTATTTAAAAGATTTTGCTTTAAATATGGACCGTCCGATTAAAAGTAAATCAACTGGACCGATTCATGAATTAGTTACTTATACGATCCATTCTTCTATAAATAGAAGCTCATTCCTTCATTATTTTCTTACTTAATTCAATTTGAACTATAGAGAGAGAAAGTTATAGAGAAAAAGAAGAGAAGTCTGCTAACTTTTTTTCCTTTATCCAGTTTTTTTTTTTGGTAAGGGATATTACTCTTTTTGTATTCAAGAAGAGAACTTTATTATTCCATTTCTTTATTATTCGATGGAATAACTCGTATACGCTGAATACCCTATACTTGGTGACGTTCTTCTATTATTACGTCTTTATTATTCCGTTGGAACATCCTGTCTCGTGCTTTTACTTTTGGGACTGATTAAAATCTTTATTATTATTCCGTTGGAATATCTCGTGCGTGTGTTTTACAGGGACCGGTTAAAATCTTTATTATTACATTGGAACATCCTGCCGGTGTGATTTTCGCTTTAACTTTGGTTCCATTATTATAATTTCATTGGAATAACTTTATATGCTAAATCCGCATGCATGGTGATTTCGTTGTTATTCCATTCTTTATTATTCCATTGGAACATCCGCTCGGTGTGATTTTCACCTGACCTGGTTCCGTTATTATTATTCATTGGAATAACTCGTATGCAAGGCATCGCATGCATGGTGATTTCTGTTGTTATTTCATTCCTTATTATTCTCAGTTAGTTAAAATTTTATTGATTATTAATGCTTACGTGAGAAGTCACTCAGTTTTGTTTAATTATTGCTATATTAATTGTTGCATAGTATCTAACGTTATTTGATTCAATTATTGTCGATATTTTATATATTATTAAATCAATAATTGAAATGACAGAGTTAGTAATATTATAAATTGCAATATTAACGATGTCTAGAAGTTCTGCCAAGGAGAGGTTTGGTCACTTAATTGCGCGCCAATAGGGAGAAATCCTTATTGGAAAGCCCCCTCTTTCCTGGGAACGACCTAGTCGATTAATATTGTGAATTATAATAATGATGACAAATGTTGTTAAAAATATTGAAAGGATTTTTATGAGGTAGTTATTGTAAATTTGACGTATTATTTAGACCCTCATATACCTATTTTTCAACATTATTGATAGAAAGTTATTTAAATATAATGGGACCCCTGTGATTATGACTTGTTGGGGGGAGGGGAACATGTGGGGCCCACGGTTTGAAAATTGAATGGGTGGGAGGTTTTGATTTTTGGTTTATACGGAGGGAGTATTATTGTTATCATTATATATATATATATATATATATATATATATATTATATATATAGTATATATAATATATTTTATTTAAAAGATTTTGCTTTAAATATGGACCGTCCGATTAAAAGTAAATCAATATGTACCGTTCATGAATTAGTTACTATGCAGTTCATTCTTCTTTAAATAGAAGCTCATTCCTTCATTATTTTCTTACGAATTCACTGAACTCTTGAGAGAGAAAGTTATAGAGAGAAATAAGAAGAGAAGTCTGCTAACTTTCTATTCCTTTATCCAGTTTCTTTTACGGTAAGGGATATTACTCTTTTGTATTCAAGAAGAGAACTTCTGTTATTCCATTTCTTTATTATTCTGTTGGAATAACCTGTATACACGGAATACCCTATACTTGGTGACGTTCTTCTATTATTCTATTTTTATTATTCCGTTGGAACATCCACATGCATGCTTTACGCCGACACTGGTTAAAATCTTTATTATTCATTGGAATATCACATGCATGTGTTTTTACCGGACCTAGTTAAAATCTTTATTATTACATTGGAACATCCAGCCGCTTTGTGATTTTCACGACCGGTTCCGTTATTATTATTACGTTGGAATAAACCGTCTATCGCAAGTACCGCACGCATGGTGATTTCGTTGTTATTCCATTCTTTATTATTACATTTGGAACATCTCGTCGGTGTGATTTTCACGAATTCGGTTAGATATTATTATTACATTGGAATAACTCATGTCATCGCAAGTACCACATGCATGGTGATTTCATTGTTATTCCATTCTTTATTATTTCTGTTGGAACATCCTGCCGATTGTGATTTTCACCGACTGGTTCCGTTATTATTATTCTGTTGGAATAACTGCCATCTGCAATCACCGCATGCATGGTGATTTCTGTTGTTATTCCATTCCTTATTATTCTCAGTTGGTTAAAATTTTGACTTCTATACTCCATAAAATTAGTGGAATATCCTTGATATTTGCGCTTCATCCAGTATTTTTCATGGAAATATTCTTATGAGCATTCTTGAATTTTACTCTACAAAGCAATATCATGTTGACAATTTGGACGTTATTAGTTCTTGAATAACTTTATGCTTGAACTTGTTTTATTGAATTCTTATATCATTGTCATCATCCTCATGTTTATATTTTTTTTAAAGTCATCTGTGGCCTGTAGAGCATGGATGGACTTGGTATGATTATGATCGAGGATTATTGATTGTAATCATGAATAGTAATGTTATAAATGATGTGGTAAATGTCCTCATTGGCCCATAGTGCATTGATTGTGATTGTTGGTATGATCATGACCATTGATGAATACACAAATATCCTTGGCCCACAGTAGTCATGGAATTTGTGGTTGTGACTAATTAATATCCTTGGTCAGTAGTAAAAGGATGATGTGGATTATTTATTAAAATTTGAGTCCCAACGATAAAAGTAATGAAAAACCTTATAAAAACATAAAAGATAGTAGATTTTATTCCTTACTTGACTCTTTTAATGGATTGCTTGATCATTTTGAGTTAAACTTGATGTCATTGTATTTTATCGGTTTAACATTGTTGAAGGCTAATGATAATTTATTACGCATTATCTTAATCATAATATTTCTTCTTTGGGCTAGTTGAGCTCACCCTTTCTTTTCTCTTGTTCTCTTCGGAAATGAGAATGTAAATGGAACTAGTGGGGGACGGAGTGATGGTCGAGAGATGGTGTCTTAGTAGTCCTCACTATTCTATAAAATAGTGTGATAATAAATGTAATGAGAACATTTTCTGAGAGTTGATATTGTCTAGAAGACAATATTTGTATTAAAACTCACAGCTTGTATTTTGTCGTACTTTACACGACTGTTGTATAATTAAGTTGTATTTGAATTTTGTACCATGTATTTGGCGACCCAAGATGGGTGATGTATACCTATTTTGGGGGCGTCACAGTCGGGGACATCCGATAAAATTGGAACGATACAGAGAAGATTAGCATGGCCCCTGCGCAAGGGTGACACGAATGTTTTTAAGAGGTTTGAAACCTGAGATACGTCAATATCTTATATCTCATAAACTATGTTTGTATTCAGATGTTGTTAATAGGGCTCAGTTATTGGAGCGTAATAATGAGTCAACCCAACCAAGAGAGAGCAGCCGGCAAAATGATAATACCAGTGAAAACAGTCATCGAAGCGGTGACAACAAACGTGGAGGGAATCAACAGGCCAGAAATGGTAACCACTTCGGTGGTAATCATAGCTAAAATAATAAGAATGGACATTTCAAAAAGAGGAGATTCAATAATGATGGAAAGACGTCAACATCAGCACCTGTCGTTAAGGAAGGAGAACGACCACCTATCATATGCTTCAAGTGTGGAGGAGAGGGACACATCAGTCCCAACTGTGCGATGCCATCTAAAGCATGTTACAACTGTGGAAGAGAAGGTCACCTGGCCCCATTTTGCCTTTCACCAAAGACAAGTTCAGCTAGGACGGAGGCACCAAAGGCCGTCCCAGAAAAGTCAAAACCCGATGGTCTGAGGAGAGGCGTTTGTTGTGACCTCCCAGAAAGCAAGGAACCCGAATGATGTCATCACTGGTAAGCTAATCATAAACTCTAGCGAAGTTTATACTTTATTTGATACTGGTTCTACCCACTCTTTCATTTCTTCTACTTGCGCTCAATGTTTAAATTTGACTCCGGAGAAATTGGACTTTGACTTATCTGTTGAAACTCCATTGGGAGAAACCTTCATTACATCCACGGTTTATAAGTCTTGTTTAGTTCAAATCGGCACCCGCACTTTACCTGTCGATCTTATTTCAGTGAAAATACTTGCATTTGATGTAATTCTAGGGATTGATTGGTTAACTACACATCATGCAAAAATTGATTGTTTTCGTAGGGTTGTTAGCTTTCATATTCCTAACCAACCTATTATGCGAATTTAAGCAACCAAACCATTAAAATCAATCACTGTCATCTCAAGCCATAAAGTTATTCGTTTATTAAAAAATGGATGTCAAGCTTTCTTAGCTCATGTCACGGATCTAAACAAAAATAAATCGATTTTGAATGATATTCCTATTGTTAATGAATTTCTGATGTATTCCCTGAAGAACTTCTGGCCTACCCCAGGCGTGAAATCGAATTTTGTATCGACCTTGAACGATTACACAAAACCCATTTCCAAAGCCCCATATTGAATGGCTCTATTGAACTTCGAGGAGTTAAAGACCCAATGCGCAGGAATTGTTAGACATTGGCTTTATTCGTCCTAGTACTTCTCCTTGGGGTGCTCTCATTCTATTTGTGAAGAAGAAAGATGGGAGTATGCGACTTTGTATTGATTATCGGGAGTTGAATCATGTCACCATCAAAAATAGGTACCCATTGCCACGTATTGATGACCTGTTTGACCAGTTGCAAGGCGCCAAATTCTTTTCAAAAATTGATCTTTGTTCCGGATATCACCAATTGAAGATTAGAACCAATGACATTCCAAAGACGGCTTTCAGAACTCGGTACGGGCATTATGAATTCCTAGTCATGTCTTTTGGATTGACTAATGCACCTGCTGCCTTCATGGATATGATGAACCGAGTATTCAAGAAATATTTGGATCACTTTGTGGTCGTATTTATTGATGACATCCTCATATATTCCAAAACCCGTGAAGATCATGAGCAACACTTGAGGTTGATACTCCAAAAGCTTCGTGAATATAAGCTTTATGCCAAGTTGAAGAAATGTGAGTTATGGCTTGAGGAAGTAGCATTCCTTGGGCACGTGGTATCAATTCATGGAATATCTGTTGACCCAGCAAAGATTGAAGCTATTCCAAGATGGGAGCAACTTAAATCAGTGACCGAAGTATGTAGCTTTCTCGGTTTAGCTGGTTATTATCGGAGATTCGTGGAAGGATTTTCTCGAATCGCTACTCCACTAACTCAGCTGACTCAGAAAGATAAAAAGTTCGGTTGGAGCGAGGAACGTGAGAAGAGTTTTCAAGAACTAAAGAGGAGACTCATTTATTTTGACTTACGACAATACCATCGGTTCGGAGGATTTGTCATCTGAGTGATGCTTTGGGCAAAAAGGTTAGGATGTGTTCTCATGCAACATGGGAAAGTCATAGCTTTATGCCTCACGACAACTCAAAGAATATGAGAGGAATTATCCTACTCATGATCTAGAGTTGGCAGCTGTTGTCTTTGCACTAAAGATTTGGAGGCATTACTTGTATGGGGAGAAAGTGGAGATCTTTACGGATCATAAAAGCCTCAAATATTTCTTCACTCAAAAGGAACTCAACATGCGACAACGACGTTGGCTTAAACTATTGAAAGATTATGATCATACCATCCAATACCATCCTGGAAAAGCGAACGTGGTAGCTGACACATTGAGTAGAAGATCATATGCGGGTACGAGTGCGATATTGTCAACGCAAAGGCCCATTTTGTGTGACTTGCAAAGGATGGAGATAGAGATAAAGACTCTAGGGACCCACGTGATGATGGCGAACATACGAGTAAAACCGACTTTAATTGATAAAGTTAAAGCTGCTCAAACTATAGACCTGGAGCTGATGCGTATGAGGAAGAAAGTGCAAGAAGGTGCTATGCCGGAGGCAAGAATCGATGAAGAAGGAATACTTCGAGTCAACTCCAGACTTTGTGTTCCTAACGACCCCGATTTAAAGTATAAAATCATGATGGAGGCTCACAACACACTGTTTGCAATCCATCCTGGGAGTACCAAAATGTATCGTGATCTTCGTCATACATTTTGGTGGAGCAATATGAAGAGAGAGATAGCGTTGTTTATCTCAAGGTGTCTAACTTGTCAACGAGTCAAGGCAGAGCATCAAGTACCAAAAGGTCCATTGCAACCACTTGAAATTCCAGAATGGAAGTGGGAGCACATTACCATGGATTTCATTACTGGTCTTCCCAAGGTTTCTCAAGGCATAGATGCAATTTGGGTCATTGTTGATAGATTGACCAAGTCTGCTCATTTTTTACCAAGAAGAGAAACTTGTACACTTGAACGTCTTGCTCGTATGGACATAAACGAGATTGTAAGACTGCATGGTATGCCAGTATCCATAGTTTCTGATCGTGACCCAAGATTCACTTCACGATTTTAGGTTAGTTTGCAAAAAGCTATGGGCACGGATTTACGATTTAGTTCGGCATATCATCCTCAGACGGACGGACAATCAGAGAGGATTATTCAAACTCTGGAAGATTTATTAAGACTCTATGTCCTTGATTTCAAGGGAAGTTGGGACAAGTTCTTACCGTTGGTGGAGTTTTCCTACAACAACAGTTATCAAACAAGCATTGGCATGGCTCCATTCGAGGCATTGTATGGAAGAAAGTGTCGTTCTCCAGAATGCTGGGATGAGGTGGGTGAAGCAACGTTGTTGGGACAGGAGTTGGTACGTATGACTACGAAAAAGATTCAAACGATCCGACAACGTATAAAAACCTCACAAGATCGACAAAAGAGTTTTGCTGATCTTCATCGAAAGGAAGTGGAATTCGATATAAGAGATCATGTGTTGTTACGTGTTGCTCCATGGAAAGGGGTTACGAGATTTGGAAAGAGAAGAAAGCTCAATCCTTGATTCATTGGCCCATTTTTAATCCTCGATCGAGTAGGAACTGTGGCCTATAGACTCGCTTTACCGCCAACTATGTCTCGTGTTCATAACGTTTTTCACATATCCATGTTACGTAAATATGTGAAAGATCCAAACCACATTATTGAGTTATAACCGGACGAAATAGCGGAAGACTTAACGTATGAAGAGGTTCCTGTTCAAATCTTGGATAAGAAGGAACATATTTTACGCTCCAAGGTTATACCTCAAGTCAAAGTTTTATGGAGGAACCACGATGTTGAGGAAATGACCTAGGAGTTAGAATCTGAAATGAAATCTGTTAGGTTTGTAATATTCATGTGCGCAATCAAATTGCATAAATAAGCGGAAACGTGTAAAAATCAGAGTTTAAAATTTTTACAAACCATATGCCCGGATCACCCTTTATGCACAATTATTAATTAAACGAAAAAGATGAATAAGAAACATACCTTGAAGATCCAAAGCTTCCTCAGTACAAGTTCACCTCAATCCTTTTCGTTCAACTTGAATCCACCGGGTTTGGTTCCTTCCTTTGATCAACATTAGCCACCCAAGTGTTTGGCCTCTCAGAGGTGATCCACCAAGGAAGAAGAAGGATTTAAGAAGATGGGTGGTTGGCTAAACCCTAGTTTTTCTATCTCTATATAAAAAAAAGCGTACTCTCAACTTTTGGAATTGCGTGCGTCTTAATATCCGATATAAGACTCCTCTTATAAAGATATCAAGTAACCCTATTAAAATAAGGTATTATTTATTTAATTAAACTCTTTTAATTAAATGGGCTCCTAATCTTATTAGGGATAATTAATTAAACTCCTTTAACTAATTTTCCCTCTAATCCTATTAGAAATATGAGAGTACTTTTATTAATTAATTCTCAAGCTGCTTTAGGAATTAAATAATAATAATAATAGTAATAATAATAATAAGACTCCTCTTATTAATTTATATTTAATATTTCTAAAATATTAAATAATAAATATTAAGCTATTTAATTTATTCTATCAAGCATAGATTAAATTAAATATACTTAACTTATTATTACGATTATGCCATTAACTTCTTAAATAATTATTCTTCCTTTTATGGTGTGACCCTTTAGGTTCTCCATATTAATAGGTTGTGAATAAATCAATTAGAACAATTCTAATCTTATTTAAATAAATAAATTAAACTAATAATTTATTTAAATAAATAATATTTATTCTGATAGGGATAAGCCTCCCTAGCGATCAACGACTTTCCGGATAATATAGATTTCAACATTAATCATAAAAGAACCTTTGAGTAAATAGTTTCGATTCAATTCAATCCTTCCACCATCTGATGTCCCAATTAAATATAAGGCATTGGAATTCTTGTCAAGTCTTATTTTATTTAATTATATGTATTTCGACTCTTAAATGCACAACTCAAATAATGCAAATTAGAAACTCCTTTCTAATTTCATTACGCCTTAACAAGGACTCTTTGGGTTGTCATTTATCGAATCACATAGGACATTTCTCTTCTTTAAATAAGTGGTAGATTCTTTATTGATCATACATTATCTCCATGTACAACTTATTATACCTAAGCATACCCTTTGATATACCCTAAGGGTCTTAAGGAATAAGTCAAAGTATAACTCATCATACACAAGATACTATGATGATCTCAAGTCAAGGATCACTTGTCTTTACTATCACTCTGAGAATTCCTATTGACGAGCAAGTAAAACTCCATTAGGTATTCCTTAGCGAGCCAACGTTCGATGAACTTATTCTCTAATAAGCACCTACATTCTTGCTTTAGTGTCTCCACACAAATAATCATGAGATCAATCATCCTCATCCAATGAAGCAAGCAACGTATGTACCAATCTATCCAGGATTCACTAATCCCCAATTTAGTAATCCAATGATTGGGAACTATTTTAGTTTTAAGCTTTCTAAGAATTTAGATCTCATTAGAATGATCATCATCATTATTCTAAAAGCATTGCTTAAAACTATGGGTTTATCACATATTATAAAACAGCAATATGTAGGTAATTAAAAGCCTTTAATAAATTAATACTTTTTATTAATAAATGAATAAGATTGTTACAAAGTATATGCTTTATCATCAAACATGATTGGCTTGTGTGCATACTACTTTCAATCTCCCACTTGCACTAAAGCCAATCGTCATAGTATCTCATACTCTTCTTCTCTAAGTGACGATTATCCTGCTGTTGGATAAGCTTTAGTTAATGGATATGTAATGTTGTTCATGAGAGTCCACTATCTATATAGTGATTTTCCATCTTTCAATGATTTTAATAATCAAATGAAAGTGCCATAACACATGTTTAGATCCAAGATGAGACTTAGGAATTATTCCTAGTTCTGTAATGAACTTTTAATCCAAACAATCAACTTGCAGCTTCATTTATAGCTATATACTTTTTCTTTTTCACTAAACCAAAGCAACTCTTTCTTTGTTTGGAACCTTTCAATTCAACGCACCTTTAATTCTCAAGATAACGCTTTACCTTAAAGTGGATTTTACGTCATCTTAGTGCATCTCGAAAAACTTGAGTCTGCTAAGCCCTCTAGTTTTAATTTAGACCCACCATGAATATGATCACATCCTTAGTGTCGGTTAAGCACTTTAAGATGTTTTTCACTGACTCATAGTGAACTTCTCCAGGATATGACTCATCAACATCAGGTCTCGTATATTTCATTGCGTACATGATTGTCACTCATGCGACCTCTCTTTTCAGGAGTCTGTGGGGACTATTAAGAGAGATACACTCCATAGCTCATCAACATGAGACATCTCTTAGAGTTTGCCATGCTAAACGACTTTAGTATCAAATGAATATACGTTCCTTGGGTTAAGTCGAGCATCCTCTTAAATCTATCTATATAGATTTATATCCCCAATTAAGATACTCTTCCCAAATCATTCATGGAAGAATGTTTAGACAACTTTATATTTCTTGATTGTAGCATTAGTATGTTATTCCTCATCCAAGTAGTATATCAACATATAATACTAGAAATTTCACGGCGCTCCCATTGACCCTTTTGTACACACTAGGTTCATTCTTGTTTTTGATAAAATCAAACTCTTTTGATTATTTCATCAAAATGAATGTTCCATTTTGAGAGTGTCTATAACTCTTACATCATCGTATGTAATTTGGATCATCATCTTCATGATCGTACCTCATCATCATCATCTATGATGAATCCATACCTCCGGTATCTTCGGTACTATTCTAGATTTACGATTCAGTTGTGGTACAATAGGTCTATCTACAGGTTCCTCTTATTTGACTTATAATGTTTTGTGGATCATGAACTCTTCAAGATCTATTATCCTCCCACTAGCCCCTTTAATGATAAACACCTTTATCTTAGAAGGCAGGGTGTTTCACAATAAACACCTTTTGCTAAGCAGGATTATAGAACATATACCCTAAACTTACTTTAGGATGTCCCACAAATCTGTACATGTCAAATTTTGTCCCAAGCTTATCCTTTGAAACCTTTTTCACATAAGTTGGACAACCCCTTATCTTAACATACTTAAGATTAGGAATCCTCCCCCCATCCATAACTTTTATGGAGTCTTGAAATTTGGATTTTGAGGTTACCTTTTCATAGATATGCATCCATTTCTAGGACATGATCCTGAAGGATCTTTGGAATGTCGATAAAATCATTATGGAATGACACCATGTCCAAGAAGGTACGATTTTTCCTTTCAGATACATCAATCAATTATTATGTATCAGGAGGTGTCCATTATGAGAAAACCATTTGAGATGATCTAGAAACTTATTTCACATGTATTTATTCCTTGATCTAATCAAAGAATCTTAATACATTGTCAATTTGTTTCACTTCTGAATTTTTTGAACCTTTCAAATAATTCATACTTGTATTTCAGCAAATACACACATTCAACTCTTTGAATGATTATCTCCTTTTCTTATACTAATTTGTTCAATATGCAAAATTATTTTCATGTAAGTCAAGTATACAAAATTTATTAAGTAATATTCCGATTTATACAAAACATTATTATTATAAATAGAACAACAATTGTTCTTAATTATAATACCAAAGATTTTATTGTCCAACAATAAAATGGAAATAATATTTTAACAAGAATGGAATACAATAACAACTTATTGACTTAATAGATTTGCCGTAGGCATTTCTAAACTATAAGTTTTCTATGGCTAATATCACAGCAACCTTTGCTTCATTTCCCACAAATAGGATTACTTACCTTGTTTAACTTTCTTACTTGGCTTGGTCCTTCATAAATCTATATTTATGATAACCAAAGTCGGTATCCAATACCCAAGTAGAACCTTAACTTAAAGAAAATTTATTTCAATCATGAACAAAAAGCGTATTATGCGAAACTTCACTAAGCTTCTTTGGTTAGCCTCTGCAAGATGCTTCTTGAGTTTCTTTCGATGTCCGGGCTATTATTGCGGTGGAAGTAAGCTCCTTTCTTTATCCGTATCGGTTTTGTTCTTATTATCCTTTGTTTATGCCTTTCTATTTACCTTCTTTGAATCGTTCTTCTTTTAGGAAGATCCTTTGGCCCCTACCGGTAAGACTTGATCTTTCTTGGTTGGAAAGTGACTCTCAACATTTTTCAATATGTTAAGCAAATCGGTGAGGTCGATATCTAGCTTGTTCATATGAAAAATTCACAACAATTAATGAAAGGAGTCAGGGAGTGAGTGCAAGATCAAATCTTGGCTCAACTCTCCATCCATGACAAAACCAGTTGTCTAATTGATCAATCAAATTGATTATGTTAAGAACTTTTTATGCATATTATAGTGCCATTGGCCATTCTAGATCGGAAGAGCTCCTTAGATATCTCGATATCTATTAGTCCTACTTTCCTCACCATCAACTACTTGATGTGCGGGAATATAGTAGGAGCATCCATAGTTTCATCTTGTTGAAGCTCGTTACTCGTGGATCACGTGAGCATGATGCGTTGAATAATGTGCATCATCTTGCCACTTTCTAAAAGTAGCAATCTCTTCCTCGGAGGCATTATGCGTAACCATTGCGAGGATAGGCGTATTAAGGACATAAGATAACTTTTCATTATGAGAACTATTCTCAAATTCCTTAAGCAATCCGTTTAATTGATTGCGGTTAATTTAGCATCTAATATGCTTGTGATGATAGTAATTTTAGACATTGTAAAATTACGTAAATGAATTTGTAATTAACAACATTTTAACATACATTCTTTTATTAATTACCAAAATAATTTAGGTCTTGTTTTAAATTGGTATCTCCACTATTTTCTTCAAACTATATTACCCTCAATATATATAGTTGGCAAAATCTAATTAAAGATCGCTAGTGAGAATAAGGATCCCATTTCAAATGTATATAGCCTTGTGGTGACACAACAAACTATATATAAATAAATACGTGAGACAACTTTTGTCAATTACATCAACTATGCAACTCCTTTTCTTTTGCCTCTTAGATTATTTTGATCAAGTGGTGGCACATCAGAATCAAAATTATCCAAGTTAAGTCCAACCTAGCACTCCATATATTCAAAAAAGAAAAATATCATCCTTGTGGTGACACAACAAAACAATATTGTTCAATTTTCTTTATAAGCATCAAATGTGATAAATTAACATCTTAAATACTTAATACTTGCCTTGTGGTGACACAACAAACTCATATTAAATATTTAATACTCTATTAATTTTATCATGCTGCTAGAAGGCGACGTTCGATATTCCAAATATCTTTGAGCGCTTAGGACTTAATATAAAATATTGAGGGGTTTGTTATTAATTTATCTCATCTTGTGTTTAGCGTGCATGCATATATATATATAAAATACGCGTCATATTAATGAACATGCAAAGCATGTTTGCATAATATATAATATATATAGTATAAGCATGCACATATAGAATACTATATTCTACCCGGATTGATTATGGGCTTTTATTCTAGTTTGGTTCACTAGAGCCACCAAGTGAACCAAAAGGTCAAAACCCCCAAGGGGTGCAAGAAATAATATTTAAATATAACTATTACATTTAAACCCGGGCTTCATTCTGAAAACGGGTCTTCAAGCGCTCCTTGCTCCTTGATCTCCAATTTTTCAAAATTAATTCTAACTATTCTATTACAAAATTATTTAAAATAAATAGAAACCTTGATCGTGATCGAGGGAAGTACATAGGAGGAAGATAGAATTTACATTAAGAAAAAATTAGAGAAGGCGAGGTGCAGAACCCCATTTAATAAAACCCATACATTCATGCATCCAACTAAAATAAAATCCAATCGCGTTGGTCGATAGTCCATAATCAATCCTATTTATTATCATACACATCATCATATGCATCAATAAATAACATTCATCTTATGAATAATAAACATTTAATATATATATTGATATCATTTAATGGGCAAATTTAGTTAGTATAAAATCTAATTTTGAATCAAAATAAACTCCTTTATTTTAATCCAAATTTAAATCAAAATAAAACTATTTTATTTTAATTTATCCAATTTTGAATAAAATAAACTATTTTATTTTAATCAAAATTTTAATCAAAATAAACTCCTTTATTTTAATTAATTATGGAATCCAATTCCATATATATATAAAAAAAAATTATTAAAGGAAACACGGATTATCTTTTTCTATTCACAAATAAACCTTTTATTTTGAATAATATGAAATCTTATTCCATATTTAAATAAACTCCTTTATTTAAGGAAATTAGAATTTTCTTTCCTTTTCACAAATAACTCTTTTATTTTGAATAATATGAAATCTTATTTCATATCTAAACAAACTCCTTTATTTAAGGAAATTAGGATTCTTTTTCCCATTCACAAATAAACTCTTTTATTTTGAATAATATGAAATCTTATTTCATATCTAAATAAACTCCTTTATTTAAGGAAACATATAATCCAATTTTAACTCCAATTAGTTATCATAGAATCCAATTTTAACTCTAATTAGTTAGCATGAAATTCAATTTTAATATTAAAATAAACCTTTTTATTTTAAGATTAAAATAAATATTTTATTTTAAAATTAAAATAAACTTTTATTTTAATTATAAAATTATTAAAATATATATTACATATACATAATATATATTACGATAATATATATTATATATATATATAATATATAAGTATTACATTTTAAAAAAAAACGTGGTATGCAGTACCTTTTTTTTTATTTTTTTATTTATGATTACTTATATATATATAATATATAAGTATTACATTGAATCCTAGTACCTTGGTGATTCACGTGGCCCATATCACACATATAGCCTACTCATTTGGTTTTAAAGTTAACAGGATGTGTCACGTTATATACTTATATATATATAGTAATAAATTGAATCAAGTGAATCACCGAAAAATCAAAACAGATTTCGCGATTTTTTTTTTAAATTTTATACAACAAAATTATGCCCAATAAAATTGTTCTAAACACATATCAATATACATATCAAATTAAAATAATTAATAATTCGCATAAAGGTTTGGCTCGATGCCCCTTTATTAGGTTTAATAATATTCATATGCTTGCAATCAAATTGCATAAATAAGCGGAAACGTGTAAAAATCAGAGTTTAAAATTTTTACAAACCATATGCCCGAATCACCCTTTATGCACAATTATTAATTAAACGAAAAAGATGAATAAGAAACATACCCTTGAAGATCCGAGCTTCCTCAGGTATAAGTTCACCTCCAATCCTTTTCGCGTTCAACTTGAATCCACCGGGTTTGGTTCCTTCCTTTGATCAACATTAGCCACCCAAGTGTTTGGCCTCTAGAGGTGATCCACCAAGGAAGAAGAAGGATTTAAGAAGATGGGTGGTTGGCTAAACCCTAGTTTTTCTATCTCTATAAAAAAAGAGCGTACTCTCCAACTTTTGGAATTGCGTCGTCTTAATATCTGATATAAGACTTCTCTTATAAAGATATCAAGTAACCCTATTAAAATAAGGTATTATTTATTTAATTAAACTCTTTTAATTAAATGGGCTCCCTAATCTTATCAGGAATAATTAATTAAACTCCTTTAACTAATTTTCCCTCCTAATCCTATTAGGAAATATGAGAAGTACTTTTATTAATTAATTCCCAAACCGCTTTAGGAATTAAATAATAATAATAATAGTAATAATAATAATAAGACTCCTCTTATTAATTTATATTTAATATTTCTAAAATATTAAATAATAAATATTAAGCTATTTAATTTATTCTCAAAGATAGATTAAATTAAATATACTTAACTTATTATTACGATTATGCCATTAACTTCTTAAATAATTATTCTTCATTTTATGGTGTGACCCTTTAGGTTCTCCATATTAAACAGGTTGTGAATAAATCAATTAGAACAATTCTAATCTTATTTAAATAAATAAATTAAACTAATAATTTATTTAAATAAATAATATTTATTCTACAATAGGGATAAGCCTCCCTAGCGATCAACGACTTTCCAGATAATATAGATTTCAACATTAATCATAAAAGAACCTTTGAGTAAATAGTTACTAAAGTACAATTCAATCCTTCCACCATCTGATGTCCCAATTAAATATAAGGCATGGAATTCTTTGTCAAGTCTTATTTTATTTAATTATATGTATTTCGACTCTTAAATGCACAACTCCAAATAATGCAAATTAGAAACTCCTTTCTAATTTCATTCTGCCTTGGCCAAGGACTACTGAGTTGTCATTTATCGAATCACATTGGACATTTCTCTTCTTTTAATAGAAGTGGTAGATTCTTTATTGATCATAATAGAAGTGGTAGATTCTTTATTGATCATACATTATCTCCATGTACAACTTATTATACCCAAGCATACCCTTTGATATACCCTAAGGGTCTTAAGGAATAAGTCAAAGTATAACTCATCATACACAAGATACTATGATGATCTCAAGTCCAAGGATCACTTGTACTACTATCACTACAGGAATTCCTATTGACAGGCAAGTAAAACTCCATTAGGTATTCCTTAGCGAGCCACGTTCAGTGAACTTATTCTCTAATAAGCACCTAATACTTGCTTTAGTGTCTCCACACAAATGATCATGAGATCAATCATCCTCATCCAATGAGCAAACAACGTATGTACCAATCTATCCGGATTCACTAATCCCTAATTTAGTAATCCAATGATTGGGAACTATTTTAGTTTTAAGCTTTCTAAGAATTTAGATCTCATTAGAATGATCATCATCATTATTCTAAAAGCATTGCTTAAAACTATGCGTTTATCATATATTATAAAACAGCAACATGTAGATAATTAAAAGCCATTAATAAATTAATACTTTTTATTAATAAATGAATAAGATTGTTACAAAGTATATGCTTTATCATCAAACATGATTGGCTTGTGTGCATACTACTTTCAAAATCAAGGTATCCTTACCTCTTTGACATACCAGGTACGTACCCTAATTTCGAGGGCGAAATTTCTTAAGAAGGAGAGATTGTGAGACCCCAAATTTTATGAATAAATATTTTTCTCGAAATATTTTTATATTATGGTGTGAATTTGATATAATGTTATAATTGTGGGTAATATTTATAAATTTTGCAAAGTATGCAAGTTGTTATATTATATTCGATTAGTTAGGGAATATTCTTTGTGTCGGGGAATATTCGTACGACAACACAATCATTGGTGGACCCCACAACAGAATTATTGTCGGATTGAGAAAATGACAAAAATATTTTTATAAAAATAACGGCGGAAGTTTTACTGATTATCTTGTTGAACTACTCGGTAGTAAAAGTACGAGAATCTGGCGTGGTTGTATAGTAGTAGCTGCGGTATTGATTATTAATGCTTACGTGAGAAGTCACTCAGTTTTGTTCAATTATTGCTATATTAATTGTTGCATAGTATCTCACGTTATTTGATTCAATTATTCTCGATATTTTATATATTATTAAATCAATAATTGAAATGACAGAGTTAGTAATATTATAAATTGCAATATTAACGATGTCTAGAAGTTCTGCCAAGGAGAGGTTTGGTCACCTAATTGCGCGCCAATAGGGAGACATCCATATTGGAAAGCCCCCTCTTTCCTGGGAACGACCTGGTCGATTATTATTGTGAATTATAATAATGATGACAAATGTTGTTAAACATATTGAAAGGATTTTTATGAGGTAGTTGTTGTAAATTTGACGTATTATTTAGACCCTCATTTACCTATTTTTCAACATTATTGATAGAAAATTATTTAAATATAATGGGACCCCTGTGATTATGACATGTTGGGGGGAGGGGAACATGTGGGGCCCACTGTTTGAAAATTGAATGGGTGGGAGGTTTTGATTTTTGGTTTATACGGAGGTAGTATTATTGTTATCATTATATATATATATATATTTTATATATATAATATATATAATATATTTTATTTAAAAGATTTTGCTTTAAATATGGACCGTCCAATTAAAAGTAAATCAATCTGGACCGTTCATGAATTAGTTACTATGCAGTCCATTCTTCTATAAATAGAAGCTCATTCCTTCATTATTTTCTTACGAATTCACTGAACTCTAGAGAGAGAAAGTTATAGAGAGAAATAAGAAGAGAAGTACGCTAACTTTCTTTTCCTTTATCCATTTCTTTTTACGGTAAGGATATTACTCTTTTGTATTCAAGAAGAGAACTTACATTATTCCATTTCTTTATTATTACATTGGAATAACTTGTATATACGTGAATACCCTATACTTGGTGACGTTCTTCTATTATTACGTCTTTATTATTCCGTTGGAACATCCTATTTGTGCCTTCGTGGGACTTGGTTCCGTCTTTATTATTACATTGGAATATCACATGCGTGTGTTTTACAGGACTGGTTAAAATCTTTATTATTACATTGGAACATCCACATCGGTGTGATTTTCTCACGACTGGTTCCGTTATTATTATTACTGTTGGAATAACTTTGTCATATCTGAATACCGCATGCATGGTGATTTACATTTGTTATTCCATTCTTTATTATTACATTGGAACATCCTGTCGATTGTGATTTTCACCTGACCTAGTTCCGTTATTATTATTCTGTTGGAATAACCTGTCTATGCGAAGTACCGCATGCTTGGTGATTTCTGTTGTTATTCCATTCCTTATTATTCTCAGTTGGTTAAAATTTTGATTTCTATACTCCATGAAATTAGTGGAATATCCTTGATATTTGCGCTTCATCCAGTATTTTTCATGGAAATATTCTTATGAGCATTCTTGAATTTTACTCTATAAAGCAATATCATGTTGACAATTTGGACGTTATTAGTTCCTAAATAACTTAATGCTTGAACTTGTTTTATTGAATTCTTATATCATTGTCATCATCCTCATGTTTATATTTTTTTTAAAGTCATCTGTGGCTTGTAGAGCATGGATGGACTTGGTATGATTATGACCAGGGATTATTCGGTGTAATCATGACCATAATGTTATAAATGATGTGGTAAAAGTCCTCATTGGCCCGTAGTGCATTGATGGACAGTTGTTGGCATGATCATTACCATTGATGAATACACAAATATCCTTGGCTCGTAGTGCATGGAATTTGTGGTCGTGACCCTAATGAATATCCTTGGCCAGTAGTGTGAGGATGATGTGGATTATTTATTAAAATTTGAGTCCCAAATGATAAAAGTAATGAAAACCTTATAAAAACATAAAAGATAGTAGATTTTATTCTCTACTTGACTCTTTTAATGGATTGCTTGATCCGCTGCAGTTAAACTTGATGTCTATTGTATTTTATCAGTTTAACATTGTTGAAGGCTAATGATAATTTATTTTGCATTATCTTAGTCATAATATTTCTTGCTGGGTTAGTTGAGCTCACTCTTTCTTTCACTGTTCTCTTCAGGAAATGAGAATGTAGCTGGAACTAGTCGGGGGACAGAGTGATGGTCCGAGATGGTGTCTTAGTAGTCCTCACTATTCTATAAAATAGTGTGATAATAAATATAATGAGGACAATTTCTGAGAGTGGATATTGTCTAGAAGACAATATTTGTATTAAAACTCACAGCTTGTATTTTGTCGTACTTTACACGACTGTTGTATAATTAAGTTGTATTTGAATTTTGTACCATGTATTTGGCGACTCAAGATGGGTGATGTATACCTATTTTGGGGGCGTCACATATGATTATTATCAGTGGGGGCGAAATCACTTTTTAGGACAGTAGCTCTGCTACGCCTCGGTTTTTCAGCTAAGGTGTTCCAATTTACTGTATTATTCTTCTTGTTAATTGCTATATTTTCCAACAATCTAAAAAGTGAATTTAATCTATTAACAAGAATATATGTTGTTCTAGTTAGTAAATTATTTGGTGCACATATTCCTTTGTACTCCATCTTAGTTACACCTAATTATGTGGTGCACTGTGCACGTATTCCTTAGTTAATTCTTTATTTTTTCGCACTTCAGCTGCAACTTGAGCTTTGTGGCTGCAATGTGCTGAGGATATGTAGGGGATTTTTTTCCACTCTTCTATTAAATGATGTTAACCTTATGAGATTTACAAGACTATTTCCTATTGTTCTAATCCAAAATATAAAGATTTCTCATTATGTTCCAATATGTTCTTCCCCTGTTTCCCTTTGTTTCACAGGGAAACATGTCTTTCTAAAACTTAGTTGAGAAAAATAATTTATTGTTGAAATATATGGAAAAGCAGAAAAAATAATATATATATATATATTATTCTTTGAACTTGTCATGAGATGACATTCTAATTAAATTGAGCAAAAAAGGAATTACTTGCATATATTGTAACTTATTTTCTCATCTTTGGGCTGTCTACCTTCAACATAACTGCAACAAACTGCTTTGGTGTGTGGCTGATTTGATTTTGGATGATTTGGGTATAAAAAAAAAAATAAAATTAAAAATTAAAAATTAAAAATAAAAATCTACAATTCCCATTACTAACTTTGCAAGATGAAATTTCATGGATGAAGATTCTTTGGTTGGATCTTTTTTCTTGGGAGTTATTAGGACTCTCTCTCGGTAATATCAAGCTGAAGTAGAGTTAAGGGGTGTTGTATTGTATTCAGAGGTGTAACTTTGAGTTTGGATTCTTCATTATTCCATTTTTGATATATAAAGGGGTGAAGGAGAATTTCATTTATGGATCGGGAACAATCCAACCAAATTTCATTCATTCACGTATGTTTTGTTGCCTCTTTGAACGAAAAGTCTTGGAAGGTCCATTTTTGGTGCTGCCTTGTTTTCTGTCTGTACACACATCTTGTGTCAAACACACTGTTTTCTTCCCAATATTTTTTTAATCCATTTGGGCTTTTGTTTCTAAAGGAAATTTCTTGCAGAGTTGGAATATCCATTCCTTGCAAATATTCATATCTCTTGTTTGGTAAAAAGAAGTTTTTCCAATTGATCAAGTTATTTCCAGTTTCCAGGAGTTATTTAGAGGAATGTTTAGCTTAATTTCTTATTTTACTTGATAAATCTGCTTAGTTTTTTCCGTTGAAAGGTTCTTGTCTTGGGAATCATTCTGGCCCATTTATTGTTAGAAAATAGTGAGCATGTCGGTCCTACATGCATGAGTATCATGCCTTTCATGGTAGGGCACTGGTCATATATACCAATTGCGAATAATATTTTGCTCTTGTTTTATTTACTATTTAGGAGACATATTGACTTTCTTTGAAAAATGTTGGATTGTGATTCTATAGGAAGTGGTGTCAGAGTCTCGAGAGTTTTATGCATAGATACTGACCTGCCCGACAGATTTTTATTTAATTCCAGAAAATGTTTTATTAATTGTTTAATCATGAAAATCAATTAATAAATAGTTATTGTGATTATTAAATTCTGAAAATTTAACAGATATTAATTATTGGCATAAAATTAATATTTCCACTGAAGTTTTGAGAAATTAATATATTTGGGTAATTTTAGTTATTCTCTAATTTAATTATGCAATAGTTAATTAATTGTGATAATTTGCACGATCTTCAGAAAAATTTCAGAAAATTACAGTAACCTTTGGTGATGATAAGATACTGCTGTAAATTTTATGGAAGTATTTTAATGTGTTTATAGCATACTTAAAATATTAATTGAGTAATATTGTCTGTTATTTAATTCCTTTGTTAATATTTTTGAAATATTAATTGTTGGTGCTTGGAATTAAATTATCATGTTGTAATAACACATGTACCCTTGTTCCTAGTGGGGTGATTTAGGTTTTAGTAATTTAATTAAAATATTCCTAAATTCACGTCTTATGACCTGAAAGATTAATGGTGAATAATTGAGCATTTATATGTATTGTGTTTCCTAAGCCTGACGAAGTCTTTCTTCTCTGAATCAATTTTTAAAGAGTTCCACATAAAAGGATAGACTCTTTATAATGTCAATCATGGAAGGAACATGCACCTAACTTGGAGTATCTTAAAATGTGGGGGTATCTAGCTAAAGTATCTATACCAGAATTTAAAAAGATGTTATCCATTATGAGTAATCATACATGAGAGCTAGTTATTTTGCCTAAAAAAAAATCTGTTAGGAGTTTAAAAAAGAAGTTAAAAGTTGACCGGTCTATTGATAATTTTAAAGCAAGTTTTTCAGTACTTGTTGTTATGTGTTAATGTTCAGCATTATGTGAAATTCTTGTGAATTGTTTTAATGTACTACGATGCAACAATGTGATAATAATCATTAATAGATGCATTGATAATTTAAGTTAATTGTTCTATGTGAACTATATAATTTGAGAAATGCGAAGTATGAGCATTATGGAGCATGTATTAGATGTCAATCATGTATAAATGTACAATATGAGAAAGATGAATCATGTATAAAATGTGAATTATACATAAAATGTGAAGCATGAGAAATGTGATATATGCATGAGATACAAAGCATGAAAATTATGATGTGATTATATGTGGATAATTTGCTGATATTTAGAACTGATGAGAAAGTTGTGAAAACTATTAAAACATTTTTTTATTCTCTAAATTTGACATGAAAAACAAACTTGAATCTTGGCATGAGAATTAATAAAAATGCACATGGTTTGTTTTTATTTTAGTCTCATTATGTGGAATTCTTAAGAAATTTAATTTCTTTAATGAAGAGCCATTAGGAACACCTTGTGACTCTAGTGTGTACATTTAAAGAAAAATAAAGGAATTGGTATTGCACAAACTGAAGATGCCATAATCATTGATAGTGTAATGTACTTAATGAATTGTACTCGACCTGATATTGAATATGTCATTAGTAGACTTAGCAGAAGCAGAAGCAGAAGCAGAAGCAGAGCGGCTGAGGAATTTATTGGCAGACATACCGTTGTGGCCTAAACCAATTCCTTCTATATCTCGGCATTGTGATTCTCAAGCTGCTATTGGACGAGCAATGAACCATGTGTATAATGGGAAACAGAGACATATTCGCTTGAGACATAATATTGAATAAGGAGTGATCAGTAAAGAGTGTTATTTCCATGGAATTTGTAAGGTCTGAAAAGAACCTAGCGGATCCGCTTACAAAGGGATTAATTAAAAAGAGTGTCCAATAAGCATCCAGAGGGATGGGACTATTGCCAACATCTTGAGTAAGTAATACACGATGGAAACCCAACCCATGTGATTGGAGATCCCATGAATTGGGTTCAATGGGTAACAACAAGTCACGTAATTACTTAATTATAGCACTACAATTACTTATATCCCTTCGTGTGTGCATGTGGTGCTTACTGACAAATTGTGAAATGATGAATCATTTAGATTCTTAATGAAACTCATAGCCCTAAAGGGTGGTGTATGTCAGTTTACACTTGATGGGTTCACCTATATAAAGGTGGAAGTGTAGGCCGCTTCCTATGAGAGTCTTTGGCAAACTCTCTAGAGCCTTTATGAAAATCTAGGATATGGCGCATGGCCTAGAACGCGCCCAACCGCGGACTTGTGTGGATTCAGGATTTTCAGATATGTGTGCAAGTCAAATTGATTGTATAATAGATAACGGGTTCAAGAATATAATTCACCTATAATCTACAATCATGAACTTGTTCCACTAAGTGTCAATTCAAACTCACAAGGTATCGACATTATGTATCTAAAATCCATTACCCTTCTCACTTCCTTTTAATTTTTCTATCTTTGATAATTTTGAATCATGTGGGGGATTGTTTGTTATGCTTAAAAATTATTTATGTAACTCCCAATTTAATTGGTCTTTTATTTCCTTTAATACCCAAGCCGTTACCTTATTTATTTTTGTAACTCCTAAGCGTTCCATTAAGCCGTTACCTTTATCTATGTAACTCCCCAACGTTCTTCTTCTTCTGCTTCGTTGAATACCTTTCTAACTATGTTAATGGAGAAAGAGACAGTTTTCTTACATATACTATTTCTTAGTATTCTGTTTTTATCGATATAGTCAGTTCTTATACTCTGTTAATTGGGTAATCCACATAGACAAGTCCAAAGCCTCCTTCTGTGAGTACACACGATCGGAGACTTCGCCGTTGAATCCTGGAGAGTGACCGCCGGCAGCCCATTTGTACTTATGATTATTATCAGTGGGGGCGAAATCACTTTTTAGGACAGTAGCTCTGTTACGCCTCGGTTTTTTTAGCTAAGTTGTTCTAATTTACTATATTATTCTTCTTTTTAATTGTTATATTTTCCAACAATCCAATGAATAATCTCATAAAAAACAAACATGTGACTACTCATAAATTATAATATCAAGATTATAATTCTCATAAATAAACATGACCTTAGAGTTTTACGTGCAATTAGATGAATAATTTCTCGTTTTAATAATAACATTATGAGAAAACGGTTGCTTAGTGGTCTCTTAGAAAAATCAAAAAAACAAAACAAAAAAATGTCAATTGATGCATACATAATTGTAAAGTGTAAAGCATGGACTAGCCAACTCCCTATATGTACTTGCCTCTTGCTCTAGAGTCTAGTCCAATTGTTTTCCTTCTGATAGTAAGGTAATCAGTTAGTGAGAAAAAATAGAATTCAAAACAATAAAAATATATAAAAAATATGTTTGGATTTGCTCATACTTTTGCAGATTCGACTAATATTATTGCGATAAAGTAATCGGGGGTGTGACGCCCCCAAAACATGTATACATCACTCATTCTGAGTCACCAAATACATGGTACAGAATACAAATACAAACTTAAATATACAACATGAGATGTGAGTTTTAATACAAATATTGTCTTCTAGACAGTATTCAAACTCAAAATAAGTCCCTAATATATTTATTATCACACTATTTCACATAATAGTGAAGACTACTAATGCAAACATCGGGACCATCACTCTGTTTCCCGACTAGTCCCAACTATATTCTCATTTCCTGAAGAGAACAATGAAAGCAAAGGGTGAGCTCAACTAGCCCAGTAAGAAATATTATGACAAAGATAATGCAGAATAATTTATCGTTAGCCTTCAATAGTGTTAAACTGATAAAATATAACAAACATCAAATTTAACTGCAGCGGAATAAGCAATCCATTAGAAGAGTCAAGTAGAGCATGATATCTACTATCTTCTATGATTTAAAAGGTTTTTCATTACTTTTATCGCTAAGACTCAGCTTAATAAATAATCCACATCATCGAATCACCCCTGCACTACGGCCAAGGATATTCATTAGTATCACGACCACGAATTATCCATGCACTACGAGCAAAGGATATTCATGTATTCATCAATGGTCATGATCATGCCAACAACTGTCCATCAATGCACTACGGGCCAATGAGGACTTTTACCATATCATTTGTAACATTACGGTCATGATTATATCGAATAATCCCTGGTCATAATCATACCAAGTCCATCTATGCACTACGGGCCACATATGACTTTCATCATAATATAAGCACGAGGATGATGACAATGATATAAGAATTCAATTAAAAGAAAGCAAAAGGATAAATTTTAAAGATTTATAATTTAATTTATCCGAAATTCAATAATGTCCAAATTATCAACATGATACTGCTTTGTAGAGTAAAATTCAAGAATAATATTGTATCAAAAATGATTTGGATCAAAAAGAAATTAATTTTTGTCATGAATAGTACCCCGAGTAAATAGTAATTGAGTGAATAGTAACTTCGGGAATAATAACCCTATGAATAGTACTCCGGCATGAAAAAGTTAAAACTTATCAAGAATGCTCAGAATAATATTTTCATGAAAAGATACTGGATGAAACGCAAATATCAAGGATATTCTACTAATTTCATGGAGTATAGAAGCCAAAACTTCAACAAAATGAGTGTAGAATTTGAAATCTGAAACGAAATAATATTACTTACATACTACAGAGTATGGAAGAAAATATTATTTCATATGAATACTGAATAAAAATAATATCCCTTACCTTGAAAAGAAGAGTATTCCAACCGGTATAGCGGGGATATTCTTGAAGAAAACTTTCACTGTTTTCTATGCTCAAAGCTTTCTAAAACTCGAAATAAATACACTTAATATTATAGAAGAAGAATTCTCTGATTTTGGTGTGATTTTCAATTCTAACTAAGCATCCTATTTATAGGAGAATAGAAGGATACTATTTGAAAATAAAAATCATGGACGCACAACAGCGAAGAATCACGGGCGAAGAATCAACTGATTTCGTTTAAAAATTTGATTTACTATGCAGCACTATGCAATAAAATATTCTAATAAAACGAAAAATTTTAAATAAAATATAATATATATATATATATATATATATATATATATATATACACACACACAACCCGTGACATATATATTCTATATATATCCCCCCCACCCGTGACATCCTGCAAAGATATACTGAATAACTTTCTACCGGTTATTTTGAAACATAGGTAAATGGGGGTCCATAAATACTTCATAAAAAAATCTACTCAATATATTTAACAACATTTATTCATATTATTATAACTCGCAATATTAACAACCAGGTCATTCCTAGGAAAGAGAGGGTTTCCAATAAGAATTTCTCCCTATTGGCGCGCAATTAGATGACCTAACCTCTCATTGACAGAACTTCTAGACATTGTTAATTATGTAAATAATAATATGAATAACTTGTCATCTCAATTATTGATTTAATAATATAAAATATTATGCAGATGATACTGTGACAATAATTGAATCAAATAACGTGAGATACTATGCAGCAATTACTGTAGCAATAATTGAATAAAACTGAGCGACTTCTCACGTAAGCATTAATAATCAATACTATGTGCTTCTATGCAACCACGCATATTACTGTACTTTTATCACCGGGTATTTCAACAGTTAACGGTAAAACTTCCGCCGTTATTTTTATAAAAAGATATTTCTGTCGTTTTCTCATTCCGACAATAATTATATTATGGGGTCCACCAATGATTGTACCGTCGTACAAATATTTCCTATTAAAATGAATATTTCCCGACCAATCGAATATTATATAACAACTTGCTTACTTTGCAAAATTCATAAATATTACCCACAACTATAACATTATAACAAATTCAAACCTTAATTTTCAAAAATGATATTTATAGAAAAATTTATCTTTATTCATAAAAGTTGGGGTCTTACAGGGGGTTTCACTACTTGTAGAGACAGCGCCCTTGGAAGTCAAACTTAAAGTGTATTTGGGTTTGGGGATTTATTAATAGTTCGGTCTTGGGTTTTACTAATGTATTGGGCTTAAGTCTATGTTATAGCAGCTAGAGTTTTTGTGACGCTCCTAAATCCATGTATTCTCTATAGTTGATTTGCTGCATTACGATCCACATACATCCATCACATCTGCTTAATATTTAAGTATAAATTCTTTATACATTCAATACTTGTCTCACCAAAAGTAATAATTACATCCATTCATTATTCCCCAAACCTAACATTTCTAACACATGCCTATAATATACACTAGACTCGTTTACAAAATTTGTACAAATATGAAATTACATATTTCTACATCTATGTCCTTTACACAATTTAATACTGTAACAACCCCAAAATCCAGACTATATCCACTCCCGATCTTGTGCATTAAGACATAACTTCAATTCACTTTCACATTAATAATCAATATTATAATTATTAAAACTTCTAGTATTCAAAACTTTTTACAATATTCAATATTAATAAAGATATTAACATTTCGTTATTTAAAACTTTTCTCATTTAAGAATTCGCAACCTTTACCATTCATACTTGTAAGACCCCAACTTTTATGAATAAAGATGATTTTCTATAAATATCATTTTTTGAATATTATGGAATGAATTTGATATAATGTTATAGTTGTGGGTAATATTTATAAATTTTGCAAAGTACGCAAGTTGTTATATAATATTCGATTGGTCGGGGAATATTCGTTTTGGCAGGGAATATTCGTACGACGGCACAATTATTGGTGGACCCCACAACGGAATTATTGTCGGAATGAGAAAACGACAAAAATATCTTTTTTATAAAAATGACGGTAGAAGTTTTACCGTTAACTGTTGAAATACCCAGTGTTAAAAGTACAGTAATACGCGTGGTTGCATAGTAGTACACGATATTGATTATTGATGCTTACGTGAGAAGTCACTCAGTTTTGTTCAATTATTGCTACGAAGAATTCTTTGCATAAGTATCTCACGTTATTTGATTCAATTATTTTCAATATTTTGTATATTATTAAATTAATAATTGAGATAACAAAGTTATTAATATTATTATTTGTAAAATTAACGATATTTAGAAGTTCTGCCAAGGAGTGGTTTGGTCACCTAATTGCGCACCAATAGGGAGAAATCCTTATTGGAAAGCCCCCTCTTTCCTGGGAACGACCTGGTTGATTAATACTGTGAATTATAATAATGATGATAAATGTTGTTAAAAATATTGAGAGGATTTTTTTTATGAAGTATTTGATGTAATTTTTGCGTATTATTTGGATTCCCACGTACCCATTTTTTAAAATAGTCATGAGTAAGTTATCTCAGGTTTTATTATATATATATATATATATATATATATATATATATATATATATATATATATATATATATGATGAAAGTGACTTTGGGGGTGGGGAATTAATGTTGGACACAGGGGGATAAAAATCAAGTGGTGTATATATAATATTGATATATATATAAATTGAAAGCATGTGTTTATATATATATATTATATTTTATTTTTTTGTTTTATTTTTATTGGATGGTTGATTGAAAATTTGCATCCGTGATTCTCAAAGTTTTCATCCGTGAGTTGCGCATCTATTGCATCAGTGATTTTTCCTTGCACAGTGCCCTTCAATTCTCCTATAAATAGGATGCTTAGTTAGAATTGAAAACATACCAGAAATTTAGAGAATTCTTCTTCTATAATCTTGAGCGTATTTTCTTTAGAGTTTTAAGAAGCTTTGAGCGTAGTGCAAGTTTTCTTCAAGAATATCCTCGCCCTACCAGTCGGAATACTCTTCTTTTATGGTAAGGGGTATTATTTCTTTCGTATTCATGAAGAGAACTTCTGTTATTCCATTCTTTATTATTCGGTTGGAATAACCTGTATACGCGGACTACCCTATACTTGGTGAAATTCTTCTGTTATTCCATTCTTTATTATTATGTTGGAATAACATGCCTATGCGAAGTTCCGCATACATGGTGAAATTCTTCTGTTATTCCATTCTTTATTATTCTGTTGGAACATCTAGATGCATGCGTTTTACGCATGATGGGTTCTCATTATTTATTATTACATTGGAATATCCACATGCGTGTGAATTTTGCATGACCTGGTTCCGTTATTTATTATCCTGTTGGAATAACCTGTCTGTGCGGTCTATCGCATGCCTGATGATTTCTTTTGTTATTCCATTCTTTATTATACTCAGTTGGTTAAAGTTTTGGCTTTTATACTCCATGAAATTAGTGGAATATCCTTGATATTTGCACTTCATCCAGTATCTTTTCATGGAAATATTCTTCTGAGCATTCTTGAATTTTGCTCCACAAAGCAGTATTAGGTTGACAATTTGGACGTTATTGGTTCCTGGATAAATTAATTCTTGAACTTATTTTATTGAATTCTTATATCATTGTCATCATCCTCATGTTTATATTTTGTTGAAAGTCATCTGTGGCCTGTAGTGCATAGATGGACTTTGTATGATTATGATTTAGGGATTATTGATTGTAAATCATGGCCGCAATGTTACAAATGATGTGGTAAAAGTCCTCATTGGCCCGTAGTGCATTGATGGACAGTTGTTGGCATGATCATGACCATTGATGAATACACGAATATCTTTGGCCCGTAGTGCATGGATAATTTGTGGTTATGATACTAATGAATATCCTTGGCCGTAGTGCAGGGATGATGTGGATTATTTATTAAGCTGAGTCCCAACGATAAAAGTGATGAAAAACCTTTTAAATCATAAAAGATAGTAGATTTTATTCTCTACTTAACTCTTTTAATGGATTGCTTGTTCCACTGCAGTTAAACTTGGTGGTTATTATATTGTATCAGTTTAACACTGTTGAAGGCTAATGATAATTTATTCTGCATTATCTTAGTCATAATATTTCTTACTGGGTTAGTTGAGCTCATCTTTTTTTTTACTTTCATTGTTCTCTCAAGGAAATGAGAACGTAGCAGGGACTAGTCGGGGAACGGTGTGATGGTCCAGAGGATAGCATTAGTAGTCCTCACTATTCTATGAAATAGTGTGTTAATAAATGTATTAAGGACTTACTTTGAGTTTGAATACTGCCTAGTAGACAATGTTTGTATTAAAACTCACAGCTCATGTTGTATATTTAAGATTGTATTTGTATGTTGTACCATGTATTTGACGACTCAGAATAGGTGATGTATACCTATTTCGGGGGCGTCACAGTTGGTATCAAAGCTTAGGGATATGATCCCTGGCTAAGATGTGAGACAAGAACTAGGAGGGGAGAGACGGGGAATTCCTTCGCTAGTATGACTTACTTAAGTTTATTTGGTATTTAATTGGTCGGTCAGAGTATAGGGGTAATATGTGATATGTTAATTAACCCTTGTTTTGTGGGCGATTTGAAAATGACATCCGAGAATGTTGAGAACATCGATGGAGCATGAGAGACCGTTGAGTCTCCACAGATTAATAATTAGGATAATGTGCATCAGGAAGGCGACAATCCTCAGGCAAACAACAACATTGACCAAACGATGAACGATGGAATGTTCAGAGGCTTTTTGCAATTCATGCAACATCAGGAAAGAGCGACTCCTGTCCAAAATACAGGTGGAAACATTGGCAACTCTCGGACGGTCACCGCCAAACAGTTCAAGGAGCTGGGACCACCGGTGTAAGACCCCGAAATTTTTTTAAATAAAAAGGAATTTCCTTTATTTATTATTTTGAAATAGTAAGGGTTGATTTGATTAATGTGGATAGTTAAGGGTAAAATACGCAAATATTTCAAAATAAGCAAGTGGTTATAAAATATTCATTGTTGTCGGGGAATATTTGTTTGGTCGTGGAATATTAAATCGCTTGTGGGAATATTAAATGCACCTATGAACAAAACCATGTGTGGGCCCCATAACGGAAAGCGATTGGATGAAGAAAGCGACAAATATAAGTTGGTTAAAAATAAGCAGTAGTTGTTATTCAAGTTAAGGCGTTGGAATACCCGGTGGTTAAAATCTGATGTCTGGCGTGGTTGCACAAAGTAGCTTTACACGGTATTACGCAGTATTGCATCAATTATTGATCCTTACGTGAAGAAGGCACTACTCAATAATTGTTACAAGTAAATTCTTATTCAAAGATATTTTATTGATTCAATAATTCTTTGCGTTGATATTTTATATTATTGTTGTTCAATAATTGTCTTTGCACATTATCTCTATGATCGGATCAATAATTCATATTATTTAAATAATATTATTAGATAGCATTATTGGCAATGTCTAGAAAGTTACATCGAGGAGAGGTTTGGTCACCTAATCAATTGCCAAGAAGGAGAAATCCTTATTGGAAAGCCCCTCTTTCTGAGAGCGGCTGGTTGTCATAATTGTGATTACGTAATATTATTTGTGAATAATTAATTATTGATATGATAAGAAAATATTTATAAGCGATGGATTTATTTTATGTGGTTATAATTGAATGATTTAATGTTGAGGTGTTTTATCGAGTAATTTTTGTCGGAATGGAGGTATTAAAAATCAAATCGGTATTTTTACGATGTATTGCGTGAGTTATAATTTTTAATCAAATAGTTGGATCGTTGTAATTTTGGATATGTTATACATACATAAGTTGAGTATATGTCCACAAATTTTGAACCGTTAAAAATGAGCGAATGATTTGTTATGAATTTTAAGAGGTGGTGATTCGAAATTAGGGTTATAATTGATTTTGGTGGAAAATTCTAGAATTGAGTGGGCCCCACTTGTGGTTGGTGAAAAATGTGCTGAATTTTATTTCAAATGTGGTGGGTGGCAATAGTAGCGAGTAAAGCCATCGAGTAGCAGTCAAGTCCGCTTGGTGGGCTAACATTTTCCTATAAATAGAGGGCTAAGTTAGAATTGAAAATCACACACGAAACAAAGTTTTCTCTCTTCTCTCTCTATATTATTGAGCGTATTTTGTGAGTATTTAGAAACTTTGAGAGTTCTTTATTCAATTACAAGTTTTATTCAAAGATCACTTGAGCCTTTCCTTCCGAAATCTTGATTCTTTGAGGTAAGGGATATTATTTTTTTTTTCGTAATGATATTATTTCTTCAATATCATTATCTTTGAAATGTTGATCTGAAGTTTTTATCAAATTTGGAACTTTTTCATGTCGGGGTTACTATTCATGAGTTACTTATTCACGAGTTACTATTCACGAGTTACTATTCACGAAAGTACTATTCACGTAAGCGTGAAAATGTTTTTTTTGTGGAATTTCTATCTTTTGGTGTGAGTTACTTATTCACGTATACTCAAGACTATTCACGATATCTGACACTATTCACGAAAAATAAAATTTCTTCTTTTCGTCCAAAATATCTATTACGGATACTAGCTTTGATTGTATCCATGTTTTGATCATTCTTGAATTTTACACCACTATGATTATTTTTGAGGTATTGTTGGACATGGATAAAACAAAGTACGAATCCTTAATCCTTAATCCTTGTCATTTTGTTTCTTTGGATTCGTTCTTTAAAAAATATTTTCATCATCCTCGGTCTTAAATGATGATATTATTGAATATCTTTGGCCAGTGATGCAAAAGATGAATGATTTGAAGAATATCTTTGGCCTGTAGTGCAAAGATGAGCAGTGTTTAAATGAACATGACTAAGTGATGAATATCTTTGGCTGTAGAGCAAAAGATGAGCAGTGTTGAGATGAACATGACCGACTAATGAATATCTTTGGCACAGTAGCAAAAGATGAATGTTTGATTTGAGATGAATATTGATTGATGTTACTGAGGATAAAATATTGATGAGGGATTGTTAAATTCATAGATTATAGTAGATTTCATTCTCTACGTAACTCTTCTATGAATTATTATTTCATTGCTAATATTGATCCGAAACTTGTTGCATTATGATTCTATTAAATTTTTCCTGTTGAAGACTAACGATAATTTGTTGTATATTATCTTAGTCATAATATTCTTCTTGAGCTAGTTGAGCTCACCCTTTTCCTTTTGTTCCATTCTTCTCGGGAGGAGAGAATATAGCGAAATCTAGTCGGGTATGGAATGAAGGTTTTAGAAAGGATTGTTTAGTAGTCCTCACCATTTTTGTAAAATAATGTATCAATAAATGTGATGAGGATTTATTTGAGTATAGATATTGTCTAGAAGATAATATTTGTATTTAAACTCACAGTTTTACTATTGTAGTAATAAAGTTGTAGTTGTTTCTGTACCATGTATTGACAACTCAGAATAGGTGATGTATACCTATTTTGGGGGCGTCACAACCGGAGTTTTTTGGAGAGACAAAACCACTTAAGGCAGAGACGTGGATAAAGCAGATCTGCAAGATATTTAATGTCTTGGGATGCTCCGAGGAGCAAAAGGTTCCTTTGCCACCTTCTTATGTGTCATGAAAGCGAGGATTCTTGGTGGGAATCTGTAAAGTGTACTCAACCTGCCGCACTGAAGATGACTTGGGAGAAGTTCTAAGAATTGTTCAACGACAAGTACTTTCTCGAAAGTATTCGTCACAAGAAAGAGGTAAAGTTCATCAAGCTGGAGCAAAATAACATGACTGTGTCGCAGTACGAAGCCAAGTTTGTCGAGTTGTCCCGGTTTGCGTCCCATTTGGTTGATAATGAGGAGAGAATGATGCGAATGTTTTTAAGAGGTTTGAAACCCGAGATACGTCAATATCTTATCTCTCATAAACTGTGTTTGGAGCGCGATAATGAGTCAACCTAACCAAAAGAGAGCGTTTGTCGTGACCACCCAGAAAGCAAGGAACCCGAACGAGGTCATCACGGGTAAGCTTATCATAAACTCTAGCGAAGTATATACCTTATTTGATACCGGTTCTACCCATTCTTTTATTTCTCCTACTTGCGCTCAACGTTTAAATTTGACTCCAGAGAAATTAGACTTTGACTTTTCTGTTGAAACTCCGTTGGGAGAAACCTTCATTACATCCACTGTTTATAAGTCTTATTTGGTTCAAATCGTTACCCTCACATTACCTGTCGATCTTATTTCATTGAAAATACTTGCATTTGACGTAATTCTAGGGATTGATTGGTTAACTACTCATCATGCAAAAATTGATTGTTTTCGTAAGGTTATTTGCTTTCATATTTCTAACCAACCTATTATGCCAATTCAAGTAACCAAACCATTAAAATAAATCACTGTCATCTCAAGCCATAAAGCTATTCGTTTATTGAAAAACGAATGTCAAGATTTCTTAGCTCATGTCACGGATTTAAACAAAAATACGTCAATTTTAAATGATATCTCTATTGTTAATAAATTTCCTGACGTATTCCCTGAAGAACTTCCTGGCCTACCCCCAGAGCGTGAAATTGAATTTTGTATCGACCTTGAACCCGATACAAAACCTATTTCCAAAGCCCCATATCAAATGGATCCTATTGAACTTCAGGAGTTAAAGACCCAACTGTAGGAATTGTTAGACATTGGCTTTATTCGTCCTAGTACTTCTTCTTGGGGTGCTCCTGTTCTATTCATGAAGAAGAAAGATGGGAGTATGCGACTTTGTATTGATTATTGGGAATTAAATCATGTCACCATCAAAAATAGGTACCCATTGCCACATATTGATGACTTGTTTGACCAGTTGTAAGGCGCTAAATTCTTTTCAAAAATTAATCTTCGTTTCGGATATCACCAATTGAAGATTAGAACCGATGAAATTCTAAAGACGACTTTCAGAACTCAGTACGGGCATTATGAATTCCTAGTCATTTCTTTTGGATTGACTAATGCTCCTGCTGCCTTCATGGACATGATGAACCGAGTATTCAAGGAATATTTGGATCACTTTGTGGTCGTCTTTATTGATGACATCCTTATTTATTCCAAAAGCCGTGAAGATCATGAGCAACACTTGAGGCTGATACTCCAAAAGCTTCGTGAAAACAAGCTTTATGCCAAGTTGAAGAAATGCGAGTTCTAGCTGGAGGAAGTAGCATTCCTTGGGCACGTAGTATCAAGTCATGGAATATCTGTTGACCCAGCAAAGATTGAAGCTATTCAAAGGTCGGGAGCAACCTAAATCGATGGATCAAGTACGTAGCTTTCTCGGTTTAGGTTGGTTATTATCGGAGATTCATGGAAGGATTTTCTCGAATCGCTACTCCACTAACTCGGTGACTTGAAAGATACAAAATTAATTTGGAGCGAGGAATGTGAGAAGAGTTTTCAAGAACTCAAGAGGAGACTCATTTCAGCACTTGTTCTGACAATACCATCTGGCTCGGAGGGATTTGTCATCTACAGTGATGCTTCAGGCAAAGGTTTAGGATGCGTTCTCATGCAACATGGGAAAGTCATAGCCTATGCCTCTCGGCAACTCAAAGAATATGAGAGGAATTATCCTACTCATGATCTAGAGTTGACAGCTGTTGTCTTTGCACTTAAAATTTGGAGGCATTACTTGTATGGGGAGAAAGTGGAGATCTTTACGGATCATAGAAGCCTCAAATATTTCTACACTCAAAAGGAACTCAACATGCGACAACGACGTTGGCTTGAATTGTTAAAAGATTATAATCATACCATCCAATACCACCCTGGAAAAGTGAACGTGGTAGCTGATGCATTGAGTAGAAGATCATATGCGAGTATGAGTGCAATATTGTCAACGCAAAGGCCCATTTTGTATGACTTGCAAAGGATGGAGATAGAGATAAAGACTCCAGGGACCCACGTGATGATGGCGAATATATGAGTAGAACTGACTTTAATCGATAAAGTTAAATTTTCGAGCTACGAGACACGGAGCCGATGCATTATAAGGAAGAAAGTGCAAGAAGGTGCTATGCAGGAAGCAAGAATCGATGAAGAAGGAATAATTCGAGTCAACTCCAGACTTTGTGTTCCTAACAACCTTGATTTAAAGTATAAAATCATGATGGAGGCGCACAACACACCGTTTGCAATTCATCCTGGAAGTACCAAAATGTATCATGATCTTCGATATATATTTTGGTGGAACAATATGAAGAGAGAGATAGCGGAATTCATTTCAAGGTGTTTAACTTGTCAACGAGTCAAGGCGGAGCATCAAGTACCTAAGGGTCCATTGCAACCACTTGAAATTCTAGAATGGAAGTGGGAGCACATTACCATGGATTTCGTTACTGGTCTTCCCAAGGTTTCTCAAGGCATAGATGCAATTTGGGTCATTGTTGATAGATTGACCAAGTTTGATCATTTCTTACCTATACAAGAAACTTATACACTTGAACGTCTTGCTCGTATGTACATAAACGAGGTTGTAAGATTGCCTGGTATGCCAGTATCCATAGTTTCTGATCGAGACCCAATATTCACTTCACGATTTTGGGTTAGTTTGCAAAAAGCTACGGGCACGGATTTACAATTTAGCTCGGCATATCATCCTTAGACGGACGGACAATCAGAGAGGACTATTCAAACTCTTGAATATTTATTAAGACTCTGTGTCCTTGACTTCAAGGGAAGTTGGGACAAGTTCTTACCATTGGTGGAGTTTTCCTACAACAACAGTTATCAAGCAAGTATTGGCATGACTCCATTAGAAGCGTTGTATGGAAGAAAGTGTCGTTCTCCAGTATGCTGGGATGAGGTGGGTGAAGTAACGTTGTTGGGACCGGAGTTGGTACGTATGACTACGGAAAAGATTCAAACGATCCGACAACGTATAAAAACCTCACAAGATCGACAAAAGAGTTATGCTGATCTTCATCGAAAGAACGAGGAATTCGATATTGGAGATCATGTGTTGTTACGTGTTGCTCCATGGAAAGAAGTTACAAGATTTGGAAAGAGAGTAGCACACAGTATTGATTATTGATGCTTACGTGAGAAGTCACTCAGTTTTGTTCAATTATTGCTACAGTAATTGCTGCATAGTATCTCACGTTATTTGATTCAATTATTGTCAATATTTTGTATATTATTAAATAAATAATTGAGATAACAAAGTTATTAATATTATTATTTGCAATATTAACGATGTCTAGAAGTTCTGCCAAGAAGAGGTTTGGTCACCTAATTGCGCGCCAATAAGGAGAAATCCTTATTGGAAAGCTCCCTCTTTCCTGGGAACGACTTGGTCGATTAATATTGTGAATTATAATAATGATAATAAATATTGTTAAAAATATTGAGAGGATTTTTTTATGAAGTATTTGATGTAATTTTTGCGTATTATTTGGATTCCCACTTACCCATTTTTCAAAATAGTCAGGAGTAAGTTATCTCAGTTTTTGTTTTATATATATATATATATATATGATGAAAGTGACTTTGGGGTTGGGGAATTGATGTAGGACACTGGGGGATAAAATCAAGTGGTGTATATATAATATTGATATATATAAATTGAAAGCATGTGTTTATATATATATATATATTATATTTTATTTTTTTATTTTGTTTTTATTGGATGGTTGATTGAAAATTTGCATCCGTGATTCTCAAAGTTTTCATCCGTGAGTTACGCATCTATTGCATCAGTGATTTTTCCTTGCACAGTGCCCTTCAATTCTCCCATAAATAGGATGCTTAGTTAGAATTGAAAACACACCAGAAATTCAGAGAATTCTTCTTCTATAATCTTGAGCGTATTTTCTTTAGAGTTTTAAGAAGCTTTGAGTGTAGTTAAGTTTTCTTCAAGAATATCCTCGCCCTACCAGTCGGAATACTCTTCTTTTACGGTAAGGGGTATTATTTCTTTCGTATTCATGAAGAGAACTTCTATTATTCCATTCTTTACTATTACATTGGAATAACTTTGTATCATGGACTACCACTATACTTGGTGAAATTTTTACATTATTCCATTCTTTATTATTATGTTGGAATAACCTGTCTATGTGAAGTTCCGCATACATGGTGAAATTCTTTTGTTATTCCATTCTTTATTATTTTGTAGGAACATCACATGCATGCGTTACGCTTTGACGGTTCCGATTATTTATTATTCTCATTGGAACATCCGCTCGGTGTAATTTCACCGACACGGTTCCGTTATTTTTATTATTCATTGGAATATCACATGCGTGCGCTTACGCTTTGACACGGGTTCTCATTATTTATTATTACATTGGAATAACTCATGCATGCGGTCTATCGCATGTGCTCGGTGATTTCTTTTGTTATTCCATTCTTTATTATACTCAGTTGGTTAAAGTTTTGGCTTTTATACTCCATGAAATTAGTGGAATATCCATGATATTTGCGCTTCATCCAGTATCTTTTCATGAAAATATTCTTCTGAGCATTCTTGAATTTTACTCCACAAAGCAGTATTAAGTTGACAATTTGAACGTTATTGGTTCCTGGATAAATTAATTCTTGAACTTGTTTTATTGAATTCTTATATCATTGTCATCATCCTCATGTTTATATTTTGTTGAAAGTCATTTGTGGCTTTGTAGTGCATAGATGGACTTGGTATGATTATGACCGAGGATTATTCGGATTGTAATCACGTACCGTAATGTTACAAATGATGTGGTAAAAGTCCTCATTGGCCCGTAGTGCATTGATGGACAGTTGTTGGCATGATCATGACCATTGATGAATACACGAATATCTTTGGCTCGTAGTGCATGGATAATTTGTGGTTGTGATACTAATGAATATCCTTGGCCATAGTGCGGGGATGATGTGGATTATTTATTGTCGAGTCCCGGTGATAAAAGTGATGAAAACCTTTAAATCATAAAAGATAGTAGATTTTATTCTCTACTTGACTCTTTTAATGAATTGCTTGTTCCACTGCAATTAAACTTGATGGTTGTTATATTGTATCAGTTTAACACTGTTGAAGGCTAACGATAATTTATTCTGCATTATCTTAGTCATAATATTTCTTACTGGGCTAGTTGAGCTCACCCTTTTTTTTACTTTCATTGTTCTCTTCAGGAAATGAGAACGTAGCAGGGACTAGTCGGGGAACGTAGTGACGGTCCAGAGGATAGCATTAGTAGTCCTCACTATTCTATGAAATATTGTGTTAATAAATGTATTGAGGACTTACTTTAAGTTTGAATACTGTCTAGTAGACAATGTTTGTATTAAAACTCACAGCTCATGTTGTATATTTAAGATTGTATTTATATGTTATACCATGTATTTGACGACTCAGAATAGGTGACGTATACCTATTTTGGGGGCGTCACAATACTTATATCTCAAAATCATATATATTTATATATATTATGATTCATCTTAAAATGTTAAGTGTGAATATATAAAAACTCACCCTTCAATACTCACTACAAGAAAAAGTCATAATTCTGACGGAATTTTCCCTCGAACATAAGACTATTCCGTCGAAACTAGCTTATGTCCGACAGAATAGTCTGTCGAAAATTCGGTCGTATAAATACACGTCAGAGATAAACTCCGTCGTAAATTCTGTCGAACTTATGTTATCTTCGACTGACATATTTCTGACGAATTTCCGTCAGATATATCCTATCTTTGATGAAATTATTACGAAGGACCACTTCCGTCGAGGATAACACCACCGACGAAATTTTCTCTCGGTTATAAGTTATCTTCGACAAAAAAATAAATTGCACGAAATATATTTAGCCTCTATTCTCGACGGAATATTCCCTCGAAAATATGGTATTTCCGACGGAAAAATAAAAAATAAAAAATTATTTAGAAATTAATCTGGGCTTATAAATCCGACAAAATATCAGTCAGAAATAGCTTATTCCGTCGAAATTAAGGAATTTTTTTAAAAATAAATTTTCTAAAAATGCAATTTCTAGGTATTTAAACCCATTTATGTACCTGTAACCTATTTTATCCCAATACAGACAAATAATAATATATTTTACATTCAAATATTTAACGTAGTACTAAAAACCTGTACCAAGTCGTAACAACAACGTAATCGACTAACTAATAACAAATAACATCAACAACGATAACAAATATAAGCTAATGTATCATCACATCAACAACGATATTTACAATTGTTCTACAAATAAATGAAAGGCAGCAACTGTATCATTTGGCACTTGCTTAGCATTTCTTGAAGAAGGCTCATTTTCAGCCTAGTCAATATTAGTAGGACCATAAGCATCGACCAACATCTCTACAGGATCATAGTTTTCGGCTTATGAATCCTGTAGAATTGGTTATTCCACAGTACTGTCGATCACTTCTCTAAGCTCAGTTGATTCCCCGTGATGAGTCCATACGAAATACCCATCCACAAATCCACGGGAAAATAAGTCGAATTTAATCTCGTCGACTTTCTTCCAGATCAGGTTTTTACACTTGACACACGGGCATAGCATCTTCCCGTTCGGATCATCAACATGTTCTATTGCTTTATTCAAGAAATCTGATACCCCATCACGATAAGCTGAGACTAATCCCCTCCCATCATTGGGTATCCTACGGTACATCCAACTTCGGTCGGCTGACATTTTTAACTACACAAAAGATGCATTCAGTACAGAGATATTCATGCATGAATTAGATTTACCTAGTATCTCCACTCTATAGGACATGGGTAAGGCTTCTAACCCATTCTTGGATGCGTCTCATCACTAGTACCAACACGTTGAGTACGTTTCATGAGTTTCAAGAAAATTTCGGCAGCACCACCCCATGGTCTCCAAGCACACGAAATATACTAAGATAACTTAATCTAAGTATGCACTCGAAGAACATATAGATATAACAGTCGAAAAATTCTCAAAACAACAAAAACGTACCGTTTCGTATTGGCACCAGACTAAGTGAGAGACATAACCTCCAGTAACAGTCCCAAACTAGGGACTGTTCGACATTCACTCCTACTGAGTGAATGTCAAACGGGTTTCTAAGTTCCAAAGTATAGTATATATATTATTGAGTGTATTGAAGATTAAAGAGAGAGTATTATTGAGTTTATTAAAAATTGTGTCAAACTAAGCAAATGCTACTTAGTTTATTTTGCCAATGAAAAACTAAGTGCTACTTAGTTTATAAGAATTGTTATTTAGAATATATGGAGACTACTGTTCGACATTCACTCATACCTGTCAAACAAGTTTCTAAGTTTCATATTATAAATACATATATATATATATATATATATATATATATATATATATATATATATATACACACACACACACACACACACACATATATAGTACTTATTGAGTTTATTGAATATTGCGATAAACTAAACAAATGCTACTCTTAGTTTATTTTGTTAATGAAAAACTAAGTAAGTGCTACTTAGTTTATAAGAACATTATTTGGAATATATATGGAGACTACTATTAAATTATTTTATTTTACTTTATAAAATTTAATTGTATTTATTATTATATTATAATAGCTTATTTTATTTTGTACTATAATATATAATATAATTTTGATTATTTTATTAAATTAAATTAAAATTTTAATTTAATTTAATTTAAATTATTTTAATTCAATTCAATTCAATTTATTTTATTTTTTTATTTGTTTATTAAGTTTTATTGTATTATATTTTATTTATATTATATTATATATTTTTAAATATTTTTATTAAATTTAATTTATTTATTAAATTAAATCAAATTTGTTTTATTTTATTCAATTTAATTTAATTTATTATTTTATTTTATTTTGTACTATAATATATAATATATATTTTTGATTATTTTATTAAATTAAATTAAATTAAATTCATTTTGTTTTATTTTATTTATTTTATTAAATTGGATTAAATTTATTATTATGTTTTAATTTATTTAAATTTATTTTGTATTATATTATATAATTTTTAATTTTTTATTAAATTTAATTAAATTCTTTAAATTAAATTTATTTTAAATTTAATTTAATTTAAATTATTTTAGTTAAATTAAATTAAATTTTTTTTATTTTATTTTATTTTTTTTATTTTAATTTTTTTTTTATTAAATTTAATTTATTTATTAAATTAAATCAAATTTTTTGTTTTATTCAATTCAATTTAATTTATTATTTTATTTTATTTTGTATTACATTATATTATCTAATTTTTAAAATTAATTTTATTTAATAAACTAAATTAAATTAAATTTATTTCATTTTATTTTAGTATTAAAAAAACTAAGTTAATGCTACTTAGTTTATATTTTAATATTGGAAAATTAATTACTAATAGAATACATGCAGGGCCCATAAATCTTGTAAATTAATAATTCTGACAAAAATACCATCGAGAATTCAGTCAGAAATAACAAATATACCAAATCCATATACACAGTATCAAATAGTTTAGTCATGAACAGTCCCAAAATCAGTGGCAAGTTTAATAAGGAAAACCCAAAATCAGTGGCAAAATAAATGAATATTTTGATGTTTAGTCCCAATTGAGTCATGAATTAGCATACACTATCAATAAAAATCAGTGGCTGTAATCCAAAAACACAATAACAGTCCCAAATTAATTGATATATACCAAATAACAATAATAATCCCAATTTAATTGATATATACCAAATAAGGCAGAAATTAGGAAATTATTCCAACATGGCAAAAATTAGGGTAGAAAAATTTGAATGTTGAACAATTAGGGCAGAATTATTCCAAGCAGGGAGGCCGGTGATAGGTGGCGGTGGCGTGGTGGAGGTGGTTGTGGATGGGGGGTGAGGCTACTAGTGGGAGAGGCGGGGTGGGGGTACCGGTGTGATGGGAGAGAAGGGGGTGGGGGGCTATCTGGGGGAGGAGGCCTGGGGGCCAGAAGCAGGGGGGGGGGGGGGGGGGGGGGGGATTCACAGGTGGGGAGGGGGAAGGGGGTGGGCGGATGAGAGAGAGAATATTAAAAATAAAAAAGGAGGCATTGGGAGAAGAAGACGTCTGATTTAGGTTTTTTTCATTATTTCCGACGGAATGTCCATCAGAAATAATTCCCTCGTAATTATCTTAACCTCGACAGAATATTCCCTCGGAAATAACGTTAGTCTTTCAAAATTAGTTTTCGCGCTGGCGGAAAAGTTGGCGCCACTGAGGGGATGTTATTTCCGACGAAATTTTGTCGGTACTATAGTAGTTTCGAGGGAATTATATTCGACGAATGATTCCATCAGAAATAAGATACTTTCGACTGAATCTACTTCGTCAAGGATAAGTCCGTCGGAAATAGTCGATTTTCTTGTAGTGACTCAAGTCATTCTTCTATATCTTCGTATTTTTATTCCAACAACTAAATGTAATACATGACAATCTGGATTCCCAAACAATATACTATATTCACAACATACACTACCTTTCAGATAATACATCCAACACATAATTTGACTTTACAATAGTATATGTAAAGCTAAAAACTTAGTTTTAAAATGAATATCAGCTATTCAGAAGCTCCATGTTATTATAACTTGCTTTATTTAAAATTTTAGTACAATAAATAATTCCGTCAGGTTTTACATTCAATTAAGGATCTCGTTTTCTAAACGCCTCAGCTATTTATTGTTATTGTCATTTGACAATTCTTCCTTTAATCTGTAAATAAGATATTTACAAGTATGAGCGCGACGACTCAGTACAGTTTCTACATTTCATGCTCCACGTTACATACATGTTATGCATTTTAGTCATGCGACATATTCTTCATGCTATATATTTTATACATGCATCACAAATCTTATGCAAAACATCTAAATTTGTATCAAACATTGCATAATATGTGTTTTTAATTGTATGCATCATACATTTTCATGTTGTAAATTTACAGAATTTCAAGTTCCACACATAACATGTATAATCACATAGTAGCACAACGTGCACACTTTAATCATGCTCGCAGAAAATTCACATAATACATAAAGATTGACACAGGTGAGTAATTAATTCATCATTATGTTCAAACAAGTCAACAAGTTATCGAAAGAACTTGCCCGTGATTAGTTAATTCTGTTTATGTTCATGCTCGACATTCATACGCCCAAAGAAACTTTTCTCATCGGTTAATCTTCCTTGTACTTAACCATTAATTATATAATCTATATATTATAAATTGGTTATAACACATTAACAATCTCATTCGAGACTTACATTATCTGGATTAGTTTATATTTCTTTAATTTCCTATGTTCAATGTGTCATACCTTTTATAGGCCAATTAAACACATTCCAATTCATTCTATACAAAACTTAATATAAGTTTCTGTGACGCCCCCAAATCTAGGTATCTTTCAACCCTAGATATGGTGCTACACGGTGCTATTAACTACACATACATTCAATGAACACATCATTTTTATGCATATATTTACTAATTATTACATCATAATAAATCCATTCCCAAATTCTTAATAACCATTACATTCTTTGTTTGTCATAATATCTTTCATTACAAAAATAATACTAATCTATTACAGGATAATCTATTTATCCATCTTAATTAGCCTTTCCCTTATCCTTACCAGATCCTTCAATCCGTTCATTCTTAGCTGCAATCATATAATTCAAGCAAGGAATGAGCATTAACAATCTCAGCAAGTTTAACATTTATATTGCAACAACAAAATCAAGAATCTGTCAGGAATAAGCATGTGAATGATATTCCTATTTACATATGATTTGATTATGATATATATATATATATATATATATATATATATATATATATATATATATGAATGAATATGCAAGTATGCTTGCATTAAGAAAAGCTATAAAGTCCTTTGATAGATAATAGAAACATATGTACAAGGACTTAGAATGAATTGATCAAATGTGTTAGGTTGATCCTACATAAGCAAAACAGCTTTGTAAAGTCCTTAAAAAGAAATGATGCACAAGGACTATAAATATAGTAAGATCAAGCATGTTAGGTTGATCTTATGATGTAATAGATAGTTTGATCGATCGTTGAGCACGCACTGTAAATCGTAGTCCGCCGGAGAGTCAAGGAAAACTCGAGAGCTATCGAGGCAGAATCGTAGTCTGCAAGATAGTAGATCTCGGAGTTCGTAGACTTCCAGGAGAGACGAGGAAGGATCGTAGTGTGTCGAAGAGAACTTCCTCAGGGCCGTAGTCTGCTGAGACAGTCATGTTCAGAATCGTGAGACGACGCCTCTGGCCGTAGAGCATCTGCCAAAGCCAGTCAAGAATCGTAGACTACACTCGGAGTCATAGAGTCTACTAACGGCCAAGTAAAGGATCGTAGACTGCACTCAGAATCGTAGAGTCTACTGATCATATCAAAGGCAGAAAACGTAGTCGAGCAAAATCAGATGAAGACAACAAGCACAACGATAGAAATCGTAGTGTCAAGATCTGATCTCAGAGTTGTAGTGTCTGCACAGCCACAGCTGAATCGTAGAGTGCAGAACTAAGACCTCAACAGATATGCTCACAACACCAAGGCAGAATCGTAGAGCTAATACGACTCTCAACAAATGAGCACTCTCTGAATATCCAAAGGAATGAAGCCTCTGGTTGATACTGTAAAGATACATCTCACCTAAAGGAAACTAGAGAGCACTCAACGAATGGCATGCAAGCTAACAGAAGACCTAAGCACCAACCCAATCAACATCAAGATTGAGTTATGAAGCCATTCGAGATGAAGTCTTCCATAAGGAGATCAGAAGAAGACTTCTGTAACTGACTAAGGAAAGTCAGCAAGTGCAGTTGCTGTCGAGAAGAAAGATGACAACGATCTTGGAAATAATCAAGATCGCAGTGTTTGCCAAACTAAGAAGGAACTGATGGAGTACACACTGAGATACTGGTCAGCCTCTGAATAACAAGGCTAATGTGATTAAGCATTGGGTCAGTCCATTGATGATAAGTGAATGGGAGATCACAACGAGAAAGCGAGCCGGACACACCACAAATCTGAAGTGTCTTGTTATTCAGAAGGGGCCAAAGTAAGGAATCAAGCCATCAGTATCTAAGAATAGTCAAGGCAAACAGAAGTTTTGAAGCACTGCACAACAGTAGAAAGAGGTGTTTTACGTCATAGTTCAAGTGAACACTCTTTCTGATCGTAGTGTTAACTCTATATGTCAATACGACACTACGATCAGGTCTAAAGAAAAGTGTATTAGAAAATCGTAGAGTTCGAACAACTGAGGATTGAAGCATTGGCAACGGCTCAATCTGAAGAATGGCATTCGGACAAAAGCTTATTGAGAGCATCGTTGCAAGGACAACCTCTGATCGAGAAATCAGAAGGGTGAAATAAAGTCGTCGACCTGCCCAAGATATCAAAGTGACATATCTGACAGGGTAGGTGAAACGATGAACCGCAATTGTCGGAAAGTCGAGAAAAAGATGTCATGTCACATCTGCAGTCTGCACCAAATAACTCGAGATCTGCGAGGCAATTTGAATAGCTTTCAACGGCTACTTTCCAATGGGAAGATTGGGAAGTAGTATAAATCAACAGAGCTTCAAAGATCAAGAGTTGCTGATGATCGTGAAGTTGCAGAATCGTTGAGTTGGTGAATGCTATTATTGACTCTATGAGTTCCACCAAAGATCAATAGAACAAGTCTCAGTGACAGTGAGACTACCAAGGTGGAAGTGAAGCAGATTTGAAGAAGGACTCAAACAGATCGAAGCTTCACTCAACAAAGATGAGAATGCCACTAAAGATGGAAGCCAAGCTGAGAGCCGAGAAGGCCAAGAAGATAACATTCAGAAAAGTGGCTGAGTACAAAGAAGAACAAGAGAGCCACTCTACAAATCAGCATGAACAAATAGCTAAAACTGAACAAGTGCAAAACCATATCTGCAAAGTATTCAAGAAAGGTTCAGGGGTTGCTAAGTGCCAGCCAAAGTCTACCAAAAACACAGAGACTTAGCAAACCCAAATGGTGTGATGTCAGAAAAGCGATACCGGATGAAGATGAAGCGAAAAAGAGTGACGATTTGCACCAAAGAAGATGTGGTCCGGACTCAAGTAGAATGCACAGAGGACCACACCAAGCTGCTAAGTACAAAAGATGTTCAGAGCTTAATGACATCTTAGCAGCTCAGCACCAACTCCAACAAATAAACAAACAACTCAACAACAAGATGCTAAGGCCTGAGGGGTCCTTGTCCGGAGGGACTAAATGAGATTCCAAGCTTCTTTGGGCTTGAAGAGTTCTAGGGAACTAGAGAAGTTCAAAAGACTCTTGGCCTTGAAGAGTTCTTAGTGAACTGAAGTCCCAAGGTGGCGGCCTTGAAGGAATCTTAGTGATTGGTCTTGCCCCTTCCTTAGTGGAAATCTTGCTAGTTGAAAGCAGAAGAGTGGATTAGGAGCTTGAGTCTCTGAACCACTTAAAACCCCTTGTGTCTTTTACTTTATGTCATTTACATTCTGTACGTTAACTGGTATAACTGCTATGTATGTGTTAACTGCTTACTACTAAATTAACTCTACGAACAATGTATGATTAATTATGAATATATCAATGAAGGGGATCTTTTACTTATTCCGCTATGCTTGAAAATATTCTTATATTTGTCATATGCTACTTAATGAGCAATACAACTTAAAAGAGGAAAAGTATTTGAAATTCAAAGGAACTATTCAACCCCCCCCCCCCCTTCTAGATCTATTGTGCCTACTGGGAACTAACAATTGGTATCAGAGCAAGTTTTCATGCTATATTCGAAAGCTAATCGCTTTGAGTCTGATCCTAGGCACAAACATTGTTCTAAACTTAGTTTAATAGTAAGTCACTTATAATATGCAGATTAGCTCACACGTTGGTAATATTGTGTACAGGCAAAAGTGCATATACACCTGAAGCTGCTCAGATTGGTCCATATTCTTGATTACCATATCAACAAGACCAATCCCTGCTCACAGTCAATTTTGCAGTCTGAAGACCAGGCTAGAAAGCTCAGGAGACATCAATAGAAAAGAATCAAACATCCACCAGCCTGAAAAGATGAAAAGGTCAAACATGCTAAGCAATGCTTATCCAGAGAAGAAAGAAGAACTTCTCAAACATATGTCTGGCCAACCTGCAGCTGGATGTAAACCTTGTGAACTCAAGGATATCAAAGGACTAAAGATGCTGATATTCTCTTAGCTTGCATCTTCAAGACCATGACTGATTGATTGAAGGTCAATTGGAGCAGCTAGTTATCAGGAGAAATTGAGAAACTATGCACATCAATGCCTAAACTCAGTATATCTTAGATAAATGACTGTTAAGAAACTAACAATAAAAAGGTACGGTTTCTCACTTATATAAATATATACATCATGATTGCATCCCTTATGAACTATAACAACATTCTTTCAAGGAATTATAATCTACCTAAAAAGGTGAAGAGAGAAAGTACACTGAGGGTGGAAACTCAAACGCCTATAAACTTTCTCTCCATCCAAGTTTTAGGTTGAAGATGACATCTTGAAAGAAATCTGAAATGGGTCATAATAGCATCACAGGTTAAAATAATTTTATGTGAAGTAATCTTTGCTGATGGGTTAGTATGTATATACAACCTATGGTCTAAGTGTTTAATAACACACAGAGTATGATCAGTTCTACAAGAGCATCTTGAAGATTCAGTGAACTGATCACCTCCATGAATCAACCAGATACAAATAAATTGTAGAGTTGATTCTCACTCTGTGAACATTTAAACCCTGTGAACACAACCTAGCAAATGATGAAACCATCAAAGAAAAAGAGTGGTTTATTAAAATAGCAAATCTCACACACACTCACCATCATGCATCTCAAAATGTATTATCTAAATTAGCTACATGCATGAATATGACTATTGGTGATCAATATGATGATTATCCAAATATATGAAGAACAGGGGTTTAGAAAACTAACCTAGTAGGACCCATTTAATCATGGGTACCAAAAATAGAAATTTATAACCTGCAGGTATTTGGTCCATCTGACCACACTAAGGAATGCTGAAGCAGAAGACTTCAGGCAAGAAAATTCAACCAGCAGAAGGCTTAAGACTGCTCAGAAATGATTCTGATAAAACTCCTATTTATCAAAGCCTGTCCTGGAAGACTTGCTGAGCTAATCTGAATGAAACTCACATTGTTGCTTATCCTTATAAGGAAGCAAGTTATTCAACCAAAGATGTAAAATGGTCTTAGACGCTCAATCTTTCAAAGCAGGTCATAAGAGAAGATTCCTCACGGAAGCTCACCACAGAGGATCATCGAGCATCAAACATGAGGAACTCATTACGGGAGCAGAACTCCACAAGTACAAACTGTAAAAGAAGACTACGGATGCTTCCTTACGTGCATGAAGAAAAAGAAATCACACCTCACTGAAAAGACAAAGATCAACCGTGGGAAAGCGGTGATCGTCAAGGGAACAAAGAACACTAAAATATTCTATGAAGCGCGTTGTATGACTACATACTGAGTCCCAAAACTTTGTGGCTGATGAACCAAATGAAGATCCATAGTCAGTAGGAACATCTCAAAACGTACTATTGATAACCTTTCAGCCACCCAACTCAAAACCATGGAAAGCCTACGATCAAACATCTGATCGTAGTGGAATAGCAGAAGAACACCACGATTACAGCAAATGCAATTGTCTAAAGTTGGTAGAGGACCTCACCACCAGAAAAGGTCAAATGAGATATCAGTGGAAATCACTTCTAAAGTATTTCATCTGGAAAGTGCCTCAGGGACAAACCTAACCCTTAGCTCACTCTAAGAGGTTGGCCCTTCCTGAGCTACCTTAATCCAGAAGAATTACTTAATCAAGTTCATCTCAAGGACCAAGTCAATCAACGATCGTAAAGTAGAGGTTGAAGAGAACTCCACGATCGTAGTGCAACCTCAGCGATCGTAGAAGCAGACTCGATGATCGTGATCTACCAGAGAGGATACTCTAGCTCATGAGGAGCTCGGAAGAACTGGACAATTGCCCAACCATTCAGATTGCGAGGAGATAAGTTCTAATGCTGGTTGGAAAGATGTTCTGCTAAAGAAAAATGCCCAAGCCTTCATAAAGTACATCAGTGGTTGAGCTATGAAGTTTCAACATGAGGAGAAATGTCAAAACCATCCACTGCATCATCTCTTAAAAGTTAATCGTTGAGTCAACAAAGGAAATCGTAGAGTCCATAGCCGCCCTATCATGCTACTCTACGAACCAGAGAGGTCAATGGTCAATCCACATCAATCAAAAGTCTACTCTTCTAAAAGAGACATCTAACTAAAAAGTTAATGGGGAATTACAGCTTGTTACTTGGCATCGTGCAACCAATGGCTAGTTGACACGTCATAACATATGCACTGTGAGAAAAAACTGCCATAAAGACAAATTCAAAACCTGCAAACAGTTACCAGAACCTATTGAACCTCTCTCCCTCCTTTTTTTTAAAACCTTGAATCCTCTTTGAAGCCAAACCAATCAAACTTCCAGAACCCAAATCACACTCAGCTAAATCTCTTCGAACCACATACCATATACCTTGAACTCCTCAAATGGCATAATGGAAAGTTGTAACATGCATTCAACTCGGCTTTACAAAGTTTGAAAAATCAGCGACAAAGTTCAAGGACATACTTGAACTCGTAAAGGAAGCTGGGTTCTCTGAGTGCCTGGAAGCCAACACTCCAGTTTATACTGAACTAGTGAAGTAGTTCTACTCAAATGCTTCAACGAACTCTGGGCTTCTGACTACTAAGGTAAAATGATCTAGTCTGAAGATAAGAGCATCAGACATCAATCAATGTCTGGGGTTTCCCAATGAAGGTTTGATAAACCTGGATGAAATCAACATTGAAGAAGGCAAGAGACTAATGCGGTACCAAAGAAACCCTAGTCTGAAGGACATGAAGAAAAAGGAGTTTCCAGAGGAATTCGAATTTCTTGCTGAGATAGTGGGAAAATGTATACTGTGCAAAGACACTGCGCATTATGATGTACTCGACCAGCAGTTGAAGATTATGTCCGCTATAGTTCTGAAGAAGCAAATCAACTTTGGAGATATTCTGTTCGATCAAATCTCCAAATGGGTAAAAAGGGCTGAGTTAAAGAAGTCTACAGAAAAACCTCTGACAAAAGTGTTTCATGGAAGATTGTTGAGCATTGTGCTAAAGAAGAAGCTGGGAAACAAAATCAAGGATGATGAGGGAGAACCCTTGAATGTTCACAAAGTAATGTCTCCATAACTGTTTGTATATTGAAAGAAAAACCCAAAGGAGAACAGAAGGCTAACTACAACAGGGGGCAGCAAAAAGAACTCTGCTAAGAAAAGAAAGGTAAAAGAGTTTGAAAGTTCTGAATCTGATGACTCTGTACCAGCAGCAACCACACCAGCAAGGAAGAAATCCAAAAGTGTGAGAAAAACTGAGGCCTCATCAAGAAGTCTCTACACCAAAGATAAGGATGAAGATGGAAAAGTCTCAACTGTAAAGACCACAAAGAGAAGAAGTAACAGAGTACTCATTTTGAAGTTGAAGAAGAGCTGTAAGATGACTCATCTGAATCTCGAAATACAAATGCTCCAACAAGCTCTCATGATGGATCAAAAGATGATGAGGTTGAAAAAGAAATATTTGCCCTGCCAATGATGAACCTCAAGAAAGTTTGTCTGCTGACTCAAAGATCTCAGAGTCTGAAGAAGAAGAAGTATCTGATTCTCCCATAACTGAACCTCCAAGAAGAAGAAGGAGTCACAGATTGATAGCTCAATTTGCCTCCAAAAAGAGAAGTGAGCACTATAATACAGTCATTGAATTAAGTGATGATGAATCTGCATTAGGGGAAGAGAATGCTGAAGATAGGACCAACATTGAAGGAGATGATTCCAAGGAAGACATTGCTGAAGAGGATTCTAAAAATGAAATTCAGCAAGGAGAATCTATTGATGAATCTGATGAAAGGAATCAACAAAACTCAAGCTCAAAAAGGGAAGAGATAGAGAAAGGTTCCGATTCTGTACATCAGGAATCTGAGGAACTAGAATAGTATCCTGTTCTCTCTCTGACCAGAATTTATTGAAGAATTGTAGTGGAAGTCTTGATGAGCCACCGACAGAACCACCTGCAAGATGGATAAATCATGGAAATGAACAACTTCGAGTTGTAAGGATGACTACAGATGAAGTGCTTCATAACTGGAAAAACATGGAATTAGACTGCACAACAAAACTGTATAACTCTGAAGATCTTCTGATGAGATGGTTCTTTCCATGGATGCCTTGGCTAAAAGCACACAGTGAGAGAGATGAGAGTTACTTCAGCTGGTGCTACTCTCAGTTTCCAAATTTGGGACTTGTGTCACAAAACTTTCCTAGGGTAAAGAAGTTTTCAACCATGATGATCAATGACCAGCCCCATTACAAAGTCTATCGATATGCTGACAATCACTATATTCCCTACGATCGTAGAGTGGACTCTGAAGGCTGAAGGTTTATGACCAAGGAGATAATCATAGAGTTTGCTCACTCTATCACTGATAGTGTTCAAGCTCAAAATGAGAAGCCTTCATTTGCTCAAGCACTGTTGTCCAACATCCCTTCATCTTCCAATATCGATTGGTACTCAACGATATTTCAGATTGTCAACACTTTCGAAAATCTGTCCAAGGATGAAAATCGTAGAGTCCAAGTTAATGTTCAACAGAAGGTTGCCAGACCAGATGACCAAACTCCTATGGAGCAGAGTCATTGAGGAATTCTCATTGAAATTTGGTTGAGAAAATATTTCTAATTACTAAAGAGTCAAAGAGGTTGACAGAAATAGAAGATCACTCAGTTCAAGACAGAATCCAAGCCACTATGGCTGATGTATCTCTCAAAATCAAACAGAGAGATCACATCTATCTAAAGGCCATACATGATCAGAAGGCTGAGGCTCTACGAGCACAAAAGACAAATGAAGAGAAACTCCAAGTCCTCTCTGACAAGATTGACAACATGAATCAGTCATTCTCTATGAAACTTGAGTTCAGTCAACAAGAACTCAAGATTGAAGTTGGTAACTCCTCTTATCTGATGGAGCAGCTTATGTCCAACATGGAGCAGCTCTCCCAAATGATTAATGACAAAAAGGGGGAGAAAAAGAGGCATAGAAAGAGGTAGAGTAAAAAGTATTCAAGAAAGGGCAAGGAGAGTAGAAGGAAACAAGACAAGAAGACAAAGAAGAAGACAGCAGAAGAAGAAGCTGGTTCATCATTTGAGGGGGAGCTAAAGGATGATGAGCCTGTATTTGCAAAGACTGAGGGGGAGCCAGAAGAAGAAGAGGAGCATACATCTGCAGAGGAGCAAACAAAAGAAATGAAGTCAACATCCCAAGGAAAGCAGAAGCAAAGAAATCAAATAGATGAATAAGCACATCATGCAGACATCCACGAAAGCATACATGGAGCCAAAAGAGGTACATCTCTAACTAGTTAGGTATGTTCTGGATCCAGGATATAAAATGTCAGTGTATTAAATTTCACATCATTATAAATGACATTCATGATTAACTGCTTTAGAAATACTTCCGCTCACTGTATATAAGATTCATTCATAACATGCATATGCACTTATTGTTTTTGTCATAATCAAATAGGGGGAGATTATCAGGAATAAGCATGTGAATGATATTCCTATTTACATATGATTTGATTATGATATATATATATATATATATATATATATATATATATGAATGAATATGCAATTATGCTTGCATTAAGAAAAGCTGTAAAGCCTTTGATAGATAATAGAAACATATGTACAAGGACTTAGAATGAATTGATCAAATGTGTTAGGTTGATCCTACATAAACAAAATAGCTTTGTAAAGTCCTTAAAAAGAAATGATGCACAAGGACTATAAATATAGTAAGATCAAGCATGTTAGGTTGATCTTATGATGTAATAGATAGGCTTATCGATCGATCGTTGAGCTTTGCCGTAAATTGTGATGCCGCCAGGAGAGTCAAGAAAAACTCGAGAGCTATCGAGGTAGAATCGTAGTCTGCAAGATAGTAGATCTCAGAGTTAGTAGACTTCCAGGAGAGACGAGGAAGGATCGTAGTGTGTCGAGGAGAACTTTCTCAAGGCTGTAGTCTGCTGAGGAAGTCATGTTCAGAATCATAGAGACAGCTTGCCTACGAGCCGATCGAGCATTTGCCAAAGCCAATCAAGAATCGTAGACTACACTCGGAGTCGTAGAGTCTACTAATAATAAGTAAAGGATCGTAGATCGCACTCGTAATCGTAGAAGTCTCATCGATCGTACCAAAGGCAGAAAACGTAATCGAGCAAGATCAGATGAAGACAACAAGCACAACGATAGAAATCGTAGTGTCAAGATCTGATCTCAGAGTCGTAGTGTCTGCACAGCCATAGCTAAATCGTAGAGTGAAGAACTAAGACCTCAACAGATGTGCTCACAATACCAAGGCAGAATCGTAGAGCTAATACGACTCTCAATAAATGAGCACTCCCTGAATGTCCAAAGGAATGAAGCCTCTGGTTGATACTGTAAAGATACATCTCACCTAAAGGAAACCAGAGAGCACTCAATGAATGACATGCAAGCTAACAGAAGACCTAAGCACCAGCCCAATCAACATCAAGATTGAGTTATGAAACCATTTGAGGTGAAGTCTTCCACAAGGAGATCAGAAGAAGACTTCTGTAACTGACTAAGGAAAGTCAGCAAGTGCAGTTGCTGTCGAGAAGAAAGATGACAACGATCTTGGAAATAATCAAGATCGTAGTGCTTGCCAAACTAAGAAGGAACCGATGGAGTATACCTTTGAGATTTGGTTAGCCTCTCGAATAACAAGGCTAAAGTGATTAAGCATTGGGTCAGTCCATTGATGATAAGTGAACGGGAGATCACAAGGAGAAAGTGAGCTGGACACGCCACAAATCTGAAGTGTCTTGTTATTCAGAAGGGGCCAAAGCAAGGAATCAAGCCATCAGTATCTAAGAATAGTCAAGGCAAACAGAAGTGTTGAAGCACTGCACAACAGTAGAAAGAGGTGCTCTACGTCATAGTTCAAGTGACCACTCTTTCCAATCGTAGTGTTAAGTCTTCATGTCAATATAACACTACGATCAGGTCCAAAGAAAAGTGTATCAGAAAATCGTAGAATTCGATCAACTGAGGATTAAAGCATTGACAACGGTTCAATCTGAAGAATGGCATTCGGACAAAAGCTTATTGAGAGTATCGATGCAAGGACAACCTCTGATCGAGAAATCATAAGGGTGAAATAAAGTCGTCGACCTGCCCAAGATATCAAAGTGACATATCTGACAAGGTAGGTGAAATAGTAGTATAGTGTCGCAATCAGAAAGAAGTCGTAAAAAAGATGTCACCACATATAACTCGAGATCTGCGAGGCAATTTGAATTTCAACGGCTACTTTCCAACGGGAAGATTGGGAAGTAGTATAAATCAACAGAGCTTCAAAGATCAAGAGTTGCTGATGATCGTGAATTTACAGAATCGTTGAGGTGGTGAATGCTATTGTTGACTCTATGAGTTCCACCAAAGATTAATAGAACAAGTCTCAATGACAGTGAGACTACCAAGGTGGAAGTGAAGCAGCTTTGAAGAAGGACTCAAATAGATCAAAGCTTCACTCAACAAAGATGCGAATACCACTAAAGATGGCTGCCAAGTTGATAGCCGAGAAGGCCAAGAAGATAGCATTTAGAAAAGTGGCTGAGTACAAAGAAGAACAAGAGAGCCACTCTACAAATCACCATGAACCGAAAGCTGAAACTAAACAAGTGCAGAACCATATCTACAAAGTATTCAAGAAGGGTTCAGGGGTTGCTAAGTGCCAGACAAAGTCTACCAAAAGCACAGAGACTTAGCAAACCCAGATGGTGATGGTGCAAAGCTGATACCAGATGAAGATGAGCAGAAAAGAGTGACGATCAGCTGCACCAAAGAAGATGTGGTCCAGACTCAAAGCAGAATGCATAGAGGACCACACCAAGATGCTAAGTACAAAAGATGTTCAGAGCTTAATGAAATCTTAGTAGCTCAGCACCAACACTAACAAACAAACAAACAACTTAACAACAAGAAGCCAGGGCCTGAGGGGTCCTTGTCTGGAGGGACTAAATGAGATTCCAAGCTTGCTGGGCTTGAAGAGTTCCTAGGGAACTAGAGAAGTTCCAAGGCTACTGGCCTTGAAGAGTTCTTAGTGAACTGAAGTCCCAAGGCTGCTTACCTTGAAGGAATCTTAGTAATTCAGGGTGCTGCCCTTGCTTAGTGGAAATCCTGCTAGTTGAAAGCAGAAGAGTGGATTAGGAGCTTGAGTCTCTGAACCACTTAAAACCCCTTGTGTCTTTTACTTTATGTCATTTACATTATGTACATTAACTGTTATAACTGTTATGTATATGTTAACTGTTTACTACTAAATTAACTCTACGAACAATGTATGATTGATTATGAATATATCAATGAAGGGGATCATTTACTTATTCCGTTGTGCTTGAAAAGATTCTTATATTTGTCATATACTACTTAATGAGCAATACAACTTAAAAGAGGAAAACTATTTGAAATTCAAAGGAAAATTCAAAGGATCTATTCAACCCCCCCCCCTTCTAGATCTATTGTGCCTACTGGGAACTAACAGAATCATATGATTTATCTTCGATAACTGAACAAAAGTTATGAAGTACTATGAATAACAAAATAGAACATTTCTTTTCTTTTAAAATATTTCCAGATGACAAAATATGATTTAAATTCTGAGTTGGTTGAAAGATCATGAATTTTTTATTCTTTCTTGAAAAGGACAACCTGACACTAAGACCATAAGTCCATTATCATTTACGAGCACGTCTAGGTGATCGTCTATAGTACTCTATGTTGTACAACAATACTCCGTTAAATGTATTTACGATTAATTTATGACACCTTGTGTGCCAGTCGATCTACGACTTGAAAACCTTTGTTTATTCTTACTCAGGCTTATTTTCTAATCCGTACCAAAGCAATTGGCTTAGGATAACATCAATAATATTTTGAAAGAATTGTAAATAAATCAACAAAACATTTTAGATCATTGTTTAGCCGAATCGAATGACATCGAATCTTTCTTAAACAATTCATGCATATCATATCATGAATTCACAAAGCTTGCCTAACACAAGGTATAGACAAATGTTTAGAAAACTTGCCTCACGCATCTTCTAGCTTTTACTTTAATCAATCTTTATATGTCTACATAATATAATCATATTAACACATAATTAGTCGCATAACAATCATTATACATTATTTTAACCATCTTCTTCTTTTTTTTTCTATTATAGCCTATTCGAATCATTACAACTGATAACATTTGTTAGGTTATTCATCGTTCATTATGACTATAACATTCAAATGTCATAAGTTACCATATTTTTTCAATGTTCAAGTAATTACAATCTATACAACCTTAAACTTGCGCTCAACGCGAATACTGTTCACGGGTATCGTTCACGTACTTTGCGTTCACATTTTATAACCTTTTAATCAACATTTTAAACTTAAGGTTTTAATCATCCTTTAGGATGTTACTTTATGTTTCATTTAGGTTCATAATTGTTTCTTAATCAATTCCTACCTTTTATGTCCAGAAAAACTCTTCACCATCAAAATTACAGGACCGACACTACGGCACCATGACCCAGTTCTTTTGAGGCGCTACGACACATATTATGTAACGCCCCCAAATTCGGGGACTTGAAACTCGTATTCAGTGCTCCACGATAACTAATATGATACTAAGCTTAAATAAAGTTATTACATCATAGCCTTACTATCCCAGGTACGATGGCATTTAAGTGCTTATTACATGATAGTTAAGAATTTACAACATTAAAACTATCTATTACATAACATTCCAGCTATTCCACAGCTTTTCCTTTCCCTTTATCCTTACCAGATCCTTCTATACGAACCTGGTTCACTAAAAACATTTATAACAAAGCAAGAATGATCATTCAATTGCTCAACAAGTAATATCATGCACAAATAGTTTGACAATAAATAAATGTTTTCTTTGAAGTATGCTTTTACAGTGAAACTAAACTGTAATGCAATTTTGAATAAATCTTGAACCATTCATATTCTCGTAACAACATATCAACATTTGAATAGCTGAGAGGTCATAGACCATGAACTTTCTTTTTCATCTCTTGAAAAGGTTCTATCAGAAATTCATGTGTGAACCGTCTGGTCTTACGGGCACGGTGGGTGATCAGCCCATTCATGCCATGTATTGATCAATACTATCTTTTTACGAACAACGTTTGTGTTCACTGTCACCGCTCCCAGAGTGTATTATAAAAATTTCCTAATTCAGGGACCATTCATTCTCAAACTGGAATCCAAACTATATTCAAATAGCTGGACAACTTAAATCATATCACAAATATATTTCAAGACTTAACATGAAAGAATTGAAATATTTAATTTGTGTTTAGCCGAAACAAAAGGCTTAGACTATCTTTAAACTGTTCATGCATACCGTAATTCAACAAGTATAAATCATATCAATAAACAGCTTCTCAATAAGTAACATTACTTTGAAATAATTGCATTTCAAAAGATTATTTGAATAAGATTAGTGCAAAAGATTAGGATACTTGCCTTATTTGTAGGCTACGTTTATATCTTAGCTTAGATTATCCTCTTTCATAAATCCTAAGTCAATTATACAAATATAGCTCCATATATTAGCTATACATTCTATCTCATTTACGATTTCACATTGTTACATAAAATAAGTAATCATATTCCGTCATAAGGTACACATATAGTTCCCATTTTTCATACATGTAACATGTAGTTGCAATAATTACTTGTTTCTATGAAAACTTAACTTCAACCAAGCTACCCAAACTCATATCATACATAGCATCTTAGAACCCCATACATTGCATTGTTATAAGCACAAGTTTTGGTGTTCAAATCTGCAGATGACAAATATCATCTATCTATCTATCCCATAAATAAATGCAAACCATGCAATAGATAGAAATAATAAATAAATCTCCCCTTATGGGGTTACATCAACTGCAAAATAAATAAAATCCTAGGTTGCTCTAACCTTAAAACATCTATGCCAAATCATAAACAAATAATAAGTCTTAAGTAACATCAAGTCTAATTATCATTACATAACTACAATAATAAACAGTCTTCATTACCTGCTAATCTTACCCTTGCCTTTATTAGTGGAAGGCTCGTCTGCTTTTTCGTTCTTAACTGCAATGTTATTATTACGCAAGAGTGAACACTATTGCCCACAAGTATAACAATATAACAATGAATAATAACATGCGAATGAATTAACAACTTTTGATATAAAAGCTCAACTTTTGAATCAAGAATGGATAACAAGAATCAAAAGATATTCTGAGGGTCATAAGACCTTGAACTATGTCCTAGGTTGTCAAGTGTTTATACTTGAAACCTTTAACAGTCATAAGACTATGGACTCTTCTTCTCGTACATAGGGGGATCAGCCCTTAGTACCATACTGTGCACAATATCTTAATGCTAACGCATAAGTAATCCCCTTTATAGGGTTGTTCATCTCAGTTTGACATTCGAGTCCGCACCAAAGGAAGTTTGGTTTGGATAATTCTTCAAGGGTTCTGAAATTTAGAACGCTCATCAACTATGGACTAGTCGAATCATAAGGGTTCGCTAGTCTAACAAGGTTTAACAATAAGCGATAACTTAATTTGAATAACAATCTCAAAAGGTATACAATAGAATAAGTATTGTATAACAAACATCATGCTTTGAAAGATTTATAACAAAACAGACTTAGTCAATAATAATGAGAACTTGCTCAATGTAGAAAAGTGAATTAATCAACTTATATAACAATAACAAGTAGGGTTAGGAAACTTGCCTCGAGCGTAGATTACACATTAATAAAACTCGTTCTTTGATTTAAATCCTACATATCATTTACGTTCACAATATCGACCAATTATAACGTCTAACCATCACTTGAATTCATGACTATACTTAGTCAAATTACCACACTTGTTTTCACGTAATATTACACTATACAAATAACAAGCTAATTACATAATCAACAATTCAATTAACATGTAAATGTCTTAATGACATGATAAGAACCTATTTTAATATCTCATTGTATGTCTAATGAGTTTTTATAATCATTAGATTAAGTTGCTATCACATTTCTATACTTGAACACTAAAAAAAATATTTTCTGGACATTCTGCTAAGTAAGTGCATGGCTACCACTATTATCTTCAGTCTTGGCAATGCCATGTGGTGGCGCCATCGATATTTCATTTGCATCTGCATACATGGCATGACTTGAGACTTCAGATTACGGAGTTATGCAGCGGCTGAAACTCCAGATTTTGATTCCGATTCGCAAGAACATAGAGTTCAAATAATTAAAAACACTACATGATCATTAATTTCACCAAATCAAACATACCCACATTCTAGAATTTATACATAATCATTACCCAACATTTATAGAGTGATTTAACCCATTAAAACACATAATTATAGAATTAATTTATGCAAAATTGTACTGTTCTTGATGTTCTTGAACAAAACATAGAATTTAATACTACGGATTCGTTATAAGACCAAATCCAACCATTCAAGTTTCGTTTTGTTCGTTTTAGCATGCATAATCATATACAAGTGGAAATTTTGCAGAACACTTTATGTTTGACATATTAAAATCACGTATAAGGCCATATGGCCATATAACATACTCTGAAATCTTTTACTGTATAATTTCATGAAATTGATGATATGGAAACCTATATAATATACAATAAAACATGTTATGCTAATCATATTATTACATATATCCATATAACAACAAAATTTCCCATTTATAGAGATTTAATAGAAGTCTTAAGAGCCATATTCATAAAAACTAAATGACGTAAAATATATGAATTGGGTTGAAGAGATTACCCAAGCGTAGAATGTAATTTGCAAGAGATGGACTCATTCTCAACTGTTCTTCAGTCACTAATCACTTAACAATTCTCCCTCAAAATTTCTCAATCTCTCTCTGTTTCTATTTTTCTAGACTTAAGCAATAATGACAGACAAAGGAAGGAAGACATATAATATAGGAATTGAACTGACGCGTTGTTAGTGGTCAGTTACCCAGTCATGGGTTAACTGCCCTCAACTCCCCTTAGGGCCTCGTTTGGCTGACAATAAAAGGTTTCAAAAACCATTTAATTTAATAAAACCTTTATAATATAGTTTAAAAAATGTCACACCCTTTATAAATCAAATATCTAGTTTAATTTATTTTAAATAAAATATAATAATTTCTCACTGATTCACATAGTCACATAATTACATTTCTCATTTAATAATAATATTAAATTATTAAATCTCTAATTAATAATTAAATTAATTAAAATAACGATAGGCTTATTAAATATTTTTTTTAATACAATAAGCTCACATAATTACATACTTCGTATAATAAAAATTCTCCACATAATTTAATAAATATAACACATATAATTACATTAATCTTCCACAACTTCATCAATTAATTATTTAATCTAACAATTAATTCATCAAAAAATATTGATTCAATCCAATAAATATTAAAATTAAATTACAAAATCTCGGTTGTCACATCTTTCCTCTCTTAAAAGAATTTTGACCTCAGAATCACAACTCAACAATTCGTCCCGTTACATTCTCCCCCCCCCTTACAAAGATTCTGTCCCCAGAATCGCTTATACAATCTAAGTAAATAAATGAGGATAATTTTGCATCATATTCTCTTCGAGTTCCCACGTAGCTTCTTCAGCGTTGTGGTTCCTCCAAATTACCTTAACAGAAGGTATTACTTTATTTCTTAGAACTTGTTCTTTTCGGTCGACAATTTGAACAGGAATTTCTTCATAAGATAAGTCTTTGTCGAAATGTAGGGGTTCGTATTCAATCAAGTGCTTGTAGTCGGGTTTGTAGGATCGCAGGACTGAGACATGGAAAACATTGTGGATATTTTCTAGAGCTGGAGGTAAGGCTACCTCATAAGAAACTTCTCCGACCCTTCGTAGAACTTCAAAGGGTCCAATGAATCTTGGACTTAATTTCCCTTTCTTTTCGAACCTGATCTTTCCTTTCCAAGGAGAGACCTTTAAAAACACATAACTACCCGGCTCGAACTCAACATTTTTACGGTGTGGATCGGCGTATTTCTTCTGTCTATCTTGAGCTGCTGTCAATCTTGTTCGGATCACTTTGACTATTTCTGATGTTTGTTGCACCAATTCTGGGCCTAGTAATTGTCTTTCGCCAACTTCATCCCAGTATAGTGGAGTTCTGCACTTTCTGCCATATAGCGCTTCATAGGGTGGCATGCCAATACTAGCGTGGTAACTGTTGTTGTAGCCGAACTCTACGAGTGGTAGATGGTCATCCCAATTTTTTTAAAAGTCCATTATACAAGCTCTTAACATATCTTCCAATGTCTGAATCATTCTTTCACTCTGTCCATCTGTCTGAGGGTGATATGTCGTGCTCATTCGCAACTGTGTACCCATGCATTCTTGTAGACGTTTCCAAAAGTTCGACGTAAAACGCGGATCTCTATCAGAAACAATTGACATCGGAACTCCGTGCCTTGAAACTATCTCTTTCACATATAACCTTGCCAACTGATCTTGGTTGAATCTGATTTTGATCGGAAGGAAATGTGCGGATTTTGTCAATCGGTCAACAATAACCCATATCTGCGTCAGTAATTTTTTTTCCGAGTTGTCGGTGAGGCCAACCACGAAATCTATTGTAATATGTTCCCATTTCCGTTCTGGAATCTCTAAAGGTTGTAGTAACCAACTCGGCCTCTGATGTTCTGCTTTAACTTTCTAACATGTCAGGCATTTGGCAACACATTCTGCAACCTCTCATTTCAAATTTGGCCACCAAAAATGTTGTCGAAGATCTTGGTACATCTTGGTGCTACCAAGGTGAATCGAATATCTTGAGTTGTGAGCCTCGCTCAAAATTTCTTCCTTAATCTCTGTTACTGGCGGTACCCAAATTCTGCTCTCAAATCTTAGTAGTCCCTCACTGTCTATTTTGAATCTTAGTTCAGTCCCTTCAAATATCTTCTTTTTCACTTTCTCACATTCTTCATCCTAAAGTTGAGTCTCCTTAACTTTATCTAGTAAAGTTGTACCAGCTTGCATCTGGAACAGCTTCTCGTCGATCTCCATAGAACACTTTACTTCTAATTCCAGCTTCTCCATTGCTGAAATTAACTCCTCTTGTTCGGTCAACATCATCAGTGTCTCCCAACCCTTTCTACTTAAGGCGTCGGCAACCACATTTGCCTTACCCGGATGGTATAGAATCTCACAATCGTAATCCTTAATTAACTCCAACCACCTTCTTTGACGCATGTTCAGGTCTTTCTGTGTAAAAATATATTTCAGACTCTTGTGATCTGTATATATTTCACACTTCTCCCCGTAAAGATAGTGCCTCCAGATTTTCAAAGCGAAAAACCACCGCAACTAACTCCAAGTCATGGGTCGGATACCCCTTCTCATAATCTTTCAGTTGTCATGACGCGTATGCAATGACTCTGCCATTTTGCATAAGCACACAACCTAGTCCTTTATGCGATGCATCACTATATACCACAAAATTCCTAGTGTCATTTGGAAGAGATAACACAGGTGCTGTACTCAACCTCTTCTTTAATTCTTGAAAACTTTCCTCACACTTCTCCGTCCAAACAAATTTCACCGATTTTCTAGTCAAATTTGTCAACGGAGCTGCGATCTTGGAAAAATTCTGAATGAATCTTCTGTAATAACCTGCCAATCCAAGAAAACTTCTTACTTCCGACGGCGTCTTCGGCTGATCCCAATTAATCACAGCTTTGACTTTGGAGGGATCCACCAAATTCGTCCCTATCAATCACATGTCCTAGAAATTGTACTCTTTCAATCCAAAATTCACATTTCAAAAACTTGGCATACAACTTCTCCCTTCTCAATATCTCCAATGTCATCTTCAAATGCTCTTCGTGTTCTTCCTTGGTTTTCGAATACACCAAAATGTCGTCTATGAATACCACTACGAATTTGTCCAAAAACGGTTTGAACACTCCATTCATTAAGCCCATAAATGCTGCAGGAGCATTTGTTAGACCAAATGACATTACCAAAAATTCGTAGTGACCGTATCGTGTTCTGAACGATGTCTTCGGTACATCCTCTGGTCTCACCTTCAGTTGATGATAACCACTACTCAAATCTATCTTTGAAAAATATCTTGCTCCCTTTAACTGATCGAATAAGTCGTTGATTCGCGGTAATGGATATCTATTCTTAATCGTGACCTTATTCAGTTCTTTGTAGTCGATGCAGAGTCGCATTGTTCCATCCTTCTTCTTCACAAATAAAATTGGCGCTCCCCACGGTGATACGTTTGGTTGAATATACTTCTTGTCCAGTAATTCTTGTAGTTGGACCATCAGTTCTTTCATCTCTACCAGTGTCATTCGGTACGGTGCCTTCGATATTGGATCCGTGCCTGGAGCCAAATCGATCATGAATTTAACTGCTCTATCTGGAGGAAGTCCTGGCAAATCATCCGAAAATACGTCTACGAAATCTCTCACTACTGGTATCTCATCTATTTTTGGATTCCCTTTACGACTATCGACTATGTAAGCTAGATATCCACACAACCTTCGCCTTAACAACCTCCCCGGCTCGCATCATCGCCGATAACTCGCTTGTTTAGGCGACTTTTGCTACTATAAAACACAACCTTCGATTTTGAGTCATAAGGTTAATACGCTTCTTTGGCGGCAATCAATTATCGCCCCACAATTGGATAACCAATCCATACCCAAAATAACGTCAATTCTCCGAGTCGAATAGGATAAGATCTACGTTCATGATATTACCCTTAATATCCACTCTATAGTTCTTGTGCACATATACTTGAGGATTATTTCTCTATTCGCAATTTCTATGTTCATGGGGTATTCTAACTCATCCTTAAGCAATTCTAAGTTCTTAGCAAAGTCATAGGATATAAATGAACAAGTAGCACCCGAATCAAATAATACATAAGCATTAACTTTATTGATCGGAATGATACCTGACACCACATCGCGAGACTGCACTGCATCCTGTACTGTCATGTTGAATGTTCTAGCTGTCGGTCTGTTGGTTGCGGTTGGTCCTGCGATAGTCAGGGTGCTTCCACCGGTATTTCCTCTATTTCCTCCTGAACTCATCCCTCCAGATCCCTTCTTAGGACAATCCCTTGCAAGATGGTCCTTTGAGCCACAAGTGAAACATGCACCCTTCTTTGGGTTCGGACAGTTTGGTGCTATGTGGCCTTCCTGACCACAATTGTAGCACACTCGCTTCCCTTTCATACAAACTCCCAGATGAGTTTTCCGCAGGTTGGGCACGCTTCGATCTTCTTCTTCTGCCCTCCATGTTGACTTCCAGCTGACGAGTTATCAGACCACTTCCTCTTCTGATTGTGATTACCCCCAGTGCTACTCCCACCAGTCTTGTTATTACCTTCATTCTCACTCTTTTTCTTCTTTTGATCCTGATTATATTTGTTATCGCATCGCTTCCACCCTCAGCGAGTATGGCCTTCTCTAACACTCCAGAAAAAGTGTTCAATTGGAACATTGACACTTTGCTATACAACCAGGGCTTCAGTCCCTGCTCAAAACGTCTTGCTTTCCTCTCATCGGTATGCACTTGGTATGTGGTGAACCTAGCCAACTCGTTAAACCTTCGCATAATCAGCTATTGACATACTCCCCTGTTTCAACTCTAGAAACTGAACTTCCATCTGATTTTGTGAACTGGTCGGAAAGTACATCTCGAAGAACATCTCTTTGAATCTTTCCCAGGGTACTACACCTTCACCTCCCCTCACTTTGTTTACCTGCCACCAATAACTGGCTTCGGACTTCAGCATGAATGTTGCATACACGATTTTCTGATCTTCCCTTACTCTAGTGACGTCGAACACCTTCTCCATCTCCATCACCCAAGTCTGAGCTTCGATTGGGTTTATTGAACCCTTAAACTCTGGTGGTCCCACCGCCTTGAAGTCCTTGAACGAGGTGTTTGGTGGAGCTTGTGGTTGATTGTTAATCGCCCCGGCTAAAAGGTTCACCAATTCTTGAAACAGGTTAGCATTGGCCTCGTCGTTATTATTCATTGGTTCTCTTGTGCTTGTTGACGGTTTTGTCTTCTTCTTCTAGGTGGCATATTTTTCATTAAGAATATACGCTTATTAGGTCTTTATTCAATCTCTTAAACATTTAAGACTTAACTAAAACATTTAATCATAACTCACTTAACACATCAATTCAAATAAACTCTGACATTTTTATTAAATTCAAAAGTTTTAACATCATAAGATAGCATCACTGCTATTTACATCCACTATCCTGAGATAAAGAATCTACAGGATTTAAAACATCAAAATATTCCTTTGTTTATAAACACATCGGAATTTACATCATTAACTACCAAATAGTTTTCACATAATTAAACTAATACTATCACTGCCTATTAAGGCGCTGGATAGCCTTGCCACGTTCTTCTTCCATAATACGAGACATCGTCCTAAGATCAAGCATGTATGATGGTAGACCTTCAAACTGGATTGGGTACTTCATAACTCGATCCTGGGCCGCATCCATTGCATTGTGAAGTGTAGAATACGTCTCCCCAAGTCTAGCCTTCTTTGCACGGCAATCCTCTTCTGCGAGATCAGCACAACGAGACTCTTTTACCCAACCCTCCTCTGCTAATGCCAGTCTCTCTGAGCTCTCTTTCAGATCTTTCTTTAACTTCTCTATTTCTTCGGTCTTCTCCTTAGTCTAACCCTTCTCGTGGACCAAATCCCACTCCACATTTCCTAAACGTGTGTGAAGAGTCACAATTTCCCCATCCTTCTGCTCGATGGTACTCTCTCTTTGCATAATACCTCTCTCTGTCACTCCGAAGCAGTGTCTTACAACTCTATGTTACGATCATAAAGTGCATCATACATCTCAGCATCAATGGAGTTTGGTGGGAACTCCTTTTCCTCCTCTTCCTCATCTGAATCCTCCTTTGGATCACCAACAACGGTGATCAATAGGGATGGTTCTCTCTATACAAACTGTTCCCTGACGACATTAATGTCTTGGGGCTCCTCCTCTGTGGGTATTCGGGGTTCCTCCTCCCCAGCTCGACTAGCTTCTCCAACATCAGACATCCTGACAATAAAATTTTAAATTTAGTTACTAATCCGTGCTAGCGAACACATAATTAACACATAAGCACATAAAGTATTTTATTATCTTCAATGAATTTAGAAATTCATTTCTTATAACTCGATAAGAGTTTACCACTAATATGTTCTGAATCTCCTACAAGGCTACTACCTAAGGTTGTTCCCCCACCTAAGGTTCATAACCTACAACTTTGATACCAACCTGTGACACCCCCAAATTCGATACTTCCATTTCCACAGGATTTGGTGTTCCTTATATCTAAATATCATCTATCTATCTACCCATAAATAATGCAAACCATGCCATAGATAGAAATAATAAATAAATCTCCCCTTATGGGGTTACATCAATTACAAAATAAATAAAATCCCAGGTTGCTCTAACCTTAAAACATCTATGCGGAATCATAAACAAATAATAAGTCTTAAGTAACATCAAGTCTAATTATCATTACATAACCACAATAATAAACAGTCTTCATTACTTGTTAATCTTACCCTTGCCTTTACTAGTGGAAGGCTCGTCTGCTTTTTCGTTCTTAACTGCAATGTTATTATTACGCAAGAGGGAGCACGATTGCCCACAAGTATAACAATATAACAATTAATAATAACATGCGAATGAATTAACAACTTCTAATATAAAAGCTCTACTTTTGAATCAAGAATGAATAACAAGAATCAAAAGAAATTCTGAGGGTCATAAGACCTTGAACTATGTCCTAGGTTGTCAAGTGTTTATACTTGAAACCTTTAACAGTCATAAGACTATGGACTCTTCTTCTCGTACTTAGGGGATCAACCCTTAGTACCATCATCGCATGCATAATATCTTAACGCTAACGCATAAGTAATCCCTTTATAGGGTTGTTCATCTCGGTTTGACATTCGAGTCGCACCAAAGGAAGTTTGGTTTGGATAATTCATCAAGGGTTCTGAAATTTAGAACGCTCACTAACTATGGACTAGTCGAATCATTAAAGGTTCGCTAGTCTAACAAGGTTTAACAATAACTGATAACTTAATTTGAATAACAATCTCAAGAGGTATATAATAGAATAAGTATTGTATAACAGCATCATGCTTGAAAGATTTATAACAAAATAGACTTAGTCAATAATAATGAGAACTTACTCAATGTAGAAAAGTGAATTAATCAACTTATATAACGATAACAAGTAGGGTTAGGAAACTTGCCTCGAACGTAGATTACACATTAATAAAACTCGTTCTTTGATTTAAATCCTACATATCATTTACGTTCACAATACCAGTCAATTATAACGTGCTAACCATCACTTGAATTCATGACTATACTTAGTCAAATTACCACACTTGTTTTCACGTAATATTACACTATACAAGTAACAAGCTAATTACATAATCAACAATTCAATTAACATGTAAATGTCTTAATGACATGATAAGAACCTATTTTAATATCTCATTGTATGTCTAATGAGTTTTTTATAATCATTAGATTAAGTTGTTATCACATTTCTATACTTGAACACTTCAAAAAAATATTTTCTGGACATTCTGCTAAGTGGCGCTACTTACGCCACTATCATCTGGGTCTTAGATGCCTTTAATACTTCATATGGCTATTGACATTGGCTTGGCAATGTGACTTTGAGACTTGAGTTTGAGTACAGGAGGCGCCAGAACGTGAAACTCCAGATTTTGATTCCCAGTTCACGAAGAACACAGAGTTCAGCGAATTAAACACTACATGATCATTAATTTCACCAAATCAAACATACCCACATGCTAGAATTTATACATAATCATTACCCAACATTTATAGAGTGATTTAACCCATTAAAACACATAATTATAGAATTAAATTATGCAAAATTGTACTGTTCTTGATGTTCTTGAAGTTCTTGAACAAAAACATAGAATTTAATACTATGGATTCGTTATAAGACCAAATCCAACCATTCAAGTTTCGTTTTGTTCGTTTTAGCATGCATGATCATATACAAGTGGAAATTTTACAGAACAATTTATGTTTGACATATTAAAAATCACGTATAAGGCCATATGGCCATATAACATACTCTGAAATCTTTTACTGTATAATTTCATGAAATTGATGATATGGAAACCTATATAATATACAATAAAACATGTTATGTTAATCATATTATTACATATATCCATATAACAACAAAATTTCCCATTTACAGAGATTTAATAGAAGTCTTAAAAGCCATATTCATAAAAACTAAATGACGTAAAATATATGAATTGGGTTGAAGAGATTACCCAAGCGTAGAATGTAATTTGCAAGAGATGGACTCCTTCTCAACTGTTCTTCAGTCACTAATCACTTAACAATTCTCCCTCAAAATTTCTCAATCTCTCTCTGTTTCTATTTTTCTAGACTTAAGCAATAATGACAGACAAAGGAAGGAAGACGTATAATATAGGAATTGAACTGACGCGTTGGTGGTCAGTTACCAAGTCATGGGTTAACTACCCTCAACTCCCCTTAGGGCCTTGTTTGGCTGACAATAAAAGGTTTCAAAAACCATTTAATTTAATAAAACCTTTATAATATAGTTTGAAAAATGTCACACCCTTTATAAATAAAATATCTAGTTTAATTTATTTTAAATAAAATATAATAATTTCTCACTGATTCACATAGTCACATAATTACGTTTCTCATTTAATAATAATATTAAATTATTAAATCTCTAATTAATAATTAAATTAATTAAAATAACGATAGGCTTATTAAATATTTTTTTTTTAATACAATAAGCTCACATAATAATACATTAATTAATTATTTAATCTAACAATAATTAATCGAAAAAAATTCTCCACATTAATTTAAATAAATATAACTGCGCAACTGTGAAGGTTTTATAAAGAGAGGTGGCGCAGCTGCGCAACTTCGAATTCAGTTATAATTACATTAATCATTTTCACTATCTACCAAATTTCATCAATTAATTATTTAATCTAATAATTAATTCATCGTAACTTAATAGACAAAAAATATTTATTCAATCCAATAAATATTAAAATTAAATTACAATTTCTCATTCGAATAAAATATCCATAAATCTTTTCCAACAAAACGGAAACTATTTATTAAATAAAATATTTTATTTAATAAATAAATTTTATTATATTAAAAGATTTATTTTTCATAAATTACCATAATATTCAACAAAATACATCCAATACATTATACTTGTTTTTCTCCAAATTATTCACGTAATAAATATATTTAAGTATATTTATCACGTCTCTTTATCATATATATTATACATAAATAATTAAATAAGTTTGTACAATCAATCAAGTAAAATAATAATTTAACTTTCTTCTTTCATAATAAATTGTTCAAAATATTTTTTTAAATATAATAAATATAAATTATTATATTTATCATACCACATAAATCCACATATTATACTGCACATAATCACACATACAATGCAATATAATATAATATTAAAATAAAAATTTAATCCTTTAAATTTTTATTTTATTATTTGAAACTCCTAATCGCTACATTCTTCCTCATAAAGATTCAGTCCTCGGAATCGGGAAACAAAATTATTCAAATAGGTGGGGATAATTATGTTTCATTCTTTCCTCTAACTCCCACGTGGTTTCTTCGGCACTGTGGTTTCTCCACAACACTTTCACTGAAGGTATTACCTTGTTACACAAAATTTGTTCTTTCCTATCCAATATCTGTATAGGAACCTCTTCATAGGTTAAATCTTTTTGAATTTGGATAGGTTCATACTCTATCACGTATTTATAATCCGATTTATATGGTCGTAAGATCGACACGTGAAACAGATTGTGGACATGTTCTAATTCTGAAGGTAATGCTACTTCATAGGCTACCTCTCCCACTTTTCTTAAAATCTCAAATGGTCCTATAAAACGAGGACTCAACTTCCCATTCTTTCTGAAATGTATCTTCCCTTTCCATGGAGATACTTTCAAAAACACATGTGATCCGACTTCAAAATCTCTTTTTTGCCGGTGCTGGTCAACATATTTCTTCTGACGATCTTGAGCCGTTACTAGTTGCATTCGTATTAATTTCATAATTTCTGTTATCTGTTGTGCTAACTCCGATCCTATCAAACGTCGCTCTCCTACTTCATCCCAACATAATGGTGTCCTGCGTTTTCTGTCATACAATGCTTTGTAAGGTGGCATAACAATACTAGCATGGTAACTATTATTATATGCAAACTCTACCAATGGTAATTGTTCATCCCAACTTCCTTTGAAATCCATCACACAGGCTCGTAGCATATCTTATAGAGTCTGTATAGTTCTTTTACTTTGTCCATCAGTCTGAGGATGATAAGATGTACTCAACCTCAACTGCGTTCCCATATTCTCTTGCAAAATTTTCCAAAAATTTGAAGTAAATCTTGGATCTCTATCCTACACAATTCACAATGACACTCCATTTCGAGAAATGATTTCTTTGTGTGCCGATTTTGTCAATATATCGATTATGACCCATATTGTATCAAATCTTTTTTTGTGTTCTCGAAAGTCCCACCATAAAATCCATTGTGATGTGTATCCATTTCCATTCAGAAATTTCTAATGGTTGAAGTAAAGCACTAGGCTTCTAATGCTCAGTGTTGACTTGCTGACATATCAAACATCTACTCATACATTCTGCAACTTCTTTTTTCATGTTTGGCCACCAAAAATGTCGTCGAAGATCTTCATACATTTTGGTACTACCAGGATGCACTGTGTATCTCGAACAGTGAGCCCTTTGCAAAATCTCTTCTTTCAGTTCCAAATTCACTGGAACCCAAATTCTTTCTTTAAATCTGATAACTTCATTGTTATCAATTTTAAACTTATTCTCTTTTCCTTCTGAGATCTTTTCCCTTAACTTCTCATATTCCTTATCTTTGAGTTGTGCATCTTTGATTCTATCCAATAGAGTTGGGTAAGTCTCTATTGAAGACAACTTCTCTTTTGATTCTTGTGGAAATCTAACTTCTAATTCCATTCTCTCCATTGTTGTTATCAACTCATCCTGAGTTGTTAGCATCATCAATTTCTCACGACCATTCCTACTTAAAGCATCGGCTATCACATTGGCTTTTTTTGGGGTGATAAAGGATTTCACAATCATAATCCTTAATCAATTCCAACCATCTTCTTTGTCTCATGTTTAACTCTTTCTATCTGAAAATATATTTCAGACTTTTATGATCTGTGTATATCTCACATTTTTTCCATATAAATAATGTCTCTAAATTTTCAAGGCAAATACCACTGCTGCCAAATCCAAATCATGGGTAGAATTTCTTATAATCCTTCAACTTTCGTGATGCATAAGTAATAAACTTCCCATATTGCATAAGCACACATCCCAATCCCTTATGTGACGTGTCGCTATAAATAACAAAATTCCCTGTTTCGTCAGGTAATGACAGCACTGGCACTTCACTCAATCTTTTCTTGAGTTCTTGAAAACTCCCTTCACATTTCTCAGTCCATACAAATTTTACCGTCTTTCTTGTCAAATTAGTTAACGGAGTAGCTATCTTTAAAAAATCTTGTATGAATCTCCGATAGTATCCCGCTAACCCTAGGAAACTACGTACTTCAGTTGGCGTCTTTGGTTGTTTCCAATTCATCATTGCCTCCACTTTTGCTGGATCCACAGATATTCCCTCTTTGTCAATCAAGTGACCCTAAAACTGAGCTCTTTCTAGCCATAATTCACACTTACTGAATTTTGCATACAACTTTTCCTTTCTTAGTGTTTCCAACACTATTCTCAAATGGTCTGCATGATCATTCTGTGTATTGGAATAGATCAGAATATCATCTATAAACACCACTACAAACTTATTCAAGTATGGTTTGAATATTCTATTCATCATATCCATGAATGCGGCTGGTGCATTCGTTAATCCAAAAGACATTACCAAAAACTTGTAATGTCCATAACTAGTTTTAAATGTTGCCTTTGGAATATCTTCATCTCTTACCTTCTACTGATGATATCCATTTCTCAGGTCTATCTTTGAGAAATATTTTTCCCCTTTCAGTTGATCAAAAAGATCATCAATTTTGGGCAATGGATATTTATTCTTGATCATCACTTTTTTCAACTCTCTGTAGTCAATACAAAGTCTCAACGATCCATCTTTCTTCTTTACAAACAACACCGGCGCTCCCCAAGGAGACTTACTCGATCGTATGTACTTCTTATCCGAAAATCCATGTAATTGTATCATTAATTCTTTCATTTCCACTGGAGCCATTGTATACAGTGCTTTTGAAATTGGTGCTGTACTAGGTGCCAGATCGATAACAAATTCAATTTCTCTGTCCGACGGAAGACCTGGTAACTCATCAGGGAAAACATCCATAAATTCATTTACCACCATAATTTGTTTTATCTTTGCTCTTTTTCTTGAGTATCTACCACATATGCTAGATAACCCATACAACCTTTCTGTAACAATCTTCGTGCTTGCATCATCGTTAAGCAATGTGACTGCTTTGGCGATTTACTACCATTGTTAGGTTTGTAAGATCCATGAACACAATCAAATTGCATAAAACAGCGGAAGCATGGCAAAATCAGATTTTGAAATTTTACAAACCAATTAACTAGATCAATCTTTATGCATAATTATTAATTAACGAAAGAGAGGAAGTTACAGAATCATACCCTTGTAGATCTAATCTTCCACAGGTATGAGTTCAACTCCAAATCCTTCGCACGATCAATTTGAATTCAATGAGATTGATTCCTTCCTTTGATCAACGTTAGCCACCCAAGCGTTTGACCTCTAGAAGTGATCCACCAAGGAAGAAGAAGAAGTCAAGAAGAAGGGTGTGCGGCTAAACCCTAGTTTTTGTCTCTACAAAAATCTTTGTACTCTCCCAACAATTAGAAAAACACGTTATTATTATAATATCTAACATAAAACTCATCTTATATAGATACTAGTCAACCCTTCTAACCTAATTAGGAATAGAGTTTTATTTATTTAATTAAACTCTTTTAATTAATTAGGCTTCCTAATCTCTATTAAGAATAATGGAGAGTGTATATATATATATATATATATATATATATATATATATATATATAAAATTAATTCCCAAACTCTTTTGGGAAATAAAATAATAATTATAGTAATAATAATAATAAGACTCATCTTATTAATTTATATTTAATATTTTCAAAATATTAAATAATAAATATTAATCTATTTAATATATTCTATCACCATAGATTAAATTAAATACACTTAACTTATTATTATGATTATGCCATTAACTTCTTAAATAATTATTCTTCCTTTCGCGGTGTGACCCTTTAGGGGCTCCATATTAAACCTGTAAGACCCCGAATTTTACGAAATGAAAGTATTCAATTTTTATAATTATTATTCTATTTAGTAAATGGTTAAATTGATAAAGTGCAAGAATAATGCATGGTTGCACAAAGAGTACACGTGATTGATTATTGATACTTATGTGAGAAGTCACTCGGTTATACTCAATTATTGCTACAATAATTGCGATCATCATATCTCATATTATTGATTCAATTATTGTCACGATTATCATTTGCATAATATTTTATATATTATTAAATCAATAATTGAGGCGACAAAGTTATTCATATTATTATTTGCAATATTGACAATGTCTAGAAGTTCTGTCCAAGGAGAGGTTTGGTCACCTAATTGCGCGCCAATAAGGAGAAATCCTTATCGGAAAGCCCCCTCTTTCCTGGGAACGACCTGGTTGTTAAATATTGTGAGTTATAATATTAATGATGAATGTTATTAAAAATTGAATTTGAGTTCGGAGTTAAATTTGGAGACGCGGATGTGATATTTGAGTCCGGAACGATGAAATTAGTAGAAATAGACTATAAACACAAAAAAAATTTGGGGTTGACGTTTTGGTCAAAAAAGTCAACAGTTGACTTTTTCAGAAAAAGTCAAACTTCGAAATTTCAAAAATGAAATTTTTGAGAAAAATATTTTCATTGTGTTGGGATTATTAGTGTTAGTGGAAATCGACATTTATTTCGATAGAATTGATGTCTGGAGGTTATATTGACCAATCGGGTAATTAATCAAATAAATAAGCAATTAATTACTATTAATTCACATGATTATAACTATTTGTTCACATATATGTACTATTGATTCACATTATTTACTATTAGGGGAGTTGGTGTAAGATTGATAATACTTGCATGACTAAGTTAAAAATGGAGGTATAGTGTAATTCGTATTTTCACATGATTATAACTATTGATTCACATGATTGAACTATTGATTCACATTATTTACTATTAGGGGAGGTGGTGCAAGTTTGATAATACTTGCATGACTAATTTAAAAATGAAGAAAAAAAGGAAGGTATTATACTGTAATATTTCGAGCCCCAAAATGTGCAATTATCGAAACTATATTTTCCTATAAATAGAATCTCATTCTTCCTTCATTTCTCACCAATTCACTAAAGCTATAGAGCAATTATTATAGAGAGAAATTATAAAGAGAAAGAAGAAGAGAAGTCTGCTACCTCATTATTCCAATATCTAGTTTCTTCTAATGTAAGGGATATTATTATTATAGTAAGGGGTATTATTCTTTCGTATTCATGAAGAAAGTTATATTCTTTCAATAATCGTAAGGGTTGTTATTCCATTCTTTATTATTATGTTGGAATAACCTGTCTATGCAAAGTACCGCATACATGGTGAAATTCTTCTGTTATTCCATTCTTTATTATTTTCGTTGAATAACTCGTCTGCATGGATTCTATCGCATACCAGTGAATTCTATTGTTATTCCATTCTTTATTATTACATTTGGAATATCACGTCTGCATGCGGATTACGCATGACTGGTTCCCTTCTTTATTATTCTATTGGAATATCCTCGCTGCGCATGCGGATTACGATGATCTTGTTCTATTTTTTTATTACATTGGAATATCCATGCATGCAAGATTACGCATGACTGGTTCCATTCTTTATTATTACGTTGGAATAAAGCATCATGCGGCTTCTATCGCATGCATGGTGAATTCTTCTGTTATTCCATTCTTTATTATTCTGTTGGAATAACCTGTCTATGTGGATTACCGCATGCATGGTGAATGATCCGTTGTATTCATTCATTATTAAATTGTGGAAATGATCTGTTTACGTGGATTACCGCATGGCGGGTGAAAATCCATTTGCAGTTTCGTAATTTTTCTGACTCTCAAAAATTCTAGAAAAATTTGAAATGATAATTTGATGAGTTCTCTATATTGTGTCCAAAGATGGCGATTTTTGGATGTATAGATTAAGAGTTATGGATTTTATGGGAAAAGACTATTTTAAAAGTAAACCCTTATAACTCCTAGTGGTTAACTCCAAAATTGGTAAAATATTTATTGGGAGTACATATATATAGCAGAAGTATACCCTGTAAATATCGGGGTTTTTGGACAAAAATACAATTTATGATAAATGTCTAAATATTCGGCAGTTTTGGCCATATTAAAAATAGTAAATGAATTTTAAAAATTCTGAGAAAAATATATGTTTAATATGGGACTATATTCTGCTAAATCCCAGAAAAGAAATATTTTTGGGACTGATTTGGTATTTTTCATGAAAATGAACTAGTTATGAGTAAATGAATTAAATATGTTATGTGAAGTAACAAAATTGAAAAATAGGATTTTATGGCTTGGGAATCCTATATAAGGTATATGCAGATTTTTGATGAGAGATTTGATTATTGGTGATGAAATCTTATGAGTATGGCATTTTTGAATGATTAAATACATTATTTGGTAAAGTGTAAACAATTAAAATAAATAGTTTATAAGTTTAAGAAGTGATTAAAATATTATTATAATAGTAATAATATTAGATTATGAGTTTATTAAGTGATTGATAATATTTGGATAAATTTAAAGTCTTTAATATTTATCCTTATTTTCGTTTGATTAATGCTTATATCATTGTCATCATTCTCATGCTTATATTGTGATGAAAGTCATCTTTAGCTTACGTGGCTTACGTGCAAAGATGGACTGTTGATTATTGGTTTTATAGTTGTATATCTTTGGCTTACGTTCAAAGATGGACTGATGATTATTGGTTTTATAGTTGTATATCTTTGTCTTACGTGCATTGATGGACAATTGTTGGTATGATTATAACCAGGGATTATTCAGTATAATCATGAAAAATACCTTGGACCGTAGTGCATGGATAATTCGTGGTCGTAATACTAATGAATATCCTTGGCCGTAGAGCAGTGATGATTCGATGCTGTGGATTAATTATTAAGCTGAGTCTCAGCGATAACATATTGATAATACACTTTTAATTCGTAGAAGATAGTAGATATCATGCTCTACTTGACTCTTTTATAATACAGTTGTATGTCTTTGGCCTGTAAAGCAAAGATGAATTGTTAATGAATATCTTTGGCCCGTAGTGCAAAAATGAATTTATTAGTATGATTATGAACAAGAATTGTGATTTGGTATAACCATGATTTTTGGATGTTTCTGGTAAAGACAGGTGATGAAAATTATCTTCGTCCTGGGTGCGAAGAGGAAATTTAAAATCACAATTATGATTATGAGTTATTCACATGATTGTGGATAGGAATTGTTGATTGATGTTACAGGGATAAAACATTGTTGGTGGACTTTTAACATGGAGAAGATAATAGACCTTCTGGCCTATTTCACTCTTCTAATGGATTGCTCGTTTCGCTGCAACTATAGTTGAGAAGTTTTATCATCTACCATATATTCTAAATCTCTGACTTATTATTAACGAAGGCTATTGATAATTTAATTATCTTTAGTCATGATATTCTTTACTGGGCTAGTTGTGCTCACCCTTTTTGCTTCACAATTCCTTTCAGTTAATAAGAGTGTGCCATTTGGTCGAGGGGTAATAGCAAGGAGAATAGAACGGTGGTTTATAGCTGTTGAGGTTCTCCCTAAATAGTATGGAAATAATTTTATTAAGAACTTTAGATAAGTGTGTCGTATTGTATACGTCATTTGATATTTAATTTTGGTGAACCGAATAGGGTGAGGTTAACCCAACTTTGGAAGGGTGTTTTGCCACTATCATACAAGATGTCTAATGACATACAACCTCGTGTTATCATAAGATGTGGTTGTGTACATCCACTTCTTTGAGTATATCTACGAGCACTACTTATATGATCTTGGTGTTTGGTTGAAATATAATTTTCAATTCTGATGCGGTGGAGATAGTTATATGTCAAGAGAAGACTCACCATTGGAAAGAACATGATAGTAATCTTCTCATTTTTCTTTGGGGTCTATTGGGTCAACCAAGGATAATTACGTGGACATATGATATCTATCATAACCTGTACGCATGGCCTCCCATATACGAAGGTTTCTTGAGCACTTCCCAAAGATTTTAATTTCTAAAAAAGTTTTTTTGATGTGTATTTTTTATGTAAAGTACCTTTGTAAGGTTGTGGTCGAGGCACCATGAGAGTTACATACATTTGTATTAAAACTCACAGTTTAACTGTGGTCGTATTCTACTCGACAGTTAAACAGTTGTATAAATAAAGTTTGTAAATAAGTTTTATAGTGTGATATCTGGTGACTCGGAATGGATCGTGTGGACCTATTTTGGGGGCGTCACAAAATCGGTTGTGAGTAAATTAATTAGAACAATTCTAATCTTATTCAAATAATTAAATTAAACTATTAATTTATTTAAATAAATAATATTTATTCTATAATAAGGGTAAGCCCCCTTAGTGATCAATGACTTTCCAAATAATATAGATTTCAACATTAATCATAAAAGAACCTTTGAGTAAATAGTTACCGTACAATTCAATCCTTCCACCATACAATGTCTCAATTAAATATAAGACATGGAATTTCTGTCAAGTCTTATTTTATTTAATTATATATATTCTGATTCCCAAATGCACAACTCTCAATGAATGCAAATTAGAAAGTCCTTTCTAATTTCATTCCACCTTGGCCAAGGATTCCCGGGTTGTCATTTATCGAATCACATAGGATATGTCTCTTCTTTTACTAGAAGTGATAGATTCTTTATTGAGCATACATTACCTCAATATATAACTTATTACACCTAAGCATACCCTTTGATATACCCTAAGGGTCTTAAGTCACTACAGGAATTTCTATTGACAGGCAAGTAAAACTCTATTAGGTATTCCTAGCGAGTCACGTTCAGTGAACTTATTCTCCAATAAGCACCTACATACTTGCTTTAGTGTCTCCACACAAATGATCATGAGATCAATCATCCTCATCTAATGAGCAAGCAACGTATGTACCATTTTATTCGGATTCACTAATCTTCTTTTTAGTAATCCAATAATTGGGAACATTTTAGTTTTAAGATATCTAAGCATTTAGATCTCATTAGCATGATCTCATCATGATTCTAAAAGCATTATTTAAAACTACGGGTTTATCACATATTACTAAAACAGAACCATGTAGATAAATTAATGTCGTTAATAAATAATTATTTTATTAATAAATGAATAATATTGTTTATAAAGTATATGCTTTATCATCATACATGATTGGCTTATATGCATAATACTTTCAATCTCCCACCTGCACTAAAGCCGATCGCCATGGTATCTCATACCCATTTTCTCTAAGTGACGATCAAACTGATGTTGTGTTAACACTTTAGTAAATGGATTTGAAATGTTGTCTTGAGAGTCCACACGCTCTAGGGTGATGTCTCCTCTTTCAATGATCTCTCTGATCAAATGAAATTGCCGTAACATGTGTTTGGATTTCTGATGAGACCCGAGTTCCTTAACATGCACAATAGCTCCGGTGTTGTCACAATATAAAGGTATTGCTCCTCTAATGCTAGGTACCACACCAAGTTCTGTTATGAACTTCTTCATCAAAATAGCCTCCTTTTCAGCTTCACTCACAGCTATATACTCTGTCTCTGTCACTGAATCAACAACTGTTTGCTGCTTGGAACTCTTCCAACTCACTACGCCACCGTTTAAGGTAAACACATAACCCAAAATGGATTTACTGTCATCTTGGTCCGTTTGAAAACTTGAGTCTGTGTAGCACTCGAGTTTTAATTTAGACCCACCGTAGACAAGAAATACATCCTTAGTTCTTTGTAACTACTTTAGGATATTTTTCACTGCCTTCCAGTGCTCTTCTCCAGGATTCGACTGATATATGCTTGTTACACTAAGTGCATGAGCGACATCCAGTCTAGTACATATCATACCGTACATAGTAGATTTATTGTTTAAGCATAAGGAATCTTACTCATACGGTCTCTCTCCTCAGGTGTCTTTGGGGCCTGTTTCTTGGAGAGATGTATTACATGGCTCATTGGAATGAGACTTCTCTTGGAAACTTCCATGCTAAACTTCTTTAACATCAAGTCAATGTACGCTCCTTGGGACAAGTCGAGCATCCTTTTAGATCTATCTCTATAGATCTTTATCCTCAAAATATAGGATGTTTCTCCCAAGTCCTTCATGGAGAAGTGTTTAGATAACCAGATTTTTATCGATTGTAGAATAGGAATATCATTCCTTATCAGTAATATATCGTCAACATATAATACAAGGAATGAAACAGCACTCTCACTAACCTTCTTGTACACACATGGTTCATCCTTATTTATGATAAAATCAAACTCTTTGATTGTCTCATCAAAATGAATGTTCCATCTATGAGAAGCTTGCTTCAATCCATATACACATCCTCCTCAAGTTTTCCATTGAGGAAGGCCATTTTCACGTCCATTTTCTAGACCTCTTAGTCATAATAATCTGCAATGACAAGTAAAATTCGAATGGACTTGAGCATAGCTACTGGTGAGAAGGTTTCGTCATAGTCAACTCCTTATCTTTATTTAAAACCTTTTGCGACCAATCGGGCCTTATAGGTCTCTACCTTGCCGTCTGCTTCAGTCTTTCTTTTAAAGACCAATTTACACCCAATAGGCTTAATGCCTTTAGGTGGTGAAACCAAAGTCCATACTTGGTTTTCATATATGGAGTCCATCTCGGATTTCATGGCTTCTAGCCACTTCTCTAAGTTTTTACTACTCATAGCCTGTTCATAATTCAATGGATCATCATCATCTATGATGTATACCTCATCGTTATCTTCTATGATGAATCCATACATATCAGGTATCTTCGGCACTCTTCCAGATTTATGAATAGGGTGTGTTACAAAAGGTTCTTCCACTTGGTTATATACCTGACTTTGATCCGTAGTATTTTATGGTTCTTGAATTTCTTCAAGATATATCTTACTCTCACTGACCCCTTCAAGGGTAAACTTCTTTTCCAAGAAGGCACCATGTTCAGTAAGAAACACCTTTTGATCAGTTGGATGATAGAAATAATAACCCGATTTTTCTTTAGGGTATCCCACAAATCTACACTTGTCCGATCTAGTCTGTAGCTTATTATTTTCAAAATTTTTGACATAAGTTGAACAATCCCAAGTCTTAACATGCTTAAGATTTGGTTTCCTCCCTGTCCATAACTCATATGGGGTCTTTTGGCCGGATTTGGCAGGCACCTTGTTAAGTAGGTATGAAGTCAATTCTAGGACATATCCCCAGAAGGAAACTAGAAGATCGGTAAATCTCATCATGGAACGAACCATGTCCAACAATGTTCAATTTCTCATTTCAGATACACCATTGAGCTGTGGCGTCCTTAGTGGAGTCCATTGTGAGATTATACCATTTTCTTTGAGACAATTGAAAAACTCACCGCTTAAGTATTCACCACCTCGATCCGATCGAAGAATCTCAATACTTTTATCAGTTTGTTTCTCTACTTCATTTCTGAACTCTTTAAACTTTTCAACTGATTCAGATTCGTATTTCATTAAATACACATATCCAAATCTTGAGTGATCATCAGTGAATGTAATAAAATTAGAATACCCTCATCATGCAATCATTGTCGTAGGTCCATATACGTCTGTGTGTACCAACGCTAACAACTCTATAACTCTTTCTCCTTTTCCACTAAAAGAAGATTTAGTCATTTTTTCTATGAGACAAGATTCACAAGTTGGATATGGTTCATAATCTGATAGTTCTAGGAGCCCAACTTTATGTAACTTGGATAATCTTGTTTCATTAATATGACCGAGTCTACAGTGCCACATGTAGGTATAATTAACATCATCTCTTTTCCTTTTCGTAGTTTGTTCAATTTGAAGTATATTTTCATGTAAGTCAAGTATGTAAAGTCCATTTCGCAATTTTCTAACACCATATAAAATATTTTTATTATAAATAGAACAAATGTTGTTCTTTATTATAATATTAAAATCATCCATATCTAATACAGAAATAGAAATAATATTTCTAATGATAGTTGGAACAAAATAACATTTATTTAAGCCAATGGTTTTGCCCGTAGGCAATTCTAAACAATAAGTCCCTACAACTAATGCAGCAATCTTTGCTTCATTTCCCACTAGTAGGACGACCTCATCCTTTTTAAGTTTTTTACTTCTGACTAGTCCATGTATATTATTTCATATATGAGAACCACAGCCGGTATCCAATACTCAAGTAGAACTTTGACTTTCAGAAAAAATGATTTCAATCATGAACAAACCTTGATTAGGAGTTGAAGCATCTCCATGCTTCTTATACTTTTGTTCCGCGAGATAATCCTTTCAGTTTCTCTTCCAGTGACCTTGCTTGTTGCAATTGAAGCATATTCCTTTGTTGTCTGGATTATGTTTCTTATTTTCCTTAATTCTTTTTCCCTTTACCCTTAACCTTCTTGGATTTCTTCTTTTTAGAAGATACATTGGGTCTCTTCCTCTTCTCGGAAGAATCATCCACTATTAAGACATGGTCCTTCGTGGATGGGAGTGACCTTCAGCAGTTTTCAACATGTTAAGTAACTGAGGCAAGCTGACGTCCAACTTATTCATGTTAAAATTCATAACAAATTGTGAGAAGGTGTCACGGAATGACTACAAGACTAAATCTTGACTTAACTCCCCATCCATGACGAACCCAAGTTGTCCAAGATGTTCAATCAAATTGATCATTTTTAGGACATGAGTCTCAACAGCAATGCCCTCGGTCATCCAAGATTGGAAGAGCTCCTTAAATATTTCATATCTAGCAGTCCTACTTTGCTAACCATACAACTCTTGGAGATGCAACAGTATAGTAGGAGCATCCATAGTTTCATGCTGACGCTGAAGCTCGTTACCCATGGATGCGAGCATGATGCATTGAGCCACATATGTCTCATCTTGCCACTTCTTAAAAGTAGCGATCTCTTCCTCAGTGGATGTTTCTGCAACATTTGCAAGGATATGCGAATTTAATACTTAAGAAATCTTTTCAGCACTGAGAACTATTCTCAGATTCCTTAACCAGTCTGTGTAATTCGGTCTGATCAGTTTGTTAGCATCAAGTATGCTACGCAGTGAAATTAGTGAGTGTGATATTTTCAAAATTCTGCATGTGAAAAACAACATTTTAGCAAACATTCATTTTATTAATTAATTTTACCAAAATTAAATTAGGTCTTATTTTAAATTGGTACCTCCCACTATTTTCTTCAAACTATATTACCCTCACTTATATAGTTCGGCAAAATATAATTAAAGTTTTTTGCTAGTGAGAATAAGGATCACATCTCAAATATATACAGCCTTGTGGTGACACAACAAACTATATATAAATAAATAGGTAGACAACTCTTTGCCAATTACATCATCATATAACTCCTTTTCTTTTGCCTCTTAGATTATTTTGATCAAGTGGTGACACATCCATATCAAAATTATCTAAGTTAAGTCCAACCTAGCACTTCCATATATTCAAAAAAGAAAAACATCGTCCTTGTGGTGACACAACAAACAAACATTGTTCAATTTTCTTTATAAGAATCAAATGTGATAAAAATAACATCTTAAATATTAAAAATTGGTCTTGTGGTAACATAACAAACTCATATTAAATATTTAATGCTCTATTAAAGGAGACATTCTATTTGGAACGTTTCGGACTTAATATAATTTCCTTTGAGGGGTTTGTTATTATTAGTCTCATCTTGTTTAGCGCGTATGCACACACACACACACACACACACACACACACACACACACACATATATATATATATATATAAGCATGCATATAGAATATAATATTCTACCCGGATTGATTATGGACTTTTATTCTAGTTTGGTTCACTAAAGCCACCAAGTGAACCAAAAGGTCAAACCCTAGGGTGCAAGAATCAAAAACTAAATATAACTATTACATTTAAACTCGGGCTCTATTACAAACAGGTTTTCAAGCGCTCCTTGCTCCTTAATCTCCGATTCTTCAAGAAATTTAACTAATCCTATTACATAAACTATTTAATTTAAATAGAAACCTTGATCAACAGTCAAGGAAAAGTACATAGGAGGGAGATAAAATTTAAATCAAAAAGAAAATTAGAAAAGACGAGGTAAGCAGACCCCATTTAATAAAACTCATACATTTAAGCATCCATCCAAAATAAAATCCAATCATATTGGTCAATAGTCCATAATCAATCTCATTTATTATCATGCATATCACCATATACATTAATAAATAAATATTTATCTCATGAATAATAAACATTCAATACATATATTACTATAGATTTAATGGGCAAATTTAATTAGCATCGATTCTAATTATGATTTAAAATAAACTCATTTATTTAATCAACATGAAATCATATTCTAAATATAAAATAAACAACTTCATTTTAATTTAAAATTATTAGAAAAACATAAAATCCAATTTTAATTTAAAATAAACCTTTTATTTTAATTAGAAATCAAATTAATAAATAAAAACAATTTTTATTCAATTCTGGTTACTGGCGCTGCAACGCCCCACATAAATTATATTTGGGCATTGTGGCGCTGGATAACCCATTTTTCAGAAACCCGATCCTGGAGTAGCAACGCCAGGTTTATACTATTAATATAAGCAATCGTAAACGGTCACCCGTTTGAAAAACTGAACCGGTATTTATGAACGCATAAATTACATCAGAATCCGTATTAATAAATAGCCATTAGCGTAAGCAATTTTTCCAGTTCGCGACTTATATAGTTTTTCTCCAAAAACTTGATTCTATGCCAATTTTATGCCTAAAAAAATTGTTCGAAACACATATCAATATATATATATATATCAAATCTTAACAATTAATAACTTGTATAAAGGTATAGCTCTGATAACACTGTTAGGTATGTAAGATCCATGAACACAATAAAATTGCATAAAACAGCGGAATCATGAAAAAATCAAATTTTAAGATTTTACAAACCAATTACCCGAATCAGCTTTTATGCATAATTATTAATTAACGAAAGAGAGGAAGTTATAAAATCATACCTTTGTAGATCTAAGCTTCCACAGGTACGAGTTCAACTCTAAATCCTTCGCACGATCAATTTGAATTCAACGAGATTGATTCCTTCCTTTAATCAACGTTAGCCACCCAAGTGTTTGACCTCTATAGGTGATCCACCAAGAAAGAAGAAGAAGTCGAGAAGAGGGAGTGTGGCTAAACCTTAATTTCTGTCTCTACATAAATCTATGTACTCTCCCAACAATTGGAAAAACACGTTATTATTCTAATATCTAACATAAGACTCATCTTATATAGATACTAGTCAACCTTTCTAACCTAATTAGCAATAGGGTTTTATTTAATTAATTAAACCTTTTTAATTAATTAGGCTTCCTAATCTCTATTAGGAATAATGGAGAGTACATATATATTAAATTCATTCCCAAACTCCTTTAGGAAATAAAATAATAATAATAGTAATAATAATAATAATAATAAGACTTCTCTTATTAATTTATATTTAATATTTTCAAAATATTAAATAATAAATATTAAACTATTTAATTTATTCTATCACCATATATTAAATTAAATACACTTAACTTATTATTACGATTATGCCATTAACTTCTTAAAACCTTTAGGTTCTCCATATTAAATCGGTTGTGAATAAATCAATAAGAATAATTCTAATCTTATTTAAATAAATAAATTAAACTATTAATTTATTTAAATAAATAATATCTATTCTACAATAAGGGTAAGCACCCTTAGCGATCAACGACTTTTCAGATAATATAGATTTCAAAATTAATCATAAAAGAACCTTTGAGTAAATAGTTACCATACAATTCAATCCTTCCACCATATAATGTCCCAATTAAATATAAGACATGGAATTTCTGTCAAGTCTTATTTTATTTAGTTATATGTATTCCGATTCCCAAATGCACAACTCCCAATAGATGCAAATTAGAAACTCCTTTCTAATTGCATTCCACCTTGGCCAAGGATTCCTGGTTTGTCATTTATCGAATCACATAGGACATATCTCTTCTTTTACTAGAAGCGGTAGATTCTTTATTGAGCATACATTACCTCAATATATAACTTATTACACCCAAGCATACCCTTTGATATACCCTAAGGGTCTTAAGGGACATGTCAAAGTATAACTTATTATATACAAGATACTATATATGATGATCTCAAGTCTAAAGATCACTTGTACTACTATCACTACAGGAATTCCTATTGACAGGCAAGTAAAACTCTATTAGGTATTCCTAGCGAGTCACGTTCAGTGAACTTATTCTCTAATAAGTACCTACATACTTGCTTTAGTGTCTCCACACAAATGATCATGAGATCAATCATCCTCATCTAATGAGCAAAAAACGTATGTAAAAATATATCCGGATTCACTAATCCCCTTTTTAGTAATCAAAAGATTGGGAACATTTTAGTTTTAAGATATCCAAGAATTTAGATCTCATTAGCATGATCTCATCATGATTTTAAATTAATGCCTTTAATAAATAATTATTTTATTAATAAATGAATTAGATTGTTTACAAAGTATATGCTTTATCTCCATACATGATTAGCTTGTATGAATAATACTTTCAAGAATACTTTCTTCGACTGCTTTATAGGCTTTAAACTCACCGAGTTCTTTTGACAATGTATTATTGCTTTGTGTTTGAACAACCAATCCATTCCCAAAATAATATCAAACTCTCCCAATCGAATCAGAATTAAATCCACTGATAACTCACGCTCTCTTATCTTAATGCAACAATTCCTATAGATATACTCTACATGAATTATCTCCTTATTGGCAACTTCTACATTCATGGGAGTTTCTAAATTCACTAAAGGTTTTTCTAAACACTTAGCGAATTTATGTGATACAATGGAACATGATGCTCCAGAATCAAACAACATATATGCATTTATATCGTTGATTGGAATAATACCTGAAACTACTTCCCTTGATGCAACTGCATCCTTTTCCATCATGTTGAAGGTCCTAACAGTTGATTTATTTGGTGTGGCTACCCTAATTTTAAGTTCCTTGTTGCCACTGTTTCCTTTACCACTGCTCCCTTCATTTACATTCTTCTTTAGATAGTTTCTTGCAAAGTGGTCTATCGATCCATAAACAAAACTCCTAGAACTTTTCTTTGAATTTGGACAGTTAGGAGATATATGTCCCTCCTGTCCACATTTATAACACACCGCTTTTCCCTTCAGACACATTCTTGAGTGATTCTTTCCACATCTTTTACAAGGTTCAAATTTTCATTTCTGTTGATCCCCTTAAACATTACCACTGTTTCCAAAATTTTCCAATTTCCTTTTCTTGTTCCATTTGTTACTACCCTCTGTTTTAACTAATCCTTCCATTTCCCCTTATTTTTTATATCTTTATTGTAAAGATTTATTGTTTCACTACCCCCCCTTTAGCTATTATTGTTTTTTCGAGGATAACGCCAAAAGTTCCAATTGACAATACTGATAACTTATTGTAAATCCAAGACTTTAAGCCTAATTCAAACCGTCTTGCTTTTATCTCCTCAGTGTCCATCTGATGTGGAGCAAACCGAGCCAACTCATTAAACTTGGTTGCATATTCTGATATTGTCATATCTCCTTGTTTAAGTTCAAAAAATCTAACTTCCATTGGGATTTGCATTCTAGGAGGAAAATAATTTTCAAAGAAAATTTTCTTAAATCTTTCCCAAGTAATTACACCTGTACCAGCTCTAGTTGTAAGACCCCGACTTTTATTAAATAAAAGTCTAATTTATTTTATGGTTATTATTTTAAAACTAGAAAATGTCAAATTGATAAATGGTCAAATGAATAATTAATCGGATAAATGAGCTAATAAAAGGGGAAAGTGAATTAATGAAATGTTGTTAATAGAGAAGAAAGAGAGTAAGCTGGAAATGGTGGGAGAAATAATTATGGAAGAAATGCTGATTTTCTATATGCTCCAAACTTTTTATAATTCATTCAACAAAGTCTTTTATGATTGGTGAATTTTCAAATGTTAGGCAAGTGTGGGGTGAAGGTGTTGGTTAACTTATTAGCCTACTAAGGCAATTATCAGCCTTCTCTTCATTTGATACTCCCGTAGCCCATGTTCAAAAGAAAGAAAAAGAAGGAGAAAAGAGGGGGATATGATGGAAAAGAGAACAATAATTATACTTCCTCCCACCTCCATTTTTCCTACAACGAAATCAGCAGAAAGAAAAGAAAGAAAAAGATAGAGAAGGAAAAAGAAAGAAAGAAAGAAAGAAAGGAAGAAAGAAGAAGATGAAGCCATGGAAGCATGAAGGAAGAATAAGAAATCAAAAGGTAAAACCAAAACTTTTCATCTCTTTAATTTTCCGAAGAGTTTGATTTGTTGAAAGTTGGGTTATAGGGGATCATAATGGATCCAAAGTAATAAGGAAGTATATGATAAAGATTTTATGTTTAATCCATGTCATAATAGAATTTAAGATCAAAAAGTTGGACATATGTTTGAGGATGAACAAAAGTTATGTTGATGACTTAAATCAAACTTGTAAAAGTGTTGATGGTTGATCTATGTGTAAAATCCGAGGAGTATGATCTATAGATTAAGAAGTTATGGAAATATTCTAATTTGAACGGACTAAAAATGATTTAAATCAAAGTAGTGGTGAAAGTTTTCGTAAAACATGTTAAACGATGAAAAACATAGTCTTGGGGGACTTTGGAGCCAAATTTCGGAATAATTAATGAATTTGAAAAATTATGAAATCATGGGGGTTTTGTAGAGCATGTTACAATCTTTCTATAGCCTCAAAAACGGACTAATTCTGACTTAAAATGAAGAAGTTATGAAGATTTGAAGTATGTGCGTCAAAAGTTGCAAAATCTGGAAAATTGGGGTTAAGTGCCAAGGGTCAAGCGCCTAGGTGCTAGGCTCGGCGCTTAGACTCTGTTCTTGGGCGCCTAGGCGCTTTCGCAAGGCCAAATTTGGGCGCCTAGGCGCTGGTCAATTGTTGAGCCAAAATCTGTCTGGACATCCATTAGTAAATTGGGCATAACGTTTTTATACGAACTCCGATTGAGGTGATTCAGGATGATTCGGAAAGATAACGAGTAGACCTACAACTTTTATTCTATATGTTTTGAGATTTGAGGTCGGTATCAAGGCCTAAAATGGCTATTTTAGGGACTAATGTGCATTCAGAGGCAATCGAAGGACGTCGGGCATGCACGTATGCAACGTGTAATGTTTTCGACGATAAAGGATGTTGTTCTAAGTTGTAAAACATGAACATTATTAAATATAATGATATTATATGATAAATAAAGACAACTTAATTGAATAATGAATTATTAGTTGGTGTATATGTTATTCGAGGTAATTATGATTTGATGTTGATCCTTACTTTTAATAGAATTGAAATTGTTTATAAGGTATTGATTTGATTCTTATGTAAGAAGTCACTCGGTATTTATTTCAATAATTACCAAAGTAGTTATTACACAGTGACTCATATTATTTGATATGATATAATTAAACCAGTTGGCAGTATTGAGAGTCTATGTTAATAATTATAAATAATGGTTCAAAGATTGAAAAGGGTGTTGATTAAAGATAAGTATGATATACGGATGTTTGTTCAATTATTTTCTTTTTACAAAAGTAAGTTTGACAGGACTTGCCGACACTCTACTTTTTTTAAAGTAGTATGGACCACAACTCTATTATTGAACAATTTTTGTTAAAACGTGTACAAGTTAGTTTAATTTTCTCGGTGGGACCATAAATTCCACTACCATTATTATATACCTCATTTGGTTATTTTGTCAAAACAGATGTGCTAGTTGTTTACTAAATTTCAGTATAAATAGGTTGCTCGGTTGAGTAACTAATGACACACCATCACTACAGTAAAAATATAGAATTTTTTACTTCAATATTGTGAGTATTTCTATTGAGTGTAATGTTACTCCTAGTGTAGATAAGGAATGCAAGCATTGTTTAAGTTGATCAATTTCACAGAAAGCAGAATCAAGTCACATGCTAAGGTAAGGGATATCATTATTGTGGTAAGAGGGTATCATTTTTATGGTAAAAGGAATATCATTTTCTTTCAGACTCCATGTTATGGTAAGATATTATTATTCGTTTATTCAGTTTATCATTAAATGGTGAAAAGTCCTGAAAGGATTATAATATCCTTAATAGTTTGTGATTCATCTATTATTATGTTATCAATTTGGACTCTGGATAATTAAGTTGAAAATCACTAAGATCTATGTTATCTTATTATTCTGATGATTTATGTTTATTCATTATATATATCATTGTCATCATTCTCATGCTTATATTGTGTTGAAAGTCGTCTATGGCCAGTAGTGCATAGATGTGACGCCCCCAAAATTAGGTATACATCACCCATCTTGGGTCGCCACTTACATGGTACATAAATTCAAATACAAACTTAATTATACATCCGTCAGGTAAATATACGACAATACATAAACCGAGAGTTCTAATAGGAATATTGTCATTTAGACAATATCCATACTCAAGGAGTCCTCATTACATTTATTGTCACACTATTTAATGTAATAGTGAGGACTACTAATGCTATCTTCAGGACCATCACTCGTTTCCCGACTCGTCCCCAAACTATATTCTCATTTCAAGAGAACGGTGAAAAGAAAGGGTGAGCTCAACTAGCCCAAAGAAGAAATATTATAACTAAGATAATGCGCGAATAAATTATCAATAGTCTTCAACAATGTTAAACCGATAAGATACAATAGACAACCGGTTTAATCTAGCAATGAATATGCAATCCATTAAAAGAGTCAAGTAGAAAATAAAGTCTACTATCTTTTAGGTTTTAAAAGGTTTTCATCAATTTTTATCACTAAGACTCAGTTTAATGAATAAACCACAATATCTAATCATCCCTGTACCACGGTCAAGGATTTTTATCAAATTATCAATGGTCATGACTATACCGAATCACCCCTGGTCATAATCATACCAAAAACTATCCATCACTGCATTACAGGCCACTAAGGACTTTTGTCACATCATTTATATCAAGCCATGATTATACCGAATGAACCCTGGTCATAATCATACTAAGTTCATCTATGCACGTAAGCCAAAGATAACTTTCAACATAATATAAACATGAGGATGATGACAATGATATAAGAATTCAATAAAATAAGTTCAAGAATTAATTTATCTAGGAATTATTAACGTCCAAATTGTCAACAAGATACTGTTTTGTAGAATAAAATTCAAGAATGATCAGAAGAATATTTCCATGAAAAGATACTGGATGAAACGCAAATATCAAGAATATTCTACTAATTTCATGGAGTATAGAAATCAAAGTTTTAACCAACTGGGTATAATAAAGAATGGAATAACAAAGGAAACCACCATGCATGCGGTACTTGCATGAAGATAAAGTTATTCCAACGGAGAATAATAATAACGGAAACCAGTCAAAGTTAAATTCACAACCGACAGGATGTTCCAACAGAATAATAAAGATGGAACCGGATCCGGTGTAAAACACAGATAAGATATTCCAACAGAATGATAAAGATTTGAACCAGTCGGTGTAAAAACACACGCATGTGATGTTCCAGCAGTATAATAATAAAGAGCGGAACCAGTCGGTGTAAAAAAACACGCATGAGGATGTTCCAATGTAATAATAGAAGAATGTCACCAAGTATAGGGTAAACCACGATACTGATTATGTATAGGGGTATGCCACGTACATGAGTTATTCCAATGTAATAATAAAGAATGGAATAATGAAGTTCTCTTCATGAATAAGAAAGAATAACACCCTTACACGGTACAACAAATAATATCCCTTACCTTAGAAGATTTGAATATTGGAAAAGTGAAGTAGCAAAATACTTTTCTTCTTTCTCTCTATAGTTTCTCTCTCTAGAGTTTCAGTGAATTCGTAAGAAATAATGAAGGAATGAGCTTTCTATTTATAGAAAAACTGAGTGTGGCTCTTGGTCTTAACGAAGGGTCAAAATGACTCTTGGTAATATTGAAGAGACAACTACTATTTGTGAAGGGGTATTTAACCCTTGGAACACCGAAGAGGCAGTTAACTCTTGGTAATATTGAAGGGACAACTACTATTTGCAAAGGGGTAATTACTTTTGATGAAGGTAATTACTATTGACGAAGGTAAATACTATTGACGAAGGTAATTACTATTCACAAAGGTAATTACTATTCACAAAGGTAATTACTATTGACGAAGGTAAATACTATTGACGAAGGTAATTACTATTCACAAAGGTAATTACTATTCACAAAGGTAATTACTATCGACGAAGGTAAATACTATTGATTGAAGGTAATTACTATTCACAAAGGTAATTACTATTGACGAAGGGACTCTTAGATGATGACATATGTGCCCCCCCATAAAATAATCAAACTTACCACAAACGTCTCATAACAGACTCTTTATATACATCAAGGATTGAATAAATATTACCACAAATCATTTTATTTTTAATCATCACATATTTAATCTTTCAACAATTATTAATCATCTATAACTTGTCGTCTCAATTAATAATTTAATACTATAATTATTATACAGATGATACTGTGACAATAATTGAATCAATAATATAAGAGATATGATGCAACAATTACTGTAGCAATAATTGAGCATAGCTGAGTGACTTCTCACGTAAGCATCAATAATCAATATTGTGTGCTACTATATAACTACGTAGACATCGTACTTTTTGCTACTAGGGTAGTTCAACAGCTTTTTCAGAATAACACCTCTGCCGTTATTTTTTATAGAAAAATAATTTTGTCATTTTCTAACTACGACAATACTTCTATTGTGGGGTCCATTAATGATTGAGTAGTCGCATTTAATATTCCCCCGACAAAAAGAATATTCCCCACCAAAACGAATATTTTATTACAACTTGCTTACTTTTGTAAAATTTATAAATATTACCCACAACTATAACATTATATCAAATTTATTCCATAATATTCAAAAATAATATTTATAAAAATTCATCTTTATTTATAAAAGTCGGGTCTTACAACCTCCCTTCTTATGAAATTTTGCCCTCGAAATTAGGGTACGCACGATATGATAAAGAGGTGAGGATACCTTGAATACCTTTATCGTTAAAAATATTAAATTCATCTTCGCAATCGGCCAAAGATATTCATTAACAATTCATCTTTGCACTACAGGCTAAAGATATATAACTGTAAAACCAATAATGCTGAGACGCAGCTTAATAGTATCACGACCACGAATTATCCATGCACTACTGGCCAAGGATATTATTGTTTTCAATTACGGTCATGATTATACCGAATAATCCGTGGTCATAATCATACCAAGTCTATCAATGCACTACGGCCAAGGATGACTTTTACCACATCCATGAATTAATATTTCATTGCTGAGACTCAGCTCAATAATTAATCCATATCATCGAATCATCTCGCACACTGAGCCAAGGATATTCATTAGTATCACGATTAACGAATTATCCATGCACTTCTACCAAAGATAATCGTGTATTCATTAGTATCACGACCACAAATTATCCATGCACTACTACCAAAGATAATCGTGTATTCATTAGTATCACGACCACAAATTATCCATGCACTACTACCAAAGATAATCGTGTATTCATTAGTATCACGACCACAAATTATCCATCCACTTCTACCAAAGATAATCATGTATTCATTAGTATCACGACCATAAATTATTCATGCACTACTACCAAAGATAATCGTGTATTCATTAGTATCACGACCACAAATTATCCATGCACTACTACCAAAGATAATCGTGTATTCATTAGTATCACGACCACAAATTATCCATGCACTACTACCAAAGATAATCGTGTTTTCAATTACGGTTATGATTATACCCGAACAATCCTCGGTCATAATCATACCAAGTCCATCTATGCACTATAGGCCATGATGACTTTCATCATAATATAAGCATGAGGATAATGATAAAGAATCAATCAAATGAGATAAAGGATAAATATTAAACATTTATAATATAATTTATCCAGGATTCAAGAATATCCCCATGTTATCAATCACTTAATAATATCATAATCTAATATCATTAATATTATAACCATATTTTAATCACTTCTTAAATTTATAAACAATTTATCTCAATTGTTTACGCTTTTACCATATAATGCATTTAATCATTCAAAAATGCCATACTCATAAGATATCATCACCAATTATCAAATCCCTCAAAAAATATGCATATACTCAGATAGGATTCTCTAGCCATAAAATCCTATTTTCAACTTTGTTACTTCACATAACATATTTAACTCATATGTTCAGTAATTAAACTATTTTCATGAAAATAACAAATCAGTCCCCAAAATATTTCTTTTCTGGGATTTAGCATAATATAGTCCCATTATGAAAATATATTTTCTCGGAATTTTTAAAATTCATTTACTATTTTTCAAAAATCAATTTCTAATTAATTCATTAAGAAATTAGCTACCTCAAGTTTAACTCTAAAATTCCCAAATCTTGGCAGGACCTTACACATGTTAATGTGAGCCTCCGATTTAAATTTCATGGTCATCTGAGTTATAGAACTCCGGTTATAGCATTTTTCGTAAAAAAAAACCTAAATATTGAAATGGTCATAACTTGCTCATTTTAAGTCAGAATGAGCTCATTTTTGGACAGGAGGTACTTTATAACATATATTTTAATGTCCCAAAAGGCCATAATTTTTCACATAAATTTAGTGGCCGAAACAGCCCCTTAAAGTTTCTGGGCAGAGCGTTTTTGTAATTTGCAGCTTTGGACTCTTTTTTAAATTCAAATCCACACGAAAATCTACAAACACCTTTTCGGTGATTCCACTTGGATAAGCTACAAAACTCATAGATCTAACTCTAGGACTTGACCACACTCAAAAATTCAAAATATAATAGGAGATATGGTCAATTGAATTTCATGTTACGTTTTTACCAAAATCTGATTTTTCAACCCTTTGTGATTTCTAAGAAACTTTCATGTTTTCACATAATAACCACATAACTCATCATAACACTTACTAATACTTCATATACCCATGATTTTCATTAGTTCAATGCTTTTATTATGACTTTCATCATAATCCCCGTAAACAGATCCTTTTAGTTGAGGAAATATTTGAGGGTTTAAGAAATGGGTTTTTGTACTGGGGTCAATACAAAATTCGATTTCACGCTCTAGGGTAGGCTAGAAATCTTCAAGAATACGTCAAGAAATTTATTAATGATAGAAATATCATTCAAAATCGCTACTCTTATCCAAGACTTGGATAGTACGTTACATTGATACCAACTGTGACTTTCATCCCAACTTTGGATAGCACATCACAATGACACCTTACATAAATGTATAGTCAAAACTGCTTTAGAAATTAGAATCTTGGGAAAGTGCTCAAGGAAACCTTCGTACATGGGAGGCCATGCTTCTAGGTTATGATAGATATCATATGGCCACGTAATTATCCTTGGTTTACCCAATAGACCCCCAAAGAAAAATGAGAAGATTACTATCATATTCTTCCCAATGGTGAGTCTTCTCTTGATTTATCATTATCTCCATTGTCTCAAATTGAGAATTATACTTCAAACAAACACCAAGATCATATAGGTAGTGCTCGTAAATATACTCAAAGAAGTGGATGAGCACAACCACATCTTATGATGACACGAGGTTGTATGTCATTAGACATCTTGTATGATAGTGGCAAAACACTCTTCCAACGTTGGGTTAGCCTCACCCTAGTTGATTCACCAAGTATAACTACTAAATGATGACCACCGTTTCTATTCCATCTTTATTACCCCGCTCGACCTAGCTACACTCTTATTACAGAAAGGAATTGTGAAGCAAAAGGGTTAATTAATATATCAAATATTATCCCTATACTCTGACCGACCAATTAAATAACAAATAAACTTAGGTAGGTCATACTAGCGAAGGAATTCCCCGTCTCTCCCCTCCTAGTTCTTATCTCGAATCTTAGCCAGAGATCATATCCCTAAGCTCTGATACCAATTGTGAGGCCCCCAAAATTAGGTATACGTCACCCATCTTGGGTCGCCACTTACATGGTACATAAATTCAAATACAAACTTAATTATACATCTGTCGTGTAACATACGACAATACATAAACTGAGAGTTCTAATAGGAATATTGTCATTTAGACAATATCCATACTCAAGGAGTCCTCATTACATTTATTGTCACACTATCCATACTCATAGAAAAATAATTTTGTCGTTTTCTAACTACGACAATACTTCCATTGTGGGGTCCACCAATGATTGAGTAGTCGCATCTGAATATTCCCCGACAAAAAAGAATATTCCCAGACCAAACGAATATTTTATTACAACTTGCTTACTTTGCAAAATTTATAAATATTACCCACAACTATAACATTATATCAAATTTATTTCATAATATTCAAAATAATATTTATAAAAATTCATCTTTATTTATAAAAGTCGGGTCTTACAACCTCCTTTCTTATGAAATTTAGCCTCGAAATTAGGGTACGCGATACGATATGATAAAGAGGTGAGAATACCTTGAATACCTTTATCGTTAAAAATATTAAATTCATCTTATAATCCGCCAAAGATATTCATTAATAATTCATCTTTGCACTACCAGGCTAAAGATATATAACTGTAAAACCAATAATCTTTGAGACGCAGCGACTTAATAGTATCACGACCACGAATTATCCATGCAATTCATCGCCAAGGATATTATTGTTTTCAATTACGGTCATGATTATACCGAATAATCCGTGGTCATAATCATACCAAGTCTATCAATGCACTACGGCCAAGGATGACTTTTACCACATCCATGAATTAATATTTCATTGCTGAGACTCAGCTCAATAATTAATCCATATCATCGAATCATCTCTGCATTACAGGCCAAGGATATTCATTAGTATCACGACCACGAATTATCCATGCACTTCGGCCAAAGATAATCGTGTATTCATTAGTATCACGACCACAAATTATCCATGCACTACGGCCAAAGATAATCGTGTATTCATTAGTATCACGACCACAAATTATCCATGCACTACGGCCAAAGATAATCGTGTATTCATTAGTATCACGACCACAAATTATCCATCCACTTCGGCCAAAGATAATCATGTATTCATTAGTATCACGACCATAAATTATTCATGCACTACGGCCAAAGATAATCGTGTATTCATTAGTATCACGACCACAAATTATCCATGCACTACGGCCAAAGATAATCGTGTATTCATTAGTATCACGACCACAAATTATCCATGCACTACGGCCAAAGATAATCGTGTTTTCAATTACGGTTATGATTATACCGAACAATCCCTGGTCATAATCATACCAAGTCCATCTATGCACTATAGGCCACAGATGACTTTCATCATAATATAAGCATGAGGATAATGATAAAGAATCAATCAAATGAGATAAAGGATAAATATTAAACATTTATAATATAATTTATCCAGGATTCAAGAATATCCCCATGTTATCAATCACTTAATAATATCATAATCTAATATCATTAATATTATAACCATATTTTAATCACTTCTTAAATTTATAAACAATTTATCTCAATTGTTTACGCTTTACCATATAATGCATTTAATCATTCAAAAATGCCATACTCATAAGATATCATCACCAATTATCAAATCCTCAAAAAAAATATGCATATATACTCAGATAGGATTCTCTAGCCATAAAATCCTATTTTCAACTTTGTTACTTCACATAACATATTTAACTCATATGTTCAGTAATTAAACTATTTTCATGAAAATAACAAATCAGTCCCAAAAATATTTCTTTTCTGGGATTTAGCATAATATAGTCCCATTATGAAAATATATTTTTCTCGGAATTTTTAAAATTCATTTACTATTTTCAAAAATCAATTTCTAATTAATTCATTAAGAAATTAGCTACCTCAAGTTTAACTCTAAAATTCCCAAATCTTGGCAGGGACCTTACACATGTTAATGTGAGCCTCCATTTAAATTTCATGGTCATCTGAGTTATAGAACTCCAGTTATAGCATTTTTCGTCAAAAAAACCTAAATATTGAAATGGTCATAACTTGCTCATTTTAAGTCAGAATGAGCTCATTTTTGGACAGGAGGTACTTTATAACATATATTTTCATGTCCCAAAAGGCCATAATTTTTCACATAAATTTAGTGGCCGAAACAGCCCTTAAAGTTTCTGGGCAGTAGCGTTTTGTAATTTGCAGCTTTGGACTCTTTTGCTAAATTCAGGTCCACACGAAAATCTACAGACACCTTTTCCGTTGATTCCACTTGGATAAGCTACAAAACTCATAGATCTAACTCTAGGACTTGACCACACTCAAAATTCAAAATATAATAGGAGATATGGTCAATTGAATTTCATGTTACGTTTTTACCAAAATCTGATTTTTCAACCCTTTGTGATTTCTAAGAAACTTTCATGTTTTCACATAATAACCACATAACTCATCATAACACTTACTAATACTTCATATACCCATGATTTTCATTAGTCCAATGCTTTTATTATGACTTTCATCATAATCCCCGTAAACAGATCCTTTTAGTTGAGGAAATATTTGAGGGTTTAAGAAATGGGTTTTTGTACTGGGGTCAATACAAAATTCGATTTCACGCTCTAGGGTAGGCTAGGAAATCTTCAAGAATACGTCAAGAAATTTATTAATGATAGAAATATCATTCAAAACTGCTACTCTTATCCAAGACTTGGATAGTACGTTACATTGATACCAACTGTGACTTTCATCCCAACTTTGGATAGCACATCACAATGACACCTTACATAAATGTATAGTCAAAAACTGTTTTAGAAATTAGAATCTTTGGAAAGTGCTCAAGGAAACCTTCGTACATGGGAGGCCATGCTTCTAGGTTATGATAGATATCATATGGCCACAGAATTATCCTTGGTTTACCCAATAGACCCCAAAGAAAAATGAGAAGATTACTATCATATTCTTCCCAATGGTGAGTCTTCTCTTGATTTATCATTATCTCCACTGTCTCAAATTGAGAATTATACTTCAAACAAACACCAAAATCATATAGGTAGTGCTCGTAAATATACTCAGCAAGTGGATGAGCACAACCCTGTCTTATGATGACACGAGGTTGTATGTCATTAGACATCTTGTATGATAGTGGCAAAACACTCTTCCAACGTTGGGTTCGGCTTTCACCTTAGTTGATTCACCAAGTATAACTACTAAATGATGACCACCGCTTTCTATTCCAATTGTTACCCCCGCTCGACCTAGCTACACTCTTATTACCCGAAAGGAATTGTGAAGCAAAAGGGTTAATTAATATATCAAATATTATCCCTATATCGACCACCAATTAAATAACAAATAAACTTAGGTAGGTCATACTAGCGAAGGAATTCCCGTCTCTCCCTCCTAGTTCTTATCTCGAATCTTAGCCGGAGATCATATCCTAAGCTCGATACCAATTGTGAGGCCCCAAAATTAGGTATCGTCCACCCATCTTGGGTCGCCACTTACATGGTACATAAATTCAAATACAAACTTAATTATACATCGTAGTGTGTAACATACGACAATACATAAACCGAGAGTTCTAATAGGAATATTGTCATTTAGACAATATCCATACTCAAGGAGTCCTCATTACATTTATTGTCACACTATTTAATGAGAATAGTGAGGACTACTAATGCTATCTTCGGGACCATCACTCGCTTCCCAGACTCGTCCCAAACTATATTCTCATTTCTCGAAGATAACAGTGAAAGAAAGGGTGAGCTCAACTAGCCCAAGAAGAAATATTATAACTAAGATAATGCGAATAAATTATCAATAGTCTTCAACAATGTTAAACCGATAAAATACAATAGACAACCGGTTTAAGCTGCGTAATGAATATGCAATCCATTAAAAGAGTCAAGTAGAAAATAAAGTCTACTATCTTTTAGGTTTTAAAAGGTTTTCATCAATTTTTTATCACTAAGACTCGGTTTAATGAATAAACCACAATATCTAATCATCCCCTGCACTCACGGTCAAGGATTTTCATCAAATTATCAATGGTCATGACTATACCGAATCACCCCCGATCATAATCATACCAAAAACTATCCATCATTGCATTACAGCCACTAAGGACTTTTGTCACATCATTTATATCAAGCCATGATTATACCAGAATGAATGAACCTCGGTCATAATCATACTAAGTTCATCTATGCACGTAAGCCAAAGATAACTTTCAACATAATATAAACATGAGGATGATGACAATGATATAAGAATTCAATAAAACAAGTTCAAGAATTAATTTATCTAGGAATTATTAACGTCAAATTGTCAACAAGATCTTGTTTTGTAGAGTAAAATTCAAGAATGATCGGAAGAATATTTCCATGAAAAGATCTTTGGATGAAACGCAAATATCAAGAATATTCTACTAATTTCATGGAGTATAGAAGTCAAAGTTTTAACTATTTGGGTATAATAAAGAATGGAATAACAAAGGAAACCACCATGCATGCGGTGATTGCAGAAAGACAAAGTTATTCCAATGTAATAATAATAACGGAACCAGTCGAGTTAAATTCACAATCAACGAGGATGTTCCACGAGAATAATAAAGATGGAACCGGATCCGGTAAAAAAACACAGATAAGATATTCCAACAGAATGATAAAGATTTTAACCAGTTAGGTGTAAAACACATGACGAGGATGTTCCAATGAGAATAATAATAAAGCGGAACCAGTCGGTGTAAAACACATGCACAGGATGTTCCAAATGTAATAATAGAAGAATGTCACCAAGTATAGGGTAAACCACGTATCTGATTATGTATAGGGTATGTCATGGCAGATATCTGAGTTATTCCAATGAATAATAAAGAATGGAATAACAGAGGATTTCACCAAGTATAGGGTATCTGGCGATACAAAGTTATTCCAATGAGTAATAATAAAGAATGGAATAGCGAAGTTCTCTTCATGAATAAGAAAGAATAACACCCCCTTACTGGTACAACAAATAATATCCCTTACCTTAGAAGAAATTTGAATATTGGAAAAGTGAAGTAGCAAAATACTTTTCTTCTTTCTCTATAGTTTCTCTCTCAGAGTTTCAAAGTGAATTCGTAAGAAATAATGAAGGAATGAGCTTTCTATTTATAGAAAAACCGAGGGTGGCTCTTGGTCTTAACGAAGGGTCAAAATGACTCTTGGTAATATTGAAGAGACAACTACTATTTCTGAAAGGGTATTTAACCCTTGGAACAATCAAGAGGCGATTAACTCTTGGTAATATGAAGGGACAACTACTATTTGCGAAAGGGTAATTACTTTTGTGAAGGTAATTACTATTGACGAAGGTAAATACTATTGACGAAGGTAATTACTATTCACAAAGGTAATTACTATTCACAAAGGTAATTACAATTGATTTGAAGGTAAATACTATTGACGAAGGTAATTACTATTCACAAAGGTAATTACTATTCACAAAGGTAATTACTATTGACGAAGGTAAATACTATTGATTTGAAGGTAATTACTATTCACAAAGGTAATTACTATTCACAAAGGTAATTACTATCGATTGAAAGGACTCTTAGATGATGACATATGGGCCCCCATAAAATAATCAAACTTACCACAAACGCCTCATAACAGACTCTTTATATACATCAAGGATTGAATAAATATTACCACAAATCATTTTATTTTTAATCATCACATATTTAATCTTTCAACAATTATTAATCATTTATAACTTGTCGCCTCAATTAATAATTTAATACTATAACATATTATATGAGATGATAATGTGACAATAATTGAATCAATAATATAAGAGATATGATCGCAAAGAATTCATTGTAGTAATAATTGAGCATAGGTGAGTGACTTCTCACGTAAGCATTAATAATCAATATCGTGTGCTATTATACAACTACGCGTATTGCTGTACTTTTGCTACCGGGTAGTTCAACAGTTTTGACGGTAACACCTCTGCCGTTATTTTTTTATAGAAAAATAATTTTGTCGTTTTCTAACTACGACAATACTTCCATTAATGGGGTCCACTAATGATTGAGTCGTCGCATCGAATATTCCCGAACAAAAAGAATATTCCCCACCAAACGAATATTTTATAACAACTTGCTTACTTTGCAAAATTTATAAATATTACCCACAACTATAACATTATATCAAATTTATTCCATAATATTCAAAAATAATATTTATAAAAATTCATCTTTATTTATAAAAGTTGGGGTCTTCAATAGATGGACTTGGTATGATTATGACCGAGGATTATTAAGAGTATAATCATGGACCGTAATGTTACAAATGATGTGATAAAAGTCATCTTTTGGCAGTAGTGCGTAGATGGACTTGGTATGATTATGATGAGGATTATTCTAATTATAATCATGACCAGTAATTGGAAACACGAATATCCTTGGCCCGTAGTGCATGGATAACTCGTGGTCGTGATACTATTGTCGAGTCTCAACATTATTGGTTTTATAGCTTGTATATCTTTGGCCCGTAGTGTAAAAGATGGATTTGTTGGTTATCGGGTTTTCTGATTATATATCTTTGGCCTGTAGTGCAAAAGATGGATTGTTAGTTATTGGTTTCTGATTGTATATCTTTGGCTGTAGAAAGCAAAGATGGATTGGTTATTATTGGTTTTTCAGGTTGTATATCTTTGGCCCGTAGTGCAAAGTTGGACTGTTGATTTACTTGATTATAAATATGAATTGTGATTTAATTATAATATGTGGTGGTTCAGGTGAAGACAGGTGATGAGAGTTCTCTTTGTCTTAAGTATAGCAAAGAACTGTTGAGGAGTATTACAGGAATGAAGTATTAACGATGGACTTTTAATCTAGAGGAGATAGTAGACATTATGTTCTACTTGACTCTTCTAATGGATTGCTTATTCCGCTGCTATTATGGTTGAAAACTTTTATCTTCTACCATATATTCTAAATATCTGAATTCTTTTGATAATTTTATTATCTTAAGTCATGATATTCTTTACTGGGCTATTTGTGCTCACCCTTTTTCTTCACCACCCCTTTCAGGTAATAAAAGTGTAGCTGAGACTAGCAAAGAGAACATGGGTATAAAGTGGTGATACGAATTAGTCACAAGCCTAATCAAATTATGAAACGGTGTGGCATAATAATTGTACTGAGAACTTAAAATGTGTGTGACATGTTTTATACATCATTTGATATTTAATTTTGGTGAACAACAATAGGGTGAGGCGAATCAGAATTTGGAAGTGTCAAAGGTGCACTCCATTAGAATGAGGAGAACATAAATATTCTCGTGTCCCTTCGGGGACTTGATATAATTGCTGTTGTACTTTATATGGCATTGTAATAATTTAAAAATGAATATTGCCTAACAATATTTGTATTGAAACTCACAGTATATGAGTCGCCGTATTTTGCACGACAGTTGTATAAATGGAAATGTAAGTAGTGTATTTTCTGGCGACCCAAGATGGGTGATGTATACCTATTTTGGGGGCGTCACACTAGTCTTGTTGGCTTCCCACCAGAAGTGTAAGACCCCAACTTTTATGAATAAAGAATAATTTTCTCGAAATATATTTTTGAATATTATGGTGTGGATTTGATATAATGTTATAGTTGTGGGTAATATTTACAAATTTTGCCAAGTAAGCAAGTGGTTATATAATATTCGATTGGTCGGGAAATATTCGTTTTAACAAGGAATATTCGTACGACGACACAATCATTAGTGGATCCCACAACGGAAGTATTATCGTAGTTAGAAAACAATATAATTATCTTTTTATAAAAATAACGACGGAAGTTTTACCATTAAACTGTTGAACTACCCGGTAGTAAAAGTACATTAATACGCATGGTTTCATAGTAGCACACGGTATTGATTATTGATGCTTACGTGAGAAGTCACTCAGTTATACTCAATTATTACTACAGTAATTGCTGCTTCATATCTCTCATATTATTGATTCGATTATTGTCACAAAGATCATCTCGCATTATATGATATATTATTAAATCAATAATTGAGACGACAAAGTTATTCATATTATTAAATTGTAATATTTACAATGTCTAGAAGTTTACAACGAGAGGTTTGGTCATCTAATGCGGCGCCAATAAGGAGAAATCCTTATCGGAAAGCCCCTCTTTCTCAGGAACGACACGGTTGTTAAATATTGTGAGTTATAATATTAATGATGAATAAGTTTGTGTTGATTAAAGATGAAATTGATAGTTCCATTGTGTTGGAATTATTAGTGTTAGTGGAAATCGACATTTATTTCGATATTAATTGATGTTTGGAAGTTATACTGACCAGTTGGGTAATTAACCGGATAAATGAGCAATTAATTGCTATTAATTCACATGATTATAACTATTTGTTCACATGTGGGTACTATTGATTCACATTTTGTACTATTAGGGGAGTTTGTGAAAAATTGATAATACTTGCATGAATAAGTTAAAAATGGAGGTATAGATGGAGGTACTATACTGTAATTCATATTTTCACATGATTATAACTATTGATTCACATGATTGAACTATTGATTCACATTATTTACTATTAGGGGAGGTGGTGCAAGTTTGATAATACTTGCAGGACTAAATTAAAAATGAAAGAAAAGTTGAAGGTATTGTACTTTATATTTCGAGCCCCAAAATATACAATTATTGAAACTATATTTTTCTATAAATAGAAGCTCATTCTTCCATTATTTCTCACCAATTCACTAAAGCTATAGAGCAATTATTATAAAGAGAAATTATAGAGAGAAAGAAGAAGAGAAGTCTGCTACCTCTCTACTCCAGTATTTAGTTTCTTTCTAAGGTAAGGGGTATTATTTCTTTCGTATTCATGAAGAGAGCTTTTGTTATTCCATTCTTTATTATTATCTTTGGAATAACTTTGTCTGCCAAGTACCGCATACATGGTGAAATTCTTCGTTATTCTATTCTTTATTATTATGTTGGAATAACTTTGTCTATGCTAAGTACCACATACGTGGTGAAATTCTTACGTTATTCTATTCTTTATTATTCTCGTTAGAATATTACGTGCATGCGGATTACGCTAGACTCGGTTCCATTCTTTATTATTTTGTTGAATAACTCCATGCATGCGATCTATCGCATGCATGGTGAATTCTTTGTTATTCCATTCTTTATTATTCTGTTGGAATATCCTGTCTGTGTGGATTACGCTAGACCTAGTTCCATTCTTTATTATTCTGTTGGAATAACCTATCTGTGCGGTCTATCGCATGCATGGTGAATTCTTCTGTTATTCCATCCTTTATTATTCTGTTAGAATATCCATCCTTTATTTGGTTAAAGTTTTGGCTTCTATACTCCATGAAATTAGTAGAATATCCTGGATATTTGCGCTTCATCCGGTATCTTTTCATGGAAATATTCTTCTGAGCAATCTTGAATTTTACTACACAAAGCATTATCATGTTGACAATTTGGACGTAATTGATTTCAAGATAAATTAACTTATAAATCTTTAAAATTTATTCTTGAACTTGTTTTATTGAATTATTATGTCATTGTCATCATCCTCATGCTTATATTGTGATGAAAGTCATCTTTGGCTTACGTGCATAGATGGACTTGGTATGATTATGACCAAGGATTATTCGGTATAATCATGACCTGTAATGTTATAAATGATGTTGTAAAAGTCCTCGAGAGCTTTGTAGTGCATTGATGGACGCTTTTGGTATGATTATGACCAAGTTGATTATTCAAAGATAGTCATGACCATTGATGATTAAATGAATATCCTTGGCCCGTAGTGCATGGATGACTCGATGATGTGGTTTATTTATTGTCGGGTCTCAACGATAAAAATTGATGAAAACATTTTAAATCATGAAGATAGTAGATATCATGCTCTACTTGACTCTTCTAATGGATTGCTTATTCCGCCACTGCTTAAACTTGATGTCTATTGTATTTTATCGGTTTAACATTGTTGAAGACTAATGATAATTTATTCTCGCATTATCTTAGTCATAATATTTCTTCATCGGGCTAGTTGAGCTCACCCTTTCTTTCACCGTTCTCTTGAAATGAGAACGAGTCGGACTAGTCGAGGAACTGAGTGATGGTCCAGATGATAACATTAGTAGTCCTCACTATTCTGTTAAATAGTGTGACAATAAATGTAATGAGGACTCCATTGAGTGTGGATATTGTCTAGATGAAAATATTCTTATTAAAACTCTTAGATTATGTTTTGTCGTATTTTACACGACTGTTGTATAATTAAGTTGTATTTGAATTTTGTACCATGTATTTGGTGACTCAAGATGGGTGATGTATACCTATTTTGGGGGCGTCACAAGAAGTTTGCTTCCCCTTTAAGCATATAGGTAGCAAACGGATTTTTCTGCTCATTATTCACCCGTGCTATCTCAAAAGCTTTCTGAATTTCTTTAATCCAAGATTGAGTCTCTATAGGCTCAGTGGTCCCTCTAAACTTCACAGGTCCCACACTTTTGAAATCCTTAAAACTAGCAACATATGCTTCTACATTTGCATTAGGTGGTGGGTTTCTATTCTAGAAGGATCCCATTAATAAATGCACAAATTTTTGAATAGAATTCTCTTGTCTTTCATTTCTATTCTCATTATGAGATTTTTCGTCTCTATTTTTATTAATATTTCTTCCTCGACCGCAGCCTCTTGGTGTTATTTTTTGTTTAATAAAGTTTAATTATTATTAAACCATTCTTTGCTTTAAACATTCACATATAATGCGAAGCAATAACATACATAGCAAACATATTTAATATTCATTATATATTAAACATGCTCTTCATACATTCTTGATCTTAAACATTTATTTCCTTAATAGCTCCTCCGGCTGTTCTCATATCTATAGCAATTCACTTGCCATTTACATCATTATTATTCTTATATAAAATATTCATCATATCTTAATCCATAACTATGTCAACTTAGGATTTGTCAAAAGATATCACATACTACTATCAAAACTGGGATACATTTACAGCATACATACAATACCATATTTACATTACTTATATACATGTAGAGTCACAAAAAATCAGATAAGAACATCTGCCATCCTAGTTAGTCTTATCCTGACCAACTGCAAGGGTTATAATACGCTCTTCTTCGATCATTGCTATGACTCGAGCACGTGATATTGAATGTTTAGTTTATCCAATCTTGTGTGGATAAAGTTCGCACAGCCGCCTGGACTCTCTCCATGGAAGTGGTATAGCCAAGATTCATTAAATTTATTTGCCTGTTGCATCTATCCAAACGGTCTTCCAAATGTTGGATATACATATCTGTTGCTTCCTGCCTTTGCAGGCCAGCAGTTCTTGTATTTGTTAACTCGTGGTAATCTACCTGCCAATCTTGAACTTTAACCTCCAAGTATTTAGCCCTATTTTTAGCTGTCTGGAGTCGGGCAGTTAAATCTTGGTTTTGGTTCATCAAGTGATGCACCATGGCTCCTAACTGGACAAGAGCCTCCTCCATCTCAGGATGGGCATCTTCCATTGTATTAGCCTCTAAGGCCTCCTCTAGTTGTTCTATGAAAACCCCCTCCTCGGGGTCTTCCTCTACCTCTTCATCAGAATCTACTATCATGACCTGACCTGGTGCTAAATTTGGAGCGATGAGATCATCAACATCTATAGGATCCCCCTGGACTCCCGCCGTTTACACACAAATAAATAACTAAATTAATACATAATATAAGTTAAATATACAAATAACAGATAACAATTATTTTTAAATTATTTTTATTTACATTTTTATAATGAACTTCCACAGTCCATTTCTTTTTAAACTCTGTATGAGTTATTTACTTTCTGTCTGTCTAGTTTGCTTAAAGTTATAACCTAAGGTTCCACATCCTAAGTCTTCTAACTTAAAGCTCTGATACCAACTTGTAACGCCCCCAAATTCGGGTACTTAAAACCCGTATTCAGTGTTCCACGATAACTAACATTCAACAAAATAAGATACCAAACTTAAATAAAGTTATTACATCAGAGTCTTACTATCCCAATTACGATGAACTTTAATTGCTTATTAAATGATAGTTAAGTATTTAAAACATAAAAATTATCTATTACATAACATTCCAGCTAATCCACAACTTTTCCTTTCCCCTTATCCTTACCAGATCCTTCTATACGAACCTTGTGACGCCCCCAAAACAGGTATACATCACCCATCTTGGATCGCCACTTACATGGTACAAAATTCAAATACAACTTAATTATACAAATGTCGTGCAAAATACGACAAAACATAGGTGAGAGTCTTAACAGGAATATTGCCTTCTAGACAGTATCCACACTCAATAGAGTTCTCATTACAATTATTATCACACTATTTCATAGAATAGTGAGGACTACTAAAACAACCATCTGGGCTGTCAATCCGTTCCCCGACTCGTCCTAGCTGTATTCTCATTTCCTGAAGAGAACAGTGAAAGAAAGGGTGAACTCAACTAGCCTAGTAAGAAATATTATGACTAAGATAATGCAGAATAAATTATCCTTAGCCTTCAATAATATAACAATTGATAGAATACAATAAATAACAAGTTTAACTGTAGCGGAATAAGCAATCTATTAAAAGAGTCAAGTAGAACATAATGTCTACTATCTCCTCTAGATTAAAAGTTCATCGTTAATATTTCATTCCTGTAATACTTATCAACAGTTCTTTGTTATACCCAAGATAAAAAGAACTATCATCATCTGTCTTCACCTGAACCATAAAAAATTATGGTTATACCAAATCACAATTCCTACTCATAATCATACTAATAAATTCATCTTTGCACTACGGCCAAAGATATTCATTAACAATTCATCTTTGCACGTAAGCCAAAAATATACAATTGTAAAACCAATAATCAACAGTCCATCTATGCACGTAAGCCAAAGATATACAAATGTAAAACCAATAATCAACAGTTCATCTATGCACGTAAGCCAAAGATGACTTTCATCACAATATAAGCATGAGGATGATGATAATGATATAAACATTAATCAAACGAAATCAATGATAAATATTAAAGACTAAATTTATCCAGAGTTTAAAAATATCCAAATTGTCAACATGATACTGCTTTGTGGAGTAAAATTCAAGAATAATATTCACGTACCAAAGATAATTTGGACGGAAAAGAAATATATTTTTCAGGTAAATAGTACCCCGTGAATAGTAACTCATGAATAGTAACTCGTGAATAGTAACTCATGAATAGTATGAATAGTAACTCATGAATAGTACTCCGTATTCGTACATAGTACCGTATATATAAATAATGTCATATACGCAAATAGTGGCATATACATGAATAGTGTCGTATACGTGAATAGTAACCCCGACACAAAAAGATAAAGTTTCATAATAAAATCCATATCAATATTTAGAACACCTTAATCCAAATGTTATAAATCACTTAATAATCTCATAATCTAATATTATTAATATTACCACAATATTTTAATCATTTCTTAAACTTATAAACAATTTATTTTAATTATTTATACTTTACTAATTAATGCATTTAATCATCCTAAAATGCCAAACTCATAAGATTTCATCACCAATAACCAAAACTCTCATCAAATAATATGCATATACCTTATATAGGATTCTCAAGCCATAAAATCCTATTTTTCAATTTTTTTTACTTCACATAACATATTTAATTCATTTACTCATAACTAGTTTATTTTATGAAAAATATCAAATCGTCCAAAAATATTTCTTTTCTGGGATTTAGCAGAATATAGTCCCATATTGAACATATATTTTTCTCAGAATTTTTAAAATTCATTTACTATTTTTCATATGGCCAAAACTACCGAATATTTAGACATTTATCATAAACTGTACTTTTGTCCAAAAATTCCAAAATTTACAGGGTATACTGCTATTATATATGTACTCCCAATAAAAATTTCACCAATTTTGGAGTTAACCACAAGGAGTTATAAGGGTTTACTTTTAAAATAGTCTTTTCCCATAAAATTTATAACTCCTAATCTATACATCCAAAAATCACCAATTTTGGACACAATCTAGAAAACTCATCAAATTATCATTTAAATTTTTTTCAGAATTTTTGAGGGTCAGAAAAATTATAAAACTGCCCCTAGCAGAAACCCCTTACTTACAACGGTTGAACGAAAATAGTATTCCTTATGAATATTGAACGAAAATAATATTTCTTACGAATATTAAACGAATATAATGAATATTGAACGATAATAATATTCATACGAATATAAAAAATAATATCTCTTCAGAATATAAAAATAATAACCCTTACGAGTATTGAAAGAAAATAACTCTCTTCATGAATACGAAAGAAATAATACCCCTTACCTCAGAAGAAAACTGGATACTGGAATAGTGAGGTAGCAGACTTCTCTTCTTCTTTCTCTCTATAATTTCTCTCTATAATAATTGCTCTATAGCTTTAGTGAATTGGTAAAAAATAATGAAGGAATGAACTTCTATTTATAGGAAAATATAGTTTCGATAATTGCACATTTTGGGGCTCGAAATATTACAGTATAATACCTTCCTCTTTTTCTTTATTTTTAATTTACTCCTGCAAGTATTATCAAACTTGCACCACCTCCCCTAATAGTAAATCATGTGAATCAATAGTAAATCATGTGACTCAATAGTTCTAAATATGTGAAAAAATTAATTATAGTATAGTACCTTCATCTATACCTCCATTTTTAATTTAGTCATGCAAGTATTATCAATCTTGCACCACTTCCCCTGATAGTACATACATGTGAATCAATAGTACATACATGTGAACACATAGTTATAAACATGTGAATCAATAGCAATTAATTGCTCATTTATGCGGTTAATTACCAGATTGGTCAATATAACCTCCAGACATCAATTATTATCGAAATAAATGTCGATTTTCACTAACACTAATAATTCCAACACATTGGAACTATCACTTTCATCTTTAATCAACACAAACTTATTCATCATTAATATTATAATTCACAATATTTAACAACCAGGTCGTTCCTAGGAAAGAGGGGGCTTTCCGATAGGAAATTTCTCCTATCAAGCCTTAATTAGATTATCTAACCTCTCCTCGATGTAACTTCTAGACATTGTCAATATTGCAAATAATAATATGAATAACTTTGTCGCCTCAATTATTGATTTAATAATATAACATATTATACGAGATGATACTGTGACAATAATTGAATCAATAATATGAGAGATATGATTCAACAATTACTATAGCAATAACTGAGTATAACTGAGTGACTTCTTACGTAAGCATTAATAATCAATACCGTGTGCTACTATGCAACCACGCCAGACATCGCATTTTTTACTACCAAGTAGTTCAACAGTTTTTAATGGTAACACTTTCGCCGTTATTTTTATAAAAAGATATTTTTGTCATTTTCTAACTACGACAATACTTCCGTTGTGGGGTTCACCAATGATTATGCCATCGTACGAATATTCCCTGTTAAACGAATATTCCTCGACCAATCGAATATTCCCCGACACAACGAATATTTTATAACAACTTGCATACTTTGCAAAAGTTTCAAATATCACCCTTAACTTTAACCTTTATCAATTTAACCATTTACTAAATAGAATAATTATAAGAAAATTGAATACTTTCATTTCATAAAATTCGGGGTCTCACAAACCTGGTTAGCTGAAAACATGTATAACAAAGCAAGAATGAGCATTCAATTGCTCAGCAAGTAATATCATGCATAAATAGTTTGACAATAAATAAATGTTTTCTTTAAAGCATGCTCTTACAGTGAAACTAAACTGTAAAGAAATTTTGAATAAATCTTGAACCATTCATATTTTTGTAACAACATATCAAAATTTGAATAGATGAGAGGTCATAGACCATGAACATTCTTTTTCATCTCATGAAAAGTTTTATTCGAAATTCATCTGTGAACCGTCTGGTCTTACGGGCACGGTCGGTGATCAGCTTACTTATGCCCTATATTAATCAATAATGTCTTATTCCGAACAACGTTTGTGTTCACAGTCACTGTGACGCCCCCAAAATAGGTATACATCACCCATCTTAAGTCGCCAGATACATAGTACATAACTCAAATACAAGTTTAATTATACAACTATCTTGTAAAATACGACAGAATATAGCTGAGAGTTTAAACACGAATATTGCCTTCTAGACAATATCCACACTCAATGAAGTCCTCATTACAATTATTATTACACTATTTTATAAAAATAGTGAGGACTACTATAGCCACCATCTCGGACCATCACTCCATTCCTCGACTCGTCCCAACTATATTCTCATTTCCTGAAGAGAACAGTGAAAGAAAGGGTGAGCTCAACTAGCCCAGTAAAAAATATTATGACTAAGATAATGCAGAATAAATTATCCTTAGCCTTCAATAATGTTAAACTGATAAAATACAATAAACATCAAGTTTAACTGCAGCGGAATAAGCAATCCATTAGAAGAGTCAAGTAGAACATAATGTCTACTATCTCCTCTAGATTAAAAGTCCATCGTTAATATTTCATTCCTGTAATACTCAACAACAGTTCTTTATTATACTCAAGATAAAAAGAGCTATCATCACATGTCTTCACCTAAACCACCAAAGATTATAGTTAAATCCACAATTCATATTTATAATCATGTAAATCAACAGTTTCTCCTTGCCACAAAGGCTTAATAGAACATTTACTTAATATCCTTACCCCAAAGGCTAAAGATATTCAAATGTAATAACAATGATCATACCAATCAGTTGTCTACATTTTCACTACGGGCCAAAGATATTCAACTATAAAACCAATGGTCATGATCATACCAATCAATTGTCTGTCAGTGCACTACGGCTAAAGACATTCAACTGTTAACTAATGGTCATGATCCTGCCAATCACATAATCGAATTATCCATGCACTACGGGCCAAGGATATTCGTTATTATCACCAGTGGTTATGATCATGTTATACACCTGTCCATCTTCGCACATAAGCCAAAGATATACAACTATAAAACAAATAATCAACAGTCCATCTTTGCACGTAAGCCAAAAATATACAACTATAAAATTAATAATCAAAATGGTGGTAATCAACTGGTGGTAATCATGGCCATGAAAATAGAAAAGAAGTTTAGTGGGGGGAGATTTTAAAAGAGAAGATTCAACAATGACAATGTAAAGATGTCAAGACCAAAGAAAAGAATCGGTTCTAAGGGAGGAGAACGACCACCGATCGTATGCTATAAATGCGGGAAAGAGGGACATATCAGCCCAAACTGCCCACAATAGTTCAAGGTATGCTACAATTGTGGAAAAGAAGGACATATCGCTCGAGATTGTACGGTAGCGAAACCAAGTCCAGCGGGGATGGTGACTCAAAAGGCTGTCCCAGAAAAGTCAAAGTCAACGGTTCCTAGAAGAGCGTTTGTCGTGACTGGTCAAAATGCGAGGAACCCAAACGAGGTGATCACGGGTAAGCTAATCATAAATTCTTTCGAATTTTATACCTTACTAGATACCTATGCTACCCATTCATTTATCTCTCCAGCTTGTGCTCAACGTTTAAACTTAACTCCGGAGAAATTAGACTTTGATTTATCTGTGGAGACTCCATTAGGAGAAACTTTTATCATATCCACTGTTTATAAATCTTGTTTGATCCAAGTTAGCACCATCACATTACCTGTTGACCTTATCTCTTTAAAGATACTTGCTTTTGATGTGATTTTAGGGATTGATTGGTTAACTACTCATCATGCCAAAATTGATTATTTTCGTAAGGTTGTTAGTTTTCATATTCCTAACCAACCTGTTATACGAATTTAAGCAACTAAACCACTAAAATCAATCACTGTCATATCTAGTCATAAAGCTATTTGTTTATTGAAAAACGGATGTCAAGCTTTTTTAGCCCATGTTATAGATTTGAATAAAGACACGTCAGATTTGAATAATATTTCTGTTGTTAGTAAATTTCCGACGTATTTCTCAAGAACTTCCCGCCTACCCCGTAACGTGAAGTTGAATTCTTTATTGATCTTGAGACCGGTACAAAGCCCATTTCTAAAACCCCATATCGAATGGCTCCTATTGAACTTCAGGAGTTAAAGGTCCAACTACAGGAGTTGTTGGACATCGGTTTCATTCGTCCTAGTACATCTCCTTGGGGTGCTCCTGTTTTATTTGTAAAGAAGAAAGACGGGAGTATGCGACTTTATATTGACTACCGAGAATTAAACCATGTCACTATCAAGAATATATATCCGCTACCTCGTATTGATGACCTGTTTGACCAGTTGCAAGGAGTACAATTCTTTTCGAAAATTTATCTCCGTTCTGGATATCATCAGCTGAAGATTAGAACTAAGGATATTCCAAAGACTGCCTTCAGAACTCGGTACGGGCATTATGAATTCTTATTCATGTCTTTTGGATTGACTAATGCTCCTGCGGCTTTCATGGATATGATGAACCGAGTATTCAAGGATTATTAGGATCAGTTTGTTGTTGTCTTTATTGATGACATCCTCATATATTCCAAAAGCCGTGAAGATCATGAGCACCATTTGAAGCTGGTACTCCAAAGGCTTCGTGAAAATAAGTTATATGCCAAGTTGAAGAAATGTGAGTTCTGGCTTGAGGAAGTAGCATTCCTTGGACACGTGGTGTCAAAACATGGAGTATTTGTTGACCCGGCAAAGATTGAAGCAATACAAAGTTGGGAGCAACTGAAGTCGGTGACTGAAATACGTAGCTTTCTAGGCTTAGCTGGTTATTATCGGAGATTCGTGGAAGGATTTTCTCGAATGGCTACTTTGCTAGCTCAACTGACTCGGAAAGATACAAAATTCGTTTGGAGCGAGGAATGCGAGAAGAGTTTCCAAGAGCTTAAGAGGAGACTCATTTCGGCACCTGTTCTGACAATATCATCTGGTTTGGATGGATTTGTTATCTACAGCGATGCTTCAGGCAAAGGGTTAGGATGTGTTCTCATGAAACATGGGAAAGTCATAGCCTATGCCTCGCGACAACTTAAAGAGTATGAGAGGAATTATCCTACTCATAATCTAGAGTTGGCAACAGTCATTTTCCCGCTAAATATCTGGAGGCACTATCTATATGGGGAGAAAGTGGAGATATATTCAGACCATAAAAGCCTCAAATATTTCTTCACCCAAAAGTAACTCAACACGCAGAAACGACGTTGGCTCGAGCTGTTAAAAGATTATGACCACACCATTCAATACCATCCTGGAAAAGCAAACGTGGTAGCTGACGCATTGAGAAGACGATCATATGCAGGAACGAGTGTGATGATGTCAAGTATACGCATAGAACCAACTTTAATCGATGAAGTTAAAGTTGCTCAAGCCACAGACCCGGAGTTAATGCGTATGAAGAAGAAAGTACAAGAAGGTGCTATTCCAGAAGCAAGAATCGATGAAGAAGGAATACTTCAAGTATACTCCAGACTTTGTGTTCCTAACAACTCTGATTTGAAGTACAAAATCATGATGGAGACACACAATACATCGTTTGCAATCCATCCTAGAAGTACCAAATTGTATCGTGATCTTCGATATACAATTTGGTGGAACAATATGAAGAGAGAGATTGCAAAGTTTATCTCGAGGTGTTTAACTTGTCAACGTGTAAAGGCAGAGCATCAAGTGCCTAAGGGTCCATTGCAACCACTTGAGATTTTGAAATGGAAGTGGGAACACATTACCATGGATTTTGTTATGGGTCTTCCCACGGTTTCTCAAGGCATAGATGCGATTTGGGTTATTGTTGATAGATTAACTAAGTCTGCTCATTTCTTACCGATACAGGAGACTTATTCCCTTGAACGTCTTGCTCATATGTATATAAATGAGATTATGAGATTGCATGGCATGCCAGTATCCATAGTTTCGGATCGTGACCCAAGATTCACTTCATGATTTTGGGTTAGCTTGCAAAAAGCTATGGGCACGAATTTACGATTCTGGATTCAAAGATACCATCCTCAAACAGACGGACAATCGAGAGGACTATTCAAACTCTTGAAGATCTATTAAGACTCGTCTCCTAGATTTCAAAGGAGTTGGGATAAGTATTTACCATTGGTGGAATTCTCCTACAACAACAGTTATCAGGCAAGTATAGGTGTGGCTCCATTCGAAGCATTGTATGGACGAAAGTGTCGCTCTCCAATATGTTGGGATGAGGTGGGTGAAACAACATTGTTGGGACCCGAGTTGAGTACGTATGACTACGGAAAAAATCCAAATAATTTCGACAACGATATAAACCAAGCACAGGATCGACATAAAAAGAGTTATGCGGATCTTCATCGAAAGGACGTGAAATTTAGTATTGGGGATCATGTATTGTTGCGTGTTGCCCCGTGGAAGGGAGTTACAAGATTTGGGAAGAGAGGAAAACTCAATCCACGATTTATTGGTTCATTTCAGATTTTTGACCGAATAGGAAATGTGGCTTCTAGACTCGCGTTACCTCCAAGTATGTCTCGTGTTCATAATATTTTTCATATATCTGTGCTTCGTAAATATGTGAAAGACTCGAACCACGTTATTGAGTTAGAACCGGATGAGATAGCCGAAGACTTAACGTATGAAGAGGTACTTGTCAAGATCTTGGATAGGAAGGAGCATGTCCTACGCACAAAGATTATACCACAAGTCAAAGTTTTGTGGAGGAACCATGCTATTGAGGAAATGACCTGGGAGTTGGAAAAAGAAATGAAAGCGAGGTATCCTCACCTTTTTCGAAACACCAGGTACGTACATCAATTTCGAGGACGAAATTTCATAAGGAGAGGAGGTTGTAAGACCCCAACTTATTATAAAAATATTTATTATTTTGAAATAGTAAGGGTTGATTTGTTTAATGTGGTTAGTTATGGGTAAAATCTTGTAAATATTTCAAATAAGCAAGTGGTTATAAAATATTCATTGTTGTCGTGGAATATTCTTCATTGTTGGGAATATTAAATGCGGTACGGCATAGCAGTTATCTTTGTGTGGTCCCCATAAAGGAAAGTGATTGGATGAAGAAAACGACAAGTATAAGTTGTTTATAAATAACATCGTAGTTATTACTAATTATACCGTTGAAATACTAAATTGGTTAAAACACAAGAGTATTTGCAGATTGTACCAATTATTGATTCTTACGTAAGAAGGCACTACTCAATAATTGTTACAAAGAATTCTTATTTAATATTTTATTTTATTGATTCAATAATTGATGCGTTGATATTTTATATTATTGTTGTTTCAATAATTATCATTACACAGTATTTTCCATTATCGGATCAATAATTCATATATTTGAATAATATTATTAGATAGCAATATTGGCAATGTCTAGAAAGTTACATCTCAAGGAGAGGTTTGGTCATCTAATCATGGCCAAGAAGGAGAAATCCTTATTGGAAAGCCCCCTCTTTCCTGGGAACTGCTTGGTTGTCAGTATTGTGATTCTGTAATATTATTTGTGAATAATTAATTATAGATTTATATAATGAGGAAAATATTCATTTTATGTGGATATAGATGGAGAAAATTTTTAATTTGACAATTGTTGAAAATAAATATTTTATCTTTTTCTGATAAAATAATTCATTTAAATATATTATTATATTATAATAATATAATAATGGTGATATTTTTACAATGAATGTGGGATATATGAATAAATGAAGAGGAAGAGTATTTTTGTTACTAAAAATATTTAAAACATGTTTTTCATGTTTGTGGACCCCATTTCTTGACTGAAAAATTGATTATAGCTTGTAAAATCGTCCGTTTGTGGATTTCGGTCAATTTCTGTTTGGAATTTCAAAAAACTTTCTTCTGCAAAGTTGTAGAGAATGGAATTTCCTATGGAAAGGACATAAGGTTTGAATTTTTCTAATAAAAGGTCTATTTATTATGAATTATTGAAGTTCCGGATTAATTAATTATTATTATTTTGGAGTTTGAAATGAATTAATTGAGAAAAACATTTTTGTGGTTGTTATTGAGGTGTGGCTGATGGCTAGACTATATTGGTGTGCATAGAAAATTTAAGAAAAATAAATTATTATTTTATTAAATTTTCTGCTTTGGTGTTCTAAGCATTTTCCTATAAATAGGGTGCTTAGGTTAGAATTAAAAATCACACCAAAAACTGAAGTTTTCTCTCTCTATATTATCGAGCATATTCTTGTGAGTATTTTAATACTTTGAGTGTTGCTATCTGATTGCAAGTTCCTTGAAAGACTATATCCAAAGATTCAATCGAAATCTTGTCTTTTTCGAGGTAAGGGATATTATTTTTTTAAAAAAAAATGATATTATTTCTTTCAATATCATTATGCCAGAATATTGATAGTATTTTTCTTGTGAAATTTTTGTCTTTTAGTGTCGGGGTTACTATTCACGTATACAGCACTATTCACGTATATGACACTATTCGCGAATACGACACTAATCATAGAAAAATTAAATTTTTGTTTTTTGTCCAAAATATCTATTATGGATACTAGCTTTGATTGTATCCATGTTTTGATCATTCTTGAATTTTACTTCACTATGGTTATTTATGAAGTATATTTGAACTTGGACTGTTTAAAGTACGAATCATTATTATTTGTTCTTTTATTTCACTGGATTCGTTTTCTTTAAAATATTTTTCATCATCCTCAGTCCTAAATGATGATTTTACTGAATATCTTTGGCCTGTGGTGCAAAGATTAATGATTTTCTGATGAATATCTTTGGCCCGTAGTGCAAAAATGAACAGGTGTTGAGATTAACATGACCAACTGATGAATATCTTTGGCCTGTAATGCAAAGATGAATATTTGATTCAAGATGAATATTGATTGATGTTACAGGGATAAAATAATGATGATGGACTTTTAAATTCATAGATTATAGTAGATTTCATTCTCTACGTAACTTATCAGTTGTCTACCTTGGCACTACGGGGCAGAGATATTCAACTATAAAACCAATAGTCATGATCATACAAATCAATTGTCTGTCAGTGCACTACGACCAAAGACATTCAACTGTTAACTAATGGCCATGATCCTGCCAATCACATCATTGAATTATCCATGCACTACGGGCCAAGGATATTCGTTATCATCACCAGTGGTTATGATCATGTCATACACCTGTCCATCTTTGCACGTAAGCCAAAGATATACAACTATAAAACCAATAATCAACAGTCCATCTTTGCACGTAAGCCAGAATATACAACTGTAAAACCAATAATCAACAGTCCATCTATGCACGTAAGCTAAAGATGACTTTCATCACAATATAAGCATGAGGATGATGACAGTGATATAAGCATTAATCAAACGAAATAAAGGATAGATATTAAAGACTTTAAATTTATCTAGAGTTTAAAAATATCCAAATTGTCAACATGATACTTCTTTGTGGAGTAAAATTCAAGAATAATATTCATGTACCAAAAATAATTTGGACAGAAAAGAAATATATTTTTCGGGTAAATAATATCCCGTGAATAGTAACTCATGAATAGTAACTCATAAATAGTACTCCATATTCGTACATAGTACCGTATACATAAATAATGTCATATACGCAAATAGTGCCATATACATGAATAGTGTCGTATACGTGAATAGTATTGTATACATGAATAGTAACCCCAACATAAAAAGATAAAGTTTCACAATAAAATCCATGTCAATATTTATAACACCTTAATCCAAATGTTATAAATCACTTAATAATCTCATAATCTAATATTATTAATATTACCACAATATTTTAATCATTTCTTAAACTTATAAATAATTTATTTTAATTGTTTACACTTTACTAATTAATGCATTTAATCATCCTAAAATGTCAAACTCATAAGATTTCATCACCAATAACCAAAACTCTCATCAAAAATCTGCATATACCTTATATAGGATTCTCAAGCCATAAAATCATATTTTTCAATTTTCTTACTTCACATAACATATTTAATTCATTTACTCATAACTAGTCCATTTTTATGAAAAACACCAAATCAGTACAAAAAAATTTTCTTTTCTGAGATGTAGCAGAATATAGTCCCATATTGAACATATATTTTTTTCAGAATTTTTAAAATTCATTTACTATTTTTCATATGGCTAAAACTGCCGAATATTTAGATATTTATCAAAAATTGTACTTTTATCCAAAAATTCCAAAATTTACAGGGTATACTGTTGTTATATAGATGTACTTCCAATAAAAATTTCACCAATTTTGGAGTTAACCACAAGGAGTTATAAGAGTTTACTTTTAAAATAGTCTTTTCTCATAAAATTTATAACTCTTAATCTATACATCCAAAAATCGCCATCTTTGGACACAATATAAAAAACTCATCAAATTATCATTTCAAATTTTTTCATAATTTTTGAGGTCGTTCATCATTAATATTATAATTCACAATATTTAACAACCAGGTCGTTCCCAGGAAAGAGGGGGCTTTCCGATAAGGATTTCTCCTTATTGGCGTGCAATTAGATGACCAAATCTCTCCTTGATAGAACTTCTAGACATTGTCAATATTGCAAATAATAATATGAATAACTTTGTCGTCTCAATTATTGATTTAATAATATAATTTAGATGATACTGTGACAATAATTGAATCAATAATATGAGAGATATGATGCAGCAATTACTGTAGCAATAATTGAGTATAACTGAGTGACTTCTTACGTAAGCATCAATAATCAATACTGTGTGCTACTATGCAACCACGCTTATTACTGTACTTTTAGTACCGCGTAGTTCAACAGTTTAACGATAAAACTTCCGCCGTTATTTTTATAAAAAGATAATTATGTCGTTTTCTAACTACGACAATACTTCTATTGTGGGGTCCACCAATGATTGTGCCGTCGTACGAATATTCCCTGTTAAAACGAATATTCCCCGACCAATCGAATATTATATAACCACTTGCTTACTTTGCAAAATTTATAAATATTACCCACAACTATAACATTATATCAAATCCACATCATAATATTCAAAAAAAAAAATATTTTGAGAAATTTAAATCTTTATTCATAAAACTTGGGGTCTCACAATAAATATTTTCTTATCATTTTTTATCAATAATTAATTATTCACAAAAAATATTACAGAATCACAATAATGACAACCAGATCATTCCCAAGAAAGAGGGGGCTTTCCGATAAGATTTCTCCTTACTGGCCAAACCCCTTTCCTAGACAGAACTTCCTTAGACATTGCTAATAATGCTATCTAATAATATTATTCAAATAATATGAATTATTGATCTGATAATAGGAAATACTGTGCAGTGACAATTATTGAATCAATAAAATAAAATATCAACGTAGCAATTATTGAATCAATAAAATAAAATATTGAACAGTAATTATTGTAACAATTATTGAGTAGTGACTTCTTACGTAAGAATCAATAATTAGAATTATTGTGCAATACCGTGTGCTACTATGCAATAACGCGTATTACTTTACTTTACCCACCGGGTATTCCAACAATGTTAATGGTAACAACTACGTCGTTATTTATAAAAATTCATACTTGGCGTTTTCTTCATCCGACAGTTTTTCATTATGGGGCCCACAAATGGTTGCGCCTTCGTACGTATATTCCACGACCGAATGAATATTCTTTGACAACAATGAATATTTTATAACCACTTGCTTATTTAAAATATTTCTGCATTTTACCCATAACTAACCACATTAATCAAATCAACCCCTTACTATTTCAAAATAATAATTAGAGAAATTAAATCTTTATTTATAAAAAGTTGGAGTCTTACAATCTTGATTACTTGAATGGTTAATGAATTAAGTTAGATTCTTCTTCCTCTTCCTTGCAATTTGAAATCTCTCTCTTTCTTTTCTCTCAATATTGCTTTAAGTGTTGGTGAATTTTGTAAAGAATAAAATGAAGGCCAAGGCTTGGTTATATAGAAAAGTAAGACTTAGGGCTTTTTGGTCAGTTGCACAACTTTGAATTAGTTTAAAAGTTTTTCACTTAGCTTATGGTTTCTTGTGGTCAAAACCCTCAAGTTTCCAAACTTACACATCATCACCTCATTATCCACCATCCATTACACCTAAAACCACTTTTGAGTCATCAAACTACTATTCACACCTCCTCTCTAACCAAATATCCCACCAAGCCTATGGTGTGTTGGTGTGGCCCTCATGGGTTGCCCCAACCCATGACCCATGGTTCGACCCACGAGTTTGATTCTTGGTTTGAGCTTAACTTTAATTCAATTTGGGCCAAACTTCGATCTTGAATTAACATTTCTTTAAGCTTTGATTTAATTAACCATTGGGCTTTCTTCTTAACTCATTTAAGCATGAAAAAGTCCAAGTCCATTAACAAATAGTCAACCTAGACTTTTGTTGACCAAGACTTTGACTTCTCGTATTCTTACCATATAATTCTCGTATTCTTTTCGTATTCACTTCGTATAATATTTGTATTATACGTCGAATTATTCTTTGTATTATATTTGTATAATACATTGTATTATACTCGTATTTTTTCCGTATAATAATAATTCTTATTATACTTAATCATTCTTTTTCTTTCAAATTCACTTTCCCTAACATCTTGAAATTGAGTACGCAAGCGAAAAACTGAGTTTTCCATTTCTGAATTTTATTGGATAATCCATCTTTCCTTAGAATTCTAACATTACGTGTGACGCCCCCAAATTCGGGTATCTTCCAACCCGACATATGGTGTTACACTGTACCTATAACCATACAACCATTCCATTGAAATACAACAAAATGAATGTAATTACTATCTTCTTATTATAATCAAAGTATAATCCTTTCCAGGTTCATAAACCGATTACATTGTTTGTTGTTCATAATGTATAATACATACAAACATACTAATCTATTACACGATGGCTAAGTATCCATCTTAGCCTTGCCCTTATCTCTCTTAACATTCTCAATACGTTCATCCTTAACTGCAATCATATAATTCACGCAAGAAATGAGCATAACAAGCTCAGCAAGTTTTAACAAAGGATAACAGGAATACAACCTTCGTGAATTATATAACAATTCATACATAACTGAACAAATAGTTATGAAGTATTATGAAACAGTAATACCTTAACATTTCATAACATCAATTCCCAAAGTATAGAATAAATTAGAATTTTAGGCAAATTCGATAGACCATGAACAAGAACTAGCATTTTCATATTTGAAAAGGATATCACAGCACTAAGGTTGTACATCCGCATTACTTACGAGCACTTCTAGGTTATCAGCCTATAGTACTCTATGTTGATCAACACTCATTCGTTAAACGTATTTACGTTTAACATTTGGCAAACTCGCGTGCCCATCGAATAATTGATGAAAAATATTTTTGTTTGTTCATAGACAAACCTTACCTTCACATTCGTACCAATTACTTGGCATAGGATAACGTTAACATTTCTATATAGAAAGATATGAATATCAATCAATCTATATCTTACGAGTAGTCTAGCCGAGTTAAATCTGGCATTGACCATTTCTTTAAAACCAGTCATGCAATTCAGTACAATGAATCACATAAAACTTAACTAACTTGAAAGTTAGACAAGCGTTAAAAAAACTTGCCTTTCAGCGTCTTCAAATAACTTAATCGGCTGACCACGGCCTTTACAAAATCTACATGATATATTCACATAACACACTGTAATTAGCTATCAAACAATTATTCACATTGTTTCTACCAACTTTTTTCTCTTCTATGTCTTAGTTAACTTAATAACTTTACTAAAGTCAATTCGACTTATTACCCTTCGTCCCGGCTTATTAACCAACTGACGTTATTATTCGGACTCTAACATTGCTGGCGAAGTACCAATGTTGTTCACCGATTAAGGTTCATTGACAACACGATGTTATCTTTGTTCATACATTATTAACATGCATTCAATTCCTAAGTTCAATACCATATATCTTAGTATAGGTAGTATAGGAATAGTTTTAATACACTCATGAAGTGCACAAACATTACTCCTATAGGTCTATGAACAATTGAAGTTCAAAACCTAAGTCTTCTATCAAAAGCCCTACACCCACGCCGCGGTGTGACATACTAGTTCAAGATTGGCGCTGCGGCGCCAGTTTCCAGTACCCATGCTTCGGTCTCATCACTGCAGCACGAGACTTCCTTATACAAGGATGGTATGCGCCACTTTCCGAAGAGCTAACTACATCGTGCTTTGGCCGTTTCAAAGCCAAATAATTTTCAAGGATAAAATTTTTGGTGAGATTCTTGGAGCCATAACTTCTTTATTATAGGTCCATTAAAAAGCCTACATGTCATAAATGACATACTATACGTGTTCATATAAGAATTGGACACTTTCGAATCAGTTAACTCAAAATTCACTATTGAGTTCATTTTCTAAGCGTTCGTAAACGTTAATGAGCGTTCAATGCTCGTTTTCTTCGTTTTAAGTTAGAATCAGACGATTCTTGAGTCCAGGACTCTTAAATACCCTAACTCGCGTGTTGACATTGAAAAACAACATTTTTAAGTCTCACGGCAACTTTTGACTACCAATCCAGAATTTCAACGTTTTCGACATTTAACGTCTATTTCCGTGAAATTCGCCATAACTTCGTTACTAACGTTCTCTAAGCCAAATCACATGGAATACTACATGGAATTCATATCTACATCCTAACCAAGTAAGATGTACATATATACGTATTGATGGAGCTCAATTGTTTACCAATAATCAATCTCAACAATCAATAATTTCATGGTTTAAAACTATATCAAACCTTATGATTTATATGATTTCATGACTTATAGAGATTGAATCTATAATAAGTCATTCTTATTCCACTATATAAGACATTCACCACCTATTTATGATTCTCCATGATAAAAGAAAACCAAAAGAGATGAAAGTAGAAATAAGGGATATTACCTTAAGAACTCTTAAGTAATCTCTTGGAAAACTATAAGGTAAAGCTTCCAAGTGTATGATTTGGTTGAGTCTAGTTCTTTTTCTCTCTCAATAATCTAGGTTGGCAATTGAAAAACTTACAAAAGACTAACTCTTGCTTTCTATTTATAGGGAAATGAAATAGAGGGCAAAATGGACAAAACACCACCACCTCCTTACTATTCACACTTTGTGACCAAGTAAAATACTTGGTGACCAAGTGTTATTCTTGCCTTGCACACCAAGGGCCGGCCCACCTTGCCCATGGGTCATCCCCATGGGTTGCCCCATGGGTTTTATCCATTCGGTGACCCACCGATTCGATCCACGGTTTGGTTTTCTTACATTGGGCTTAACCAATCTAATATTGGGCCCTGACTTGGGCTTAACACAATAATCCCTTGGTCTTGCTCATTCAATTGATAGGACTAAACATAATCCAACCCAAATGAATTAACATTTAGTCTTAACTTAATTCCATAATACGAATCGTATTCTATGCGTACAATTCATGTATTCTCTCCGTATAATACTAGTATGATAATCGTATTGTACTTCGTATTAACTCATCGTAGTATACATAGATACTAAATAGTATCATAATTGTATAACACACGCTTTAACCATAACGCAATTCCTTCTATGCGTTTCATTTTCCTTCTCGAAAATCAATACACTCAACCCTTAGGTTTTAAGTCCGCGGGCGAAAACTTCGTTTGCCATAAATGAAATATTATCAGATATTTCATCTCATCTCGATATTCCAACATTACGCGTCTCTCAGAATTTCAAAATAATTCCCCTAACAGAAACGGATGAATATTGTTTTTACGAGAATTTCTCGAAAAACATTTATTTTCGTCTTGGAAATTCTAAACAATTAATTCTAGCACGTAACCAGATTACTAACCACATTAGCATATTCTAGGTCATAGAACGACCTTCACATAGCTTACTCACAAAATAAATCAATTAAATTCATTTAATTCACATAATCAAATAAAAATTTAATTGTCATAAAAATCCGATTTTCTCGGACGTTACATTCTCTCCCCTTTATAAGGATTCTGTCCCCAGAATCTAGCTTATAATTACATAAAAAAATGAGGAAAATCTTCCTTCATTTTACTCTCGAGTTCCCACGTTGCTTCTTCAGCATTGTGGTTTCTCCATAACACCTTCACTGAAGGTATTATATTGTTTCTTAATACTTGTTCCTTCCTATCAATAATTTGAATTGGAAGTTCCTCATAGGATAAATCTTTCTCTATCTGGATAGATTCATACTCTATTACGTGTTTATAGTCCGGTTTATAAGGACGCAACACAGTTACATGAAACACAATATGAATGCGTTCCATTTCTGGAAGTAAGGCTACTTCATAAGCCACCTCTCCTACCCTTCTTAAAATCTCAAAAGGTTTTACAAACCTTGGACTTAACTTCCCTTTCTTTCCAAAACGTATCTTCCCTTTCCAAGGCGATACTTTCAAAAAGACAAAAGACCCTACATCGAATTCTCTCTTTTCTCTGTGAGGATCTGCATACTTCTTCTGCCTATCTTGGGCCGCAACTAATCGAGCCCGTATTATCTTCACCATGTCCGCCATTTGCTGAACCATCTCAGTTCCCAACATTCGACGTTCACCCACCTCATCCCAACACAAAGGAGTTCGGCACTTCCTTCCATACAACGCATCGTAAAGCGACATGCCAATACTAGCGTGAAAGCTTTTGTTGTACGAAAATTTCACCAATGGTAAATATTCGTCCCAACTCCCTTTGAAATCCATAACGCAAGATCTTAACATATCTTCAAGCGTTTAAATTGTCCGTTCACTTTGACCATCCATCTGAGGATGATACATCGTACTCAATCTTAACTGCGTTCCCATTTTCTCTTGCAAACTCCTCCAAAAGTTCGATGTGAATAGTGGATCACGATCTGACACAATCGATACATGTACTCCATGTCTGGAAATAATATCCTTGACATACAACTTAGCTAACTGATCTAGGTTATACCTAACTCCTATTGGTAGAAAATGAGCCAATTTCGTCAATTGATCCACTATCACCCAAATAGCATCGTATCCTTTCCTTGTTGTCGGAAGTCCCACCACAAAATCCATTGTGATATGCTCCCATTTCCACTCTGGAATTTCTAATGGTTGCAACAACCCGCTAGGTCATTGGTGTTCAGCCTTAACTTTCTAACAAGTTAAGCACCTACTAACATATTCTGCTATCTCCCTTTTCATGTTCACCACCAAAAGTTCTCGACGAAGGTATGTGAAGCATCGCTATATACTACAAAGTTCCTTGTATCATCCGCAAAGACAAACAACTTAACCTCTTCTTCAACTTTCACATTTTTTAATACACATACTTCAATGACTTTCTTATCATATTTCGGCAAAAATATGACGCCCCAAAATAGGTATACAACAAATTCGAGTTGCCAAAATACTTTAAACAACTATAACTTTATTAATACAATTGTCGTGCAAAATACGACAACACATAAACTGTGAGTTTAAAAAACAAATATTGTCTTCTAGACAATATCCACACTCAAATAAGTCCTCATTACAATTATTGATATATTATTTTACAAAAATGGTGAGGACTACAAAACAACTCTCTAGAACCATCATTCCACACCCCGACTAGAACTCGCTACGTACATTCTCGACTCCTGAGAAAAAAAATGGAACAAAAAGGAAAAGGATGAGCTCAACTAGCCCAGTAAAGAATATTATGTCTAATATAATATAGAACAAATTATCGTTAGTCTTCAATAGGGAAAAAATCTGATAAAATACAATAGACAACAAGTTTCAGATCAATATTTGTAGCGGAAATAATAATTCATAGATGAGTTACGTAGTTAATGAAATCTACTATAATCTATGAATTTAAAAGTCCATCATCAATATTTTATCCCTGTAACATCAATCAATATATATCTTGAATCAAATATTCATCTTTGTACTACAGGCCAAAGATATTCATCAGTTGGTCATGTTCATCTCAACACTTGTACATCTTTGCACTACGGTCAAAGATATTCATAAGAAAATCAACCATCTTTGTACTACATGCCAAAGATATTCAGTAATATCATCATTTAAGACTGAGGATGATGAAAAATATTTTAAAGAAACGAATCCAGTGAAATAAAAGAACAAATAATAAGGATTCGTACTTTAAACAGTCCAAGTTCAAATATACTTCATAAATAACCATAGTGAAGTAAAATTCAAGAATAATCAAAACATGGATACAATCAAAGTTAGTATCCATAATAGATATTTTGGATAAAAAATAAAAATTTAATTTTTCTGTGATTAGTGTCGTATTCGCGAATAGTGTCGATACGTGAATATATAGTGAATAACTCTATTAATTAAAAGACAAGAATTTCACAAGAAAAATCTTTCCAATATTCCATCATAATGATATGAAAGAAATAATATCATTTATAAAAAAAAAATATCCCTTACCTAAAAAGAATAAGACTTCCGTCGAATATCGATATAACGTCAAGGAACTTGCACCAGATAGCAACACTCAAAGTATCAAAATACTCACAAGAATACGCCGATAATATAGAGAGAGAAAACTTCATTTTTCGTGTGATTTTCAATTCTAACCTAAGCACCCTATTTATAGAAAATGCTTAGAACACCAAAGCGTAAAATTTAATAAATTAATAATATTTTCAAAACTTATTCCTACGCACACCTTACCAGCTGATTTAAACCATTTAACACATGTCCACAAATTAAAAAAATGTTTTTCTTTTTAAAAAATATTTAAAACTTTAAAAATTAATTATTCCGGAACTTCAATACCTCATAATAAATAGCCTTTTATCGTAAAAAATTCAAATCTTATGTCCATTCCATAGAAAATTTAATTATCTACAACTTTGCGTAAGAAAGTTTTTCCAAATTCCAAGTAAAGTTGATCAAATCCACATACTGGACGATTTTACAAAGCTATAATCAAATTTCAACCAAGAAATGGGGTCCACAAATATGAAAAACATGTTTTAAATATTTTTAGTAACAAAAATACTCTTCCTCCTCATTTAATCATATATCCCACATTCATTGTAAAAATATCACCATTATTATATTATTAAAATATAATAATATATTTAAATGAATTATTTTATCAAAAAGATAAAATATCAATTTTCAACAATTGTCACATTAAAATTTTCTCCATCTATATCCACATAAAATGAATATTTTCCTTATCATATAAATCAATAATTAATTATTCACAAATAATATTACGTAATCACAATATCGACAACTGTGCCGCTCCTGTGAAAGAGGGGCTTTCCAATAAGGATTTCTCCTCATCGGGCGCCGCAATTAGGTGACCAAACCTCTCCTGTAGATGTAACTTTCTAGACATTGCCAATAATGCTATCTAATAATATTATTCAAATAATATGAATTATTGATTCGATAATAGAAAAATATTGTGTAGTGACAATTATCAAACAACAATAATATAAAATATCAACGTAGCAATTATTGAATCAATAAAATAAAATATTGAACAAGAATTATCGTAATAATTATCGAGTAGTGCCTTTCACGTAAGAATCAATAATCGTGCAATACCGTGTGCTATCGTGTTTTAACCACCGGTATTCCAACAAGATAATCTCAGAATAACTACGCCGTTATTTATAAACAACTTATACTTGTCTGCTTTCTTCATCCAATCGCTTTTGTTTATGGGCCCACACAAGGTCAAGGCCGTCGCACAAATATTCCCGACAAGAAGAATATTCCACCACCAAACTAATATTCCCCGACAACAATGAATATTTTATAACCACTTGCTTATTTGAAATATTTTAAGATTTTACCCATAACTAACCACATTAATCAAATCAACCCTTACTATTTCAAAATAATAAATAGAGGAAATTCAATTTCATTAATAATAAGTTGGGGTCTTACAACCTCCCTCCTTATGAAATTTGGTCCTCTAAAATCGACGACGTACTGGTGTGTTTCAAAAGGTGAGGATACCTCGCTTTCATTTCCGCTTTCCAATTCCTGTGTCATTTCCTCAATAAGCATGGTTCCTCCACAAAACTTTGACTTGTGGTATGACCTTTTCAGGCGTAGGACATGCTCCTTCCTATCCAAGATCTTGACAGTACCTCCTCATACGTTAAGTCTTGGATATCTCATCCGGTTCTAACTCAATAACGTGGTTCGGGTCTTTCACATATTTACGAAGAATGATATGTGAAAAACATTATGAACACGAGACATACTTGAGGTAACGCGAGTCTATATAGCCACATTTCCTACTCGGCCAAGAATCTTAAATGGACCAATAAATCGTGGATCGAGCTTTCCTCTCTTTCCCAAATCTTGTAACTCCCTTCCATGGAGCAACACGCAACAATACATGATCCCCAATACTAAATTCCACGCCCTTTCGATGAAGATCCAGATAACTCTTTTGTCGATCCCGCGCTCGCTTTTGTATACGTTGTCAATCATTTGGATCTTTTCTCAGTAGTCATACGCATCAACTCGGTCCCAACAATGTCGCTTCACCCACCTCATCCCAACATACCGGAGAGCGACACTTTCGCCCATACAATGCTTCAAATGGAGCCACACCTATACTTGCATCGATAACTATTGTTGTAGGAGAATTCCACCAATGGTAAATACTTATCCCAACTCCCTTTGAAGTCTAGGACACAGTAGTCTTAATAGATCTTCAAGAGTTTGAATAGTCCTCTCTCGATTGTCCATCCGCTTTGAGGATGGTATGTCAAATCAATCAGAACCGCTCCCATAGCTTTTTGCAAGCTAACCCAAAATCGTGAAGTGAATCTTGGGTCACGATCCAAACTATGGATACCGGCATGCCATGCAATCTCACAATCTCATTTACATATATATGAGCAAGACGCTTCAAGGAATAAGTCTCCAGACGGCAAGAAATGAGCAGACTTGGTTAATCTATCAACAATAACCCAAATAACATTTACGCCTTTGAGAAACCGTGGGAAGACCCAGAACGAAATCCATGGTAATGTGTTCCCACTTCCATTTCGGAATCTCAAGTGGTTGCAATGGACCCTTAGGCACTTGATGTTCCGCCTTTACACGTTGACAAGTTAAACACCTCGAGATAAACTTTGCAATCTCTCTCTTCATATTGTTCCACCAAAATGTATGTCAAAGATCACGATACATTTTGGTACTTCCAGGATGGATTGCAAATGGTGTATTGTGTGCCTCCATCATGATCTTGTTCTTCAAATCAGAGTCGTTAGGAACACAAAGTCTGGAGTGGACTCGAAGTATTCCTTCTTCATCGATTCTTGCTTCTGGAATAGCACCTTCTTGTACTTTCTTCTTCATACGCATCAGCTCCGACATCATCGCACGGGCTTGAGCAACTTTAACTTTATCGATTAAAGTTGGTTCTATGCGATATACTGACATCATCGCACTTGTTCCTCGTGATATGATCTTCTCAACTCAACACGTTAGCCTACCACGCTTATTTTTCCGGATGGTATTGAATGGTGTGGTCATAATCTTTTAACAACTGAGCCAACGCCGCTGTTGCATGCGTGTTGAGTTCCTTTTGGGTGAAGAAATATTTGAGGCTTTTATGGTCTCGAATATATCTCCACTTTCTCCCCATATAGATAGTGCCTCCAGATCTTTAGCGTGAAAACGATCGCCGCTAACTCTAGATCATGAGTAGGATAATTCCTCTCATATTCTTTTTTAAGTTGTCGCGAGGCATAGGCTATGACTTTCCCATGTTGCATGAGAACACATCCTAACCTTTGCGCTCAAGCATCATCAGAGATAACAAATCCATCCGAACCAGATGGTATTGTCGTAACAAAAGTAAATGAGTCTCCTCTCGAGCTCTTGAAAACTCTTTTCGCATTCCTCGCTTCCATACTTAATTTTGTATCTTCCGAGTCACCGAGTTAATCGGAGTAGCTATTCGAGAAAATCCTTCCATTAATCTCCGATAATAACCAGCTAAGCCCGTAAAGCTACGCATTTTGGCCACCGACTTCTGGTTGTTCCTAACTTTCAGATTGCCTCAATCTTCACGGGTCAACAGATACTCCATGTTTTGACACCACATGTCCAAGGAATGCTACTTCCTCAAGCCGTAACTCGATTTCTTCAACTTAGCATAAAGCTTGTTTTCACGAAGCCTTTGGAGTACCAGTTTCAAATGGTGCTCATGATCTTCACGACTTTTTGAATATATGAGGATGTCATCAATAAAGACAACAACTAATCGATCCAAATATTCCTTGAATACTCGGCTCATCATATCCATGAAAGTCGCAGCAGAGCATTAGTCAATCCAAAAGATACGACTAAGAATTCATAATGCCCGCATCGAAGTTCAAGGCGTCTTTTGAATATCCTCGCCTAATCTTCATTGATGATATCCATAACTAAGATCGATCTTTGAAAAGAATTATGCTCTTGAATCGGGTCAAACATGTCATCAATACGAGGTAGCGGATACCTATTCTTGATGGTGACATGGTTCAATTCTCGATAGTCAATACAAAGTCACATACTCCCGCTTTTCTTTCTTCTTTACAAATAAAACAGAGCACCCCAAGGAGATGTACTAGATCTAAAAAACCGATGTCCAATAACTCCTCCGTAGTTGGACCTTTAACTCCTCAAGTTCAATAGAGCCATTCGATATGGGGTTTTAGAAATGGGCTTTGTACTGTGTTCAAGATCAATAAAGAATTCAACTTCACGCTCGGGGTAGACCGAAGTTCTTCAGAAATACGTCAGAAATTTACTAACAACAGAATATTATTCAAATCCGACGTGTCTTTATTCAAATCCATAACATGGGCTAAGAAAGCTTGACATCCGCTTTTTCAATAAACGAATAGCTTTTATGACTTGATATAATAGTGATTGATTTTAGTGGTTTAGTTTCTTGAATTCGCATAACAAGTTGGTTAGGAATATGAAAACTAACAACCTTATTTAAAATAATCAATTTTGGTATGATGAGTAGTTAACCAATCAATCTCTAAAATCACATCAAAAGCAAGTATCTTTAAAGAGATAAGGTCAACAGTAATGTGATGGTGCCAACTTGGATCAAACAAGATTTATAAAAAAGTGGATGTAATGAAAGTTTCTCCTAACGGAGTCTCCACAGATAAAGTCAAAGTCTAATTTCTCCTGAGTTAAGTTTAAACGTTGAGCACAACCAGAGAGATAAATGAATGGGTAGCACCCAGATCTAGTAAGGTATAAACTTTCAAGAATTTATGATTAGCTTACCCGTGATCACCTCGCTTTGGGTTCCTCGCATTTTGACCACCACGACAAACGCTTCTTCCAGAACCGCTGACTTTGACTTTTTCGGGATGACCTTTTGAGTCACCATCCTCACTGGACTTGGTTTCGCCATCGCATAATCTCGAGCGATATGTCCTTCCTTTCCACAATTATAACATACCTTGAACTCGTCAGGCGGTTTCAATGATATGTCCCTCTTTTCCGCATTTATAAGATACGACCGTGGTCGTTTCTCCTCCCGTAGAACCGCTTGTCAGCCGGTGCCGACGTCTTTCACATTGTCATTGTTGAATCTCCTCTTAAAATCTCTCCCCGACTCGCTTCTTCTATTTTCACATGGCTATGATTACCACCAGAGTGGTTACCACTTTTGTCCATATTTTTCTTTTCTCCACCGGTTATCGTTGTTCGATGATCGTTGTCACCAAGATGATCCTCGGGTTGTGGTCCCCTCGCTGAACGCATACTCGTTATCTCGCCTAATAATCGAGCCCTATTGACAACATCCGAATAGAGAGAAAATTTATGAGAAATGAGATATCGACGACGTCGGGTTTCAAACCTCTCGTAAACATCCGTCATAATGCTCCTCATTCTCCACCAAATGAGGTGCAAAAACCGATAACTCGCAAACTTCGCTTTCAGACGGGACACCGTCATGTTGTTTTGTTCCAATCTAATAAACTCCACCTCCTTCATACGATTTAATACTTTCGTGAAAGTACTTGTCATTGAACGATTTCAAACATTTCCCAAGACATGCTGAGTGCGGTTGGATGGGTACGCTTCACAAATTCCCACCAGTAATCTGCCTCATTACGGAACATAAAGGTGGCGAATGGAACCTTCTGTTCCTCCATGCATCCCAAGACATCGAATATTTTGGTAATTTGTTTGACCCACGCCTCTCCGCTTTAATCGGATCCCGTTTTTCCTGCACTCGTGGTCCCAACTCTTTAAATCGCTTGTCCGTGATAAACCGTATGCGTCATATCATTTCCACCAGTATTTTGTACACGAAGTCTCTTCGTTTGATTTTGCATGAATCGCAAAAAGCTTCTAAACATCTATCGCTCATCATCTCGATCGGTGGTGTTGTTTACAGGAGGAACATTGCTTCACCTGTCAGACGCTTTTCTCTCATTGGTGAGGGTAAAGGTGTCTCCACGGCCTCATTTACTCCATTGTTAACATTCTCGATTGCCATTCTCAAATACTACCATAAAACAAGGGTTAATTGAAGAAATTAACATATCACACAATATCCCTATATTCTGACCAACCAACAAATAAGTTTAGGTAGGACACACTAGCGAAGGATTTACTCGTCTCTCCCCTCCTAGTTCTATTCCCCGATCTCCGCCAGAGATCATATCCCTAAGCTCAGATACCAACTGTGACACCCCCAAAATAGGTATACAACACCCATTCTGAGTCGCCAAAATACATGGTACAGAAATAACTACAACTTTATTAATACAATTGTCGTGCAAAATACGACAACACATAAACTGTGAGTTTAAAAAACAAATATTGTCTTCTAGACAATATCAACACTCAAATAAGTCCTCATTATAATTATTGATATATTATTTTACAAAAATGGTGAGGACTACTAAAACAACTCTCTAGAACCATCATTCCACACCCCGACTAGAACTCGCTACATTCTCGCCTCCTGAGAAGAAAAATGGAACAAAAAGGAAAAGGGTACGCTCAACTAGCCTAGTAAAGAATATTATGACTAAGATAATATAGAACAAATTATCGTTAGTCTTCAACAGGGAAAAATCTGATAAAATACAATAGACAACAAGTTTCAGATCAATATTTGTAGTGGAAATAATAATTCATAGATGAGTTACGTAGAGAATGAAATCTACTATAATCTATGAATTTAAAAGTCCATCATCAATATTTTATCCCTGTAACATCAATCAATATACATCTTGAATCAAATATTCATCTTTGCACTATGTGCCAAAGATATTCATCACCGTCATGTTCATCTCAACACAAAGATATCTTTGCACTACTGCCAAAGATATTCATAAGAAAATCAACCATCTTTGCACTACAAAGCCAAAGATATTCAAGAATATCATCATTTAGACCGAGGATGATGAAAAATATTTTAAAGAAAATGAATCCAAAGTGAAACAAAAGAACAAATAATAAGGATTCGTACTTTTAAACAAATCCAAGTTCAAATATACTTCATAAATAACCATAAAGGAAGTAAAATTCAAGAATGATCAAAACATGGATACAATCAAAGCTAGTATCCATAATAGATATTTTGGACAAAAAACGAAAATTTAATTTTTTCGTCGTGAATAGTGTCGATTCGTGAATAGTGTGAATACGTGAATAAGTATACGTGAATAAGAACTCCCATTAACTAAAAGACAAGAATTTCACAAGAAAAATCTTTCCAATATTCCATCATAATGATATCAAGGAAATAATATCATTTAAAAAAAAAATATCCCTTACCTCGAAAAAAGAATAAGACTTCGGGTCGAATATCAAATATAATGCTTAAGAAACTTGCACCGTATAGCAACACTCAAAGTATCAAAATACTCACAAGAATACGCCGATAATATAGAGAGAGAAAACTTCAGTTTTTGGTGTGATTTTTAATTCTAACCTAAGCACCTATTTATAGAGAAAAATATAGAACACCAAAAAGCAAAAAATTTAATAAATTATTATATATATTTTTTTAAAATTCCTATTTACACTTTTAACCAAATTTGATTTCAACCATTTAACACATAAACAAATGAAAAAAATGTTTTTCTTTTTAAAAAATATTTAAAACTTTAAAAATTATTTATTCTTGAACTTCAATACCTCATAATAAATAGCCCTTTTATCAAAAAAATTCGCATCTTATGTCCATTTCATAGGAAATTTAATTATCTACAACTTTGTAGAAGAAAGTTTTTCCAAATTCCAAGCCGAAGTTGACCGAAATCCCCATACAGACTATTTTAGAGGCTATAATCAAATTTCAGTCAAGAAATGGAGTCCACAAACATGAAAAATATGTTTTAAATATTTTAAGTAACAAAAATACTCTTCCTCCTCATTTAATCATATATCACACATTCATTGTAAAAATATCACCATTATTATATTATTAAAATATAATAATATATTTAAATGAATTATTTTATTAGAAAAAGATAAAATAACAATTTTCAACAATTGTCACATTAAAAATTTTCTCCATATATATCCACATAAAATGAATATTTTCTTTATCATATAAATTAATAATTAATTATTCATAAATAATATTATGTAATCACAATATCGATAACTGTGCCGCTTCTCAAGAAGAGAGGGCTTTCAATAAGGATTTCTCATCATGCAAGCAATTAGGTGACCAAACCTCTCCTTAGATGTAACTTTCTAGACATTGCTAATAATGTTATTTAATAATATTATTCAAATAATATGAATTATTGATTCGATAATGGAAAATATCGTAGTAAAGTGACAATTATGGAAACAACAATAATATAAAATATCAACGTAGCAATTATTGAATCAATAAAATAAAATATTGAATAGTAATTATCGTAATAATTATCGAGTAGTGCCTTCACGTAAGAATCAATAATTGGTGCAATACCGTGCTATCGTGTTTTAACCACCGGGTATTCCAACAAGATAATCTCAGAATAACCTACCGTTATTTATAAATAACTTATACTCATCGTTTTCTTCATCCAATCGCTTTTTCGTTATGGGGCCCACACAAGGTCGTCGCCGTCATGTATTTAATATTCCCCGACAAAGAAGAATATTCCACGACCAAACGAATATTCCCAAACAACAATGAATATTTTATAACCACTTGCTTATTTGAAATATTTCAAGATTTTACCCATAACTAACCACATTAATCAAATCAACCCTTACTATTTCAAAATAATAAATAGAGGAAATTCAATTTCATTAATAATAAGTTGGGGTCTTACAGTAGCTATTTTAGAAAAGTCCGGAATGAACCTTCTATAGTATCCCGCTAACCCTTAGAAAACTCCCGAACCTCGGGCCATGCTTTTATTGCTTCCCACTCATTAACTCGCTTCTACTTTTCTTTGGATCTACGGAAATGCCATCTTTATCAATAACATGTCCTAGAAACTGCACTCTCTCAAGCCAAAATTCACACTTCGTGAATTTCGCATACAACTTTTCCTTCTTTAGTGTTTCCAACACTATCCTTAGATGTTCAACATGATCTTCTGACGTCTTTGAATAGACTAGAATATCATCAATGAATACTATAACAAACTTATCCAAATACTGTTTGAACACTCTGTTCATCATATCCATAAATGCGGCTGACGCATTAGTCAACCCAAACGACATTACCAGAAACTCGTAATGACCATAACGAGTTCTGAATGTCGTCTTAGGTACATCCCCCTTCCTCACCTTTAACTGATGATACCCTGTGTGTAAATCTATCTTAGAAAAATACTTTGCCCCTTTTATTTGATCAAATAGATCATCGATCCTGGGCAACGGGTATTTATTCTTAATCGTTAACTTGTTCAACTCTCGATAGTCGATAAAAAGTCTTAGTGACCCATCCTTTTTCTTTTGACGAACAATACCGGTGCTCCCCAAGGAGACACACTTGGTTGGATGTACTTTCTGTCAAATAGTTCCTGCAATTGAACCATTAACTCCTTCATCTCAATTGGCGCCATCCGATTTGGTGCCCTTGAAACTGGTGTCGTTCCCTGTAACAGGTCAATTACAATCTCAACCTCCCTGTCCAGTGGAATACCCGGTAACTCCTCCGGGAATACATCACCGAACTCTTGCACTATAGGTATTTATTCCAAGGATGTTCCCGCACTTTGGGTATCCACAACATGGCACAGATAACCTACACACCCTTTTCTCAACATCTTCCTAGCTTGTGTCATTGACAGACAACAAGAACGTCTCAGTGATTTACTACCGAAGAACACTACCTTGGTTTTCTTAGAAAGCCGAAGGTTTACACTTTTCTTATGGCAATCTATTATCGCCTTATGGTTAACCAACCAATCCATACCAAGAATTACATCGAATTCTTTTAACTTTATCGGTACCAAATCTACCGATAACTTATTCCCTCTAATATCTACCCAATAATCCTTATGAATATGTTCAATAGGGATTATCTCTTCATTTTCTACCTTAACGTCTAAAGGTATTGCTAACTTTTTAGGGATTAAACCTAATCGCTTAGCAAATTCACATGCTATAAAAGAACAAGTAGCTTTTAAGTCAAATAACACATAAGCATTTATCTCATCGAATTAGGAATGATACTGCTACCACATCCAGATTGATGCAATCACATCTTTGGACGGTCATATTAAATGTACGAGCTAAGGGTCTACCCACTGACGGTGTTGGTCCAGTAATGGCTAACTTACCACTACCAGAACCCTTATTTCCCTCTAAACCGTTCTTCGGGCAATTTCTTGCCATGTGGTCCAATGACCCACAGACAAAACACCCCTGGTTCTTCTTAGGGTTAGAGACGGTTGGGTGACAAATGCCCTCCCTTACAACAGATTGTAGCAGATCGATTTCCCTTTAAACAGACTCCCATATGAGTCTTTCCGCAAGTCTTGCATGCCTCCGTCCTTCGCTTAGGTTCTCCTTGTTTTACCCCAAGATTCTGTGGTTGAAACTCTTCCTCTTAGGCAAGTCACGCTCGCTAGCAACTTCAAATTTCTTTACTACCTCCTTCTAACTTACTCTTATTCTTCTGCTCTTTGTGGTACTAAGACAAAGCCTCACCACCACCTTCAGCTATTATCGCCTTTTCCAGAATGGTCCCATAGGAAGCACTCTAAAAAATCGATATTCTACTGTAAATCCAGGGTTTCAAGCCCTGCTCAAACCTGCGCGCCTTTCTCTCTTCCGTATCCACCTGATGTGGAACAAATCTCGCCAATTCTTTGAATTTGGCGGCATACTGGGGAACTGTCATATCCCCTTGCTTAAGTTCTAAGAACTTAATCTCCATCCTACCTTGCATGCTAGTAGGGAAGTAGTTCTCGAAGAACACCTTCTTAAACTGTTCCCACGTAAAAGCTTCTGTCCTAGCCCCACCCTGGTGAACTTCCCACCAGTAGTTGGCTTCCCCCTTCATCATGTAAGTCTCAAAAGAAGTCTTTTGTACCTCACCTACGTTTGTTATCACAAACGCCTTTTCAATCTCTTTTACCCATGTCTGGGCTTCTAAAGGGTCCGTCGTTCCTCGGAACTCAGGAGGACCCACACTCTTAAATTCCTTGAAGGTAGTTGTTCTTACTACCCCAGGAGCTATAGGAATTCCTCCCCTAACTTGGTTAAATGTTGCCGTTAATAAATTAACGAACTCTTGCATAGAGTTATTAGGACCCCCCTGATTCTCATTATGAGACTCAGCCTCTTGGTTACGTTGTCTCCTTCTTAGCGGCATAATTCTGATTAAATAAATAAAGCATCATTATTATCTATTTAACTGTTTGGTTATCATTCTCAAATAACAACTCATACCACAACAAGCACGTAAACTAAAAACTTCATTATATTAATATGCTTTCATAGTCAAAACTATTTACATCATGTTCCCTTAGCCAAAAAGCTATTACATACTATCCCGCGATTGCCTTCTACAAAAATTGGGATTTACAAAAAAAAACTACACTTTAATTATACAAAAGAGGGTTTTACATCACTACTTATATACAAAAAGATCTAACGATCTACTAACACTGTCGAACGACATTCTCATATTTCTAATTTGCCAGTATCGACACAATATCTCGACTTATGGTATGTCGAGTCTGCTTGGACTCAATGGAATAACAAGCAATTTTCAGCTTGAAATCCTCATGAGAGCATTCATGGATGTATGACATCCTAGCTATCTTCTGGTCTTTTTCAACTAGTTTCTTTCGAAGCTCTAAGGCCTCTTCCTTATAGTCCCGTGCCTTATCCATTATAAGCACTTTCTCATCGTGCTCTGACTCAAAATCTGCCTCTGCAGATTCCTTCGCCTCATATAGGGCGGTTATCTCCTCATTCTGTGTCTGCACCACTGTGCGCAGATGCACATTCCTATCCAACACTGCCAGATACAATGATCTCATTGCATCCGGAGGTGTTGGCTCCTGAGTAGATATCACCGTGTTAATCGATGTTACCTCCATCTCCGCCTTTACGTCAATCATCATATTTAGATATGACGCTATCCCCATTGTCTCTTCGAAGTATTCTCCCTCAGAGATGTATTCCTCTATATCCGAGTCTTCTAGAACCACTAACGGTACCTCCGCCACTGGCATCGGTACTACCTCCACTTGGTTCACTTACTCTTCACTCACAATGTGAATGTCTCTATACATCATGCTATTGATCGACATTTACATAACACATAACACGTTGATTAGTACATAATACACAGTAGTATAAGCATAAATCATATTTAATTTATTTAAGATTAATTTTCATCTTTTAAATTCTTTCGGTACTGAGTTTTCTCAATACCTTATAATTCATTCAACTCGAATTTCTTTCTTCGGACTTTACCTTCATTACGAGGTTATTAGCCTAAGGTTCTTCCCCCCTTAAGTTTAATAACATAAGGCTTTGATACCAACCTGTGACGCCCCCAAATTCGGGTATCTTCCAACCTGACATATGGTGCTACACTGTACCTATAACCATACAACCATTCCATTGAAATACAACAAAATGAATGTAATTACTATCTTCTTATTACAATCAAAGTATAATCCTTCCCAGTTTCATAAACCGATTACATTGTTTGTTGTTCATAATGTATAATACATACAAACATACTAATCTATTACACGATGGCTAAGTATCCATCTTAGCCTTTCCCTTATCTCTCTTAACATTCTCAGTACGTTCATCCTTAACTGCAATCATATAATTCACGCAAGAAGTGAGCATAACAAGCTCAGCAAGTTTTAACAAAGGATAACAGCAATACCACATTCGTGAATTATATAACAATTCATACATAACTGAACATATAGTTATGAAGTATTATGAAACAGTAATACCTTAACATTTCATAACATCAATTCCCAAAGTATAGAGTAAATTAGGAATTTTGAACCGGTCGATAGACCATGAACAGTAGCTTTCTGTTTTCATATTTGAAAAGGATATCATAGCACTAAGGTTGTACATCTGCATTACTTACGAGCACTTCTAGGTGATCAGCCTATAGTACTCTATGTTGATCAACAATCATTCGTTAAACGTATTTACGTTTAACATTTGGCAAACTCGCGTGCCTATAGAATAATCGATGAAAAATACTTTTGTTTATTCATAGACAAACCTTACCTTCACATCCGTACCAATTACTTGGCATAGGATAGAGTTAACATTTCTATATAGAAAGATATGAATATCAATCAATCTATATCTTACGAGTAGTCTAGACGAGTTAAATTTGGCATTGACCCTTTCTTTAAAACCAGTCATGCAATTCAGTACAATGAATCACATAAAACTTGACTAACTTGAAAGTTAGACAAGCATTAAGAAAACTTGCCTTTCAGCGTCTTCAAATAACTTAATTGGTGACCACAACTTTGCATGTAATCTACATGATATATTCACATAGCACACTGTAATTAGCTATCAAACAATTATTCACATTGTTTCTACCAACTTCTTTCTCTTCTATGTCTTAGTTAACTTAATAACTTTACTAAAGTCAATTCGACTTATTACCCTTCGTCCCGGCTTATTAACCAACTGACGTTATTATCCGGACTCTAACATTGCTGGCGAAGTACCAACATTGTTAACCGATTAAGGTTCATTGACAACACGTTGCAATCTTTGTTCATACATTATTAATATGCATTCAATTCCTAAGTTCAATACCATATATCTTAGTATAGGTAGTATAGGAATAGTTTTAATACACTCATGAAGTGCACAAACATTAATCCTATAGGTCTATGAAAAATTGAAGTTCAAAACCTAAGTCATCTATCAAAAGCCGCACTGCGCTAGCGGCGTGGCATGACAGTTAGTTCAAGGCTGGCGTTGTGGCGCCGGTTTCAAAGATCCATGCTTCGGTCCGGTATTGCGTACATGAGACTTCCTTATACAAGTGACGTTGCGGCGCCACTTTCCAATAGCCAACTACATTGTCGGTATTTGTATTTGACATTTAACACACTATCAGCGTATGGCGCTTAGACCTCAGCACCAGATAATTTTCAAGGATAAAAATTTTGGTGAGATTCTTGGAGCCATAACTTCTTCGTTATAGGTCCGATTTGGTCTGTTCAAAAGCCTACATGTCATAAATGACATACTCTACACATTCATATAAGAATTCGACACTTTCGAATCAATTAACTCAAAATTCACTATTGAGTTCATTTTCTAAGCATTCGTAAACGTTAATGAGTGTTCAATGCTCGTTTTCTTCGTTTTAAGACGGAATCCGACGATTCTTGAGTCCACGACTCTTAAATACGCTAACTCACGTGTTGACATTGAAAAACAACGTATTCAAGTCTCACAGCAACTTTCGACTACCAATCCGAAATTTTAACATTTTTGACGTTTAACGTCTATTTTCGTGAAATTCGCCATAACTTTGTTACTAACGTTCTCTAAGCCAAATCACATGGAATACTCCATGGACTTCATATCTACATCCTAACCAAGCAAGATGCACATATTTACGTACTGATGGAGCTCAATTGTTTACCAACAATCAATCTCAACAATCAATAATTTCTTGGTTTAAAACTATATCAAACCTTATGATTTCTATGATTTCATGACTTATAGAGATTGAATCTATAATAAGTCATTCTTATTTCACTATACAAGACATTCACCACCTATTTATGCTTCTCCATGATAAAAGAAAACCAAAAGAGATGAAAGTAGAAATAAGGGATATTACCTTAAGAACTCTTAAGTAATCTCTTGGAAAACTATAAGGCAAAGCTTCCAAGTGTATGATTTGGTTGAGTCTAGTTCTTTTTCTCTCTCAATAATCTAGGTTGGCAATTGAAAAACTCATAAAAGACCAACTCTTGCTTTCTATTTATAGGGAAATGAAATGGAGGGCAAAATGGACAAAACACCACCACCTCCTTACTATTCACACTTTATCACCAAGTAAAATACTTGGTGACCAAGTGTTATTCTTTCCTTGCACACCAAGGGCCGACCCACCTTGCCCATGGGTCATCCCCATGGGCTGCCCCATGGATTTTACCCATTCGGTGACCCACCGGTTCGATCCACGATTTGGTTTTCTTGCATTGGGCTTAACCAATCTAATATTGGGCCTTGACTTGGGCTTAACACAATAATCCATTGAGCTTACTCATTCAATTGATTGGACTAAATATAACCCAAATGAATTAACATTAAGTCTTAACTTAATTCCATAATACGAATCGTATTCTATGCGTACAATTCACGTATAATACTAGTACGATAATCGTATTGTACTTCGTATTAACTCATCGTATTATACATAGATACTAAATAGTATCATAATTGTATAACACACGCTTTAACCATAACGCAATTCCTTTTATGCGCTTCATTTTCCTTCTCGAAAATCAATACACTCAACCCTTAGGTTTTAAGTCCGCAGGCGAAAACTTCGTTTGCCATAAATGAAATATTATCAGATATTTCATCTCATCTCGATATTCCAACATTATGCATCTCTCAGAATTTCAAAATAATTCCCTGAACAGAAACGGATGAATAGTGTTTTTACGGGAATTTCTCGAAAAACATTTATTTTCGTCTTAGAAATTCTAAACAATTAATTCTAGCACATAGCCAGATTACTAACCACATTAGCACATTCTAGGTCATAGAACGACCTTCACATAGCTTACTCACAAAATAAATCAATTAAATTCATTTAATTCACATAATCAAAAAAAAATTTAATTGTCATAAAAATCCGATTTTCTCGGGCGTTACATCATTACGTGTCTCTCAAAAAATCAAAAATAATTCCCGAGTAGTTTTGGATGAATAGTGTTTTTTCTTAAATTTCTCGAAAAATTTTTATTTTTGTTTTGAAAATTCTTACTATTTAATTCTAGCACACATCCAAAATCCTAACATCAAACAATCATCCTAGATTATAGAATGACCTTTAAACACATTACACAAAATAAATCCACATAAATCTTATTTTATTTAATATAATCAAATAAAATTTATTTACATTCTTTTACGATTTTTTCGGTCGTCACAGTTTCAAATCTTCAACTCAATATCCAACTTGAATTTAACATCCCATATATGGGTCAATTTAAATCTTAATATGTTTAATATTTCAATTCATAAAATGTATAAGCTATGCATCAAGACTCTATTAACTAAAACAATTATTTTTTAAAAATCTTGTTACAGCGTGGAAGCGCTAAGAATAACCTCGGTAGAGGCTTGGTCGCGCCCTACGGCAGAACAGTTTTCTGTTTTCAGATTTCAAACTTTGTGCCTCCTTCTCAACCACATAACTTTCGTTCCATAGGTCCAGTTGACCTGGAATTTGATCATACTTCTAGACCATGCTACAAGGTACAAGTTGCACTAGAGTTTGGTTCCCACAATTATATTTATGGTATAAAACTATAGGCTTGAAAATCTGTGTTTAATATAGTTTTCGTTTTCAAATAGTTTGCTAGAATTTTTCAAAATCCATGTGGAACTCATTTCAATCCCTCCAACCAGTTTGAATTAACTTATAATTCATGTATGCATACTAACTCACCAAGAGTATCCATCACTTCTCAATTTTTTTTAGCAAAATAGCCTCATTTAGGCATTTTATCAAACACTTTGCATGCATAGCTTAAAAACTCAAATTTCATGCTAATTTTAACATGTCCCCATGCAATTTCAACCTTATCACTCCAGAATCCTCCTGATTCCTCCAACATATCACCTCCCACAACAAAACACAGCAATCACATGACATTATTTACTTCAATATTCATGAATTTAACAAAACATACATGGCTTAACTTATAACAAAGCTTAATGAAATCCTAGCTTTGATGATAGGTGGATACAACCTTCCTTACTGTTATTGACTTTAGTCTTCCCCCAAATCAGTTTGTAACTTAAATTCTTTAATGAATTTGGTGATTTCCAGCAAAAATTGGGAGGATTTTTAGTACTAGCAGCTTGTAGGTAGAAGAAATTGGGAAGGAATGGTTTGGAACAGGTGGAGATGGAGAGCAGAGAATAGAGTTATGTTGTTTCAGTTTTCTTAGCTCTCTCATTTAACAGACACATGTCTAGTGTCCTTATACCAACTTAATCAACTTACAGCTCATGCTTGGAGTAAATGACCCAACCTCCTGTTTACTTACACTACGTTCCCATATAATATACTACTACATTATACATATTGTAGTTATAAAATGTCATATATATATATATATATATATATATATATATATATATATACACACAATTATGTGTATTATCAATACATATCTTGGTAACTTATACATTCATATTTATATATGTATAAAACCATCCACTAATTATGGAATTAATCCATAATAAAATGAACACTTTTAATGTAACGAACCATTTCTTAAAATAAGTATTGATTTAATTTATACGATTAATATTGTCTAATTAAATTAAATTTGCTCTTTACTTCCATAAATTGTGTTCAAACAATTTATTTATATATTAAATATATAATTTAATATATTCAATCATTTATTCAAATTTGAATTTAATTTACTAACTTGATACCAATATTATACATATTTTATATATATTAGATCTCATCTCATAATTTTAATGTACATCCATTTGGCATGATATTAAATATTATACCATTATTCATGTTACATTTAATTATGGTAACGTAATTTTCATCATTAACTAATTAAAAGAAAATAACTTTCTTTATTCAATTAATCAAAAGCGAATATTTTAATCCACCAATTTTCAAAATAGTGGATTAATTTCTCCATACCATATTCAATTTATATTTGTTTGGCATAATATGATATATTAAATCATTACATAAATATATTACATTTATATGTAATATATTAAAATAATAAGTTTAATTAACTCCCTCATTTTAAAACAAAATGCTTGCATTAATTCACTAATTTTAGATAAGTGAATAAATAAACTCGATTTTATGAAATTTAATTCATTATAATTCTCTTGTCTTTCAAGGCTTAATATTCAAATTATATTATTTCATAATATAATTTCAATTTTAATCTCAATTAATTTTCTTCGTCTCCATATTTCATTTCCTAGTTAACTCAAGCTAACTAATTTAATAGTTTAATTAACTATTAGTTCTTTCGTTCCAAATATATGTATATATTTCATACTTATATATACATATTAAATTCACCCCTATAAATCGCATAAATATATATACCACATATATATTTATACATTCAAACCCGGCATATCTTATAATAAAAATTTTATTTATTAAATTCTTGTTTTAATAATTTCAAAAAAAATTGGGTTGTCGTATTTCCCCCCTCTTATAAGAATTCGGTTCCTGGAATCATAATCACCGAAACATGCTTACTCGATCTAAGTCTAACCTCTTTCAAAATCTTTATGGTTTAAATAACTTTAACGTATCTGTAAGACCCCAACTTTTTAATAAAGATGATTTTTCTATAAATATCATTTTTAAATATTATGGAATGAATTTGATATAATGTTATAGTTGTGGGTAATATTTATAAATTTTGAAAAGTACGCAAGTTGTTATATAATATTCGATTGGTCGGGAAATATTTGTTTTAACAGGGAATATTCGTACGACGGCACAATCATTGGTGGACCCCACAACGGAATTATTGTCAGATTGAAAAAATGACAAAAATATTTTTATGAAAATAATGGCGGAAGTTTTACAGTTAAAACTGTTGAACTACTCGGTAGTAAAAGTACAGTAATACGCGTGGTTGCATAGTAGCACACGGTATTGATTATTGATGCTTATATGAGAAGTCACTCAGTTTTGTTCAATTATTTCTTCAGTAATTATTGCATAGTATCTCACGTTATTTGATTCAGTTATTGTCGATATTTTATATATTATTAAATCAATAATTGAGATGACAGAGTTATTAATATTATTATTTGCATTATTAACGATGTCTACAGAAGTTACGCCAAGGAGAGGTTTGGTCACCTAATTCGCACGCATGATAGAGAGAAATCCTTATTTAAAAGCCCCCTTTCCAGGAACGATTCAGTCGATTAATATTGTGAATTATAATAATAATGATAAATGTTGTTAGATATATTGAGGTGTCTTTTTTATGAAGTCACGGAAGTTTATATATATATATATATATATATATATATATATATATATATATATATAAATTTTGTTTTATTAGTATTATTAATATAATAAAAATGAAAAGCTTTTTATATAAAATGAATACTTTTATAAAGTTATTTGTTTTATTAGACAATAATTAGAATATATTATATTCTATTATGATAGTGTTTTACATAGTAAAATCTTTTTATATAAAAGCAGAATACTTTTATAAAGTTATTTGTTTTATTCGACTATAAATAGAATATATTATATTCTATTATGCATAATGTTTGGATAGTGCTGCGTAGTGATAAGGTTTCAGATAGTAAAATCTTTTTATATAAAACATAATACTTTTTATAAAGTTTTATTTTATTTGATTATAAATAAAATATATTATATTTTATTGCATAGTGCAGCATAGTATCCTTTCTATTTTCCTATAAATAGGATGCTTAGTTAGAATTGAAAACCACACCAGAAGTTCAGAGAATTCTTCTATAATCTTGAGCGTATTTCTTTAGAGTTTTAAGACGCTTTGAGCGTAGTGCAAGTTTTCTTCAAAAATATCATCGCCCTACCAGTCGGAATACTCTTCTTTTACGGTAAGGGGTATTATTTATTTCTTTCGTCTTCATGAAGAGAACTTCTGTTATTCCATTCTTTATTATTATGTTGGAATAACCTGTCTATGCGAAGTACCGCATACTTGGTAAAATTCTTCTGTTATTCCATTCTTTATTATTATGTTAGAATAACTTGTTTATGCGAAGTATCGCATACATGGTGAAATTCTTCTAGTATTCCATTCTTTATTATTCTGTTAGAACATCCTGTCTGTGCGTTTACGCATAACCTGGTTCCGTTGTTTATTATTCTGTTGGAATATCCATGCATGCGTTTTACGCATGATCCGTTCCATTATTTATTATTCTCGTTAGAAATATCACGCATACGTGCGTTTACGCGTGACACCGTTCCATTATTTATTATTATTCGTTAGAATAACTTTTATGCATCTTGATTCTATCGCATGCCTGGTGATTTCTTTTGTTATTCCATTCTTTATTATACTCAGTTGGTTAAAGTTTTGGCTTTTATACTCCATGAAATTAGTAGAATATCCTTGATATTTGCGCTTCATCCAGTATCTTTTCATGGAAATATTCTTCTGTGCATTCTTGAGTTTTACCCCACAAAGCAGTATCATGTTGATAATTTGGACGTTGTTGGTTCTTGGATAAATTAATTCTTGAACTTGTTTTATTGAATTCTTATATCATTGTCATCATTCTCATGTTTATATTATGTTGAAAGTCATATGTGGCCTATAGTGCATAGATGGACTTGGTATGATTATGACCAGGGATTATTCGGTATAATCATGACCGTAATGTTACAAATGATGTGGTAAAAGTCCTCATTGGCCCGTAGTGTATCGATGGACAGTTGTTGGCATGATCATGACCATTGATGAATACACGAATATCCTTGGTCCATAGTGCATTGATAATTTGTGGTTGTGATACTAATGAATATCCTTGGTCGTAGTGCAGGGATGATGTGATTTATTTATTATTGTCGAGTCTCAAATGATAAAAGTGATGAAAAACCTTTTAAATCATAAAAGATAGTAGATTTTATTCTCTACTTGACTCTTTTAATGGATTGCTTGTTCCCCTGCATTTAAACTTGATGTCTATCAGTATTTTATCGGTTTAACATTGTTGAAGGCTAATGATAATTTATATTCGCATTATCTTAGTCATAATATTTCTTACTAGGCTAGTTGAGCTCACCCTTTTACTTTCATTGTTCTCTTCAGGAAATGAGAACGTAGCAGGGACTAGTCGGGAAACGGAGTGACGGACCAGACGATAGCATTAGTAGTCATCACTATTCTATGATATAGTGTGTTAATAAGTGTATTGAGGACTTATTTTGAGTTTTAATACTGTCTAGAATATAATATTTGTATTAAAATTCACAGCTCATGTTGTTTGTTTAAGATTGTATTTGTATTCTGTACCATGTATTTGACGACTCAGAATAGGTGAGGTATACCTATTTTGGGGGCGTCACAGTTGGTATCAAAGCTTAGGGATATGATCTCTGGCTAGGATGTGAGACAAGAACTAGGAGGGAAGAGACGGGGAATTCCTTCGCTAGTATGACCTACCTAAGTTTATTTGGTATTTAATTGGTCGGTCAGAGTATAGGGATAATATGTGATATGTTAATTAACCCTTGTTTTGTGGTAGTATTTGAAAATGACATCCAAGAATGTTGAGAACATCAATGGAGCACAGGAGACCGTTGAGTCTCCACATATCAATAATTAGGATAATGTGCATCAGGAAGGTGACAATACTCAGGCAAACAACAACACGGACCAGATGATGAACGATGGAATGTTCAGAGGCTTTATGCAATTCATGCAACATCGTGCAAGAACGGCTCACCGCCCAAAATGCGGTGGAAACACGGCAACTCTCTTGACGGTCATCGCTAAGCGATTCAAGGAACTGGGACCACCGAGTTTTTTGGAGAGCCAAACCACTTAAGGGGAGACGTGAATAAAGCGAGATCAACAAGATATTTGATGTCTTGGGATGCTCCGAGGAGCAAAAGGTTCCTTTGCCACCTTCATGTATTGAGGCAGGGCAGACATTGGTGGGAATCAGTAAAAGCGACTCAACCCGCCTTGATGAAGATGTCTTGGGAGAAGTTTCAAGAACTGTTCAACGACAAGTACTTTCCCGAAAGTATTCGTCACATAAAAGAGGTAGAGTTCATCAAGCTAGAGCAAAACAATATGACCGTGTCGCAGTACGAAGCCAAGTTTGCCAAGTTGTCCATGTTTGCGTCTCATTTGGTTGATAATGAGGAGAGAATGATGTGATTATTTCTAAGAGGTTTGAAACCCAAGATACGTCAATATCTTATCTCTCATAAACTGTGTTTGTATTCAGATGTTGTTAATAGGGCTCAACTATTGGAGCGCGATAATGAGTCAACCCAACCAATTGAGAGCAGCTGGCAAAATGATAATACCAGTGATAACATTCATCGAAGCGGTGACAATAAGCGTGGAGGGAATCAACATGCCAGAAATGGTAACCACTTCGGTGGTAATCATGGCCAAAACAATAAGAATGGACATTTCAAGAAGAGGAGATTCAACAATGATGGAAAGACGTCAGCATCAGCACCTGTCGTTAAGGAAGGAGAACGACCACCTATCATATGCTTCAAATGTGGAGGAGAGGGACACATCAATCCAAACTGCGCGATGCCATCCAAAGCATATTACAATTATGGAAGAGAAGGTCACCTGGCCCGATTTTATCGTGCACCGAAGACAAGTCCAGCTGGGATAAAGGCATCAAAGGCCGTCCAAGACAAGACAAAACCGGTAGTTCAAGGGAGAGCGTTTGTCGTGACCTCCCAGAAAGCAAGGAACCCGAACGAGGTCATCACGGGTAAGCTTATCATAAACTCTAGCGAAGTATATACCTTATTTGATACCGGTTCTACCCATTCTTTTATTTCTCCTACTTGCGCTCAACGTTTAAATTTGACTCAGAGAAATTAGACTTTGACTTATCTCGTTGAAACTCCGTTAGAGAAACCTTCATTACATCCATTTGTTTATAAGTCTTGTGCGGTTCAAATCGGCACCTCACATTATTCGTCGATCTTATTTCTTTGAAAATACTTGCATTTGATGTGATTCTAGGGATTGATTGGTTAACAACTCATCATGCAAAAATTGATTATTTTCGTAAGGTTGTTAGCTTTCATATTCCTAACCAACCTATTATACGAATTCAAGCAATCAAACCATTAAAATCAATCACTATCATGTCAAGCCATAAAGCTATTCATTTATTGAAAAATGGATGTCAAGCTTTTTTAGCTCATGTCACGGATTTAAACAAAAATACGTCAGTTTTGAATGATATCTTTATTGTAAATAAATTTCCTGACGTATTCCCTGAAGAACTTCCTGGCCTACCCCCAGAGCATGAAATTGAATTTTGTATCGACCTTGAACCCGGTACAAAACCTATTTCCAAAACCCCATATCGAATGGCTCCTATTGAACTTCAGGAGTTAAAAACCCAACTGCAGGAATTGTTAGACATCGGTTTCATTCGGCCCTAAGACGTCTCCTCGGGGTGCCCTGTTTCTATTCGTGAAGAAGAAAGATGGGAGTATGCGACTTTGTATTGATTATCTGGAGTTGAATCATGTCACCATCAAAATAGGTACCCATTGCCACGTATTGATGACTGTTTGACCCGATTGCAAGGAGCCAAATTCTTTTCAAATATTGATCTTCGTTAGGATATCACCAATTGAAGATTAGAACCGATGACATTCCAAAGACGGCTTTTCAGAACTCCAGATGGCATTAATGAATTCTAGTCATGTCATTTGGATTGACTAATGCTCCTGCTGCTTTCATGGATATGATGAACCGAGTATTCAAGGAATATTTGGATCACTTTGTGGTTGTCTTTATTGATGACATCCTTATTTATTCCAAAAGCCGTGAAGATCATGAGCAACACTTGAGGCTGATACTCCAAAAGCTTCGTGAATATAAGCTTTATGCCAAGTTGAAGAAATGCGAGTTCTGGCTTGAGGAAGTAGCATTCCTTGGGCACGTAGTATCAAGTCATGGAATATCTGTTGACCTAGCAAAGATTGAAGCTATTCAAAGCTGGGAGTAACCTAAATCAGTGACCGAAGTACGTAGCTTTCTCGGCTTAGCTGGTTATTATCGAAGATTCGTAGAAGGGTTTTCTCGAATCGCTACTCCATTAACTCAGCTGACTCAGAAAGATACAAAATTCGGTTGGAACGAGGAATGTGAGAAGAGTTTTCAAGAACTCAAGAGGTGACTCATTTCAGCACCTGTTCTGACAATACCATATGGCTCGGAGGGATTTTTCATCTACAGTGATGCTTCAGGCAAAGGGTTAGGATGTGTTCTCATGCAACATGGGAAAGTCATAGCCTATGCCTCTCGACAAATCAAAAAATATGAGAGGAATTATCCTACTCATGATCTAGAGTTGGTAGCTGTTGTTTTCGCACTTAAAATTTGGAGGCATTACTTGTATGGGAAGAAAGTAGAGATCTTTACGGATCATAAAAGCCTCAAATATTTCTTCACTCAAAAGGAACTCAACATGCTACAATGATGTTGGCTTGAACTATTGAAAGATTGTGATCATACCATCCAATACCATCCTGTAAAAGCGAACGTGGTAGTGTAGCGATCGAGTAGAAGATCATATACGGCATGAAAAGTAATATTGACAACGCAAATGCCCATTTTGTGTAACTTGCAAAGGATGGAGATAGAGTTAAAGACTCCAAGGACCCATGTGACGATGTCTAATATATGAGTAGAACCGACTTTAATTGATAAAGTTAAAGCTACTTAAGTTACAGATTTGGAGCTGATGCATATGAGGAAGAAAGTGCAAGAAGGTGCTATGCCGGAAGCAAGAATCGGTGAAGAAGGAATACTTCGAGTCAACTCCAGACTTTGTGTTCCTAACGACCCTGATTTAAAGTATAAAATCATGATGGAGGCGCACAACACACCGTTTGCAATCCATCATGGGAGTACCAAAATGTATCATGATCTTCGTCATACATTTTGGTGGAGCAATATGAAGAGAGAGATAGCGCTGTTTATCTCAAGGTATGTAACTTGTCAACGAGTCAAGGCAGAGCATCAAGTACCAAAAGGTCCATTGCAACCACTTAAAATTCCAGAATGGAAGTGGGAGCACATTACCATGGATTTCGTTACTGGTCTTCCCAAGGTTTCTCAAGGCATAGATGCAATTTGGGTCATTGTTGATAGATTGACCAAGTCTGCTCATTTCTTACCAATACGAGAAACTTATACAGTTGAACTTCTTGCTCGTATGTACATAAACAAGATTATAAGACTACATGGTATGCCAGTATCCATAGTTTCTGATCGAGACCCAAGATTCACTTCACGATTTTAGGTTAGTTTGCAAAAAGCTATGGGCACGGACTTACGATTTAGTTCGACATATCATCCTCAGACGGACGGACAATCAGAGAGGACTATTCAAACTCTTGAAGATTTATTAAGACTCTGTGTCTTTGACTTCAAGGGAAGTTGGGACAAGTTTTTACCATTGGTAGAGTTTTCCTACAATAATAACTACCAAGCAAGTATTGGCATGGCTCCATTCGAAGCGTTGTATGGAAAAAGTATCATTCTTCAGTATGCTGGGATGAGGTGTGTGAAGCAACGTTGTTGGGACCGGAGTTGGTACGTATGACTACGAAAAAGATTCAAACGATACGATTGATAAATGGGTTTTACACCTACTTATTGGGTATCAATTTACGCAAATTATGGCCATCTCAACTACATTTTAGTGTTTTTTAGTTGCATTTCATGTTATTTTGCATTGCATGTACTTAAAACTCCTGTTGGTGAAAAAGTGCAGGAAATGGCCTAATTTGGTGGTGTTGGATGGCAAGAGGCTGATGTAGATGGCATGAGGTTGACAGATGCACGGCATGAGGATGTAGTGAAGTGGAGGGACTGATAACGAAGGAAGGAAGGAAAAGAATGAACAAGTAGCAATAGCAGCATTTACGTAATCGTAAGCGTAACCGAATTTGAAGATCGAAGTCGCCATGCAAGTGGCGGCGATCGACATAGCCTTTGAGAACAGCGCCATGAGTACTACTATTGAGACAGAGAGCATGACTCTATCGCAAGTTTTGCCGCCGCCAGAGAACACATGGAGGGCGCATGCAGTGCCATGCTGATGCTAAAGTCACGATTTGTTTATTTTAATTTTTAATTAAATGAGTTGTAATTGGTTTTTAAACGATATCTAACTGGTGTCAGACATAACTGGGAGAACTTTTAACGTATTTTTCATAAGAGTAACTAGGGTTTACACGTGAGAGAGATTCCAACGAAGAACGAAGCCAAAACTCCATCTTCTCTAATTCTTCTTGGGATTTTCTGTCATTGTGGATTTTCATTATTGTTTAACTTGATTTTTATGAGGAGTGAACGTTAACTTTGGTTTACAATCTACAATTGGGTTTGATCGTTCTATCCTTCATCTTTCAATTATTTGCTTGATAATCATGTTTAGCGTTGATCCCATAATGGCTTTTGGTTCAGTCATGAACTAAACTCCATTATGGGATTCTAATGGATTTTAATATGTAGTTTAGTTGCATGCTTGATTGCTAGGGCTATTTTACATATCATATGGAAATTCTATTATGGTTGTTTTACATGTATAAATGCTTGATCACCATTCGTTTTAGTATTTGCATGGAATTGATAATGAACATGCGAGTGTGGATTGTAATCATAATAGCATACGTATATGGGGTTGTTTTATATGGCTTGCGTATTTCGTGAATGAGATAGACATATACTTATTCACCGTATGAGTTAAAATAAGGGCTTGTGCTTAAATTCAGTATGATTGCAATTTCACATAGACATATAGTGATTTTGGTTATTTTGATGATTACATGGAGTCTATCATTTGTGGATGTTGTGTAAGTCGGTCATAGTACATTGAAAAATGGCTATGACTCTATTAGTGCTCTTGGCTATTTTCCTAAGATATGTGAACAATTCTTGCATGATAGTGGTAATTAGATGAAGTATTAAATGAAGTTAGGATCCCATTATTTTCAGATTTGATTTATTCCATTCTTATTCTCATTTTAGTTATTATTTGCAGTTAGAATAATTCACACTTTTGATCTTTAGTTTAAGCATATAGAAATAGTGATTTGATTGATGAATAGTAGTTTAAATTGAACAATTTTCTCTGTGGGATCGATACTTTACTTACTCCGTATTACTTATTGACACATGTATAAAAACCTTACAAGATCGACAAAAGAGTTATGTTGATCTTCATCGAAAGGACATGGAATTCGATATCGGAGATCATGTGTTGTTACGTGTTGCTCCATGGAAAGGAGTTACGAGATTTGGAAAGAGAGGAAAGCTCAATCCTCGATTCATTGGCCCATTTTTAATCCTCGATCGAGTAGGAACTGTGGCGTATAGACTCGCTTTACCGCCAAGTATGTCTCGTGTTCATAACGTTTTTCATATATCCATGTTACGTAAATATGTGGAAGACCCGAACCACATTATTGAGTTAGAACCAGACGAAATAGCGGAAGATTTGACGTATGAAGAGGTTCATGTTCAAATCTTTGATAAAAAGGAACATATTCTACGCTCCAAGGTTATACCTCAAGTCAAAGTTTTGTGGAGAAACCACGATGTTGAGGAAATGACTTGGGAGTTAGAATCTAAAATAAAATCAAGATATCCTTACCTTTTCAACATACTAGGTACGTACCCTAATTTCGAGGGCGAAATTTCATAAGAAGGGGAGGTTGTAAGACCTCAACTTTTTAATAAAGATGATTTTTGTATAAATATCATTTTTAAATATTATGGATTAAATTTGATATAATGTTATAGTTGTGGGTAATATTTATAAATTTTGCAAAGTACGCAAGTTGTTATATAATATTCGATTGGTTGGGGAATATTCGTTTTTAATAGGAATATTAAAGACGATGGCACAATCATTCAAGTGGACTGATGATAGTAGGTTTTATACCTATGAACCGATATTATTAAACTTAATTATTGCTATCTTTAATTGTTTTTAGTATCTTTTATCTGTTTTTGTGTTTATTTTGTGTAGTTGGAGTGGAGGGACAAATTGGTCATTTAGGAGAAGAAAAAGGTCAAAAATCATTAAAATTAGATTTGAGTGGCATTTTTGTAATTACGTGGTCACAGTCGTCAAGCGCCAGCGCTTGAATAGCTTGTGTTGAGCGCCTAGGCGCGCTGTAAGCAAGCAAAAAGGAGGATTTTCTACTTCTAAGTGGGTGGTTGAAGCCAAAAGAATCTGAATGAGAGGGAGACTAATACAAATAGGAGGAGACTTTAGAAAAGACGTATCACCAATTTTTCAAGGGTTTCACAGAGAGAACTACTGAAGAAAAAACACGAAGGAAAATTGCAAGGGTCAAGATCAAGGAGAGAGTATTGGAGAAAATTCGTAGTTTCTTCTTCTTCTTCTAGTTTTATCTTTTGTAATTATCCGGGATGTTTGGATTATTAATTTGGATGATGTTTTTCTTTATTATTAGCATGAACTAAATTTTCATTAAGATTGCAACTTAACTTGGTATGTAGTTTAAATTGAACCTTCCCATTGAATGAAGTTGGTTTTATTGAATTGTTTATTATATCTTTTGCTTATTGATTAATTGTTTGGCCAACAATTATTGTGATAATCTATATAAAATTGGAAGATGGAGTATAGATTAAGATCCTGGATATGATAACATCTGCTCATATAATCGAATAGGGTTAATATGATTAGCATGTAGGATAGGAATATACCTATGTGTCTTTTGTATCCTTTGAAAGAATTTATGCGTAAACCCTAATTAACTTGATTCACATAGGAATATAGTGAATTAATAGAGAATGGTGTTCCTTGTAATTTTTGTGTCTTAAGGATCGGAGTTAGGAGGATTTGTTCACGTGTTTTGGAAAAAAGTGTGTGAATTTTATAAATCATTCTTGGATAATGATTCATATTAATTAATTGCTTTAAATGGGAAGTGAATTGATTTAAATGAAATACCAAGGAAGTTGTAATCTTAACCTATTAAATCATTGTTATTCTTCTTGAAATTTTGATTCTTAATCATTAGTTTTGTTAAGTTTAAATTTCAAATCAAAACAAAATTTCAGTAGTTTAAAATAGGATTAATTGCGTTAGAATTAGTAATTGATAAATATTAGTCTATTTCCTCGTGGGAACGATATCCTTCGCTATTTAATATTATAATTGAACGCGTATACTTGCGTGGTAAAGTGCTATTAAAAATTAGGCAACAAGTTTTTGGCGCCGTTGCCGGGGAAATTAGTTTAATATTTTGTCATTATTAAATTCAATGAAATTAATCTTAATTTAAACATTTTTTATTTTATTTTATTTTTGCCTCTAGTCTAATTCCTTTTCAGGTACCATGGACAACTATGACTATCATTGGCCATATTCGAGAATGACTCGGCCAAGGGAGGTAGAGAATTATGGATTCGATGAATTGTCAACACAATTTGGGACACTTTCAAGGAAGATTGATGCTTTATCAACACAACTTATTCAAAGTATAAGCGGTGATATGTGAGTATTGTTGTGGAAACCATCCGAAAGTCATCAATGCACCATCGGTTTTGAGTCATTACAATATAGTGGTAACCGACGATTACCCCAACAATTATGAATATTCGGTAATTATCATCACGAGTGGGGGAAATCCACTAAATCTTTTTGGAGCGATGACAATCTAGCCCAACCATTTGCTCCGTGCAATCATACACTCTTGAATTACAAGTTCAAGCTTTTAATCATGAAGAAGAAAGGATTTTAAACTTGGAAGGACTTATTTCCAAGTTCATGGTTTTGATTGAGGAGCAGACGAATAGTCAGGAGATGTCGATTCAAAATCTTGAGAACCAGGTGGGACAACTTTTCAACGCCATCATCAATCACCCTCACGGTGAAGTGTCAAGCAACATGGTTCCCAAGACTAATGGATTGCCCACGCTAAATCTGGAATCGGATGTGCCAAAAGAAAAGGATATGGAAAGGGAGGAGACAAGTGGAGAACAGGAAAAGAAGGTCGCCAAAGATCTAGCCTTGAGTTCTGACATAGATGAACCAATTTTGATAGTGCCCCATATATCTTCTCCACCAAAGTTTAAGGATCCCGGTTAGATTTTCAATCACGTGTCCAATTGGTAGTCATTTTTTGATAAAGCTATATATGACAAGGAAGTTAGCTTAAAATTTGTGTCATGGTGTGAAGAGAATGGGAGAGAGATGAAGAACCGCTTTTTCCGAAAAGCTTCAACGTAAAAATTGCTCATAGATACAACTCGTAAAATGCCTAGTTATTTGAAGGTTTTAAAAGGGTATCCACTATAAAGAACAAGCTAGGTGAATTTGAATCAATAACCCTCATCGATGGGAAACTCTTGGAGGTTATGTTATTACTAATGGATGGAGGGTTCCTCAATTTTCAAGGGGAATTGGATAGAGAAAGTTGAAGCGATCAAGTCAAGACTATAAACTAAGCGCTTAATCGGGAGGCTGACTCAGAATTTTTAATGTTATTTTCTATTTATACTTTTATTTTGTTTAATTTGCTTTACTGTTAGTTTATTTAGTGGTTAAACTTTTATAATTTAGGTTTTGTTACACCCCTTATGTTCTCTAACATGATATTTAATTGATTTTAGGGTAGAAAACATGAATTCTTATTTGGCGGGTTTGACTAATGGCCACTACGACTACCTAGTCGGGGGTTGCAAGGGGGCAGCGCCCCCTGGAAGCCAAGCACTTATGAGCTCAATAGAAGAATATCCATTTGTCAAATTCTCATATTTCTAATCATTTCTCTCATTTTTAGTGTTATTGAATTGCTAAAGGGTGTAGGTTATTTATTTATTTATTTATTTTATTTCGGCGAATCTTTAATGTTGGTTAGTTTTCTTTTATTTTAGAATGTAGTTTATCTAGGTTATGGTTTAGAATAAGTCTTAATTTAAGTTGTGGTATGTAGGTTGGGAGCACAAAGAAGCAAACAGTAAACCAAAGGCCCAAGACATGCCCAAGCGCTAAAGCGGCCAAGCCAAAGCACAAGCCAAGCGCCTAGCGCCCACTGCAGTAGAGTATGAGACGAGCACCAAGCGCCTAGCGCCCATACCTGAAGTTAAACCAAGCGCCTGGCGCCCAAGTCGAGAGCTACACAAAGACCCCAAGCGCTAAAGCGGTCGCATAAGGTAATTCAAGCGCTAAAGCGCCCATACTTACCACACATACTGCCACCTAGCGCCTAGGCGGTCCAGCCAAGGCATACTCAAGCGCCTAGGCGCTCATGCTGCATCTTTAAAAAAAAAAAATATAAGCCCTAATCGGGCAAAACAAATCCAAACCCAAATCAAACACTCTCTTGCTCTCCCACTCCAATTCAAACTCACTCAAATCACAACCCTCCTCTAATTTAGCCACTAGAATCAACGTTTTCGTGTATAAGCCTAATCAAACACTCAATCTCCTACCCAAACCAAGGCACTTAATCTCCATATGGTCATCCTTCATCACTAATTCGGGCACCAACTCACATTCAAGCCACATCTATCTGAAGTAAGTGCTCAACCCTCAAAATAAATTGCTCCTACAACTTTGATTGGAACATCATATCTGGCTATAACCAATTCATTGGACGACTAGTGTGCTCAATTATTAACAAATTTGGTGAAAATTAAGTTTGGGGGAGTGTCTACCAATAGTGTTCAAAATTTGTGCACACCAAGTGTTCGATATATTGTCACAAAGAGGATTGGCCCATACTAAGCCTCTAAACATCGTCTATTGGGCAAGCAATTCACACACAAGACTCATGGCTACTAAAAGGCAAAGAGGCGAGACTTCGGGCACTTCGACTAAGTATGACAAAAAGAGATTTGTAAGTGCTAGTGCATCCGAAAGATATTACAATGTGCTTTCTAGTAAAACGCTAATTCCTGAGCGTGGATTATTGCCAGAGGCAGAAGATGGGGAGTTACTACAAATGATTGGAAGTAGAAGATGGGGTAACTTTGCATCCCAACCGGATTCATCGGTCATTAAAATTGTTAAGGAATTCTATGCCAATGCAAAAGATGTTGTTGGTAACATAATTTGGGTTCGCGGAAAATCAGTGGAGGTCAGTTTTAGGACAATAAATGCTTATTACGGATTGAACATAATACCCAATAATGGTTACGTGCAATATTTAGAGCACGAGCTAGACTACAGTGAGATCATTCAAGCTTTGTGTGTACCTGGAACAACATGGAAATTAACAGATCAACAAGAAGTCATTTTTGTTCCCTGATCCGCACTAAGCGAGTTATGGGAAAGCATGGCATGCCTTTATTTGTGCTAAGTTGATGCTGCAGTGTAGTATGAGTGATGTTATAAATCAACGGGCAAGCGTTGCTTTTTCAGATTGCACAAGGAAAACGATAGATGTGGGTCATGTTATACATGATTCAATTGACAAAGCATTCGAGGAGGGACCTCAGGTGGATTACCTCACCCATCTTTGATCACTGGACTATGTCAACAAGCTGGAGTCAAATGGGATGCCGAAGAAGCTAGACAACCTCCCTTAGCTGCGATTGACCACTCGCTTATTAAGAAGTACAAGGTATGGGGTGGTGGTATACCACACCCGAGAGGGTTAGGGTTCATTATCGTGCCTCCACGAGTCCGCAATGAGCCTATTCAACAATTACACGATAATCCTTCCGCATTTGGAAGTTCAAAATACCACCAATTTTTTTTGAAGATATTCACGAGAATTAAGAAATCAAACTAGAAGGATTGACATGGTGGCTACTAGAGTTCAACAGGGTTTTGAACCGGGTTAAAAGAAATCAGGATAGCCTAGCTCAAATGACATACGAGATGTATCGAATCAGAAGTGCAAAGATTCCTAGAGATGTTTGATCGCATGAATCCAAATTGCCGCTCCCTACCAATTTCCCCATTGTCTGCGTACCCTCCTATTTGATCTACCCCTCAAGATGAGGTTGATGAAGAAGAAGACGAGGATCTTGACGAGGAATAAGGCGTCTATCTTTCGTGGAAGTCCTCAAATTGCCTAATTTCTTATGTTTTGTTTGTTATATACAATGAGGACATTCATGACAGTGAAGTTTGGGGGTGCATTCTTCGATTCCATTTGCATTCATGTAGTATTCGTTTAGTAGTTTTTGCATTCATGTAGTATTCATTTCGTAGTTTTTCATGTAATTTTCATTCTACTTTCTAAAAAAAAAAAAAAAAATTCAAATATTTGCATGTTTTTTCGGTTGTTAGATAGTTTAAGTCTATTTGGCCGTTGATGAGATTGGAATTGAGTAGACAAGTATAGTCTTCGATCGTTAAGACTGTGATGTGATTTCTTGTCATGATTTGAATCTTTACCTGTTTGAAACTGATATAATAAGGATAGCACAGTAAAAACAACTATGTTGACTGATTGAGTCTAAATTGACACATAGTGGACTTTTTGAGGATAATACTAGTTTGAATGAATGAAAGACATGAATAGGCGGAGATGACTGAATTTAGACAAAAACTTAAGTTTGGGGGAAAAATTTGGGATATATAAGCTTCAAAAAAAAAAAAAAAAAAAAAAAAAAAATTACCGTGGCTAGTTTTGTTTCGGGGCCTTTGTTACTTGAGCAAGTACGCCCGAAGGGGTGTCTTAACACCTAGCGCCCTAAGGTCTTATATGGTCTGGGAGTCGTTGGTTGAAAGCTCGCTAAGGGGTAGCACTGTTAGCCTAATGGAATGAGACATTGCACAGTCATGGTTTTATTAAAAAAAAAAAAAAAAAAAAAAAAGAAGAATAAAACGGGAAAAGAGCAAAAAGCCCCCGTAATGATAAGTAAAGCATAAGTATCCCGGATTGGACTCTTGAATTTGGTGGATGTTTGACTTTAGTTGGATCTAGCTTGTTCGTGAATTTTGTGAGTTGACACTATATGACGCCTTTAAAGAGATCTATTATGTTTTGTATTTAGCATTATATTAGTTAGCATTGTTGTTCAAAGACACACACACTATATATATCGTAATAACAGGTAAGATTTGATGATTGACTAGGAAATTATTAATCTGTCTTGATATGATGTACTAGCATGTTTAATCGATTTCTCCGAGGCTTGATGAATAGATTTTGTTCTGTTTTGATCACTGAAATTTTAGGCACGTAGATAAATGGTATATTGCATATTTAGTTATTGCATTGTGTTTTATTGCTTGAGGACAAGTAATTGGTTAAGTTTGGGGTATTTGATGAGTAGGTTTTATACCTATGAACTGGATATTATTAAACTTAATTATTGCTATCTTTAATTGTTTTTAGTATCTTTTTATCCTGTTTTTGTGTTTATTTTGTGTAGGTTGGAGTGGAGGGACAAATTGGTCATTTCGGGAGAAAAAAGGTCAAAAATCATTAAAATTAGAGTGAGTGGCATTTTTGTAATTACGTGATCTCGTCAAGCGCCCAGCGCTTGAAATGGAAATAGCTTGTGTTGAGCGCCAGGCGCCGTATGCAATGCAAAAAGGAGGATTTTCTACTTCTAAGTGGGTGGTTGAAGCCAAAAGGAATGAATGAGAGGGAGACTAATACAAATAGGAGGAGACTTTAGAAAAGACGTATCACTCAATTTTTCAAGGGTTTCACAGAGAGAACTACGAAGAAAAAACACGAAGGAAAATTGCAAGGGTCAAGATCAAGGAGAGAGTATTGGAGAAAATTCGTAGTTTCTTCTTCTCTCTCTAGTTTTATCTTTGTAATTATCTCGGGATGTTTGGATTATTAATTTGGATGATGTTTTTCTTTATTATTAGCATGAACTAAATTTTCATTAAGATTGCAGCGGAACTTGGTATGTAGTTTAAATTGAACCTTCCCATTGAATGAAGTTGGTTTTTATTGAATTGTTTATTATATCTTTTGCTTATTGATTAATTGTTTGGCCAACAATTATTGTGATAATCTATATAAAATTGGAAGATGGAGTATAGATTAAGATCTGGATATGATAACATCTGTTCATATAATCTGAATAGGGTTAATATGATTAGCATGTAGGATAGGAATATACCTATGTGTCTTTTGTATCCTTTGAAAGAATTTATGCGTAAACCCTAATTAACTTGATTCACATAGGAATATAGTGAATTAATAGAGAATGGTGTTCCTTGTAATTTTGTGTCTTAAGGATCGGAGTTAGGAGGATTTGTTCACGTGTTTTGGAAAAAGTGTGTGAATTTTATAAATCATTCTTGGATAATGATTCATATTAATTAATTGCTTTAAATGGGAAGTGAATTGATTTAAATGAAATACCAAGGGAAGTTGTAATCTTAACCTATTAAATCTGCTGTTATTCTTGTGAAATTTTGATTCTTAATCATTAGTTTTGTTAAGTTTAAATTTCAAATCAAAAACAAAATTTCGTAGTTTAAAATATGATTAATTGCGTTAGAATTAGTAATTGATAAATATTAGTCTATTTCCTCGTGGGAACGATATCCTTGCTTGCTGAATATTATAATTGAACGCGTATACTTGCGTGGTAAAGTGCTATTAAAAATTAGGCAACAGGACCCCACAACGGAATTATTGTCGGATTGATAAAACGACAAAAATATTTTTATGAAAATAATGGCGGAAGTTTTCTGATTAAAACCGTTGAACTACTCAGTAGTAAAAATACGAAAGAATATGTGTGGTTGCATAGTAGTAATACTACCGGTATTGATTATTGATGCTTACGTGAGAAGTCACCAATTTTGTTTAATTATTGCTTCAGTAATTATTGCATAGTATCTCACGTTATTTGATTCAATTATTGTCGATATTTTATATATTATTAAATAAATAATTGAGATGACAGAGTTATTAATATTATTATTTGCAATATTAACGATGTCTAGAAGTTCTGCCAAGGAGAGGTTTGGTCACCTAATTGCGAGCCAATAGGGAGAAATCCTTATTGGAAAGCCCCCTCTTTCCTGGGAACGACCTGGTCGATTAATATTGTGAATTATAATAATAATGATAAATGTTGTTAGATATATTGAGGTGTCTTTTTATGAAGTCACGGAAGTTTATATATATATATATTATATATATAAATTTTGTTTTATAAGTATTATTAATGTAATAAAATAGAAAAGCTTTTTATAAAAAACAGAATACTTTTATAAAGTTATTTGTTTTATTAGACAATAATTAGAATATATTATATTCTATTATGCATAGTATTTTGCATAGTAAAATCTTTTTATATAAAATGTAATACTTTTATAAAGTTATTTGTTTTATTAGACAATAATTAGAATATATTATATTTTATTATGCCTAAGTGTTTGCATAAAGGTCTCGTATAGTTTTTGATAGTAAAATCTTTTTATATAAAAATGTAATACTTTTTATAAAGTTTTGTTTTATTTGATTATAAATAGAATATATTATATTTTATTGCATAGTGCAAACATAGTATCCTTTCTATTTTCCTATAAATAGGATGCTTAGTTAGAATTGAAAACCACACCATAAGTTCAGAGAATTCGATACATAATCTTGGCGTATTTCTTTAGAGTTTTAAGAAGCTTTGAAGCGTAGTGCAATTTTTCTTCAAGAATATCCTCGCCCTACCAAATGGAATACTCTTCTTTTTACGGTAAGGGTATTATTTCTTTCTTTCATCTTCATGAAGAGAACTTCGTTATTCCATTCTTTATTATTATATTGGAATAACCTGTATATGCGAAGTTCCACATACTTGGTGAAATTCTTCTGTTATTCCATTCTTTATTATTATGTTGGAATAACATCTATCTAATAACCGCATACGTGGTGAAATTCTTCATTATTTCAATCTTTATTATTCATTGGAACATCTTATGCGTGTGTTTACGCATGTCCCGGTTCCATTATTTATTATTACATTGAATAACCTATCATGCAAGGCCTATCGCATGCCTGGTGATTTCTTTTGTTATTCCATTCTTTATTATACTCAGTTGGTTAAAGTTTTGGCTTTTATACTCCATGAAATTAGTGGAATATCTTTGATATTTGTGCTTCATCCAATATCTTTTCATAGAAATATTCTTCTAAGCATTCTTGAGTTTTACCCCACAAAGCAGTATCATGTTGACAATTTGGACGTTATTGGTTCCTGGATAAATTAATTCTTGAACTTGTTTTATTGAATTCTTATATAATTGTCAACATTCTCATGTTTATATTATGTTGAAAGTCATCGTATTCGTAATGCATAGATGGACTTGGTATGATTATGACCGAGGATTATTCGGTATAATAATCACGACCGTAATGTTACAAATGATGTGGTAAAAGTCCTCATTGGCCCGTTGTGCATTGATGGACAGTTGTTGGCATGATCTTAACCATTGATGAATACACGACTATCCTTGGCCCGTAATGCATGGATAATTTGTGGTTGTGATACTAATGAATATCCTTGGCCGTAGTGCAGGGATGATGTGGTTTATTTATTAAGCTAAGTCTTAGCGATAAAAGTGATGAAAAACCTTTTTAAATCATTAAAGATAGTCGATTTTATTCTCTACTTGACTATTTTAATGGATTCTGTCATCATTGCAGATTAAACTTGATGTCTATTGTATTTTATCAGTTTAACATTGTTGAAGGCTAATGATAATTTATTCTGCATTATCTTAGTCATAATATTTCTTACTAGGCTAGTTGAGGTCACCCTTTTACTTTCATTGTTCTCTTGTGAAATGAGAACGTAGCGAGGACTAGTTGGGGAGCGAGGTGGCTCGGTTTAGAGACGATAGCATTAGTAGTCATCACTATTCTATGATATAGTGTGTTAATAAATGTATTGAGGAGTTATTTTGAGTTTTAATATTGTCCAGAAGATAATATTTGTATTAAAATTCACAGCTCATGTTGTTTATTTAAGATTGTATTTGTATTCTGTACCATGTATTTGGCGACTCAGAATAGGTGATGTATACCTATTTTGGGGGCGTCACAGTATCACTTTAGTATAGGTTTTATATTATCTATTTCATTTATTTCCTTAATTAGTTCTTAGGTTTTATTTCATAACTTTTATTTGAACTTGATTATATTTCGAGTATTATACATTATTTATCCTATAAATTTCCTTTTCTAAGGATCATCGTATGCAACAATCATCGTAACTGTTTAATCTCAAGAGTTACTAATCATGTAAGTACATCCGTGAAATCACATTCACCCCTTTTTCTAAGAATTTTGTTCTCAAAATTTCAACTCACTGATCTTCATTCATTTGATTCATCAAAATAGCTTTTCATATTAATTATTAATCTTTATTCACTCATCAGGTTCTATGACCAATTTTCTCCTCTAAAGATCTTTCTAAAATCATTGTATTTTACGTACATTTCTCTTTAAGAATTTCACTTCGTCAAACTAACCTTTACACTTTCCTCCTCCAAGGATGCATTTAGGATTGTCGCATTCTACAACTACTTATTTTTGGGGGGAAATCATCCTTCCCTCATTTAGTTTCGAGAATAATAGGAATCTTCAACCATTGTTCAATAATTGTGAAGTAGTATGAATAACTAGGGATTTAAGAGATTCCTTTAAAATTTTGATATTATGGTGAGGAGTCTCTATCATCAGGTTCTATAACCAATTTTCTCCTTTAAAGATCTTTTTAAAATCATTGCATTTTACATACACTTCTCTTTAAGAATTTCACTTCTTCAAACTAACCTTTACACTTTCTTCCTCTGAAGATGCATTTAGAATTGTCGCATTCTACAACTATTTATTTCTGGGGGAAATCATCCTTCCCTCATTTAGTTTTGATAATAATAGGAATCTTCAACCATTGTTCAATAATTGTGAAGCAGTATGAATAACTAGGGATTTAAGAGATTCCTTTAAAATTTTGATATTATGGTGAGGAGTCGTAGAGACTTTGAACATTGTCCTAGGTTAACAAGTATTTCTACCGTAACCTTTAACAGTCATAAACTATGAATAAATTTTCATAGTAAGAAGATAGTATTGTAATTTGTAAATATTAATATCATTAGTTCAAATTTTTTCTAGATCCGTCCCTGTTTGTATATAAGGTTGTAAAATGAGCAAACAGTTTAGGCTCGATTCGTACTCGCTCGACTAAAAGTTCGATTCGAGCTCAACTCGAAATATAAATGAGTCAAATATGAGTAAATTTTAAAGTTCGATAAAATACTCGAACCTCCTCAAATTGTAATTTTTTATTTATACTCAGATCATATTCGTTCGAAAAGTTCAAAATGCTCAGGCTCGATTCGGAATCATGCTTGATTCGGAATCATGCTCGACTCGGTAGCTAAATGAGCCTTAATCAAACCTTATTTTATGCTCGATAAATTTTGTGAACCAAATCTGAGCAACTCAATACTCAAATTGACTCGGTTCGTTTACACCCTTATTTGTATATATACATATGTTTGTTTAGATTCTTTTTGTATCAAGTGTTGTGTGCTTGACAGCTTGCTTGTTGGTTATGATTAGATTCTTGTGTGTTGATCATTTCCTAGTATTAAATAAATGAGAAGGTTAAATAATAGTTACTACCTATGTCCCAAATAATGATCTGTTTGGTACTAGCTAGGAAAAGGAATCAGTGTTTAATTCCCATGGAATTTCATGCTTTGTTTTTCTTTGCTTTATTTTATACTAGGTTCCGGTATCACGCGTGTAAATTATGTAAAGTTAAAATAAGAATTTTTATAAAATTTAAAGAATTAAATAGAAAGAATAAAAAAAATTACAAAAAATGACAAATTAAGATTGTTTTTTTAAAAGTCGACGAATATTTTTTGGAAAAGCCAAAAAGTCGGGCCTCGAACTTTGTATATATTAAATATAATGTGTGTTCGGACATAATTTGTCGACCCCTATGTGGGGTTAAGGCCTGGATTAGGAAGGGTTTATTGAGCCCAATGGGCCAAAGCCAGTAAAGGGTTTGGTGGTGTTCGGGGTCGGGCAACCGAGTCCTTTGGGCCAGAGTCCTGATCGGATTGTTGGTGTTCAGGGTCGGGCGACCGAGTCCTTTGGGCTGGAGTCCAGGCCAGTTTGGAGGGGTTCAAACGACTTAGGCCCATACAGATGGTTATTCCTCGTATGGAGTCTGGTGTGATAAGGAGTTTGAATGGTTAAGGATTCCAATCCTAACCATATTTAAATACCAACTCCAAAGGTAAGTGTTTGGATTATATCCAACTTGTACTTTTTAAGGAGATTGAGTTGGTCCTAAACAAAGGTAAACTGCCATGTTTAGGAGTCCTAATCCTATTCAAAAATTTACTTTAGGGTGATGAGAACAGTTATAAATACAAGGCTTGACTTCAATTAACAAGTAATACATTTTTGAGCACTAAACACTAAAGCCTCCATTGTTAAACCTTGAACCAACCTGTACTTATTCTCACACCGAAGCTATCACCCGGCGGCACAAGTCGTCAAGCTTCTTGTGAGATGTTGTTACTATGCAGGTTTAAGCGCGTGGATTTGGTGATTGGACACGCAGGCGAAACTTGGCGTTAACATTGGCGTTAGAAGGAGGGCCATTTTAGTGCTTTAATAATCACTATAAATTTTTTCGGTTGAAAGTCATGGTGAGCAGAAATAGCGAATCTTCAAGCCAGGAAAAATCAAAGACTCATCAAACGACCTAGGTGAAAGGGTCAGTTAAAGATAGGCTGGGGTCTAAAAACTAGGAAGGTGGTTCTGAGCATGCACCGTTAGCACGCCGGCAACTGCTTTCGGCTAGTCAACATACTCTGAATCCCCTCAGTCGCGCCGAGGACAATTAGTCCTGAGCACATGAAAGGCGAGGAAAGGATCGGGTAGAGCACAGCCAAGATCAGCGTCAGTTCATCCTGATGAAAAAGATACAGCAAAACAAAGACGTCATGGAGGCCCTACGCCTTCAATAAGTAGAATTGGAAGAACAGATGGCCAAAATGGCCAATGAGCAGGAGGCTTCATCAAGGAAGACCAGACATCAGAGTCGTTCCAGGACACCTCGTTCAGACAGTTATGGTGGGAACAGGAGCAGACCAAGGAGTCGCTATCGAGAAGGTAGGAGCAGGCGAAGGAGTCGCTCTAGAGATGGAGAGTTTGATTATCAGGGCAGATCGAGAAGAGGAGGAAGGTCGCATATCCTGTATATGAGAGGGACAGGCCTAGGTCATCCCCTTTGCAAAGAGGAATCCAGCCCCATTGCCAGAAGGGTTGCAGAATTGGAAAGCTATTGGCAGCAAAAAATCATGTGGGAACGCCATCGAGCTGCCCCAGTTCATCGTTCATGCCCGAGATTAATCGGGTCACAGCCGATCCAAAAAAGAAGATGCCCCCGATGGAGACTTATGATGGATTGGGGGATCCCTATGACCATTCGGATGGGTATGACAGACTTATGACTTATTATGGGCATTCGAATGCCGCCAAGTGTCATATGTTTGCTACGACTTTGAAGAAGAGTGCTAAAAAATGGATGGAAACCTTGGCATCGGGTTCGATCGGCTCATGGAGCGATCTTCGGGAGAAGTTCCATGCTCGGTTTGGGAGCAATAGAAGAAAAAGAAAAATAACTGCCACTCTCATGCAGGTGAGGCAGCATTCAGATGAAAGTCTCGGTCAGTATGTGAAGAGGTTTCGAGAAGCGGTGGGGTCGGAGGCAGAATTAAATTCACCTCAGGCCCTAGGATTCTTCACAACGGGTCTTGACATAGGAAAGTCAAAGAAGCTGATGAAAGGCCTGGTTATCAACCCTCCTAGTGACCTGACTGAAGCTTTTCATTGGGCTGAAGGGTTCATCGCCATAGAGGAAGCTATGGGAAACTTCAAGCCACACTCACAGTTTTATAAAAAGTCTAAGGACCGAGACAAGCAGACTTATCAACGGTCAGACAACAATCAGGGGTGATCGGATAATCAGGGGAAAAAGAATTATAACAATGGGGGATCAGGCAGTGGCCGACCACCTTTCCCGAATAGGAATGTCAACAAAGTCTATGCCCCTCTCAATACCGATCAGGCTAAGATATTGGAGGAGATCCGAAACAAACCATTCTATTAGCCTTGCTCGACGACACTGAAGCCTGGGAAGAGGAATCAGGATATATTTTGTGAGTATCATCAGAACTCGGGACATACAACAAAGAAGTGCTATTACTTGAGGGACCTGATAGAGAAGAATGTGCAGAACGACCATTTGGTTCAATATGTAGCAGGTCGGGAAAATGTCGAGGCACAGCAGAGGGAGGAAAGTAGAGGGCAGGTACGGGACATACAACCAAAACAGAACCATCCTGTTCAAGGCATAATTGATGTTATTTTGGGCGGTTCTGTAGGGCGTGTGACCAAAAAAAAGAAGATCGAGCATCTAGACACAGTTTTATCGGTAATGGGTTCAACAGTCAGAAGGGATCGGGCTTTCCTAGGGACAGTCATTTCCTTCTCGGATGAAGACTATCCCACAGATCCCATAGAACCACATGATGGGGCGTTGGTGATAACTGCCCAGGTCGGACTGGTGGACATGAGAAGAATGATGATCGATAACGGGTCCTTGGTCGACAAACTGTATACCCATGCCTATCAAAGGATGGATTTAAATGGGAAAAAGATGGAATTGGGATGGGAGAGCCCCTTATATAGATTCAGTGGAGACCCAGTGCATGTGTCGGGCATGATCGAGTTGCCAGTTAGGTTCGGCACAGCGCCTCAGCAGGTAGAGGTTATGGTCAGATTCTTTGTGGTCCAGGTGGATTCGGCATATAATACAATCTTATGAAGGCCGACCCTAGCAGTGTTGCAAGCAGTTACCTCTATACCACACTTCAAGATCAAGTTTCTAACACCGAACAGGATTGGGGAGGTAAAAGGCGATCTTGATATTTCCCGAAGGTGTTATCGAAATACATTGATCTCTTCGGGAGTTGGGGTAAGTAAGCACAAGCAGACAATGGCCATCGAGATAGATTCATTTACTGAGGGTAGTACCGAACCACATGCCTTACCTGCTGAAGAGACAGAGGATGTAGAACTAATCCCGGGTAATAAAGAGAAGTTGATAAAGATTGGTTCGGGATTGACAGAACCGTTTCAGACTCGATTGATTGATCTACTTTGGGTGTATACCGACATCTTTTCTTGGGTACCCAGTGATATGCTAGGGTTAGATGAATCGTTCGCATTGCACAGGTTGTATGTGGATCCCAAAAAGAAATTGGTCATACCAAAAAGAAGGATTTTTGCCCCAGAAAGACAGAAAATCATAAACGAAGATATTGCAAAGCTTCTGGAGGCAGATTTCATCTTCGAGATTGACTACCTAGAATGGCTGGCGAATGTGGCATTGGTATAGAAGCATAATGGGAAATGGAGGCTATGCATCGACTATACAGATTTGAATAAGGTCTGCCCGAAAGATTTCTATCCTTTACATAATATTGATCAGCTAATCGATGCCACTTTGGGGTATGAAATGTTGAGCTTCATGTATGACGCCCCCAAAACAGGTATACATCGACCATCTTGAGTCGCCAAATACATGGTACAGAAATCAAATACAAGCTTAATTATACAACTGTCGTGTAAAATACGACAAAACATAGCTGAGAGTTTTAACAGAAATATTATCTTCTCGACAATATCCAAACTCAAATTCAATCCTCATTATATTTCACACTATTTCACCGAATAGTGAGGACTACTAATGCAAACATCTAGACCGTCACTCCATTCCCCGACTAGTCCCAGCTATATTCTCATTTCCTGAAGAGAACAATGAAAGAAAAGGGTGAGCTCAACTAGCCCAGTAAAAAATATTATGACTAAGATAATGCAAAATAAATTATCTTTAGCCTTCAACAGTATAATAACTGATAGAATACAATAGACAACAAGTTTTAGATCAACAACTATAGCGGAATAAGCAATCCATTAGAAGAGTCAAGTAGAGCATGCTATCTACTATCTTCTATGATTTAAAAGTTTATCATCAACTTTATCACTGAGACTCAACTTAATAAATAAACCACATCATCGAATCATCCCTGCACTACGGGCCAAGGATATTCATTAGTATCACAACCACGAATTATTCATGCACTACGGGCCAAGGATATTTGTGTTTTCACCAATGGTCATGAACATGCCAAATAACAATTCATCTTTGCACCCTTGGCTGAAGAGAACGCATGATCATGAGCATACCAATAACTGTCGATGAGACTCAGCTCAATAAATAATCCACATCACTTGTAACATTATGGTCATGATTATACCGAATAGTCCCTGTCATAATCATACCAATCAACAATCCATCTATGCACAACGGCCAAAGATGACTTTCATAACAATATAAACATGAGGATGATGACAATGATAAAAGAATTCAATTAAATGAAAGTAAGGATAAATTTTAAAGATCTATAATTTAATTTATCTAGAATTTAATAATATCCAAATTGTCAACATGATACTACTTTGTGGGGTAAAATCGAAGAATAATATTTTATCAAAAATGATTTGGACCGAAAAGAAATCAATTTTTTATCATGAATAGTACTTCAGGTGAATAGTACTCGAGTGAATAGTACCTCAGGAATAATACTTCAGGAATAGTACTTCATGAATAATACTTTTTGAATAGTACCGTACGTATAAATAGTACCATATTTATGAATAGTGTCCATGAATAGTACTTTGTGAATAGTACCGTACATATGAATAGTACCGTATAAATGAATAGTACCTATAAATAATACTCCGGCATGAAAAGCTTAAAATTTAACAAGAATGTTAAGAAAAATATACTTGTGAAACGATACTAAATGAAGCGCAAATTTCAAGAATATTCTACTAATTTCACAGAGTATAGAAGCAATACTTTAACAAAATGAGTATAGAATTCAGAATCTGAAACAAAATAATATTACTTACATACTACATGGTATGGAAAAAAATATTATTTCATACGGATATTGAACAAAAATAATATCCCTTACGAATACGAAAGAAATAATATCCCTTACGAATATTGAACGAAAATAATATTCTTACAAATACAAAAAATAATATCTCTTCGAAATATGAAATAAATAATACCCCTTACCTCAGAAGAAGACTGGATACTGGAATAATGAAGTAGCAGACTTCTCTTCTTCTTTCTCTCTATAGCTTCTCTCTTTATAATTGCTCTTGTGAGACTTAGTGAATTGGTGAGAATGAAAGAAGAATGTGCTTCTATTTATAGGAAAATATAGTTTCGATAATTGCACGTTTTGGGACTCAAAATATTATAGTATAATACCTTTATCTTTTCCTTAATTTTTAATTTAGTCCTGCAAGTATTATCAAACTTGCACCACCTCCCCTAATAGTACATCATGCGAATCAATAGTACATTCATGCGAATCAATAGTTCTATACATGTGAAAAAAATAGTTACAGTATAGTACATTCATCTATACCTCCAATTTTAATGCAGTCATGCAAGTATTATCAATCTTGCACCACCTCCTCTAATAGTACATGCATGTGAATCAATAGTACATACATGTGAATAAATAGTTATAATCATGTGAATTAATAGCAATTAATTACTCATTTATCCGATTAATTACCCGATTGGTTAATATAATCTCCAAAAATCAATTATTATCGAAATAAAGGTCGATTTCCACTAACACTAATAATCCCAACACAATGGAAATATCAATTTCATCTTTAATCAACACGAACTTATTCATTATTAATATTATAACTCACAATATTTAACAACAAGATTATTCTCAGGAAAGAGGGGGCTTTCCGATAAGGATTTCTCCCTATTGGTGCGCAATTAGGTGACTAAACCCCTTTCCTCGATAGAACTTTCTAGACATCGTCAATATTGCAAATAATAATATGAATAATTTTGTCGTCTCAATTATTGATTTAATAATAAAAATATTATGCAGATGATACTATGACAATAATTGAATAAATAATATGAGAGATATTATGCAGCAATTACTGTAGCAATAATTGAGTATAACTGAGTGACTTCTCACATAAGTATCAATAATCAATACTGGTGTGCTACTTATCGAACTCGCAGCGTATTCTTGTATTTTTACCACTGGGTAGTTCAACAGTTTAACGGTAAAACTTTCGTCGTTATTTTTATAAAAAGTATTTCAGTCATTTTTTAACTATGACAATATTTCCGTTGTGGGGTCCACCAATGATTGTGTCATCGTACGAATATTCCTTGTTAAAATGAATATTCCCTGACCAATCGAATATTCCCCGACACAACGAATATTTTATAACAACTTGCTTACTTTGCAAAAAATTTCACATATCACCCTTAACTTTAAACTTTTATCAATTTAACCATTTACTAAATAGAATAATAATTATAAGAAAATTGAATACTTTCATTTCATAAAATTCGGGATCTCATATCATTGATGCCTTTTCAGGGTGCCATCAGATCTCGATGAGGAAGGAGGATATTCTGAAGACCAATTTCATCACTCATCAGGCCATTTATGCTTACAGGAAAATGACCTTCGGACTACTCATTGCCGAGGCGACATATCAGCTGTAAGACCCCAACTTTTATGAATAAAGATTTAATTTTCTCTAAATATCTTTTTGAATAATAAGGTGTAGATTTGATATAATGTTATAGTTGTGGGTAATATTAATAAATTTTGCAAAGTAAGCAAGTTGTCATAAAATATTCGTTTGGTCGGGGAATATTAGTTTTATCAGGGAATACTCGTACGACGGCACAATCATTGGTAGACCCCACAACGGATTTACTGTCCAATTTAGAAAGCGACAGAAATAAACTTTTTATAAAATAACGGCAAAATTTTTACCGTTAACTGTTGAAATACCCGGTGATAAAAGTACAATAATATGTGTAATGGTTGCGAGATAATACTGTGATATATCTGATATCATTGATTATTGATGCTTACGTGAGAAGTCACTCAATTTTATTCAATTATTACAATAGTAGTTGATGCATAGTATCTCATATTATTGATTCAATTATTATCACAGTATCATCTGCATAATATTTTATATTATTAAATCAATAATTGACACGACACAATTATTCATATTATTATTTGTATTATTGATAATGTCTAGAAAGTTCTTTCGATGAAAGGGGTTTGGTCATCTAATTACGCGCCAATAAGGAGAAGTCCTTATCGAAAAGCCCCCTCTTTCATGGGAATGATCTGGTTGTTAATATTGCGAGTTATAATATTATTGATGAATAAATGTTATTTAAAATGTGTTTAGAGAAGTCAAGTGATTTGATATAAATAAAGGGGTTTGTCATGAAGTATTTATTATAAGTTTGGTTTATTACATGGACCCCCACTTACTCAGTTTTTAAAATCGTTGGTAGAAAGTTATCTCAGTTTTTGTTTTATAGTAATAAAATAGAAAACTTTATATATAAAACAGAATGTTTTTTATAAATAGAATATATTATATTTTATTATATTGCATAGTGTTTGCATAGTATTGCATAGTGCAACATAGTGCTGCATAGTAAAAATCATGTAAAATCAAAATTCTCACCCGTGAAATCGTCTAAAATTTACTGTGCAGCCTGTAATTTTTTTTCCTAAATAGTATCCTTCCATTATCCTATAAATAGCATGCTTAGTTTAGAAATGAAAATCACATCAGAATTAGAGAATTCTTCTTCTATAATATTGAGCGTATTTCTTTTAAGTTTAAGGAAGCTTTGAGTGTAGAAAATAGTATAAGTTTTCTTTAAGAATATCTCCGTTATACCAGTCAGAAGTACTCTCCTTTTAAGGTAAGGGATATTATTTTCATTCAATATTCGTAAGAAATAATATTTTCTTCCATACTCTGTAGTATGTAAGTAATATTATTTCTTTCATATTCCTAAATCCACACTTATTTTGATAAGTATTGCTTCTATACTTCTTGAAATTAAGAGAATATCCTTGAAATTTGCGCTTCATCTAGTATCGTTTCACTGAAATATTTTTCTGGACATTCTTGTTAAATTTTAATCTTTTCATGCCAGAGTACTATTCATGGGTACTATTCATACATACGGTACTATTTGTGAGGTACTATTCATGAAGTACTATTCACGGGGTACTATTCATGATAAAAATTGATTTCTTTCCTGTCCAAATTATTTTTGATACATGAATATTATTCTTGAATTTTACTCCATAAAGCAGTTATCATGTTGACAATTTGGACATTCTTAAACTCCGGATAAATTGAATTATAAATCTTTAAAATTTATCCTTGATCTCACTTAAATGAATTCTTATATCATTGTCATCATCCTCATGTTTATATTGTGATGAAAGTTATCTTTGGCCCGTAGTGCATAGATGAACTGTTGATTGGTATGATTATGACTAGGAATTATGTATCGGTGTAATCATGACTTGTAATGTTACAAATGATGTTGTAAAATTCCACATTGGCCCGTAGTGCATTGATGGACAGTTGTTTGGCATGATCATGACCTTTGGTGATAATAATGAATATCCTTGGACCATAGTGCATGGATGATTCGTGGATGTGATACTAACGAATATCCTTGGCCCATAGTGCATAGATAATTCGATGATGTGGATTATTTATTGAGATGTGTTTCAGAGATAAAATATTGATGATGAACTTTTAAATCATAAAAAATAGTAGACATCATGCTCTATTTGACTCTTCTAATGGATTACTTATTCCGCTGCAGTTAAACTTGTTGTCTATTGTATTCTATCAGTTTTTATACTGTTGAAGGCTAAGGATAATTTATTCTACATTATCTTAGACATAATATTCTTTACTGGGCTAGTTGAGCTCACCCTTTTCTTTTATTGTTCTCTTCAGGAAATGAGGATATAGCTGGGACTAGTCGGGAAATGGAGTGATGATCCAAGATGGTGGCTTTAGTATTCCTCATTATTCTATGAGTGTGATAATAAATGTAATGAGGACTTCATTTGAGTTTGGATATTGTCTATGAGACAATATTCATGTTAAAACTCTCAGCTTACATTTGTCGTATTGTAATAATGAAGTTTATATTTAAATTATGTACCATGTATTTGGCGACTCAAAATGGGTTGTGTATATCTATTTTTGGGGCGTCACAGTTGGTATCAAAGCTTAAGGATAAGATCACTAGCTGAGATTTGAGACAAGAATTAGGAGGGGAGAGATGGGTAAATCCTTCGCTAGTATAACCTACCTAAGTTTATTTGTTATTTAATTGGTCAGATAGAATATAGGGATAATATGATGTATGTCAATTAACCCTTGTTTTGCGGTAGTGTTTGAAAATGGCATCTGAAAATGTTGAGATAAGCAATGGAGCACATGAGACCGTTGAGTCACCTCAGATCAATGACCAGGATAATGTGCATCAGAAAGTCAATAATCCTCATGTAAACAACAACACCGACCAAATGATGAATGTTGGGATGTTTAGGAGCTTTTTGAAGTTCATGCAACACCAAACGAGAGAGATTCCTGTTCAAAATGCAGGTGGAGTCAATGGCACCACTTGGCTGGTCACCGCTAAGCAATTCAAAGAGCTGGGACCACCAAAGTTTTTGGGAAAGCCAGAACCACTTAAGGTAGAGACGTAGATTAAGCAGATCACCAAGATATTTGATGTCTTGGGATACTATTAGGAGCAAAAGGTTCCCTTTTCCACCTTCATGTTGTGAGAAGATGCAGATTATTGATGGGAATCTGTAGAACGTACTCAACCTTCCGCACTAAAGATGTCTTTGGAGAAGTTCCAAGAATTATTCAACGACAAGTACTTTCCTGAAAGTATTAGTCACATGAAGGAGATAGAATTCATCAAGCTGGAGCAAAACAATAATGTTAGTTCCAAGTAGGCACACAATAGATCTAGAAGGGGGGTTGAATAGATCTTTTTTAATTTACAAATACTTTTCCTGTTTATTTTGTATTATTAATGAATTAGCATATGACAAACATAAGAATCTTTTCAAGCACGGTGAAATAAATAAAAGATCCCCTTCATTGATATATTCATGAACATACATACATTGTTTGTAGCGTTAGTTAAGTTGTAAGCAGCTAATACATACATAACATTTATAGCAGTTAGGTACATAATGTAAATGACAGAAAGTAAATGACTGAATGTAAATGACACAAGGGATTTTAAGTGGTTCAGAGACTCAAGCTCCTAATCCACTCTTCTGCTTCAACGAACAAGAATTCCACTATGGAAGGGCAGCACCCTGAATCACTAAGATTCCTTTAAGGCCAGCAGCCTTGGAATGTCAGTTCACTAAGAACTCTTCAAGCCCAGCAGGCTTGGATCTCTTCTAGTTCACTAAGAACTCTTCAAGCCCAGCAGGCTTGGAACTTCATTTAGTCCCTCCAGACAAGGACCCCTCAGGCCCTGGCTACTTGTTATTTGTTGTAGTTGTTGTTGGTGCTGAGATGCTAAGATGTCTTGAAGCTTGAATATCTATTGTACTTAGCAGCTTGGCGTGGTCCTCTATGCATTCTGCGTAGAGTCTGGACCACCTCTTCTCTGGTGTAGCTGATCTTCACACTTTTTATCTCATCTTCATCCAATGTCAGCCTTGCACCATCACCAGTTGGGTTTGCTAAGTCTTTGAGCTTTTAGTTGACTTCGTCTGTTACTTAGCATTCCCTGAATCCTTCTTGAATGATTTTTAGACATGGTTCTGCATCTGTTCTATTTCAGCTTTTGGTTCCTGGTGATTCGTAGATTGGCTCTCTAGATCTTCTTTGTGCTCTGCCACTTTTCTGAATGCTATCTTCTTGGCTTTCAGCTTAGCTGCCATCTTCAGTGGCATTCTCATCCTTATTGAGTGAAGCTTTAGTCTGTTCAAGTCCTTATTCAAATCTGCTTCACTTTCACCTCCGTAGTCTCACTCTCACTGAGACTTGTTCCGTTAAGCTCTGGTGGAACTCATAGAGTCAACACTATAGCATTCCAACAACTCAACAATCATTCAACTCAGCAAATTTTGATCTTTGAAGCTCTGACTGATATATACTCCTTCACAATCTTCCCGTTGGAATATAGCCGTTGGAAGCTATTTGAATTGCTTCATAGATCTCGAGTTATTTGGTGCAGATTGTTTGATGTGAAATGACAACTCCTTTTTGACTTTATTGACACAATAGTCTGCTACCTTACCTACCGCCTTAGAGTTGTCATCTTTCCGTGTCAGACAGGTAATCATCTTTATTTCTTCTTTCTGAGTTCTCGATTAGAACATCAGAAATTGTCCTTTTGTATCAATGCTCTTAATTAGTAATGTTTGAGTATCAGTCTTCAGATTGAACCATTGCCAATGCTTCAATCTTCAGATGACCGAATGATCTCAGGAACTAATAGCTTTACTCCTGTTCTGGTCTCTTCTGAATGGCAAGACACATCATATTTTTGGCATGCCCAGCTCTCTTTCTCCTTGTGATCTCCCGTTCACTTATCATCAATGGTCTGACCCATGCTTAATCATTTTTGCCTTGTTTTTCATAAGATGACTAGTATCTCTATATAAACTGCATCAGTTCCTTCTTTTTTTGGCAAACACTACGATCCTGGTTGATCCCAAGATCGTTGTCTTATATTCTCTTGATAGCTACTGAACTTGCTGACTTCCCTTAGTCAGGCACTTTTATTGAAGACTTCTTCTGATCGACTTGAGGAAGACTTCATCTTGAATGGCTTCACAACTCAATTTGGATGTTGATTGGGTTGGTTCTTAGATCTTCTGTTAGCTTGCTTGCCATTCGTTGAGTGCTCTCTAGTTTCCTTCAGGTGGAATGTATCTTTGCAACTCAGACCAGAGGCTTCATACTTTGGATATTCTGGGATTGCTCATTGGTTAAGAATCGTGTTGACTCTACGATTCTGCCTTGGTGTTTTGAGCACCTCTGTTGAAACCTTAGCTCTGTAGACTACAATTTGGCTTTGGTCCTGCAGACACTAAGATTCCAAGATCAGACCTTGACAGATTACGATTTTTGTCTTTATGCTTGTTGTCCTCATATGATCTGGCTCGAATATGATTTATGCCTTTGATATGATCCGTAGACTCTACGACTTCAAGTGTGGTCTACGATTCTTGACTTGGCTTTGGCAGATGGTCGGTCGGCTCTTAGACAGGTTGTCTCTACGATTCTGAATATGACTTCCTCAACAGACTATGGCTTTGAAGAAGTTCTTCTCGACACACTATGATCCTTCCTCATCTCTCCTGGCAGTCTACGAACTCCTAGATCTACTGTGAGACCCCAAATTTTATGAATAAAGAATTAAATTTCTGGAAATATTTTTTTTGAATATTATGGTGTGGATTTGATATAATGTTATAGTTGTGGGTAATATTTATAAATTTTGCAAAGTATGCAAGTTGTTATATAATATTCGATTGGTCGAAGAATATTCTTTTTGTCGGGGAATATCCGTACGACGGGACAATCATTGCTGGACCCCACAACAGAAGTATTGTCGTAGTTAGAAAACGACAGAATTATCTTTTTATAAAAATAACGGCGATAGTGATACCGTTAAAACTGTTGAACTGCCAGTAATAAAAGTAGCACACGGTATTGATTATTGATGCTTACGTAAGAAGTCACTCAGTTATACTCAATTATTGCTACAGTAATTGCTGCATCATATCTCTCATATTATTGATTCAATTATTGTCACAGTATCATCTGCATAATATGTTATATTATTAAATCAATAATTGAGATGACAAAAGTATTCATATTATTATTTGCAATATTGACAATGTCTAGAAGTTCTGTCAAGGAGAGGTTTGGTCACCTAATTGCGCGCATATAAGGAGAAATCCTTATCGAAAAGCCCCCTCTTTCCTGAAAACAACCTGGTTGTTAAATATTGTGAGTTATAATATTAATGATGAATAAGTTCGTGTTGATTAAAGATGAAATTGATAGTTTCATTGTGTTGGAATTATTAGTGTTAGTGAAAATCGACATTTATTTCGATAATAATTGATGTCTGGAGGTTATATTGACCAATCGGAAAATTAACCAGATAAATGAGCAATTAATTGTTATTGATTCACATGATTATAACTATTTGTTCACATATGTATACTATTGATTCACATTCATTTACTATTAGGGGAGTTGGTGCAAGATTGATAATACTTACATGACTAAGTTAAAAATGGAGGTATAGATGGAGGTACTATACTGTAATTCGTATTTTCACATGTCTAGAACTATTGATTCACATGATTTACTATTGATTCACATGATTTACTATTAAGGGAGGTGGTGAAAGTTTGATAATCTTGCAACTTGCAGGACTAAATTAAAAATGAAGGAAAATAGGAAGGTATTATACTGTAATATTTTTAGCCCCAAAACACGCAATTATCGAAACTTTATTTTCCTATAAATAGAAGCTCATTCTTCCTTCATTTCTCACCAATTCACTAAAGCTATAGAGCAATTATTATAGAGAGAAATTATAGAGAGAAAGAAGAAGAGAAGTCTGCTACCTCACTATTCCAGTATCCAGTCTTCTTTTGAGGTAAGTGGTATTATTTCTTTCGTATTCATGAAGAGAGCTATTTTTATTCCATTCCTTATTATTCTGTTGGAATAACCTGTATACGCGGACTACCGTATACATGGTGAAATTCTTCTGTTATTCCATTCTTTAATATTATGTTGGAATAACCTGTCAGACAAAGTACTGCATACATGCTGAAATTCTTCTATTATTCCATTCTTTATTATTATGTTGGAATAACCAGTCTATGCTAGCATACATGATGAAATTCTTCTGTTATTCCATTCTTTATTATTACATTGGAATAACACATGCATGCGGTCTATCGCATGCACTGGTGAATTTCGTTGTTATTCCATTCTTTATTATTACATTTGGAATATCAAGTTTGTGCGGATTACGCATGACACAGTTCCATTCTTTATTATTCATTGGAATATCACGCATGCATGCGGATTACGCATGACCGGTTCCATTCTTTATTATTCATTGGAATAACTGCATACATGTGGATTGCCGCATGCATGGTGAATAATCCTTCGTATTCATTCTTTATTAAATTGTGGAAATGATGCATCTACGTGGATTACCGCATGTATGGTTCAAATCCATTGCAATTTCAGTATATTCTATTATGCTAAATGCGAGATATCATTTTTCTTTTGTACTAAATCATGGAATATCATTTTCTTTGGTATTTTTTACGACGAGTTACTATTCATGGATTACTATTCACCCAATTACTATTCACTCTAGTATTATTCACTCGGGTATTCGGGGCACTTTTCGTGTCGGAGTACTATTCACGAGTTACTATTCACTCTAATATCATTCACTCAGGTATTCGGGACACTTTTCGTGTCGGGGTACTATTCACAAGGTACTATTCCTGAAGTACTATTCACAGGGTACTATTCACCCAAAAAATATATTTCTTTTCTGTCCAAATTATTTTTGGTACATGAATATTATTCTTGAATTTTACTCTGCAAAGCAATATCATGTTGACAATTTGGGCGTTATTGATTTCTGGATAAATTAAATTATAAATCTTTAAAATTTATCCTTGAACTTGTTTTATTGAATTATTATGTCATTGTCATCATCCTCATGCTTATATTGTGTTTAAAGTCATCTTTGGCTTACGTGCATAGATGGACTTGGTATGATTACGACCAGGGATTATTCGGTATAATCATGACCGTAATGTGACGAATGATGTGGTAAAAGTCCTCATTTTCCTGTAGTTCATTGATGGACAGTTGTCGTATGATTATGACCAGGGATTATTCGGTATAATCATGACCATTGATGATTACATGAATATCCTTGGCTGTGATGCAGGGATGATTCAATTATTTTGTTAAGCTGAGTCTCAGCGATAAAGTTGATGAAAAACTTTTTAAATCATAGAAGATAGTAGATTTTATGCTCTACTTGACTCTTCTAATGGATTGCTTATTTCCGCTGCAGTTGTTTATCTAAAACTTGTTGTCTATTATATTCTATCAGTTGTTATACTGTTGAATGCTAAGGATAATTTATTCTGCATTATCTTAGTCATAATATTTCTTACTGGGCTAATTGAGCTCACCCTTTCTTTCATTGTTCACTTTAGGAAATGAGAATATAGCTGGGACGAGTTGGGGAATGGAGTGATGGTCCAGGATAAATGGCTTTAGTAGTCCACACTATTCTACGGAATAATGTGATAATAATTGTAATGAGGACACCATTGAGTGTGGATATTGTCTAGATGACAATATTCTTGTTTAAACTCTCAGCTATGTTTTGTCGTATTTTACACGACTGTTGTATAATTAAGTTGTATTTGAATTTATGTACAATGTATCTGGCGACTCAAGATGGGTGATGTATACCTGTTTTGGGGGCGTCGCAGTTGGTATCAAAGTTTAGAGATATGATCCCTTGGTGAGATGTGAGATAAGAACTAGGAGGGGAGAGACGGGGAATTCCTTTGCTAGTATGACCTACCTAAGTTTATTTGGTATTTAATTGATCGGTCATAGTATAGGGATAATATGTGATATGTCAATTAACTCTTGTTTTGTGACTGTGTTTGAAAATGGCATCTGAAAATGTTGAGATCAGCAATGAAGCACATGAGACCGTTGAGTCACCAACGATCAATACCCAGGATAATGTGCAACAGGAAGACAATAATCATCAGGTAAATAACAACACCGATCAAATGATGAACGATGAGATGTTCAGAGGCTTTATGCAATTCATGCAACATCAGGTAAGAGAGACTCCTATTCAAAATATAGGTGGAAACAATGGCAACCCACGGCTGGTCACCGCTAAGCAGTTCAAGGAGCTGGGACCGCCGGAGTTTTTGGGAAATCCAGAACCACTTAAGGCGGAGATGTGGATAAAACAAATCACCAAGATATTTGATGTCTTAGAATGCTCAGAGGAGAAAAAGGTTCCCTTCTCCACCTTTATGTTGCATGAAGAGGTAGATCATTGGTGGGAATCTGTAAAGCGTACCCAGCCTGACGCACTCAAGATATCTTGGGAGAAGTTCCAAGAGTTGTTCAATGACAAGTACTTTCCCGAAAGTATTCGTCACATAAAGGAGGTGGAATTCATCAAGTTGGAGCAAAACAATATGACAGTGTCGCAATACGAGGCGAAATTTGCGGAGTTGTCCCGATTTGCATCCCATTTGGTTGATAATGAGGCGCGAATGACGCGAATATTTCTAAGAGCTTTGAAACCCAAAATATGTCAATACCTCATTTCTCACAAACTTTGTTTATATTCTGATGTTGTGAATAGGGCTCAGTTATGGGAGCGCGATAATGAGTCAGCACAACCAAAAGGTAACGAGCAACAACACGATAATAATCGTACCGGTGGCAACGGTCATCGGAACAATGATAACCATCGTGGGGGAAATTATTATGCCAAGAATGGTAACCACTTCAGTAGTAATCATGGCCAAGATAATAGGAGTGGAAATTTTAAGAAGAGAAGGTTCAACAACGATGGAAAGACAGCAGCACCAACACCCGTTTTCAAGGAAGGAGAACGACCACCAATTGTATGCTTCAAATGTGACGCCCCCAAAATAGGTATACATCACCTATTCTGAGTCACCAAATACATGGTGAATACAAATATAATCTTAAATATACAACATGAGCTGTGAGTTTTAATACAAATATTGTCTTCTAGACAGTATTCAAACTCAAAATAAGTCCTCAATACACTTATTAACACACTATTTCATAGAATAGTGAGGACAACTAATGCTATCATCTGGACCATCACTCTGTTTCCCGACTAGTCCTTGCTACGTTCTCATTTCCTGAAGAGAACAATAAAAACAAAAGGGTGAGCTCAACTAGCCCAGCAAGAAATATTATGACTAAGATAATGGAGAATAAATTATCATTAGCCTTTAACAGTGTTAAACTGATACAATATAACGGACATCAAGTTTAACTGCAGCGGAACAAGCAATCCATTAAAAGAGTCAAGTAGAGAATAAAATCTACTATCTTCTATGATTTAAAAGGTTTTTCATCACTTTTATCGCTGAGACTCAGCTTAATAAATAATCTACATCATCAAATCATCCCTGCACTACAGGGCAAGGATATTATTTAGTATCACGACCACGAATTATCCATGCACTACGGGCTAAAGATAATCGTGTTTTCATCAACAATCCTGATCGTGCCATAAAATAATTCATCTTTGCTCCCTTGGCCGAAGAGAATCCATAGCCATAATCATACCAAAAACTGTCCATCAATGCACTACAGGCTAATGAGGACTTTTTCCACATCATTTGTAATATTACGGTCATGATTATACCGAATAATCCCTAGTCATAATCATACCAAGTCCATCTATGCACTACAGGCCACATGACTTTCAACATAATATAAACATGAGGATGGTGACAATGATATAAGAATTCAATAAAACAAGTTCAAGAATTAATTTATCCAGAACTAATAACGTCCAAATTGTCAACATGAATACTGCTTTGTGGGGTAAAACTCAAGAATGCTCAGAAGAATATTTCCATGAAAAGATACTGGATGAAGTGCAAATATCAAGGATATTCCACTAATTTCATGGAGTATAAAAGTCAAAACTTTATCCAACTAAGTATAATAAAGAATGGAATAACAAAAGAAATCACCAGGCATGCGATAGACCGCACAGACAGGTTATTCCACCAGAATAATAAATAACGAAACCAGGTCATGCGTAAACGCACAAATAGGATATTCCAATAGAATAATAAATAATGGAACCAGGTCATGCGTAAACGCACAGACAGGATATTCCAACAAAATAATAAATAATGGAACCAGGTCATGCATAAACGCACAAACAGGATGTTCCAACAAAATAATAAAAAACGGAACAACAGAAGAATTTCACCATGTATGCGGTACTTCGCATAGACAGGTTATTCCAACATAATGATAAAGAATGGAATAATAGAAGAATTTCACCAAGTATAGGGTAGCCCGCATATACAGGTTATTCCAACAGAATAATAAAGAATAGAATAACAGAATAATTTCACCAAGTATAGGGTAGCCCGCGTATACAGGTTATTCCAATAAAATAATAAAGAATGGAATAACAGAAGAATTTCACCAAGTATAAGGTAGTCCGCGTATACAGGTTATTCCAATAGAATAATAAAGAATGGAATAACATAAGTTCTCTTCATGAATACGAAAGAAATAATACCCCTTACCTTAGAAGAAACTGGATATAAGAGTAGTGAAGTAGCAAAATACTTTTCTTCTTTCTCTCTATAGTTTCTCTCTCTAGAGTTTCAGTGAATTTGTAAGAAATAATGAAGGAATGAGCTTCTATTTATAGGAGAATGGACTGAATAGTAACTAGTTCATGAACGGTTCAGATTGATATACTTTTAAATGGACGGTCCATATTGATTTACTATGCAGTATTAATAAAATATTCTAATAAAACAAAATCTTTTAAATAAAATATAATATATTCTATTTATAGTCTAATAAAACAAATAACTTTATAAAAATATAATTTTTTATATAAAAAGATTTTACTATGCAAAACACTATGCATGTCTTATGCAAATACTATGCATAATAAAATATAATATATTCTATTTATAGTCTAATAAAATAAATAACTTTATAAAAGTATTTTATTTTATATAAAAAGATTTTACTATGCAAAAACATTATGCATAATAGAATATAATATATTCTATTTATAGTCGAATAAAACAAATAACTTTAAAAAGTATTACATTTTATATAAAAGCTTTTTGTTTTATTACATTAATAATGCTAATAAAACAAAATTTATATAATATATATATATATATATATAAACTTTCTTGACTTCAAAAAGACACCTCAATATATTTAACAACATTTATCATCATTATTATAATTCACAATATTAATCGATGAGTCGTTCTCTCGGAAAGAGGGGCTTTCTAATAAGGATTTCTCCTATTGGTAGCATGATTAGGTGACCAAACCTCTCTTGGCGAGAACTTCTAAACATCGTTAATATTGCAAATGATAATATTAATAACTCTGTCATCTCAATTATTGATTTAATAATATATAAAATATCGACAATAATTGAATCAAATAACGTGCGATACTATGCAACAATTAGTCTAGCAATAATTGAACAAAACTGAGTGACTTCTCACGTAAGCATCAATAATCAATCTGGTATGCTACTTATGCAACTAATGCCATTCTCGTATTTTGTAACTAACAAGGGTGTTTCAACAGTTAACGGTAAAACTTCCGCCGTTATTTTCATAAAAATATTTGTGTCGTTTTTTCAATCCGATAATAATTCCGTTGTGGGGTCCACCAATGATTGTGCCGTTGTACGAATATTTCCTGCTAAAATGAATATTCCCCGACTAATCGAATATTATATAACAACTTGCGTACTTTGCAAAATTTATAAATATTACCCACAACTATAATATTATCTCAAATCCATGCCATAATATTCAAAAAAAATATTTCAAGAAATTTAAATCTTTATTCATAAAATTTGGGGTCTCACATCAAATGCGGAGGGGAGGGACATATCAGTCCAAACTGTGTGATGCATTCCAAAGCATGTTACAATTGTGGAAAAGAAGGTCACCTAGCCCAATTTTGTCGTGTACCAAAGTCAAGTCCAGCTGGGACGGTGGCACCAAAGGCGGATATAGACAAAACAAAGTCGGTGGTTTCAGGAAGAGTGTTTTTCGTGACTTCTCAAAAAGCGAGTAACCCGAACGAATTTAGCTCAGGTTAGTTAATTATAAATTCTTGCGAAGTCTATACCTTATTAGATATCGGTTCTACCCATTCTTTTATCTCTCTTGCTTGCGCTCAACGTTTAAATTTGACTCCGGAGAAATTAGACTTTGACTTATCGGTTGAAACTCTGTTAGGAGAAACCTTCGTTACATCCACTGTTTATAAGTCTTGTTTGATTCAAATCGACACTTTCACGTTATTTGTCGATCTTATCTCTTTGAAAATACTTGCATTTGATGCGATTTTAGGAATCGATTGGTTAACTACTCATCATGTTTTTTGTAAGGTTGTTAGCTTTCATATTCCTAACCAACCTATTATGGGAATTCAAGTAACAAAACCACTAAAGTTAATCACTGTCATATGAAGCCATAAGTAAAGAGCCACGATCCTTTCGTTGTTAACTTCCTCGTGTGGAATGCACCGAAGCCAGACTATTTGTAGGCAACGTCGTGAATAAAGGTGGCAAGTTCATAGGTATCAATGTGAAGTGTTATCCAAGTCTTGGATGAGAGTCACAGTTTTTTTTTTCAATCGTTAATAAATTTCCTGATGTATTCTCTGAAGACTTCTTAGCTTACCCCTAGAGCGTGAAATCGAATTTTGTATTGACCCCAGTACAAAACCCATTTCTAAAACCCTCAAATATTTCTTCGACTAAAATGAACGTAATATGCGCCAAAGACATTGGCTCGAGCTGTTGAAGATTACGACTATACCATTCAATATAATCGTGGAAAAGCGAACGTGGTAGCTGACGCGTTGAGTAGAAGATCGTATGCGTTTACGAGTGCGATGTTGTTAATACAAAAACCCATTTCGTATAACTTAAAAATGATGAAGATAGAGTTAGAGACTCTAGGGACCCACATGAAGATATCGAATATACGATTTGAACCGACTTTAAATTGATAAAGATAAAGCCGCTCAAGCTACACACCCGGAGCTGATGAATACGAAGAAGAAGGTTCAAGAGGGCGTTATTCTAGAAGCAAGAGTCGATGAAGAGAGGAAATCTCAACCCTCGATTTAATTGGTCTATTTGAAATCCTCGATCGAGTAGGAACTGTGGCCTATAGACTCGTTTTACTGCCAAGTATGTTGCGTGTTCATAACATTTTTCACGTATCGATGTTACGTAAATATGTGGATGACCCGAACCACATTATTGAATTGGAACTAGACGAGATAAGCAGATGATTTAATGTATGAGGAGATACATGTTAAAATCTTGGATAAGAAGGATCCTATTCGACACTCAAAAGTTATACCTCAAGAGTTAGAATCTAAAATGAAGTCAAGGTATCCTCACCTCTTCGGCATACCAGGTACGTATGTAAATTTCGAGGGCAAAATTTCATAAGGAGGGGAGATTGTGAGACCCCAAATTTTATGAATAAAGATTTAAATTTTTAGAAATATTTTTTTTTTAATATTATGGTGTGGATTTGATATAATGTTATAGTTGTGGGTAATATTTATAAATTTTGCAAAGTATGTAAGTTGTTATATAATATTCGATTGGTCGAAGAATATTCTTTTTATCGGGGAATATCCGGACGATGGGACAATCATTGTTGGACCCCACAATGGAAGTATTATCGTAGTTAGAAGACGACAGAATTATCTTTTTATAAAAATAACGTCAAAAGTGTTACCGTTAAAACTGTTGAACTACCCGGTAGTAAAAGTATAGTAATACGCGTGGTTGCATAGTAGCACACGGTATTAATTATTGATGCTTACATAAGAAGTCACTCAGTTATACTTAATTATTACTACAGTAATTATTGCATCATATCTCTCATATTATTGATTCAATTATTGTCACAGTATCATCTGCATAATATGTTATATTATTAAATCAATAATTGAGATGACAAAGTTATTCATATTATTATTTGTAATATTGACAATGTCTAGAAGTTCTGTCAAGGAGAGGTTTGGTCACCTAATTGCGTGCCAATAAGGAGAAATCCTTATCGGAAAGCCCCCTCTTTCCTGGGAACGATCTGGTTGTTAAATATTGTGAGTTATAATATTAATGATGAATAAGTTCGTGTTGATTAAAGATAAAATTGATAGTTCCATTGTGTTGGAATTATTAGTGTTAGTGGAAATCGACATTTATTTCGATAATAATTGATGTCTGAAGGTTATATTGACCAATCGGGTAATTAACCGGATAAATGAGCAATTAATTGCTATTGATTCACATGATTATAACTATTTGTTCATATGTGTGTACTATTGATTCACATTCATTTACTATTAGGGGAGTTGGTGCAAGATTGATAATACTTGCATGACTAAGTTAAAAATGGAGGTATAGATGGAGGTACTATACTGTAATTCGTATTTTCACATGTCTAGAACTATTGATTCACATAATTTACTATTGATTCACCTGATTTACTATTAGGGGAGGTGGTGCAAGTTTGATAATCTTACAACTTGCAGGACTAAATTAAAAATGAAGGAAAAGAGAAAGGTATTATACTGTAATATTTTGAGCCCCAAAACGTGCAATTATTGAAACTATATTTTTCTATAAATAGAAGCTCATTCTTCCTTCATTTCTCACCAATTCACTAAAGCTATAGAGCAATTATTATAGAGAGAAATTATAGAGAGAAAGAAGAAGAGAAGTCTGCTACCTCACTATTTTGGTATCCAGTTTTCTTCTAAGGTAAGGGATATTATTATTATAGTAAGGGGTATTATTTCTTTCGTATTCATGAAGAGAGCTATTGTTATTCCATTCCTTATTATTACATTGGAATAACTTTTTCTGTGCGGACTACCTAGTATACATGGTGAAATTCTTACATTATTCCATTCTTTATTATTATGTTGGAATAACACATCATGTGAAATACCGCATACATGGTGAAATTCTTACATTATTCCATTCTTTATTATTAGGTTGTAATAACACATGCATGCGGTCTATCGCATGCACAGTGAATTCGTTGTTATTCCATTCTTTATTATTCTCGTTGGAATATCACATGCATGCGGATTTACGTATGACCAGTTTCGATTCTTTATTATACATTGGAATATCTTGTTTGTGCGAATTACGCATGACACTGGTTCCATTCTTTATTATTACATTGGAATAACTTTATTCATGCGGTCTATCGCATGCTGGTGAATTCTTACATTATTCCATTCTTTATTATTACATTGGAATAACCTCTCTATATAGATTATGCAGTGATACATGGTGAATGATCCTTCGTATTCATTCTTTATTAAATTGTGGAAATGATGCATCTACGTGGATTACCTGGCGGGCGTGTGAAAATCCATTTAGCCAGTATATTCTATTATACTAAATCGAGATATCATTTCTTTTGTTTTGTACTCGCCATGGAATATCATTTTTTTTGGTATTTTTTTTACGAGTTACTATTCACGGATTACTATTCACCTGGTTACTATTCACTCTAGTATTATTCACTCGAGTATTCGGGGCACTTTTTATGCCGGAGTACTATTCACGAGTTACTATTCACCCGATTATTATTCACTATAATATCATTCACTCGGGTATTCGGGATGCTTTTCGTGTCAGGGTACTATTCCCGAAGTACTATTCACGGGGTACTATTCACCCGAAAAATATATTTCTTTTCTATCCAAATTATTTTTGGTACATGAATATTATTCTTGAATTTTACTCTACAAAGCAGTATCATGTTGACAATTTTGATGTTATTGACTTTTGAATAAATTAAATTATAAATCTTTAAAATTTATCCTTGAACTTGTTTTATTGAATTATTATGTCATTGTCATCATCCTCATGCTTATATTATGATTAAAGTCATCTTTGGCTTACGTGCATAGATGGACTTGGTATGATTATGACCAGGGATTATTCGGTATAATCATGACCATAATGTGACGAATGATGTGGTGAAAGTCCTCATTGGCCTGTAGTTCATTGATGGACAGTTGTGATATGATTATGACCAAGGATTATTCGGTATAATCATGACCATTGATGATTACATGAATATCCTTGGCTGTGATGCAGGGATGATTCGATTTTATTTATTGTCGAGAGCCAAATGATAAAGTTGATGAAAAACTTTTTAAATCATAGAAGATAGTAGATTTTATGCTCTACTTGACTCTTCTAATGGATTGCTTATTTTCACTGCAGTTGTTGATCTAAAACTTGTTGTCTATTATATTCTATCAGTTGTTATACTGTTGAAGGCTAAGGATAATTTATTCTGCATTATCTTAGTCATAATATTTCTTACTGGGCTAGTTGAGCTCACCCTTTCTTTTTCATTGTTCTCTTCAGGAAATGAGAATATAGCTGGGATGAGTCGGGAAATGGAATGATGGTCCAGGATAAATGGCTTTAGTAGTCCTTAATATTCTACGGAATAATGTGATAATAATTGTAATGAGTGCACCATTGAGTGTAGATATTGTCTAGATGACAATATTCTTGTTTAAATTCTCAGCTATGTTTTGTCATATTTTACACGACTGTTGTATAATTAAGTTGTATTTGAATTTATGTACCATGTATCTGGCGACTCAAGATGGGTGATGTATACCTGTTTTTGGGGCGTTACATCTACTATTTTGCAGACTACGATTCCGCCTTGATAGTTCTCGAGCTTTCCTTGACTCTCCTGGCAGACTACGATTTCTGGTGCAGTGCTCGACTATTAGACATGCCTATCTATTACATTATAAGATCAACCTAACATGTTTGATCTTTCTATATTTATAGTCCTTGTACATTATTTCTTTTTAAAGACTTTACAAAGCTGTTTTTCTTATGTAGGATCAACCTAACATATTTGATCAATTCATTCTAAGTCCTTGTACAAATATTCCTATTATCTATCAAAGAACTTTACAGCTTTCCTTAATGCAAGCATACTTTCATATTCATTCATTTATATCATAATCAAATCATATATAAATAGGAATAACATTCTCATGTATTTTCCTAACAATCTCCCCCTATTTGATTATGACAAAAAACAATTAGTGCATATGCATGAGATGAATGAATCTTATAAACAGTGAGCAGTTGTATTTCTAAAATAGATAAGCATGAATTTCATTGATGATAATATGAACTTGCATACACTATGACACTCTACATCCTGGATCCAGAACATATCTAACTAGATAGAGATGTACCTTTTTGGCTCTATGTGTGTCTCCATGATGTATTTCGATCAGCTACTTAGCTACTTATCTTTTTCTTCTTTTCTCTGCTCCACCTAGGATGGTGACTTCATTTCTTCTTGATCTCCTAGTTCCTACACCCCCTCAGACTTTGTGTGCATGGGATCATCATCATTTGGTTCCCCCTTTGATGATGACTCTACTTCTGCTGATGTCTTCTTCTTCTCCTTCTTTGCCTTCTTTTCTTCCTTCATTCTTTTCACTTTTCTCCTCCTGAGTGCCTCTTCCTATATCTCTTTTTCTCCCCCTTTTTGTCATTAATCACTTGTGAAAGCTGCTCTAAATTTGACATAAGTTGCTCCATCAGGTAAGATGAGTTACCAACCTCAATCTTGAGTTCTTGTTGGCTCAACTCAAGTTGTAGGGAGAGAGACTGATTCAGATTGTCAATCGTATCAAAGAGAGATAAAATTTTCCCTTCATTAGCCTTCTGTGCTCGTAGATCTTCTTCCTTCTGATCATACATAGCCTTCAGATAGATTTGATCTCTTTCTTTGATTTTGAGAGATATATCAAACATAGTGGCTCGAAATCTTTCTTGATGCACATTATCTCGTTCTTCTAACAACGTCTTTGCCTCTTCAGTGATGATAGATATCTTCTCAACTAACTCATCAGAGTTCTTCATTAACTCCAGCTCCATAGGAGTTTTGTCATTAGGTTGGGCAGACTCCTGTTGATCGTCTGGTTGGACTCTACGATTTTCACTTTTGGACAGACTTTCAAAGGTAGTGAAAATATGATAAATCGTTGAGTACCAATCGTTGTTGGAGGATGAAGGAGTATCATTCAGCACTGTCGGATTAGCAGAGAATTTCTTAAACTCAGCATGGTCATTTTCATTGGTAGAGTGAGATAACTCGGCAATCATACACTTGGATATAATCCTTCTACCATCTGAACCTGCTCTGCAATCGTAGGGAATAGTGGTTACCAGCATGTAGGTAGACCTTGAATTGAGACTGGTCGTTGATCAACTTTATTCCAAACTTCTTTACTCTTGGAAAGTTTTGAGACCCCAGTTCCAAGTCTGGAAAGTATGAGTAACACCAGCTAAAGTAACTCCCATCTTTACCAGTATATGCCTTTAACCAGGGCATCCATGGGAAGAACCATCTCATCAGAAGATCATCAGGATTGTACAGAATTGTAGTGCAGTCTAACTCCATGTTTTTCCAATTTTGAAACACCTCGTCTGTAGTCATTCTTACAACTTTGAGTTGTTCGTTTCCATAGCTTATCCATCTTTCTGGTGGTACATCTGGTGGTTCATCAAAGACTTCCACCACTATTCTTCTACGAACTCTTGCTGGAGAGAGAACATGATAGTCTGCTGATTCCTCTGATTCTTGGTTTGTAGAACTAGAATCTTTTTCCATCTCTTCACCTTCTGAGCTTGAATCATGCTGGATCACTTCATCTAATCTATTAGAGAATCCTTCTTGCAGATTTTCATCACTTGTTTCTTCTTCATCACCCTTAGCACTTTCTTCCTTGGATTTAGACTCATCATCACTTAATGTAATTATTGCAGTAGAGGGTTCTCCTTTCTTTTTTAGGACAGATTTAGAAAGCAGTTTGTTGCTCTTTCTTCTCTTTGGAGGTTCAGCTATAGGAGAGTCAGTCCTTTCATCACCTTTAGATTTTGAATCCTCTGAATCATCAAATAAGCTTCCTTGATGTTCAGCATTAGTAGGAACAGGTCCTTTTTCCTTGGACTCAACATCTTTTGAGCTATCATAAGAACTTGTTGGAGCATTAGCAGTAGGAGATGCAATTGTTTCAACTTTCAACCTTTCTTCATCAGCAGAGTGGCTACTCTGAGTGTTAGCCATAGGACTTGTACATTCTTCTTTATTACCAGATATAGCTATTCCTTTTATAGGTTCAACTTTCTCCTTCTTGGATTCAACTTCTTCTTCATTAGTGGAATTGCTCCTTGAGGATTCATCCTTGAAGCTCTCAGTTCCCTTCTCATCTTCTGACTCTACGTCATCTTCTTCGGTAAATAGACTTCTTTGGGGAACTGGGATTGATTTCTTTATCACCTTAGTTTTCTTCTTCAGTGGCCTCACAGATTTATACTGAGGAATGTCTGAATCTTCAGTGAATGACACCTCCTTCTCTTTCATAGCATTTGCCTTCCTTTTCTTCGTAGTGCTTTTGCTGCCATATATCATCAGCTTTTTGTTCTCCATTGGGTTCTTATTCCAATTTGCAAACAGCTGTGTAGTCATCACTTTATGACTATTAAGGACTTCACCTTCATCATCCTTAATTTTATTCTTCAGGTTCTTCTTCCAAATGATACTCAAGAATCTTCCATGAAAAACCTTTGTGAGGGGTTTTCCTGCCAGTCTTTTCTTCTCTTCCTTATCCAGCCATTTGGAGATTTAGTCAAGCAGGATAACTCCAAAGTTGATACGCTACTTTAGAACTATTACTGACATAATCTTTAGTTGTTGATCACTTACAGTGTCATGTGCAGTGTCCTTGCATAGGATACATTTGCCCACTATCTCAGCAAGGAACTCGAATTCTTCAGAAAACTCCTTTTTCTTCATGTCCTTCAGACTAGGGTTTCGTTTGTACTGTATAATCTTTTTAGCTTGTTCAGTGTTGATCTCATTAAGGCTTTTCAGACCTAGGTCAGGAAAACCTAAGCATTGATTGATGTCAGAAGATTTCATCTTCAGAATTTGACCTTTTACCTTGGTGGAGAGGGTTCCAGAATTTATGGTTGCATTTGAATGAAACTCTTTAACCAGGTTAACATATATTCGAGTGTTTGCCTCAAGACATTCTGAGAATCCAGCCTTCTTTACAAGTTCAAAAATATCTCTGAACTTTTTTTTGGATTCCTCAAATGTCTTGGTTCCGAGCTGAATGCCAGTGATTACTTTCCAATCTACCATTTGAAAAGTTCGAAGTATATGGGTATTTAATTTCAGGGGTCTTATGAGTGATAGTTGAATACGATTTGGGCGAAGCTAAAGGGTTAATGTGTGACGCCCCAAAACAGGTATACATCACCCATCTTCAGTCACCAAATACATGGTACATAAATCAAATACAAACTTAATTATACAATTGTCGGGTAATATACGACAAAACATAGCTGAGAGTTTAAACAAGAATATTGTCTTCTAGACAATATCCACTCTCAATGGAGTCCTCATTATAATTATTATCACACTATTTCACAGAATAGTGAGGACTACTAAAACAACCATCTGGATGTCAATCCGGTTCCCAGAGCCGGCCCCCAGCTATATTCTCATTTCCTGAAGAGAACAGTGAAAGAAAAGGGTGAGCTCAACTAGCCCAGTAAGAAATATTATGACTAAGATAATGCAGAATAATTTATCTTTAGCCTTCAACAGTATAACAACTGATAGAATACAATAGATAACAAGTTTTAGATCAACAACTGCAGCGGAATAAGCAATCCATTAGAAGAGTCAAGTAAAGTATGATATCTACTATCTTCTATGATTTAAAAAGTTTTTTATCAACTTTATCGCTGAGACTCATCTTAATAAATAAACCACATCATCGAATCATCCCTGCACTACAGGCCAAGGATATTCATGTAATCATCAATGGTCATGATTATACCGAATAATCCCTGGTCATAATTATACCAACAACTGTCCATCAATGCACTACGGGACAATGAGAACTTTTACCACATCATTTGTAACATTACGGGTCATGATTATACCGAATGATTCCTGGTCATAATCATACCAATCAACAGTTCATCTACGCACGTAAGCCAAAGGTAACTTTCATCACAATATAAGCATGAGGATGATGACAATGATATAAGCATTAATCAAACGAAATCAATGATAAATATTAAAGACTTTAAATTTATCCAGAGTTTAAAAATATCCAAATTGTCAACATGATACTGCTTTGTGGAGTAAAATTCAAGAATAATACTCATGTATCAAAAATAATTTAGACAGAAAAAATATATATTTTTTGGGTGAATAGTACCTCGTGAACAGTACCCTGTGAATAGTACTTCGGGAATAGTACCTCGTGAATAGTACCCCAACATGAAAAGTGTTTCAAATACCCGAGTGAATAATATTCGAGTGAATAGTAATCAGGTGAATAGTAACCCGTAAATAGTAACTCATGAATAGTACTCCGGCATGAAAATTTTAATAATTATCAAGCAAGCTCATAATAATATTTCCATGAAAAGATACTGGATGAAGCGCAAATATCAAGGATATTCTACTAATTTCACGGAGTATAGAAGCAATACTTTAACAAAATGAGGGTATAATCAAGAATATAAGACGAAATAATATTACTCACATACTACAGAGTATGGAAGAAAGTATTATTCCTTATGAATACTGAACAAAAATAATATCCCTTACGACTGTTGAATGAAAATAATATTCCTTACGAATATTGAACAAAAATAATATTCATACGAATACGAAAAATAATATCTCTTCATAATATGAAATAAATAATACCCCTTACCTTGGAAGAAGACTAGATACTGGAATAGTGAAGTAGCAAAGTTCTCTTCTTCTTTCTCTCTATAGCTTCTCTCTCTATAATTGCTCTTGTGAGTCTTAGTGAATTGGTGAGAATGAAGGAAGAATGAGCTTCTATTTATAGGAAAATATGTTTCGATAATTGCATATTTTGGGGCTCAAAATATTACAGTATAATACCTTCATTTTTAATTTAGTCCTGCAAGTATTATCAAACTTGCATCACCTCCCCTAGTAGTATATCATGTGAATCAATAGTACAATCATGTGACTCAATAGTTCTATACATGTGGAAAAAATAATTACAGTATAGTACATTCATCTATACCTCCATTTTTAATTTAGTCATGCAAGTATTATCAATCTTAAATTAAATTAAATTAAGTCAAATTTTAATTTAATTTAATTTTTATTATATTATATAATTCAATTTATTTAAATTGTGTTTTAGTATTGAGAAACTAATAACTATACATTAATATAATAAAGAAGGTGTTGCAATTCTTTAATTCTAATGTAATCCGTCGATTTAACAAATATGACAATATTAAGACATAAGGCAATTAATCCATATATATCACAGCAAGAATCGATTCCAATACCAACACAATCAACTCAATTAATCAACTATAATGAGATGAACAACCAACAAGTTTACAATACAATTAAACAACCTTAAATTGAGAGAGAATGAGGAGCAGAGAAGGACTAGAGAGAGAGAGCAGTAGAGGGAGCCGGAGGTGAGGTCGAAGGCTTGGCCGGAGATGGGGCTGCCGGCGAGGATTCGGTGTGGCGGCCGGGGAGGAGAAGGACGAGACGAGCAATGGGAGGAGGGAGTGAGCAAGCGACCAATGAAAGCAAAGAGAAAGAAAGGAAAAAAATAGCAATGAAAGAACAAAAGTGAGGCTCATTCTTTGTTAGGGATTAGGTTTTAAGTATTATTTCTGACGGAATTCCGTCGCGTTAGTTCCGTCGACAATAAGGTATTCTCGACTCACAATCCGTTGATATTAATAGTTATTCCATCGAGGTTGTTATTGGCGCTGGAGAGAAACTTTCGCGCCACAAGCCTAGTATAAGATCGACCGAATTCCGTCGATTTTGTACTATTCTCGAGGGATTTATGAACGACTGAATATTCCGTCGGTAATACATTAATTCCGAGTGAATCCATTCGATCGACCTTGATTCCGTCAAAAATAGTCCTATTTTTTGTAGTGTTCAGAGCGGAAGAATAATAGTTAATCCTTTTGTCTTCTTCGTTTAAATAGTCAAATAGCATGCATTTATCGATCCAAATTCAAAATATATATATTAAATTTAAATGCTACTAATTCTATCTCTTGTTCATATGTAATGTAAATATATATGTATTTTAAGAGTTGTGGGCGTGTGTTCAAACTAGGATTTATATATATATATATATAGGGAAATGATCCATAGAATACGTTAGCTAGAGGGACTGTTTCAACTAACGTTCATCTAGCCATCTAAAATTAGAGTGAATGACTGAGATGAGGGCCCAATCGCTAAAGGGAGTAGCGGCTAGCAAATGCTAAACAGCTGCAGAAATATAGCTTCAGAAAGAATCTGCTAGTTCTGAAATCACTTGGTTCTTCGTTTATTGGCGATGATGTTCCAGTAGAAGCAAAAGACTGGAATGATCAACTAGAACTTCCATCAACAAGTGATTTCAGAACTAGCAAATTCTTTTCGAAGCTATATTTCTGCAACTGTTTAGCCTTAAATCATGTTGACTGTAATGAGAAATTTTGGATAATTATTCAATATATAAACAAAGGGCAAAAATGTCTTCTAGTATTTAAGTTAACAGAGTTGGACAAAAAAACAATTTTTCAGTTAACCTCAATACCGTAGCCATAGGTGTACTTTTGTCGACTTTTGAAACTTAGATGATCATGTGCAAAAGCGTTCAAACATTAGGTAGTTAAGTCAAATTTACTACTTTAATAATCTTCAATAAAATCATAGTATAAGGAAGGTGTTGTAATTATTAGAAACCATTGTTTTCAAAAAAGAGTAAAATACAGTGACACCCCCTCTAAATAATCATAATAATACTCGTATCCCTTCTAGTTTTTTAAGTAACAGTTAGTACCTCTACAAGTTTTTAGGTTGACTAAATAGATAAAATTACATATTTACCCTTGTATGTTATCAAATTTTAATTCTTGGATTATATATATATATATATATATATATATATATATATATATATATATAGAAGTAGGATCAGGTCCGAGAGTCCGGGCTTGATAAATTGCGGACCGAATTTTTATTTTTATTTTTGTAGAACAACTAAAAAAATAATAATCATGGAACTTGAATTCGTACATAATATAGTGTTTTGGACGTGATTTGGATACCTATACCAAAAAATATATGTACAGTCTGCACAGACTGTATAGATATATTTTGTTATATGTATCCAAATCACACAAAAAACACTGTATTATATAAAAATTCAAGTTCCATAATTTTTTTATTTTTTATTTTTAGTTATTTTTAAAAAAAAAAAAAAGAGTCCGCATTTTAAGAAAATGCGGGAGTCCGGATAGGATCCAGACTATATATATATGTGTGTGTGTGTGTGTGTGTGTGTGTGTGTGTGTTTAATTATCATTTTTTAATACAATACATTTTAATTATAGTTTTATTTGTAATTAAGACTATCATTCAAATAATTTAATCTAATTAACACATATTTTTGGATAAGTGATACAAATATTAAGAATTTTAAATTAAATTATTAATGAAGGTTTTCTAATTAAAGTGATTGAGTATCTTGATAGTTTAGTTTTTGGTGTTTAACAACAAAATTTATTATTTGAATTCTTAGTTTCATATTATGATTTTTATATGTTAAATTTTCTTGAGTATATGTCAAAATTTGGGATGTTTCCGATTTTAATTATATTTTTTAGTATACGAGTTGGTGTTGTTTTTATACAATATTGAATAAAAAAAATATAATAATATTTATTACTACCTCTATCTTATTAAAAGATTTTTTAATGTATTTTTATTTTTTAAATAATAACATTTGTCATTTTATTGTAAATAATATGCTTAAGAGTTACTTATGTTTAAGTTAATATTTGAGAAAAATAATTAATATAATTTTAATATTTTTGTATGAATAATAAGATTAGTTATGTAATAATAATTTTATTTTACATAAATTTTAATATTTGGGAAAAATAATTATATTTGCGTTAATTTGTACTTTTATACTTATTAAAATTTTACTTTTTAATTACAAAAAATATATTTGAATGTATATTACGTAAATTTTAATTTTTAAGAAATTTAATTAGCAAAAAGTGTATGACTTTATTTTCTTGATAAAATAAATATTTATTATTTTTGAGAAATATGTTATTTATTAATGCACAAATTCATAATTTAATTAATTAGACCAAGTTAAGTAAAAATTATAACATACAAATTTATATTTAGTGAATATATTAAATATTATAACTCGAAGGGTATATTAGATATTATATTAAAAATGTTTTTGAATATTAGTTGGTTAACCACACTAGGTAGTGAATGTTACATATTATAGACTAAAAGGGTACTGACCGTTACTTGAAAAATTAAAGAGGTTGTAAGTGTTATTATGGTTATCTACAAGGGGTGTTAATATATTGTACTCTTTCAAAAATAACCAGTCGATCGTCCAGTACTCTCAAAGAAGAACCCCCAATCTCATGGTTAACATGATTTGGGTCATACCATTCGAGCCAATGATTTTCGGTAATTATATTATTTTTCTTTTATAATTTTCAGAGATTGAATGAATGTGAATTTTTAACAAAATAAAGGGTATATGTGGGTAGTTAATGCTGTAAAATATGCAAATAGTTCAGGCTCGATTTATACTCGTTCGACTAAAAATTCGATTCGAGTTTAACTCGAAAAATAAATGAGTCAAATATGAGCAAATTTTAAAATTCAATAAATTACTCGAACTTTCTAAAATTATAATTTTCTATTGATACTCGGATCATATTCGTTCAAAAAATTTAAACTATTCAGGCTCGATTCGAGATCGTGTTCGACTCGATAGTTAAATGAGCCTCAATCAAATCTTATTTTATACTCAATAAATTTTGTAAATTAAATTTAAGTAACTCAATACTCGGCTCGATTCAATTCATTTATAACATATGGGTAGTTATAATGATTATGTTGGTAGAGTATTTTTGGTAGATGAAATAGATGGTGGTTGTTTAAAATGGAAATTGACGATGGTTAGTGAACAACTGATCCAAAAATTTAGTAGGCAGGACTTTAACGGATAGGAGAGAGAAAGTGACGTGTCAGCTGAGATGGAAATTGTTTGTTTCAAGTTTTAATAGTCATTCATTTCCTTGTTTTAACTTGTTTTTTTATAGGGTGAAATTTTTTTATTTTTATTTTTTGTAGTTTTTAAATTTTAAGAAAACATTAACGATTTAATTTACTATATTATTCCTACATTAAATATTAAATTGTTTATCTTTCATTTTTCTCAATGAATTTTAAAGAGTAATTACATTTCTTAATTTTTGTGTTTTCTCCTAAAACGTCAAGTAAAATAAAACGGCCGGAGTAGTATAATATATGGCTTTATCTAAACCATTTAAATTAAATAGAAGGTTGATGTAAGACCCCAACTTATTATTAATGAAATTTAATTTTTTCTATTTATTATTTTGAAATAGTAAGGGTTGATTTGATTAATGTGGATAGTTAGGGGTAAAATACATAAATATTTCAAAATAAGCAAGTGGTTATAAAATATTCATTGTTGTCGGAGAATATTAAACTCATCGGGGAATATTAAATGACTGACAGCATGAATCATGTGGGCCCCATAACTGAGAAAGCGATTGGATGAAGAAAACGATAAATATAAGTTGTTTAAAAATAACTGGCGTAGTTATTACAATTAACACTTTGTTGGAATATCAAATTGGTTAAAACACGATGAATGGCGTTGTTGCACAAGAAGATAGCACGGTATTGCACCAATTATTGAAGGCACTACTCAATAATGGTTACGATGAATTCTTATTCGATATTTTATTTTATTGATTCAATAATTGTTGCGTTGATATTTTATATTCTTTGTTGTTTCAATAATTGTCATTACACAAGATTTTTCATTATCGAAGCAATAATTCATATTATCTCGAATAATATTATTAGATAACATTATTGGCAATGTCTAGAAAGTTACATGCTTCAAGGAGAGGTTTGGTCACCTAATGCTGCGCCAAGAAGGAGAAATTCTTATTGGAAAGCCCCTCTTTCCGAGAAGCACTGGTTGTTAATAATGTAATTACGTAATATTATTTATGAATAATTAATTATTGATTTATATGATGAGGAAAATATTGTTTTTATGAGGATATAGATGGAGAAAATTTTTAATGTGACAATTGTTAAAAATTAATATTTTATCTTTTCTCGATAAAATAATTCATTTAAATATATTATTTTAATAATATATTAACGATGATATTTTTACAATGAATGTGGGATATATGAGTATATGAGGAGGAAGAGTATTTTGTGGCATTAAATGTTTAATACATGTTTTGTGTGTTGGTGGACACAATTATTGATCGAAATTTGATTTATAGCTTGTAAAATCGTCTGTTTGTGGATTTTGGTCAATTTCATTTGGAATTTGAAAAACTTTCTTACGCAAAGTTGTAGAGAATTGAATTTCCTATAAAAACTAGCGAGATTTGAATTTTCCGATAAAAGGACTATTTATTATGAATTATTGAAGTTCAAGTTCAAATAATTAATTTTTGGGAGTTTTAGTTAATTATTTTGAGAAAAACGTTTTTGCAACTAAGTTGGCCTCACATGTGATTCAAATGGGCTGAGATCAGTTGTCTAAAGGTGGGCTAAAAAAAAATGAAAAATATATTAATATTATATTCAATTTTTCGCTTTGGTGTTCTAAGTATTTTCCTATAAATAGGGTGCTTAGGTTAGAATTGAAAATCACAATGTAAACTGAAGTTTCTCTCTATTTCTCTCTCGATATATTGAGCGTATTCTTGTGAGTATACTTTGAGTATTGTTGAGGCAGTGCAAGTTCCTTCAAAGACTATACCCCGGATTCCAATTTAGAAGTACTAATCTTTCGAGGTAAGGGATGTTATTTTCTTCTCAAATGATATTATTTCTTCAATATCATTATCTTTGAAATATTGGTTGGAACTTTTTATCAAATTTAGAACTTTTTCATGTCGGGGTTACTATTCATGAGTTACTTATTCACGAGTTACTACTCATGAGTTACTATTCACGAGTTACTATTCACGAGTACTATTATTCGTGAAGCGTGAAGATGTTTTTTTGTGGAATTTCTATCTTTTGGTGTCTGAGTTACTATTCACGTATACTAAGACACTATTCACGATACTATGACTATTCATAGAAAAATAAAATTTCTTCTTTTTGTCAAAATATCTATTCGGATACTAGCTTTGATTGTATCCATGTTTTGATCATTCTTGAATTTTACACCACTATGATTATTTTTGAGGTATTTTTTAAACATGGATAAAACAAAGTACTAATCCTTAATCCTTAATCCTTGTCATTTTGTTTCACTTTGGATTCGTTTCTTTAAAAATATTTTTCATCATCCTCGGTCTTAAATGATGATATTATTGAATATCTTTGGCTCGTAGTGCAAAGATGAATGATTTTGAAGAATATCTTTGGTAGTAGTACAAAGATGAGCAGTGTTTAGATGAACATGACCAACTGATGAATATTTTGGCTCGTAGTGCATAGATGAATATTTGATTCCGGATGTATATTGATTGATGTTACGGGGATAAAAGATAGACGATGAACTTTTAAATTCATACATAGAAGATAGTAGTTTGCATTCTCTACTTAACTCTTCTAATGAATTATTATTTCAGCGCGAATATTGATTTAAAATTTGTTGTCTATTGTATTCTATTAGATTTTTCCCTGTTGAAGACTAACGGTAATTTGTTGTATATTATCTTAGTCATAATATTCTTTCTTGGGCTAGTTGAGCTCACCCTTTTCCTTTTTGTTCCATTTTCTTCTCGTGAGAGGCGAGAATATAGCGAGTGCAGTCTGGGGTATGGAATGAAGGTTTTAGAAAGAATTGTTTAGTAGTCCTCACCATTTTTGTAAAATAATGTATCAATAAATGTGATGAGGATTTATTTGAGTATAGATATTGTCTGAAGATAATATTTGTATTCAAACTCACAGCTTTCTTGTTGTAATAATAAAGTTGTAGTTGTTTACGTACCATGTATTGACAACTCGAGAATGGGTGATGTATACCTATTTTGGGGGCGCCACGGTTGGTATCGAGCTTAGGATATGATCTCCTGGCGGAGATCGGGGAATAGAACTAGGAGGGGAGAGACGAGTAAATCCTTCGCTAGTGTGTCCTACCTAAGCTTTTTTTTTAGTTGGTCAGTATATAAGGATATTATGTGATATATTGATTTCCTTAATTAACCCTTGTTTTATGACAGTATTTGAGAATGTCGACTGAGAATATTAACAATGGAAATGAGACCGTGGAGACGCCTGTACTCACCAACGAGGAGAACGTGCAACAGGCTGGCAATGTTCCTCCTGTGAACAACACCCGAAAGCGAGATGATGAACGAGGGGATGTTTAGAAGCTTTTTGCAGTTCATGCAAAATCGCACGAGGAGACTCGTGTTCAAAATACTGAGGAGGAAATGATAGCAATTCACGGGTTGTCACGCCCAAGAAGTTCAAAGAGTTGGGACCACACGGAATTTAAGGGAAAGCCGAGATCCGATCATGGCGGAAACATGGGTCAAACAAATTACCAAGATATTCGATGTCTTGGGATGCACGGAGAATAGAAGGTTCCATTCGCCACCTTTATGTTCCAGTGGCGAGGCGGACTCACCGGTGGGAGTGCGTGAAGCGCACCCATCCGGCCGCACTTTTCGGCATGTCTTGGGAAATGTTTCAGAACTATTTAATGACAAATACTTTCCCGAAAGTGTTCGTCGTATGAAGGAAGTGGAGTTTATCGATTACAGAGCAAAACAACATGACGGTCTCTCGAGACGAGGCAAAGTTTGTAGAGTTATCCGAGTTTGCACCTCATTTGGTGGAGAATGAGGAACGATATGACGCGGATGTTTCTTAGAGGTTTGAAACTTAAGATACGTCAAGATCTCATTTCTCATAAACTTTCTCTCTATTCGGATGTTGTAAATGTAGGCTCAATTATTAGAGCGAGATAACGAGTATGCGCCAACCGAGGACCACAACCGAGGATCGTACCGTAGATAGCGATCAATGAATAATGATAACCAACGGAGAAAGAAACAGACAGACGGACAAAATGGTAACCACTCGGTGGTAATCATGGCCATGAAAATAGAAGAAGCGAGTCGGGGAGGAGATTTTAAAAAAGGAGATTTAACAATAACCATGTGAAGACGATAGTCTTGGCGTGAAGAATCGGGTTCTAAGTGGAGGAGAACGACCACCCGGTCATATATGCTATAAATGAGGGAAAGAGGGATATATCGGTCAAACCGTCCACAACATTCAAGGTATGCTATAATTGTGGAAAGGAATGACATATCGCTCGAGATATGCAGTGAGCGAAACCTAGTTCAATGAGGACGGTGACTCAAAAGATCGTCCCGAGAAAAGTCAAAGTCAACGATTCCGGAAGAGCGTTTGTTGTGATTGGTCATAATGCGAGGAACCCAAACGAGGTGATCATGGGTAAGCTATTTATAAATTCTTGCGAAGTTTATACCTTACTTGATATCGGTGCTACCCATTCATTTATCTCTCCGCTTGTGCTCAACGTTTAAACTTGACCAAGAAATTAGACTTTGACCTATCTGTGGAAACTCCGTTAGAGAAACTTTCATCACATCCATCGTTTATAAATCTTGTTTGATTCAAGTTGGCACCATTACCTTACCGTTGACCTTATCTCTTTAAAGATACTTGCTTTTGATGTGATTTTAGGGATTGATTGGTTAACTACTCATCATGCCAAAATTGATTGTTTTCGTAAGGTTGTTAGTTTTCATATTCCTAACCAACCCGTGTTATTTAATTCAAGCAACTAAACCATTAAAATCAATCAACATCATATCTAATCATAAAGCTATTCGTTTATTGAAAACGGATGTCAAGCTTTCTTAGCCCATGTTATGGATTTGAATAAAGACACGTCAAATTTGAATAATATTCTGTTGTTATTGACTTTCCCGACGTATTTCTGAAGAACTTCCCTTGCCTACCCCGAACGTGAAGTTGAATTCTTTATTGATCTTGAACACGGTACAAAGCCCATTTCTAAAACCCCATATCGAATGGCTCCTATTGAACTTCAGAGTTAAAGGTCCAACTACGTGGAATTGTTGGACATCGGTTTCATTCGTCTAGTACATCTCCTCGAGGTGCTCTGTTTTATTCGTAAAAAGAAGAAAAGCGGGAGTATGCGACTTTTGTATTGACTATCGGGAATTGAACCATGTCACCATCAAGAATAGGTATCCTCTACCTCGTATTGATGACTTGTTTAACCGATTGCAAGGGGCACAATTCTTTTCAAAAATCGATCTTCGTTCGGATATCATCACCAAGATTAGAATCGAGGATATTCCAAAGACCGCCGTAACTTCGGTATGGGCATTATGAATTCTTAGTCATGTCTTTCGGATTGACTAATGCTCCCGCGGCTTTCATGGATATGATGAACCGAGTATTCAAGGAATATTTGGATCGATTCGTTGTTGTCTTTATTGATGACATCCTTATATATTACAAAAGTCGTGAAGATCATGAGCACCATTTGAAGTCGGTACTCCAAAGGCTTCGTGAAAACAAACTATATGCCAAATTGAAGAAATGCGAGTTACGGCGAGGAAGTAGCATTCCTTGGGGCGCGATGGTGTCGAAACATGGAGTATCTGTTGATCCGTGAAGATTGAAGCAATACAAAGTTAGAGCAACCGAAGTCGGTGGATCAAGCACGTAGCTTTTTGGGCTTAGTTGGTTATTATCGGAGATTCGTGGAAGGGTTTTCTCGAATCGCTACTCCATTAACTCGCCTAACTCCGGAAGGATACAAAATTCGTTTGGAGCGAAGAATGCGAGAAGAGTTTCCAAGAGCTTAAGAGGAGACTTATTTTTAAGACTGTTCTAACAATACCATCTGGTTGGATGGATTTGTTATCTACACAAACGATGCTTGAGCAAAGGGTTAGGATGTGTTCTCATGCAACATGGGAAAGTCATAGCCTATGCCTCGCATGACAACTTAAAGAGTATGAGAGGAATTATCCTACTCATGATCTAGAGAGGCAAAGCATTGATCGTTGCCAGCTTAAAGATATGGAGGCACTATCTATATGGGGAGAAAGTGCGAGATATATTCGCACCATAAAAAGCCTTAAATATTTCTTCACTCAAAAAGAACTCAACATGCGGCAATGACGTTGGCTCGAGCTATTGAAAGACTACGACCAAACTATTCAATACTATCCCGAAAAGCGAGCGTGGTAATGACGCGCGTTGAGTAGAAGATCATATGCGAGGAACGAGTGTGATGATGTCAAGTATACGATAAAGCCAACTTTGATAGAAAAGTTAAGGTTGCTTCAAGCCACCCAGGCCGAGTCGATGCGTATGAAGAAGAAAGTACAAGAAGGAGCTATTCCTAAGCTTAGAATTGATGAAGAAGGAATACTTGAGTCCACTCTAGACTTTGTGTTCCTAACGACTACGATTTGAAGTACAAGATTATGATGGAGGCACACAATACACCATTTGCAATCCATCCACGGAAGTACTAAAATATATCGTGATCTTCAACATACATTTTGGTGGAATAATATGAAAGAGAGATTGCAAAGTTTATCTCAATGTGTTTAACTTGTCAACGTGTAAAGACAGAGCATCCGGTACCTAAGGGTCCGTTGCAACCACTTGAGATTCCAAAATGGAAGTGGGAACACATTACCATGGATTTATTCTTGGGTCTTCCTACGGTTTCTCGGGGCATCAATGCTATTTGAGTTATTGTTGATAGATTAACCAAGTCCGCTCATTTCTTGCCGACACGGAGACTTATTCACTTGAACGTCTTGCTAGTATATGACGTGAATGAGATTGTGAGGTTGCATGGCATGCCCGTATCCATAGTTTCGGATCGTGACCCAAGATTCACTTCAAGATTTTGGGTTAGCTTGCAAAAAGCTATGGGCACGGATTTACTGATTGATTGCATACCATCCTCAAAGCGGACGGACAATCAGAAAGGAACAATTCAAACTCTTGAAGATTTATTAAGACTCTGTGTCCTAGACTTCAAGGGCAGTTGGGATAAGTATTTACCATTGGTGGAATTCTCCTACAACAACAGTTATCAGGCAAGTATAGGTGTGGCTCCATTTGAAGCATTATATGGGCGAAAGTGTCGCACTCCAGTATGTTGGGACGAGGTGGGTGAAGCAACACTGTTGGGACCCGAGTTGGTACGTATGACTACGGAAAAGATCCAAATGATTCGACAACGTATACAAATGGCACAAGATCGACAAAAGAGTTATGCGGATCTTCATCGAAAGGACGTGGAATTTAGTGTAGGGGATCATGTATTGTTGCGAGTTGCTCCATGGAAGGGAGTTACAAGATTTGGGAAGAGAGGAAAGCTCAATCCACGATTTATTGGTCCATTTCAAATTCTTGACCGAGTAGGAAATGTAGCCTATAGACTCGCGTTACCTCCGAGTATGTCTCGTGTTCATAATGTGTTTCACATATCTGTACTTCGTAAATATGTGAAAGACCCAAACCACGTTATAAAGTTAGAACCGGACGAGATAATAGTAGACTTAACGTATGAGGAGGTACTGTCAAGATCTTGGATAGGAAGGAGCATGTCCTACGCAAGAAAGGTCATACCACAAGTTAAAGTTTTGTGGAGGAATCATGCTTTATAGAGGAAATGACCGGGAATTGAAAATGTAAATGAAAGCGAGGTATCCTCACCTTTTCAAACACCAGTGTACGTGACGTCAATTTCGAGGACGAAATTTCATAAGGAGGGAGGTTGTAAGACCCCAACTTATTATTAATGAAATTTAATTTTCTATTTATTATTTTGAAATAGTAAGGGTTGATTTGATTAATGTGGATAGTTAGGGGTAAAATACACAAATATTTCAAAATAAGTAAGTGGTTATAAAATATTCATTGTTGTCGGAGAATATTCGTACTGTCGGGGAATATTCGTACGACGGCGCAGCCATGTGTGGGCCCCATAACGGAAAGCGATTGGATGAAGAAAACGACAAATATAAATTGTTTAAAAATAACGGCGTAGTTGTTACCGTTAACACTGTTGGAATACCCGGTGGTTAAAACACGATGAATACGCTGGCGTTGTTGCACAAGAACTTGCAGTATTGCACCAATTATTGAAGGCACTACTCAATAATGGTTACGATGATAATTATTATTCAATTATTTTATTTTATTGATTCAATAATTGCTACGTTGATATTTTATATTCTTTGTTGTTTCAATAATTGTCATTACACGGTATTTTCCATTATCGAAGCAATAATTCATATTATCCGAATAATATTATTAGATAACATTATTGGCAATGTCTAGAAAGTTACATCTAAGGAGAGGTTTGGTCACCTAATCATAGGCGCCCAAGAAGGAGAAATTCTTATTGGAAAGCCCTCTTTCCTGAGGCGCACGGTTGTCAATAATGTGATTTCGTAATATTATTTATGAATAATTAATTATTGATTTATATGATGAGGAAAATATTGATTTTATGAGGATATAGATGGAGAAAATTTTAATGTGACAATTGTTGAAAATTAATATTTTATCTTTTTCTAATAAAATAATTCATTTAAATATATTATTTTAATAATATATTAACGATGATATTTTTATAATGAATATGGGATAGATGAGTATATGAGGAGGAAGAGTATTTTGTGGCATTAAATGTTTAACACATGTTTTGTGTGTTGGTGGACACAATTATTGGTAGAAATTTAATTATAGCACGTAAAATCGTCTGTTTGTGGATTTTTGGTCAATTTCTATTTGAAATTTGAAAAACTTTCTTCCGCAAAGTTGTAGAGAATTGAATTTCCTATAAAAATTCGCGAGATTTGAATTTTACGATAAAAGGGCTATTTATTATGAATTATTGAAGTTCAAGTTCAAATAATTAATTTTGGGAGTTTTAATTAATTATTTTGAGAAAAACGTTTTTGCAACTAAGTTGGCCTCTCATGTGATTCAAATGGGCTGAGATCAGTTGTCTAAGGTGGGCTAAAGAAAATGTGAAAATATATTAATATTATATTCAATTTTTCGCTTTTGGTGTTCTAAGCATTTTCTTATAAATAGGGTGCTTAGGTTAGAATTGAAAATCACAAATGTAAACCGAAGTTTCTCTATTTTCTCTCGATATATTGAGCGTATTCTTGTGAGTATACTTTGAGTATTGTTAGACGGTGTAAGTTCCCTTCAAAGACTATACCCTAGATTCCAAATTTAGAAGTACTAATCTTTCGAGGTAGTGGATGTTATTTTCTTCTCAAATGATATTATTTCTTCAATATCATTATCTTTGAAATATTGGTTGGAACTTTTTATCAAATTTAGAACTTTTTCATGTATGGGGTTACTATTCATGAGTTCTTATTCACGAAAGTTACTACTCATGAGTTACTATTCACGAGTTACTATTCACGAGTACTATTCATGAAGCGTGAAGATGTTTTTTTGTGGAATTTCTATCTTTTGGTGTCTGAGTTACTTATTCACGATACGGCAGACTATTCACGATATCTGATTATTCATAGAAAAATAAAATTTCTTCTTTTGTCCAAAATATCTATTCGGATACTAGCTTTGATTGTATCCATGTTTTGATCATTCTTGAATTTTACACCACTATGATTATTTTTGAGGTATTTTTTAAAACATGGATAAAACAAAATACGAATCCTTAATCCTTAATCCTTGTCATTTTGTTTCATTTGGATTCGTTTTTTTAAAATATTTTTCATCATCCTCGATCTTAAATGATGATATTATTGAATATCTTTGGCAGTAGTAGTGCAGATGAATGATTTTCGAAGAATATCTTTGGTAGTAGTGCAAAAGATGAGCAGTGTTTAGATGAACATGATTAATGATGAATATCTTTTGGCTTGTAGTGCAAAGATGAATATTTGATTCAGATGTATATTGATTGATGTTATGAGGATAAAAGATAGACGATGAACTTTTAAATTCATACATAGAAGATAGTAGTTTGCATTCTTTACTTAACTCTTCTAATGAATTATTATTTAGATATCTTGAATATTGATTTAAAATTTGTCATTCATTGTATTCTATTAGATTTTTCCCATTGAAGACTAACGGTAATTTGTTGTATATTATCTTAGTCATAATATTTTATCGGGCTAGTTGAGCTCACCCTTTTTCTTTTGTTCCATTTTTTTCTTCTCGGGAGGCGAGAATATAAGCGAAACGCAGTCGGGGGTATGGAATGAAGGTTTTAGAAAGAATTGTTTAGTAGTCCTCACCATTTTTATAAAATAATGTATCAATAAATGTGATGAGGATTTATTTGAGTATAGATATTATCAGAAGATAATATTTGTATTCAAACTCACGCTTTTTCTTGTTGTAATAATAAAGTTGTAGTTGTTTCTGTACCATGTATTGACAACTCAGAATGGGTGATGTATACCTATTTTGGGGGCGTCACAGTTGAGATTTTGAGAAGTTCAAATTGTGGAGTACTTAAGACATGTTTGTTTGCAATGATTATAATCTCAGAACTATATTTCTATGGATTATAATTACAAGATTATTAATTCTAAGATTAAATAGTCATAATCATATATTTGTTTTTTATGGGATAACTTAAAATAATCTTATGTTATGTTTGTTTTGTATAGAATTATTTAAGAGATTAAATAAAAACTTATCATTTGAACTATCATACCCTTACTAATATAATACCAAATTAAAGATATCTTATATATTCTCATTAGACATTAGTTTAAGTATAGATATATAGGATAATATACATCGTCTTTTTAAACAAAGTTAAATGTTAATTATATCAACAAATTTTTAATCCCTAATAGTAGTTGAATATGTGTTATTAAATAATCTCATTTTTAAGTCATTTTATTATATTGAGACTAATAATTTTATAAATCTATTTTTAAAAACAAACAAATGACTTTAATCCTTATAAACAAACTCTAGAATATCCGGGTTGGTTGGGTGTTAGTTTTCCTATCACTGCTCGCTTAATTTAAGCCTCATGTCATGCAAACGGCTGCTCATCTGGTTGCCTTGATATTCTTAGTCGCTCCACTTGCTCACTTCCAATTTCAACCTGCTTTCGTTTAATTCCACCTGCCTGCCTTACCTGCCTGAAAGTTCTTCCACATCTTTTTATTTTATTTATGAAAATTGATATTTCTATAATATTTTTGATATTTTTACATGAAAAGTGTTTTTATAGATGTATAGCGAGTTTAAAACCGTCGCTATAGGATCTATAGTGACATTTTTCATGTTGAAATATCATTTCTTGTTGTGGATTTATCAATTTCCTTTTTATAAAAATTGATATTTCCACAACTTATTTATTTATTTATTTCTTCTTTCTTTCTTCCCCTACAATTTACGACAACTATTTTATCTACCATCCATTACCCTGTTAATTCAATTATATACTAATTAAAACCTATTCTCTTAATTTGTTTAGAAATAAAAGTTTATTTAATCTTATTGCATATGCTCTCCGTTCCACAATATATGGTTTATATTAATTTTGAACTCTAAATTTAAGATATTTTTAAATTCAATATTAATATATATAAATAATTTTAATGTTATCTTACTAAAATATATGGTCTATTTAAGATAGTTTTAAAATTAAAATTGACATGATTCATTTGAATTTTGAAAACAATAAATCTCATAATTAATAGTATTTTGATAGTTTATATTATTCATAATAACAAAAAACATTAATGGATAAAATTGATAGATACTATAATTTTTGATATATATCTCATCAATAAGATAATAAATATATAAAATAAAAACAAACAAATAAAATAAAAATATCAATATGAGGTAACCCAGTTCGGCACCAACCAAAACTTCTCAGTTAACTCAAACAGTTTGTGCTATTATAATAAGTTTTAAAAACAATAAATCTCATAATTAATAATATTCATAATAACAAAAAAACAATATTTTTGTATTAGTTTTAATATTTTGAAATGAATATATATATATATATATATATATATATATATATATATATATATATATATATATGGAGACTAATTCATAGTCAACACTGTAAGGATAAGGTTATCCTTACAACATTCATAGTCAACACTGTAAGAAAAATGTTATCCTTACAACAGATCTCAGACATCCACGGATCGAACGGTAAGGAGGATCTCCAATTCGTAGTTTAGTATGAGGATTCTGCAATTTAATACTATTGATTGGGTGATGTCCAAAATACTCCTGATCAATCCATAATTTAATACTTTTGAATCTCATCTCATTTTGGCAGTAGCAAACTAGAAGAGTTTTATTTAAAACTATTAAATTTTTCATTTCTTCTTGCATATTATTGTTCTTACTAATTTATATGCTCTGGGCTGATGAGAAATATGCATAGTTATGCCAAAATAAGTATACCAAAGGTAAAAATAAAATATAATAAAATTAAATTAAATTAAAAAAAAAAAAAAAAGTGTACCAAATGTATGTATAGAAAGTCAATAAATATGGATATTTTAGTTCTTTTAAAACTACGTGTAATATTGGGTATCTAATTTAGATATTTGGTTTTTTTTCCATGTCCAAATTGTTTTTTATAGATATTTGGTGATAACTATTCATCAAAACTAGATATGAAATTAACAAGATTTTTATGATCATTACACGTTGAGGTAGGTTATTATTTTGTTATGTATTTTTACTTTGAGAGATCTATATATTTCATCAAGATTTTATAAATTAACCAACCTATAATCCATTTTTTTTTTTTTGCATTTGCATTATACCTTTAAGAAGATGTTTTGCCTTTGTCATTTTTTTTGAATTTAATCCTCTTATTTATTCTTCAACCAAAAATGAAATAAAAATGCTCCAAAATTTGTCATACCATTGTTTAAAATTAATTAATCTTTTAAAAATGCTTTTTTTTTTATCAATATTTGGAGAGCTATTTAATATTATAACACTGAAAATAAGATTAGGGCAAATTGCTAATCGGAGATGGCTTTTAGCTTTTTTGATGGAAGTAAGCAAAGCCTTGTGTGAATATGCCAAAACTATAAAGGGTGAATATGCCAAAACTTATTTTTTGGTTTCACTTGTCTCACGTCTAATTTAGTTTTACTTTTTGTCTGTAATTAATTACTATATAAATCATTATGTTGGCAGAATTTATATACGTACCAACATAATGATTTATAAATTTATAGGATTCGGTTATTATGAAGTTAACTTTATGGTAAGTTGGTCAATTGACCAATAAAATGTTGATATGTTGGGAGAGATCACCCCCGGCCTGCGTGTGATACTGACTAAAATTAATTTTATGCTAACAACTCCCTAATTTATATATTCAACTCTACAAAAACACTTTTATAGAGTATAAATTATTAGGTTGAAAATAACTTTTTTGTTAAAGAGTAAAATTTGTTCTTTAATTATTTTCTTTTGATTGAAGTACTTTCAATAAAAACACAAGGTACAAATTAAATTATTTAAATGGGTAAAAACAAATAAAATTTCATACCATACAATTCCTATAAATTTATCATTAATACAGTCAAAAATATTTTTCTAACTATGTATCCAAATACTATTTTAACTTTCTTATAAAAACACTTTTGTTACATGCATGTTCTAAATTTAATTAGAAGTGTTTTATTTTAGTGCACAACATTTCGCCAATAGACACTTAACTATATATTCAACGTACGTAGTATTCAAAGGTGGAGAAGTAGAATTTCGTTATATCCACATAAAGTTTGTATTTTCTGGTCAAGAAAATAATTATGTATAATTATGTGCAAGGAAAAACTTTCCAAACCCATACCTATGTGTGTTTTGACCAAACACACCCGGCAAGTCTTGTGAGAAAGTATGTATATCTTCTATGTATTAATGCCCTTTCACCCCCACCCACCCCCTACCCCCCCACCACAAAAAAAGAGCACACGCAAATGCCATTCCATTACCACAAACTCACCTTCTCTTTCCTTGCGCTTTTGGCTAATTCACCTAATGGAATGCTAACTTCCCTAACGCCTTAATTCCACCAAACTAACAAACCCTAACTTCTCTACCATGTCATCATCTACGTATGCAATTATAATCCCCCCCCCCCCCCTCCCCCTCTCCCTCTCCCTCTCCCTCTCCCTCTCCCTCTCTCTCTCTATATATATATAACAGATAACAGAAACGAGTATATATTTTTATAAGAAAATATAATATTTTTTTCAAATCTCTTTCTAACAGGAACTGGTATTTTCGTAAAAAATTTTTTTGATATTTTTCTCAATCTCTCTTTTTATAACAGAAGTGGTGTTTTCATAAATAAAAATAAAATTAATTTTTTTAACCTCGTCTTCGCTTGAATTGAAAGTGAATCCGACATTTATTTGGGTAATATCTGATAAGAAAATTATTTTTCATTGTAAAATTAACAATTCCACATATACATGTGTATTGACGTCCACCAAAGGGAATGATGAGGTTTAGCCTACTTTGCATCCAAGTCCAACTATTGTAGACAAAGTCAAGTCAAATACCGAAACTAGCCCAACTAATTAGGATGCACTTGTAAATTTCAACATGGAATGTGTATGAAAACAAAATTATTATTATTATTATATATATATATATATATACATGAATCGGTACAGTCGCCATAGTATAAAATGTCGATTTTTTATGTTATAACGACGAATAAAAACCGCTTGGTTGCTTTTTAATTCCTCTCTATAGTTTTACTTTGGAGAGAATTATATATATATATATATATATATATATATATATATATATATATATATATATATGTATGTGGGTAAAATAAACTAAGCGGAAAACAAAAACAAAAGATAAACAAGGAAGTATATATTACTCCACAGGGTAAAAATTATTGGAACGAGACAATTATCTTATTTGGAATAAATGTGCCCTCATCGTTAAAATTGGGTGAAAAAATGACATCATCATCTATTAAAAGTATATTTGTCTAAATAAAAATGAAGCTTAATCCCATATTTGTGTCCGAATAATATCAGTTTTCAAATAAAAATAGTAATAAGTGTTAAAACCGTTTTAGGACAAATTGGTAATATTGTGTTGAGTTGTTTAAGCCTTAGGGCATGTTTGCTTGTTAAGATTTGAAATTAAACTATTAATTATGTCACTTGTTTGTTTTTAAAATTGATTCAGGAATAATAATAAAAATTTGAAATGATGGACTATTTAATAGCATCGTGTTCAATTGGGTATTATAATCTTTACCACTTAAGGACAAAATTAACATTAACCTTTTTTGGAAAATGATCAATGTATCCTAGTATATCTATGTATACTCACACTATTGAAAATATAATATTTTTGTTATTACTGGTAAGCGTATAATAGTCCAATCAATAAGTATTTATCCAATCCTTTAAATAATTTTGAACAAAACAAAAATAGAATAGGAGATTATTTTAAACTATTTTATGAATAATTTCATGCTAAACAAACATATAATTATGACTATTTAATCCTAACACTAACCAGGAGTATTGGGACTTTAATTAATTCACGAACTTATAAAATGTACCACTAATTTAAAAATCTCTTTTCCTTCTCATGATCTCTTTAAAGTTTAAACGTTTACTCTCTTTTAATGGGCATAGATTATTAGAGTTGATCCCAATAGGTATAACTGATAGTTTTATATGCAAACAAATTAAATATAGAAAAATCATAAAGAGTGTGTTTTTCAAAGGATAAATGAGGAAAGGATCATTTAATCAATTAATTATTTTTTATTTTATTTTCACTCTATCTTTCTGATCCACTGTCATTACTAAAATCCTTTCTGGTCTGCCAAAAAAAACTTTTTAAACTTCCTTCCTCATAAAATATATGGATTATAACTTGTATAAACTGTCTAAATAGACTGTACATTTTGAACAGTCTAGAATCAAGGTCCAAATATTTAATTTTAACAATTGAAGGGGACACAATCTACAATTAAAACTATTGATCATTCATAATCTTTTTCTATATATTAATAGGTATATTTATATGTATTGCAAGTCAACTGCATTATCTAACTGTTTTTTTCTTTTTTTCTTTACATACAAAATTACATGCATCTATGTTGGTAAACAAGCATCATATTGTAACTAGAACATTTTGATTTTCTCCTTCCCATTGACAAAAGAAATCCAAGGGCAGTCAACCTTTCGTCTCAATATCTATTTTCTCAATCCATACCTCTTAAGTCATGATCACAAACATTCTATAAGCAACCATTTTGTTTGTTCACAAAACTCTCTCTCTCTCTCTCTCTCTCTCTCTCTATATATATATATATATATATATATATATATATATATATCCCATTCTAGTTGTGCTATAATTATATGTGTTTTTAAGTTATGTTAAAGCATATATATATAGTTGAATCCCATATATATACCATCTTAATTTCCTTAAGAGAAAAAGTAGTAATATATCATGAAAATGGTACCACAAAGCTACTTTCTCCAAATATTCATCATCTATTTGATATCTTTTCCATTCTCTTTTAGTAGTTACCAAAAAACCTCACTTTCTAATGATCCTACATTTTCTTATTCCACCATTAAAGGCCAAGAAACCGGCTTCGCTTTCGCAAAGCATGCTTCAAAGGATGAACATCTAAGCTCTAGAAAAATTGTGAATGTGGATAGTTTTGGAGCCAAAGCTAATGGAAGGGACGATACAGAGGTACCTAGCTAATTAATTGATCAATAATTCATTATTTTTATTTTTTTTGTTTTTATATTAATTAATCAAGGTGGTAATTATCGGTATATAATTTTCACCTTGATTTTTTGTATTTTTAGTTATAAACAATGTTTTAAAATTTGAATTTTGTGTTTTTGTTTTAGGCGTTTCAAAAAGCGTGGAAGGAAGCTTGTTCTTCCCATAGACCTACTACATTTCTTGTCCCTCGGATGAGGGTGTATCACCTTAAACCTATTTCATTTGAAGGTCCTTGTAAATCCCAAATCAATATTAACGTAAGTATATATACATATATAGTTTTTACTTAAATAATTTAATTAATGTAAAATAGAAAATATGTACTTGGGATCAGCTGTAAACTCGGAGATTTTGACTTCGACTCTCACTGACATCAAGCATAGATGTCACGGATCAAAAGCGTAAGCCTGTTTCAAAAGTCTTGTTCGGGGTGGAGAGACTGACTGACTGCAAAACCAAAAACTTATCATATAAAAAAAATAAAAAAATTAATGTATACATTCATATATCTACACAATTGCATATTTTCTATACATGTCAGTGGTCTATTGATAATTAATTTACTAAAATTTCAAAAGTTTTATTTTCAATTAATGTTTTTTTTTTCTTTTATCTCCTGGGGTAGATATATGGGACAATCAAAGCTTCTCCACGCCGATCGGACTACCGGCAAAACCAACTGCAATGGCTTGTTTTTGAGAAGCTGTCCAATTTGGTAGTAGGAGGAGGAGGAACCATCAATGGCAATGGAAGAATATGGTGGGAAAATTCTTGCAAAATCAACAGAAACCTAGTATGTAATTTAAGTAATTTATTATTATTTTTTTTGCTAATTATTACCAAAGTTTTCTATTTCTATATATTGTTACTAGCCAGTATATATATATATATATATATATATATATATATATATATATATATATATATATATATTTGACCTTATTAATTAGTTTTATTTGTCACAATTGATTTTTAATTTAATTTTCTTGCAGCCTTGCACGCATGCACCCACGGCATGTCCCCTCTTCCACCAAGAATAAAACTCATCTCATCCTACAAGGATGTCCCTCTTTTCTCTTTTCTTTTTTTGTTGGGCACACATTTATTTGAAAAAATATATATTTTTTATAATTTAGCTAACTTGAATATAATTGAGAGTATATAATATATAAAAATTTTAAACTTACATAATATGTTAAAAGATATAATGCATAAATATATTTTTTTCACATGAATATTATGACCAAAACAATCATCAAATTCTCGTCAACCTACCAGAGAAAAGAATACTACAAAATATATTTTTATCCACCAAAATCTGTGAACTTTCATAAAATTATCAAAATACTTTTTTAAGTTTTTTTTTTTGAAACTCCACTTTTTGGGAAGTACAATATAATAATTTCATAATTAAGTACCTGAAGGTCAGATATCTCAATCTTAACCACAAAACTAAGACGTCATCGGCACAAAAAAACATTAAGTTTGACCAACTTATATGTACATTAACGCTCATGTTGTCAAATTCCAGACATTTTAAAATTTTCTTTTAAAAGTTCAATGGCGTCGATGAAAAAAGAAAAATAGTACGTACGTTATTTTGATAGCATGACAATAATTCAATTATCTTTGTATTATCAACTCTTTCGATATTTTTTCAAAATCATATATATATTGACCAACCTATAATATAAAATTACGGGAGTGATTAGCATGTAGTCAACTTTGGTCAATTGATCAATACTGATGACGACAATAATTCGTCGGGAGATGATATCTCTCTGCGTCACAAGATCAGATTAGTTAATCGACTAACTTACCATGAAATTAATTTCATGATAACCGAATCCATAAAATTACAATGAAGAAAATCTGATGATTCTCTCTCTCTCTCAGGCTTTAACTTTCTTGGAATGCAAGAATTTAAAGGTGGGTAACCTAAGGATAAAGAATGCTCAACAAATGCACCTGACTTTTCAAGATTGTGAAAATGTAAAAGCCTCTAATCTCATAGTAGTTGCACCAAGGAGGAGCCCCAACACTGATGGAATTCGTGTCACAGGAACCCAAAACATCCAGATTATGAACTCTCTTGTAAAAACAGGTAACTTTTTTTTTTTTGGGTAACAATAAACAGGCAACTTAAACAAAAATATACCTAGAATTTGGGGGAGCTTTTATAATTATGGAATCAAACATTATTTTAACTTTCTTATGAAAAAAACGGGCACCATTTTTTTAGCAAAAGATAAAAAGAATTATATTACTGAAAGAAATCTATAATCCAAAAAGAATGGACTAAGATTTGAAATACAAACTGAGAAAACATCCCCATTGTTCTCTCTGGCTATTTCAAAGGGATCCGATTACCATGAAATTAAAAGTTGATTAATTGACCAATACAGTGCTGACACGCAGATATATATATCACCTCTCGGATCAGGTTTATATCAGCGTTGTATTCAATTGACCAAAGTTAACTTCATGCTAACCACTCTCATTTCTAAGATATCCACTGCAAGTATAGATGACCAAACACTTGTGAGTGAGTTCAACAAATTTCAACCAACCACAGGCCAAATCAACCTAATACTTTGACACTCCTCTCTATCTCCTTTTTTTCCCCTTTTTTTTTTAAAATTTTTTTGAGACCCAAACTTTGGTTTAATGGTAAAATGGAATTTTTGCCCAACACATTTTCCATTATTTAAATTTCTTGAAGGTGATGATTGTGCTTAATGGAATTTTTGATTAACACATTTTCCATTATTTAAATTTATTAAAGGTGATGATTGTGTTTCGATAGTCAGTTGATCGAAGAACGTTAAAATCACGGATTTGATATGTGGGCCAGGTCATGGAATCAGGTTTAATTTCTTCTTCTAAATCCCACCAAAATTTTCCCATTCAAACGATATGTGTTGCATGTTAAATACTATATGAGGTACTAAACAACTTTTTATGAATTTATTTTGTTTTTGTTTTTTTATAATTTTTTTTAATATTTTGTTTTAATTTAAATTTCAGCATTGGAAGCTTAGGCAAAAACAATTCTGAGGCTTATGTTTCAAATGTACTAGTGGATAGAGCTAGGGAACCACTAATGGAGTGAGAATAAAGATTTGGCAAAAAAGAATTAATTTTTGACTTTTATTAAAATTTTATAGTAATTTATAATTTTTATTAAATTTTGAAAGTGTTAAAGTATATATATATATGATCACGCTTTCTGTTGATATTATAAAATATGAACGTATCTAAACAAATGAAATAAGATATAGTTAGAAAAAAATCAAAATAACACTGCTTTCATTTTGACCTTAACCGTAATCTATATTCGAGATAAAATTAATTATCATATAAATTCATTTTCCTTAAATTTTAATCCAGTAAACAAAAACATGTATTTAACTATTTACATGCATGCATGTATGCTCCGTCTCCACGGCGGCGATCCACTCGCCCCGCCACGTCCCGCCTGTGATTTTGACTGTAATCGAGGATGGAGTCGGGACTAGAGAATCACCGGATTGGGAAGGGATGATATTGCTTCTCTCGTCCCAATCTCCGCATCGTACATTATTACATCCCCTCGAATAGTTATATATTAATTAAATCAATATTTATATTATTATATATCACTTAATTAAATTATACGTCTTTGTGTGTGTTTATTATTATAATTTGATTTTTCTTAATTTTATCATGTGTGTTAACATAAGATTAATTTTCATGCATGTATTATTATAAATATAATTTAATTTAATTTTTTTTATTTAGAAAAAAAAATCATAAAATATTAATCCCCTCAGTTGTATAAATTCTCTAGAAGAAATGGGGATGGTTATTAAGTTATAATCCCCGTAGAGAATGAGGTGGGTATCAAAACATTTTATAAGACCGGAGATGGGAGATGGGAAATGGGAGATGGGAGATGGGGGTGGGATTTGTATCGTCTAATTAAAGAGTCAAGGGAACTCGGTACAGATATGGAATGGGTTTTCATTTTGGGAGAAAGAAATGAATATTAATGTTCATACTTTTATATGCAAGAATGTAAAAATTGGTAATACAAGTAATTTACTACGTACATATATTCTATATCATGGCCCTGATATGCAATTTTGCATATATTTTATAGGGAATAATGGTCATACAACTGTGAATATTTTATTTGTGTACATTCTAGACAATAACTACGTCGTTTTAGCAGATTTATTTTTTTATTTCTGACTTGAGAGGAGACGAGCTATTTTTTAAAAAAAACAAATCTGCCAAAACGATGTAATTTTAACAGACTACACAAATAAAACATACACAGCTGTGTATGACCATATTGCCCTATTTTATATAGCATAATTTTGAGAGTAACAAAATTTTGTGTGTCAAATAAATACTAGTCCTATCTTATAAATGAAATTACCAAAATGTTTATTTCTTGTTAATCTGCAGGGAGGTTCTGGATATGCTAAGAACATCAGATTTCAAAACATTGTAATGCACAATGTCACCAATCCAATTATTATAGATCAGAACTACTGTGATAGACAAGATCAATCGTGTCCCGAACAGGTACTAAAATCCAGCACTAGTTTAATTTCCATAATCACATAATACATATACACACAATATAAAAATATGTATACTAATGCAAATTAATCAAATGCAGAAATCGGCTGTCCAAGTTCAAGATGTGGTGTACCAAAACATTAGAGGAACCAGTGCTTCTAAAGAGGCCATAAAATTCGACTGCAGCAAGAGCACCCCATGCCGAGGAATTCTGTTGCAAAATATAAATATTCGTCGCCAAGGAAATGGTGACTCCAAAGCTTTATGTTCAAATATTAATTTTGCGACCAAGGAAGGAGTTTTTCCGCTATGTTCTGATGATTAAAATCCAAAGAATTTGTTTGATACACATTCTTATTTGTTTTAGGGTTGTTATTAGAGAATAGGGTCCTAAACAAACTTCTGATATACGAGCTACAGTTGTCGTTGCACAGACTCAAGAAAAAAAATACAAGTTGCTGATTGTAATCCAAGTTCAACACAAGAAATGAAGCACAGTTGTCCTAGTTTGATAGTAGGGATAACACAACTGTCACTCTAGCTTTGTCAGTTTGTTATTTTCCTTCATATATGTATAGATAGACTACAAGTGATATAAATACCTTCTTGTAAGCTTCATTTCTAGGTAATGTAATAAACACTATGTTCTTCAATATACTTGGACTTACAGATCTAAAGCAAATATCGATCTCGCTTCATTTCAACTTTCGATTATATGATCAATTCACTCTTCGGATCAACACTTTTGCATATTGATTTCATGTTCTGTGATTTCATTTAGTTTACTTGATCTCTTCGATCAAGTGGGGTAGGGTTTTCTTCGATCAATTTAATCCTTGTTCCTCTGTTTGTGCGATTTTCTTCCCAATACCAATTCTCAGCCGACTGATTGGGGTCATGGTGCTGGATTCATTATCTGCCAATACCAATTCTCAGCCGACTGATTGGGGTCATGGTGCTGGATTCATTATCTGCCAATACCAATTCTCAGCCGACTGATTGGGGTCATGGTGCTGGATTCATTATCTGGACCTACTTCTAGAAATGGAGTTGGATCCTCTTCTAACAATGGAACTGAATCTTTTACCGGAATTGGTACTTCTTCTTCTGGTATTGCTACCACTCTATCCTGTGCTACACATGATACTGGTAATAATTTCGAACAGATAACAGTCTCCATGAATTCTAACGCACATCCTTTGTTTTTGCACAATAATGACCAACCTGGAATGCAACTAATTTCTAAAAATTAACTGGTTCGGACAACTACAATCTTTGGCAAAGATCCATGGTTATTTCACTATCTGCTAAGAATAAAATGGGCATGGTGAATGGTTTTTATGAAATACATACTATTACTCCTATATTTGCACAATGGGAAATAGTTAATGACATGATGACCTTTTGGATCCGCAATCGTGTTTCTAATGAAATCAGTAACAACATGAATTTTATACACACGGCTACCTCAATTTGGAAGGAGCTTAAAGATCGTTTTTCTACAGCTGGTGGCCATAGAATTTATCAGTTGTTAAGGGATTTGTATACCTTGGAGCAAGGTACAACCTCTGTTGATTTTTACTATCACAAGATGAAAGGCATTTGGGATTAGTATTTGGCTTTAGAGACTCCTCCTTTGTATACTTGGGGAGCTTCTCGAATTCTAGATGAACAAGAATAGAGAAGGAAACTTAATTAATTTCTTATGGGATTAGAGAAAAGTTATGCCAAAGACATATTTTAATAATGCAACATTTACCTAATGTAGCCCAAGCATTTACTCTTATTAGGCAAGATGAACAACAACGACAATTTAGTCAAACAGAAAATGTCACATGGATCTAGTCAAGACATGCATTTAATATATTTTCAAGTTCTACCAATATGGATACTAATCCTGGATCATATTCTCCCAGTTCCATACAAGCTGACACTTTCAAAAACTATGAACAATAGTCTCATTTTCACAAAACTGTCAAGGATGGTTGGTGCACTTATTGTCACAAGGATGGTCACATTTGCTATAAGCTGAATGGATATCCGCCTAGTCATCCAGCTGCCAAGTGGACCAAACAAATATATTCTTCTGGTCCTAATGCATCAAGGTTTTAGGGTTCCAACCATTTTTTCACTAAGAAGAATCTTACTCTGTTTGGATACAAGACACAGTCTCAATCTAATCCTAATGTAGGCAAGGCAATCCAAGTTTCTACTATCACAAATGATGATTCTAGACCAGACCCTATACAACGTCTCTAGGCCCAAATGGATCAGTTGTTCTTCATGTTTAGCAAATTTCATGATAGTCCTAATGATCCATAGTTGTTAAGGCGACGCCAAGACGTCCTGTCGCTCCTGCCGCACCAAGTCGAGTGGTCGCCTAGCTGCATTAGAGAAAGTCGAAGGTCTAAGTCGTAATAAGCCATCGGCAACATCAGAACAATGAAAGAAGAACAAAACAGATCTAAGTCTCGATAACAGTTCACAACTCCTCTACCTCTCGCGATTCCTCTTTCTCATGAAATCGCGACTCCTCTTCCTCGCGACTCCTCCAGTCGCACCTCCCACAGTCTGCGCCTCCCCCAGTCGCATAGTTGGGCTTCTCTCACAATCGCGACTCCCCCCAACGTCTCTTCCTTACCACATACATTACTTTACATAAGGTTTTCTATATTCCATTATTCCTTCATTTACCTGCAACTTGCTATCTATTAGCAAACTTACTTTAGATTCCAAATTGACTGTTTCATTCACCAATACTTCATGTATATTACAGGACCAGCACCAGATGCACACAATAGCAACTGGTGATTTGTACAATGGGCTATATCTTCTTCATTTTCCATCACATGCTGTTGTTCATGCTCTTCAATCCTCTTCCTACTACTCTCTGGCATCACGTTCCTGTTTCTATTTTGAATAAAATTCCAGCTCTTACTTCTTTTATTAAATAAGATGACTGACATTTGTTGTGTTTGCCTTTAGATAAGCAGACTTGTTTACCTTTTTCTTCTAGTACGAATTGTACTAGTGATATGTTTGAACTGATTCATTATGATCTCTGGGGTCCATATAGAACAGCTACTAGAAATGGTTGTAAGTACTTCATTACTGTTGTGGATGATTTTTCTAGGTCTTTTGACTTTCTTAGTCTCTATAAAGCTGCATGTTTATAAACTCTTTCAAGATTTCTTTACTCAAGTTCAAACACAATTTAAAAAACACATTAAAACTTTTTGAAGTGATAATGGCACTGAGTTTTCTAACCAGTTCATGAGTTCTATTTTATCCAAACTCGGTGTTTTACAACATCCTTCTTGTTCTCTCACACCACACCAAAATGGTGTAGTAGAAAGAAAACACATAACTCTTTTAAATATGTCCAGTGCTCTTAGATTTCAAGGCAACTTACCTAAGCATTTCTAAGGAGATTGTATTTTGACATCTACTTATTTGTTGAACAGGGTTCCTAGTTCTATCTTAAAGTTCAAAACTCCTTATGAAATACTGTTTCACAAACCACCTACATACTCATTTAAAGACAATAGACTGTTTATGTTTTGCATCTCAACACGCATCAGATAAATATTGGTTATTGTATGTTCCTTGGTACTTCTTTGTCATCTTGGGGTGCTAATGCTAAGAAGCAAGTTGTTATGAGTCGATCCTCTGCCTCTGTTGAAGACGAATATAGATCAGTTGTTGATGCTACATGTGAATTAGTTTGATTACACAACCTCTTGTCTGATTCAAGTCTTCCTGTCCTTACTCCTATTCCTCTCCATGTTAGACAACTTGTCTACTATATCTCTAGCCTCCAATCCTGTCTTGCATGCCCAAACCAAACATATTGAGGTGGATTGTCATTTTGTGAGGGACAAGGTTGAGGACAAGTTTATCCAGCCTTTATTCATTCCCAATTCTAAGCAGCTTGCTGACATTTTTACTAAGCCATTGGGGCGCATTGCACATTGGTTCATCATTTCAAAATTGGGACTCCACAATCCTTGTGGACCTCCCATTTGTGGGGAGAGTACTAGAGAATATGGTCCTAAACAAACTTTTGATATACAAGCTACAGTTGTCGTTGCACAGACTCAAGGAAATAAACAAGTTGCTGATTGTAATCCAAGTTCAACACAAGAAATGAAGCATCAGTTACAGCAATGCCTAGCACATGTTGCACGTGGAGATATAGCAGCTGTCCTAGTTTGATAGTAGGGATAGCACAGCTGTCACTCTAACTTTTGTCAGTTTGTTATTTTCTTTCATATATGTATACTTTATGTATAGATAGACTACAAGTGATATAAATACCTTCTTCTAAGCTTCATGTCTAGGAAATATAATAAACAATCTGTTCTTTAATATACTTCGAATTACAGTTCTTATCAGTCGTGTAAATTTATACAAATTGTGTGCTTACAACAAATGGTTAGATCGACGTTTAGAGGCAATATATAAACATTTTTATTCTTATTTTTCATTTCGGATGAAATATACTGAAATGGTAAATGATTTTTTTGTCAATAGTAAGATCTTAACTATAGCAATTTTTTTCCTAATTATTATTTTTGTTAATATTTTGAAGGTTAAGTAGAGGACTAAAGAAGTTCACTAGGGGCTTGGCAACCATCCTATGTACTCTTATACCCGAATATGTGCACGACACATATTTCTACTATACAATGCCAAAACATGTACTAAACACATTTATATGATTTAGGCATACTCCAATTAAAGTAACATGTAAAGATCATCTTTTTCATGACAAACTTGATTAACGTAGTCAGAGGACAAGAGAATTGGCTAAACATACCTTTGCCTAGTTCAGTTCTATTTACAAACAACCATCAATCCAAGAACCAACATCAAATAAGACTTGCCACTATTTCCTGCTTGATGCTGGTAAGGGGGTCCTGGAGTCCAACCGCAATTTCTGAAATCACAGGTGCATCATAACTTTCCAGATCCACTAAAAGATGGTTATTGGTTCGCATGGTCTTTCTTTCTTCATCCTGCACAGACCCTAAGTCATTTGGCTCCGTAGTTATCACACCATCACCACTTTTCTGGACAAGAGAAGTTTCAAGCTCAATTTCTGTGTCAGTCAAGAGGGCTTCAAGAGGCAAATCAGAACTGGAGTTTTCCCGCAAAGCAAATTTCACCTCGAGGATAGGAGCTTCAAAATCCAGCACAGAAGCATAAGAAGATTTGGGAACTTCTACTAACAGATCTTTGTCAGAGCCTTTTTCAACATCTCTACTGCTTGCACCAGAAGCTTCCTTAGTAGTATCAGCACTATGCTTGGTCTGATTGTTAAGCAACTGCCTCAGAATTTTGAATCTGTCTAATATAGGTACCTTACTTGCTCTGTTCCTGGATTCATCTGCAGCCTGGTAGTCATCTGTCGTCAACTCATCTCTGGCTCGAGCAGATGGAAAACTAATAGTAGTGCCCAGAAAATAACCATCACTTTGCTCTTCACAAAACTTATCTAATCCATCACCTCCTTCGGATGTTTCCTTGAACTGAACAGAGTTTGCCACTTGCGTCTCAACTACGGAAGAAGTATTGCTGGAAGCTGAAACTGAATCAGGTGTGCGCTCATCTCCATTAGTTGCAAAAGAATCAGAAAGAACTACAAGGTTTCCATTTTCGATTTTAGGTGACGCTACTTTGTCGTCATAGACATTATCCTCGCTTGAGAAATCAGGAGCTGTAACTTTGAGGCTCTGGGTATATTTTGAAGGCTTGTCATTGGCACTTTCTTCATTTGTAGATTCAGGAGCTGTAACTGTGGGACTTTCGGTATATTTTAAAGATTCATCGACGCCATTTTCCTTGTTAGTAGATTTAGAAGCTGATTCTGAAGGTTTTAGAGGCTCGCTAATGGTCATAGATGAGAATCCAGCAAGTGCGGCAGCTAACGCATCATCAATTGACAAGGTCTGCTTTGGTTTTTCCAGAGGAGGATCCTTCGGTGGTACCACAACATCATTCTCTTCATCCTCCTCACCACATGAGAACTCAGGGGCAGTAACCACAAGACATGGGAGAAACTTAGGAGCCCTTACAGACTTGGAAATATCATCCGAAGAGTTAGATACGTCATCGATAGGGGCATCCTGCTTTTCCATTTCTGATTGTGCGCGAGGATTAGCACTACCATCATTATAGAAGGAGCTGGAACTGGAAACAAGAGATAAAAATGCAGGAGCAGAAAATCTTACACAGGAAGGAAATCCAGAATACTGGGTGTTCTTGACAAATACTTTCAGTTGATCCTCTACACGCTGCAGTCTCGCCTCCATGCTATTTATAGGCTTTAGCATGTTCGCTTCAAACCTCAAGCAGATATCTTCAATTCTGCTCACCCGAGAAATTAGTTGTTCCATAACTCTTCCAAGGTGACTATCATCACTAGCAACCGAATTATATTGTCTCTTTTTATCTGAAACCGGTGCTGGGGTCTGGAATTGGGATGCTTCAGCTGAAACTCCACCAACTTCCTGTAACTTCACATCCTGCCAATCAGGTAACTTGGATTTTTCATTCTGCTGAATTACATTTAGATAACCAGTTGACTCGGTTTTTCTTGGCCCCTTATCAGTTTGCTCTCGTTCAGCCAGTGTAGTGGAATTATGTTTATCTTGCGACTGACCAACACCAGACCTCGTCATATGCAAAAGAGTAGGGACAAACATGGCCATAAGAGAACTTCCAGCTGAGTCCCCCATCTGAAGGCACTGAACTGCCTGATTTTCTAAATTTGACGATTCTACAGGATCAGCATATACATAAACTTCATCAACATATATGCATTCTTTATTCTCAAGTGATAGCAAACGAAGCACAAGGGAAATACAAGGGTCTGCATCAGAAATTTCTGCTGTAGCCTCGTAGAAATCCTGCATAATTTTTTCAGTTGGCCAATATCATAGTAAACTATAACAATCATTATACAATATTTTTCTCCCCTTTTTGATAAGTCATTCACAAACATCTTTCCCTGCTGGAGTTAAATTTTCCATAATATAATGACAAAAAATATAAAAAGATGTATTCGTAGAATAGAGAGTCAGGAGAAAAAATCCCCTACAAAATATCAAATAAATGCCATATCACTTATTGTTAAGTAGGGAAAAATGACAAAACATGCAGTCATGGCTAATTTCGTTTAATCAATTCTAAGTTGCATTGTAAAGTGACAAAAACAAACAAAACAAAACAAAACTTGCTACATTATTATCAGGAATTGGATCCATCATATGATGGGCCTCATTTGGTCAACATTACAAACTAAAACTGGTTTTTGCAAGAAACAGAAAGTTTGATGGTTACTGGTTAGTATGGGAATGCAAACAGTAACATGATGAATAAATATCAGGTAATCTTGGGTTCTTCTGTAGACTATGGACGAATAATGAAGGGTAAAAAATTAATTTACACTGTTGATTATTAGGAAAACACTGAAAATTCAGATCTTAATGTTAGTGTTCACAATTGACTATAGTAAAATAATAATGGTAGTAGTAATAGTAGTAGTAGATATAGATAATTATAATAATAACAGTTGTAATAATAATAATAATATGCTCAACCAAAAGGACAAGGTTTGAAAGACTATATAAAAGAAAAAAAAGGTGAATGTAAGGCTGGTATGGACCTTGAAAAGACAATCCCTTTGCCCCTCTTTCTTCGAAAATGAGAAAGATCATTTTCAAGTTTAAATTTGTTCATTTGGGATCTAGGTTGTTCTATATTTACTAAGTTTACTTATTTTCTTTTTATTTCTTTTTATTGAATATTTTTCCCTCTCTTGTTATATCATTCCTTAAGTCCCGTAAGTGAAGTGAGGCCATGAGGGCAAATAGCCTACATGATGAGTAATTTTGTGTTAATATACTTTAATAACCCACCTTTCCATATGTAAGAAGCTACAGAAACCCATTCAAAGAACAACTCCCTAAAAAATGAGTAAAGAAAGACTTATAAGAGAAACTCTCCATGGGATTCAAAGACTAAGAATGAGAACCAAGAGGAGGGACTTAAGGAGAGAAGCAAAGTTAAGGAGGTAATCCAAGTCTCCCACATCCCTGTTATTCAAGTTTAGGAAAAGTGAAGGCTCCAAAAAATGGGATCACCGTTTGAAGAGGCAATGCTGCGGGAAAGAAGCATATCTGAAGAAAACAACTTAAAATGAATAGACCTCCCAACTCCAACTCGAAGACAAAGCAAGATAAAAATTTATGGTTACCCTGACATAACTTACAATAGCTAGTAAATAACAGATAGGACAAGGACTGACATCCAGGTTTCGAAGACCCAAAGCCCCTGTACTACTATTCCTGGCAGATTGATTAAGTAAAGAGACAGTACAAAGGGATTACTATCGAGCAGAATCAAGGTAACCATTCCTATAGGGAAAAGGAAAGAACCCATCCAACAATCTAGTTTCTTAGCAATGCTCCCACTTAACTACCAGATCCCAAAAGGAAAAAAAAAACAGATTACCCTCAAAAGAACCCCAAAGGCATGTCCTAGGAAGAGACTATACCTCATACCCTACCAAAGAGGTATATAGATCAAGAGAGTGACAACCCATGTTTGATGCAGGATACTAGGATGGGTATAAGAAGGCTTAGAAAAGAGATTTTTGGATGATGAAATAATGTCTTAAGACTCCAGAGTACCTAGCACCGCAAAAAATACACAACACGTAATAAATGCACATAGCTTTCATCTCAAATCAAGAGCATCAACTTATATAGAATACCTAAGACAAGTAAAAACCCTGATTTTAAAAGGAAAAAACTTCTAATGTTTAACAAGTACAATAATTATATTTGTGGAATAATATAACTATTACAATTAAAATATCATTACTAATTCCAAATGTTTTATTTCTAAATAGTTAATAAGAATAATTAATCTTCTCTTTTCACGATCAGCATCAATCTTTGATACTAGACTACATATAGTTAACCTTGAGCCCGAAATAGTTTCAAAGAAGTGCGATACCAATATAACACTCTTCACAATTTGAACTAGTTCCGACAAAGAAAAGACCACCAAATCTTTTTACATGGCTCCATTTGAAGGTGGAGCTTCACGGGGATCGTACGTCAGCCAAGGCCAAAAAAAGCCAGTAAATTGGAGATGAGACACTCTGACATGCTATCTAACTACCTCACACCCTTCAATCAGACAAGCCTCCTACTCGTAAATAAAAACGCACACCATTACTATCTCCATCCATGTCAATTTGGTAATTCCTTCTCCCTGAAATAACTTTAATATTTATCCTATCATCTCGTGGTCACATTAATTAGTCTACTACTCTACTTTATACAATTCCAAAGAGTCAAAGACGATTTTTACGATTGTTATCTTATAGTTTATCCCCTTCTTGGTCTTCTACAAAAATAAGATCCAAATGAGAACCACCAAACTATGTAAACAAGTACACGAAACCCAATGCATGAAAATGATGAAATTATGTTATTAATACTTATCATAGAACAACAGCAGTGCCTTAGCTTTAATGATTATTATTGAAATCAATGTTAACTGAAACGTGGTTCGTTTGGTACGCGGTACGAATATGGGTACGCAGTTCGCTACATAGCTAAAACACAATACGCTAGGGTATTTTATATAAATTCGTATAGTTAGGAATTCTTTTAAAATCTAAATGTAATAAATCTAAGTTTTACAGAAAATTAATTGAAGAATCAACAAGTTAATTGTTTTATAAACAGTTTAGTATAAATGCAAGGTTGAACATCCAATACTAGGTTATAATATTGATATTTTGTACAATTATAAGTAAAACAACAAAGAATTTTAGGTTCGCTAGATTTAGAGTATTAGTACATAAGAGTACTATGTTTGGGTACACAAGTACCAATACGTGGTTCGCTAGGTCAATGAAAATATATGGTAACTGATTGAAACTAAATCATCATACCTGGGGGCTTCTTCTGTTGGCAGTAGTATCCCTTGGCAAAGAAATGTTCTCATTATCAAGTGGAGGTGAATCAGGATTAACCTCGACCCAGTCATCTTCATTGACCCAGTCATCTTCATTGGTGCCAATACTATTTTCACTAGTAGATTCATCCCCTCTAGCAACAATACTGCAATGAACAGAGCACAGATACTCATTGCTGCTCTGAAGAGCAGGTGCATAATATATCTCATATATGCGAGCTGTACTTCGAACGTATACCTGCCGAATCTCATGCTTTTGCAAAAAACTTACTGCAGTCGAGCAAATTCTCAGTCAATTAAAAACTTCAAAAATAGATCTTGAAGAAAATAAATGATTAATTTTCGATAAAGTATACAAATTAACGAGTATTGCTACATATACAAAAAAAATCTTATAAAAAGAAATTAGTTACTAATCCATCATACATGGATGGATGGGCTCAGTGATAATAATAAACCACAACCATACAGATCATTTTGTATTCACATTTAGCATTCATTCTTTAATCACCAAAGCATTGTTGCATATTAACAACTATCAGTTACCAAGAGAGGAAATAAATGTATGGTACAATGGCAGCATATACATTAAATGAACTGGATATATATAGAAGGCTGCATCAACAAATCAGTTCTAGATTTGTGAAAAATGTAAATTACTTCTTTAACATGATTTACTTAACTGTTGATGAGCTGTAATTGCTAATGTGTGGATACAGAGATCATTCTAATTTTTATACCTTCAATGTACATCTATCAAGTGTTAAATTATTATAGTAACTTTACATTTTTCATGCCTGTCATGGAAATTAATCAATTCATGTTGTTTCTTTCTTTCATTCTGCTAATCCCCTCTGTGGTGGTTCATTTTTTAAATTTAAAAAAATTACAAAAAATCTTGTGTCTCCGCTACCTACAGACTTTCCCTGAATATGGAATGGAAGCTGCTTGGATTCTTCTTGTTGTGTACCTAATCCAGTGGGCGAGAAGCTAAAAATCTCAATCCAAGCCATTTCACTTTGAGGATTGAGTGAAATCAAACTTTTCCCAATAAATGGAGATGTGATGCAAAAAAATGAAACTATACCAATGCTATTACAAAGTTACACATGTAATTTTATAGTACCATTTATCAACCAATAAGCATTCAACCAACAAAATAAAAATCCACCCACCAAATAATAAAGTAAACACCATATAATCCAAAAATAAAAAAACTCCCTCAGTTCCGCAATAAAAGTCCCACTTGTCAATTTCCCTTTCAGGTCACCACTACTAAACTATACTGATGAGGACATGGCATGCGTGGACTCAAACAAGACTAAAGGGACGTGGGGATCAAGCAAGTCTAGAACTAAGAGGTTCAAACAAGGTCTCAATAGATTGATCCGGGATGTTTGGGTTGAAGCTAATGCAAAGAAATCCAAAGAGGAATCTAAAGAGCATGAGACACAAATTTGGGTCAATTTAATACAAGCCCAATTCTAATCTTCTTAGCAAAGTCAACATATTTTACATGCAAGGGAAGTTTAATATTTGCTTGGGTTGGTTTATTAATAAATTATCAAGTGGGCCGCATGGGTTGGTTTATTAATTTATTATCATGTGGGCTGCAGCTTCTTAAGTCATCAGACTTCATATGTTGGTTATATACATGATATTGGCAAGTCTTAATAAAGGAGGAGCTGATCTCGGCAAGCGTGTCATGATTTAATTTACACAAGATCTGATTCACAATCTTTTATTTCATCATCACGTGAATTCAGCTTATCCACGCGGCAAAAGGATTTTGTTTACACGACATTGGAAGGATTTTTAGATTTTTACAATTCTATAGTAATTAGGATATTTTTTTTTATTTGAATTCTTTTTCAAATTGACTTCTATTAGGGTTATAGTTTATAAATTCCTATTAGGACTTGAATTGTTTTGAATAGTATAAATAGAGGTCTAAGTTGATGTAATCAAATATATTATACATTATTTATTATTCAATATATTTGTGAGTTTATTCTCTACTTTTGGTTCTTTGAAGAATTCCTAAGAAATTAGTAGTTTCTTAGTTATTTCTTTGAGATTCAATTTGACTTATCATACAACAATTCATAGTTGTGTGTGGCGTCTTCTACCGCATCAATCGTCGATTGTACCGAGATTACCGCTTCAATATAAGCGAGGGGTCAAGGTGTCGTTGGTGTCCATTCAACGCAGATTCCGAACGCGAGCAATTGTACCAAGATTACCGTCTAAAGTATAAACGAGGGGTTAAGGTGTTGCAAGCAATTCACCCAACAATTGTGCTAGAAACGATCCGGGCGACGACCACCTCACGCAAGCGTGCCGTGGAGTCTATCATTTGGTATCAAAGCCAAGCTCTTCTAGCGAGTTACTTATCTTTAATTTTCTGTCGAAATATATATTGTAAAAAAAAAAGAAAAATTCAGATTTTATTTCCACCGTGCTAACCAAATTTGTAGCACACCATCAAATCATCAAATTCCAACCAAGAGTTCATACCGTTCCATCATCATCAATTCTTAAACGGAGCTACAATTTACAAATCTGAGGCATACAAGAGGAGTACAAGGCAATCGATCGGTGATTTTGTGGTATTCTGATAGTCACAACATTTGTAATTTTGTTTCGTGATAAGTAATTTTTGAATTAATTAGTAAAACCAAGAATTTTGCTAGGGGAATTCAAGAAGAACCTATTAGAGAAAATATTGAGGTAAAAGGCTTAGTGGTGAGATTAATCGAGGGTTAAAGCCAATTTATTGAGAATATACACGAGTGAACCATTGAGTCGAGCGAAACACGTAAGGGAGTCGTGAGGAAATTGTTTTCTACTAACCCTTATTTTGCAGGAAATATGTCTAACTCGAAGGATAAAGGAACTTATGAGGAACAACCCTCAACAGCTGAATTGAAATTCCAGATGGAAGTCATGCATAAAGAATGGGATCGAAGAGTGAGAAAGACTATGGAGCAAATGCAAGAACAGTTAAAAGAGATGAGGGTGTCTATGGCGGAGCTATCCCAAAACACTCATGGGATGCATAACAAGAAGAGGGCACAAGAAAATGACGCAAGAAAGGAAGACCCTTACGGTGGGGACAGTAGTGCAGCGGAAGATCGTGAATCTAATTTTTCACATCAAAGACACGGAGGTGCTAGAGAAAGAGGAGGTCGTCGGGAAAGAGGAGATGGCAATTTGGATAGCATAAAAATGAAGATTCCAGCTTTCCAAGGCACGGGTGATCCTGAGGCTTATTTAGATTGGGTAACCAAGATGGAGCGAATCTTTGACTGTCACAATTATATAGACCTTAAGAAAGTCAAACTGGCCGTTACGGAGTTTTCGAGATATGCATTGATATGGTGGGATCAGTTGACAGCTAATCGGAGAAGGTGTGAAGAGCGGCCGATTACAACTTGGGTGGAGATGAAAGCTATCATGAAAAAGAGGGTTGTACCAGCATACTATCAACGGAAGATCATTCGTAGTTTACAAACTGTTAAACAGGGAAGTCGAAGTGTGGGTGAATATTACAGGGAGATGGAAATGTTGAAGGATCGAGCTAATCTGATTGAGGATAATGAAACAGCAATGGCTAGGTTCTCGACAGGATTGAACTGGGAGATTGCAGACTTGGTTGAACGACAACATTATTTGGAGTTAGAAGAACTGGTATATATGGCTACTAAGATAGAGAAACAACTCAAGAGGCGAGGAGGAAGAGGACAATCTAATGCTAGTTCATCATGGAGACCTAATTTGGCAAAGCGAGAGGAAAAGACAACTGCGTCCAAACCAAAGGTGGAACCTAAGCAAGGATCGACTAGCCGAGATACTCAAGGTAAAAATGAACAACCTTGTTTTGGGCGTAATCAAGACATTGTATGCTTTAAGTGTCAAGGCAGGGACATATTTCTAGCCAATGTCCAAATCAGAGGAAAATGTTGTTACTTGACAATGGAGATGTGGAAACCGAGGGGGAAGAGAGCGACACTGATTCTATGCCACCATTAGAGGAGATAGGTGAGGATGCGATACATGGTGAAATTCTGGTTATAAGAAGAGCACTTAGTACGCAGGTTAAGGAGGAGATCAGTGAACAGCGGAAAAATCTATTCCATACTCGATGTCTTGTGAATGGGAAAATTTGTTGTGTAGTCATAGATGGAGGCAGCTGTACAAATGTGGCAAGCACTACGATGGTGGAGAAATTGGGGTTATCTACTACCAAACATCCACAGCCGTATCGTTTGCAGTGGCTCAATGATAATGCAGACATTAAAGTAACCAAACAGGTGTTAGTTCCATTTGTTATTGGTCGGTATGTTGATGAGGTATTGTGTGATGTGGTGCCTATGCAGGCGGGGCATATGTTATTGGGTAGACCATGGCAGTTTGATAGGAGGGTTCAACATGATGGGTTTACCAATGTATATTCCTTTGTTTACGAAAAGAAGAAAATCGCTTTGCGTCCTTTGTCACCACAACAAGTACATGAGGATCAAATTCATTTGCAGAAAGATTATGTACAAAGAAAAGAGAGTGAAGAAAAGAAAAATAAGAAAAAAAGAGAGAAAAAGAAAGATAATAGAAAAACAAATATACTAGCAAAAAAGAGTGATGTGAGAAGAGCTTTGATTTCTAAATGACTATGATTTTACTTGGTAGAGAAAGAGGCGTTTTGAATACTAACGCTTAATGAATCTTTCGCTAGTGTTGTTTCATCTCTTACAGAATTCAAAGATGTATTTCCCGAAGAGCTTCCTCATGGACTACCACCTATTCGGGGAATTGAGCATCAAATTGATTTTGTTCCCGGTGCGACGATTCCAAACCGCCCAGCTTATCAAAGTAATCCCGAGGAGACGAAGGAGTTACAAAGGCAAGTTGACGAGCTGATGGGGAAAGGATTCGTGAGAGAAAGTATGAGCCCGTGTGCAGTTCCGGTGATTCTAGTGCCGAAAAAGGATGAAAAATGGAGGATGTGCATCGATTGTCGAGCAGTAAATAACATTACGGTAAAATATCGACATCTCATTCCTCGTTTAGATGACATGTTAGATGAATTACATGGGTCTTGCATATTTTCAAAAATTGATTTAAAAAGTGGTTATCATCAAATTAGAATGCAAGAGGGTGATGAATGGAAAACATCGTTTAAAATTAAATATGGTCTTTATGAGTGGTTGGTATTACCTTTCGGTTTAACTAATGCACCCAGCACTTTCATGAGATTAATGAACCATGTTTTGCGTCCATTCATTGGAAAATTTGTCGTAGTTTATTTTGATGATATCTTGATTTATAGCAAAAACTTGGAAGATCATGCATTGCATTTAAAATCATTTTTAGATGTACTTAGGAAAGAAAAGTTATTTGCTAACATGGAAAAATGCACATTTTGTTCGGATAGAATTGTTTTTCTTGGCTTTGTAGTGAGTTCACAGGGAGTCTAAGTTGATGAGGAGAAAGTACGTGCGATCCGGGATTGGCCGAGTCCAACCAATGTGAGTCAAGTACGAAGTTTTCATGGACTCGCAAGTTTCTACCAACGTTTTGTTCGGAATTTCAGTGAGATTACAGCACCATTGACCGAGGTCATCAAGAAAAGTGCGGGCTTTAAGTGGGGTGATGAATAGGAAAAAGCATTTAATTTGATTAAGGATAAATTGACAAATGCTCATTTACTTATTTTGCCTAACTTTGCTAAAATTTTTGAGATTGAGTGTGATGCTTCAGGTTTAGGGATTAGAGCTGTGTTGATGCAAGAAGGGAAACCAGTGGCGTATTTCAGCGAAAAGTTGAGTGGGGCAGCATTGAACTATCTTACATATGACAAAGAGATGTACGCTTTGGTTAGAGCTTTGGAGACATGGCAACATTACGTGTGGCCTAAGGAGTTTGTGATCCACACCGATCATGAATCATTGAAATATTTGAAGGGTCAACACAAGTTGAACAAAAGGCATGCACAATGGATGGAATTTATCGAGACATTTCCATATGTTATTCGATATAAGCAAGGTAAGGAGAACGTCGTTGCAGATGCTTTGTCTCGCAGGTATGTTTTGTGAAATACTCGATACTGAAATTGCTTGGGTTTGAAGCAATTAAAGAGTTATATGATAATGACCTTGATTTCGGTGAAGAATTTAAAACTTGTGAAAAGAATGTTGTGGGTAAATACTTTAGAATTGATGGATTCTTGTTTCGTGAAAATAAATTATGTATTCCTGCATGTTCTTTGCGTGAGTTGTTGGTTAGGGAATCACATGGGGGTGGTTTAATGGGACATTTTGGTGTTGATACAACTTTTGCTGTTTTGAAAGAACATTTTTATTGGCCTCATATGAAACGAGATGTGGAAAGAATATGTGATAGATGTATTCCTTGTTGTCAAGCTAAATCTCGTGTTTAACCCCATGGATTATATACACCATTGCCTATTCCTAATGAACCTTGGAGTGATTTGTCTATGGACTTTGTGTTGGGTTTACCTAGGTCTAAGCATGGTCATGATTCGATATTTGTGGTCGTGGATAGATTTTCAAAAATGGCACATTTTATTCCATGTCATAAAACTGATGACGCATCTCATGTTGCTGATTTATTCTTTAAGGAGATTGTGTTTGCATGGTATGCCAAAAACTATTGTTTCTGATAGAGATACAAAGTTCTTAAGTTACTTTTGGAAGACCTTGTAGTGTAAATTAGATACTAAACTATTATTTTCAACTACTTGTCATCCACAAACTGACGGTCAAACTGAAGTAGTAAATAGGACTTTGTCGGCACTATTACGGGCTATCATTAAAAAGAATATCAAGCAATGGGAAGAATGTTTACCACATGTTGAGTTTGCATATAACCGTTCTGTTCAACTAATTTTTCTCCATTTGAAATTGTATATGGTTTAAATCCTTTGACACCATTGGATTTATCACCATTACCTGTTTCTGAATATGCTAACATGGAAGGAAAGAAAAAGGCTGATCTTGTTAAACAGATTCATGAAAAAGCCAGAATAAACATTGAAAGAAGGATGGAACAGTACATTAAGCACGCGAACAAGGGACGACATCAAGTGATCTTTGAGCCCGGAGATTGGGTGTGGTTACATATGCGGAAAGAAAGATTTTCTGTTCAAAGACGTCCGAAATTGCTTCCGAGGGGAGATGGTTCATTTCAAGTTCTCGAGCGTATCAATGACAATGCCTATAAATTGAATTTGCCAGGTGAGTATAATGTTAGTGCCACATTTAACGTTACTGATTTAAGTCCGTTTGATGTAGGTGACGATTTGAGGACAAATCCTTTTCAAGAGGAGAGGAATGATGAGGACATGGCATGCGTGGACTCAAACAAGACTAAAGGGACGTGGGGATCAAGCAAGTCTAGAACTAAGAGGTTCAAACAAGGTCTCAATGGATTGATCCGGGATGTTTGGGCTGAAGCTAACGCAAGAAAATCCAAAGAGGAGGCTAAAGAGCATGAGACACAAATTTGGGTCAATTTAATACAAGCCCAATTCTAATCTTCTTGGCAAAGTCAACATATTTTACATGCAAGGGAAGTTTAATATTTGCATGGGTTGGTTTATTAATAAATTATCAAGTGGGCCGCATGGGTTGGTTTATTAATTTATTATCATGTGGGCTTCAGCTTCTTAAGTCATCAGACTTCATATGTTGGTTATATACATGATATTGGCAAGTCTTAATAAAGGAGGAGCTGATCTCGGCAAGTGTGTCATGATTTAATTTACACAAGATCTGATTCACAATCTTTTATTTCATCATCAAGTGAATTCAGCTTATCCACGCGGCAAAAGGATTTTGTTTACACGACATTGGAAGGATTTTTAGATTTTTACAATTCTATTGTAATTAGGATTTTTTTTATTAGAATTCTTTTTCAAATTGACTTCTATTAGGGTTATAGTTTATATATTCCTATTAGGATTTGAATTATTTTGAGTAGTATAAATAGAGGTCTAAGTTGATGTAATCAAATACATTATACATTATTTATTATTCAATATATTTGTAAGTTTATTCTCTACTTTTGGTTCTTTGAAGAATTCCTAAGAAATTAGTAGTTTCTTAGTTATTTCTTTGAGATTCAATTTGACTTATCATAAAACAATTCATAGTTATGTGTGGCGTCTTATACCGCATCAATCGTCGATTGTACCGAGATTACCGCTTCAATATAAGCGAGGGGTCAAGGTGTCGTTGGTGTCCATTCAACGCAGATTTCGAACGCGAGCAATTATACCAAGATTACCGTCTAAAGTATAGACGAGGGGTTAAGGTGTTGCAAGCAATTCATCCAACAACTATGCTAGAAACGATCCGGGCGACGACCACCTCACGCAAGCGTGCCGTGGAGTCTATCATATACACTTAAATAAATTTAGGGGTATCCATGAAAACAAAAATATCCCGTTACCATCGCAAATTTGCAATTTCATTGACATGCATCACTATAAACTAAATTATTCACAACTAAGTATTCCTTAAAATTTGTAAAAAAAATATTAAAATTAAATTAAATGGGACTTTTTTTGTTGGGCAGAGAGAGAATCTTTTACAAATGTATATAGGTATCAAAACTTTCATATATACAATTTAATTTACTTGAAATTTGAACAATTATATGAACAAACAAATATATAACCAAATAAGATAGCTAGAGATTTGAAACTAACGCTTGATTTCACAAGGGCCAGATTTTGGCGACGAGGGTTTGAGAACAAGAGGCGATTTTCGATTGGAATCCGCATCATCGGAATCATCGATCGGGGAATCGGAAGTCTCGAGGGTAAGAGAATTTTCGAAAGAGCCATGAATGATCGTCCAATTTGATGAATAACTGCAAGAAGAAGAAGGAGTAGTTTTGCTGGTGCTGCTAATGATACCGCTGCTGTGTTCTTCAGTCTCCATTTGTTTTTTCTGCTTTTCGTCTGTTTGCTTTTTCTCAGCAAGTAAGGAGTAGAAGTGTTTATACGGAGTATGTATTTGTGTTTAGTTAGCGTAATCCGCACGTTGAAGTGGAGAGTTTGTTATTAAATGGATTCATGGGTCATGGGATTTGTTAGATATTGAAACCTCCAATACACTTTTTGTCAAATTTCATCAAATACATCATTTATTTAATTTTAATAATTTTGGACAAAAATATAACTTATCTCACTCAAATTGACAAGTTTTATGCACTAACCCATTAAATTAAAAAAAATATAATTAAAAACTAAATTTTTAAAAACGCTTTAATTGTCTTTTTAGACGGCCGTCAAATTGAGTAAAATAATTTTGTACCCAACTTTTTTAACAAAAAAAAAATGAGACACAAGATGTAAATTACTCAAGATGCAAGGTTAATTTAATTTTAGTAGAAATTGTAGTGATTAGAATATTGTTGGTCGAAATTTAATTACGCTCACGCGCAAGTGCATGTGGTCAATAAATAATATAGTAGTAAGAAAAAGTATCGTTCCCACAGAGATTAGTATGAAATTAATTCTAACAATTACTAATTTTCTATTAATCAAAATTTTATTAAACTATCAAACTCAATAATTATAAATAAGAAAAATTAAGAAACTAAAAATACCAATCGATCAACACAACCTAAAAACCGTAATTTCAAGCAATTAATGGAGTATTAGACTTATAATTTCACTTTAAGTCTCACTCCAATTGTTACATCTTATTCCAGTTCAACTAACTATCCCAGTTTATTAATCAAGAACACTTAAGTAGAATTAGTCATCTCTCAATGCGCTAATGCCATATTAACTTAAATCCACAAATTAGATAGAATTAAGCCAAACACCCTAATTAACTAATTCACTATATATGTATGTGAATTAAAATCAAATAAGGTTTAAATTCAAGTTCTCTACCCGATTACATGTGATGTTAAGCATATCTCTACCCTAACATTCATCAAGATTCCATTAATACACATAATTCAGGAACACATGCTAAAGTGACTAAGTTTAGGTTCATACATCATTTATCGAGTCCATACAAATCCACACAGAATTGGTGATCAAGCAATTCGTAAATTAAAGCACAAATCACAATAGATAAACTGAATGATAGGTTATTAAATTGAGATTAAGGCTTCACAATCATCGTTCAACCATAAAGATCCATCATAAGCCTAATAAGTAACTTAGTTCATCATGAATGAAATAAAAACTGAAATAATAAAAGAATTCATCATCCCAATTACAATAATTGAATTAAAGAAGTAGAATAAATATAAAACCACCCTTCTTCTTCGCTCCAACTTTCAATCTTCGTGATTCTGACCTTCAATTCTTTCCTCCAATGTTCTTTACTTAAATTAGGGCTCCAAAACTTGTTATTCGATTGATTGTTGTTATCTCTCTAGTTGTGTTTTTTTTTATCAATGGTCATGTATTTAGTCATAAAATCGACACCAATTGAAGTCCCAAGCCATGCCAACTTGCTCCCCTTCGTGCTAGTGAAGAATTATAATTGAAACATAACTCTCTCTTGCCCGTGCCCAGCCCAATGGGCTTTTTGTTCTATAAATGTCCGCCTCAAGTGAGGGTCTTCTCTGACTGAAGTTTAGTACCCGCCTGACCGGGGATAGTTTTGCAGCTTCACATTTTGCTCATTTTGATGTCACTTCCTGTCACAAACGTCACCTTTATGCCACGAATGCTACGTCATGCCACCTAAACATAAAAAAAACATAAACAAGTAAAAGCGAACATAAATATCTGAGGATCAACACGGTTTAAGTGCGAATTAAAGGCCGATTAAGTAAGTATAAAACCCACTCATCAAACTCCCCAAACTTAAACTCGTGCTTTAGTCCTCGAGCACAAAACACAACAAAAATGCAATGCAATGCAACAAAATGCAACTAATCTACATGCCTACAAATCCGAAGAATGATAAAGAAAGACAAGTCTATTCAACCAGGCCTCGGAGAAATCAAGCAAACATGACAATACTTCACATCAAAACCAATCAGCAAATTCCTCATCAATCATTAAATCTTAAATTGTTATCACTGATATAGTGCGTGTGTGCTCAACAACTATGCCAACTTGTATACACTCAAATTTAACACATAATAAGTCTTATAAAGCATCATATAGTGTAAACTCAAGAAATACAAAAAAATAGTCAAGATTCAACTAAAATCAAATAATTACCAATATCAAGTGTAAGACCCCAAATTTTATAAATAAAGATTTAAATTTCTCGAAATATTTTTTTAATATTAAGGTGTAGATTTGATATAATGTTATAGTTGTGGGTAATATTTATAAATTTGCACGAGAAGCAAGTTGTTATATAATATTCGATTGGTTGAGGGGAATATTCGTTTTAATGGGGAATATTAAATGCGAGCAACACAATCATTGGTGGACCCCAACTAAGTATTATTATCATAGTTAGAAAATGATGAATTATCATTTTATAAAAATAACGGTGAAAGTGTTACTAGATTAAAAGCGTTGAACTACTCGGTAGTAAAAGTACGATGTCTGGCGTGGTTGCATAGTAGTACACCGGTATTGATTATTGATGCTTACGTAAGAAGTCACTCGGTTATATTCAATTATTGCTACAAGAATTGTCAGATTATATCTCTCATATTATTGATTCAATATCATCTCGTATAATATGTTATATTATTAAATCAATAATTGAGACGGCAAAAGTTATTCATATTATTATTCGCAATATCGACAATGTCAGAAGTTACATCGAGGAGAGGTTTGGTCATCTAATTGTGCGCTTGATAAGGAGAAATCCTTATCGGAAAGCCCCCTCTTTTCTGGGAATGACCTGGTTGTTAAATATTATGAATTATAATATTAATGATGAATAAGTTCGTGTTGATTAAATATGAAATTAATAGTTCCATTGTGTTGGAATTATTAGTGTTAGTGAAAATCGATATTTATTTCGATATTAATTGATGTCTAGAAGTTATATTGACCAGTCGGGTAATTAATCGGATAAAAGAGCAATTAATTGTTATTAATTCACATGATTATAACTATTTGTTCACACGTGTGTACTATTAATTCACATTCTTTTACTATTAGGGGAGGTGGGGCAAGTTTGATAATATTTGCAGGACTAAATTAAAAATAAAGAAAAAGAGGAAGGTATTATACTATAATATTTTGAGCCCCAAAACGTCCAATTATCAAAACTATATTTTCCTATAAATTGAATGTGATGCCCCCAAAATAAGTATACATCACCCATCTTGGGTTGCCAGATACATGGTTCCATTATTTATCATTCTGTTTGGAATATCTTGTCTGTGCGTTACGCGGGACCTGGTTCCATTATTTATCATTCTGTTTAGAATAACCTGTCTGTGCGGTCTCTATCGCATGCATGGTGAATCCTTATATTATTCCATTCTTTATTATTCTATTGGAATAACCTGTCTATGTGGATTACCACATGCATGGTGAATGATCCTTTATATTCATTCCTTATTAAATTGTGGAAATGATCTGGTTACGTAGATTACCGCATGGCGGGCAAAAATTCATTTACAGTTTCATATATTCTATTATACTCAGTTGGTTAAAGTTTTGACTTCTATACTCCATGAAATTAGTAGAATATCCTAGATATTTACGCTTCATCTAGTATCTTTTTATGGAAATATTCTTCTAAGCATTCTTGAATTTTACTCCATAAAGCAGTATCATGTTGACAATTTGGACGTTATTGATTTCAGGAGAAATTAACTTATAAATCATTAAAATTTATTCTTAAACTTGTTTTGTTGAATTTTTATGTCATTGTCATCATCCTCATGCTTATATTGTGATGAAAGTCATCTTTGGCTTACGTACATAGATGGACTCAGTATGATTATGACCAAGGATCATTCGGTATAATTATGACCTGTAATGTTATAAATGATGTGGTAAAAGTCCTCAGTGGCCCGTAGTGCATTGATGGACAGTTTTTGGTATGATTATGACCAAAGATTATTCGGTATAGTCATGACCATTGATGATTTAATGAATATCCTTGGCCGTAGTAGTGCGAGGATGATTCGATGATGTGGTTTATTTATTGTCGAGTCTCAATGATAAAAATTGATGAAAACATTTTAAATCATAGAAGATAGTAGATATCATACTCTACTTGACTCTTCTAATGGATTGCTTATTCTGCTGCAGTTAAACTTGATGTCTATTGTATTTTATTAGTTTAATATTATTGAAGACTAATGATAATTTATTCTGCATTATCTTAGTCATAATATTTCTTACTGGGCTAGTTGAGCTCACCCTTTTTCTTTCATTGTTCTCTTCAGGAAATGAGAACGTAGCCGGGACTAGTCGGGGGATGGAGTGATGGTCCAAGATGGTGTATTAGTAGTCCTCACTATTTTATAAAATAGTGTGACAATAAATATAATGAGGACTCTATTTGAGAGTGGATATTGTCTAGAAGGCAATATTCCTGTTTAAACTCTCAGTTATGTTTTGTCATATTTTACATGACTGTTGTATAATTAAGTTGTATTTGAATTTATGTACCATGTATCTGGCGACTCAAGATGGGTGATGTATACCTATTTTGGGGGCATCACAGTTGGTATCAAAGCTTAGGGATATGATTCTGGTGAGATGTGAGACAAGAACTAGGAGGGAGAGACGGGAATTCTTCGCTAGTATGACCTACCTAAGTTTATTTGGTATTTAATTGGTTGGTCGAGTATAGAGATAATATGTGATATGTTAATTAACCCTTGTTTTGTGGCAGTGTTTGAAAATGACAGCTGAAAATGTTCACAATGGAGTGAATGAGACCGTTGAGACACCTTTAATCACTAGTCAGGTTAATGTGGTGTCAGACGAAGAAGAAATTAGAGATATCTACGTGGTGAGTGAAGAACTAATAGTTGCACCCGAGCTAGAATTCTGAGGTAGTGGTGAGAGTGAGGAAGAAGAGGAAGAAGAGGAACCTGAGGATAATTTATTAGAAGAATTTTATGATCAATTTAGAATTACAAAATCGTATTCATGAGTTAAAAGAGCAGGCTGAAGAATGGCAGGCGGTTGTGGAGCAAAGAGATGCAACAATTCAAAACTGTGTTACCCGATATGCGACGCTTGAACAGAAGCACTCTTTGGCAGAGTATAAGATATTAGAACTGGAATCTGAGAATGCTATGATCAAAGTTCTGATGAAAGAAGAAACAACTGAACGAAGGAGAATAGATGATGCATGGGTAAAAGCCGCACGACGTGTAGATATTGTAAAAAAAGACGTCCGATCCAATAAGGCCAAAATAGATTAAATGGATTTTACTTTTTGGACAACAATTTGGAGAATCCAACATCGAATTCGGAATTACCCTGTGCAAAGTGGTCAACCCCAATTCGATATGGATCGGAGAGTAATGATTCAAATCATGGATCAGGAATGTGACGAAACAATTAAGGGTGGAATGTACCCTATAGCAAAGTCAAATCCGGTAGTTTAAGTGAGAGCGTTTGTCGAGAAACCCGAACGAAGTTATTACGGGTAAGTTAATTATAAACTCTTGCGAAGTCTATACCTTATTCGATACCAATTCTACCCACTCTTTTATTTCTCCTACTTGCGGTCAATGTTTAAATTTGACTCCGGAGAAACTAGACTTTGATTTATCTGTTGAAACTCCGTTGGGAGAAACCATCGTTACCTCCACTATTTATAAATCTTACTTGATTCAAATCAACACTTTCACGTTACCAGTCGATCTTATCTCTTTGAAAATACTTGCATTTGATGTGATTTTAGGGATTGATTGGTTAACTACTCATCAAGCTTTTCGTAAGGTTGTTAGCTTTTATATTCCTAACCAACCTGTTATGCGAATTCAAGCAACCAAACCACTAAAGTCAATCACTGTCATATCAAGTCATAAGTAAAGAGCCCCGAGCCTTTCGCTGGTGACTTCCTTATGTGGAAGGCACCGAAGCCAGACTATCCGTAGGGGACGTTGTGAATAACGGTGGCAAGTTAATAGGTGTCAATGTGACGTAATATCCAAGTCTTGGATGAGTGTCACAGTTTTGAATGATATTTCTATTGTTAATAAATTTCCTAACGTATTCTTAAAGAACTTCCTAGCCTACCCCTAAAGCGTGAAATCGAATTTTGTATTGCCCCCAATACAAAACCCATTTCTAAAACCCTCAAGTATTTTCTTCACCTAGAACGAACGTATAATGCGCCAAAGACGTTGGCTCGAGCTGTTGAAGATTACGACCATTGTGACGCCCCCAAAATAGGTATACATCACCCATTCTGAGTTGTCAATACATGGTACAGAAACAACTACAACTTTATTATTACAACAGTAAAACTGTGAGTTTAAATACAAATATTATCTTCTAGACAATATCTATACTCAAATAAATCCTCATCACATTTATTGATACATTATTTTACAAAAATGGTGAGGACTACTAAACAACTCTCTCTAGAACCTTCATTCCATACCCTGACTCGTACTCGCTTATATTCTCGCATCCCGAGAAGAAAAATGGAACAAAAAGGAAAAGGGTGAGCTCAACTAGCCCAAAGAAGAATATTATGACTAAGATAATATACAACAAAATTATCGTTAGTCTTCAACAGGAAAAAGTCTAATAGAATACAATAGACAACAAGTTTTAAATCAATATTCGCAGTGAGAAATAATAATTCATTAGAAGAGTTAAGTAGAGAATGCAAACTACTATCTTCTATGTATGAATTTAAAAGTTCATCGCTCATCTTATATCCCCGTAACATCAATCAATATATATCTCGAATCAAATATTCATCTTTGCACTCTGAGCCAAAGATATTCATCATTGGTCATGTTCATCTAAACACTGCTCATCTTTGCACTACGGGCCAAAGATATTCATCGAAATCATTCATCTTCGCACTCTGAGCCAAAGATATTCAATAATATCATCATTTAAGATCGAGGATGATGAAAAATATTTTTAAAGAAACGAATCCGGTGAAACAAAATGACAAGGATTAAGGAAGGATTAAGGATTAGTACTTTGTTTTATCTATGTCCAACAATACCTCAAAAATAATCATAGTGGTGTAAAATTCAAGAATGATCAAAACATGGATATAATCAAAGCTAGTATCCGTAATAGATATTTTGGACTAAAAGGAAAATTTTCATTTTTGATGAATAGTCAGATTCGTGAATAGTATCAGATATCGTGAATAAAGGTCGATATCGTGAATAAGTAACTCCCGACACTAAAAGTTCCAAATTTGATTAAAAAGTTCAGATCAATACTTGGCAAGATAATGATATTAGAATAAATAATATCATTAAAAAATAATATCTCTTACCTCGAAAGATCAAGATTTTAAATTAAAAAACAGGATATAAAGCTATGACTTGAACTTGCACCGTATAGCAATACTCAAAATATACTCAAAATACTCACAAGATTACGCTCGATAATATAGAGAGAGAAAACTTCAGTTTCTGGTGTAATTTTCAATTTTAACCTAAACACCCTATTTATAGGAAAATGCTTAGAACACCAAAGTAGAAAATTTAATATAATATTAATATATAAATTAAATTTTCCTACGCCAACCTTCCAAGAACTGAATTCAGCTCATTCAACACACATGTGTAACACACTATAATGAAAAAAACGTTTTTGTTATTTAAAATATTTTAAACTTCCAAAAATCAATTATTTCGGAGCTTCGGAACTTCAATAATTCACAATAAATAGCCCTTTTGTCAAAAAATTCGAAACTCATTACTTTTTATAGGAAATTCAATTATCTACAACTTTACAGAAGAAAGTTTTTCTAAATTCCAAACAGAAATTGACCGAAATCCACAAACGGGCGATTTTACAGGCTATAATCAAATTTCAGTCAAGAAATGGGGTCCACCGACACATAAAACATGCTTTAAATATTTTTGGTAACAAAAATACTCCTCCTCCACATATACTCATATATCCCACATTCATCGTAAAAATATCATCATTATTATATTGTTAAAATATAATAATATATTTAAATGAATTATTTTATCAAAAAAGATAAAATTTCAATTTTCAACAATTGTCACATTAAAATTTTTTTCCATCTATATCCACATAAAATCAATATTTTTCTCATCATATGAATCAATAATTAATTATTCACAAATAATATTACGTAATCACAATATTGACAAACTGTGCGGTTCAGAAAGAGGGGCTTTCAATAAGAATTTCTTCTTCATCTTGCCGCAATTAGGTGACCAAACCTCTCCTTACACGTAACTTTCTAGACATTGCCAATAATGTTATCTAATAATATTATTCAGATAATATGAATTATTGCTTCGATAATGAAAAATATCGTGTAATGATAATTATCAAACAACAAAGAATATAAAATATCAACGCAATAATTATTAAATCAATAAAATAATCTTTGAGCGCAAGAATTATTTGTAACCATCATTGAGTAGTGCCTTTCACGTAAGAATCAATAATTGGTGCAATACTGTAGTGTAGCACCGTGTTTTGACCGCCGAGTATTTTTAATAAAGATTAACTGTGAATAACTACGCCGTTATTTTTAAACAACTTATATTTGTCGTTTTCTTCATCCAATCGCTTTCCATTATGGGGCCCACAAAAGATCGCTACTCGTAAATTTAATATTCCCCGACAAAGAAGAATATTCCACCACCAAACTAATATTCCCCGACAACAATGAATATTTTATAACCACTTGCTTATTTTGAAATATTTATGATTTTACCCATAACTATCCACATTAATCAAATCAACCCTTACTATTTCAAAATAATAAATAGAGAAAATTAAATTTCATTAATAATAAGTTGGGGTCTTACAACCTCCCTCCTTATGAAATTTTGTCCTCGAAATTGACGACGCATTCGGTGTTTCAAAAAGTGAGGATACCTCGCTTTCATTTCCGCTTTCCAATTCCTGTGTCATTTCTCTATAGCATGATTCCTCCACAAAACTTTAACTTGTAGTATGACCTTTCATGCGTAGGGACATGCTCCTTCCTATCCAAGATCTTGACAGTACCTCCTCATACGTTAAGTCTTGGCTATCTCGTCCTGGTTTTAACTCTATAACGTGGTTCGGGTCTTTCACATATTCTGAAATACATGATATGTGAAACACATTATGAACACGAGACATACTCGGAGGTAACGCGAGTCTATAGGCTACATTTCCTACTCGATCAAGAATTTGAAATGGACCAATAAATCGTGAATTGAGCTTTCCTCTCTTCCCAAATCTTGTAACTCCTTCCATGCAAAGAACTCGCAACAATATATGATCCCCTATACTAAATTCCACGTCCTTTCGATGAAGATCCGTATAACTCTTTTGTCGATCTTGTGCCGCTTTTGTATACGTTGTCGAATCATTTGGATCTTTTCCGTAGTCATCACGCACAACAACTCGGGTCCCAAACAATGTTGCTTCACCCACCTCGTCCCCAACATCTTTGGAGAGCGACATTTTCGCCCATATAATGCTTCAATGGAGCCACACCTATACTTGCTCGATAAGCTGTTGTTGTAGGAGAATTCCACCAATGGTAAATACTTATCCCAACCGCCTTGAAGTCTAGGACACGTAGTCTTAATAGATCTTCAAGAGTTTGAATAGTCCTCTCTACGATTGTCCGTCTGTTTGAGGATGGTATCTCGAATCAATCGTAAATTGTGCCCATAGCTTTTTGTAAGCTAACCCAAAATCTTGAAGTGAATCTTGGGTCACAATCCAGAAAATATGGATCTTGGCATGCCATGCAACCTCACAATCTCATTTACATATATACTAGCAAGACGTTCAAGGGAATAAGTCTCCCGTATCGGCAAGAAATGAGCAGACTTGGTTAATCTATCAACAATAACCCAAATAGCATTGATGCCTTGAGAACCCGTAGGAAGACCCAGAATTGAAATCCATGGTAATGTGTTCCCACTTCCATTTCGAATCTCAAGTGGTTGCAACGGACCCTTAGGTACTAGATGCTCCGCCTTTACACGTTGACAAGTTAAACACATTGAGATAAACTTTGAAATCTCTTTCTTCATATTGTTCCACCAAAATATATGTCGAAGATCACGATACATTTTGGTACTTCCAGGATGGATTGCAAATGGTGTATTGTGTGCCTCCATCATAATCTTGTACTTCAAATCAGAGTCGTTAGGGACACAAAGTCTGGAGTGGACTCGAAGTATTCCTTCTTCATCAATTCTCGCTGGAATATCACCTTCTTGTACTTTCTTCTTCATACGCATCACCCGGTCAAGGCGATTGGCTTGAGCAACCTTAACTTTTTCTATTAAAGTTGGCTCTATGCGTATACTTGACATCATCGCACTCATTCCTGCATATGATCTTCTACTCAACGCGTCAGCTACCACGTTCGCTTTTCCAGGATGGTATTGAATAGTGTGGTCGTAGTCTTTCAATAGCTCGAGCCAACGTCCATCGCCGCATGTTGAGTTCTTTTTGAGTGAAGAAATATTTAAGGCTTTTATGGTCCGAATATATCTCCACTTTCTCCCCATATAGATAGTGCCTCCATATCTTTAGCGCTGAAAACGATCGGGCCGCTAACTCTAGATCATGAGTAGGATAATTCCTCTCATATTCTTTAAGTTATCGCGAGGCATAGGCTATGACTTTCCCACGTTGCATGAGAACACATCCTAACCCTTTGCTCAAGCATCATCAGAGATAACAAATCCATCCAAACACAGATGGTATTGTTAGAACAGGTGCCAAAATGAGTCTCCTCTTGAGCTCTTGGAAACTCTTCTCGCATTCCTCGTTCCATACGAATTTTATATCTTTCCGAGTCAGCTGAGTTAATGGAGTAGCGATTCGAGAAAATCCTTCCATGAATCTCCGATAATAACCAACTAAGCGTAAAGTTACATACTTTGGCCACCGACTTGGTTGCTCCAACTTTGTATTGCTTCAATCTTAAATCGGGTCCACGGATACTCCATGTTTTGACACCACGTGCCCAAGAAATGCTACTTCCTCAAGCCAGAACTCGCATTTCTTTAATTTGGCATATAGTATGTTTTCACGAAGCCTTTGGAGTACCAGCTTCAAATGGTGCTCATGATCTTCATGACTTTTGGAATATATGAGGATGTCATCAATAAAGACAACAACGAACTAATCCAAATATTCCTTGAATACTCGATTCATCATATCCATGAAAGCCGCAGGAGCATTAGTCAATCCGAAAGACATGACTAAGAATTCATAATGCCCGTACCGAGTTCTAAAGGCAGTCTTTGGAATATCCTCGATTCTAATCTTAAGTCGATGATATCCGAGCGAAGATCGATCTTTGAAAAAAGCTGTGCCTCTTGAATTTGGTCAAACAAGTCATCAATACGAGGAAGAGGATACCTATTCTTGATGGTGACATGGTTTAATTCCCGATAGTCAAGATAAAGTCGCATATCCCCGTCTTTCTTCTTTACTTAATAAAACAGAGCACCCCAAGGAGATGTACTAAAGTCGAATGAAACCGATGTCCAACAATTCTGTAGTTGGACCCTTAACTCCCGAAGTTCAATAGGAGCCATTCGATATGGGGTTTTAGAAATGGGCTTTATACTGAGTTCAAGATCAATAAAGAATTCAACTTCACGTTCGGGGTAGACCAGGAAGTTCTTCAGAAATACGTCGGAAAGTCAATAACAACAGAATATTATTCAAATTTGACGTGTCTTTATTCAAATCCATAACATGGGCTAAGAAAGCTTGACATCCATTTTTCAATAAACAAATAGCTTTATGATTAGATATGACAAATGATTGATTTTAATGGTTTAGTTGCTTGAATTGCATAACAACAGTTGGTTAGGAATATGAAAACTAACAACCTTACGAAAATAATCAATTTTGGCATGATGAGTAGTTAACCAATCAATCCCTAAAATTACATCAAAAGCAAGTATCTTTAAAGAGATAAGGTCAACAGTAAGGTAATGGTGCCAACTTGAATCAAACAAGATTTATAAACAAATGGATGTGATGAAAGTTTCTCTAATGAGTTTCCACAGATAGGTCAAAGTCTAATTTCTCCTGAGTCAAGTTTAAAGCGTTGAGCACAAGCGGGAGAGATAAATGAATGGGTAGCACGGTGATCAAGTAAGGTATAAACTTCGCAAGAATTTATAAATATCTTACCCGTGATCACCTCGTTTGGGTTCCTCGATTTTGACGATCACAACAAACGCTCTTCCAGAACCGATTGACTTTGACTTTTACGGGGACGATCTTTTGAGTCACCAAATCCTCATTGAACTAGGTTTCGCTACTCGCATAATCTCGAGCGATATGTCCTTCCTTTCCACAATTATAGCATACCTTGAATCTGCTGTTGTGGGCGGTTTGGTGATATGTCCCTCTTTCCCAGATTTATAGCATATGAATGGGTGGTCGTTTCCTCCTTAGAACGATTCTTTCGCCAAGACTCATCGTCTTCACATGGTCGTTGTTAAATCTCCTCTTTTTAAAATCTACTCCTCGACTCGCTTCTTCTATTTTCATGGCCATGATTACCACCGAGGAGTGGTTACCATTTTGTCCGCTCTTTTTCTTTCTCCTTTGGTTATCGTTGTTTTGTTGATCGCTATCTCCAGTATTATCCTCGGTTGTGGTCCCTCGGTTGACCGTACTCGTTATCTCGCCCTAATAATTGAGCCTCATTTTACAACATCCGAATAGAGAGAAAATTTATGAGAAATGAGATATTGTCGTATGACGGGTTTCAAACCTCTCGTAAACATCCGCGCCATAACGTTCCTCATTCTCCACCAAATGAGGTGCAAAACTCGATAACTCGCAAACTTTGCCTCGATTGAGACACCGCCATGTTATTCGCCCATCTAATAAACTCCACTTCCTTCATATGACGAACACTTTCGAGGAAAGTATTTGTCATTAAATAGTTTCTGAAATGTCTCCCAAGACATGCCGAAAGTCTTAATTTGGATGGGTACGCTTCACGAGATCTCCCACCAAGTGGTTTGCCTCGCCACGGAACATAAAGGTGGCGAATGGAACCTTCTGTTCCTCCGTGCATCCCAAGACATCAAATATCTTGGTAATTTGCTTAACCCATGTTTCCACCATGATCGGATCTCGGCTTTCCCTTAAATTCGGTGGTCCCAACTCTTTGAATCGCTTGGGTGTGACAACCCATGAATTGCTATCATTTCCTCCTCGTATTTTGAACACGAGTCTCCTCGTCGATTTTGCATGAATCGCAAAAAGCTTCTAAACATCCCCTCGTTCATCATCTGCTCAGTGGTGTTGTTCACAGGAGGAACATTGCCAGCCTGTTGCACGTTCTCCTCGTTGGTGAGTACAAGCGTCTCCACGGTCTCATTTCCATTGTTAATATTCTCAGTTGACATTCTCAAATACTATCATAAAATAAGGGTTAATTAAGGAAATCAATATATCACATAATATCCCTATATACTGACCAACTAACAAATAAGCTTAGGTAGGACACACTAGCGAAGGATTTACTCGTCTCTCCCCTCCTAGTTCTATTCCCCGATCTCGCCAGAGATCATATCCCTAAGCTCGATACCAACCGTGACGCCCCAAAATAGGTATACATCACCCATTACGAAAGTTGTCAATACATGGTATGTAAACAACTACAACTTTATTATTACAACAAGAAGCTGTGAGTTTGAATACAAATATTATCTTCTAGACAATATCTATACTCAAATAAATCCTCATCACATTTATTGATACATTATTTTACAAAAATGGTGAGGACTACTAAACAACTCTCTCTAGAACCTTCATTCCATACCCAGAGCTGCGTATCGCTTATATTCTCGCATCCCGAGAAGAAAAATGGAACAAAAAAGGAAAAGGGTGAGCTCAACTAGCCCGAAAAAGAATATTATGACTAAGATAATATACAACAAATTATCGTTAGTCTTCAACAGGAAAAATCTAATAGAATACAATAGACAACAAGTTTTAAATCAATATTCATGATGAAATAATAATTCATTAGAAGAGTTAAGTAGAGAATGCAAACTACTATCTTCTATGTATGAATTTAAAAGTTCATCGTCATCTTTTATCCTCGTAACATCAATCAATATATATCTAGAATCAAATATTTATCTTTGCACCACTGAGCCAAAGATATTCATCGATTTGGTCATGTTCATCTAAACATCTATTCATATTTGCACACTACGACCAACGATATTCATCTCGAAATCATTCATCTTCGCACTATGTGCCAAAAATATTCAATAATATCATCATTTAAGATCGAGGATGATGAAAATATTTTAAAGAAACGAATCCAATTGAAACAAAATGACAAGGATTAAGGATTAAGGATTCGTACTTTGTTTTATCCATGTCCAACAATACCTCAAAAATAATCATAGTGGTGTAAAATTCAAGAATGATCAAAACATGGATACAATCAAAGCTAGTATCCGTAATAGATATTTTGGACGAAAAGGAAAATTTTCATTTTTCGATGAATAAGGCCGTATTCGTGAATAGTACTCAGATATCGTGAATAGTCTGCCAGATATCGTGAATAGTAACCCCAGAACACTAAAAGTTCCAAATTTGATTAAAAAGTTCAGATCAATACTTCAAAGATAATGATATTAGAATAAATAATATCATTAAAAAATAATATCCCTTACCTCGAAAGATCGCTTTACTAAATTTGAAACACCTAGGATATAAAGCTATGACTTGAACTTGCAACCGTGATAGCAATACTCAAAATATACTCAAAATACTCACAAGAATACGCTCGATAATAGAGAGAGAAAACTTCGAGTTTGGTGTAATTTTCAATTCTAACCTAAGCACCTATTTATAGGAAAATGCTTTAGAACACCAAAGCGTAAAATTTAATATAATATTAATATATAAATTAAATTTTCCTACGCCTAACCTTCCAAGAACTGAATTCAGCTCATTCAACACACATGTGTAACACACCATAATGAAAAAAACGTTTTTGTTATTTAAAATATTTTAAACTTCCAAAAATCAATTATTTCGGAGCTTCGAAACTTCAATAATTCACAATAAATAACCCTTTTGTCAGAAAATTCAAAACATGCGACTTTTTATAGGAAATTCAATTATCTACAACTTTACAGAAGAAAGTTTTTCCAAATTCCAAAGTAAATCGAATCAAATCCACAAACCAAGCGATTTTTAAAAGCTATAATCAAATTTCAGTCAAGAAATGGGGTCCACCGACACATAAAACATGCTTTAAATATTTTTTGTAACAAAAATATTCCTCCTCCACATATACTCATATATTCCACATTCATCGTAAAAATATCATCATTATTATATTATTAAAATATAATAATATATTTAAATGAATTATTTTATCAAAAAAAGATAAAATTTCAATTTTCAACAATTGTCACATTAAAAATTTTCTCCATCTATATCCACATAAAATCAATATTTTCCTCATTATATGAATCAATAATTAATTATTCACAAATAATATTACAGAATCACAATATTGACAACCAGGCAGTTCCCAGGAAAGAGGGGGCTTTCCAATAAGAATTTCTTCTTCTTCATGCCTTGATTAGGTGACCAAACCTCTCCTTAGACAGAACTTTCTAGACATTACCAATAATGTTATCTAATAATATTATTAGGATAATATGAATTATTGCTCGATAATGAAAAAATACGTGTAATGACAATTATTGAAACAACAAAGAATATAAAATATCAACGCAACAATTATTAAATCAATAAAATCTTGAATAGTAATTATCGTAACCATTATTGAGTAGTGCCTTCTTACGTAAGAATCAATAATTGGTGCAATACCGCAAAGCTTGTGTGTTTTTAACCGCCGAGTATTTTTAATAAGATTAATTGGTAATAACTACGCCCGTTATTTTTAAACAACTTATATTTGTCGTTTTCTTCATCCAATCGCCGTTATGGGGCCCACAAAAAGATCGCGTGGTAATTGCACGAATATTCCCCGACAAAGAAGAATATTCCACGACCAAACGAATATTCCCCGACAACAATGAATATTTTATAACCACTTGCTTATTTTGAAATATTTGCGTATTTTACCCATAACTATCCACATTAATCAAATCAACCTTTACTATTTCAAAATAATAAATAGAAAAAATTAAATTTCATTAATAATAAGTTGGGGTCTTACAACCATACCATTCAATATAATCGTGGAAGAGCGAACGTGGTAGCTGACGCGTTGAGTAGAAGATTGTATGCGTTTGTGCGATGTTGTTAACACAAAAATCCATTTTGTATAACTTACAAATGATGAAGATAAAGTTAAAGATTCTAAGGACCCACGTGAAGATAACAAATATACGAGTAGAATAGACTTTAATCGATAAAGTTAAAGTCGCTCAAGCTACACACCCGAATCTGATGAATATGAAGAAGAAGGTTCAAGAAGGCGTTATCTTAACCCTCGATTAAATTGGCCCATTTAAAATCCTCGACCGAGTAGGAACTGTGGCCTATAGACTCATTTTACTGCCAAGTATGTCGCGTGTTCATAACATTTTTCACGTATCGTTGTTAGTAAAAACTTAGTCTTGGGGGACTTTGGAGCCAAATTTCAGAATAATTAATGAATCTAAAAAATTATGAAATCATGGGGGTTTTGTAGAGCATGTTACAAGCTTTCCATAGCCTCGAAAATGGACTAATTCCGATAACGGATGAAGAAGTTATGAAGATTTGAAGTATGTGTGTCAAAAATTGCAAAATCTGGAAAATAGGAGTTAAGTGCCAAAGTTCGGGAGTCTAGGCCCTAGACTCGGTGCTTAGAATCTATTCTCGGGTGCCTAGGTGCTTGCCCAAGGCCAAAGTTGGGCGCCTATGCGCCGGTCAAGTGTTAAGCTAAAATCTGTCCGGACGTCCTTTAGTAAATTGGGCATAACGTTTTCATACGAACTCCGATTGAGGTGATTCAGGATGATTCGGAAAGATAACGAGTAGACCTAAAACTTTTATTCTTTATGTTTTGATATTTGAGGTGGGTATCAAGGCCTAAAATGGCTATTTTATGGACTGATGTGCATTCAGAGGCAATCGGAGGACATCGGGCATGCACGTATGTAACGTGTAATATTTTCGATGATAAAGGTATTCAAGGTATCCTCACCTTTTCGACATACCAGGTATGTACATAAATTTCGAGGGCAAAATTTCATAAGGAGGGGAGATTGCGAGACCCCAAATTTTATGAATAAAGATTTAAATTTCTCGAAATATTTTTTTTAATATTAAGGTGTGGATTTGATATAATGTTATAGTTGTGGGTAATATTTATAAATTTTGCATAGTAAGCAAGTTGTTATATAATATTCGATTGGTCGGGGAATATTCATTTTAACAGGGAATATTCGTACGACGTCATAATCATTGGTGGACCCCACAATGGAAGTATATCGTAGTTAGAAAACGACAGAATTATCATTTTATAAAAATAACGGCGAAAGTGTTACCGTTAAAACTGTTGAACTACTTGGTAGTAAAAGTACAGTAATACGCGTGGTTGCACAGTAGCACACAGTATTTGTGAGACCCCGGATTTTATGAATAAAGATTTAATTTTCTCGAAATATTTTTTCAAAATTTTGGTGTGGATTTGAGATAACGTTATAGTTATGGGTAATATTTAGAAATTTTGCAAAGTATGCAAGTTGTTATATAATATTCGATTGGTCGGGGAATATTTGTTTTAGCAGGGAATATCCGTACGACGGCGCAATCATTGGTGGACCTTACAACGGAATTATTGTCGGATTGAGAAAATGACAAAAATATTTGTATGAAAATAACGACGGAAGTTTTACCGTTAATACTGTTGACCTACTCGGTAGTAAAAGTACAGTAATACGTGTGGTTGCATAGTAGCACACGTATTACTATTAATGCTTACGTGATAAGTCACTCAGTTTTGTTTTATTAGTATTATTAATGTAATAAAGTAGAAAAACTTTTTATATAAAATAGAATACTTTTATAAAGTTATTCTATAAATAGAATATATTATATTCTATTATGCATAGTATTTTGCATAGTAATTTTTTTTTTATATAAAATGAATACTTTATAAAGTTATTCTATAAATAGAATATATTATATTTTATTACGCATAGTATTTGTATAGTGCTTGCATAGTGTTTGCATAGTAAAATCTTTTTATATAAAAATGAATACTTTTATAAAGTTATTCGTTTTATTAGGCAATAAATAGAATATATTATATTTTATTTAAAAGATTTTACTTTAAATATGGACCATTCGATTAAAAGTAAATCAATTTGGACCGTTCATGAATTAGTTACTACGCAATCCATTCTTACATAAATAGAAGCTCATTCCTTCATTATTTCTTTACTTAATTCTTTGAAACTCTAGAGAGAAACTATAGAGAGAATTCTTCTTCTATAATCTTGAGCGCATTTCTTTAGAGTTTAAGGAAGCTTTGAGCGTAGTGCAAGTTTTCTTCGAGTATATCCTCGCCCTACTAGTCGGAATACTCTTCTTTCAAAGGTAAGGGATATTATTTATTATACTCGTAAGGGGTATTATTCTTTCGTATTCATGAAGAGAATTACTTTCTTTTAATACTCGTAAGAGTTGTTATTCCATTCCTTATTATTATGTTGGAATAACCTGTTTATGCGAAGTACTGCATACATGGTGAAATTCTTCTATTATTCCATTCCTTATTATTATGTTGGAATAACCTGTTTATGCGAAGTACTGCATACATGGTGAATTCTTCTATTATTCTATTTCTTATTATTATGTTGGAATAACCTGTTTATGCGAAGTACCGCATACATGGTGAAATTCTTCTATTATTCCATTCTTTATTATTCTGTTAGAATATCCCGCTTCGGTCTTAATTTACTTTGACTGGTTTCGTTATTTATTATTCGCCGGAATATCACATGCAATGCGTTCTACGGACTCGGTTCCATTATTTATTATTTTGCATTTATGATTCTGTCGAAATATCCTGTCTGTGCGTTTACGCCGGACCTGGTTCCATTATTTATTATTCCGTATTTATTATTATATCGGAATATCTTGTCTGTGCGTTACGCCGGACCTGGTTCCATTATTTATCATTCTGTTTGGAATAACCTGTTTGTGCGGTCTCTATCGCATGCATGGTGAATCCTTCTGTTATTCTATTCTTTATTATTCTATTGGAATAACCTGTCTATGTGGATTACCACATGCATGGTGAATGATCCTTTATATTCATTCCTTATTAAATTGTGGAAATGATCTGGTTACGTGGATTACCGCATGGCGGGCGAAAATTCATTTGCAGTTTCATATATTCTATTATACTCAGTTGGTTAAAGTTTTGACTTCTATACTCCATGAAATTAGTAGAATATCCTAGATATTTATGCTTCATCTAGTATCTTTTTATGGAAATATTCTTCTGAGCATTCTTGAATTTTACTCCATAAAGCAGTATCATGTTGACAATTTGGACGTTATTGATTTCAGGAGAAATTAACTTATAAATCTTTAAAATTTATTCTTGAACTTGTTTTATTGAATTATTATGTCATTGTCATCATCCTCATGCTTATATTGTGATGAAAAGTCATCTTTGGCTTACGTGCATAGATGGACTCGGTATGATTATGACCAGGGATCATTCGGTATAATCATGATTGTAATGTTATAAATGATGTTGTAAAAAGTCCTCGAGAGCTTTGTAGTGCATTGATGGACGCTTTTTGGTATGATTATGACCATGGATTATTCGGTATAGTCATAACCATTGATGATTTAATGAATATCCTTGGCCCATAGTGCATGGATGATTCGATGATGTGGTTTATTTATTAAGCTGAGTCTCAACGATAAAAATTGATGAAAACATTTTAAATCATAGAAGATAGTAGATATCATGCTCTACTTGTCTCTTCTAATGGATTTGCTTATTCCGATGCAGTTAAACTTGATGTCTATTGTATTTTATCAGTTTAACATTGTTGAAGACTAATGATAATTTATTCTGCATTATCTTAGTCATAATATTTCTTATTGGGCTAGTTGAGCTCACCCTTTTGCTTTCATTGCTCTTTTCAGGAAATGAGAACGTAGCCGGGACTAGTCGTGGAACAACGTGATGGTCCGAGATAGTTAATTAGTAGTCCTCACTATTCTATAAAATAGTGTGACAATAAATGTAATGAGGACTCTATTTGAGAGTGGATATTGTCTAGAAGGAAATATTCCTGTTTAAACTCTCAGCTATGTTTTGTCGTTTATTACACGACGGTTGTATAATTAAGTTTGTATTTGTATTCTGTATCATGTATTTGGCGACTCAAGATGGGTGATGTATACCTATTTTGGGAGCGTCACAGTTGGTATCAAAGCTTAGGGATATGATCCCTGGCTGAGATGTGAGACTAGAACTAGGAGGGGAGAGACGGGTAATTCCTTTGCTAGTATGACCTACCTAAGTTATTTGGTATTTAATTGGTCGGTTAGAATATAGGGATAATATGTGGCATGTCAATTAACCCTTATTTTGAAACTATATTCTAGAATGATATCTGAAATACAGGAGATGAGCAATGGGAAAATCATGATACAGAGGAAATAACCGGAAAGGTATAATCCGAATAGAAAGCAAGGTATTCTCATCTCTTCGGCATACCAGGTACGTATGTAAATTTCGAGGGCAAAATTCCATAAGGAGGGGATATTGTGAGACCCCATATTTTATGAATAAAGATTTAAATTTCTTGAAATATTTTTTTTTGAATATTATGGTGTGGATTTGATATAATGTTATAGTTGTGGGTAATATTTATAAATTTTGCAAAGTAAGCAAGTGGTTATATAATATTCGATTGGTCGGGGAATATTCGTTTTAACAGGGGAATATTAAATACGACAAGCACAATCATTAGTGGACCCCACAATGTAAGTAGTATTGTCGTAGTAAGAAAACGACAGAATTATCTTCTATTAAAAATAACAGCGAAAGTGTTACCGTTAAAACTGTTGAACTACCCGGTAGTAAAAGTACAGTAATACACGTGGTTGCATAGTAGCACACGAAATTGGTTATTGATGCTTATGTGAGAAGTCACTCAGTTATACTCAATTATTGCTACATGATAATTCTTTGCATCATATCTCTCATATTATTGATTCAATTATTGTCATAGTATCATCTGTATAATATGTTATATTATTAAATCAATAATTGAGATGGCAAAGTTATTCATATTATTATTTGCAATATTGACAATGTCTAGAAGTTACATCGAGGAGAGGTTTGGTCATCTAATCAAGGCGCCATGATAAGGAGAAATCCTTATCGGAAAGCCCCCTCTTTCCTGGGAACGACCTGGTTGTTAAATATTGTGAATTATAATATTAATGATGAATAAGTTTGTGTTGATTAAAGATGAAATTGATAGTTCCATTGTGTGAGAATTATTAGTGTTAGTGGAAATCGGCATTTATTTCGATAATAATTGATGTCTGGAAGTTATCGGGTAATTAATCGGATAAATGAGCAATTAATTGCTATTAATTCACATGCATATAACTATTTGTTCACATGTGTGTACTATTGATTCACATTTATGTACTATTAGGGGAGTTGGTGCAAGATTGATAATACTTGCATGACTAAATTAAAGATGGAGGTACAGTTGAAGGTACTATACTGTAATTAGTTTTTTCACATGATTATACTATTGAGTCACATGAATGAACTATTAATTCACATGATTTACTATTAGGGGAGGTGGTGCAAGTTTGATAATACTTACAGGACTAAATTAAAAATTAAAGAAAAGTTGAAGGTATTGTACTATAATATTTTGAGCCCCAAAACGTGCAATTATCAAAAATATATTTTCCTAGAAATAGAAGCTCATTCTTCTTTCATTTCTCACCAATTCACTAAAGCTTTAGAGCAATTATTATAGAGAGAAATTATAGAGAGAAAGAAGAAGAGAAGTCTGCTACCTCACTATTCCAATATCCAGTTTCTTCTAAGGTAAGGGGTATTATTCTTTCGTATTCATGAAGAGATTTATTTTCTTTCAATACTCGTAAAAGTTGTTATTCTATTCTTTATTATTATGTTAGAATAACCTGGCTATGTGAAGTACCGCATACATGGTGAAATTCTTCTGTTATTCCATTCTTTATTATTCTGTTGGAATAACCTATCTGTGCGGTCTATCACATGCCTGGTGAATTATGTTGTTATTCCATTCTTTATTATTCTGTTAGAATATCCCATGCTGCGGATTACGGATTACGCATGACTCGGTTCCATTCTTTATTATTGAGGTTGGGAATAACACATGCATACGGCCTATCGCATGCCTGGTGAATTCTTCTGTTATTCCATTCTTTATTATTCTATTGGAATAACCTGTCTATATGGATTACCACATACATGGTGAATGATCCTTCGTATTCATTCCTTATTAAATTGTGGAATTGATCTGTCTACCAGGATTACCGCATGGCGGGCGAAAATCCATTTGTAGTTTCATATATTTTATTATACTCTGTTGGTTAAAGTTTTGGCTTCTATACTCCTTGAAATTAGTAGAATATCCTGGATATTTGCGCTTCATCTAGTATCTTTTCATGGAAATATTCTTCTGAGCATTCTTGAATTTTACTCCACAAAGCAGTATCATGTTGACAATTTGGACGTTATTGATTTCAGGATAAATTAACTTATAAATCTTTAAAATTTATTCTTGAACTTGTTTTATTGAATTATTATGTCATTGTCATCATCTTCATGCTTATATTATGATGAAAGTCATCTTTGGCTTACGTGCATAGATGGACTCGGTATGATTATGGCCAGGGATCATTCGGTATAATTATGAACTGTAATGTTATAAATGATGTGGTAAAAGTCCTCAGTGGCCTGTAGTGCATTGATGGATAATTTTTGGTATGATTATTACCAAGGATTATTCGGTATAGTCATGACCATTGATGATTTAATGAATATCCTTGGCCTATAGTGCAGGGATGATTCGATGATGTGGTTTATTTATTAAGCTGAGTCTCAACGATAAAAATTGATGAAAACATTTTAAATCATAGAAGATAGTAGATATCATGCTCTACTTGACTCTTCTAATGGATTTGCTTATTCCGCTGTAGTTAAACTTGATGTCTATTGTATTTTATCAGTTTAACATTGTTGAAGACTAATGATAATTTATTCTGCATTATCTTAGTCATAATATTTCTTATTGGGCTAGTTGTGCTCACCCTTTTGCTTTCATTGTTCTCTTCAGGAAATGAGAACGTAGTCGGGACTAGTCGGGGAACGGAGTGATGGTCCGAGATGGTGTATTAGTAGTCCTCACTATTCTATAAAATAGTGTGATAATAAATGTAATGAGGACTCTATTTAAGAGTGGATATTTTCTAGAAGGCAATATTCCTGTTTAAACTCTCAGCTATATTTTGTCGTATATTACACGACGGTTGTATAATTAAGTTTGTATTTGTATTCTGTACCATGTATTTGGAGACTCAAGATGGGTGATGTATACCTATTTTAGGGGCGTCACACTCATCATTGACCAAAATGGACTGTAACATATCAAACAGTTGGACTCACGTAAGGTAGTCTAAATGCAACATAAACACAAAATATTAATAAATAAATAATATTTTTGCAATTTTTTCAAAATTTTCCCTTTTTTTATAGTGAATATCAAAATAAGAAAGGCAAAAAGCACTTTTACCCCACTGTGGTTGTTTTAAGCAATTAGTCACTGTACTTTTAAAATATTCAATTAGTCCACTATACTTTTTAAAAATATTCAATCAACCCATTCCGTCCAATTTCTTGGACGGACGTTAACAAATCAGCTTGAATTGCTTACGTGGCTTTTTGAAAAAAATAAATAAATTACGTGGCAAAAAGATACATATAATGTTCTGTCTCCTCCTTTCTTTTATTTTTTAATGGATTTTCTTTATAATTTTTTCTTTTCAAACAAAAAAATAAAATAATAAAATCATTATGTGGTAAAAAAAATAATTAAAATAATAATAAAATTAAAACAAATATTTTAATTAATTTTTTTATAATTTTTTCTTTTCCTTTTATATTTTCCTTTCTTTTAATAATTATTTTTATTTTAAAATTAATTCCAAATAATACAAATAATATATCAAAATTTTTGTATCAATGAGATCTATTACAACATTACATTAATTTCAACAAAAAAATAAAATAAAAAATCATTAATTATTTGACAAAATAATAATTAAAATAAAAATTAAAATAAATATTTTAATTTATTTTCTATATAATTTTTCTTTTCCTTTTATCTTTTCCTTTCTTTTAATAATTATTTTTATTTTAAAATTAATTCCAAATAATTCAAATAATATATCAAAATTTTTTGTATCAATGAGATCTATTACAACATTACATTAATTTCAACAAAATAAAAATAAAAAAATCATTAATTATGTGACAAAATAATAATTAAAATAATAAAATTAAAATAAATATTTTAATTCATTTTCTATATAATTTTTTCTGTTCTTTTTATCTTTTCCTTTCTTTTAATAATTATTTTTATTTTTAAAATTAATTCCAAATAATACAAATAATATTAAAACTTTTAATAACTAAACATAAAAAAACAAAAAATAATCTCTTTTCCTTTCTTTTAATATCACTTTCCTTTTATCAATAACTAAATGCAAATGCAAATTATTAATAAAGCAAACAAAATTCAAATTATTTAAATGACAAATTATATTATAATCATCAAATGTGCTGGCAACCTCACTCTTATTTTCATCAAATGGTTGTTGTTCAGCCAAAATAAGAAGAAGATGAATTAATTTCATTGATGTGGGGGTTCATTTTCTTATCTATCTCGGTGGCATCCAAATCTAAGACGGAGGAAGGTGAAGGGAGGAGATAGAGAGAAAGATTTCGATGTCAGGTTTTAGATCAGAGGATTTGGGACGAGAGAGGCGGGATTATCCTCAAACATCCTCCAAAGGAACCATCATCTATCTCTTTTTTCTTTTGATTTCTCATTTGATTTGAAGTTTGTATGTAATGGGTTTTGCTGAAAGTGAAGTGAGTTGCTCTTACAAATAGAAATTTGGAAGCTTTATCTGCAGATTGGGCTCTCTTTTTTCTCGATTGGGTTTTTGTTTCATATTTCTGATTTGGGTTGCTATTTCCCATGATTTGGTTTCCATTGTTCTTAGTTTCAAAATCTTGGGTTGATATGGATTTTAATTGATTTAATTTTATCCATGCTGATTCGGAATCGTTGTTGCTTTATTTTTTTTATCGAGTCAGTTTTGGTGTTTGGGTATGCCAAATTTATGGTCTGTGTTCCTTGACCTTGTGGCCGGAAACTATAGCTTGATTTTGGCCGGAAACAATGGGGGATGATTGAATCCCTGGGAGACCTTTTCAAAAAGCCAGTCAGCAAATACACGTAATTTTTTATTTTTTTCCAAAAAGCCACGTAAGCAATTCAAGCTGATTTGTTAACGTCTGTCCAAGAAATTGGACGGAATGGGTTGATTGAACATTTTTTAAAAGTATAGTGGGCTAATTGAATATTTTAAAAGCACAGTGACTAATTGCTTAAAACACTACAACCACAGTGGGGTAAAAGTGCTTTTTGCCAAATAAGAAGCTAAATATCAACAAAACTATTTACAATACTAAACTATAATAATAACTATAACGCAGTTATACTATATAAATGCAACATAATGAACCTAAAACTAAACATGACAACATATGCACAAATATAACAAACTGAACTAACCATGCAATAACGAACTAAACTAAACTAAACTAACTCCCCCAAACCTAACAATTACAATGTCTTCATTGTAGAAATAAAGAAGTAAGTGTAAGAGGACTTCCCTATAATCATCTAAGGTTGAGGTGATGGTGGTGATGGCGGTCGTGGCTCATAAAGTCGGCGCTCACTACAAGAAAATGCTCTAACAGCGACCAACAATATCAGCAACCGCACTTCTGGTCGCAGATACGATTATTAGCGACCTCCATTGGCGACCACAATTGAATATAGTCGCTGGATTATTTTAGCGATGAGGTGCAGTCGCTAAGTGGTCGCTATTTTACTTTTACCGCCTAAAAATTGGCTGAAAGTGTTGGCGCGCTAATTTTTTGTGACTTCTCACAATCAGCAACCGCAGTCGGTTGCTGATACTTCTACATCATTAAATTTTTAGCGACCACATACGGTCGCTGATGACAGTCGCTGATTCTTTTAATCTATCAGGCACCTCGCTCGACAATAGCTGAAGCAGAAGGGAAAAAAAGAGGGAGAAAGAAAAGGGAGAAGAGGGAGAAAAGGGAGAAGGCCACGCCGCCGTTGGAAGCTACCGTCGCCACCGCCTTCAAGTATAGATTTCTTTTTTATTTGAGGAAATAATGTTTCAATGAATATAATTTAAGTAAATTGATTTTAATGAATAATGAATAATGAATAATGTTTCAATGAATATGAATCTGATTATACATGCATTAGATTGACATATATGAATTTGATTATGTTTGGGTAATATGATTATGATTTTATTAGTACTTGAACTCGATTTGGGTAATATGATTTGGTTTATAAGTTTTCATTAGAGTAAAATTTATTTTGATTTGGGTAAATTGATTTTGATTTCTTGCTTTGGTAATTGAAAAGTTTTTATCTTTGGAATTGTTCGTGTAGTTAGAGAGATGTTCTACTTCTATATATATATGGCGTTTTCAGATTGTTTGGGGGCAGAGTATGATTGAATGAAAGTTCATCCCTTGAATGTTAACTACTAATAATTTCCCATTATTTTTATTTTTATGTTTTAAACTTGTTACTTTTAGATATGTGTCAATAAATTTCATAATAAATATGGGATGTTATATTAAGTTTGTTTTAATGGTTAAGAGATTAAGTTTGGGATTGGTGAATTAGAGAATTTTGTTTCTCGATATCGTCTATTGATCACACCGACGTAATTAGGATTTAAACTCCTACTAGGAGTTGTGTAGTAGAACCCTAATTGAAAAGTTAATTAGATTTTATATTGGACATGGTAACATGCAAGTTCTCTTAGTTGTAACTTGCAACATGCCCAAGTTTTTAGAATTGATTTCCACATTAGTTAGATATGGGAAGTGTTTGACTACATTTACTCCTAACACATTGACTACATTAGTTATCTTTCCTAACACCTATCAAAATAACAAAGTTATTCAATGAAATTAATAAGACTTGCTTTGGTATAACTATAAAATATATATAAGACTCCAACTTATTATAAATGAAATTGAATTTCCTCTATTTATTGTAAGACCCCAACTTTTATGAATAAAGATGAATTTTCTATAATTATCATTTTTGAATATTATGGAATGAATTTGATATAATGTTATAGTTGTGGGTAATATTTATAAATTTTGCAAAGTACGCAAGTTGTTATATAATATTCGATTGGTCGGGGAATATTCGTTTTAACAGGAAATATTCGTACGACGGCACAATCATTGGTGGACCACACAACGGAATTATTGTCAGATTAAGAAAACGACAAAAATATTTTATGAAAATAACGGCGAAAGTTTTATCGTTAACTATTGAAACACCCGGTGTTAAAAGTACAGGAATACGCGTGGTTGCATAGTAGCACACGACATTGATTATTGATGCTTACGTGAGAAGTCACTCAGTTTTGTTCAATTATTGCTTCAGTAATTGTTGCATAGTATCTCACGTTAACTGATTCAATTATTGTCTATATTTTATATATTATTAAATCAATAATTGAGACGTCAAAGTTATTAATATTATTATTTGCAATATTAACGATGTCTAGAAGTTACGCGATGAGAGGTTTGGTCACTAATGCGCGCTTGATAGGGGAGAAATCCTTATTGAAAAGCCCCCTCTTTCTTGGGAGCGACTAATTGGTTGATTAATAGTGTGAATTATAATAATGATGATGAAGTTTTGTTTTTATTAGTATTATTAATGTAATAAAACAAAAGTTTTTTATATAAAAGCAGAATACTTTTATAAAGTTATTCGTTTTATTAGACTATAAATAGAATATATTATATTCTATAATGCATAGTGTTTTGCATAGTAAAATCTTTTTTATATAAAAGCAGAATACTTTTATAAAGTTATTCGTTTTATTAGACTATAAATAGAATATATTATATTTTATTATGCATAGTATTTGCATAAAGTGCTGCATAGTGTTTGCATAGTAATTTTTTTATATAAAAGCAGAATACTTTTATAAAGTTATTCGTTTTATTAGATTATAAATAGAATATATTATATTTTATTTAAAAGATTTTATTTTATTAGAATATTTTATAGTAAACCAAACTGACCGTAAGTTTAAAAGTAAATCAATCTGGCCAGATTCAGAATTAGTTACTATTCGATCCATTCTCCTATAAATAGAAGCTCATTCCTTCATTATTTCTTACTTAATTCTTTGAAACTCTAGAGAGAGAAATTATAGAGAGAAAGAAGAAGAGAAGTCGCTACCTCACTTTTCTAATATCCATTTTCTTCTAAGGTAAAGGGTATTATTTCTTTCGTATTCATGAAGAGAACTTCATTATTCCATTCTTTATTATTACGTTGGAATAACTTTGTATATGGACTACACTATACTTGGTGAAATTCTTACATTATTCCATTCTTTATTATTATGTTGGAATAACTGTCTATGCATAAATCGCATACATGGTGAAATTCTTTTGTTATTCCATTCTTTATTATGTTGGAATAACCTGTTTATGCGAAGTACCGCATACATGGTGAAATTCTTCTGTTATTCTATTCTTTATTATTATGTTGGAACATCCTGTCTGTGCGTTTACGCATGACCTGATTCCGTTATTTATTATTCTATTGGAATATCCTATCTGTGCGTTTACACATGACCTGGTTCCGTTGTTTATTATTCTGCTGGAATAACCTGTCTGTGCGATCTATCGCATGCCTGATGATTTCTTTTGTTATTCCATTTTTTATTATACTCAGTTGGTTAAAGTTTTGGCTTTTATACTCCATGAAATTAGTGGAATATCCTTGATATTTACGCTTCACCCAGTATCTTTTCATGGAAATATTCTTCTGAGCATTCTTGAGTTTTACCCTACAAAGCAGTATCATGTTGACAATTTGGACGTTATTGGTTCCTGGATAAATTAATTCTTGAACTTGTTTGATTGAATTCTTATATCATTGTCATCATCCTCATGTTTATATTATGTTGAAAGTCATCTGTGGCCTGTAGTGCATAGATGGACTTGGTATGATTATGACCAGGGATTATTCGGTATAATCATGATCGTAATGCTACAAATGATGTGGTAAAAGTTCTCATTGGCCCGTAGTGCATTGATGGACAGTTGTTGGCATGATCATGACCATTGATGAATACACGAATATCCTTGGCCCATAGTGCATGGATAATTTGTGGTCGTGATACTAATGAATATCCTTGGCCGTAGTGCAGGGATGATGTGGATTATTTATTAAGCTGAGTCCCAACGATAAAAGTGATGAAAAACCTTTTAAATCATAAAAGATAGTAGATTTTATTCTCTACTTGACTCTTTTAATGGATTGCTTATTCCGCTGCAGTTAAACTTGATGTTTGTTATATTGTATCAGTTTAACATGGTTGAAGGCTAACGATAATTTATTTTGTATTATCCTAGTCATAATATTTCTTACTGGGCTAGTTGAGCTCACCCTTTTACTTTCATTGTTCTCTTCAGGAAATGAGAACGTAGTAGGGACTAGTCGGGGAACGGAGTGACGATCCAGATAATAGCATTAGTAGTCCTCACTATTCTGTTAAATAGTGTGATAATAAATGTAATAAGGACTCAATTGAGTGTGGATATTGTCTAGATGACAATATTTGTATTAAAACTCACATCATATGTATTGTAGTATATTACACGACGGTTGTATGATTAAGTTTGTATTTGTATTCTGTACCATGTATTTGGCGACTCAGAATAGGTGATGTATACCTATTTTGGGGGCGTCACAGTTGGTATAAAATCTTAGGGATATGATCTTTGGCTGAGATGTGAGACAAGAACTAGGAGGGGAGAGACGGGAAATTCCTTTGCTAGTATGACCTACCTATGTTTATTTGGCATTTAATTGGTCGGTCAGAGTATATGGATAATATATTGCATGTCAATTAACCTTTTTTTTGTGGCAGTATTTAAAAATGGCATCCGAGAATGTTGAGATTAGCAATGGAGCACAGGAGACCGTTGAGTCTCCACAGATCAATAATCAGGATAATGTGCATCAGGAAGGAGACAATCATCAGGCAAACAATAACACTGACCAGATGATGAAAGATGGAATGTTCAAAGGCTTTATGAAATTCATGCAACATTAGGTAAGAGCGGCTCCTGTACAAAATGCAGGTGGAAACACTGGCAACTCTCGGATGGTCACCACTAAGCAGTTCAAGGAACTGGAACCACCGGAGTTTTTTGGAGAGCCAAAACCACTTAAGGTGAAACATGGATAAAGCAGATCAACAAGATATTTGATGTCTTGGGATGCTCCGAGGAGCAAAAGGTTTCCCTTGCCACCTTTATGTTGTGGGCAGAGGCAGATTACTGGTGGGAATCTGTAAAGCGTACTCAACCTACCGCACTGAAGATGTCTTGGGAGAAGTTCCAAGAACTATTCAACGACAAGTACTTTCCCAAAAGTATTCGTCACATGAAAGAGGTAGAGTTCATCATGCTGGAGCAAAACAACATGACCGTGTCGCAGTACTAAGCCAAGTTTGCCGAGTTGTCCCGGTTTGCATCCCATTTGGTTGATAATGAGGAGAGAATGACGCGAATGTTTCTAAGAGGTTTGAAACTCGAGATACGTCAATATCTTATCTCTCATAAAGCGTGTTTGTATTAGGATGTTGTTAATAGGGTTCGAGGTTATTGGAGCACGATAATGAGTCAACCTAACCAAAGAAGAGCGTAAACAAAATGATAATACCAAGTTGAAAGCGATCATCGAGCGGTGACAATAAGCGTGGAGGAATCAACATTCACGAAATGGTAACCACTTGGTGATAATCATGGCCAAAATAATAAGAATGGACATTTCAAGAAGAGGAAATTCAATGATGATGGAAAGGCGTCGACCAAAGACCGTTGTTAAGGAAGGAGAAGCGACCACCTATCATATGCTTCAAATGCGGAGGGAGGGACACATCGGTCAAGCTGCTAGCGATCTCCGTCAAAGCATGTTATAATTGTGGAAGAAGGTCACCTAGCCCAATTTTGTTGTTCACCGAAGACAATTTCAGCTAGGATGGAGGCACCAAAGGACGTCCCAGAAAAGTCAAAGCCAGTAATGCAAGGGAGAGCGTTGGTCGTGACCTCCTAGAAAGTAAGGAACCCGAACGAGGTCATCACGGGTAAGCTTATCATAAACTCTAGCAAAGTCTATACCTTATTTGATACCGGTTCTATCCATTCTTTTATTTCTCCTACTTGCGCTCAACGTTTAAATTTGACTCCGGAGAAATTAGACTTTGACTTATCTGTTGAAACTCCGTTGAGAGAAACCTTCATTACATCCATTGTTTATAAGTCTTGTTTGGTTCAAATCGGTACCCTCACATTACCTGTCGATCTTATTTCATTAAAAATACTTGCATTTAACGTAATTCTAGGGAATTATTGGTTAACTACTCATCATGCAAAAATTGATTGTTTTCGTAAGGTTGTTAGCTTTCATATTCCTAACCAACCTATTATGCGAATTCAAGCAACCAAACCATTAAAATCAATTACTGTCATCTCAAGCCATAAAGCTATTCGTTTATTGAAAAACGGATGTCAAGCTTTCTTAGCTCATGTAACAGATCTAAACAAAAATACGTCAGTTTTGAATGATATTTCTATTGTTAATAAATTTCCTGACGTATTCCTTGAAGAACTTCCTGGCCTACCCCCAGAGCGTGAAATTGAATTTTGTATCGACCTTGAACCTGATACAAAACCTATTTCCAAAGCCCCATATCGAATGGATCCTATTGAACTTCAGGAGTTAAAGACCCAACTGCAGGAATTGTTAGACATTGGCTTTATTCGTCCTAGTACTTCTCCTTGGGGGTGCTCCTGTTCTATTCGTGAAGAAGAAAGATGGGAGTATGCGACTTTGTATTGATTATTGGGAATTAAATCATGTCACCATCAAAAATGGTACCCATTGCCACGTATTGATGACTTGTTTGACCAGTTGCAAGGCGCTAAATTCTTTTCAAAAATTAATCTTCGTTTCGGATATCACCAATTGAAGATTAGAACCGATGAAATTCTAAAGACGACTTTCAGAACTCAGTACGGGCATTATGAATTCCTAGTCATGTCTTTTGGATTGACTAATGCTCCTGCTGCCTTCATGGACATGATGAACCGAGTATTCAAGGAATATTTGGATCACTTTGTGGTCGTCTTTATTGATGACATCCTTATTTATTCCAAAAGCCGTGAAGATCATGATCAACATTTGAGGCTGATACTCCAAAAGCTTCGTGAATATAAGCTTTATGCTAAGTTGAAGAAATACGAGTTCTGGCTTGAGGAAGTAGCATTCCTTGGGCACGTGGTATCACGTCATGGAATATCTGTTGACCCAACAAAGATTGAACCTATTCAAAGCTGGGAGCAACCTTAATCACTGACCGAAGTACGTAGTTTTCTCAACTTAGCTGGTTATTATCGGAGATTCGTAGAAGGGTTTTCTTGAATCGTTACTCCCTTAACTCAGCTGACTTGGAAAGATACAAAATTTGGTTGGAACGAGGAATGTGAGAAGAGTTTTCAAGAACTCAAGAGAAGACTCATTTTTTGACTTTTGTTACGACAATACCATCTGGCTCGGAGGGATTTGTCATCTACAGTGATGCTTCAGGCAAAGGGTTAGGATGTGTTCTCATGCAACGTGGGAAAGTCATAGCCTATGCCTCTTGATAACTCAAATAATATGAGAGGAATTATCCTACTCATGATCTAAAGTTGGCAGATGTTGTCTTCACACTTAAAATTTGGAGGCATTACTTGTATGGGAGAAAGTGGAGATCTTTACGGATCATAAAAGACTCAAATACTTCTTTACTCAAAAGGAACTCAGCATGCGACAGCGACGTTGGTTTGAACTGTTGAAAGATTATGATCATACCATCTAATACCATCTTGGAAAAGCAAACGTGGTAGCTGAAGCATTGAGTAGAAGATCATATGCGAGTACGATATTGTCAACGCAAAGGCCCATTTTGTATGACTTGCAAAGGATGGAGATAGAGATAAAGACTCCAGGGACCCACATGATGATGACGAATATACGAGTAGAACCAACTTTAATCGATAAAGTTAAAGCTGCTCAAGCTACTGAGACACGGAGGCGATGCATTATGAGGAAGAAAGTGCAAGAAGGTGCTATCTGGGAGGAGGGAATCAATGAAAAAGGAATACTTCGAGTCAACTCTAGACTTTGTGTTCCTAACGACCCTGATTTAAAGTATAAAATCATGATGGAGGCGCACAACACACCGTTTGTAATCCATCCTGGGAGTACCAAAATGTATCGTGATCTTCAACATACATTTTGGTAGAACAATATGAAGAGAGAGATAATGCTGTTTATCTCAAGGTGTCTAACTTGTCAACGAGTCAAGGCAAAAAATCAAGTACCAAATGGTCCATTGCAACCACTTGAAATTCTAGAATGGAAGTGGGAGCACATTACAATGGATTTCGTTATTCGTCTTCCCAAGGTTTCTCAAGGTATAGATGCAATTTGGGTCATTATTGATAGATTAACCAAGTCTGCTCATTTCTTACCAATACAAGAAACTTATGAACTTGAATGTCTTGCTCGTATGTACATAAACGAGATTGTAAGACTGCATGGTATGCCTGTATCCATAGTTTTTGATTGAGACCCAAGATTCACTTCACAATTTTGGGTTAGTTTGCAAAAAGCTATGAGCACGGATTTATGATTTAGTTCGGTATATCATCCTCAGACGGACGGACAATCAGAGAGGACTATTCAAACTCTTAAAGATTTATTAAGACTTTGTGTCCTTGACTTCAAGGGAAGTTGGGACAAGTTCATACCATTGGTGGAGTTTTCCTACAACAGTAGTTATCAAACAAGTATTGGCAAGGCTCCATTCGAAGCGTTATATGGAAGAAAGTGTCGTTCTCCAGTATGCTGGGATGAGGTGGGTGAAGCAACGTTGTTGGGACCGGAGTTGGTACGTATGACTATGGAAAAGATTCAAACAATCCGACAACGTATAAAAACCTCACAGGACCGACAAAAGAGTTATGCTGATCTTCATCGAAAGGACGTGGAATTTGATATTGGAGATCATGTGTTGTTACGTGTTGCTCCATGGAAAGGAGTTACGAGATTTGGAAAGAGAGGAAAGCTCAATCCTCGATTCATTGACCCATTTTTATTCCTCGATCGAGTAGGGACTGTAGCCTATAGACTCGCTTTACAGCTAAGTATGTCTCGTGTTTATAACATTTTTCATATATCCATGTTACGTAAATATGTGAAAGATTTGAACCACATTATTGAGTTAGAACCGGACGAAATAGCGGAAGATTTAACGTATGAAGAGGTTCCTATTCAAATCTTGGATAAAAAGGAACATATTCTATGCTCCAAGGTTATACCTCAAGTCAACGTTTTATGGAGGAACCACGATGTTAAGGAAATGACCTGGGAGTTAGAATCTAAAATGAAATCAAGGTATCATTACCTCTTCGACATACCAGGTACGTACCCTAATTTCGAGGGCAGAATTTCATAAGAAGGGGAGATTGTAAGACCCCAATTTTTATGAATAAAGATAAATTTTCTATAATTATCATTTTTAAATATTATGGAATGAATTTGATATAATTTTATAGTTGTGGGTAATAGTTATAAATTTTGCAAAGTACGTAAGTTGTTATATAATATTCGATTGGTCGGGGAATATTCGTATTAACAGGGAATATTCGTACGACACAATCATTGGAGGACCCCACAACGGAATTATTGTCGGATTGAGAAAATAACAAAAATATTTTATGAAAATAACGGCGAAAGTTTTATCGTTAACTATTGAAACACCCGGTGTTAAAAGTACAGGAATACGCGTGGTTGCATAGTAGCACACGACATTGATTATTGATGCTTACGTGAGAAGTCACCGGTTTTGTTCAATTATTGCTTGAGAATTGTTGCATAGTATCTCACGTTAACTGATTCAATTATTGTCGATATTTTATATATTATTAAATCAATAATTGAGACGTCAAAGTTATTAATATTATTATTTGCAATATTAACGATGTCTAGAAGTTCTGCCAATGAGAGGTTTGGTCACCTAATTGCGCGCCAATAGGGAGAAATCCTTATTGAAAAGCCCCCTCTTTCTTGGGAACGACCTGGTTGATTAATAGTGTGAATTATAATAATGATGATGAAGTTTTGTTTTATTAGTATTATTAATGTAATAAAACAAAATTTTTTTTTATATAAAACAGAATACTTTTATAAAGTTATTCGTTTTATTAGACTATAAATATAATATATTATATTCTATAATGCATAGTGTTTTGCATAGTAAAATCTTTTTATATAAAGCAATGTGAGTTTAAATACAAATATTGTCATAGACGATATCACACTCAAATAAGTCCTCATTACAATTATTGATACACTGATACACTATTTTACAAAATGGTGAGGGACTACTAAAACAAACTATCTTGAACCATCACTCCACACCCCACTAGCTAGTTCATTTATATTCTCGCCTCACGAGAAGAAAAATGGAACAAAAAGGAAAAGGGTGAGCTCAACTAGCCCGAGTAAAGAATATTATGACTAAGATAATGTACAACAAATTATCCTTAGTCTTCAACGAGGAAAAAATCGATAGAATACAATAGGCAACAAGTTTTAGATCAACAATTGTGGTGAAACAACAATTCATTAGAAGAGTTAAGTAGAGAATGAAATCTACTATCATCTATGAATTTAAAAGTCCATCATCGATATTTTATCACTGTAACATCAATCGATATACATCTTGAATCAAATAGTCATCTTTTACTCTGAGCCGAAGATATTAATCGATCGGTCGTGTTCATCTCACACTTTTGTTCATCTTCTTTGCACTACGGGCCAAAGATATTCATCGAAAATCATTCATCTTTTTGCACTCTGAGGCCAAAGATATTCGGTTATATCATCATTTAGGGTGAGGATGATGAAAAATATTTTAAAGAAAAGCGAATCCGGTGAGAAAAAAGAACAAATATTAAGGATTAAGTATTTTAAACAATCGAGTTCAAAAATACTCCATAATAAACTATTGTGGAGAAGAATTAAAAAAAAATGAAGATCAAAACATAGATCGATCAAAGATAGGAACCATAATAGACAATCTTGGACACGAGAAAAGAAAATTTAATTTTTACGTGAATAGTGTCGTATTAGTGAATAATGTCATATATCGTGAATAGTGCTTGTATCGTGAATAGTAACTCGAAGCACTAAAAGGTAGAAATTTCACAAGAAAATCGTGAATGCTTCGTGAATAGTACTTCGTGAATAGTAACTCGTGAATGAATAGTAACTCATGAATAGTAACTCGTGAATAGTAACTTTCGACATGAAAAGATCGAGAATTTCACAAAAAAATCTTACCAATATTCCGGCATAATGATATTGAAAGAAATAATATCATTTTAAAAAAAATAACATCCACTTACCTCGAAAAGAATAGTACTTACATTTGGAATATCGGATATATATTTGAAGGAAACTTGCATCAGTATAGCAACACTCAAGATATCAAAATACTCACAGAGAATACGCTCGATAATATAGAGAGAAAACTTGATTTACGGTGTGATTTTCAATTCTAACCTAAGCACCTATTTATAGGAAAATGCTTAGAACACCAAAGCGAGAAAATTTAATATAATAATATATATTTATAAATTTTCAAAATTCCTAAGCACACCATCTGATTTTAACCATTTTAACACATGCCCCCAAATGAAAAAAATGTTTTTCTTTTAAAAAATATTTAAAACTTCAAAAATCAATTATTTCGGAACTTGAACTTCAATAATTCATAATAAATAGCCCTTTTATCAGAAAAATTTGAACCTTATATCCTTTCCATAGGAAATTCCATTCTCTACAACTTTGCAGAAGAAAGTTTTTCCAAATTCAAAGCGAAATTGGCCAAGAAATCCACAAGCAGGCGATTTTACACATTTATAATCAAATTTCGGTCGAGAAATGGGGTCCACAAACATGAAAAATATGTTTTTAATATTTATTGTAACAAAAATATTCTTCCTCCTCATTTATTCATATATCACACTTTCATTGTAAAAATATCACCATTATTATATTATTAAAATATAATAATATATTTAAATGAATTATTTTATCAGAAAAGATAAAATATCAATTTTCAACAATTGTCACATTAAAATTTTCTCCATCTATATCCACATAAAATGAATATTTTCCTTATCATATAAATCAATAATTAATTATTCACAAATAATATTACGAGAATCGCAAATTGTGAATGACGGGTAGTTCCAGGGAAAGAGGGGCTTTCGATAAGGATTTCTCTCTTCTTTGTAGCGTGATTAGGTGACCAAACCTCTCCTTAGAGCGAACTTTCTAGACATTGCCAATAATGTTATCTAATAATATTATTCAAATAATATGAATTATTGATCGATAATGAAAAATATTGTGTAGTGACAATTATTGAAACAATGATAATATAAAATATCAGCGTAGCAATTATTGAATCGATAAAATAAAATATTGAGCAGTAATTCTTTGTAACAATTATTGAGTAGTGCCTTCTTACGTAAGAATTAATAATTGGTGCAATCTGGTAGTAATCTTTGTCAACAAACAGCGTATTCTTGTGTTTTAACCATAGGGTATTCAGCAGTATTATTAGTGGTAACAACTCTGTAGATTATTTATAAACAACTTATACTTGTCGTTTTCTTCATCGATCGCTTTAGTTATGGGGCCCACACAAAGGCTTGTGTCGTAAATACGAATATTCCCAAATGAATAAGAATATTCCACGACCAAACGAATATTCCCCGACAACAATGAATATTTTATAACCACTTGCTTATTTAAATATATTTGCGCATTTTACCCATAACTAACCACATTAATCAAATAAACCCTTACTATTTCAAAATAATAAATAAAGGAAATTCCATTTTATTTAAAAAAAATTGGGGTCTTACAACCTCCCCTCCTTATGAAATTTCGTCCTCGAAATTGGCGTACGATATACAGTGTTTGAAAAGGTGAGGATACCTCGCTTTCATTTCGATTTCCAACTCCCGGTCATTTCTTGATAGCATGGTTTCTCACAAAACTTTGACTTGTGGTATGACCTTTATGCGTAGGACATGCTCCTTCTATCCAAGATCTTGGTGGTACTTCCTCGTACGTTAAATCTTGGTTATCTTCATCTGGTTCTAACTTCGATAATGTGGTTGGGTCGTCCACATATTTACGTAACATCGATCGTGAAAAAGCGTTATGAACACGCGACATACTTGGCGGTAAAAGCGAGTCTATAGGCCACGGTTCCTACTCGATCGAGGATTTCAAATGGACTAATAAATCGAAGGTTTGAGCTTTCCTCTCATCATCGATTCTTGCTTTTGGAATAACAACTTCTTGCACCTCCTTCTTCATATTCATCGACTTTCGGTGTGTAGCTTGAGCGGTTTTAACTTTATCGATTAAAAGTCGATTCTACTCGTATATCATCCGTGGGTCCCTAGAGTTTTAACTCTATCTCTATCATTTATAAGTTATCTGAAATGGGTCTTTGACAATATCTTACTCTTTACGTGCCTCGTATCGATCTTTCTACTCAACACGTCGGCTACCACGTTCGCTTTTTCGAGGATGGTATGGTCGAACATGTGCGAAATGAGTCTCCTCTTGAGTTCTTGAAGCTCTTCCCACATTCCTTGCTCCATTCGAATTTTGTATCTCTCTGAGTTAGTTGAGTTAATGGAGTAGCGATTTGAGAAAATCTTTCCACGAATCTCGATAATAACCAACTAAGCCTGAAAGCTACGTATTTTGATTCTTGACTTAGGTTGCTCTCAATTGTGACTCATATCCCAATCTTGGATATACGTCACAATGGCACCTATCGGTTTACTCTGCATACGAATATGGCGTCCCTACGGAGAGTGCGGGCGGTGCATTCCACAAAGGAAGTCACCGGATAGAGGCTCGGTTATCAACTTCTATAGTTGGGTTTTAACTCACGAAGTTCAATAGGAGCCATTCGATATGAGATTTTAGAAATGGGTTTTGTATCTAGGGTTCAAAGTCGATACAAAATTCAATATATCACGCTCTGAGGAGTAGGCGGAAATTCTTGAGGAAATCGTCGGAAATTCATTAACAATAGAAATATCATTCAAATCGGCGTATTTTTGTTCAAGTCCATAACATGGGCTAAGAAAACTTGACATCCATTTTTCAATAAGCGAATGACTTTATGGCTTGATATGAAAATGTTTGACTTCAATGGTTTGGTTGCTTGAATTTGAATAACGGGTTGCTTAGGAATATGAAAACTAATGACCTTACGAAAAGCAATCAATTTTGGCATGATGAGTAGTTAACAATCGATCCCTAAAATCACATCAAAAGCAAGTATCTTTAAAGAGATAAGATCAGCGGGTAATGTGATGGTGCCAACTTGGATCAAACAAGATTTATAAGCGAGTGGATGTAATGAAAGTTTCTCTAGCGGAGTCTCCCATAGATAAGTCGAAAGTCTAATTTCTCGAGTCAAAGTTTAAGCGTTGAGCACAAGTAGGAGAGATAAATGAATGGGTAGAGGCGATTATCTAATAAGGTATAAACTTTCGCAAGAATTTATAATTAACTAAACCCGTGCTAACCGTTTGGGTTCCTCGCATTTTGACCGAGTCACGAAAAGCGCTCTTCGAGGCAGATTGACTTTGACTTTTTGGGATGACCTTTTGAGTCACCATCATCCATTTGGACTTGGTTTTCGCTTCTCTGAGTACAATCTCGAAGCGATATGACCTTCTTTTCCATAATTATAACATACCTTTGAAAGGTGTGAGCAGTTTGGACTTATATGTCCCTCCTCTCGCATTTGTAGCATCTAAGCTGGCGGTCGTTCTCCTCCCCTAGAATTTATTCTTTGGTCTTTGGTCTTCTTGCTTGTAAGCGTCTTCCGTCATCGTTAAATCTTCTCTTCTTGAAATTTCCACTTGAATTATTTCTTCTATTATCTTGGCCATGATTACCACCAAAGTGGTTACCATTTACGGCACGATAATTTCCTCCACGATGGTTATCCTTGTTACGATGACCATTGCCATCGATACGATTATCATCGAGAGTTGTTGAGTCGTTATTCTTGATTGGTGACTCATTATCGGCGCTCAATAATTGAGCCCTATTCACAACATCTGAATATAGAAAATTTATGAGAAATGAGATATTGGCGTATGTCGGGTTTCAAACCTCTCAAAAACATCCGCGTCATCGTTCCTCATTCTCCACAAAAATGAGGTGCTGAACTGGATAACTCATGAACCGCCTCGTCTTTGGGGCACCGTCGTGTTGTTACATTCTAGTCTAATAAACTCTACCTCCTTCATATAGATGAATACTTTTAGGAAAGTACTTGTCATTGAGCATTTTCTGAAATGTTTCCCAAGACATATTGAGTGCGAAATTTGGTGAGTGCGCTTCACTGATTCCCACCGATGTCTGCCTCATTCTGGAACATAAAAGTGGCGAATGGAACCTTACATTCCTCCGTGCATCCCAAGACATCGAATATCTTGGTAATTTGCTTGACCCACGTCTCGCACTTAATCGGATCGGCTTTCCCCGAGTGCGGTGGTCCTGACTCTTTGAAGCTTGCTTGCATTTGTGACAAAGCCGTGCGTTCTTATCATTTCCACACTGTATTTTGTACGAGTCTCCCTAAATGCGATTTTGCATGAGCTGCAAAAGCTTCTAAACATCCATCGTTCATCGCGATACGATCGGTGGTGTTGTTTACTGGGAGGAACATTGTCTTCTGTTGCACGTTTCTCTCGATTGGTGAGTAAAGGTGTCTCCACGGTCTCATTTACTCCTTATTAACATTCTCGGTTGCCATTCTTAAATCTTGCCATAAAACAAGGGTTAATTAAAGAAATTAACATATCACATAATATCCTATATTACGACCCGACCAACAAATAAGCTTAGGTAGGACATACTAGCGAAGGATTTACTCGTCTCTCCCCTCTAGTTCTATTCCCGATCTCTTGGAGACCATATCCCTAGCTACGATACCAAGCTGTGGCGCCCCCAAAATAGGTCCATTCCATCCAACCTATTACGAGTCGCCAAATACATAATATGAAAAATAACTGACTTTATTATTACATTTGTCGTGCAAAATCGACAACATATATCTTGTGAGTTTAAATACAAATATTGTCATCTAGACAATATCACACACTCAAATAAAGTCCTCATTACAATTATTGATACACTATTTTACAAAATAGTGAGGACTACTACTAAAACAACTATCTTGAACCATCACTCCACACACTTTGACTAGTTCATTATATTCTCGCCTCACGAGAAGAAAAATGGAACAAAAAGGAAAAGGGTGAGCTCAACTAGCCCGATAAAGAATATTATGACTAAGATAATGTACAACAAATTATCCTTAGTCTTTGACGAGGGAAAAATCGATAGAATACAATAGGCAACAAGTTTTAGATCAACATTTGCGGTGAAACAATAATTCATTAGAAGAGTTAAGTAGAGAATGAAATCTACTATCATCTATGAATTTAAAGTCCATCATCGATATTTTATCCTGTAACATCAATCGATATACATCTTGAATCAAATAGTCATCTTTGCTCTCTGGGCCGAAAAGATATTAATCGATTCGGTCGTATTCATCTCGACTTTTGTTCATCTTTTTGCTCACGGGCCAAAGATATTCATCGAAAATCATTCATCTTTACTCTGGGCCGAAGATATTGATTATATCATCATTTAGGGTGAGGATGATGAAAAAATATTTTAAAGAAAAGCGAATCCGGTGAGACAAAAGAACAAATATTAAGGATTCGTATTTTAAACAATCGAGTTCAAAAATACTCCATAATAAACTATTGTGGGGCGAGAATTCAAAAATGAAGATCAAAACATAGATCGATCAAAGATAGGAACCATAATAGACAATCTTGGACACGAGAAAAGAAAATTTAATTTTTACGTGAATAGTGTCGTATTGTGAATATAGTATAGTATCGTGAATAGTAGCGTATATCGTGAATAGTAACTCGACACTAAAAGGTAGAAATTTCACAAGAAAAATCATCATGCTTCATGAATAGTACTAGTGAATAGTAACTCGTGAATAGTAACTCATGAACAGTAACTCATGAATAGTTACTCATGAATAGTAACTCGTGAATAGTAACTCTGACATGAAAAGATCGAAATTTCACAAGAAAAATCTTACCAATATTCGGCATAATGATATTGAAAAAATAATATCATTTTTAAAAAAAATAACATCCTTACCTCGAAAAGAATAGTACTTACATTTGGAATATCGGATATATCTTTGAAGGAAACTTGCGTAGTATAGCAACACTCAAGATATCAAAATACTCACAAGAATACGCTCGATAATATAGAGAGAAAACTTGAGTTTACGGTGTGATTTTCAATTCTAACCTAAGCACCTATTTATAGGAAAATGCTTAGAACACAAAGTAGAAAATTTAATATAATAATATTATTTATAAATTAAATTCCTAAGCAAAAATTGAATTTTAACCATTTTAACCATTTAACACATGCCCCATAAATAAAAAAAAAAACATTTTTCTTTAAAAAAAATATTTAAAACTTCAAAAATCAATTATTACAGAACTTGAACTTGATAATTCATAATAAATAGCCCTTTTATCAGAAAAATTCAAACCTTATGTCCTTTCCATAGGAAATTCCATTCTCTACAACTTTGTGAGAAGAAAGTTTTCCAAATTCCAAGCGAAATTGGTAAAGAAATCCACAAGCAGACGACGATTTCTGAAATTTATAATCAAATTTCGGTCGAGAAATGGGGTCCACAAAACATGAAAAACATGTTTTAATATTTATTGTAACAAAAATATTCTTCCTCCTCATTTATTCATATATCACACTTTCATTGTAAAAATATCACCATTATTATATTATTAAAATATAATAATATATTTAAATAATTATTTTATTAGAAAAAGATAAAATATCAATTTTCAACAATTGTCACATTAAAAATTTTCTCCATCTATATCCACATAAAATGAATATTTTCCTTATCATATAAATCAATAATTAATTATTCACAAATAATATTACTGAGAATCACAATAACCGACAACCGGTAGTTTCACAGGAAGAGGGGGCTTTCGATAAGGATTTCTCCTTCTTGGCGCTTGATTAGGTGACCAAACCTCTCCTTAAGCGAGAACTTTCTAGACATTGCCAATAATGTTATCTAATAATATTATTCAAATAATATGAATTATTGATCGATAATGAAAATCTTTGTGTAGTGACAATTATTGAAAAACAATAATAATATAAAATATCAGCGTATTAATTATTGAATCGATAAAATAAAATATTGAGCGACGTAATTCTTTGTAACAATTATTGAGTAGTGCCTTCTTACGTAAGAATCAATAATTGGTAACTAATCTGGTATCTTCTCTTGTGTTTTTTTCATATCACTTTCCAGTTTACCACCGTCATATATTCAAGCAGTAAGAATATTTTTGGTAAACGAATATTCTTGGCAAAATTATTTATAAACAACTTATACTTGTCGTTTTCTTCATCAATCACATTTTTCAAATTACCCTTACCCACAAAATAATAAATAAAGAAAGTTATTTACGAATATTCTCGGCAATGAGAATATTCCATTGGAACGACCAAGCGAATATATCGGTGATTTCTTTTAACATTCTTTATGAATATTTTATAACCACTTGCTTATTTAAAATATTTGCGCATTTTACCCAATTTGGGACGTTATTGGTTCTGGATAAATTAACCACATTAATCAAATAAACCCTTCTTATTTAGTATGATTATATGAGGATTATTATTTGGCCAAAAATAATAAATAAATGAGGAAATTCCATTTTATTTAAAAAAATTGGGGTCTTAAACAATATTTGTATTAAAACTCACAAGACATATGTATTGTAGTATATTACACGGACAGTTGTATAATTAAGTTTGTATTTGTATTACGTACCATGTATTTGGCGACTCGGAATAGGTGATGTATACCTATTTTGGGGGCGTCACATTTATTATTTTAAAATAGTAAGGGTTGATTTGATTAATGTAGTTAGTTATGGGTAAAATGCGCAAATATTTCAAATAAGCAAATATTCATTATTGTCGGGGAATATTCGTTTGGTCGTGGAATATTCGTACGACGGCGCAGCCTTGTGTGGGTCCCATAACGAAAAGCAATTGGATGAAGAAAACGACAAGTATAAGTTATTTATAAATAACGACGTGGTTGTTACCATTAATACTGTTGGAATACCCGGTGGTTAAAACACAGTAGCACACGGTATTGCACCAATTATTGATTCTTACGTAAGAAGGCTCTACTCAATAATTGTTACAGTAATTACTGTTCAATATTTTATTTTATTAATTTAATAATTGCTACGTTGATGTTTTGTATTATTGTTGTTTCAATAATTGTCACTACACAGTATTAATTTTCCATTATCAGATCAATAATTCATATAATTTATTAATTTTATCTTTTTTGATAAAATTATTTTTTTAAATATATTATTATATTATAATAATATAATAATGGTGATATTTTACAATGAATGTGTGATATATGAATAAATGAGGAGGAAGATTATTTTTGTTACAAAAAATGTTTAACACGTTTTGTGTGTTGGTGGACCCTATTTTTGACTGAAATTTGATTATAGCCTGCAAATTGGTCCGTATGTGGATTTCAGTTAATTTCTGTTTGGAATTGGAAAAACTTTCTTCTGCAAATTTTTAGAGAATTAAATTTCCTATGGAATGGACATAATATTTGAATATTTCTGATAAAAGGACTATTTATTATGAATTATTGAAGTTCCAAAATATTGGGTCTGAATTAATTTTGTTGCATTAAATGATAAAAACATTTTTTTTCATTTTGGTGGGCCTTACATGAGTGGTAAACATGCTGAATTCAGATTTCAAGAGGTGGGCGTGAATTTTTTTAATAAATATTATTAGTTTATTAAATTTTCTACTTTGGTCTTCTAAGCATTTTCCTATAAATAGGGTGCTTAGGTTAGAATTGAAAATCGCACCAGAAACTGAAGTTTTCTCTCTCTATATTATCGAGCGTATTTTTGTGAGTATTTAGATATCTTGAGTGTTGCTATACGGTGCAAGTTTCCTTCAGCGTTATTTCTATTATTCCAGCCAGAAGTACTATTCTTTTGAGGTAAAGGATGTTATTTTTTTTATAAATGATATTATTTCTTTCAATATCATTATGTCGGAATATTGGTAAGATTTTTCTTATGAAATTCTTATCTTTTCATGTCGGGGTTACTATTCATGAGTTCATATTCATGCGTTACTATTCAAGAGTTACTATCCACGAGTACTATTCACGAAGCGTGATGATTTTTCTTATGAAATTTCTACCTTTTTGTGTCAGGGTTACTATTCACGTATACAATACTATTCACGTATACGACACTATTCACGAATACGACACTATTCACCGAAAAATAAAATTTTCTTTTCTTTGTCCCAGATGTCTATTTTTGTTATTATCTTTGATTGTATCCATGTTTTAATATTCATTCTTGAGTTTTACTCCACTATGATATGTTATGGGGTGTTTTTGAACATGGATAAACCGAAGTACAAATCCCTAATATTTGTTCTTTTGACTCACTGGATTCATTTTCTTTAAAATACTTTTCATCATTCTCAGTCCTAAATGATAATATAACTGAATATCTTTGGTCTGTAGTGCAAAGATGAATGATTCTCAGATGAATATCTTTGGCCCGTAGTGCAAAGATGAATAGGTGTTGAGATGAACATGACCAACTGATGAATATCTTTGGCCTGTAGTGCAAAGATGAATATTTGATTCAAAATGTATATTGATTGATGTTACAGGGATAAAATATTGATGATGGACTTTTAAATCATATAAGATATTAGATTTCATTCTCTACTTAACTCTTCTAATGAATTATTATTTTCGCTACGAATATTGATCTGAAACTTTTTGTCTATTATATTCTATCAGATTTTTCCCTGTTGAGGACTAACGATAATTTGTTGTACATTATCTTAGTCATAATATTCTTTACTGGTCTAGTTGAGCTCACCCTTTTCCTTTTTGTTCCATTTTTCTTCTCAAGAAGCGAGAATATAGCGGGGACTAGTCGGGGTGTGGAGTGATGGTTCAAGATAGTTGTTTTAGTAGTCCTCACTATTTTGTAAACTAGTGTATCAATAATTGTAATGAGGACTTTATTTGAGTGTGGATATTATCTAGAAGACAATATTTGTATTTAAACTCACAGTTTATGTGTTGTCGTATTTTGCACGATAATTGTATTAATAAAGTTGTAGTTGTTTCTGTACCATGTATTTTGCGACTCAGAATAGGTTGGGTGGAGTGGACCTATTTTGGGGGCGTCACAGTTGGTATCAGAGCTTAGGGATATTGTCTCTGGCGGAGATCGGGGAATAGAACTAGGAGGGGAGAGACGAGTTAATCCTTTTCTAGTATGTCCTACCTAAGCTTATTTGTTGGTTGGTCAGAGTATAGGATTATTATGTTGCATGTCAATTTCTTTAATTAACCCTTGTTTTATGGAAGTATTTGAGAATGGCAACTGAGAATGTTAACAGTGGAGTAAATGAGACCGTGGAGATACCTTTACTCACCAATTAGGAGAACGTGCAACAGGAAGACAATGTTCCTCCTGTAAATAACACCATTGATCAGACGATGAACGATGGGATGTTTATATGCTTTTTGCAGTTCATGCAAAATCAGACGAGGGAGACTCGCGTACAAAATACAGGTGGAAAAGATAGCAACGTACGGTTTGTCACAGCCAAGCAGTTCAAAGAGTTGGGACCACGTAATTGGGAAGTTTTGATTCGATTAAAGCGGAGACGTGGGTCAAGCAAATTACTAAGATATTCGATGTCTTGGGATGCACGGAGGAACAAAAGGTTCCATTCGCCACTTTTATGTTCCGTAATGAGGCAGATTACTGGTGGGAATCTGTGAAGCATACCCAGCCAGCCGCACTCAACATGTCTTGGGAAATATTTCAGAAACTATTCAATGACAAGTACTTTCCTGAAAGTATTCATCATATGAAGGAGGTAAAGTTTAATAGACTAGAACAGAACAACATGGCGGTGTCCCAGTACGAGGCAAAGTTCGTGGAGTTTTATCCAGGTTTGCACCTCATTTGGTGGAGAATGAGGAACGTATGACGCGGATGTTTGAAAGAGGTTTGAAACCCGACATATGTCAATATCTCATTTCTCATAAATTTTCTCTATATTCAGATGTTGTTAACAGGGCTCAATTATTAGAGCAAGATAACGAGTACGTGAAACACATGTCCAAAAGCTTTGCAAACACATGTCCAAAAGCTTCGCAAGTACCTGAAACACATTGAAATCCTAAACATAAGATAACATCATGAAAATTGAGCACGTAAGGTCAAATTTACTAAAAATCCCACCTTAACTAACTATCTATTGTAACGTAGCGAACTAATTGATACTAGAGTTACACATCAACTACAAATTGACTAACATAACATAAAAAATATTGTAAATGAACGTAAAATTGGGTTGCCTCCTAATGAGTGCTTGTTTTTGAGTCTTTTAGCTTGACTACTCCATGTTCATGGCGCATCGACGAGTGTAATCGTCGTGGCTTCATTGTCGATGTCGCCACCCCAGTAGTGCTTCAACCATTGATCGTTGACTTTAAATGTTTCAAGTGGATTTCTACGTATAGTTCAACGGTGCCATATGGGAAAACCTTCTTAATCGTGAATGGTCCCGACCATCGGGATTTGAGCTTTCCTGGGAACAATCGCAGTTGTGAGTTGAACAGTAACACTGATTGTCTCGGTTCGAACTTTCTCTGCATAATCTTTTAGTTGTGCCACTTCTTAACTTTTTCCTTGTACAACTTTGAGTTCTCATATGCTTCTAGTCGAAATTCGTCAAGTTCATTCAATTGGACTAACCTTTTCTCTCATGCAGCTGTCTGATCAAAATTGAGTTTCTGAATGGCCCAATATGCCTTATGCTACAATTCCACCGGGAGATGACACGCTTTCCCACAGACCAACTGATACAGAGACATCCTAATTGGCGTCTTGTATGCTGTCCTGTAAGCCCATAATGCGCCGTCTAATTTTAGAAACCAATCTTTTTTGGTTGGATTTACTACATTCTCTAAAATTTTCTTCACCTCTCTGTTGGAAACCTCAGCTTGACCACTCGTTTGGGGGTGATATGATGTATCTACCCTATGATTGACCCCATATTTCGCCAATAGAGCTGTAAATGATCTGTTGCAGAAGTGACTACCCTCATCACTTATTATTGCTCTTGGCGTGCCAAACCTTGTACAGATATTCTTTTGTAAAAACTTAAGAACCACCTTGGCATCGTTTTTAGGGAGTGCTATAGCTTTAACCCATTTTGACACGTAGTCCACAACTAGCAAGATATAAATGTTGTTGAATGAAGGCAGAAATGGTCCCATAAAGTCCATCCCCCACACATCAAAAATCTCCACTTCCATGATAGTGTGGAGCGACATATCATTCCTCTTTGATATATTACCCACCCTTTGGCATCCGTCATAGGTTTTCATGAACTAGTGGGCATCCTTAAACACAATAGGCTAATAAAATCCTGACTGAAGTATCTTGGCCGCTATCCGCTCACTACCATAATGTCCCTCATACATAGATGAATAACATTGGTGCAAGATATTTTTCACTTCACTGTACGACACACATCTACGAATCATCTTGTCTATGCACTATTTGAATAAGTAGGGCTCATCCCACATGTACCCCTTGATGTCATGTAGGAACTTCGTTTTCTCTTAACATGTCAGATCAGGAGGAAGGATTTTGCTCACCAAGTAATTGGCAAAATCCGCATACCATGGAAATTATGAATTGACTCCAAAAAGCTGCTCATCCAAAAATGATTCATTAATTACACACTTATCCACCCATCCTTATCCGGATTTTCCAACCTCAAAAAATGATACACCACTTGGTTTTTTGTCCCCTTACTATCCTTTATTTCCAAGTCAAATTCCTGAAGGAGAAGAATCCATCTGATTAGCCTAGGCTTAGCATCCTTCTTTGAAATCAGATAACGAATTGCCGAGTGATCCGTATATACCACTACCTTTGTTCCAATCAAATAGGCTCTGAATTTATCAAAGGCATATACTACAACAAGTAACTCCTTCTCGGTGGTTGTGTAGTTCAATTGGGCATCCATAAGGGTTTTACTTGCGTAGTATATAGCATGGAATATTTTCTCTCGTCGTTAACCCAAAACATCTCCTACCACATAGTCACTAGCATCGCACATTAACTCAAAAGGCATAGTCCAATCCGATGCAACGATCACTGGAGCTGTAGTCAAATTTGTTTTCAACTGCTCAAATGCTGCTTTACATTCCTCATCAAAACTGAATATTACATCTTTCTCCAAGAGACTGCACAATGGTTTTGCAATCTTAGAGAAATCCTTAATAAATCTTCGGTAGAATCTGGCATGTCCAAGAAAACTATGGATTCCCTTTACTGATGTCGAATGTGGAAGATTCTCGATTATATCTAACTTTACCTTATCAACCTCTAAGCCTTTCGTAGAGACCTTGTGGCCTAGAATTATTCATTCCTCAACCATAAAGTGGCAGTTCTCCCAGTCAAACACCAAGTTCATTTCCATACATCTCTTCAAAACCATGACCAGATTCTCTAGACACTAGTCAAAAGTGTTTCTATAGACCTAAAAGTCATCCATGAAAACTTCCACATTCTTCTCCACCATGTCTGAGAAAATAGCCATCATGCATCTTTGGAACGTCGCCTGTGTATTACATAACCCAAAGGACATTCTTCTAGATGCAAAGGTGTCGTATGGGCATGTAAAGGTTGTCTTCTCTTGGTCCTCAGGAGCTATGATTATTTGGTTGTACCCCGAATATCCATCCAGTAGACAATAGTAATCATGTCCAGCTAACCAGTCCAACATCTGGTCAATAAAGGGTAGAGGAAAGTGATCCTTATGGGTTACCTTATTCAGCTTTTTGTAGTCCATGCAAACCCTCCAACCGCTCATCGTCCTCATCGGAATCATTTCATTATCATCATTCTTCACTATAGTCATTCCACTCTTTTTCGGAACACATTGAACTGGACTGACTCATGCACTGTTTGAAATCGGGTAAATAATTCCCGCATCCAACCACTTCAGTATTTCTTTCTTTACCACTTCTTTCATGATCGGATTTAGTCATCTCTGCTGTTCCACTGTTGGCTTTGCATCCTCTTCCATAAGAATCTTGTGCATGCAAAAAGAGGGGCTAATCCCCTTTATATCGGCAATTGTCCACCCTATCGCAGACTTGTATTCTCTCAAAATCCTCAATAATTTACTTTCCTGCAATTCGTTAAGCGCAGATGCAATAATAATAGGTAAATTATTTGAATAACCTAAATAAGCATACCTGTGGTGTTTAGGAAGTGGTTTGAGCTCAAGAGTGGGTGGCTCCTTAAGTGAAGGTTTCATCCGAGCTGAAGCTTTTTCTTCCGTGTGTAGAGGCTCAAACGGAACTTTGAACCTACTAACTCGAGGTAAAGAATCCAGCATGTGCAAGTAATCTACGAACTCCGGATCATCCAAATCCTCATCCCCCATTAAAGTGTTTTCCAACAGATCTCTGACCAAACTTTTAACTAAGTCTTCATTGACTATCTTGTCGATCACATCTAACCGGAAACACTCATCCTCATCTATACGAAACCTCATGGCCTTAAACATATTGAATTTGAATTCTTGATCTTGAACCCTCATGGTTAATTCCCCTTTTTGAACATCGATGAGAGTTCTACCCGTAGCCAAAAATAGTCTTTCTAGTATGATTGGGATGTTTTTATCTTCTTCATAAACCAAAATTATGAAATCTACTGGGAAAATAAATTTGTCTACCTTAACCAAGATGTCTTCCATAATCCTCTTGGATAGGTCACCGATCTGTTTGCTAACTAAAGAGATATGTTTGTAGGCTTTGGAGCTGGCAAACCCAACTGAGTATAAACATATAACAGCATAAGGTTCACACTTGCCCCCAAATCACACAAACACTTGTTGAAGGCCATATTACCGATCGTGAAAGGAATGGTGAAACTCCCCGGATACTTTAACTTTAGAGGTAGCTTTCTCTTTAAAACTACACTTTATTCCTCTGTCAAAGCTACCATCTCGTAATCCTCTAACTTTTTCTTCCTTGACAGTATACCCTTCATGAATTTAGCATAACTTGGCATTTGCTCTAGGGCTTCTGTGAAAGGAATATTGATTTGAAGTTTCTTGAAAACTTTCAAAAACTTGGTCTTTTATGAAAATAAAATCCTCAAAGTGATTTTGATTCTATGATTTCCTTATTCTTTTTGAGGTAATAAGGAGTTAATTTGATATAATCGATTTTTGGTTATGGGTGAAATGTGATAATTTTCAACAAAATAAGCAAGTGGTTATGAAAAATATTAGCCTATTGATTATTTGTTTCTCCATGAAAAGTTGGGAATATTCGATTTTGTAAGACCCCAAACGTGGAATATTTTTCTCTATTGTCGGGGAATATAAGGAGTTAACTTGATATAATACTTTGGTTATGGGTGAAATCGAAATTTTTATGGGCCCATAAGGAATAAGTTTTGTCGGATGAAGAAAATGACAAGTTTGAGTTTTATAAAAAATGACGTAGTTTTTATAAGTACTGAATATTAGTTACAACTTGTTGGAATACCCGGTGGTTAAAAATATGATGTCTGGCGTGGTTGCTGATAGCACACGATATTGTATAGTATTTTGAATTATTGATTCTTACGTATGAAGGCACTACTCGATAATTATTACGATAATTCTTTATTCAATATTTTATTTTATTGATTCAATAATTTTTGCGTTGATATTTTATATTATTGTTGTTTGATAATTGTCTTTTTGATATTTCCCATTATCGGATCGATAATTCATATTATTTGAATAATATTATTAGATAGCATTATTGGCAATGTCTAGAAAGTTACATCTAAGGAGAGGTTTGGTCACCTAATTAATTGCGCGCGATGAAGGAGAAATCCTTATTGGAAAGCCCCTCTTTCTGAGGAGCGGCATGGTTGTCATTATTGTGATTACTTTAATATTATTTGTGAATAATTAATTATTGATTTATATGATATAAGAAATATTTATTTTATATGGATATAAATGATGGATTTATTTATGTGGTTATAAATGATGGAATTAATGTTGAGGTGTTTTTTATCGGTATTTTATCGGAATGGAGGTATTAAAAAATCAAATCGGTGTTCTTGAGATATATTGCGTGAGTTATAATTTTTAATCAAAATAGTTGGATCGTTGTGATTTTGGATATGTTATACATATATAAGTTGAGTATATGTCCACAAATTTTGAACCGTTAAAAATGAACGTATGATTTGTTATGAATTTTAAAAGGTGACTAATTCAGAAATTAGGTTTATAAATGATTTTTGGTGGAAAATTCTAGAATGAGTGGGCCCCACTTTGTGGTTGGTGAAGAAATGTGCTGAATTTTATTTCAAATGTGGTGGGTGGCAATAGTAGCGAGTAGTTAAAAGCCATCGAAGTAGCAAGTCGAAATCTGCTAAGGCGTCTTAACATTTTCTATAAATAGAGAAATTTAAGTTAGAATTGAAAATCACGAAAAAACATAAGCTTTCTCTCTTTTCTCTCTATATTATCGAGCGTATTTTATTAGTATTTAGATACTTTGAGAGTTCTTTATTAGGTACAAGTTTCATTGACATCATATCAGACATTTCATTTTGAAATCTTATTTCTTTGAGGTAAGGGATGTTATTTTCTTCTTAAATGATATTATTTTCTTGATATCATTATCTTTGAGATATTGTTATGATGTTTATTGTGGAATTTCTACCTTTTTGTGTCGAGGTTACTATTCATGTATACGACACTATTCACGTATATGGCACTATTCACGAATACGACACTATTCACTAAAAAATAAAATTTTCTCTTTTTCATCCCAGATGTCTTTTATGGTTACTATCTTTGATTGTATCCATGTTTTGATATTTATTTTTGAATTCTACTTCACTTTTGGTTATTATGGAGTATTATTGAATTTGGATAAGCGAAATCTGAATCCCTAATATTTGTCCTTACATCTCTTTAGATTCGTTCTCTAAAATGTTTTTCATCATCCTCGGTCCTTAATGGTGATACTTGATGAATATCTTTGGCTTGTAGTGCAAAGATGAATGATTACGATGAATATCTTTGGCTCGTAGTGCAAAGATGAGCAGTGTTGAGATGAACATGACCCATTTGGTGATCTGAATGAATATCTTTGGGCCGTAGTGCAAAGATGAATATTTGATGCAAGATGTATATTGATTGATGTTACTGGGGATAAAATATTGATGATGGACTTTTAAATTCATAGATGATAGTAGATTTCATTTTCTACTTAACTCTTCTAATGAATTGTTGTTTTGCATTGCGATTGTTGATCTAAAACTTGTTGTCTATTATATTCTATCAGATTTTTCTCTGTTGAAGACTAAGGATAATTTGTTGTATATTATCTTAGTCATAATATTCTTTATTGGGCTAGTTGAGCTCACCCTTTTTCCTTTTTGTTCCATTTTTCTTAAGGAAGCGAGAACATAGCATGAGAACTAGTCGGGGTATGGAGTGATGGTTCTAGAGCAGTTGTTTTAGCAGATCCTCACTATTTTTAAAAAATAGTGCATCGATAATTGTAATGAGGACTTTATTTGAGCGTGGATATTGTCTAGAAGACAATATTTGTATTTAAACTCATAGTATGTGTTATCGTATTTTGCACGACAATTGTATTAATAAAGTTGTAGTTATTTCTGTACCATATATTTGGCGACTCAGAATAGGTTGGGTGGATTGGATCTATTTTGGGGGCGTCACGGTTAGTATCAAAGCTTAGGGATATGATCCTGGGTGAGATGTGAGACTAGAACTAGGAGGAGGAGAGGCGGGTAAATCCTTACAGCTAGTGTGTCCTACCTAAGCTTATTTGTTGGCCGGTCGTAATATAGGGATATTATGTGATATGTTAATTTGTTTAATTAACCCTTGTTTTATGGCGATTATTTAAGAATGGCGGTGAGAGCGTTAACAATGGAGTGTATGAGGCTGTGGAAACACCTTTAGTCACCAATCAGGAGAACGTGCAACAGGATGGCAATATTCCTCTGTAAACAACACTAACGAGAGCAAGCGATGAATGATGGGATGTTTAGAAACTTTTTACAGTTCATGCAAAATCAGATGAGGGAGACTCGTGTACAAAATACAGGTGGAAATGATAGCAATGCGCGGTTTGTCACAACCAAGCAGTTCAAGGAGTTGGGACCACCAGAATTCTTTGGTAAGCCAGATCCGATTAAGGTGGAGACATGGGTAAATCAAATTACCAAGATATTCGATGTCTTGGGATGCACGGAGGAACAAAAGGTTCCATTCGCCACCTTTATGTTTTCGTGGTGAAGTGATTCTTGGTGGGAATACGTGAAGCGTACCCGACCGGTGCTTTTCGATATGTCTTGGGAAACATTTGAAGCTGTTCAATGACAAGTACTCACGAAAGTATTTTGTCATATGAAGGAGGTAGAGTTTATTAGGTGGAACAAAACAACATGAGCGGTGTCCCGATGCGAGGCTAAGTTTAGCGGAGTTATCTAGGTTTGCACCTCATTTGGTAGAAAATGAGGAGCGTATGGCGCGAGAATGTTTTTGAGAGGTTTGAAACCCGAGATTCGTCAATACCTATCTCTCATAAATTTTCTATGTATTCAGATGTTGTCAATAGGGCTCGATTATTAGAGCGAGATAGTGAGTATGTTCAACCGAGGGGACAATGACCGAGGTCATCTCTGTGGTGACGATCGATCGGGCGATGATAACCATCGTGGAGAAATTATCATGCGAAATGGTAACCACTTGGTGGTAATCATGGCCAAGATAATAGAAGAAATAATTCAAGTGGAAATTTCAAAAAGAAGATTTTGCGATGGCGGGAAGGCGTCGGCGTGACACCGACACAACAACAAATTCTAGGGAGGAGAGCGTAGCCCGGTTAGATCTTACTGATCGTGGGAGAAGAGGGACATATAAGTCCAAACTATTCATGACCTTCAAGGTATGTTTTAGTTGTGGAAAAAGCGGTCACATAGCTCGATTTTGTCTTTAGAGAAATCAAGTCCATTTGGGACGGTGGCACAAAGCGGATCTGGACAAGTCAAAGTCGGCGGTTCTGGAAGAGTTTTGTCGTGGTCGCCAAAATCGAGAGAACGAACGAAGGTATCATGGGTTAGTTAATTATAAATTCTTGCAAAATCTATACCTTATTAGAATCTGGGTTCTACCCATTCTTTTATCTCTCCTACTTGTGCTCAAGCGTTTAAACTTGACTCAGGAGAAATTAGACTTTGACTTATCTGTGGAGACTCGTTAGGAGAAACTTTATTACATCCTTTGTTTATAAATCTTGTTTGATCCAAGTTGGCACCATCACATTACTGTTGATCTTATCTCTTTAAAGATACTTGCTTTTGATGTGATTTTAGGGATTGATTGGTTAACTACTCATCATACCAAAATTGATTATTTTCGTAAGGTTGTTAGTTTTCATATTCCTAAGCAACTTTGTTATTGAATTCAAGCAATCAAACCATTGAAGTCAAACACTTTCATATCAAGCCATAAAGTCATTCGTTTATTGAAAAATGGATGTCAAGCTTTCTTAGCCCATGTTATGGATTTAAACAAAAATCGTCGATTTGAATGATATTTTGTTGTTAGTAAATCTCTGACGTATATTTCTGAAGAATTTCTGGCCTACCAGAAGCGTGATATTGAATTTTGTATCGACTTTGAACCGATACAAAACCCATTTCTAAAATCTCATATCGAATGGCTCTATTGAACTTGAGGAGTTAAAAACCAATCTACAAGAGTTGGTACTCAGAGCCTCTATCTGGTGACTTCCTTTGTGGAATGCAAAGCGAGACTCTCCATAGGGGACGTCTATATTTGTGTGGTGGTAAAATGATAGGTGCCATTGTGACGTCTTTATCAAGATTGGGATATGAGTCACAGTTGAGAGCAACCTAAGTTCGATAATCAAAATATCTAGCTTTACAGGCTTATTTTGGTTCTTATCGGAGATTCGTGGAAGGATTTTCTCGAATCGCTACTCAGATTAAATTAGTTGACTCGGAAAGATACAAAATTCATATGGAGCGAGGAATGAGAAGATTTTCCAAGAGCTCAAGAGGTGACTCATTTTGGCATTTTATTACGACCATACCATCTGGAAAAAAGCAAGCGTGGTAGGTAGCGCGTTGAGTAGAAGATAAATGCAGTGATAAGAGTGCGATATTATTGCACACAAAGACCTATTTTGTATAATTTATAAACGATAAAGATAGAGTTAAAGACTCTAGGGACCCACGTTATGATGTTAAATATACGAGCATAATCGACTTTAATTGATAAAGTTAAAACCACTCAAGCTACTACACACGGAGGTGATGAATATAAAGAAGAAGGTGCAAGAAGGCGTTATTCTAAAGTAAGATTCGATGAGAGAAGAAAGCTCAAACCTTGATTTATTTGAAATCCTCGATCGAGTAGAAGCGTGGCCTATAGACTCGCCTTAACGCTAAGTATGTGTTGCGCGTGTTCATAGCGTTTTTCACGTATCGATATTACGTAAATATGTGGATGACCCAAACCACATTATTGCGTTAGAACCGGACGAGATAGTAGAAGATTTAACGTGCGAGGAGGTACTGTTAAGATCTTGGATAGGAAAGAGCATATCCTACGAAAAAAGGTTATACCACAAGTTTAAGTTTTGTGGAGGAACCATGCTATTGAAGAAATGACACGGGAGTTGGAATCGAAATGAAAGTGAGGTATCCTCACCTTTTGAAACACACGAGTGCGTACGTCGATTTCGAGGATGAAATTTTATAAGGAGGGAGGTTGTAAGACCCCAACTTATTAAATAAAATTAAATTTTCTCTATTTATTATCTTGAAATAATAAGGAGTTAATTTGATATAATACTTTGGTTATGGGTGAAATGTGCAAAAATTTTACAAAATAAGCAAGTGGTTATAAAATATTCATTTTTTGTCGGGGAATATTTGTTTGGTCGTGGAATATTCTTGTTTGTCGGGGAATATTAAATGCGATGACAGGCGCTTGACCATTTGTGGGCCCCATGTAATAGAATAACTATCGGATGAAAAGCGACAAGTTTGAGTTTTTATAAATACGGCGTAGTTGTTACGAATTAACTTTGTTGGAATACCGAGTGGTTAAAATCTACGAATCTGGCGTGGTTGCATGTGCTTTACGGTATTACGCGTATATTTTGAATTATTGATTCTTACGTATGAAGGCACTACTCAATAATTATTACTGATAATTCTTATTCGATATTTTATTTTATTGATTCAATAATTCTTTGCGTTGATAGTTTATATTATTGTTGTTTGATAATTGTCATTGCACTGATATTTCCCATTATCGGATCGATAATTCATATTATTTGAATAATATTATTAGATAGCATTATTGGCAATGTCTAGAAAGTTACATCTAAGGAGAGGTTTGGTCACCTAATTGCGCCCGAGAAGGAGAAATCCTTATTGGAAAGCCCCCTCTTTCTGAGGAGCTACACTGGTTGTCATTATTGTGATACGTAATATTATTTGTGAATAATTAATTATTGATTTATATGATAAGGAAATATTTATTTTATATGGATATAAATGATGGATTTATTTATGTGGTTATAAATGATGGAATTAATGTTGAGGTGTTTTATCGGTATTTTTGTCGGAATGGAGGTATTAAAAATCAAATCAATTATTCTTGAGATATATTGCGTGAGTTATAATTTTTAATCAAATAGTTGGATCGTTGTGATTTTTGGATATGTTATACATATATAAGTTGAGTATATGTCCACAAATTTTGAGCAGATTAAAAATAAGCGTATGATTTGTTATGAATTTTAAGAGGTGATTGATTAGGAAAAAATTAGGTTTATAAATGATTTTGGTGAAAATTCTAGAATTGAGTGGGCCCCACTTGTGGTTGGTGAAGAAATGTGTTGAATTTTATTTCAAATGTGGTGGGTGGCAATAGTAGCGAGGTAAAGCCATTAGGTAGTGAGTCAAGTGCCTTTGTGTGCTAACATTTTCTATAAATAGAGGGCTAAGTTAGAATTGAAAATCACACCAGAAACATAAGCTTTCTCTCTTTCTCTCTCTCTCTATATTATTGAGCATATTTTGTGAGTAATTAGATACTTTGAGAGTTTCTATTCAGTACAAGTTTCATTCAACATCATATCCGACATCTCATTTTGAAGTACTGTTTCTTTGAGGTAAGGGATGTTATTTTCTTCTTAAATGATATTATCTTCTTCAATATCATTATGCTGAGATATTGTTATGAAGTTTATTGTGGAATTTCTACCTTTTTGTGTCGGGGTTACTATTCATGTATACGACCTTATTATTCACGATATCTGACACTTATTCACGAATCGACCTTATTTATTCACTTAGAAAAATGAAATTTTCTCTTTTCGTCCTAGATGTCTTTTATGGTTACTATCTTTGATTGTATCCATGTTTTGATCTTTTTTTTGAATTCTACTTCACACTTGGTTATTATGGAGTATTATTGAATTTGGATAAATCTGAAATCTGAATCCCTAATATTTGTCCTTACATCTCCTTTGGATTTATTCTCTAAAATATTTTTCATCATCCTCGGTCCTTAATGGTGATACTTGATGAATATCTTTGGCTTGTAGTGCAAAGATGAATGATTACTGATGAATATCTTTGGCCGTAGTGCAAAGATGAGCAGTGTTGAGATGAGATGAACATGACCAATTGGTGATCTGAATGAATATCTTTGGCGTAGTGCAAAGATGAATATTTGATGCAAGATGTATATTGATTGATGTTACGGGGATAAAATATTGATGATGGACTTTTAAATTCATAGATGATAGTAGATTTCATTCTCTCTTAACTCTTACAATGAATTGTTGTTTTCATTTGTGAGTTGTTGATCTAAAACTTATTGTACATTGTATTCTATCAAATTTTTCCCTGTTGAAGACTAAGGATAATTTGTTGTATATTATCTTAGTCATAATATTTTTTACTGGGCTAGTTGAGCTCACCCTTTTTTCTTTTTGTTCCATTTTTCTTCTCAGGAAGTGAGAACATAACAGGAACCAGTCGGGGTATAGAGTGATGGTCCTAGACAGTTGTTTTAGCAATCCTCACTATTTTTTGTAAAATAGTGCATCGATAATTGTAATGAGGACTTTATTTGAGAATGGATATTGTCTAAAAGATAATATTTGTATTTAAACTCACAGTATGTGTTGTCGTATTTTGCACGACAATTGTATTAATAAAATTGTAGTTGTTTCTGTACCATGTATTTGGCGACTCAGAATAGGTTGGGTGGATTTGTTCTATTTTGGGGCGAAATAAGTCCTCAATACATTTATTATCACACTATTTCACAAAATAGTGAGGACTACTAATGCAAACATCCGGACCGTCACTCCATTTCCGACTAGTCCCAAATATATTCTCATTTCACAAGAGAACAATGAAAGCAAAGGTGAGCTCAACTAGCCCGAAGAAATATTATGACTAAGATAATGCGTAATAAATTATCGTTAGCCTTCAACAGTGTTAAATTGATAAAATACAATAGACATCAAGTTTAACTGCAGCGGAACAAGCAATCCATTAGAAGAGTCAAGTAAAGCATGATATCTACTATCTTCTATAATTTAATAGAATTTATCATCAATTTTATCGCTGAAACACAACTTAATAAATAATCCACATCATTGAATCACCCCTGCACTACGGCCAAGGATATTCATTAGTATCACAACCACAAATTATCCATGCACTACGGGTTAAGGATATTCGTGTTTTCATCAATGGTCATGATCATGACAATAACTGTCCATTAATGCACTACGGGCCAATGAGGACTTTTACCACATCATTTGTAACATTACGGTCATGATTATACTGAATAATCCCCGATCATAATCATACCAAGTCCATCTATGAACTACGGGCCAAAGATGACTTTCATAACAATATAAGCATGGGGATGATGACAATGATATAAGAATTCAATTAAATGAAAGTAAAGGATAAATTTTTAAAGAATTGTAATTTAATTTATCCAAAATTCAATAATGTCCAAATTGTCAACATGATACTGCTTTGTGGATTAAAATTCAAGAATAATATTGTATCAAAAATGATTTAGACCGAAATAAAATCAATTTTTGTTATAAATAGTGCCCCGGGTGAATAGTACCCCGTGAATAGTAATTTCGGAATAGTACCCCGTGAATAGTACTTCGGTATGAAAAAGTTAAAACTTATCAAGAATGCTCAGAAAATTATTTCCATGAAAAGATACTGGATGAAACGCAAATATCAAGGATATTCTACTAATTTCATGGAGTATAGAAGCCAAAACTTTAACAAAATGAGTGTAGAATTTGAAATCTGAAACAAAATAATATTACTTATATACTATAGAGTATGGAAGAAAATATTATTTCTTAGGAGTATTGAACAAAAATAACATCCCTTACCTTGAAAAGAAGAGTATTCCAATTGGTATAGCGGGGATATTCTTGAAGAAAACTTTCACTGTTTTCTACGCTCAAAGCTTTCTAAAACTCGAAAGAAATACACTCAATATTATAGAAGAAGAATTCTCTGATTCTGGTGTGATTTTCAATTCTAATTAAGCATCCTATTTATAGGAGAATGGAAAGGATACTATTTAAAAATAATCACGGACTTACGATAGAGTTTTGATTCTTGTATGGCCGTGGAAAATTTTCTGAAAATTTGATTTTACTGTGCAATAAAATATTCTAATAAAGCAAAAACTTTTAAAAAAATATAATATATTCTATTTATAATCTAATAAAACAAAACTTATATATATATATATATGGGATATGATCCATAACAAGTATTTGCTATGAAGGAAATTTGGGCAAATATCATCATATCCGTCCATTCTATAAATCAAGGGCGAAGATTAAAAAATAACAATACCCTTACGTTGGACCGTCTAGCGTACGCTGAATTGATTAAAGCCCCTTACGCTACTTGGTGTAGCGTACGCTTAAAAAAATTTCCAATGCCCTATATTGCCCTTAGTCCACCAGTTAGTTGGGCGGTGCCTGCCAAGTGCCAAGTGTATTTTGTAATAAGAGTACGCTACTCAACTATCAACAAACAAGAAAAGAAAACAGGAAAACGTTTTCCACGATTGTGGTACCCACCACCCCACCACAAAGACACACTCGTAGTATTCTTTTCACTTTTTTACCCTTTGCCCTCCTCGTGATATCATGTCATCTCTCTTCCTTACAAAACCTCACCCTTCACTTTCTCTCTCCTCTCACTCCACAACTAAAACACACTACACACATTTTCTCTCTCACGGCTTGTTGTTAGAAAAAATACTTTAGGATCATTTGAAATTGCCACCACAAACCGCCATTCCAATCCTACAAATAAAAAGCAGTTTCACTCTTGCAATTAATTTTCTTTGGCCACAAAACATAATCGATGGCGGTGTTGTTTCAAGAATGTAATAGGTTTTATTTGGTTTTTACATTTTGTTATTCTTTGCTTCTTCTTTGTTGTTGCTTCTGAGTCGGAGAGTCAACTCGGAGACTAACTTCGGAGACAAGCAAGCTTCTTGCTTTCATCTCCCAAATCCCCGAGAATTGCTTGCAATTGGGCCGGTCGATTCTACAAGAATCTGGGTTAGCGTCAATGCGACCCCAATCAATCCTTTGTCTCCACCTCCAGAGCTTCCGGCGTCGGCTGGTGGGCCGATTCCACCAACACACTTCAGTAACTTGACTCGGCTCCGAGTCCTCGGCCTTTGCTCTAACCCTCTCACCGAACAACTCCTTCCGACTTCTACAACCTCAAATTCCTCCATGATCTACCTTCAAGACAACCAATTTTACGGTGAGTTCCCACCGACTCTGCACCCGAATTAACTTCGGCTAACTCGTTTAGATCTCCACCAACAACTTACCCTAAGAAAATTTCATTCTCCGTTAACAATCTCACCCACTTAACCAGGACTATTCTTGAAAAATATCGATCGGAAGGAGAGAGAGCGATCGGAGGGAGAGAGGAGGAGGGTTTATCTTGAAAGTCGCAGTGGAATCGCATGATTGCTACGCCGTTCCGAGATTTGATATGTTGGGGCAAATTGGTCCTCTAATTTTAAATTAAGCGACGCTACACCAAGTAAGCGTAAGGGCTTTAATCAATTCAAATTTATGCTAGGCGGGTCCGGCGTAAAGGGTATTGCTATTTTTTAATCTTCGCCCTTGATTTATAGAATGGACGGATATGATGCTATTTGCCCAAATTTCCTCCATAACAAATACTTTCTATGGATCATATCCCTATATATATATATATAACATATATACACACTTGCACCCATTTTTCATCAAACCCACACACACACACACACACACACACACACACACACACACATATATATATATATATATATATATATTGTGACGCCCCCAAAACAGGTATACATCACCCATCTTGGGTAAATGGACATACACTACTGTGAACTCAACTACAAACTTAATTATACAACGATGCGTGTAGAATACGACAAAACATAGCTGAGAGTTTAAACAGAAATATTATCATCTAGACAATATCCACACTCAATGGTGTCCTTATTACAATTATTATCACATTATTCCGTAGAATAGTGAGGACTACTAATACACCATCTCAGACCATCACTTCATTCCCCGACTCGTCTCAGCTATATTCTCATTTCTTGAAGAGAACAATGAAAGCAAAAGGGTAAGCTCAACTAGCCTAGTAAGAAATATTATGACTAAGATAATGCAGGATAGATTATCATTAGCCTTTAACAATGTTAAACTGATAAAATACAATAGACATTAAGTTTAACTACAGCGGAATAAGTAATCCATTAGAAGAGTCAAGTAGAGCATGATATCTACTATCTTCTATGATTTAAAATGTTTTCATTAATTTTATCATTTGAGACTCGACAATAAATAAACAATATCATCAAATCATCCTCGCACTTTTCAATTTAAGGATATTCATTAAATCATCAATGATTATGACTATCCGAATACTCCACGGTCATAATCATACCAAAAGCATCCATCAATACACCATGAGCCAATCGAGAACTTTTACCACATCATTTATAACATTATAGGTCATGATTATATCGAATGATCCCTGGTCATAATCATACCAAGTCCATCTATGCACGTAAGCCAAATATGATTTTCATCACAATATAAGCATGAGGATGATGAAAATGACATAATGATTCAATAAAACAAGTTCAAGAATAAATTTTAAAGATTTATAAGTTAATTTATCCTGAAACCAATTACGTCCAAATTGTCAACATGATACTGCTTTATAGAGTAAAATTCATGAATGCTCAGAAGAATATTTCCATGAAAAGATACTGGATGAAGCGCAAATATCCAGGATATTCTACTAATTTCATGGAGTATAGAAGCCAAAACTTTAACCAACTCAGTATAATAGAATATATGAAACTACAAATGGATTTTCATCCGCCATGCAGTAATCCACGTTGTGAGACACCAAATTTTATGAATAAAGATTTAAATTTCTCAAAATATTTTTTTGAATATTATGGTGTGGATTTGATATAATTTTATAGTTATGGGTAATATTTATAAATTTTGCAAAGTAAGTAAGTTGTTATATAATAGTCGATTGTTCGGGGAATATTCGTTTTAACTGGGAATATTCGTACGATGACACAATCATTGGTGGACCCCACAACGGATGTATTGTCGAAGTAAGAAAATGAAAGAATTATCTTTTTATAACGGCGAAAGTGTTACCGTTAAAACTGTTGAACTACCCGATAGTAAAAGTACAGTTATACGCGTGGTTGCATAGTAGCACACAGTATTGATTATTGATGCTTACGTGAGAAATCACTCAGTTATACCCAATTATTGCTCTGATGAATTCTTTTGATCATATCTCTCATATTATTGATTCATGTATTGTCACAGTATCATCTACATAATATATTATATTATTAAATTAATAATTGAGATGACAAAGTTATTCATATTATTATTTGCAATATTGACAATGTCTAGAAGTTCTGTCAAGGAGAGGTTTGGTCACCTAATTGCGCGCCAATAAGGAGAAATTCTTATCGAAAAAGCCCTCTTTCACGGGAACGACATTTTTGGTTGTTAAATATTGTGAGTTATAATTAATGATGAATAAGTTCGTGTTGATTAAAGATGAAATTGATAATTCCATTGTGCGGGAATTATTAGTGTTAGTGAAAATCGACATTTATTTCGATAATAATTGATGTCTGGAGGTTATATTGACCAATTGGGTAATTAACCGGATAAATGAGCAATTAATTGATATTGATTCACATGATTATAACTATTTGTTCACATGTGTGTACTATTGATTCACATTCATTTACTATTAGGGGAGTTGGTGCAAAATTGATAATACTTGCACGACTAAGTTAAAAATGGAGGTATAGATAGAGGTACTATACTGTAATTCGTATTTTTACATGTCTAGAACTATTGATTCACATGATTTACTATTGATTCACATGATTTACTATTATGGGAGATGGTGCAAGTTTGATAATACTTGCAGGACTAAATTAAAAATGAAGGAAAAGAGGAGGTATTATACTGTAATATTTCAAGCCCCAAAATGTGCAATTATCGAAACTATATTTTCCTATAAATAGAAGCTCATTCTTTCATTATTTTTCACCAATTCACTAAAGCTATAGAGCAATTATTATAGAGAGAAATTATAGAGAGAAAGAAGAAGAGAAGTCTGCTACCTCACTATTCAAGTATCCAGTTTTCTTCTAAGGTAAGGGGTATTATTCTTTCGTATTCATAAAGAGAGTTATTTTCTTTCAATACTCGTAAGGGTTGTTATTCCATTCTTTATTATTATGTTGGAATAACCTGTCTATGCGAAGTACCGCATACATGGTGAAATTCTTCTATTATTCCATTCTTTATTATTTTATTGGAATAACCTGTCTGTGCGGTCTATCGCATTCCTGGTGAATTCTGTTGTTATTCCATTCTTTATTATTTTGTTAGAATATCCTGTCTGTGCGAATTACACATGACCTGGTTCCATTCTTTATTATTTTGTTGGGAATAACATGTATATGCGCCTATCATCGCATGCGTGGTGAATTCTTACGTTATTCCATTCTTTATTATTACATTGGAATAACCTGATACATGTGGATTACCGCATACATGGTGAATGATCCTTTATATTCATTCCATATTAAATTGTGGAAATGTTACATCCACGTGGATTCTTTGTAAGGCGGGTGAAAATCCATTTTTAGGAGTTTGTATATTCTATTATACTCATCGGGATATCATTTCTTTTGTACTAAATCATGAAATATCATTTTCTTTGGTATTTTTCTGTTACGAGTTACTATTCATGGGTTACTATTCACCCGGTTACTATTCACTCTAGTATTATTCACTCGGGTATTCGGGGTACTTTTTGTATCGGAGTACTATTCACGAGTTACTATTCATGGGTTACTATTCACCCAAATTACTATTCACCCGAATATTATTCACTCGGGTATTCAGGATAATTTTCATATTGGGGTACTATTCACGGGGTACTATTCCCGAAGTACTATTCACAGGGTACTATTTACCCGAAAAATATATTTATTTTCTGTCTAAATTATATTTTGTTCATGAATATTATTCTTGAATTTTACTCTATAAAGCAGTATTATGTTGACAATTTGGACGTTATTGATTTCTGGATAAATTAAATTATAAATATTTAAAATTTATCCTTGAACTTGTTTTATTAAATTATTATGTCATTGTCATCATCCTCATGCTTATATTGTGATAAAAGTCATCTTTGGCTTACGTGCATAGATGGACTTGATATGATTATGACCAGGGATTATTCGGTATAATCATTACCGTAATGTGACAAATGATGTGGTAAATGTCTTCATTGGCCTGTAGTTCATTGATGGACAGTTGTTGGTATGATTATGACCAGGGATTATTCAGTATAATCATGACCATTGATGATTACATGAATATCCTTGGCCATGGTGCAGGGATGATTCGATTTTATTTATTAAGCTGAGTCTCAGCGATAAAGTTTATGAAAAACTTTTTAAATCATAGTAGATAGTAGATTTTATGCTCTACTTAACTCTTCTAAGGGATTACTTATTTTCGCTACAGTTGTTGATCTAAAACTTGTTGTCTATTGTATTCTATCAGTTGTTATACTATTGAAGGCTAAGGATAATTTATTCTGCATTATCTTAGTCATAATATTTCTTAATGGGCTAGTTGAGCTCACCCTTTGCTTTCATTGTTCTCTTCAGGAAATGAGAATATAGTTGGGATTAGTCAGGGAGCGAGTGCGGTCGAGATGATAGCATTAATAGTCCTCACTATTACGTTAAATAGTGTGATAATAAATGTAATGAGGACTCCATTGAGTGTGGATATTGTCTAGATGACAATATTTGTATTAAAACTCATGGCATATGTTTTGTCATATTTTACACGACTGTTGTATAATTAAGTTGTATTTGAATTTTGTACCATGTATCTGGTGACTCAAGATAGGTGATGTATACATATTTTGGGGGTGTCACAGTTGGTATCAAAGCTTAGGGATATGATCCCTGGCTGAGATGTGAGACAAGAACTAGGAGGGGAGAGACGGGGAATTCCTTTGCTAGTATGACCTACCTAAGTTTATTTGGTATTTAATTGGTTGGTCAGAGTGTAGAGATAATACGTGATATGTCAATTAACCCTTGTTTTGTGACAGTGTTTGAAAATGACATCTGAAAATGTTGAGATCAGCAATGAAACACCTGAGACCGTTGAGTCACCAACGATCAATACCCAGGATAATGTGCAACAGGAAGACAATAATCCTCGGGTAAATAACAACACCGATCAAATGATGAAAGATTGGATGTTCAGAGGCTTTATGCAATTCATGCAACCTCGGGTAAGAGAGACTCCTGTTCAAAATATAGGTGGAAATAATGGCAACCCACGGTCGGTCACCGCAAGCAGTTCAAGGAGCAGAGACCACCGAAGTTTTTGGGAAAGCCAGAACCACTTAAGGCAGAGACGTGGTTAAAGTAGATCACCAAGATATTTGATGTCTTGGGATGCTCCGAGGAGGAAAAGGTTCTCTTTGACACCTTTATGTTGTTTGAAGAGGCAAATTACTGGTGGGAATCTGTAAAACGTACCCAGCCTGACGCACTCAAGATGTCTTGGGAGAAGTTCTAAGAGCTGTTCAACGACAAGTACTTTCCCAAAAGTATTCGTCACATGAAGGAGGTGGAGTTCATCAAGTTAGAGCAAAACAATATGACCGTGTCGCAATACGAAGCTAAATTTGCGGAGTTATCCCGGTTTGCATCCCATTTGGTCGATAATGAGGAGCAAATGACGCGAATATTTCTAAGAGGTTTGAAACCCGATATACGTCAATACCTCATTTCTCACAAACTTTGGTTATATTAAGATGTTGTGAGTAAGGCTCAGTTATTAGAGCGCGATAATGAGTCAGCATAACAAAAAGGCAACGACCAACAACACAATAATAATCGTACCGGTGGCAACAACCATTGGAACAATGATAACCATCGTGGGGGAAATTATCATGCCAAGAATGGTAACCACTTCGGTGGTAATCATGGCCAAGATAATAGAAGTGGAAAATTCAAGAAGAGAAGATTTAACGATGATGGGAAGGCGTTGGCGGCGAAAGACCAACACCAAAGAACAAATTCTAGGGGAGGAGAAGCGACCACCGGTTAGATGCTACTGAGATGCGGAGAGGAGGGACACATAAGTCCAAACTATTCACTGACCTTCAAGGTATGTTTTAGTTGTGGAAAAGATGGTCACATAGCTCGATTTTGTCTCAGAATAAATCAAGTCCGGTGGGACAATTGGCACCAAAGGCGGATACGGACAAAAAAAAGTCGGTGGTTTTAGGATGAGCATTTTTTGTGACTTCTCAAAAAGTGAGTAACCCGAACGAAGTTAGCACGAGTTAGTTAATTATAAATTCTTCATGAAGTCTATCTTTGTGGACGCCCCAAAATAGGTCCAATCCATCCAAATTTATTTCGAGTCGTCAAATACATGGTACAGAAAATAACTACAACTTTATTACTACAATTGTCGTGCAAAATACAACAACACATATGTTGTGAGTTTTGATACAAATATATATACCAACTGTGACTCTTGACACCAACTTGGATAGCATGTCATAATGGCACCTTAAATAAAATTACAGTCAATAACTGTTTTAGAAATTAAAATCTTTGGAAAGTGCTTAAGGAAACCTTCGTACATAGGAGGCCATGAATCTAAGTTATGATAGATATCATATGTCCAGAGAATTATCCTTGGTTGATCCAATAGACCCCAAAGAAAAATGAGAAGATTACTATCATGTTCTTTCTAATGGTGAGTTTTCTCTTGACATATAACTATCTCCACCGTTTGCAATTGAACATTATGTTCAACCAAATTCCAAGATCATATAGGTAGTGCTGGTAGATATACTCAGCAAGTGGATGTGCACAACCTTGTCTTATGATAACATGAGGTTGTATGTCATTAGACATCTTGTATAATAGTGACAAAACACCCTTCCAAAGTTGGGTTCACCTCACCCTATTCAGTTCACCAAAATTAAATATCAAATGACGTATACAATACGACACACTTATCTAAAGTTCTAAATAAAATTATTTCCATACTATTTAGGGAGAAAATCATTAGCTATAGACCACCGTTCTATTTCTCTGTTACCCCCGCTCGACCCAGCTACACTCTTGTTACCTGAAAGGAATTGTGAAGCAAAAGGGTGAGCACAACCAGCTCAGTAAAGAATATCATGACTAAAGATAATTAAATTATCAATAGCCTTCATCAGTAATTAATCAGAGATTTAGAACATACGGTAGATGATAAAACTTTTCAACCATAGTTGCAGCGGAACGAGCAATTCATTAGAAGAGTCAAATAGACCATAAAGTCTATTATCTTCTCTATGTTAAAAGTCAACCAACAATGTTTTATCCCTGTAACATCAATCAACAGATCCTGTTCACAGTCATGTGAATAACTCATAATCATAATTATAGTTCTAAATTTCTCTTCTCATCCAAGACGAAGATAATTTACATCACCTGTCTTTACCTGAAACATCAAAGATCATGGTTATACCAAATAACAGTTCCTGTTCATAATCATACTAATAAATTCATCTTTGCACTACGGGCCAAAGATATTCATCAACAGTTCATCTTTGCACTACAAGCCAAAGATATTCAACAAGAGGACATCTTTGTACTACGGGCCAAAGATATTCATCAATAGTTCATCTTTGCACTACACGCAAAAGATATTCAATCAACAAGTCATCTTTGCACTACGGGCCAAAGATATTCAACAACAGGTCATCTTTGCACTACAGGCAAAAGATATTCAATCAACAAGTCATCTTTGCACTACGGGCCAAAGATATTCAACAACAGGTCATCTTTGCACTATGGGCCAAAGATATTCATCAATAATTGATCTTAGCACTACAGGCCAAAGATATTCATATCTCAAAGAAACATACAATCATTTCAGAATTTATATAAACCATAATTATAATCATGTTGATCAATTCACCTTTGCACTTAAGCTAAAAATATTCAATTGTAAATTCAATGGTCATGATCATACCAGTCAACGATTCAACTTTGCACTAATGGCCAAAGAGAACCCATAGTCACGATCACACCAATAATCTACCCATCTTTACACTTAAGTCAAAGAGAAATTTCATCATCGGGATTATAAAAATGTTATATATGATAATAAAAACAATATAATCAACAACTGCATTTAATTTCAAAAGTAAGATTCATAAATCAATGATTTTATAACACCTTAATCCAAATATTATAAATCACTTAATAATCTCATAATCTAATATTATTAATATTACTACAATATCTTAATCATTTCTTAAACTTATAAACAATTTATTTTAATTGTTTACACTTTACTAATTAATGCATTTAATCATCCTAAAATGGAAAACTCATAAAATTTTATCACCAATAACCAAAACCCTCATCACAAATCTGCATATACCTTATATAGGATTCCCAAACCATAAAATCCTATTTTCCAATTTGTTACTTCACATACCATATTTAATTCATTTACTCATAACTCGTCCATTTTCATGAAAAATACCAAATCAGTACAAAAAATTTTCTTTTCTGGGATTTAGCAGAATATAGTCCCATATTGAACATATATTTTTCTCAGAATTTTTAAAATTTATTTACTATTTTTCATATGGCCAAAACTGCCGAATATTTAGACATTTATCATAAATTGTACTTTTATCCAAAAATTCCTAAATTTACAGAGTATACTTCTGTTATATACATGTACCCACAATAAAAAATTTCACCAATTTTGGAGTTAACCACAAAGAGTTATAAGGGTTTAATTTTAAAATAGTCTTTTCCCATAAAATTCATAACTTCTAATCTATACATCCAAAAATCACCATTTTTTGACACAATCAAGAAAACTCATCAAACTATCATTTAAATTTTTTTTTTCAGAATTTTTGAAGGTCAGAAAAATTACGAAACTGAAAAATATAATAACCCTTAAAATCCCTTACATAATAACGACAATATCCCTTATCTCAAAAGAGCAGTATTTCTGACCGGAATGTAAAGCCGAAGGAACCTTGCACTAAATAGAAACTCTCAAAGTATCTAAATACTCACAAAAAACATTTCGATAATATAGAGAAAAAGAGAAAACTTATGTTTACGGTGTGATTTTTAATTCTAACTCAAAGACCCTATTTATATAGAAAATGCTGCTACTGTAGAAAGCAGACTTGACCTGCTACCTGATGGCTTTACCTGCTATTATTGCCACCCACCACATTTGAAATAGAATTGCAGCACATTTCTTCACCAACCACAAGTGGGGCCCACTCATTCTAGAATTTTCCACCAAAAATCATTTATAAACCTAATTTTCGAATCAGTCACCTCTTAAAATTCATAACCAATCATACGTTCATTTTTAACGGTTCAAAATTTGTGGACATATACTCAACTTATATATGTATAACATATCCAAAAATCACAATGATCCAACGGTCAGATTAAAAATTATAACTCACGCAATAGAGCTTTAAGAACACTGATTGGATCTTTTAATACCTCCAATCCGATAAAATACTGATAAAACACCTCAACATTAATTCCTTCATTTATAACCATATAAATAAATCCATCATTTATATCTGCATCAAATAATTATTTCCTTATCATATAAATCAATAATTAATTATTCACAAATAATATTACAGAATCGCAACAATGACAACGAGGCAGTTCCCAGGAAAGAGGGGGCTTTCCGATAAGGATTTCTCCTTACTGGCGCCCAATTAGGTGACCAAACCTCTCCTTAACAGAACTTTCTAGACATTGCCGATAATGCTATCTAATAATATTATCCAAATAATATGAATTATTGATCTGATAATGGGAAATACTGTGCTGTGACAATTATTGAAACAACAATAATATAAAATATCAACGCAGTAATTATTGAACCAATAAAATAAAATATTGAATAGTAATTACTGTAACAATTATTGAGTAGTGCCTTCTTACGTAAGAATCAATAATTCAAAAATATTGTGCAATACCATGTGCTTCTTTGTGCGCAACCATGCCAGACATCTTGTATTTTAACCACCGGGTATTCCAATAGTGTTACTTCAGTAACAATCACGCTCGTTTTTTTATAAAAACTCAAACTTGTTATTTTCTTCATCGACAGCGGTTATTACATTATGGGGCCCATAAATGGTCACCTTGTCAGTCATGCGAATATTCTCCGACAATAAGAATATTCCACGACCAAACGAATATTTCCCAATAGAAATGAGTATTTTATAACCACTTGCGTATTTTGAATTTATATATATCACCCTTAACTTTAAATTTTTTATCAATTTAACCATTTACTAAATAGGAAAATTGAATATTTTTATTTCATAAAATTCGGGGTCTTACAATCTCCCCTCCTTATGAAATTTCGTCCCCGAAATTTACGTACCTGGTATTTCAAAGAGTTGAGAATACCTTGCTTTCATTTCAGATTCCATCTTCCTTGTCCTTATAATTTCTCCATTGCTCATCTCCTGTATTTCAGATATCATTCTAGAATACAGCTTTAAAACAAGGGTTAATTGAACAAATTAACATATCACATAATATCCCGATATTATGACTGACCAATAAATAAGCTTAGGTAGGACACGCTAGCGAAGGATTTACTCGTCACTCCCTTCCTAGTTCTAATCCCGGATCTCCGCCAGATACCATATCCCTAAGCTCTTATACCAAATGTGACGCCCCCAAAATAGGTCCAATCCATCCAACCTATTCTGAGTCCCCAAATACATGGTACAGAAAACAACTACAACTTTATTACTACAATTATCGTGCAAAATACAACAATACATATGTTGTGAGTTTTGATACAAATATATATACCAACTGTGACTCTTGACACCAACTTGGATAGCATGTCACAATGGCACCTTACATAAAGGTACAGTCAATAACTGTTTTAGAAATTAAAATCTTTGGAAAGTGCTCAAGGAAACCTTCGTACATAGGAGGCCATGAATCTAAGTTATGATAGATATCATATGTCTAGAGAATTATCCTTGGTTGATCCAATAGACCCTAAAGAAAAATGAGAAGATTACTATCATGTTCTTTCCAATGGTGAGTCTTCTCTTAACATATAACTATCTCCATCGTCTGCAATTGAACATTATGTTTCAACCAAACTCCAAGATCATATAGGTAGTGCTCGTAGATATACTGTTAGACCCCAATTTTTTTTTAAATAAAATGGAATTTCCTTTATTTATTATTTTGAAATAGTTAGGGTTTATTTGATTAATGTGGTTAGTTGTAGGTAAAATGCGCAAATATTTTAAATAAGCAAGTGGTTATAAAATATTCATTGTTGTCGAGGAATATTCATTTGATCGTGGAATATTCTTGCTGTCGGGGAATATTCGTACGACGGCGTAGCCTTGTGTGGGCCCCATAACGGAAAGCGATTAGATGAAGAAAATGACAAGTATAAGTTGTTTATAAATAACGGCGTAGTTGTTACCAATTATCTTGTTGGAATACTAAATTGGTTAAAACACGATAGACATTGCGATATTGCACCAATTATTGATTCTTACTTAAGAAGGTACTACTCAATAATTGTTACGGTAATTCTTATTCAATATTTTATTTTATTGATTCAATAATTGCTACGTTGATATTTTATATTATTGTTGTTTCGATAATTTTCACTACACAGTATTTTCTATTATCAGATCAATAATTTATATTATTTGAATAATATTATTAGATAACATTATTGACAATGTCTTGAAAGTTCTGTCTAAGGAGAGGTTTGGTAACCTAATTGCTTGGCTTGATGAAGGAGAAATTCTTATTAGAAAGCCCCTCTTTCACGAGAACGACTGGTTGCCGATATTGTGATTTCTGTAATATTATTTATGAATAATTAATTATTGATTTATATGATAAGGAAAATATTCATTTTATGTGGATATAGATGGAGAAAATTTTTAAAATGACAATTGTTAAATATTGATATTTTATCTTTTCTGATAAAATAATTTATTTTAATATATTATTATATTTTAATAATATAATAATAGTGATATTTTACAATGAATGTGTGATATATGAATAAATGAGGAGAAAGAGTATTTTTGTTACAAAAAATGTTTAACACATGTTTTGTGTGTTACAAAAAATATTTAATACACGTTTTGTGTGTCGGTGGACCCTATTTTTGATTAAAATTTGATTATAGCCTGTAAAATCGTCCGTATGTGGATTTCGGTCAATTTGTGATTAGAATTTGGAAAAACTTTCTTCTGCAAAGTTGTAGAGAATTAAATTTCCTATGGAATGGACATAAGATTTGAGTTTTTCTGATAAAAGGGCTATTTATTATAAATTATTGAAGTTCCGGAATATTGAGTTTGAATTTATTTTGTAACAAAAATAGTTTTAAACCTGTTTTTCATTTTTGTGTGGTAAATGTGTTTTTGATGTGGTGGGCTAAGGAAAATTTGACTATAAATATATTATTTTATTAAATTTTTTGATTTGGTGTTCTAAGCATTTTCCTATAAATAGGGTGTTTAGGTTAGATTTGAAAATCACACCAGAAACTGAAATCTTCTCTCTCTATATTATCGAGCGTATTCTTGTGTGTATTTTGATACTTTGAGTGTTGCTATACGGTGCAAGTTCCTTTCAGTGTTATATCTGATATTCCAGCCAGAAGTACTATTCTTTTGAGGTAAGGGATGTTATTTTTTAAAAAAATGATATTATTTCTTTCAATATTATTATACCGGAATATTTGTAAGATTTTTCTTATAAAATTCTGATCTTTTCATGTCGGTGTTATTATTCACGAGTTACTTTTCATGAGTTACTATTCACGAGTTACTATTCACGAGTGCTATTCACGATGCATGATGATTTTTCTTGTGAAATTTCTACCTTTTATTGTCGGCGTTACTATTCACGTAAACGTTACTAATCACGTATACGACACTATTCACGAATACGACATTATTCACAGAAAAATTAAATTTTATTTTCTGTGTCCAAGATTGTGTATTATGGTTCCTATCTTTGATTGGATCTATGTTTTGATCTTCATTTTTGAATTCTGCTCCACAATAGTTTATTATGGAGTATTTTTGAACTTGGATTGTCTAAAGTACGAATCCTTAATATTTATTCTTTTGTCTCACTGGATTCGTTTTCTTTAAAATATTTTTCATCATCCTCAGTCCTAAATGATGACATAACTGAATATCTTTGGTCTGTAGTGCAAAGATGAATGATTTCATGATGAATATCTTTGGCCCGTAGTGCAAAGATGAACAGGTGTTGAGATGAACATAACCGACTGATTAATATCTTTGGCTTGTAGTGCAAAGATGACTATTTGATTCAGGATGTATATTGATTGATGTTACAGGGATAAAATATCGATGATGGACTTTTAAATTCATAGATGATAGTAGATTTCATTCTCTACTTAACTCTTCTAATGAATTATTATTTTCGCTGCAGTTGTTGATCTAAAACTTGTTGTCTATTGTATTCTATAAGATTTTTCCCTGTTGAAGACTAATGATAATTTGTTGTACATTATCTTAGTCATAATACTCTTTACTGGGCTAGTTGAGCTCACCCTTTTCCTTTTTGTTCCATTTTTCTTCTCGGGAGGCGAGAATATAGCGGAACTTGTTGGGGGTGGAGTGATGGTTCAAGAGCAGGTTGTTTTAGTAGTCCTCTCCTGTGACGCGCCCCAAAATAGGCATACATCACCCATTACGAGTTGTCAATACATGGTATGAAACAACTATAACTTTATTATTACAACAAAGAAAGCTGTGAGTTTGAATACAAATATTATCTTCTAGACAATATCTATACTTAAATAAATCCTCATCACATTTATTGATACATTATTTTACAAAAATGGTGAGGACTACTAAACAACTCTCTCTAGAACCTTCATTCCATACCCCGAGTCGTACTCGCTATATTCTCGCCTCCTGAGAAGAAAAATGGAACAAAAAGGAAAAGGGTGAGCTCAACTAGCATAGTAAAGAATATTATGACTAAGATAATATACAACAAATTAACATTAGTCTTTAACAGGGAAAAAAAACTAATAGAATACAATAGACAACAAGTTTTTAAACCAATATTCGCAGCGGAAATAATAATTCATTAGAAGAGTTAAGTAGAGAATGCAAACTACTATCTTCTATGTATGAATTTAAAAGTTCGTCGTCTATCTTTTATCCCAGTAACATCAATCAACATACATCGGAATCAAATATTCATCTTTGCACTATCGTGCCAAAGATATTCATCGATTGGTCATGTTCATCTAAACACTGTTCATCTTTGCACTACGGGCCAAAGATATTCTTGAAATCATTCATCTTTGCACTACTGAGCCAAAGATATTCAATAATATCATCATTTAAGACCGAGGATGATGAAAAATATTTTTAAAGAAAGCGAATCCGGTGAAACAAAATGACAAGGATTAAGGATTAAGGATTAGTACTTTGTTTTATCCAAGTCCAAAAAATGCCTCAAAAATAATCACAGTGGTGTAAAATTCAAGAATGATCAAAACATGGATACAATCAAAGCTAGTATCGTAAGCAGATATTTTGGACGAAAAGAAAATTTTTCATTTTCGATGAATAGTGCAAGATTCGTGAATAGATATCAGATATCGTGAATAGTGGCCGATATCGTGAATAGTAACTCAGACACCAAAAGTTCCAAATTTGATAAAAATTCAGATCAATATTTCAAAGATAATGATATTGAAGAAATAATATCATTACTAAAAAATAATAATATCCCTTACCTCGAAAGATCAAGATTTCATTTAAAAACAGGATATAAAGGCTATGACTTGGACTTGCACCGTATAGCAATACTCAAAGTATACTCAAAATACTCACAAGAATACGCTCAATAATATAGAGAGAGAAAACTTCAGTTTTTGGTGTGATTTTCAATTCTAACCTAAGCACCCTATTTATAGGAAATTGCTTAGAACACCAAAGCAGAAAATTTAATATAATATTAATATATAATTAAATTTTCTTACACCCACTTTGAATCCTCTAGCTTCAGTACTTTTCACATGTTTCATGAGGCCCACAAGTGTAAAAAAAATGTTTTTCCTGTTTTAAACTTCCAAAAATCAATTATTTTGGAGCTTCGAAACTTCAATAATTCATAATAAATAGCCCTTTTATCAAAAAATTCGAATCTCGGGTGTTTTTATAGGAAATTCAATTCTCTTCAACTTTTCAGAAGAAAGTTTTTCCGAATTCCAAACAGAAATTGACCGAAATCCACAAACCAAGCATAAGTTTATAATCAAATTTCGATCAATAAATGGGGTCCAATGACATGTTTAACATGTTTTAAACATTTATATTAAACAAAAATACTCTTCCTCCTCGTATACTCATATATCCCACATTCGTTGTAAAAATATCACCATTATTATATTATTAAAATATAATAATATAATTAAATGAATTATTTTATCGGAAAAAGATAAAATTTCAATTTTCAACAATTGTCATATTAAAAATTTTCTCCATCTATATCCACATAAAATCAATATTTTCCTCATCATATGAATCAATAATTAATTATTCACAAATAATATTACGTAATCACAATATTGACAACGAGTGCGGTTCAGGAAGAGGGGCTTTCAATAAGAATTTTCTCTTCATCTTGGCGCCGCAATTAGGTGACCAAACCTCTCCTTAGGCAGAACTTTCTAGACATTACCAATAATGTTATCTAATAATATTATTAGAGATAATATGAATTATTGCTTCGATAATGAAAAATATCGTGTAATGACAATTATTGAAACAACAAAGAATATAAAATATCAACGCAAACAATTATTAAATCAATAAAATAATTGAAGCAAGAATTACTATAACCATTATTGAGTAGTGCCTTCTTCACGTAAGAATAAATAATTGGTGCAATACCATGTGCTTCTTGTGTTTTAACCAATTTAGTATTTTAACAAAGATAATACTTGGTAATAACTACGTAGTTATTTTTAAACAACTTATATTTGTCGTTTTCTTCATCCAATCGCTTTTAGTTATGGGGCCCATTAAAAAGGCTACCGTCAGTAAATCACGAATATTCCCCGACAATGAAGAATATTTCACGACCAAACGAATATTCCCAAACAACAATGAATATTTTATAACCACTTGCTTATTTTGAAATATCAAGTATTTTACCCATAACTATCCACATTAATCAAATCAACCCTTACTATTTCAAAATAATAAATAGAGAAAATTAAATTTCATTAATAATAAGTTGGGGTCTTACACACACCATTTTATAAAATAGTGTATCAATAATTGTATGAGGACTTATTTGAGTGTGGATATTGTCTAGATGACAATATTTGTATTTAAACTCACAGTATATGTGTTGTCGTATTTTGCACAACAATTGTAATAATGAAGTTGTAGTTGTTTCTGTACTATGTATTTGGCGACTCAGAATGGGTTGGATGGAATGGACCTATTTTGGGGGCGTCACAGTTGGTATCAGAGCTTAGGGATATGATCTCTGGCGGAGATCGGGGAATAGAACTAGGTGGGGAGAGACGAGTAAATCCTTCGCTAGTATGTCCTACCTAAGCTTATTTGTTGGTTGGTCAGAGTATAGGGTTATTATGTTACATGTCAATTTCTTTAATTAACCCTTATTTTATGGCAGTACTTAAGAATGGCAACTGAGAATGTTAACAGTGGAGTAAATGAGACCGTAGAAACACCTTTACTCACCAATCAGGAGAACGTGCAACATGACGACAATGTTCCTCCTGTAAACAACACCATTGATCAGACGATGAACGATGGGATGTTTAGAAACTTTTTGCAGTTCATGCAAAATCAGACGAGGGAGACTCGTATACAAAATACAGGTGGAACTAATAGTAATGCACGGTTTGTCACAGCCAAGCAGTTCAAAGAGTTGGGACCACTAGAATTCTGGGGAAAGCCGGATCCGATTAAGGCGGAGACATGGGTCAAGAAAATTACCAAGATATTCGATGTCTTGGGATTCACGGAGGAACAGAAGGTTCCATTTGCCACTTTTATGTTCCGTAATGAGGCAGATTACTGGTGGGAATCTGTGAAGTGTACCTAGCCTGCCGCACTCAATATGTCTTGAGAAACGTTTTAGAAACTGTTCAATAACAAGTACTTTCCTGAAAGTATTCGTCATATGAATGAGGTAGAGTTTATTAGACTAGAACAGAATAACATGACGGTGTCCCAGTACGAGGCGAAGTTCGCGGAGTTATCCAGGTTTGTACCTCATTTGGTGGAGAATGGGGAACGTATGACGCGGATGTTTTTGAGTGGTTTGAAACCCGACATACGTCAATATCTCATTTCTCATAAATTTTCTCTATATTCAGATGTTGTGAATAGGGCTCAGTTATTGGAGCGTGATAATAAGTCAGCTCAATCGAAGAATAACAACCTACAACTCGATGATAATCGTACCGATGGCAACGGTCATCAGAACAAGGATAACCATCGTGGAGAAAATTATCGTGCCAGAAATGGTAACCACTTCGGTGGTAATCTTAGCCAAGATAATAGAAGAAATAACTTAAGTGGAAATTTCAAGAAGAGAAGATTTAACGATGATGGGAAGACGTCGGCAGCAGCACCAGCACCAACAACAAATTCTAGGGGAGGAGAACGACCGCCAGTTAGATGTTACAAATGTGGAGAGGAGGGACATATAAGTCCAAACTGTTCACAGCCTTCCAAGGTATGTTATAATTGTGGAAAAGAAGGTCATATCGCTCGAGATTATATGGTAGCGAAACCCAGTCCAACGGTGATGGAGACTCAAAAGGCTGTCCCAGAAAAGTCAAAGTCAACGGTTCTTGGAAGAGCGTTTGTCGTGACTGGTCAGAATGCGAGGAACCTGAACGAAGTTAGCACGGGTTAGTTAATTATAAATTCTTGCGAAGTTTATAACTTATTCGATACCGGTTCTACCCATTCATTTATCTCTCCTACTTGTGCTCAACGTTTAAACTTGACTCCGGAGAAATTATACTTTGACTTATCTATGGAGACTCAGTTAGGAGAAACTTTCATTACATCCACTGTTTATAAATCTTGTTTGATCCAAGTTGGCACCATAACATTACCTGTTGATATTATCTCTTTAAAGATAATTGCTTTTGATGTGATTTTAGGGATTGATTGGTTAACTACTCATCATGCCAAAATTGATTGCTTTCGTAAGGTTGTTAGTTTTCATATTCCTAAGCAACATGTTATTCGAATTCAAGCAACCAAACCATTAAAGTCAAACTCTTTCATATCAAGCCATAAAGTCATTCTTTTATTGAAAAACGGATGTCAAACTTTCTTAGCCCATGTCATGGACTTGAACAAAAATACGTCAGATTTGAATGACATTTCTGTTGTTAGTGAATTTACTGACGTATTTCCTGAAGAATTTCTTGGCCTACTCCTAGAGCGTGATATTGAACTTGGTATCGACTTTGAACCCGATACAAAAACCATTTCTAAAATCTCATATCGAATGGCTCCTATTGAACTTCAGTAGTTAAAAACCTAACTATAGAAGTTGATAACCGAGCCTCTAACTGTTGACTTCCTTTGTGGAATGTACCGAAGCCAAACTCTCCGTAGGAGACGCCATATTCGCGCGGTAGTAAACTGATAGGTGCCATTGTGACGTGCTATCCAAGATTGGGATATGAGTCACAATTGAGAGCAACCTAAGTCAGTAATCGAAATAAATAGATTTCAAGGCTTAGTTGGTTATTATCGGAGATTCATGGAAAGATTTTCTCGAATCGCTACTCCATTAACTTAGTTGACTCGTAGAGATACAAAATTCGAATGGAGCAAGGAATGTTGGAAGAGCTTCGAAGAACTCAAGATGAGACTCATTTTGGCACATGTTCTGACCATACCATCCTGGAAAAGCGAACATGGTAGCTGACGTGTTGAGTAGAAGATCGTATACGAGTACGAGTACGATATTATGAAAGACCCATTTCGTATAACTTACAAATGATAGAGATATAGTTAAAAACTCTAGGGACCCAAGTGATGATATACGAGTAGAATCGACTTTAATCGATAATGTTAAAACCGCTCAAGTTTACAACCGAGTGATGAATATGAAGAAGGAGGTGCAAGAAGTTGTTATTCCAAAAGTGAGAATCGGCAATGTGAGGAAAGCTCAAACCTTCGATTTATATGTCCATTTGAAATCCTCGATTGAGTAGGAATTTTGGCCTATAGACTCGCTTTACCGCCAAGTTTGTCGCGTGTTTATAACGTTTTCCGCGAATCTATGTTACATAAATATGTGGACGACCTGAACCACGTTATTGAGTTAGAACCGGATGAGATAGCCGAAGACTTAACATATGAAGAGATACCTGTCAAGATCTTGGATAGAAAGGAGCATGTCCTACGCACAAAGGTTATACCACAAGTCAAAGTTTTGTGTAGAAACCATGCTATTGAAGAAATGACCTGGGAGTTAGATTTAGAAATGAAAGCGAGATATCCTCGCCTTTTCGAAACACCAGGTACGTACGTCAATTTCGAGGACGAAATTTCATAAGGAGGGGAGACTGTAAAACCCCAATTTTTTTTTTATAAATAAAATGGAATTTCTTTTATTTATTATTTTGAAATAGTAAGGGTTTATTTGATTAATGTGGTTAGTTGTGGGTAAAATGCGCAAATATTTTAAATAAGCAAGTGGTTATAAAATATTCATTTTTGTCGGGGAATATTCATTTGGTCGTGGAATATTCTTGCTTGTCGGGGAATATTAAATGCGATGGCTGCTTGACCTTGTGTGGGCCCCATAACTGGAAAGCGATTGGATGAAGAAAGCGACAAGTATAAGTTGTTTATAAATAACGGCGTAGTTATTACACAATTATCTTGTTGGAATACTTGGTGGTTTAAACACAATAGCATTGCGGTATTGCACCAATTATTGATTCTTACGTAAGAAGGCACTACTCAATAATTGTTACAGTAATTACTATTCAATATTTTATTTTATTGATTCAATAATTTCTACGTTGATATTTTATATTATTGTTGTTTTAATAATTGTCACTACACAATATTTTCTATTATCAGATCAATAATTCATATTATTTGAATAATATTATTAGATAACATTATTGGCAATGTCTAGAAAGTTCTGTCTAAGGAGAGGTTTGGTCACCTAATTGCTTGATGAGGAGAAATTCTTATTGGAAAGCCCTCTTTCACGGGAACAACTGTGGTTGCCGATATTGTGATTCTCGTAATATTATTTGTGAATAATTAATTATTGATTTATATGATAAGGAAAACATTCATTTTATGTGGATATAGATGGAGAAATTTTTAAAATGACAATTGTTGAAAATTGATATTTTATCTTTTCTGATAAAATAATTTATTTAAATATATTATTATATTTTAATAATATAATAATGGTGATATTTTTATAATGAATGTGTGATATATGAATAAATGAGGAGAAAGAGTATTTTTATTACAAAAAATGTTTAACATATGTTTTGTGTTACAAAAAATGTTTAACACATGTTTTGTGTGTTACAAAAAATATTTAATACATGTTTTGTGTGTTAATGGACCCTATTTTTGACTGAAATTTGATTATAGGCTGTAAAATCGTTCGTATATAGATTTCGGTCAATTTCTGTTTAGAATTTGGAAAAACTTTCTTCTGCAAAGTTGTAGAGAATTAAATTTCCTATGGAATGGACATAAGATTTGAGTTTTTTTTTTTGATAAAAGGACTATTTATTATGAATTATTGAAGTTCCGGAATATTGAGTCTGAATTGATTTTGTTACAAAAATTGTTTTAAACATGTTTTTTATTTTTTGTGTGGTAAATGTGTTTTTGATGTGGTGGGCTAAGGAAAATTTGATTATAAATATATTATTTTATTAAATTTTTTGATTTGGTGTTCTAAGCATTTTTCTATAAATAGGGTGCTTAGGTTAGAATTGAAAATCACACCAGAAACTGAAATCTTCTCTCTCTATATTATCGAGCGTATTCTTGTGTGTATTTTGATACTTTGAGTGTTGCTATACGGTGCAAGTTCCTTTCAGCGTTATATCTGATATTCCAGCCAGAAGTACTATTCTTTTGAGGTAAGGGATGTTATGTTTTTTTAAAAATGATATTATTTCTTTTAATATCATTATGCCAGAATATTGATAAGATTTTTCTTTTGAAATTCTGATCTTTTCATGTACTATTCATGAGTTAATATTCATGAGTTACTATTCACGAGTTACTATTCATGAGTTACTATTCACGAGTTACTATTCACGAAGCATGATGATTTTTCTTGTGAAATTTTTACCTTTTTGTGCCGGAGTTACTATTCACGTATACGTTACTATTCATGTGTACGTTATTATTCACGAATACGACACTATTCATAGAAAAATTAAATTTTCTTTTCTGTGTCCAAGATTGTCTATTATGGTTCCTATCTTTGATTGGATCTATGTTTTGATCTTCATTTTTGAATTCTGCTCCACAATAGTTTATTATGGAGTATTTTTGAACTTGGATTGTCTAAAGTACGAATCCTTAATATTTGTTCTTTTGTCTCACTGGATTCATTTTTTCTAAAATACTTTTCATCATCCTTAGTCCTAAATGATGATATAACTGAATATCTTTGGCCTGTAGTGCAAAGATGAATGATTTCATGATGAATATCTTTGGCCCGTAGTGCAAAGATGAATAGGTGTTGAGATGAACATGACCGACTGATTAATATCTTTGGCCTGTAGTGCAAAGATGACTATTTGATTCAAGATGTATATTGATTGATGTTACAGGGATAAAATATCGATGATGGACTTTTAAATTCATAGATGATAGTAGATTTCATTCTCTACTTAACTCTTCTAATGAATTATTGTTTCCGCTGCAGTTGTTGATCTAAAACTTGTTGTCTATTGTATTCTATAAGATTTTTCCCTGTTGAAGACTAATGATAATTTGTTGTACATTATCTTAGTCATAATATTCTTTACTGGGCTAGTTGAGATCACCCTTTTCCTTTTTGTTCCATTTTTCTTCTCAGGAGGCGAGAATATAGCGGGAACTTGTTGGGGTGTGGAGTGATGGTTCAAGACAGTTGTTTTAGTAGTCCTCACCATTTTGTAAAATAGTGTATCAATAATTGTATGAGGACTTATTTGATTGTGGATATTGTTTCGATGACAATATTTGTATTTAAACTCACAGTATATGTGTTGTCGTATTTTGCACAACAATTGTAATAATGAAGTTGTAGCTGTTTCTGTACCATGTATTTGGCGACTCAGAATGGGTTGGATGGAATAGACCTATTTTGGGGGCGTCACAGTTGGTATCAGAGCTTAGGGATATGATCTCTGGCGGAGATCGAGGAATAGAACTAGGAGGGGAGAGACGAGTAAATCCTGCGCTAGTATGTCCTACCTAAGCTTATTTGTTGGTTGGTCAGAGTATAGGGTTATTATGTTACATGTCAATTTCTTTAATTAACCCTTGTTTTATGGAAGTACTTAAGAATGGCAACTGAGAATGTTAACAGTGGAGTAAATGAGACCGTAGAGACACCTTTACTCACCAATCAGGAGAACGTGCAACATGACGACAATGTTCCTCCTGTAAACAACACCACTGATCAGACGATGAACGATGTGATGTTTAAAAACTTTTTGCAGTTCTTGCAAAATAAGACGAGGGAGACTCGTGTACAAAATATAGGTGGAACTGATAGCAATGCACGGTTTGTCACAACCAAGTAGTTTAAAGAGTTGGAACCACCAGAATTCTGGGGAAAGCCGGATCCGATTAAGGCGGGGATGTGGGCCAAGCAAATTTCCAAGATATTCGATGTCTTGGGATTCACAGAGGAACAGAAGGTTCCATTCGCCACTTTTATGTTTCGTACGAGGCTAAATTTGCGGAGTTATCCCAGTTTGCATCCCATTTGGTCGATAATGAGGAGCAAATGACGCGAATGTTTCTAAGAGGTTTGAAACCCGATATACGTCAATACCTCATTTCTTACAAACTGTGGTTATATCCAGATGTTGTGAATAAGGCTCAGTTATTGGAGCGCGATAATGAGTCAGCACAACCGAAAGGCAACGACCAACAACACGATAATAATCGTACCGGTGGCAACGACCATCGGAACAATGATAACCATCGTGGGGGAAATTATTATGCCAAGAATGCTAACCACTTCGGTGGTAATCATGGCCAAGATAATAGAAGTGGAAAATTCAAGAAGAGAAGATTTAACGATGATGGAAAGACGTTGGCAGCAGCACGAACACCAACAACAAATTCTAGGGGAGGAGAACGACCGCCAGTTAGATGCTACAGATTTGGAGAGGAGGGACACATAAGTCCAAACTGTTCACAGCCTTCCAAGGTATGTTTTAGTTGTGGAAAAGACGGTCACATAGCTCGATTTTATCCTGTAGCGAAATCAAGTCCATTTGAGACAAATGGCACCAAAGGCGGATACGGACAAAACAAAGTCGGTGGTAGGAAGAGCGTTTTTCGTGACTTCTCAAAAAGCGAGTAACCCGAACGAAGTTAGCACGTGTTTGTTAATTATAAATTCTTGCGAAGTCTATGCTGTGACGCCCCCAAAATAGGTCCAATCCATCCAACCTATTCTGAGTCGCCAAATACATGGTACAGAAAAGAACTACAACTTTATTACTACAATTGTCGTGCAAAATACAACAACACATATGTTGTGAGTTTTGATACAAATTTATATACCAACTGTGACTCTTGACACTAACTTGGATAGCATGTCACAATGGCACCTTACATAAAGGTACAATCAATAACTGTTTCAAAAATTAAAATCTTTGGAAAGTGCTCAAAGAAACCTTCGTACATAGGAGGCCATGAATCTAAGTTATGATAGATATCATATGTCCAGAGAATTATCCTTGGTTGATCCAATAGACCCCAAAGAAAAAAGAGAAGATTACTATCATGTTCTTTCCAATGGTGAGTCTTCTCTTGACATATAACTATCTCCACCATCTGCAATTGATCATTATGTTTCAACCAAACTCCAAGATCATATAGGTAGTGCTCGTAGATATACTCAGCAAGTGGATGTGAACAACCTTGTCTTATGATAACATAAGGTTGTATGTCATTAGACATCTTGTATGATAGTGACAAAACACCCTTCCAAAGTTGGGTTCACCTCACCCTATTCGATTCACCAAAATTAAATATCAAATAACGTATACAATACGACACACTTATCTAAAGTTCTCAATAAAATTATTTCCATACTATTTAGGGAAAACCTCAACAGCTATAGACCAACGTTCTATTCCCCTGTTACCCCCGCTCGACCCAGCTACAATCTTGTTACCTGAAAGGAATTATAAAGCAAAAGGGTGAACACAACTAGCTCAGTAAAGAATATCATGACTAAAGATAATTAAATTATCAATAGCCTTCATCAGTAATAAATCAGAGATTTAGAACATATGGTAGATGATAAAACTTTTCAACCATAGTTGCAGCGGAACGAGCAATCCATTAGAAGAGTCAAATAGACCATAAAGTGTATTATCTTCTCCATGTTAAAAGTCCACCAACAATATTTTATCCCTGTAACATCAATCAATAGATCCTGTTCACAGTCATGTGAATAACTCATAATCATAATTGTAGTTCTAAATTTCTCTTCTCATCCAAGACAAAGATAATTTACATCACCTATCTTTACCTGAAACATCAAAGATCATGGTTATACCAAATCACAGTTCCTATTCATAATCATACTAATAAATTCATCTTTGCACTACGGGCCAAAGATATTCAACAACAGTTCATCTTTGCACTACAAGCCAAAGATATTCAACAACAGGACATCTTTGCACTATGGGCCAAAAATATTTATCAACAGTTCATCTTTTCACTACACACAAAAGATATTCAATCAACAAGTCATCTTTGCACTACGGGCCAAAGATATTCAACAACAGGTCATCTTTGCACTACATGCAAAAGATCTTCAATCAACAAGTTATCTTTGCACTACGAGCCAAAGATATTCAACAACAGGTCATCTTTGCACTACGGGCCAAAGATATTCATATCTCAAAGAAACATACAATCATTTCAAAATTTATATAAACCATAATTATAATCACGTTGATCAATTCACCTTTACACTTAAGCTAAAAATATTCAATTGTAAATTCAATGGTCATGATTATACCAGTCAACGATTCAACTTTGCACTACTGGCCAAAGAGAACCCATAGTCACGATCACACCAATAATCTACCCATCTTTACACTTAAGTCAAAGAGAAATTTCATCACCGGGATTATAAAAATGTTATATATGATAATACATACAATATGATCAACAACTGCATTTAATTTCAAAAGTAAGATTCATAAATCAATGATTTCATAACACCTTAATCCAAATGTTATAAATCACTTAATAATTTCATAATCTAATATTATTAATATTACCACAATATCTTAATCATTTCTTAAACTTATAAATAATTTAATTTAATTGTTTACACTTTACTAATTAATCCATTTAATCATCCTAAAATGCCAAACTCATAAATTTTATCACCAACAACCAAAACCTTCATCAAAAATCTGCATATACCTTATATAGGATTCTCAAGCCATAAAATCCTATTTTCCAATTTTGATACTTCACATAACATATTTAATTTATTTACTCATAACTAGTCCATTTTCATGAAAAACACAAAATCAATACAAACAAATTTTCTTTTCTGGGATTTAGCAAAATATAGTCCCATATTGAACATATATTTTTCTCAGAATTTTTAAAATTTATTTACTATTTTTCATATGGCCAAAACTGCTGAATATTTAGACATTTATCATAAATTGTACTTTTATCCAAAAATTCCGAAATTTACAGAGTATACTTTTGTTATATACATGTACCCACAATAAAAATTTCACCAATTTTGGATTTAACCACAAGGAGTTATAAGTTTAAAATAGTCTTTTCCCATAAAATTCATAACTCCTAATCTATACATTCAAAAATCGCCATTTTTGGACACAATCAAGAAAACTCATCAAACTATCATTTCAAATTTTTCCAAAATTTTTGAAGGTCAGAAAAATTACGAAACTGAAAAATATAATAACCCTTAAAATCCCTTACATAATAACGGCAAAATCCCTTACCTCAAAAGAGCAGTATTTCTGACCGAAATGTAAAGCCGAAGGAACCTTGCACTAAATATCAACTCTCAAAGTATCTAAATACTCACAAAAATATGCTCGATAATATATATATATATATATATATATATATATATATATATATATATATAGAGAGAGAGAGAGAGAAAGCTTATGTTTCTGGTGTGATTTTCAATTCTAACTCAGCACCCTATTTATAGGAAAATGCTAGCACGCCGTAGCAGACTTGACCTGCTACCTGATGGCTTTACCTGCTACTATTGCCACCCACCACATTTGAAATAGAATTTCAGCATATTTCTTCACCAACCACAAGTGGGGCCCACTCATTCTAGAATTTTCCACCAAAAATCATTTATAAACCTAATTTCCGAATCAGTCACCTCTTAAAATTCATAACCAATCATACGTCCATTTTTAACGGTTCAAAATTTGTGGACATATACTCAACTTATATATCTATAACATATCCAAAAATCACAATGGTCCAACGGTCAGATTAAAAATTATAACTCACGCAATAGAGCTTTAAGAACACTGATTTGATCTTTTAATACCTCCAATCCGATAAAATACTGATAAAACACCTCAACATTAATTCCTTCGCTTATAACCACATAAATAAATTCATCATTTATATCTGCATCAAATAATTATTTCCTTAACATATAAATCAATAATTAATTATTCACAAATAATATTACAGAATCCCAACAATGACAACGAGGCAGTTCCCAGGAAAGAGGGGGCTTTTCGATAAGGATTTCTCCTTACTGACGCACAATTAGGTGACCAAACCTCTCCTTGACAGAACATTCTAGACATTGCCGATAATGCTATCTAATAATATTATCCAAATAATGTGAATTATTGATCTGATAATGGGAAATACTGTGTTGTGACAATTATTGAAACAACAATAATATAAAATATCAACGCAGCAATTATTGAACCAATAAAATAAAATATTGAAAAGTAATTACTGTAACAATTATTGAGTAGTGCCTTCATACGTAAGAATCAATAATTCAAAAATCTTTCATATAATACCTGGTGTGCTACGCATGCAACCACGCCAGACATCGTATTTTAACCAATAGGATATTCTAACAAATTGTTAATCGGTAATAATCACGCCATTATTTATAAAAACTCAAACTTGTCGTTTTCTTCATCCAACAGTTATTTTGTTATGGGGCCCACAAATGGCTGCACCGTTGTACGAATATTTTTCGACAACAAGAATATTCCACGACCAAACAAATATTCCCCAACAGAAATGAGTATTTTATAACCACTTGCGTATTTTGAAAATTTTGTATATATCACCCTTAACTTTAACTTTTTTTATCAATTTAACCATTTACTAAATAGGAAAATTGAATACTTTTATTTCATAAAATCTGGGATCTTATATATGCCTTATTAGATACCAGTTACCCATTCTTTTATCTCTCTTGCTTGCATTCAACATTTAAATTTGACCCCAGAGAAGTTAGACTTTGACTTATTGGTTGAAACTTCGTTAGTAGAAACCTTCATTTCATGTGTTATCCAAGTCTTGGATGAGAGTCACAGTTTTGATTGATATTTCTATTGTTAATAAATTTCCTGATGTATTCTTGAAGACTTCTTAGCCTACCCCTAGAGTGTGAAATCAAATTTTGTATTGACCCCAGTACAAAATCCATTTCTAAAACCCTCAAGTATTTCTTCGCCCAAAACGAACGTAACATACGCCAAAGATGTTGGCTCGAGCTATTGAAGATTACGACTATACCATTCAATATCATTGCGAAAGAGCGAATGTGGTAGCTGACGTATTGAGTAGAAGAACATATATGTTTACAAGTGCGATGTTGTTACCACAAAAACCCATTTCGTATAACTTACAAATGATGAAGATAGAGTTAAAGACTCTAGGGACCCACGTGAAGATATCAAATATACGAGTAGAATTAACTTTAATCGATAAAGTTAAAGCCGCTCAAACTACACACCTGGAGCTGATGAATATGAAGAAGAAGGTTCAAGAAGGCGTTATTCTAGAAGCAAGAATGAACGAAGAGAGGAAATCTCACCCCTTGATTTAATTGGCCCATTTGAGATCCTTGATCGAGTAGGAACTATGGCCTATAGACTCGTTTTACCGTCAAGTATGTCGCGTGTTCATAACTTTTTTTACGTATCGATGTTACGTAAATATGTGGATGACCCGAACCACATTATTAAATTGGAAGTAGACGAGACAACAGAAGATTTAACGTATGCGGAGATACATATTAAAATTTTGGATAAGAAGGATCATATTCGACACTCAAAGGTTATACCTCAAGAGTTAGAATCTAAAATGAAGTCAAGGTATCCTCATCTCTTCGGCATACCAGGTACGTACGTAAAATTTGAGGGAAAAATTTTATAAGGAGGGGAGATTGTGAGACCCCAAATTTTATGAATAAAGATTTAAATTTCTCAATTTTTTTTTTTGAATATTATGGTGTGGATTTGATATAATGTTATAGTTATGGGTAATATTTATAAATTTTACAAAGTAAGCAAGTTGTTATATAATATTCGATTGGTTGGGGAATATTCGTTTTAATAGGGAATATTCGTATGACGACACAATCATTGGTGGACCCCACAACGGATGTATTGTCGTAGTAAGAAAATGAAAGAATTATCTTTTTATAACGGCGAAAGTGTTACCGTTAAAACTGTTGAACTACCCGATAGTAAAAGTACAGTTATACGCGTGGTTGCATAGTAGCACACAGTATTGATTATTGATGCTTACGTGAGAAATCACTCAGTTATACCCAATTATTGCTACAGTAATTGCTGCATCATATCTCTCATATTATTGATTCATGTATTGTCACAGTATCATCTACATAATATATTATATTATTAAATTAATAATTGAGATGACAAAGTTATTCATATTATTATTTGCAATATTGACAATGTCTAGAAGTTCTGTCAAGGAGAGGTTTGGTCACCTAATTGCGCGCCAATAAGGAGAAATTCTTATCGAAAAGCCCCCTCTTTCCTGGAAATGACCTGGTTGTTAAATATTGTGAGTTATAATATTAATGATGAATAAGTTCGTGTTGATTAAAGATGAAATTGATAATTCCATTGTGTGGGAATTATTAGTTTTAGTAAAAATCGACATTTATTTCGATAATAATTGATGTCTGGTGGTTATATTGAACAACCGGGTAATTAACCGGATAAATGAGCAATTAATTGATATTGATTCACATGATTATAACTATTTGTTCACATGTGTGTACTATTGATTCACATTCATTTACTATTAGGGGAGTTGGTGCAAGATTGATAATACTTGCATGACTAAGTTAAAAATGGAGGTATAGATAGAGGTACTATACTGTAATTCATATTTTCACATGTCTAGAACTATTGATTCACATGATTAACTATTGATTCACATGATTTACTATTAGGGGAGATGGTGCAAGTTTGATAATACTTGCAGGACTAAATTAAAAATGAAGGAAAAGAGGAAGGTATTATACTGTAATATTTCAAGCCCCAAAATGTATAATTATCGAAACTATATTTTCCTATAAATAGAAGCTCATTCTTTCATTATTTTTCACCAATTCACTAAAGCTATAGAGCAATTATTATAGAGAGGAATTATAGAGAGAAAGAAGAAGAGAAGTCTGCTACCTCACTATTCAAGTATCCAGTTTTCTTCTAAGGTAAGGGGTATTATTCTTTCGTATTCATAAAGAGAGTTATTTTCTTTCAATACTCGTAAGGGTTGTTATTCCATTCTAAATTATTATGTTGGAATAATCTGTCTATGCGAAGTACCGTATACATGGTGAAATTCTTCTATTATTCCATTCTTTATTATTTTGTTGGAATAACCTGTCTGTGCGGTCTATCGCATGCCTGGTGAATTCTGTTGTTATACCATTCTTTATTATTCTGTTGGAATATCCTGTCTGTGCGAATTATGCATGACCTGGTTCCATTCTTTATTATTTTGTTGTGAATAACATGTCTGTGCTGTCTATCGCATGCTTGGTGAATTCTTCTGTTATTCCATTCTTTATTATTCTGTTGGAATAACCTGTCTATGTGGATTACTGCATACATGGTGAATGATCCTTTATATTCATTCCATATTAAATTGTGGAAATGATCTGTCTACGTGGATTACTGCAAGGCGGGTGAAAATCCATTTACAGTTTTGTATATTCTATTATACTCATATGTAATATCATTTCTTTTGTACTCGTCATGAAATATCATTTTCTTTGGTATTTTTCTATTATGAGTTACTATTCATGGGTTACTATTCACCTAGTTACTATTCACTCTAGTATTATTTACTCGGGTATTCGGGGCACTTTTTTGTGTCGGAATACTATTCACGAGTTACTATTCACAGGTTACTGTTCACCCAAATATTATTCACTCGGGTATTCAGGACACTTTTCATGTCAGGGTACTATTCACGGGGTACTATTCCCAAAGTACTATTCACGGGGTACTATTTACCCGAAAAATATATTTCTTTTATATTCGATTTTTTTTTGGTACATAAATATTATTCTTGAATTTTACTCTACAAAGCAGTATCATGTTGACAATTTGGACGTTATTGATTTTTGGATAAATTAAATTATAAGTCTTTAAAATTTATCCTTGAACTTGTTTTATTGAATTATTATGTCATTGTCATAATCCTCATGCTTATATTGTGATAAAAGTCATCTTTGGATTACGTGCATATATGGACTTGGTATGATTATGACCAGGGATTATTCGGTATAATCATGACCGTAATGTGACGAATGATGTGGTAAAAGTCTTCATTGGCCTGTAGTTCATTGATGGACTGTTGTTGGTATGATTATGACTAGGGATTATTCGGTATAATCATGACCATTGATGATTACATGAATATCCTTGGCCATGGTGCATGGATGATTCAATTTTATTTATTAAGCTGAGTCTCAGCGATACAGTTGATGAAAAACTTTTTAAATCATAAAAGATAGTAGATTTTATGCTCTACTTGACTCTTCTAATGGATTGCTTATTTCCACTGCAATTGTTGATCTAAAACTTGTTGTCTATTGTATTTTATTAGTTGTTATACTGTTGAAGGCTAAGGATAATTTATTCTGCATTATCTTAGTCATAATATTTCTTACTGGGCTAGTTGAGCTCACCCTTTGCTTTCATTGTTCTCTTCAAGAAATGAGAATATAGCTGGAATTAGTTGGGGAACGGAGTGACGGTCCAGATGATAGCATTAGTAGCCCTCACTATTCTGTTAAATAGTGTGATAATAAATGTAATGAGGACTCCATTGAGTGTGGATATTGTCTAGATGACAATATTTGTATTAAAACTCACGGCATATGTTTTGTCGTATTTTACACGACTGTTGTATAATTAAGTTGTATTTGAATTTTGTACCATGTATCTTTTGACGCCCCCAAAATAGGTATACATCACCCATCTTGAGTCGCCAAAAACATGGTACAAAATTTAAATACAACTTAATTATACAACAGTTGTGTAAAATACGACAAAATACATGTTGTGAGTTTTAATACAAATATTGTCTTCTAGACAATATCCACACTCAATTTAGTCTTCATTATATTTATTATCATACTATTTAATAGAATAGTGAGGACTACTAAGACACCATCTCGGACCATCACTCTGTTCCCCGACTAATCCCGGCTACGTTCTCATTTACTGAAGAGAACAGTGAAAGAAAGGGTGATCTCAACTAGCCCAGTAAGAAATATTATGACTAAGATAATGCAGAACAAATTATCATTAGTCTTCAACAATGTTAAACTGATAAAATATAATAGACATCAAGTTTAACTGAAGCGGAACAAGTAATCCATTAAAAGAGTCAAGTAGAGAATAAAATCTACTATCTTTTATGATTTAAAAGGTTTTTCATCACTTTTATCGCTGGGACTCAGCTCAATAAATAAACCACACCATCCCTGCACTACGGCCAAGGGTATTCTTTAGTATCACAACCACAAATTATCCATGCACTACGGGCCAAGGATATTCGTGTATTCATCAATGGTCATGATCATGCCAACAACTGTCCATCAATGCATTACGGGCCAATGAGGACTTTTACCACATCATTTGTAACATTACGGTCATGATTACACCGAATAATCCCTGGTCATAATTATACCAAGTCCATCTATGCACTATAGGCCACAGATGACTTTCAAAAAAATATAAACATAAGGATGATGACAATGATATAAGAATTCAATAAAATTCAAGAATGCTCAGAAGAATATTTTCATGAAAAGATACTGGATGAAGCACAAATATCAAGGATAGTCCACTAATTTCATGGAGTATAGAAGTCATAACTTTAACTAACTAGGTATAATAAAGAATGGAATAACAAAAGAAATCACCATACATAAGGTACTTCGCATAGATAGGTTATTCCAACAGAATAATAAATAACGGAACCAGGTCAGGCGAAATTCGCACCGACAGGGTGTTCCAACAGAATAATAAAGAATGGAATAATAACAGAAATCACCATGCATGCGGTACTTCGCATAGACCGGTTATTCCAACAAAATACTAAATAACGGAACCGTGTCAAAGTAAATTAAGACCAAATAGTATGTTCCAACAGAATAATAAAGACGGAACCAGGTCCGGCATAAACGCACAGACAGGAAATTCCAATAGAATATTAAAGAATGGAATAATAATAGAATTTCACCATGTATGCGGTACTTCGCATAGACAGGTTATTCCAGCAGAATAATAAATAATGGAATAACAAAATAATTTCACCAAGTATAGGGTAAACCGCGTATACAGGTTATTCCATCAGAATAATAAAGAATGGAATAACAGAAGTTCTCTTCATGAATACAAAAGAAATAATACCCTTACTTTATAAAGAAGAGTACTTCGACGGTAGGGCGGTGATATACTTGAAGAAACTTGCACTACTCTCAAAGCTTTCTTAAACTCTAAAAAAATACGCTCAAGATTATAGAAGAAGAGTTCTCTCTACAGTTTCTCTCTCTAGAGTTTCAGTGAATTCGTAAGAAATAATGAAGGAATGAGCTTCTATTTATAGAAGAATGGAATGAATAGTAACCAATCCATGAACGGTCCAGATTGATTTACTTTAAACGGACGGTCCAGATTGGTTTACAATAAAATATAATATATTCTATTTATAATCTAATAAAACAAAATCTTTAAAAAAGATTTAACTATGCAAACACTATGCATAATAAAATATAATATATTCTAATTATTGTCTAATAAAACAGATAACTTTATAAAAGTATTCTATTTTATATAAAAAGATTTTACTATTAGCCTAATAAAACAAATAACTTTATAAAAGTATTCTGTTTTATATAAAAAGTTTTTCTGTTTTATTACGTTAATAATACAAATAAAATAAAACTTCATCATCATTATTATTATTCACACTATTAATCGACTGTGTCTTTTTCCAGAAAGATGGGGCTTTCAATAAGGATTTCTCCCTATCAAAAGCAATTAGGTGACCAAACCTCTCCTGGCGTAACTTCTAGACATCGTTAATATTGTAAATAATAATATTAATAACTCTGTCATCTCAATTATTGATTTAATAACATATAAAATATCGACAATAATTGAATCAAACCGAGGGACTTCTCATATAAGCATTAATAATCAATACCGTGTGCTACTATGCAATCACGCGATTCATGTAATTTTAACACTTAGGATGTTTCAACGAGTTAACTGTAAAACTTCCATAATTATTTTTATAAAAATATTTTTGTCGTTTTCTCAATCGACAATAATTAGTTGCTAGGGGTCCACCAATGATTGTGCCGCCGCATTTAATATTCCCCGTTAAAATAAATATTCCCCACCAATCGAATATTATAACAACTTCATGCGATTTTGCAAAATTTATAAATATTACCCACAACTATAACATTATATCAAATTCATTCCATAATATTTAAAAATGATAATTATAGAAAATTCATTTTTATTCATAAAAGTTCGGGTCTTACAATCTCCCCTTCTTATGAAATTTCGCCCTCGAAATTAGGGTACGTACCTGGTATGTCGAAGAGGTAAGGATACCTTGATTTCATTTTAGATTCTAACTACCAGGTCATTTCCTCAACATCGTGGTTCCTCCATAAAACTTTGACTTGATGTGACGCCCCCAAAATAGGTATACATCACCTATCTTGAGTCGCCAAATACATGGTACAAAATTCAAATACAACCTAATTATACAACAGTCGTGTAAAATACGACAAAATACATGCTGTGAGTTTTAATACAAATATTGTCATCTAGTCAATATCCACACTCAATTTAGTCCTCATTTCATTTATTATCATACTATTTAACATAATAGTGAGGACTACTAAGACGCCATCTCGGACCGTCACTCTGTTTTCCGACTAGTCCCGGCTACGTTATCATTTCCTGAAGAGAACAGTGAAAGAAAGGGTGAGCTCAACTAGCCCAGTAAGAAATATTATGACTAAGATAATGCAGAATAAATTATCATTAGTCTTCAACAGTGTTAAACTGATAAAATACAATAGATATCAAGTTTAACTGCAGTGGAACATGCAATCCATTAAAAGAGTCAAGTAGAGAATAAAATCTACTATCTTTTATGATTTAAAAAGGCTTTTTCATCACTTTTATCGCTGAGACTCAGCTTAATAAATAATCCACATCATCCATGTACTACGGCCAAGGATATTCATTAGGGTCATGACCACAAATTATCCATGCACTATGGGCCAAGGATATTCGTGTATTCATCAATTGTCATGATCATGCCATAAAATAATTCATCTTTGCACCCTTAGCCGAAGAGAATCCATAGCCATAATCATACCAAAAACTGTCCATCAATGCACTACGGGCCAATGAGGACTTTTTCCATATCATTTGTAACATTACGGCCATGATTATACAAGAATAATCCTCGGTCATAATCATACCAAGTCCATCTATGCACTCTGAAGCCATGATGACTTTCAAAAAATATAAACATGAGGATGATGACAATGATATAAGAATTCAATAAAACAATTTCAAAAATTAATTTATTCAGGATCTAATAACGTCCAAATTGTCAACATGATACTTCTTTGTAAAGTAAAATTCAAGAATGCTCTGAAGAATATTTCCATGAAAAGATATTGGATGAAGCACAATTATCAAGGATATTCCACTAATTTCATGGAGTATAGAAGTCAAAAACTTTAACCAACTGAGTATAATAAAGAATGGAATAACAAAAGAAATTACCATGCATGCGGTACTTCGCATAGACAGGTTATTCCAACAAAATAATAAATAACGGAACCGTGTCCCACAGAAATGCATGCATGTGATATTCCAAATGTAATAATAAAGAATGGAATAACAACAGAAATCACCATGCATGCGGCAGCCGCATGAGATAAAAGTTATTCCAGCGAGAATAATAAATAACGGAACCGTGTCAAAGTAAATTGCACCGATAGGATGTTCCAACAAAATAATAAAGACGGAACCAGTCCCCACGAACGCATGCGATGTGATATTCCAAATGAATATTAAAGAATGGAATAACAATAGAATTTCACCAAGTATGCGGTGCCAAGATGATAAAGTTATTCCAGCAGAATAATAAATAATGGAATAATGTAAGAATTTTACCAAGTATATAGGGTATCACAGATACAAAGTTATTCCTACGGAATAATAAAGAATGGAATAACAGAAGTTCTCTTCATGAATACAAAAGAAATAATACCCCTTACCTTATAAAGAAGAGTACTTCGACGGTAGGGTGGGGATATACTTGAAGAAACTTGCACTACTCTCAAAGCTTTCTTAAACTCTAAAAAAATTCGCTCAAGATTATAGAAGAAGAGTTCTCTCTACAGTTTCTCTCTCTAGAGTTTCAGTGAATTCGTAAGAAATAATGAAGGAATGAGCTTCTATTTATAGAAGAATGGAATGAATAGTAACCAATCCATGAACGGTCCAGATTGATTTACTTTAATCAGATGGTCCATATTTAAAGCAAAATTTTTTAAATAAAATATAATATATTCTATTTATAATATAATAAAACGAATATCTTTATAAAAGATTTTATTATGCAAACACTATACAGGCACTATGCAAACACTACGTATAATAAAATATAATATAATCTAATTATTGTCTAATAAAACAAATAACTTTATAAAAGTATTCTGTTTTATATAAAAAGATTTTACTATTAGCCTAATAAAATGAATAACTTTTTAAAAGTATTTTGTTTTATATAAAAAGTTTTTCTATTTTATTACGTTAATAATACTAATAAAACAAAACTTCATCATCATTATTATTATTCACACTATTAATCGACCAGGTCGTTCCCAAGAAAGAGGGGGCTTTCCAATAAGGATTTCTCCCTATTGGCGCGTAATTAGGTGAACAAACCTCTCCTTGGCCGAACTTCTAGACATCGTTAATAATGAAAATAATAATATTAACAACTTTATCATCTCAATTATTGATTTAATAACATACAAAATATCGACAATAATTGAATCAAACTGAGTGACTTCTCACATAAGCATTAATAATCAATACCGTGTGCTACTATGAAACCACGCGTATTACTGTACTTTTACTACCGATTAGTTCAACAATTTCAACGGTAAAACTTCCGCCGTTATTTTCATAAAAATATTTTTGTCGTTTTCTTAATCCGACAATAATTCTATTGTGGGGTCCACCAATGATTGTGCCGTCGTACGAATATTTCCTGACCAATCGAATATTATATAACAACTTGCGTACTTTGTAAAATTTATAAATATTACCCACAACTATAACATTATATCAAATTTATTCCATAATATTTAAAAAATGATATTTATAGAAAATTCATTTTTATTCATAAAAGTTGGGGTCTTACACTTGAGGTATAATCTTGGAGCGTAGAATATGTTCCTTCTTATCCAAGATTTGAACAAGAACCTCTTCATACGTTAAATCTTCTGCTATTTCGTCCGGTTCTAACTCAATAATGTGGTTCGGGTCTTTCACATATTTACGTAACATGGATATATGAAAAACGTTATGAACACGAGACATAGTTGGCGGTAAAACAAGTCTATAGGCTACAGTCCCTACTCAATCGAGGATTAAAAATGGGCCAATGAATCGAGGATTAAGCTTTATTCTCTTTCCAAATCTCGTAACTCCTTTCCATGAAGCAACACGTAACAACACATGATCTTCAATATCGAATTCCACGTCCTTTCGATGAAGATCAGCATAACTCTTTTGTCAGACTTGTGAGGTTTTTATACATTATCGGATCGTTTGAATCTTTTTCGTAGTCATACGTACCAACTCCGGTCCCAATAACGTTGCTTCACCCACCTCATCCCAACATACTGGAGAACGACACTTTTTTCCATACAACGCTTCGAATGGAGCCATGCCAATACTTGCTTGATAAATGTTGTTGTATGAAAACTCCACCAACGGTAAGAACTTGTCCCAACTTCCCTTGAAGTCAAGGACACAAAGTCTTAATAAATCTTCAAGAGTTTGAATAGTCCTCTCTGATTGTCCGTCCGTCTGAGGATGATATGCCGAACTAAATCGTAAATTCGTGCCCATATCTTTTTACAAACTAACCCAAAATCTTGAAGTGAATCTTGGGTCTCGATCAGAAACTATGGATACTGGCATACCATGCAATCTTATAATCTCGTTTATGTACATACGAGCAAAACGTTCAAGTGTATAAGTTTCTCGTATAGGTAAAAAATGAGCAGACTTGGTCAATCTATCAACAATGACCCAAATTGCATCTATGCCTTGAGAAACCTTGGGAAGACCAGTAACAAAATCCATGGTGATGTGCTCCCACTTCCATTCTGGAATTTCAAGTGGTTGTAATGGACCTTTTGGTACTTGATGCTCTGCCTTGACTCGTTGACAAGTTAAACACCTTGAGATAAACAGCGCTATCTCTCTCTTCATATTACCCCACCAAAATGTATGTTGAAGATCATGATACATTTTGGTACTCCCAGGATGGATTGTAAACGGTGTGTTGTGCGCCTCCATCATGATTTTATACTTTAAATTAGGGTTGTCAGGAACACAAAGTTTGGAGTTGACTCGAAGTATTCCTTCTTCATCAATTCTTGCTTCCGGCATAGCACCTTCTTGTACTTTCTTCCTCATACGTATCAGCTCCAAGTCTGTAGCTTGAGCAGCTTTAACTTTAACGATTAAAGTCGGTTCTACTCGTATATTCGCCATCATCACGTGGGTCCCTGGAGTCTTTATCTCTATCTCCATCCTTTGTAAGTCATACAAAATGGGCCTTTGCGTTGACAATATCGCACTCGTACCCGCATATGATCTTCTATTCAATGCGTTAGCTACCACGTTTGTTTTTCCAAAATGGTATTGGATGGTATGATCATAATCTTTCAACAGTTCAAGCCAACGTCGCCGTCACATGTTGAGTTCCTTTTGAGTGAAGAAATATTTGAGGCTTTTATGATCTGTAAAGATCTCCACTTTCTCCCCATACAAGTAATGCCTCTAAATTTTATGTGCGAAGACAACAGCTGCCAACTCTAGATCATGAGTAGGATAATTCCTCTCATATTCTTTAAGTTGTCGAGAGGCATAGGCTATGACTTTCCCATGTTGCATGAGAACACATCCTAACCCTTTGCTTGAAGCATCACTGTAGATGACAAATCCCTCCGAGCCAGATGGTATTGTCGAGCAGTCTTTGAAATGAGTCTTCTCTTGAGTTCTTGAAAACTCTTCTCGCATTCCTCACTCCAACTGAATTTTGTATCTTCTCGAGTCGGTGAGTTAATGGAGTAGCGATTCGAGAAAACCCTTCACGAATCTCCAATAATAACCAGCTAAGCCGAGAAAGCTACGCATTTCGGCGATTTAGAAGTTGTTCCCAGCTTTGAATAGCTTCAATCTTTGTTGGGTCAACAGATATTCTATGACTTGATACCACATGCCCAATGAATGCTACTTCCTTAAGCCAGAACTCGCATTTCTTCAACTTGGCATAAAGCTTATATTCACGAAGCTTTTGGAGTATCAGCCTTAAGTGTTGCTCATGATCTTCACGGCTTTTGGAATAAATAAGGATGTCATCAATAAAGACGACCACAACGTGATCCAAATATTCCTTGAATACTCGGTTCATTATATCCGTGAAGGCAGCAGGAGCATTAGTCAATCCAAAAGACATGACTAGGAATTCATAATGCCCGTCATCTAGAAGTTAAAAGCGTCTCTTTGGAATGTCATCGGTTTTAATCTTTAACTCGGATATATCCTAACGAAGATCGATCTTTGAAAAGAATTTGACACCTTGCAACTGGTCAAATAGGTCATCAATACGAGGTAATGGATACCTATTTTTACGGTGACATGATTCAACTCCCGATAATCAATACAAAGTCGCATACTCCCATCTTTCTTCTTTACGAATATAACAGGAGCACCCCAAGGAGACGTACTAGGACGAATGAAACCGATGTCTAACAATTCTTGCAGTTGGGTCTTTAACTCCTAAAGTTCAATAGGAGCCATTCGATATGGGGTTTTGGAAATGGGTTTTGTACCGGGTTCAAGGTCGATACAAAATTTAATTTCATGCTCTGGGGGTAGGCCAGGAAGTTCTTCAAGGAATACGTCAGGAAATTTATTAACAATAGAAATATCATTCAAATCTAACGTATTTTTGTTTAAATCGGTGACATGGGAAAAGAAAGCTTGACATCTATTTTTTAATAAACGAATAGCTTTATGGCTTGATATGACATTGATTGATTTTAATTGTTTGGTTGCTTGAATTTGCATAATAGGTTGGTTAGGAATATGAAAGCTAACAACCTTACGAAAATAATCATTTTTTGTATGATGAGTAGTTAACCAATCAATCCCTAGAATTACGTCAAATGCAAGTATTTTCAATGAAATCAGATCGACATGTAATGTGAGGGTACCAATTTGAACCGAACAAGACTTATAAACACTGGATGTAATGAAGGTTTCTCCAAACGGAGTTTCAACAGATAAGTCAAAGTCTAATTTCTTCGGAGTCAAATTTAAACGTTGAGCGCAAGTAGGAGAAATAAAAGAATGGGTAGAACCGGTATCAAATAAGGTTTATACTTCGCTAGAGTTTATGATAAGCTTAACCGTGATGACCTCGTTCGGGTTCCTTGCTTTCTGGGAGGTCATGACAAATGCTCTCCCTTGAACTATCGGTTTTGTCTTGTCTAGGACGGCCTTTGATGCCTCCATCTCAGCTGGACTTGTCTTCAGTGCATGACAAAATCGGGCCAGGTGTCCTTCTCTTCCACAATTGTAACATGTTTTAGACGGCATCGTGTAGTTTGGACTGATGTATCCTTCCCCTTCGCATTTGAAACATATGATAGGTGGTCGTTCTCCTTCCTTAACCATGGGTGCTGGTGCTGACGTCTTTCCATCATTGTTGAATCTCCTCTTCTTGAAATGTCCATTCTTATTGTTTTGGCCATGATTACCACCGAAGTGATTACCATTTCTGGCATGTTGATTTCCTCCACACTTATTGTCACCGCTCGATGATCAAGTATCACTAGTATTATCATTTTTGTTTTGCTCTCTTTTGGTTGGGTTGACTCATTATCGCGCTCCAATAACTGAGCCCTATTAACAACATCTGAATACAAACACAGTTTATGAGAGATAAGATATTGACGTATCTCGCGTTTCAAACCTCTTAGAAACATTCGCGTCATTCTCTCCTCATTATCAACCAAATGGGACACAAACCGGGATAACTCGGCAAACTTGGCTTCGTACAGCGACACGATCATGTTGTTTTGCTCCAGCTTGATGAACTCTACCTCTTTCATGTGACGAATACTTTCGGGAAAGTACTTGTCGTTGAATAATTCTTGGAACTTCTCCCAAATCATCTTCAGTGCAGCAGGTTAAGTACGTTTTACAGATTCCCACCAGTAATCTGCCTCTGCACGCAACATGAAGGTGGTAAAGGGAACCTTTTACTCCTCGGAGCATCCCAAGACATCAAATATCTTGCAGATCTTCTTTATCCATGTCTCTGCCTTAAGTGGTTTTGGCTCTCCAAAAAACTCCGGTGGTCCCAGCTGAATCGCTTAATGATGACCGTCAAGAGAGTTGCCAGTGTTTCCACCTACATTTTGGAAAGGAGCCATTCTCGCCTGATGTTGCATGAATTGCATGAAGCCTCAGAACATTCCATCGTTCATCATTTGGTCAGTGTTGTTGTTTGCATGAGGATTGTCACCTTCCTGATGCACATTGTCTTGGTTATTGATCTGTGGAGACTCAATAGTCTCCTGTGCTCCATTGATGTTCTCAACATTCTCGGATGCAAATATTATCTTGTAGACAATATTCAAACTCAAAATAAGTCCTCAATACATTTATTGTCACACTATTTCACAAAATAGTGAGGACTACTAATGCAAACATATGGACCGTCACTCCGTTCTCCGACTAGTCCCAAATATATTCTCATTTCCTAAAGAGAACAATGAAAACAAAGGGTGAGCTCAACTAGCCCAGTAAGAAATATTATGACTAAGATAATGCAGAATAAATTATCGTTAGCCTTCAACAGTGTTAAACTGATAAAATACAATAGACATCAAGTTTAACTATAGCGGAACAAGCAATCCATTAGAAGAGTCAAGTAGAGCCTGATATCTACTATCTTCTATAATTTAAAAGAATTTATCATCAATTTTATCGCTGAAACACAACTTAATAAATAATCCACATCATCGAATCACCCCTGCACTATGGCCAAGGATATTCATTAGTATCACAACCACAAATTATCCATGCACTACGGGTTAATGATATTCGTGTTTTCATCAATGGTCATGGTCATGACAATAACTGTCCATTAATGCACTACGGGCCAATGAGGACTTTTACCACATCATTTGTAACATTACGGTCATGATTATACTGAATAATCCCTGGTCATAATCATACCAAGTCCATCTATGAACTACGGACCAAAGATGACTTTCATAATAATATAAGCATGGGGATGATGACAATGATATAAGAATTCAATTAAATGAAAGTAAAGGATAAATTTTTAAAGAATTATAATTTAATTTATCCAAAATTCAATAATGTCCAAATTGTTAACATGATACTGCTTTGTGGAGTAAAATTCAAGAATAATATTGTATCAAAAATGATTTAGACCGAAATAAAATCAATTTTTGTCATAAATAGTGCCCCGGGTGAATAGTACCCAAGTGAATAGTACCCAATGAATAGTAATTTGTGAATAGTACCCCGTGAATAGTACTCCGACATGAAAAAGTTAAAACTTATCAAGAATGCTCAGAAAATTATTTCCATGAAAAGATACTGGATGAAACGCAAATATCAAGGATATTCTACTAATTTCATGGAGTATAGAAACCAAAACTTTAACAAAATGAGTGTAGAATTCGAAATCTGAAACGAAATAATATTACTTACATACTATAGAGTATGGAAGAAAATATTATTTCTTATGAGTATTGAACAAAAATAACATCCCTTACCTTGAAAAGAAGAGTATTCCAATTGGTATAGCGGGGATATTCTTGAAGAAAACTTTCACTATTTTCTACGCTCAAAGCTTTCTAAAACTCGAAAGAAATACACTCTAATATTATAGAAGAAGAATTCTCTGATTCTGGTGTGATTTTCAATTCTAATTAAGCATCCTATTTATAGGAGAATGGAAAGGATACTATTTAAAAATAATCACGGACGCACAGTAGTTTTGATTCACGGGCGCAACCGGCAAAAATTTTCTAAAAATTTGATTTTACTGTGCAATAAAATATTCAAATAAAGCAAAAACTTTAAATAAAATATAATATATTCTATTTATAATCTAATAAAACAAAACTTATATATATATATATATATATATATATATGGGATATGATCCATAACAAGTATTTGCTATGAAGGAAATTTGGGCAAATAGCATCATATCCGTTCATTCTATAAATCAAGGGCGAAGATTAAAAAATAACAATACCCTTACGTTGGACCGTCTAGCGTACGCTGAATTGATTAAAGTCCCTTACGCTACATGGTGTAATGTACGTTTAAAAAAATTTCCAATGCCCTATATTGCCCTTAGTCCACCAGTTAGTTGGGCGGTGCCTGCCAAGTGCCAAGTGTATTTTGTAATAAGAGTACGCTACTCAACTATCAACAAACAAGAAAAGAAAATAGGAAAATGTTTTTCCAGGCTTCCCAACTTCGGCCCCACCACAAAGACACTCATAGTATTCTTTTTCATTTTTTTATCCTTTGCCCTCCTCGTGATATCATCATCTCTCTTCCTTACAAAACCTCACCCCTTCACTTTCTCTCTCTCACTCCACAACTAAAAACACACTACACACATTTTCTCTCTCATGGCTTGTTGCCAAAAATATATACGGATCATTCAAATTGCCACCACAAACCGCCATTCCAATCCTACAAATAAAAAGCAGTTTCACTCTTGCAATTAATTTTCTTTGGCCACAAAACATAATCGATGGGCGTTGTTGTTCTCATGAATGACCAATTTTATTTGGTTTTTTCTGTTTTGTTATTCTTTGCTTCTTCTTCATTGTTGTTACTCTGAGTCGTGGGAGAGTCAACTCTGAGTCGACTCAGACAAGCAAGCGCCTTGCTTTCATCTCCCAAATCCCCGACGAGAATCGCTTGCAATGGAGCCGGTCACAGATTCTACCAAGAATGGGTTGGCGGCCAAATGCGACCCCAATCAATCCTATGTCTCCACCCTCCGACTTTCAAGGCTGGCGTCGGCTGGTGGGCCCGATTCCGCCTAACACACTCGGTAATCTCGACTCGGCTCCGAGTCCTCACCTCTGCTCCAACCCTCTCACCGAAAAACTCCCTTCCGACTTCTACAACCTCAAATTCCTCCATGATCTACCTGCACAAGACAACCAATTTTTCATGCGAGTTCCCACCGACTCTCACAAGAATTAACTTCGGCTAACTCGTTTAGATCTCTCCACCAACAACTTTACCAGCAAAATTTCATTCTTCGTCAACAATCTCACCCACTTAACCGGACTATTACTGGAAAATAATAGTCGGAGGGAGATAGGGAGGGAGGGTTTATGCGAAGTCGCAGGTGGAATCGCAGTTGCTACTTCGTTTCTAGTATTTGATATGTTGGGGCAAATTGGTCCTCTAATTTTAAATTAAGTGTACGCTACACCAAGTAGTGTAAGGGGCTTTAATCAATTCAGCCTATGCTAGACGGTCCAGCGTAAGGGTATTGCTATTTTTTAATCTTCACCCTTGATTTATAGAACGGACGGATATGATGCTATTTGCCCAAATTTCCTCCATAGCAAATACTTGCTATAGATCATATCCCTATATATATATATATATATAACATATATACACACTTGCACCCATTTTTCATCAAACCCACACACACACATTTTACACATACACACACACACACACATATATATATATATATATATATATATATATTGTGATGCCCCCAAAACAGGTATACATCACCCATCTTGGGTCGTCAGATACACACTACAGAACTCAACTACAAACTTAATTATACAACAATCGTGTAGAATATGACAAAACATAGCTGAGAGTTTAAACAGAAATATTATCATCTAGACAATATCCACACTCAATGGTGTCCTTATTATAATTATTATCACATTATTCCGTAGAATAGTGAGGACTACTAATACACCATCTCAGACCATCACTCCATTCCCCGACTCGTCCCAGCTATATTCTCATTTCCTGAAGAGAACAATGAAAGCAAAAGGGTAAGCTCAACTAGCCTAGTAAGAAATATTATGACTAAGATAATGCAGGATAGATTATCATTAGCCTTCAACAATGTTAAACTGATAAAATACAATAGACATTAAGTTTAACTACAGCGGAATAAGTAATCCATTAGAAGAGTCAAATAGAGCATGATATCTACTATCTTCTATGATTTAAAATGTTTTCATTAATTTTTATCGCTGAGACTCGGCTTAATAAATAAACAATATCATCGAATCATCCCTGCACTACGGGCTAAGGATATTCATTAAATCATCAATGGTCATGACTATACCGAATACTCCCTAGTTATAATCATACCAAAAACTGTCCATCAATGCACTACAGGCCACTGAGGACTTTTACCACATCATTTATAACATTATAGGTCATGATTATATCGAATGATCCCTGGTCATAATCATACCAAGTCCATCTATGCACGTAAGCCAAATATGAGTTTCATCACAATATAAGCATGAGGATGATGAAAATGACATAGTGATTCAATAAAACAAGTTAAAGAATAAATTTTAAAGATTTATAAGTTAATTTATCCTGAAACCAATTACATCCAAATTGTCAACATGATACTGCTTTATAGAGTAAAATTCATGAATGCTCAGAAGAATATTTCCATGAAAAGATACTGGATGAAGCTCATATATCCAGGATATTCTACTAATTTCATGGAGTATAGAAGCCAAAACTTTAACCAACTCAATATAATAGAATATATGAAACTGAAAATGGATTTTCACCCGCCATGCAGTAATCCATGTTGTGAGACCCCAAATTTTATGAATAAAGATTTAAATTTCTCGAAATATTTTTTTGAATATTATGGTGTGGATTTGATATAATTTTATAGTTATGGGTAATATTTATAAATTTTGCAAAGTAAGTAAGTTGTTATATAATAGTCGATTGGTCGGGGAATATTCGTTTTAACAGGGAATATTCGTACGATGAAACAATCATTGGTAGACCCCACAATAGATGTATTGTCGTAGTAAAAAAATGACAAAATTATCTTTTTATAATGGCAAAAGTGTTACCGTTAAAACTGTTGAACTACTCGATAGTAAAAGTACAGTAATACGCGTGGTTGCATAGTAGCACATGGTATTGATTATTGATGCTTACGTGAGAAATCACTTAGTTATACCCAATTATTGCTACAGTAATTGCTGCATCATATCTCTCATATTATTGATTCAATTATTGTCACAGAATCATCTACATAATATGTTATATTATTAAATCAATAATTGAGATGACAAAGTTACTCATATTATTATTTGTAATATTGACAATGTCTAGAAGTTCTGTCAAGGAGAGGTTTGGTTACCTAATTGCGCGCCAATAAGGAGAAATCCTTATCGAAAATCCCCCTCTTTCCTGGGAACGACCTGGTTGTTAAATATTGTGAGTTATAATTAATGATGAATAAGTTCGTGTTGATTAAAGATAAAATTGATAATTCCATTGTGTGGGAATTATTAGTGTTAGTGAAAATCGACATTTATTTCGATAATAATTGATGTTTGGAGGTTATATTGACCAATCGGGTACTTAACCAGATAAATGAGCAATTAATTGATATTGATTCACATGATTATAACTATTTGCTCATTTTGATAAACTATTTGCTCATTTTGATGTCACTTCCTGTCACAAACGTCACCTTTATGCCACGAATGCTACGTCATGCCACCTAAACATAAAAAAAACATAAACAAGTAAAAGCGAACATAAATATACAGGATCAACACAGTTTAAGTCTGAATTAAAGGCCGATTCGTAAGTATAAAACCCACTCATCAAACTCCCCCAAACTTAAACTCGTGCTAGTCCTCGAGCACAAAACACAACAAAAATGCAATGCAATGCAACAAAATGCAACTAATCTACATGCCTACAAATCCAGCAGTAATGACAAAGACAAGTCTATTCAACCGGCCTCAGAGAAATCAAGCAAACATGACAATACTTCACATCAAAACCAATCAGCAAATTCCTCATCAATCATTAAATCTTAAATTGTTATCACTGATATAGTGCGTGTGTGCTCAACAACTATGCCAACTTGTATACACTCAAATTTAACACATAATAAGTCTTATAAAGCATCATATAGTGTAAACTCAAGAAATACAAAAATAGTCAAGATTCAACTAAAATCAAATAATTACCAATATCAAGTGTGAGACCCCAAATTTTATAAATAAAGATTTAAATTTCTCGAAATATTTTTTTTAATATTAAGGTGTAGATTTGATATAATGTTATAGTTGTGGGTAATATTTATAAATTTGCACAGTAAGCAAGTTCTTATATAATATTCGATTGGTCGGGGAATATTCGTTTTAACAGGAATATTAAATGCGGCAAGACAATCATTGGTGGACCCACAACGGAAGTATCATCATAGTTAAAAATGATGTAATTATCATTTTATAAAAATAACGGTGAAAGTGTTACCGTTAAAACTGTTGAACTACTCGGTAGTAAAAGTACGATGTCTGGCGTGGTTGCATAGTAGCACACCGGTATTGATTATTGATGCTTACGTAAGAAGTCACTCGGTTATATTCAATTATTACTACATGAATCTTCAGATTATATCTCTCGTATTATTGATTCAATATCATCGTATAATATGTTATATTATTAAATCAATAATTGAGACGGCAGCAAAGTTATTCATATTATTATTTGCAATATCGACAATGTCTAGAAGTTCTATCAAGGAGAGGTTTGGTCATCTAATTGTGCGCCAATAAGGAGAAATCCTTATCGGAAAGCCCCCTCTTTTCTGGGAATGACCTGGTTGTTAAATATTATGAATTATAATATTAATGATGAATAAGTTCGTGTTGATTAAATATGAAATTAATAGTTCCATTGTGTTGGAATTATTAGTGTTAGTGGAAATCGACATTTATTTCGATATTAATTGATGTCTAGAAGTTATATTGACCAGTCGGGTAATTAATCGGATAAAAGAGCAATTAATTGTTATTAATTCACATGATTATAACTATTTGTTCACACGTGTGTACTATTGATTCACATTCATTTACTATTAGGGGAGTTGGTGTAAGATTGATAATACTTGCATGACTAAGTTAAAAATGGAGGTATAGATGGAGGTATTATACTATAATTCGTATTTTCACATGTCTAGAACTATTGATTCACATGATTTACTATTGATTCACATGATTTACTATTAGGGGAGATGGTGCAAGTTTGATAATACTTGCAGGACAAAATTAAAAATGAAGGAAAAGAAGAAGGTATTATACTGTAATACTTTGAGCCCCAAAACGTGCAATTATCGAAACTATATTTTCATATAAATAGAAGTTCATTCCTTCATTATTTTTCACCAATTCACTAAATCTATAGAGCAATTATTATATAGAGAATTTATAGAGAGAAAGAAGAAGAGAAGTCTGCTACTTCACTATTCTAGTATCCAATTTTCTTCTAAGGTAAAGGGTATTATTCTTTCGTATTTATAAAGAGAGTTATTTTCTTTCAATACTTGTAAGGGTTTTATTCCATTCTTTATAATTATGTTGGAATAACTTGTCTATGCGAAGTATCACATACATGGTGAAATTCTTCTGTTATTCCTTTCTTTATTATTCTGTTAGAATATCCTGTCTGTGCGGATTACGCATGACCTGGTTCCATTCTTTATTATTTTGTTGGGAATAACATGTCTGTGCGGTCTATCGCATGCATGGTGAATTCTTCTGTTGTTCCATTCTTTATTATTCTGTTGGAATAACTTGTCTATGTGGATTACCACATGCATGGTGAATGATCCTTTGTATTCATTCTTAATTAAATTGTGGAAATGATCTGTCTACGTGGATTACCACATGGCGGGTTAAAATCCATTTGCAGTTTTGTATATTCTATTATACTCATCTGGGATATCATTTCTTTTGTACTCGTCATGAAATATCGTTTTCTTTGGTATTTTTCTGTTATGAGTTACTATTCCCGGGTTACTATTCACCCGGTTACTATTCACCCAGTTACTATTCACTCTAGTATTATTCACTCGGGTATTCGGGGTACTTTTTGTGTCGGAGTACTATTCACGAGTTGCTATTCATGGGTTACTATTCACCCAAATTACTATTCACCCAAATATTATTCACTCGGGTATTCAGGACACTTTTCATATCGGGGTACTATTCACGGGGTACTATTCCCGGAGTACTATTCACAGGGTACTATTTACCCGAAAAATATATTTATTTTCTGTTTAAATTATTTTTCGTACATGAATATTATTCTTGAATTTTACTCTATAAAGCAGTATCATGTTGACAATTTGGACGTTATTGATTTCTGGATAAATTAAATTATAAATCTTTAAAATTTATCCTTGAACTTGTTTTATTGAATTATCATGTCATTGTCATCATCCTCATGCTTATATTGTGATAAAAGTCATCTTTGGCTTACGTGCATAGATGGACTTGGTATGATTATGACCAGGGATTATTCGGTATAATCATGACCGTAATGTGACGAATGATTATTAGGTTTGTAATATTCATGAACGCAATCAAATTGCAAAAATAAGCGGAAACGTGTAAAAATCAGAGTTTAAAAATTTTACAAACCATATACCCGGATCGCCCTTTATGCACAATTATTAATTAAACGAAAAGATAAAGAATAAAATCATACCCTTGAAGATCGAGCTTCCTCAGGTACAAGTTCACCTCCAAAACCTTTCGCGTTCAACTTGAATTCACCGGGTTTGGTTCCTTCCTTTGATCAACGTTAGCCACCCAAGTGTTTGGCCTCTAGAGGTGATCCACCAAGGAAGAAGAAGGATTCAAGAAGATGGGTGGTTGGCTAAACCTTAGTTTTTCTATCTCTATAGAAAAGGAGCGTACTCTCCAACCCTTGGAATTATCACGTAGTTTTGATATCTGATATAAGACTCCTCTTATAAAGATATCAAGTAACCCTATTAAAATAAGGTATTATTTAATTAAACTCTTTTAATTAAAGGGACTCCCTAATCTTATTAGGGATAATTAATTAAACTATTTTAACTAATTTTCCTTCCTAATCCAATTAGGAATAAATGAGAAGTACTTATATTAAATTAATTCCTAAACTCTTTTAGAAATTAAAATAATAATAATAATTGTAATAATATTAATAGGACTCCTCTTATTAATTTATATTTAATATTTCTAAATATTAAATAATAATATTAAGCTATTTAATTTATTCTATCACCATAGATTAAATTAAATATACATAACTTATATATTATTACGATTATGCCATTAACTTCTTAAAAAATTATTCTTCCTTTTATGGTGTGACCCTTTAGGTTCTCCATATTAAACCCAGGTTGAATAAATCAATTAGAACAATTCTAATCTTATTTAAATAAATAAATTAAACAATTAATTTATTTAAATAAATAATATTTATTCTACAATAGGATAAGCCTCCCTAGCGATCAACGACTTTCCAGATAATATAGATTTCAACATTAATCATAAAAGAACCTTTGAGTAAATAGTTTCTTTGTACAATTCAATCCTTCCACCATACAATGTCCCAATTAAATATAAGACATGAAATTATCGTTAAGTCTTATTTTATTTAATTATATGTATTTCGATCCTTAAATGCAACTCCAAATAATGCAAATTAGAAACTCCTTTGTAATTTCATTCCGCCGCCAAGGACTCTTTGGGTTGTCATTTATCGAATCACATAGGACATTTTTCTTCTTTTAATAAGTGGTAGATTCTTTATTGATCATACATTATCTCCATGTACAACTTATTATACCCAAGCATACCTTTTTGATATACCATAAGAGTCTTAAGGAATAAGTCAAAGTATAACTCATTATACACAAGATACTATGATGATCTCAAGTCCAAGGATCACTTAGACTTTACTATCACTCTGAGAATTCCTATTGATGAACAAGTAAAACTCCATTAGGTATTCCTTAGCGAGCCACGCTCAAATGAACTTATTCTCTAATAAGCACCTACATACTTGCTTTAGTGTCTCCACACAAATGATCATGAGATCAATCATCCTCATCCAATGAAAGCAAGCAACGTATGTACCAATCTATCCGGATTCACTAATCCCCAATTTAGTAATTCAATGATTGGGAACTATTTTAGTTTTAAGCTTTCTAAGAATTTAGATCTCATTAGAATGATCATCATCATTATTCTAAAAGCATTGCTTAAAACTATGGGTTTATCACATATTATAAAAACAAAGATCATGTAGATAATTAAAAGCCTTTAATAAATTAATACTTTTTATTAATAAATGAATAAGATTGTTACAAAGTATATGCTTTATCATCAAACATGATTGGCTTGTGTGCATACAACTTTCAATCTCCCACTTGCACTAAAGCCAATCGTCATGGTATCTCATACTCTTCTTCTCTAAGTGACGATTATCCTGCTGTTGGATAAGCTTTAGTTAATGGATATGTAATGTTGTTCATGAGAGTCCACTAACTCTATAGTGATTTCCCATCTTTCAATGATTCTAATAATCAAATGAAAGTGCCACAACACATGTTTAGATCCAAGATGAGACTTAGGAACTATTCCTAGTTCTGTAATGAACTTTTAATCTAAACAATCAACTTGCAGCTTCATTTATAGCTATATACTTTGTCTTTATCACTAAACCAATAACTCTTTGCTATTTGGAACCTTTCCAATTTATCGCATGCACCAATTATTCAAGGTAACCCTTTACCTTAAAGTGGATTTTTCGTCGTCTTGGTACATCTCCGAAAAACTTGAGTGCTGTTAAGCCCTCTAGTTTTAATTAAGACCCACCATGAATATGATCACATCCTTAGTGCTCGGTTAAGCACTTTAATATGTTTTTCATCGACTCACGTTGAACTTCTCCGAATATGATGGTGATCAACATCGGGTCTCGTATATTTCATTGCATACATGATAGTTACTCATGTGATCTCTCTTTGGAGTCTTTGGGGACTATTAAGAGATACACTCCATAGCTCATCAACATGAGACAACTCTTGGAGTTTGCCATGCTAAACAACTTTAGCATCAAATGAATATACGTTCCTTGGGTTAAGTCGAGCATCCTCTTAAATCTATCTATATTGATTTATATCCCCAATTAAGATACTCTTTCAAATCATTCATGGAGGAATGTTTAGACAACTTTATCTTTACTGATTGTAGCATTGGTATGTCATTCTTTATCCGTAGTATATCAACATATAGTACTAAGAATGTCATGAAGCTCCCACTGACCCTTTTGTACACACTAGGTTCATTCTTATTTTTGATAAAATCAAACTCTTTTGATTGCCTCATCAAAATGAATGTTCCATATTTGAGAAACTTGCTTCAATCCATTTCTCTGAGTGTCTACAACACTTACCTCATCGTATGTAACTGGATCATCATCTTCTATGATGTGTACCTCATCATCATCATCTATGATGAATCCATACCTCCCAGGTATCTTCTCTACTATTCGATTTGATTGGGTTGTGGTATAATAGGTACATCTATAGGTTCCTCTTATTTGACTTATAGTATTTTGTGGTTCTTGAACTCTTCAAGATCTATTATCCTCCCACTAGCCCCTTTTAATGATAAACACCTTTATCTTAGAAGGCAGCGTGTTTCGTAACAAACACCTTTTGCTAAGTAGAATTATAGAACATATACCCTAAACTTACTTTAGGATGTCCCACAAATCTGTACATGTCAAATCTTGTCCCAAGCTTATCCTTGAAACCTTTTCACATAAGTTGGACAACCCTTATCTTAACATACTTAAGATTAGGAATCCTCCCTGTCCATAACTTTTATGGAGTCTTGGGGCTGGATTTTGAGGTTACCTTTTCGTAGATATGCAGCCATTTCTAGGACATGATCCTAGAAGGATACTGGAATGTCGGTAAAATCATTTTGGACCGTACCATGTTTAATAAGGTATAATTTTTCATTCAGACACATCAATCAATTATTGCGTATCAGGATGTTTCCATTATGAGAAAACCATTTGAGATGATCTAGAGACTTATTGCACAAGTATTTATTCCTTGATCTAATCAAAGAATCTTAATGCTTTGCCAATTTGTTTCACTTCTGAATTCTTTGAACCTTTCAAATAATTCACACTTGTATTTCAACAAATACATACATTTAACTCTTTGAATGATCATCTCCTTTTCTTATACTAGTTTGTTCAATTTACAAAATAATTTTTCACGTAAGTCAAGTATACAAAATCCATTAAGTAATCTTTCAGTTCTATACGAAATATTATTATTATAAATAGAACAACAATTGTTCTTAATTATAATACCAAAAATTTTATTGTCCAACAATAAAATGGAAATAATGTTTCTAACAAGAATTGGAATACAATAATAACTTATTGACTTAATAGATTTGCCCGTAGGCAGTGCTAAACTATAAGTTTCTATAGCTAATGCAGCAACCTTTGCTTCATTTTCCACACATAGGATTACTTATCTTTGTTTAACTTTCTACTTCTGCTTGGTCCCTTCATAAATCTATATTTATGATAACCAAAGTCGGTATCCAATACCCAAGTAGAACCTTGACTTAAAGAAAAAATTATTTTAAATCATGAACAAATTTGTATTTGTAATCAAAACTTCACTAAGCTTCTTTGGTTAGCCTCTACAAGATGCTTCTTGCAGTTTCTTTCCAGTGTCCAGGCTTATAGCAGTGGAAGCAAACTCCTTTGCTATCCATATCAGTTTTGTTCTTATTATCCTTTGTTTATGCCTTTCTATTTACCTTCTTAGAATCGTTCTTCTTTTCAGAAGATCCTTTTGCCCTTACCAGTAAGACATGGTCTTTCTTGGTTGAAAAGTGACTCTCAACATTTTTCAATATGTTAAGCAAATCAGCGAGGCTGATATCTAGCTTGTTCATATGAAAAATTCACAACAATTGTGAAAGGAGTCCGGGAGTGAGTGTAAGATCAAATCTTGGCTCAACTATCCATCCATGACAAAACTTGTTGTCCTAATTGATCAATCAAATTGATAATGTTAAGGACATGTATCTGCATTTGTAAGCGTCATCTGGTCATTCTAGATCGGAAGAGCTCCTTAGATATCTCGATATCTTTCGGTCCTACTTTCCTCACCATCAACTACTTGATGTGCGGGGAATATAGTAAAGCATCCATAGTTTCAAGTCGACGTCAAGCTCGTTACTCATGGATGCGAGCATGATGCATTGAGCCAACTGTGCATCATCTTGCCACTTTCTAAAAGTAGCAATCTCTTCCTCAGAGGCATTGTCTGCGACCATTGCAGGGATAGGCGTATTAAGGACATAAGATAGCTTTTCAGCTATGAGAACTATTCTCAATTTCCTTTTCTTATCCGTTTAATTCGATCTGGTTAATTTAGCATCTAATATGCTTCGCAGTGATAGTAATTTTAGACATTGTAAAATTCTGTAAATGAATTTGTAATTAACAACATTTTAACATACATTCTTTTATTAATTACCAAAATAAATTAGGTCTTGTTTTAAATTGGCATCTCCCACTATTTTCTTCAAACTATATTACCTTCACTTATATAGTTCGGCAAAATCTAATTAAAGATTTGCTAGTGAGAATAAGGATCCCATTTCAAATGTATATAGCCTTGTGGTGACACAACAAACTATATATAAATAAATAGGTAGACAACTTTTGTCAATTACATCAACTATGCAACTCCTTTTCTTTTTGCTTCTTAGATTATTTTGATCAAGTGGTGGCACATCCGAATCAAAATTATCCAAGTTAAGTCCCAACCTAGCACTCCATATATTCAAAAAAAAAAAATATCATCCTTGTGGTGACCACAACAAAACAATATTGTTCAATTTTCTTTATAAGCATCAAATGTGATAAATTAACATCTTAAATACTTAATACTTGCCTTGTGGTGACACAACAAACTCATATTAAATATTTAATACTCTATTAATTTTATCATGCTAGAAGGCGACGTTCGATATTCCAAATATCTTTGAACGCTTAGGACTTAATATAAAAAAAATTTGAGGGATTTGTTATTAATTTATCTCATCTTTATTAGCGCGCATGCACATATATATATATAAAATACGCGTCATATTAATGAACATGCGAAGCATGTTTGCATAATATATAATATATATAGTATAAGCATGCACATATAGAATATTATATTCTACCTGGATTGATTATGGACTTTTATTCTAGTTTGGTTCACTAGAGCCACCAAGTGAACCAAAAAGGTCAAACCCTAGGGGTGCAAGAATTAATATTTAAATATAACTATTACATTTAAACCCGGGCTCCATTACAAACGGATCTTCATGCGCTTCTTGTCCCTTGATCTCCAATTCTTCAAAATAATTCTAACTATTCCTATTACAAAAATATTTAAAATAAATAAAAACCTTGATCAGCAGTCAAGGGGAAGTACATAGGAGAGAGATAGAATTTACATTAAGAAAAATTAGAGAAGACGAGGTACGCAGACCCCATTTAATAAAACCCATACATTCATGCATCCAACTAAAATAAAATCCAATCACATTGGTCAATAGTCCATAATCAATCCCATTTATTATCATACACATCATCATATGCATCAATAAATAACATTCATCTCATGAATAATAAACATTTAATATATATATTGATATCATTTAATGGGCAAATTTAGTTAGTATAAAATCTAATTTTGAATCAAAATAAACTCCTTTATTTTAATCCAAATTTAAATCAAAATAAAACTATTTTATTTTAATTTATCCAATTTTGAATAAAATAAATTATTTTATTTTAATCAAAATCTTTAATCAAAATAAACTCCTTTATTTTAATTAATTATGGAATCCAATTCCAATTAAAAAAAACTTTATTAAAGGAAACACGGATTTTCTTTCCTATTCACAAATAAACTCCTTTATTTTGAATAATATGAAATCTTATTTCATATCTAAATAAACTCTTTTATTTAAGGAAATTAGGATTCTCTTTCCTATTCACAAATAAACTCTTTTATTTTGAATAATATGAAATCTTATTTCATATCTAAATAAACTTCTTTATTTAAGGAAACATGGAATCCAATTCCAACTCTAATTAGTTATCTTGAAATCCAATTCCAACTCTAATTAGTTAGCATGAAATTTAATTTTAAAATTAAAATAAACTTTTTATTTTAAGATTAAAATGAACTTTTTATTTTAAAATTAAAATAAACTTTATTTTAATTCTAAAATTATTAAGAATAATATATATATAACTATATATATATATATATATATAATAACCGTATATATATGTCAAATATATATATATTACGTTAACATATATATATAAATATATATAATCACTTCCTGATCTTATGAACCAGCAATCACCACGTTCAAAACTTTGTCAAATAAAAAAAAAACGCGGCAGGTGCTCAAATTATATATAATAACGTGCAGAATTCGTTTCCTTATTATTATTTTTTTAATTTTATATAACAAAATTATGCCCAATTAAATTGTTCTAAACACATATCAATACACATATCAAATTAAAATAATTAATAATTCAGTATAAAGGTTTAGCTCGATGCTCTTTGTTAGGTTTGTAATATTCATGAACCTTAATCAAATTGCAAAAATAAGCTAAGCGTGTAAAAGTCGAGTTTAAAATTTTACAAACCATATATCCGGATCGCCCTTTATGCACAATTATTAATTAAATGAAAAGATAAAGAATAAAATCATACCCTTGAAGATCGAGCTTCCTCAGGTACAAGTTCACCTCCAAATCCTTTCGCGTTCAACTTGAATTCACCGGGTTTGGTTCCTTCCTTTGATCAACGTTAGCCACCCAAGTGTTTGGCCTCTAGAGGTGATCCACCAAGGAAGATGAAGGATTCAAGAAGATGGGTGGTTGGCTAAACCCTAGTTTTTCTATCTCTATAGGAAAGGAGCGTACTCTCCAACCCTTGGAATTATCACGTAGTTTTGATATCTGATATAAGACTCCTCTTATAAAGATATCAAGTAACCCTATTAAAATAAGGTATTATTTAATTAAACTCTTTTAATTAAAGGGGCTCCCTAATCTTATTAGGGATAATTAATTAAACTCCTTTAACTAATTTTCCTTCCTAATCCAATTAGGAATAAATGAGAGTACTTATATTAAATTAATTCCTAAACTCTTTTAGAAATTAAAATAATAATAATAATTGTAATAATATTAATAAGACTCCTCTTATTAATTTATATTTAATATTTCTAAAATATTAAATAATAAATATTAAGCTATTTAATTTATTCTATCACCATAGATTAAATTAAATATACATAACTATATTATTACGATTATGCCATTAACTTCTTAAAAATTATTCTTCCTTTTATGGTGTGACCCTTTAGGTTTTCCATATTAAACAGGTTGTGAATAAATCAATTAGAATAATTCTAATCTTATTTAAATAAATAAATTAAATAATTAATTTATTTAAATAAATAATATTTATTCTACAATAGGGATAAGCCTCCCTAGCGATCAACGACTTTCCGGATAATATAGATTTCAACATTAATCATAAAGAACCTTTGAGTAAATAATTCTTTGTGACAATTCAATCATTCCACCATACTGATGTCCCAATTAAATATAAGACATGAAATTACTGTTAAGTCTTATTTTATTTAATTATATGTATTTCGATCCTTAAATGCACAACTCTAAATAATGCAAATTAGAAACTCCTTTCTAATTTCATTCTGCCTTGGCCAAGGACTACTGGGTTATCATTTATCGAATCACATAGGATATTTCTCTTCTTTTAATAGAAGTGGTAGATTCTTTATTGATCATACATTATCTCCATGTACAATTTATTATACCCAAGCATACCCTTTGATATACCATAAGGGTCTTAAGGAATAAGTCAAAGTATAACTCATTATACACAAGATACTGTGATGATCTCAAGTCCAAGGATCACTTGTACTACTATCACTACTGAGAATTCCTATCGACAGCAAGTAAAACTCCATTAGGTATTCCTTAGCGAGCCACGCGTTCGATGAACTTATTCTCTAATAAGCACCTACATACTTGCTTTAGTGTCTCCACACAAATGATCATGAGATCAATCATCCTCATCCAATGAGCAAGCAACGTATGTACCCAATCTATCCGGATTCACTAATCCCCAATTTAGTAATTCAATGATTGGGAACTATTTTAGTTTTAAGCTTTCTAAGAATTTAGATCTCATTAGAATGATCATCATCATTATTCTAAAAGCATTGCTTAAAACTATGGGTTTATCACATATTATAAAAACGACATCATGTAGATAATTAAAAGCCTTTAATAAATTAATACTTTTTATTAATAAATGAATAAGATTGTTACAAAGTATATGCTTTATCATCAAACATGATTGGCTTGTGTGCATACAACTTTCAATGATGTGGTAAAAGTCTTCATTGGCCTGTAGTTCATTGATGGACAGTTGTTGGTATGATTATGACCAGGGATTATTCGGTATAATCATGACCATTGATGATTACATGAATATCCTTGGCCATGGTGAAGGTATAATCATGACCATGGATTGCTTATTTCCGCTGCAGTTGTTGATCTAAAACTTGTTGTCTATTGTATTCTATCAGTTGTTATACTGTTGAAGGCTAAGGATAATTTATTCTGCATTATCTTAGTCATAATATTTCTTACTGGGTTAGTTGAGCTCACCCTTTGCTTTCATTGTTCTCTTCAGGAAATGAGAATATAGCTGGGATTAGTCGGGGAATGGAGTGACGGTCCAGATGATAGCATTAATAGTCCTCACTATTCTATTAAATTGTGTGATAATAAATGTAATGAGGACTCCATTGAGTGTGGATATTGTCTAGATGACAATATTTGTATTAAAACTCATGGCATATGTTTTATCGTATTTTACACGACTGTTGTATAATTAAGTTGTATTTGAATTTTGTACCATGTATCTAGCGACTCAAGATGGGTGATGTATACATATTTTGGGGGTTTCACAGTTGGTATCAAAGCTTAGGGATATGATCCCTGGCTGAGATGTGAGACAAGAACTAGGAGGGGAGAGACGGGGAATTCCTTCGCTAGTATGACCTACCTAAGTTTATTTGGTATTTAATTGGTTGGTCAGAGTATAGAGATAATACGTGATATGTCAATTAACCCTTGTTTTGTGACAATGTTTGAAAATGACATCTGAAAATGTTGAGATCAGCAATGAAGCACCTGAGACCGTTGAGTCACCAACGATCAATACCCAAGATAATGTGCAACATGAAGACAATAATCCTCAGGTAAATAACAACACCGATCAAATGATGAAAGATGGGATGTTCAGAGGCTTTATACAATTCATGCAACCTCAGGTAAGAGAGACTCCTGTTCAAAATATAGGTGGAAATAATGGCAACCCACGGTCGGTCACCGCTAAGCAGTTTAAGGAGCTGAGACCACCGGAGTTTTTGGGAAAGCCAGAACCACTTAAGGAAGAGACGTGGTTAAAGCAGATCACCAAGATATTTGATGTCTTGGGATACTCCGAGGAGGAAAAGGTTCTCTTTGTCACCTTTATGTTGTTTGAAGAGGCAGATTACTGGTGGAAATCTGTAAAACATACCCAGCCTGACGCACTCAAGATGTCTTGGGAGAAGTTCTAAGAGCTGTTCAACGACAAGTACTTTCCTGAAAGTATTCGTCACATGAAGGTGGTGGAGTTCATCAAGTTGGAGCAAAACAATATGACCGTGTCGCAATACGAGGTTAAATTTGCGGAGTTATCCCGGTTTGCATCCCATTTGGTCGATAATGAGGAGCAAATGACGCGAATGTTTCTAAGAGGTTTGAAACCCAATATACGTCAATACCTCATTTCTCACAAACTTTGGTTATATTCAGATGTTGTGAATAAGGCTCAATTATTGGAGCGCGATAATGAGTCAGCACAACAAAAAGGCAACGACCAATAACACAATAATAATCGTACCGGTGGCAACGACCATTGGAACAATGATAACCATCGTGGGGGAAATTATCATGCCAAGAATGGTAACCACTTCGGTAGTAATCATAGCCAAGATAATAGAAGTGGAAAATTCTAGAAGAGAAGATTTAACGATGATGGGAAGACGTTGGCGTGACCAACAACACCAAAGAATAAATTCTAGGGGAGGAGAACGACCGCCGATTAGATGCTCTGAGATGCGAGAGGAGGGACACATAAGTCCAAACTGTTCACAACCTTCCAAGGTATGTTTTAGTTGAGGAAAAGAGCGGTCACATAGCTCAATTTTGTCTCAGTAAGCGAAATCAAGTCCAAATTTGGGACAAGGCACCAAAGGCGGATACGGACAAAATAAAGTCGGTGGTTTTAGGAAGAGCGTTTTTCGTGACTTCTCAAAAAGCGAGTAACCCGAACAAAGTTAGCACGAGTTAGTTAATTATAAATTCTTGCGAAGTCTAGGCTATAACGCCCCCAAAATAGGTCCAATCCATCCAGCCTATTCTGAGTCGTCAAATACATGGTATAAAAAATAACTACAACTTTATTACTACAATTGTCGTGCAAAATACAACAACACATATGTTGTGAGTTTTGATACAAATATATATACCAACTGCGACTCTTGACACCAAGTTGGATAGCATGTCATAATGGCACCTTAAATAAAATTACAGTCAATAACTGTTTTAGAAATTAAAATCTTTGGAAAGTTCTCAAGGAAACCTTCGTACATAGGAGGCCATGAATCTAAGTAATGATAGATATCATATGTCCAGAGAATTATCCTTGGTTGATCCAATAGACCCCAAAGAAAAATGAGAAGATTACTATTATGTTCTTTCCAATGGTGAGTCTTCTCTTAACATATAACTATCTCCACCGTTTGCAATTGAACATTATGTTTCAACCAAACTCCAAGATCATTTAGGTAGTGCTCGTAGATATACTCAGCAAGTGGATGTGCACAACCTTGTCTTATGATAACATGAGGTTGTATGTCATTAGACATCTTGTATGATAATGACAAAACACCCTTCCAAAGTTGGGTTCACCTCACCCTATTCGGTTCACCAAAATTAAATATCAAATGTTGTATACAATACGACACACTTATCTAAAGTTCTAAATAAAATTATTTCCATACTATTTAGGGAGAACATCAATAGCTATAGACCACCGTCATATTCCCCTGTTACCCCCGCTCGACCCAGCTACACTCTTGTTACCTGAAAGGAATTGTGAAGCAAAATGGTGAAACCTGAAACATTTCGATAAAGAATATCATGACTAAAGATAATTAAATTATCAATAGTCTTCATCAGTAATAAATCAGAGATTTAGAACATATGGTAGATGATAAAACTTTTCAACCATAGTTGCAGCGGAACGAGCAATCCATTAGAAGAGTCAAATAGACCATAAAGTCTATTATCTTCTCCACGTTAAAAGTCCACCAACAATGTTTTATCCCTGTAACATCAATCAACAGATCCTGTTCACAGTCATGTGAATAACTCATAATCATAATTGTAGTTCTAAATTTCTCTTCTCATCCAAGACGAAGATAATTTACATCACCTGTCTTTACTTGAAACATCAAAGATCCTGGTTATACCAAATAACAGTTCCTGTTCATAATCATACTAATAAATTCATCTTTGCACTACGGGCCAAATATATTCATCAACAATTCCTCCTTGCACTACAAGCTAAAGATATTCAACAACATGACATCTTTGCACTACGGGCCAAAGATATTCATCAACAATTCATCTTTGCACTACACGCAAAAGATATTCAATCAACAAGTTATCTTTGCACTACGGGCCAAAGATATTCAACAACAGGTCATCTTTGCACTACAGGCAAAAGATATTCAATCAACAAGTCATCTTTGCACTACGGGCCAAAGATATTCATCAACAGTTCATCTTTGCACTACACACAAAAGATATTCAATCAACAAGTTATCTTTGCACTACGGGCCAAAGATATTCAACAACAGGTCATCTTTGCACTACAGGCAAAAGATATTCAATGAACAAGTCATCTTTGCACTACGGGCCAAAGATATTCAACAACAGGTCATCTTTGCAGTATGGGCCAAAGATATTCATCAATAATTAATCTTTGCACTACAGGCCAAAGATATTCATATCTCAAAGAAACATACAATCATTTCAGAATTTATATAAACACTAATTATAATCATGTTGATCAATTCACCTTTGCACTTAAGCTAAAAATATTCAATTATAAATTCAATGGTCATGATCATACCAGTCAACGATTCAACTTTGCACTAATGGCCAAAGAGAACCCATAGTCACGATCACACCAATAATCTACCCATCTTTACACTTAAGTCAAAGAGAAATTTCATCATCGGGATTATAAAAATGTTATATATGATAATAAAAACAATATAATCAACTACTGCATTTAATTTCAAAAGTAAGATTCATAAATCAATGATTTTATAACACCTTAATCCAAATATTATAAATCACTTAATAATCTCATAATCTAATATTATTAATATTACTACAATATCTTAATCATTTCTTAAACTTATAAATAATTTATTTTAATTATTTACACTTTACTAATTAATGCATTTAATCATCCTAAAATGGAAAACTCATAAAATTTTATCACCAATAACCAAAACCCTCATCAAAAATCTGCATATACCTTATATAGGATTCCCAAGCCATAAAATCCTATTTTCCAATTTTGTTACTTTACGTAACATATTTAATTCATTTACTCATAACTAGTCCATTTTTCATGAAAAATACCAAATCAGTACAAAAATTTTTCTTTTCTGGGATTTAGCAGAATATAGTCCTATATTGAACATATATTTTTCTCAGAATTTTTAAAATTTATTTACTATTTTTCATATAGCCAAAACTGCCGAATATTTAGACATTTATCATAAATTGTACTTTTATCCAAAAATTCTGAAATTTACAGAGTATACTTCTGTTATATACATGTACCCACAATACAAATTTCACCAATTTTGGAGTTAACCACAAGGAGTTATAATGGTTTAATTTTAAAATAGTCTTTTCCCATAAAATTCATAACTCCTAATCCATACATCCAAAAATCGCCATTTTTTGACACAATCAAGAAAACTCATCAAACTATCATTTTAAATTTTTTTCAGAATTTTTAAAGGTCAGAAAAATTACGAAATTGAAAAATATAATAACCCTTAAAATCCCTTACATAATAACGACAATATCCCTTACCTCAAAAGAGCAGTATTTCTGACCGAAATGTAAAGTCGAAGGAACCTTGCACTAAATATCAACTCTCAAAGTATCTAAATACTCACAAAAATATGCTCGATAATATATATATAGAGAGAAAAAGCTTATGTTTCTGGTGTGATTTTCAATTCTAACTCAGCACCCTATTTATAGGAAAATGCTAGCACGCCGTAGCAGACTTGACCTGCTACCTGATGGATTTACCTGCTACTATTGCCACCCACCATATTGGAAATAGAATTTCAGCACATTTCTTCACCAACCACAAGTGGGGCCCACTCATTCTAGAATTTTCCACCAAAAATCATTTATAAACCTAATTTCCGAATCAGTCACCTCTTAAAATTCATAACCAATCATACGTTTATTTTTAACGGTTCAAAATTTGTGGACATATACTCAACTTATATATGTATAACATATCCAAAAATCACAATGATCCAACGGTCTGATTAAAAATTATAACTCACGCAATAGAGCTTTAAGAACACTGATTTGATCTTTTAATACCTCCAATCCGATAAAATACTGATAAAACTCCTCAACATTAATTCCTTCATTTATAACCATATAAATAAATCCATCATTTATATCCGCATCAAATAATTATTTTCTTATCATATAAATCAATAATTAATTATTCACAAATAATATTACAGAATCGCAATAATGACAACAATGATTCCGGGAAAGAGGGGCTTTCAGATAAGGATTTTTTCCTTCTTGGTGGCGCAATTAGGTGACCAAACCTCTCCTTAACAGAACTTTCTAGATATTGTCGATAATGCTATCTAATAATATTATCCAAATAATATGAATTATTGATCTGATAATGGGAAATACGGTGTTGTGACAATTATTGAAACAACAATAATATAAAATATCAACGCAGTAATTATTGAACCAATAAAATAAAATATTGAATAGTAATTACTGTAACAATTATTGAGTAGTGCCTTCTTACGTAAGAATCAATAATTCAAAAATATTGTGCAATACCATGTGCTACTGTGCAACCATGCGTATTACTGTATTTTAACCACCGAGTATTCCAATAGTGTTAACGGTAACAATCACGCCGTTTTTTTTATAAAAACTCAAACTTGTCATTTTCTTCATCTGACAGTTATTCTGTTATGGGGCCCACAAATGGCTGCGCCATCGTACGAATATTCTCCGACAATAAGAATATTCCACGACCAAACGAATATTCCCCAATATAAATGAGTATTTTATAACCACTTGCGTATTTTGAATTTATATATATCACCCTTAACTTTAAATTTTTTATCAATTTAACCATTTACTAAATAGGAAAATTGAATATTTTTATTTCATAAAATCTGGGGTCTTACAATCTCCCCTCCTTATGAAATTTCGTCCCCGAAATTTACGTACCTGGTATTTCAAAGAGTTGAGAATACCTTGCTTTCATTTCAGATTCCATCTTCCTTGTCCTTATAATTTCTCCATTGCTCATCTCCTGTATTTCAGATATCATTCTAGAATACAGCTTTAAAACAAGGGTTAATTGAACAAATTAACATATCACATAATATCCCGATATTATGACTGACCAATAAATAAGCTTAGGTAGGACACACTAGCGAAGGATTTACTCGTCTCTCCCTTCCTAGTTCTAATCCCGGATCTCCGCCAGATACCATATCCCTAAGCTCTGATACCAAATGTGATACCCCCAAAATAGGTCCAATCCATCCAACCTATTCTGAGTCCCCAAATACATGGTACAGAAAACAACTACAACTTTATTACTACAATTATCATGCAAAATACAACAATACATATGTTGTGAGTTTTGATACAAATATATATACCAACTGTGACTCTTGACACCAACTTGGATAGCATGTCACAATGGCACCTTACATAAAGGTACATTCAATAACTTCTTTAGAAATTAAAATCTTTGGAAAGTGCTCAAGGAAACCTTCGTACATAGGAGGCCATGAATCTAAGTTATGATAGATATCATATGTCTAGAGAATTATCCTTGGTTGATCCAATAGACCCTAAATAAAAATGAGAAGATTACTATCATGTTCTTTCCAATGGTAAGTCTTCTCTTGACATATAACTATCTCCACCGTCTGCAATTGAACATTATGTTACAACCAAACTCCAAGATCATATAGGTAGTGCACGTAGATATACACAGTAGCACACAATATTGCACCAATTATTGATTCTTACGTAAGAAGGCACTACTCAATAATTGTTACAGTAATTACTATTCAATATTTTATTTTATTGATTCAATAATTGCTACGTTGATATTTTATATTATTGTTGTTTCAATAATTGTCACTACACAGTATTTTCTATTATCGGATCAATAATTTATATTATTTGAATAATATTATTAGATAACATTATTGACAATGTCTAGAAAGTTACATAAGGAGAGGTTTGGTCACCTAATTCTTGGCGTCGAAGTGAGAAATTCTTATTGGAAAGCCCCTCTTTCACGAGGAGCAGTCGGTTGTCCCGATGATTGTGATTCTCGTAATATTATTTGTGAATAATTAATTATTGATTTATATGATAAGGAAAATATTCATTTTATGTGGATATAGATGGAGAAAATTTTAAAATGACAATTGTTAAATATTGATATTTTATCTTTTACGATAAAATAATTTATTTAAATATATTATTATATTTTAATAATATAATAATAGTGATATTTTTACAATGAATGTGTGATATATGAATAAATGAGGAGAAAGAGTATTTTTGTTACAAAAAATGTTTAACACATGTTTTGTGTTACAAAAAATGTTTAACACATGTTTTGTGTGTTACAAAAAATATTTAATACATGTTTTGTGTGTTGGTGGACCCTATTTTTGACTGAAATTTGATTATAGCCTGGAAAATCGTCCGTATGTGGATTTCGGTCAATTTCTGTTTAGAATTTAGAAAAACTTTCGTTTGCAAAGTTGTAGAGAATTAAATTTCCTATGGAATGGACATAAGATTTGAGTTTTTCTGATAAAAGGGCTATTTATTATAAATTATTGAAGTTCCGGAATATTGAGTCTGAATTGATTTTGTTACAAATATAGTTTTAAACATGTTTTTCATTTTTGTGTGGTAAATGTGTTTATGATGTGGTGGGCTAAGGAAAATTTGGCTATAAATATATTATTTTATTAAATTTTCTGATTTGGTGTTCTAAGTATTTTCCTATAAATAGGGTGCTTAGGTTAGAATTGAAAATCACAATTTAAGCTGAAATCTCTCTCTATATTATCGAAGCGTATTCTTGTGTGTATTTTGATACTTTGAGTGTTGTTATACGGTGCAAGTTCCTTTCCTGTTATATCGATATTCAGGCCGTAAGTACTTATTCTTTTGAGGTAAGGGATGTTATTTTTTAAAAAATGATATTATTTCTTTCAATATCATTATTATAGGAATATTTGTAAGATTTTTCTTATAAAATTACGATCTTTTCATGTCTGGAGTTATTATTCACGAGTTACTTTTCATGAGTTACTATTCACGAGTGCTATTCACGATGCATGATGATTTTTCTTATGAAATTTCTACCTTTTATTGTCGGAGTTACTATTCACGTATACGTTATTATTCAAGTATACGACACTATTCACGAATATGACATTATTCACAGAAAAATTAATTTTTATTTTCTGTGTCCAAGATTATGTATTATGGTTCCTATCTTTGATTGGATCTATGTTTTGATCTTCATTTTTGAATTCTGCTCCACAATAGTTTATTATGGAGTATTTTTGAACTTGGATTGTCTAAAGTACGAATCCTTAATATTTGTTCTTTTGTCTCACTGGATTCGTTTTCTTTAAAATATTTTTCATCATCCTCGGTCCTAAATGATGATATAAGCTGAATATCTTTGGCTCTGTAGCAAAAGATGAATGATTTCATGATGAATATCTTTGGCCCGTAGTGCAAAGATGAACAGGTGTTGAGATGAACATAACCGACTGATTAATATCTTTGGCCTATAGTGCAAAGATGACTATTTGATTCAAGATGTATATTGATTGATGTTACAGGGATAAAATATCGATGATGGACTTTTAAATTCATAGATGATAGTAGATTTCATTCTCTACTTAACTCTTCTAATGAATTATTATTTAGGTTGTAGTTGTTGATCTAAAACTTGTTGTCTTTTGTATTCTATCAAATTTTTTCCTGTTGAAGGATAATTTGTTGTACATTATCTTAGTCATAATACTCTTTACTGGGATAGTTGAGCTCACCCTTTTCCTTTTTGTTCCATTTTTCTTCTCAGGAGGCGAGAATATAGCGGGAACTTGTTGGGGTGTGGAGTGATGGTTCAAGATAGTTATTTTAGTAGTCCTCGCCATTTTATAAAATAGTGTATCAATAATTGTATGAGGACTTATTTGAGTGTGGATATTGTCTAGATGACAATATTTATATTTAAACTCACAGTATATGTGTTGTCGTATTTTGCACAACAATTGTAATAATGAAGTTGTAGTTGTTTCTGTACTATGTATTTGGCGACTCAGAATGGGTTGGATGGAATGGACCTATTTTGGGGGCGTCACGGTTGGTATCAGAGCTTAGGGATATGATCTCTGGTGGAGATCGGGGAATAGAACTAGGAGGGGAGAGATGAGTAAATCATTTGCTAGTATGTCCTACCTAAGCTTATTTGTTGGTTGGTCAGAGTATAGGGTTATTATGTTACATGTCAATTTCTTTAATTAACCCTTATTTTATGGCAGTACTTAATAATGGCAACTGAGAATGTTAACAGTGGAGTAAATGAGACCGTAGAGACACCTTTACACACCAATCAGGAGAACGTGCAACAGGATGACAATGTTCCTCCTGTAAACAACACCATTGATCAGACGATGAACGATGGGATGTTTAGAAACTTTTTGCAGTTCATGCAAAATTAGACGAGGGAGACTCGTGTACAAAATACAGGTGGAATTGATAGCAATGCACGGTTTGTCACAGCCAATCAGTTCAAAGAGTTGGGACCACTAGAATTCTAGGGAAAGCCGGATCCGATTAAGGCGGAGACATGGGTCAAGAAAATTACCAAGATATTCGATGTCTTGGGATGCACGGAGGAACTAAAGGTCCATTCGCCACTTTTATGTTAAAGTAATGAGGTGATTCTTGGTGGGAATCATGAAAAGTGTACTGACTGCCGACTCAATATGTCTTGAGAAACATTTGAAACTGTTCAATGACAAGTACTTTCCTGAAAGTATTCATCATATGAAGGAGGTAGAGTTTATTAGACTAGAACAGAACAACATGACGGTGTCCCAGTACGAGGCGAAGTTCGCGGAGTTATCCAGGTTTGCTCCTTATTTGGTGGAGAATGGAGAACGTATGATGCGGATGTTTTTGAGAGGTTTGAAACCCGACATACGTCAATATCTCATTTCTCGTAAATTTTTTCTATATTCAGATGTTGTGAATAGGGCTCAGTTATTGGAGCGTGATAATGAGTCAGCTCAATCGAAGAATAACGACCTACAACTCGATGATAATCGTACCGATGGCAACGGTCATCAGAACAAGGATAACCATCGTGGAGAAAATTATCGTGCCAGAAATGGTAACTACTTCGGTGGTAATCATGGCCAAGATAATAGAAGAAATAACTCAAGTGGAAATTTCAAGAAGAGAAGATTTAACGATGACGGGAAGACGTCGGCATGAAGACCAAAGACCAAAGACCGGCTGACAAATTCTGGGGAGGAGAACGACCGCGGTTAGATGCTACAAATGTGGAGAGGAGGGACATATAAGTCCAAACTATTCACAGCCTTCCAAGGTATATTATAATTGTGGAAAAGAAGGTCATATCGCTCGAGATTGTATGGTAGCGAAACCCAGTCCAACGGGGATGGAGGCTCAAAAGGCTGTCCCAGAAAAGTCAAAGTCAACGGTTCCTGGAAGAGCATTTGTCGTGACTGGTCAGAATGCGAGGAACCCAAACGAAGTTAGCACGGTTTAGTTAATTATAAATTCTTGCAAAGTTTATAACTTATTAGATACCGGTTCTACCCATTCATTTATCTCTCCTGCTTGTGCTCAACGTTTAAACTTGACTCCGTAGAAATTAGACTTTGACTTATCTATGGAGACTCCGTTAGGAGAAACTTTCATTACATCCACTATTTATAAATCTTGTTTGATTCAAGTTGGCACCATCACATTACCTGTTGATCTTATTTCTTTAAAGATACTTGCTTTTGATGTGATTTTAGGGATTGATTGGTTAACTACTCATCATGCCAAAATTGATTGCTTTCGTAAGGTTGTTAGTTTTCATATTCCTAAGCAAGCTGTTATTTGAATTCAAGCAACCAAACCATTAAAGTCAAACTCTTTCATATCAAGCCATAAAGTCATTCTTTTATTGAAAAACGGATGCCAAACTTTCTTAGCCCATGTCATGGACTTGAACAAAAATACGTCAGATTTGAATGACCTTTCTGTTGTTAGTGAATTTGCTGACGTATTTCCTGAAGAATTTCTTGGCCTACTCCTAGAGCGTGATATTGAACTTGGTATCGACTTTGAACCCGATACAAAACCCATTTCTAAAATCTCATATCGAATGGCTCCTATTGAACTTCAGGAGTTAAAAACCTAACTATAGAAGTTGATAATCGAGCCTCTAACTGGTGACTTCCTTTGTGGAATGTACCGAATCCAGACTCTCCGTAGGAGACGCCATATTCGTGCGGTAGTAAACTGATAGGTGCCATTGTGACGTGCTATCCAAGATTGGGTAATGAGTCACAATTGAGAGCAACCTAAGTCAGTAATCGAAATACATAGATTTCTAGGCTTGGTTGGTTATTATCGGAGATTCATGAAAAGATTTTCTCGAATCGCTACTCCATTAACTTAGCTGACTCGTAGAGATACAAAATTTGAATGGAGCAAGGAATGTGGGAAGAGCTTCAAAGAACTCAAGATGAGACTCATTTTGGCACTTGTTCTGACCATACCATCCTGGAAAAGCGAACATGGTAGTTGACGTGTTGAGTAGAAGATTGTATACGAGTACGAGTACGATATTGTCAAAGACCCATTTCGAATAACTTACAAATGATAGAGATAGAGTTAAAAACTCTAGGGACCCAAGTGATGATATACGAGTAGAATCGACTTTAATTGATAATGTTAAAACCGCTCAAGTTACACACCGGAGCTGATGAATATGAAGAAGGAGGTGCAAGAAGTTGTTATTCCAAAAGTGAGAATCGACAATGTGAGGAAAGCTCAAACCTTCGATTTATATGTCCATTTGAAATCCTCGATTGAGTAGGAATTGTGGCCTATAGACTCGCTTTACCACCAAGTTTGTCGCGTGTTTATAACGTTTTCCGCGTATCTATGTTACATAAATATGTGGACGACCCAAACCACGTTATTGAGTTAGAACCGGATGAGATAGCCGAAGACTTAACATATGAAGAGATACCTATTAAGAACTTGGATAGAAAGGAGCATGTCCTACGCAAAAAGGTCATACCACAAGTCAAAGTTTTGTGCAGAAACCATGTTATTGAAGAAATGACCTGGGAGTTAGAATCAGAAATGAAAGCGAGGTATCCTCGCCTTTTCAAAATACCAGGTACGTACGTCAATTTCGAGGACAAAATTTCATAAGGAGGGGAGACTGTAAGACCCCAAATTTTTTTTTTTTATAAATAAAATAGAATTTCCTTTATTTATTATTTTGAAATAGTAAGGGTTTATTTGATTAATGTGGTTAGTTGTGGGTAAAATGCGCAAATATTTTAAATAAGTAAGTGGTTATAAAATATTCATTGTTGTCGGGGAATATTCATTTGGTCGTGGAATATTCTTGCTTTGTAGGGAATATTAAATGCGATGGTAGCGACTTGACAGTGTGGACCCCATAACGGAAAGCGATTGGATGAAGAAAACGACAAGTATAAGTTGTTTATAAATAACAGCGTAGTTGTTACCGATATTACTATTGGAATACTCGGTGGTAAAAACACAATAGCACACGGTATTGAACCAATTATTGATTCTTACGTAAGAAGGCACTACTCAATAATTATTACAATAATTACTATTTAATATTTTATTTTATTGATTCAATAATTGCTACGTTGATATTTTATATTATTGTTGTTTCAATAATTGTCACTCTACAAGATATTCTCTATTATCGGATAAATAATTTATATTATTTGAATAATATTATTAGATAACATTATTGGCAATGTCTAGAAAGTTTACATCTAAGGAGAGGTTTGGTCACCTAATTGCGGCGCCGATAAGGAGAAATTCTTATTGAAAGCCCCTCTTTCTGAGGAGCAATGCTGGTTGCCAGTATTGTGATTCTGTAATATTATTTGTGAATAATTAATTATTGATTTATATGATAAGGAAAATATTCATTTTATGTGGATATAGATGGAGAAAATTTTTAAAATGACAATTGTTAAATATTGATATTTTATCTTTTCTGATAAAATAATTTATTTAAATATATTATTATATTTTAATAATATAATAATAGTGATATTTTTACAATGAATGTGTGATATATGAATAAATGAGGAGAAAGAGTATTTTTGTTACAAAAAATGTTTAACACATGTTTTGTGTTACAAAAAATGTTTAACACATGTTTTGTGTGTTACAAAAAATATTTAATACATGTTTTGTGTGTTGGTGGACCTTATTTTTGACTGAAATTTGATTATAGCCTGTAAAATCGTCCGTATGTGGATTTCGGTCAATTTCTGTTTAGAATTTAGAAAAACTTTCGTTTGCAAAGTTGTAGAGAATTAAATTTCCTATGGAATGGACATAAGATTTGAGTTTTTCTGATAAAAGGGCTATTTATTATAAATTATTGAAGTTCCGGAATATTGAGTCTGAATTGATTTTGTTACAAATATAGTTTTAAACATGTTTTTCATTTTTGTGTGGTAAATGTGTTTATGATGTGGTGGGCTAAGGAAAATTTGGCTATAAATATATTATTTTATTAAATTTTCTGATTTGGTGTTCTAAGTATTTTCCTATAAATAGGGTGCTTAGGTTAGAATTGAAAATCACACCAGAAACTGAAATCTTCTCTCTCTATATTATCGAGCGTATTCTTGTGTGTATTTTGATACTTTGAGTGTTGTTATACGGTGCAAGTTCCTTTCAGCGTTATATCTGATATTCCAGCCAGAAGTACTATTCTTTTGAGGTAAGGGATGTTATTTTTTTAAAAAATGATATTATTTCTTTCAATATCATTATACCGGAATATTTGTAAGATTTTTCTTATAAAATTCTGATCTTTTCATGTCGGAGTTATTATTCACGAGTTACTTTTCATGAGTTACTATTCACGAGTGCTATTCACGATGCATGATAATTTTTCTTATGAAATTTCTACCTTTTATTGTCGGAGTTACTATTCACGTATACGTTATTATTCAAGTATACAACACTATTCACGAATACGACATTATTCACAGAAAAATTAATTTTTATTTTCTGTGTCCAAGATTATGTATTATGGTTCCTATCTTTGATTGGATCTATGTTTTGATCTTCATTTTTGAATTCTGCTCCACAATAGTTTATTATGGAGTATTTTTGAACTTGGATTGTCTAAAGTACGAATCCTTAATATTTGTTCTTTTGTCTCACTGGATTCGTTTTCTTTAAAATATTTTTCATCATCCTCAGTCCTAAATGATGATATAACTGAATATTTTTGGCCTGTAGTGCAAAGATGAATGATTTCATGATGAATATCTTTGGCCCGTAGTGCAAAGATGAACAGGTGTTGAGATGAACATAACCGACTGATTAATATCTTTGGCCTATAGTGCAAAGATGACTATTTGATTCAAGATGTATATTGATTGATGTTACTGAGGGGATAAAATATCGATGATGGACTTTTAAATTCATAGATGATAGTAGATTTCATTCTCTACTTAACTCTTCTAATGAATTATTATTTAAAGTTGTAGTTGTTGATCTAAAACTTGTTGTCTTTTGTATTCTATCAAATTTTTTTCTGTTGAAGGATAATTTGTTGTACATTATCTTAGTCATAATACTCTTTCTTTGGGATAGTTGAGCTCACCCTTTTCCTTTTTGTTCCATTTTCTTCTCGGGAGGCGAGAATATAGCGGGAACTTGTTGGGGTGTGGAGTGATGGTTCAAGATAGTTATTTTAGTAGTCCTCGCCATTTTATAAAATAGTGTATCAATAATTGTATGAGGACTTATTTGAGTGTGGATATTATACAGATGACAATATTTATATTTAAACTCACGATATATGTGTTGTCGTATTTTGCACAACAATTGTAATAATGAAGTTGTAGTTGTTTACATACTATGTATTTGGCGACTCGAGAATGGGTTGGATGGAATGGACCTATTTTGGGGGCGTCCACGGTTAATATCGAGCTTAGGGATATGATCTACGGTGGAGATCGGGGAATAGAACTAGGAGGGAGAGACGAGTAAATCATTTGCTAGTATGTCCTACCTAAGCTTATTTGTTGGTTGGTCAGAGTATAGGGTTATTATGTTACATGTCAATTTCTTTAATTAACCCTTATTTTATGGCAGTACTTAATAATGGCAACTGAGAATGTTAACAGTGGAGTAAATGAGACCGTAGAGACACCTTTACACACCAATCAGGAGAACGTGCAACAGGATGACAATGTTCCTCCTGTAAACAACACCATTGATCAGACGATGAACGATGGGATGTTTAGAAACTTTTTGCAGTTCATGCAAAATTAGACGAGGGAGACTCGTGTACAAAATACAGGTGGAATTGATAGCAATGCACGGTTTGTCACAGCCAATCAGTTCAAAGAGTTGGGACCACTAGAATTCTAGGGAAAGCCGGATCCGATTAAGGCGGAGACATGGGTCAATAAAATTACCAAGATATTCTATGTCTTGGGATGCACGGAGGAACAGAAGGTCCATTCGCCACTTTTATGTTCCGTAATGAGGCAGATTACTGGTGGGAATCTGTGAAGTGTACCCAGCCTGCCGCACTCAATATGTCTTGAGAAACATTTCAAAAACTGTTCAATGACAAGTACTTTCCTGAAAGTATTCATCATATGAAGGAGGTAGAGTTTATTAGACTAGAACAGAACAACATGACGGTGTCCCAGTACGAGGCGAAGTTCGCGGAGTTATCCAGGTTTGCTCCTCATTTGGTGGAGAATGGAGAACGTATGATGCGGATGTTTTTGAGAGGTTTGAAACCCGACATACGTCAATATCTCATTTCTCGTAAATTTTCTCTATATTCAGATGTTGTGAATAGGGCTCAGTTATTGGAGCGTGATAATGAGTCAGCTCAATCGAAGAATAACGACCTACAACTCGATGATAATCGTACCGATGGCAACGGTCATCAGAACAAGGATAACCATCGTGGAAAAAATTATCGTGCCAGAAATGGTAACTACTTCGGTGGTAATCATGGCCAAGATAATAGAAGAAATAACTCAAGTGGAAATTTCAAGAAGAGAAGATTTAACGATGACGGGAAGACGTCGGCAGAAGAAAGACCAAAGATCAAAGACCAAAGAACAAATTCTAGGGGAGGAGAACGACAGCCAGTTAGATGCTACAAATGTGGAGAGGAGGGACATATAAGTCCAACTATTCACAGCCTTCCAAGGTATATTATAATTGTGGAAAAGAAGGTCATATCTGTAAGACCCCAGTTTTTATAAATAAAGATGAATTTTCTATAAATATTATTTTTGAATATTATGGAATAATTTGATATAATGTTATAGTTGTGGGTAATATTTATAAATTTTGCAAAGTATACAAGTGGTTATATTATATTCGATTGGTGGGAATATTCGGTTTAGCGAGGAATATTAAATACAACGGCTCAATCATTGGTGGACCCCACAATGTAATTATTGTCGGATTGAAAAAGACAAAAATATTTTATTGAAATAACGGCGGAAGTTTTACTGCTGTTGATCTTGTTGAACTACTCTCAGTAGTAAAAGTACGAATACGTGTGGTTGCATAGTAGCATTACGGTATTGATTATTGATGCTTATGTGAGAAGTCACTTAGTTTGATTCCATTATTGTCGATTAATAATATGAATTATTATAGCGATAATGACGTTTTGTTTTATTCGTATTATTAACGTAATAAAAGCGAAACATCTTTTATATAAAATGAATACTTTATTAAAGTTATTTTATAAATAAAATATATTATATTTTATTATTATGCATAGTGTTTTTGCATAGTGTTTTTGCATAGTGTTTGCATAGTAAAATGTTTTTATATAAATAGAATATATTATATTTTATTTAAAAGATTTTTCTTTAAATATGGACCGTCGATTAAAGTAAATCAATCTCAGACCGTTCATGGATTAATTACTATGCATTCCATTTTCCTATAAATAGAAGCTCATTCCTTCATTATTTTCTTACGAATTCATTGAAACTACAGAGAGAGAATTATATAGAGAAGCTATAGAGAGAAAGTTATAGAAAAAGAAGAAGAGTATTCTCGCTACTTCATTACTTCTATATTCAGTTCTTTTTACGGTAGTGGGTGTTATTCTTTCTTCTTGAAGAGAACTTCCGTTATTCCATTCATTATTATTACATTGGAATAACTTGTAAAAGTGGCATACCCTATACATAACTTATATGCTGGTATACCCTATACTTGGTGAAATCCTTATGTTATTCCATTGCTTATTATTCATTGGAATAACTTCAGATATCTGTGATTTACCCTATACTTGGTGACATTCTTCTATTATTACATTGGAACATCACATGCATGTGTTTTTACAGGACTGGTTAAAATCTTTATTATTATTACGTTGGAACATCACATGCATGTGTTTTTTACAGGACTGGTTAAGATTTTATTATTATTATTTGGAACATCCATGTCGTGTGTTTTACACCGGACTGGTTAAAATCTTTATCATTACGTTGGAATATCCTATACATGTGTTTTACACCGGATCCGGTTCCATCTTTATTATTCTGTTGGAACATCCGTCGGTGTGAATTTCACGACCTGGTTCCATTATTATTATTCATTGGAATAACTCGCATCATCGGAAATCCGCATGCATGGTGATTTCTTTTGTTATTCCATTCTTTATTATACCCAGTTGGTTAAAACTTTGACTTCTATACTCCATGAAATTAGTAGAATATCCTTGATATTTGCGTTTCATCCAGTATCTTTTCATGGAAATATTCTTCTGATCATTCTTGAATTTTACTCTACAAAGCAGTATCATGTTGACAATTTGGACGTTAAAAATTCCTGGATAAAATAATTCTTGAACTTGTTTTATTGAATTCTTATATCATTGTCATCATCCTCATTTTTATATTTTTTTAAAGTCATCTGTATTCGTAGAGCATGGATGGACTTGGTATGATTATGAATGTGGATTATTCGGTGTAATCATGACCGTAATGTTACAAATGATGTGGTAAAAAAAAAAAATCCTCAGTGGCCGTAGTGCATTGATGGACAGTTGTTGGCATGATCATGACCATTAATGAATACACAACTATTCTTGGCCCGTAGTGCAGGAATAATTGTGATCGTGATACTAAAGAATATCCTTGGCCGTAGTGCAGGGGTGATTCGATGATGTGGATTATTTATTAAAGCTGAGTCTCAGCTATAACAGTGATGAAAAACCTTTTAAAATCATAAAAGATAGTAGATTTTATTTTCTACTTGACTCTTTTAATGGATTGCATATTTCGCTGCAGTTAAACTGGTTGTCTATTGTATTTTATCAGTTTAACATTGTTGAAGACTATTGATAATTTATTTTGCATTATCTTAGTCATAATATTTCTTACTGGGCTAGTTGAGCTCACCCTTTCTTTCACTTTGTTTCTTGTGAAATGAGAATATAGTTGGGACGAGTCTGGGAAAGCAGTGATGGTCCCGAAGATAGCATTAGTAGTCCTCACTATATTCGTGAAATAGTGTGATAATAATTGTAATGAGGACTTTTTGTTTGAGTTTGTATAATATCTAGTAGGCGATATTTGTATTTAAACTCACGATTTTATGTCGTATTGTATACAGCATGATATGTTAATAAATTGTATTTAAATTACGTACCATGTAAGTGGCGACCCAAGATGGGTGATGTATACCTAATTTTGGGGCCGCCCCGTTAGTATCAAAGCTAAGGGATATGATTCCCTGGCTAAGATGTGAGAAAAGTACTAGGAGGGGAGAGACGGGGAATACCTTCGCTAGTATGACCTACCTAAGTTTTTGTTGTGCTATTTTATTGGTGGTTTCGAGAATATAAAGATAATTGTTAAATGTCAATTAATCTTTTGTTTTGTGGCAGTATCTGAAAATGACATCTGAGAATGTTGAGAATAGCAATGGAGCACAGGCGATCGTTGATTCACCACATATCAATAATCAGGATAATGTGCATCAGGAAGGCGACAATCCTCATGCAAACAACAACACTGACCAAATGATGAATGATCAAATGTTCAGAGGCTTTATGCAATTTATGCAACAGCAGGCGAGAGCGACTCCTGTCCAAAACGTAGGTGGAAACACGGAAAACTCTCGGGCGGTCACCGCTAAACAATTCAAGGAGCTGGGACCACCGGAGTTTAAGGGAGAGCCAAAACCACTTCTGGCGGAAGCATGGATAAAGCAGATTACCAAGATATTTGATGTCTTGGGATGCTCCGAGGAGCAAAAGGTTCCTTTGCCGCTTTTATGTTTGCGGAGAGGCAGACATTGGTGGGAATCCAGAAAAGCGTACTCAACCTCTTTCAGATCAAGATATCTTGGGAGAAGTTCCAGAGTCATTCAACGACAAATACTTTCCGAAAGTATTCGCCACATGAAGGAGGTGGAGTTTATCAAGTTGGAACAAAACAATATGGCCGTGTCGCAATACGAGGCAAAATTTGCGGAGTTATCACGGTTTGCGTCCCACTTGGTGGATAATGAAGAGAGAATGGCGCGAATGTTTTTAAGAGGTTTGAAGTCGGAGATACGTCAACATCTTATTTCTCATAAACTGTGTTTGTATTCAGATGTTGTAAATAGGGCTCAGTTAGTGGAGCGCGATAACGAGTCAACTTAACTAAAAGAGAGCAATGCGGCAAAGTTATAATACCGGCGAGAGTAGTCATCAAGCGGTGACAACAAGCGTGGAGGGAATCAATGGGCCGGATATGGTAACCACTCGGTGGTAATCGAGGCCAAAACAATAAGAATGGACATTTCAAGAAAGCGGAGATTCAACAATGATGGAAAGAGGCGTCGACCAAAGACCGTTGTTAAGGAAGGAGAAAGACCACCTATCATATGCTTCAAATGCGGAGAAGAGGGACACATCGGTCGAAGCTGTGCCATGCCGTCAAAGCATGTTATAATTGTGGAAGAGAAGGTCACTTAGCTCGATTTTGTCGCCATCAAGACAAATTCAACTAGGATGGAGGCACCAAAGGTCAGTCCGAAAAGTCAAAACCCAGTAGTCTGCAAGGGAGGCGTTTGTTGTGACCTCCCGGAGAGCAAGGAACCGAATGAGGTCATCACGGGTAAGCTTATCATAAACTCTAATGAAGTCTACACTTTATTTGATCTGGGTTCTACCCATTCTTTTATTTCTCCTACTTGCGCTCATCGATTAAATTTGACTCAGGAGAAATTAGACTTTGACTTATCTGTGGAAACTCCGTTGGGAGAAACCTTCATTACATCCTTTGTTTATAAGTCTTGTTTTGGTTCAAATCGGTACCCTCACATTACACCGTCGATCTTATTTCATTAAAAATACTTGCATTTGACGTGATTCTAGGGATTGATTGGTTAACTACTTATCATGCAAAAATTGATTGTTTTCGTAAGGTTGTTAGCTTTCATATTCCTAATCAACCTATTATGCGAATTCAAACGACCAAACCATTAAAATCAATCACGGTCATCTCAAGCCATAAAGCTATTCGTTTATTGAAAAATGGATGTCAAGCTTTCTTAGCTCATGTCACGATTTAAACAAAAATACGCCGTTTTGAACGATATTTCTATTGTTAATAAATTTCCTGACGTATTCCCCGAAGAACTTCCTGGCCTACCCCCAGAGCGTGAAATTGAATTTTGTATCGACCTTGAACCCGGTACAAAACCTATTTCCAAAGCCCCATATCGAATGGCTCCTATTGAACTTCAGGAATTAAAGACCCAACTGCAGGAATTGTTAGACATTGGCTTTATTCGTCCTAGTACTTCTCCTTGGGGTGCTCCTGTTCTATTCGTGAAGAAGAAAGATGGGAGTATGCGACTTTGTATTGATTATCGGGAGTTGAATCATGTCACCATCAAAATAGGTATCCATTGCCACGTATTGATGACTGTTTGACCCGATTGCAAGGAGCCAAATTCTTTTCAAAGATTGATCTTCGTCCGGATATCACCAATTGAAGATTAGAACCGTGACATTCCAAAGCGGCGGCCGGAACTCGATGACGGGCATTATGAATTCCTAGTCATGTCCTTTGGATTGACTAATGCTCCTCCGCCTTCATGGATATGATGAACCGAGTATTCAAGGAATATTTAGATCACTTTGTGGTCGTCTTTTTATTGATGACATCCTTATTTATTCCAAAAGCCGTGAAGATCATGAGCAACACTTGAGGTCGACACTCCAAAAGCTTCGTGAATATAAGCTTTATGCCAAGTTGAAGAAATGCGAGTTACGGCTTGAAGAAGTAGCATTCCTTGGGCACGTGGTATCAAGTCATGGAATATCCATTGACCCAAAGCAAAGATTGAAGCTATTCAAAGCGGGAACAACCTAAATCGATGGACCAAAGCACGTAGCTTTCTCGGTTTATTTGGTTATTATCGGAGATTCGTGGAAGGATTTTCTCGAATCGCTACTCCATTGACTCGGTGACTCGAAAAGATACAAAGTTCGGTTGGAGCGAAGAATGTGAGAAGAGTTTTCAAGAACTCAAGAAGAGACTTATTTCAAAGACTGCTCGACAATACCATTTGGCTCGGAGGATTTGTCATCTCTGGTGATGCTTGAGCAAAGGGTTGGGATGTGTTCTTATGCAACATGGAAAAGTTATAGCCTATGCCTCGCGACAACTCAAAGAATATGAGAGGAATTATCCTACTCATGATCCGGAGTTATGTTTGTTGTCTTTTGCACTTAAAATTTGGAGGCATTACTTGTATGGGGAGAAAGTGGAGATCTTTACGGATCATAAAAGCCTCAAATATTTCTTCACTCAAAAGGAACTCAACATGCGACAACGACGACGTTGGCTTGAAGCTATTGAAAGATTATGATCATACCATCCAATACCATCCCGGAAAAGCGAACGTGGTAGGCGATGCATTGAGTAGAAGATCGTATGCAAGCACGAGTGCGTTATTGTCAACACAAAGGCCCATTTTGTGTGACTTGCAAAGGATGGAGATAGAGTTAAAGACTCGAGGGACGCATGTGATGATATAAATATCTCAGAGAACCGACTTTAATCGATAAAGTTAAAGCCGCTTTCAAGCTACGGACACTGGAGCCGATGCGTATGAAAAAGAAAGTGCAAGAGGGTGCTATGCTTAGGAAGCAAGAATCGATGAAGAAGGAATACTTGAGTCAACTCGGACTTTTGTGTTCCTAACGAACCGATTTAAAGTATAATATCATGATGGAGGCGCACAACACACCATTTGCAATCCATCTCGGGAGTACCAAAATGTATCATGATATTAAATCATACATTTTGGTGGAGCAATATGAAGAGGAGATAGCTATTTGTTTATCTCAAGGTGTCTAACTTGTCAACGAGTTAAAAGCGAGCATCAAGTACCAAAAGGTCCATTGCAACCACTTGAAATTCCAGAATGGAAGTGGGAGCACATTACCATGGATTTCGTTCGGTCTTCCTAAGGTTTCTCAAGGCATTGATGCGATTTGGGTCATTGTTGATAGATTGACCAAGTCTCCGCTCATTTCTTACCGACACGAGAAACTTATACACTTGAACGTCTTGCTCAGTATGTACATAAACGAGATTGTAAGATCGCATGGTATGCCCGGTATCCATAGTTTACGATCGAGACCCAAGATTCACTTCAAGATTTTGGGTTAGTTTGCAAAAAGCTATGGGCACGGACTTACGATTTAGCTTTCGGCATATCATCCTCGGACAGACGGACGATCGGAGAGGACTATTCAAACTCTTGAAGATCTATTAAGACTACGTGTTCTTGATTTCAAGGGGAGTTGGGACAAGTTTTTACCATTGGTGGAGTTTTCCTACAACAACAGTTATCAAGCAAGTATTGGCATGGCTCCATTCGAAGCGTTGTATGGAAGAAAGTGTCGTTCTCCAGTATGCTGGGATGAGGTGGGTGAAGCAACGTTGTTGGGACCGGAGTTGGTACGTATGACTACGGAAAAGATTCAAACGATCCGACAACGTATAAAAACCTCACAAAATCGACAAAAGAGTTATGCTGATCTTCATCGAAAGGACGTGGAATTTGATATAGGAGATCATGTGTTGTTAAAAGTTGCTCCGTGGAAAGGAGTTACAAGATTTGGAAAGAGGAAACTTAATCCTCGATTCATCGGTCCATTTTAATCCTCGATCGAGTAGGGCGTGGCCTATAGACTCGCTTTACCGCCAAATATGTCTCGTGTTCATAACGTTTTTCACATATCCATGTTACGTAAATATGTGAAAGACCCGAACCATATTATTGAGTTAGAACCGGACGAAATAGCGGAAGATTTGACGTATGAAGAGGTTCCTGTTCAAATTTTGGATAAGAAGGAACATATTCTACGCCCAAGGTTATACCTCAAGTCAAAGTTTTGTGGAGGAACCACGATGTTGAGGAAATGACTTGGGAGTTAGAATCGAAATGAAATCAAGGTATCCTTACCTCTTGACATACCAGTGCACGTACCTAATTTCGAGGGCGAAATTTCATAAGAAGGGAGGTTGTAAGACCCCGTTTTATAAATAAAGATGAATTTTCTATAAATATTATTTTTGAATATTATGGAATAATTTGATATAATGTTATAGTTGTGGGTAATATTTATAAATTTTGCAAAGTATACAAGTGGTTATATTATATTCGATTGGTGGAGAATATTTGGTTTAGCGAGGGAATATTCGATAACTACTCAATCATTGGTGGACCCTACAAATGTAATTATTATCGGATTGAGAAAAAAGACAAAATATTTTATTGAAATAACGGCGGAAGTTTTACCGTTGATCTTGTTGAACTACTCGGTAGTAAAAAAAAAGATGTCGTGTGGTTGCATAGTAGCTGCGGTACCAGTGATTGATTATTGATGCTTATGTGAGAAGTCACTTAGTTTGATTCCATTATTATCGATTAATAATATGAATTATTATAGCGATAATGACGTTTTGTTTTATTCGTATTATTAACGTAATAAAAGCGAAACATCTTTTATATAAAAGTAATACTTTATTAAAGTTATTTTATAAATAAAATATATTATATTTTATTATGCATAGTGTTTTGCATAGTGTTTTGCATAGTGTTTGCATAGTAAAATGTTTTTATATAAATAGAATATATTATATTTTATTTAAAAGATTTTTCTTTAAATATGGACCGTCAGTTTAAAGTAAATCAATCTGGACCGATTCATGGATTAGTTACTATGCATTCCATTTTCCTATAAATAGAAGCTCATTCCTTCATTATTTTCTTACTTAATTCATTGAAACTACTGAGAGAGAAATTATAGAGAAAATTTATAGAGAGAAAGTTATAGAAAGAAGAAGAGTATTATCGCTACTTCATTACTTCTATATTAGGTTCTTTTACGGTAAGGGGTGTTATTCTTTCTTCTTGAAGAGAACTTCCGTTATTCCATTCATTATTATTACATTGGAATAACTTTGTAAAAAGTGGCATACCCTATACATACTTTCGTATACGCAGGTATACCCTATACTTGGTGAAATCCTTATGTTATTCCATTGCTTATTATTCATTGGAATAACTTTATATCGTGGTCTACCCTATACTTGGTGACATTCTTCTATTATTACATTGGAACATCACATGCGTGTGTTTTACAGGACCGGTTAAAATCTTTATTATTATTCATTGGAACATCCATGCATGTGTTTTTACAGGACTGGTTCCGTTCTTTTTATTATTATTACTTGGAACATCACATGTCATGTGTTTTACAGGACTGGTTAAAATCTTTATCATTCTCGTTGGAATATCCTATCGTGTGTTTTACACACGGATCCGGTTCCATCTTTATTATTTCATTGGAACATCCCGCTTGTGTGAATTTCACGACCTGGTTCCATTATTATTATTCTCGTTGAATAACTCGTCATGCAAGTACCGCATGCATGGTGATTTCTTTTGTTATTCCATTCTTTATTATACCCGGTTGGTTAAAACTTTGACTTCTATACTCCATGAAATTAGTAGAATATCCTTGATATTTGCGTTTCATCCAAAGATATCTTTCATGGAAATATTCTTTCCGATCATTCTTGAATTTTACTCTACAAAGAAGTATCATGTTGATGATTTGGACGTTAAAAATTCTGGATAAAATAATTCTTGAACTTGTTTTATTGAATTCTTATATCATTGTCATCATCCTCATTTTTATATTTTTTAAAGTCATCGTGGCTTTGTAGAGCATGGATGGACTTGGTATGATTATGACCGAGGATTATTGATTGTAATCATGGTAGTAATGTTACAAATGATGTGGTAAAAAAAAAAATCCTCGATGGTAGTAGTGCATTGATGGACGATTGTTGGCATGATCATGACCATTAATGAATACACAACTATTCTTGGCCGTAGTGCGGGAATAATTGTGATCGTGATACTAAAGAATATCCTGGTAGTAGAAAGTGGGGGTGATTCGATGATGTGGATTATTTATTAAAGTCGAGTCTCAAATTTATAATGATGATGAAAAACCTTTTAAAATCATAAAAGATAGTAGATTTTATTTTCTACTTGACTCTTTTAATGGATTGCATATTCATTGCAGATTAAACTGGTTGTCTATTGTATTTTATCGGTTTAACATTGTTGAAGACTATTGATAATTTATTTTGCATTATCTTAGTCATAATATTTCTTTCTTGGGCTAGTTGAGCTCACCCTTTCTTTCACTTTTTTCTCTTGAAATGAGAATATAGTTGGGACGAGTCTGGGAAACGAGTGATGGTCCCGAAGATAGCATTAGTAGTCCTCACTATTACGTGAAATAGTGTGATAATAATTGTAATGAGGACTTTTGTTTGAGTTTGTATAATATCTAGTAGACGATATTTGTATTTAAACTCACAGTTTATGTCGTATTGTACACGACAGATATGTTAATAAATTGTATTTAAATTCTGTACCATGTAAGTGGCGACCCAAGATGGGTGATGTATACCTAATTTTGGGGGCGTCACAATATCGCTCGAGATTGTATGGTAGCGAAACCCAGTCCAACGGGGATGGAGGCTCAAAAGGCTGTCCCAGAAAAGTCAAAGTCAACGGTTCCTGGAAGAGCATTTGTCGTGACTGGTCAGAATGCGAGGAACCCAAACGAAGTTAGCACGGGTTAGTTAATTATAAATTCTTGCAAAGTTTATAACTTATTAGATACCGGTTCTACCCATTCATTTATCTCTCCTGCTTGTGCTCAACGTTTAAACTTGACTCCGTAGAAATTAGACTTTGACTTATCTATGGAGAATCCGTTAGGAGAAACTTTCATTACATCCACTATTTTTAAATCTTGTTTGATCCAAGTTGGCACCATCACATTACCTGTTGATCTTATTTCTTTAAAGATACTTGCTTTTGATGTGATTTTAGGGATTGATTGGTTAACTACTCATTATGCCAAAATTGATTGCTTTCGTAAGGTTGTTAGTTTTCATATTCCTAAGCAAGCTGTTATTCGAATTCAAGCAACCAAACCATTAAAGTCAAACTCTTTCATATCAAGCCATAAAGTCATTCTTTTATTGAAAAACGGATGCTAAACTTTCTTAGCCCATGTCATGGACTTGAACAAAAATACGTCAGATTTGAATGACCTTTCTGTTGTTAGTGAATTTGCTGACGTATTTCCTGAAGAATTTCTTGGCCTACTCCTAGAGCGTGATATTGAACTTGGTATCGACTTTGAACCCGATACAAAACCCATTTCTAAAATCTCATATCGAATGGCTCTATTGAACTTCGAGGAGTTAAAACCTAACTATAGAAGTTGATAATCGAGCCTCTAACTGGTGACTTCCTTTGTGGAATGTACCGAATCCAGACTCTCCGTAGGAGACGCCATATTCGTGCGGTAGTAAACTGATAGGTGCCATTGTGACGTGCTATCCAAGATTGGGTAATGAGTCACAATTGAGAGCAACCTAAGTCAGTAATCGAAATACATAGATTTCTAGGCTTGGTTGGTTATTATCGGAGATTCATGAAAAGATTTTCTCGAATCGCTACTCCATTAACTTAGTACGACTCAGAGATACAAAATTTGAATGGAGCAAGGAATGTGGGAAGAGCTTCAAAGAACTCAAGATGAGACTCATTATGGCACTTGTTCTGACCATACCATCCTGGAAAAGCGAACATGGTAGTTGACGTGTTGAGTAGAAGATTGTATACGAGTACGAGTACGATATTGTCAAAGACCCATTTCGTATAACTTACAAATGATAGAGATAGAGTTAAAAACTCTAGGGACCCAAGTGATGATATACGAGTAGAATCGACTTTAATTGATAATGTTAAAACCGCTCAAGTTACACACCGGAGCTGATGAATATGAAGAAGGAGGTGCAAGAAGTTGTTATTCCAAAAGTGAGAATCGACAATGTGAGGAAAGCTCAAACCTTCGATTTATATGTCCATTTGAAATCCTCGATTGAGTAGGAATTGTGGCCTATAGACTCGCTTTACCGCCAAGTTTGTCGCGTGTTTATAACGTTTTCCGCGTATATATGTTACATAAATATGTGGACGACCCAAACCACGTTATTGAGTTAGAACCGGATGAGATAGCCGAAGACTTAACATATGAAGAGATACCTGTTAAGAACTTGGATAGAAAGGAGCATGTCCCCACGCAAAAAGGTCATACCACAAGTCAAAGTTTTGTGCGAAACCATGTTATTGAAGAAATGACCTGGGAGTTAGAATCAGAAATGAAAGCGAGGTATCCTCGCCTTTTCAAAATACCAGGTACGTACGTCAATTTCGAGGACGAAATTTCATAAGGAGGGGAGACTGTAAGACCCCAATTTTTTTTTTTTTATAAATAAAATAGAATTTCCTTTATTTATTATTTTGAAATAGTAAGGGTTTATTTGATTAATGTGGTTAGTTGTGGGTAAAATGCGCAAATATTTTAAATAAGCAAGTGGTTATAAAATATTCATTGTTGTCGGGGAATATTCATTTGGTCGTGGAATATTCTTGCTGTAGGGGAATATTCATACGATGGCGCAGCCTTGTGTGGACCCCATAACGGAAAGCGATTGGATGAAGAAAACGACAAGTATAAGTTGTTTATAAATAATAACGTAGTTGTTACCGATAATACTATTGGAATACTCGGTGGTTAAAACACAATAGCACACGGTATTGAACCAATTATTGATTCTTACGTAAGAAGGCACTACTCAATAATTATTACAATAATTACTATTTAATATTTTATTTTATTGATTCAATAATTGCTACGTTGATATTTTATATTATTGTTGTTTCAATAATTGTCACTACACAGTATTCTCTATTATCAGATCAATAATTTATATTATTTGAATAATATTATTAGATAACATTATTGGCAATGTCTAGAAAGTTCTGTCTAAGGAGAGGTTTGGTCACCTAATTGCGTGCCAATAAGGAGAAATTCTTATTGGAAAGCCCCCTCTTTCCTGGGAACAGCCTGGTTGCCAGTATTGTGATTCTGTAATATTATTTGTGAATAATTAATTATTGATTTATATGATAAGGAAAATATTCATTTTATGTGGATATAGATGGAGAAAATTTTTAAAATGACAATTGTTAAATATTGATATTTTATCTTTTCTGATAAAATAATTTATTTAAATATATTATTATATTTTAATAATATAATAATAGTGATATTTTTACAATAAATGTGTGATATATGAATAAATGAGGAGAAAGAGTATTTTTGTTACAAAAAATGTTTAACACATGTTTTGTGTTACAAAAAATGTTTAACACATGTTTTGTGTGTTACAAAAAATATTTAATACATGTTTTGTGTGTTGGTGGACCCTATTTTTGACTGAAATTTGATTATAGCCTGTAAAATCGTCCGTATGTGGATTTCGGTCAATTTCTGTTTAGAATTTGGAAAAACTTTCTTCTGCAAAGTTGTAGAGAATTAAATTTCCTATGGAATGGACATAAGATTTGAGTTTTTCTGATAAAAGGGCTATTTATTATAAATTATTGAAGTTCTGGAATATTGAGTCTGAATTGATTTTGTTACAAAAATAGTTTTAAACATGTTTTTCATTTTTGTGTGGTAAATGTGTTTATGATGTGGTGGGCTAAGGAAAATTTAACTATAAATATATTATTTTATTAAATTTTCTGATTTGGTGTTCTAAGCATTTTTCTATAAATAGGGTGTTTAGGTTAGAATTAAAAATCACACCAGAAACTGAAATCTTCTCTCTCTATATTATCGAGCGTATTCTTGTGTGTATTTTGATACTTTGAGTGTTGCTATACGGTGCAAGTTCCTTTCAGCGTTATATCTGATATTCCAGCCAGAAGTACTATTCTTTTGAGGTAAGAGATGTTATTATTTTTAAAAATGATATTATTTCTTTCAATATCATTATACCGGAATATTTGTAAGATTTTTCTTATAAAATTCTGATCTTTTCATGTCGGAGTTATTATTCACGAGTTACTTTTCATGAGTTACTATTCACGAGTTACTATTCATGAGTTACTATTCACGAGTGCTATTCACGATGCATGATGATTTTTCTTGTGAAATTTCTACCTTTTATTGTCGGAGTTACTATTCACGTATACGTTACTATTCATGTATACGATACTATTCACGAATACGACATTATTCACAGAAAAATTAAATTTTATTTTCTGTGTCCAAGGTTGTGTATTATGGTTCCTATCTTTGATTGGATCTATGTTTTGATCTTCATTTTTGAATTCTGCTCCACAATAGTTTATTATGGAGTATTTTTGAACTTGGATTGTCTAAAGTACGAATCCTTAATATTTGTTCTTTTGTCTCACTGGATTCATTTTCTTTAAAATATTTTTCATCATTCTCAATCCTAAATGATGATATAACTGAATATCTTTGGCCTGTAGTGCAAAGATGAATGATTTCATGATGAATATCTTTGGCCCGTAGTGCAAAGATGAACAGGTGTTGAGATGAACATAACCGACTGATTAATATCTTTGGCCTATAGTGCAAAGATGACTATTTGATTCAAGATGTATATTGATTGATGTTACTGGGATAAAATATCGATGATGGACTTTTAAATTCATAGATGATAGTAGATTTCATTCTCTACTTAACTCTTCTAATGAATTATTAGATCCGCTGTAGTTGTTGATCTAAAACTTGTTGTCTATTGTATTCTATCAAATTTTTCCCTGTTGAAGACTAAGGATAATTTGTTGTACATTATCTTAGTCATAATACTCTTTACTGGGCTAGTTGAGCTCACCCTTTGCCTTTTTGTTCCATTTTTCTTCTCAAGAGGTGAGAATATAGCGGGAACTTGTTGGGGTGTGGAGTGATGGTTCAAGACAGTTGTTTTAGTAGTCCTCACCATTTTGTAAAATAGTGTATCAATAATTGTATGAGGACTTATTTGAGTGTGGATATTGTCTAGATGACAATATTTGTATTTAAACTCACAGTATATGTGTTGTCGTATTTTGCACAACAATTGTAATAATGAAGTTGTAGTTGTTTCTGTACCATGTATTTGGCGACTCAGAATGGGTTGGATGGAATGGACCTATTTTGGGGGTGTCATAGTTGGTATCAGAGCTTAGGGATATGATCTCTGGCAGAGATCGAGGAATAGAACTAGGAGGGGAGAGACGAGTAAATCCTTCGCTAGTATGTCCTACCTAAGTTTATTTGTTGGTTGGTCAGAGTATAGGGTTATTATGTTACATGTTAATTTCTTTAATTAACCCTTGTTTTATGGCAGTACTTAAGAATGGCAACTGAGAATGTTAACAGTGGAGTAAATGAGACCGTAGAGACACCTTTACTCACCAATCAAGAGAACGTGCAACAGGACGACAATGTTCCTCCTGTAAACAACACCACTGATCAGATGATGAACGATGGGATGTTTAAAAACTTTTTGCAGTTCTTGCAAAATAAGACGAGGGAGACTCGTGTACAAAATATAGGTGGAACTGATAGCAATGCACGGTTTGTCACAACCAAGCAGTTTAAAGAGTTGGGACTACCAAAATTCTGGGGAAAGCCGGATCCGGTTAAGGCGGAGACGTGGGTCAAGCAAATTACCAAGATATTCGATGTCTTAGGATGCACGGAGGAACAGAAGGTTCCATTTGCCACTTTTATGTTCCGTACGAGGCTAAATTTGCGGAGTTATCCCGATTTGCATCCCATTTGGTCGATATTGAGGAGCAAATGACGCGAATGTTTCTAAGAGGTTTGAAACCCGATATACGTCAATACCTCATTTCTCACAAACTTTGGTTATATTCAGGTGTTGTGAATAAGGCTCAATTATAGGAGCGGGATAATGAGTCAGCACAACCGAAAGGCAACGACCAACAACACGATAATAATCGTACCGGTGGCAACGGCCATCGGAACAATGATAACCATCATGGGGGAAATTATTATGCCAAGAATGGTAACCACTTCGGTAGTAATCATGGCCAATATAATAGAAGTGGAAAATTCAAGAAGAGAAGATTTAACGATGATGGGAAGACGTTGGCAGCAGCACCAACACCAACATTAAATTATAGGGGAGGAGAACGACCGCCAGTTAGATGCTACAGATGCGGAGAGGAGGGACAAATAAGTCCAAACTGTTCACAGCCTTCCAAGGTATGTTTTAGTTGTGGAAAAGACGGTCACATAGCTCAATTTTGTCCTATAGTGAAATCATGTCCAGTTGGGACAGTGGCACCAAAGGCGGATACGGACAAAACAAAGTCGGTGGTTTTAGGAAGAGCGTTTTTCGTGACTTCTCAAAAAGCGAGTAACCCGAACGAAGTTAGCACGGGTTTGTTAATTATAAATTCTTCCGAAGTCTATGCTGTGACGCCCCCAAAATAAGTCCAATCCATCCAACCTATTCTGAGTCGCCAAATACATGGTACATAAAATAACTACAACTTTATTACTATAATTGTCGTGCAAAATACAACAACACATATGTTGTGAGTTTTGATACAAATATATATACCAACTGTGACTCTTGACACTAACTTGGATAGCATGTCACAATGGCACCTTACATAAAGGTACAATCAATAACTGTTTCAGAAATTAAAATCTTTGAAAAGTACTCAAGGAAACCTTCGTACATAGGAGGCCATGAATCTAAGTTATGATAGATATCATATGTCCAGAGAATTATCCTTGGTTGATCCAATAGACCCCAAAGAAAAAAGAGAAGATTACTATCATGTTCTTTCCAATGGTGAGTCTTCTCTTGACATATAACTATCTCCACCGTCTGCAATTGAACATTATGTTTCAACCAAACTCCAAGATCATATAGGTAGTGCTCGTAGATATACTCAGCAAGTGGATGTGCACAACCTTGTCTTATGATAACATGAGGTTGTATGTCATTAGACATCTTGTATGATACTGACAAAATACCCTTCCAAAGTTGGGTTCACCTCACCCTATTTGATTCACCAAAATTAAATATCAAATAACGTATACAATACGACACACTTATCTAAAGTTCTTAATAAAATTATTTCCATACTATTTAGGGAGAACCTCAACAGCTATAGACCACCATTTTATTCCCCTGTTACCCCCACTCGACCCAGCTACAATCTTGTTACCTGAAAGGAATTATGAAGCAAAAGGGTGAACACAACTAGCTCAGTAAAGAATATCATGACTAAAGATAATTAAATTATCAATAGCCTTCATCAGTAATAAATAAGAGATTTAGAACATATGGTAGATGATAAAACTTTTCAACCATAGTTGCAGCGGAACGAGCAATCCATTAGAAGAGTCAAATAGACCATAAAGTCTATTATCTTCTCCATGTTAAAAGTCCACCAATAATGTTTTATCCCTGTAACATCAATCAACAGATCCTGTTCACAGTCATGTGAATAACTCATAATCATAATTGTAGTTCTAAATTTCTCTTCTCATCCAAGACGAAGATAATTTACATCACCTGTCTTTACCTGAAACATCAAAGATCATGGTTATACCAAATCACAGTTCCTGTTCATAATCATACTAATAAATTCATCTTTGCACTACGGGCCAAAGATATTCATCAACAGTTCATCTTTGCACTATAAGCCAAAGATATTCAACAACATGACATCTTTACACTACGGGCCAAAGATATTTATCAACAGTTCATCTTTTCACTACACACAAAAGATATTCAATCAACAAGTCATCTTTGCACTACGGGCCAAAGATATTCAACAACAGGTCATCTTTGCACTACATCCAAAAGATATTCAATCAACAAGTCATCCTTGCACTACGGGCTAAAGATATTCAACAACAGGTCATCTTTGCACTACGGGCCAAAGATATTCATCAATAATTGATCTTCCAGACTACAGCCAAAGATATTCATATCTCAAAGAAACATACAATCATTTTGAATTTATATAAACCATAATTATAATCATGTTGATCAATTCACCTTTACACTTAAGCTAAAAATATTCAATTGTAAATTCAATGGTCATGATCATACCAAACCAACAATTCAACTTTGCACCATCTTGGCCAAAGAGAACCCATAGTCACGATCACACCAATAATCTACCCATCTTTACACTTAACTCAAAGAGAAATTTCATCATAGGGATTATAAAATGTTATATATGATAATACAAACAATATGATCAACAACTGCATTTAATTTCAAAAGTAAGATTCATAAATCAATGATTTCATAACACCTTAATCTAAATGTTATAAATCACTTAATAATCTCATAATCTAATATTATTAATATTACCACAATATCTTAATCATTTCTTAAACTTATAAACAATTTATTTTAATTGTTTACACTTTACTAATTAATGCATTTAATCATCCTAAAATGCCAAACTCATAAATTTTATCACCAACAACCAAAACCCTCATCAAAAATCTGCATATACCTTATATAGGATTCTCAAGCCATAAAATCCTATTTTCCAATTTTGTTACTTCACATAACATATTTAATTCATTTACTCATAACTAGTCTATTTTCATGAAAAACACAAAATCATTACAAACAAATTTTCTTTTCTGGGATTTAGCAAAATATAGTCCCATATTGAACATATATTTTTCTCAGAATTTTTAAAATTTATTTACTATTTTTCATATGGCCAAAACTGCTGAATATTTAGACATTTATCATAAATTGTACTTTTATCCAAAAATTCCAAAATTTACAGAGTATACTTCTGTTATATACATGTACCCACAATAAAAATTTCACCAATTTTGGATTTAACCACAAGGAGTTATAAGTTTAAAATAGTCTTTTCAAATAAAATTCATAACTCCTAATCTATACATTCAAAAATCGCCATTTTTGGACACAATCAAGAAAACTCATCAAACTATCATTTCAAATTTTTCCAAAATTTTTGAAGGCCAGAAAAATTACAAAACTGAAAAATATAATAACCCTTAAAATCCTTTACATAATAACGACAATATCCCTTACCTCAAAAGAGCAGTATTTCTGACCGAAATGTAAAGTCGAAGGAACCTTGCACTAAATATCAACTCTCAAAGTATCTAAATACTCACAAAAATATGCTCGATAATATATATATAGAGAGAAAAAGCTTATGTTTCTGGTGTGATTTTCAATTCTAACTCAGCACCCTATTTATAGGAAAATGCTAGCACGCCGTAGCAGACTTGACCTGCTACCTGATGGATTTACCTGCTACTATTGCCACCCACCATATTGGAAATAGAATTTCAGCACATTTCTTCACCAACCACAAGTGGGGCCCACTCATTCTAGAATTTTCCACCAAAAATCATTTATAAACCTAATTTTCGAATCAGTCACCTCTTAAAATTCATAACCAATAATACGTTCATTTTTAACAGTTCAAAATTTGTGGACATATACTCAACTTATATATGTATAACATATCCAAAAATCACAATGGTCCAACGGTCAGATTAAAAATTATAACTCACACAATAGAGCTTTAAGAACACCGATTTGATCTTTTAATACCTCCAATTCGATAAAATACTGATAAAACACCTCAACATTAATTCCTTCACTTATAAACACATAAATAAATCCATCATTTATATCTGCATCAAATAATTATTTCCTTATCATATAAATCAATAATTAATTATTCACAAATAATATTACAGAATCGCAACTATGACAACGAGGCAGTTCCCAGGAAAGAGGGGGCTTTCCGATAAGGATTTCTCCTTACCGACGCGCAATTAGGTGACCAAACCTCTCTTTGACAGAACATTCTAGACATTGTCGATAATGCTATTTAATAATATTATCCAAATAATATGAATTATTGATCTGATAATGGGAAATACTGTGCTGTGACAATTATTGAAACAACAATAATATAAAATATCAACGCAGCAATTATTGAACCAATAAAATAAAATATTGAAAAGTAATTACTGTAACAATTATTGAGTAGTGCCTTCATACATAAGAATCAATAATTCAAAATATCATCAGATAAATCTGGTGCTATCTTTGCAACCACGCCAGTATTCTTTGTATTTTAACCATCGAATATTCTAACAGTGTTAACGGTAACAATCACGCCATTATTTATAAAAACTCAAACTTGTCGTTTTCTTCATTCGACAGTTATTTTGTTATGGGGCCCACAAATGGCTGCACCGTAGTACGAATATTCTCTGACAACAAGAATATTCCACGACCAAACAAATATTCCCCAACAAAAATGGGTATTTTATAACCACTTGCGTATTTTGAAAATTTTATATATATCACCCTTAACTTTAACTTTTTTATCAATTTAACCATTTACTAAATAGAAAAATTGAATACTTTTATTTCATAAAATTTGGGATCTTACATATGCCTTATTAAATACCGGTTACCCATTCTTTTATCTCTCTTGCTTGCACTCAACATTTAAATTTGACCCTAGAGAAGTTAGACTTTGACTTATTGGTTGAAACTTCGTTAGTAGAAACCTTCATTTCATGTGTTATCCAACTCTTGGATGAGAGTCACAATTTTGAATGATATTTCTATTGTTAATAAATTTCCTAACGTATTCTTGAAGACTTCTTAGCCTACCCCTAGAGCGCGAAATCAAATTTTGTATTGACCCCAGTACAAAATCCATTTCTAAAACCCTCAAGTATTTCTTCACCCAAAACGAACGTAACATGCGCCAAAGATGTTGGCTCGAGCTGTTGAAGATTACGACTATACCATTCAATATCATTGCGAAAGAGCGAACGTGGTAGCTGACGTATTGAGTAGAAGATCATATGTGTTTACGAGTGTGATGTTGTTACCACAAAAACCCATTTCTTATAACTTACAAATGATGAAGATAGAGTTAAAGACTCTAGGGACCCACGTGAAGATATCAAATATACGAGTAGAATTGACTTTAATCAATAAAGTTAGAGCCGCTCAAACTACACACTTGGAGCTGATGAATATGAAGAAGAAGGTTCAAGAGGGCGTTATTCTAGAAGCAAGAATGAACGAAGAGAGGAAATCTCGCCCCTTGATTTAATTGGCCCATTTGAGATCCTTAATTGAGTAGAAACTGTGGCCTATAGGCTCGTTTTACCGTCAAGTATGTCGCGTGTTCATAACTTTTTTCACGTATCGATGTTACGTAAATATGTGGATGACCCGAACCACATTATTAAATTGGAACTAGACGAGACAGCAGAAGATTTAACGTATGAGGAGATACGTATTAAAATTTTGGATAAGAATGATCATATTCGACACTCAAAGGTTATACCTCAAGAGTTAGAATCTGAAATGAAGTCAAGGTATCCTCATCTCTTCGGCATACCAGGTACGTACGTAAATTTTGAGGGCAAAATTTCATAAGGAGGGGAGATTGTGAGACCCCAAATTTTATGAATAAAGATTTAAATTTCTTAATTTTTTTTTGAATATTATGGTGTGTATTTGATATAATGTTATAGTTATGGGTAATATTTATAAATTTTGCAAAGTAAGCAAGTTGTTATATAATATTCGATTGGTCGGGAAATATTCGTTTTAATAGGGAATATTCGTACGACGGCACAATCATTGGTGGACCCCACAACGGATGTATTGTTGTAGTAAGAAAATGAAAGAATTATCTTTTTATAACGGCGGAAGTGTTACCGTTAAAACTGTTGAACTATCCGGTAGTAAAAGTACATTTATACGCGTGGTTGCATAGTAGCACACGGTATTGATTATTGATGCTTACGTGAGAAATCACTCAGTTATACCCAATTATTGCTACAGTAATTGCTGCATCATATCTCTCATATTATTGATTCATGTATTGTCACAGTATCATCTACAGAATATATTATATTATTAAATTAATAATTGAGACGACAAAGTTATTCATATTATTATTTGCAATATTGACAATGTCTAGAAGTTCTGTCAAGGAGAGGTTTGGTCACCTAATTGCGCGCCAATAAGGAGAAATTCTTATCGAAAAGCCACCTCTTTCTTGGAAACGACCTGGTTGTTAAATATTGTGAGTTATAATATTAATGATGAATAAGTTCGTGTTGATTAAAGATGAAATTGATAATTCCATTGTGTGGGAATTATTAGTGTTAGTGAAAATCGACATTTATTTCGATAATAATTGATGTCTGGTGGTTATATTGACCAATCGGGTAATTAACCGGATAAATGAGCAATTAATTGATATTGATTCACATGATTATAACTATTTGTTTACATGTGTGTACTATTGATTCACATTCATTTACTATTAGGGGAGTTGGTGCAAGATTGATAATACTTGCATGACTAAGTTAAAAATGGAGGTATAGATAGAGGTACTATACTGTAATTCGTATTTTTACATGTCTAGAACTATTGATTCACATGATTTACTATTGATTCATATGATTTACTATTAGGGGAGATGGTGCAAGTTTGATAATACTTGCAGGACTAAATTAAAAATGAAGGAAAAGAGGAATGTATTATACTGTAATATTTCAAGCCCCAAAATGTGCAATTATCGAAACTATATTTTCCTATAAATAGAAGCTCATTCTTTCATTATTTTTCACCAATTCACTAAAGCTATAGAGGCAATTATTATAGAGAGAAATTATAGAGAGAAAGAAGAAGAGAAGTCTGCTACCTCACTATTCAAGTATCCAGTTTTCTTCTAAGGTAAGGGGTATTATTCTTTCGTATTTATAAAGAGAGTTATTTTCTTTCAATACTCGTAAGGGTTGTTATTCCATTCTTTATTATTATGTTGGAATAACCTGTCTATGCGAAGTACCGCATACATGGTGAAATTCTTCTATTATTCCATTCTTTATTATTTTGTTGGAATAACCTGTCTGTGCGGTCTATCGCATGCCTGGTGAATTCTGTTGTTATTCCATTCTTTATTATTCTGTTGGAATATCCTGTATGTGCGGATTACGCATGACCTGGTTCCATTCTTTATTATTTTGTTGGGAATAACATGTCTGTGCGGTCTATCGCATGTATGGTGAATTCTTCTGTTATTCCATTATTTATTATTATGTTGGAATAACCTGTCTATGTGGATTACCTCATACATGGTGAATGATCCTTTATATTCATTCCTTATTAAATTGTGGAAATGATCTGTCTACGTGGATTACTACAAGGCGGGTGAAAATCCATTTTTAGTTTCGTATATTCTATTATACTCATATGGGATATCATTTCTTTTGTACTCGTCATGAAATATCAATTTCCTTGGTATTTTTCTGTTACGAGTTACTATTCATGGGTTACTATTCACCCGGTTACTATTCACTCTAGTATTATTTACTCGGGTATTCGGGGCACTTTTCGTGTCGGAGTACTATTCACGAGTTACTATTCACAGGTTACTATTCACCCAAATTACTATTCACGTGAATATTATTCACTCGGGTATTCAGGACACTTTTCATGTCAGGGTACTATTCACGGGGTACTATTCCCAAATTCACGGGGTACTATTTACCCGAAAAATATATTTCTTTTATATCCGAATTATTATTGGTACATGAATATTATTCTTGAATTTTACTCTACAAAGCAGTATCATGTTGACAATTTGGACGTTATTGATTTTTGGATAAATTAAATTATAAATCTTTAAAATTTATCCTTGAACTTGTTTTATTGAATTATTATGTCATTGTCATCATCCTCATACTTATATTGTGAGAAAAGTCATCTTTGGCTTACGTGCATATATGGACTTGGTATGATTATGACCAGGGATTATTCGGTATAATCATGACCGTAATGTGACGAATGATGTGGTAAAAGTCTTTATTGGCCTGTAGTCCATTGATGGACAGTTGTTGGTATGATTATGACCAGGGATTATTCGATATAATCATGATCATTTATGATTACATGAATATCCTTGGCCATGGTGCAGGGATGATTCTATTTTATTTATTTAGTGAGTCTCAATGATCTGATTGATGAAAAACTTTTAAATCATAAAGATAGTAGATTTTATGCTCTACTTGACTCTTCTAATGGATTGCTTATTTCCACTGCAGTTGTTGATCTAAAACTTGTTGTCTATTGTATTCTATCAGTTGTTATACTGTTGAAGGCTAAGGATAATTTATTCTGCATTATCTTAGTCATAATATTTCTTCTTTGGGCTAGTTGAGCTCACCTTTGCTTTCATTGTTCTCTTGAAATGAGAATATATTTGGGATTAGTTGGGGAGCGGAGTGGCGGTCCAGATGATAGCATTAGTAGCCCTCACTATTCTGTTAAATAGTGTGATACTAAATGTAATGAGGACTCCATTGAGTGTGGATATTGTCTAGATGACAATATTTGTATTAAAACTCACGACATATGTTTTGTCGTATTTTACACGACTGTTGTATAATTAAGTTGTATTTGAATTTTGTACCATGTATCTTGTGACACCCCTAAAATAGGTATACATCACCCATCTTGAGTCGCCAAAAACATGGTACAAAATTCAAATACAACTTAATTATACAACAGTTGTGTAAAATACGACAAAATACATGCTGTGAGTTTTAATACAAATATTGTCTTCTATAATATCCGCCTCGTAATAAGTCCTCATTACATTTATTATCACATTATTTTATAGAATAGTGAGGACTACAAGACACCATCTCGGACCATCACTCTGTTCCCCGACTAGTCCCGACTACGTTCTCATTTCCTGAAGAGAACAAAGAAAGAAAGGGTGAGCTCAACTAGCCCAGTAAGAAATATTATGACTAAGATAATGTAGAACAAATTATCATTAGTCTTCAACAATGTTAAACTGATAAAATATAATAGACATCAAGTTTAACTGCAGCGGAACAAGTAATCCATTAAAAGAGTCCAGTAGAGAATAAAATCTACTATCTTTTATGATTTAAAAGGTTTTTCATCACTTTTATCGCTGGGACTCAGCTCAATAAATAAACCACACCATCCCTGCACTACGGCCAAGGGTATTCATTAGTATCACAACCACAAATTATCCATGCACTACGGGCCAAGGATATTCGTGTATTCATCAATGGTCATGATCATGCCAACAACTGTCCATCAATGCATTACGGGCCAATGAGGACTTTTACCACATCATTTGTAACATTACGGTCATGATTACACAGAATAATCCCTAGTCATAATCATACCAAGTCCATCTATGCACTATAGGCCACAGATGACTTTCAAAAAAATATAAACATGATGATGATGACAATGATATAAGAATTTAATAAAACAAGTTCAAAAATTAATTTATTCAGGATCTAATAACGTCCAAATTGTCAACATGATACTTCTTTGTAAAGTAAAATTCAAGAATGCTCAGAAGAATATTTCCATGAAAAGATACTGGATGAAGCGCAAATATCAAGGATATTCCACTAATATCATGGAGTGTAGAAGTCAAAACTTTAACTAACTGAGTATAATAAAGAATGGAATAACAAAAGAAATCATCATACATGCGGTACTTCGCATAGATAGGTTATTCCAACAGAATAATAAATAACGGAACGAAGTCAAAGTAAATTACGCACAAGCTGGGATGTTCAACAGAATAATAAAGAATGGAATAACAATGAAATCACCATGCATGCGGTACTTGTGCATGACAAAGTTATTCCAATGAATACTAAATAACGGAACGGTCGGTGAAATTGCAGACCGAGCGGTATGTTCCAATGTAATAATAAAGGCGGAACCAGGTAAAGCATAAGCGCATGATGCAGGATATTCAATGTAATATTAAAGAATGGAATAACAATAGAATTTCACCATGTATGCGATGACTTGGCAGACAGCAGGTTATTCAGGAGAATAATAAATAATTGAATAATGTAATAATTTCACCAAGTATAGGGTAAATCCAGCGTATCTGAGGTTATTCCATCAGAATAATAAAGAATGGAATAACAGAAGTTCTCTTCATAAATACAAAAGAAATAATACCCCTTACTTTATAAAGAAGAGAACTTCGACGGTAGGGTAGGGATATACTTGAAGAAAGTTGTACTACTCTCAAAGCTTTCTTAAACTCTAAAGAAATACGCTCAAGATTATAGAAGAGTTCTCTCTACAGTTTCTCTCTCTAGAGTTTCAGTGAATTTGTAAGAAATAATGAAGGAATGAGCTTCTATTTATAGAAGAATGGAATGAATAGTAACCAATCCATGAATGGTCCAGATTGATTTACTTTAAACGGACGGTCCAGATTGGTTTACAATAAAATATAATATATTCTATTTATAATCTAATAAAACAAAATCTTTAAAAAAGATTTTACTATGCAAACACTATGCATAATAAAATATAATATATTCTAATTATTGTCTAATAAAACAGATAAATTTATAAAAGTATTCTATTTTATATAAAAAGATTTTACTATTAGCCTAATAAAACGAATAACTTTATAAAAGTATTCTGTTTTATATAAAAAGTTTTTCTGTTTTATTACGTTAATAATACAAATAAAATAAAACTTCATCATCATTATTATTATTCACACTATTAATCGACCAGGTCGTTCCCAGAAAAGAGAGTACTTTCCAATAAGGATTTCTCCCTATTGGCGCGCAATTAGGTGACCAAATCTCTCCTTGGCAGAACTTCTAGACATCGTTAATATTGCAAATAATAATATTAATAACTCTGTCATCTCAATTATTGATTTAATAACATATAAAATATCGACAATAATTGAATCAAACCGAGGGACTTCTCACATAAGCATTAATAATCAATACCGTGTGCTACTATGCAATCACGCGTACATGTACTTTTAACACCGGGTGTTTCAACAGTTAACGGTAAAACTTCCGCTGTTATTTTTATAAAAATATTTTTGTCATTTTCTCAAATCGACAATAATTACATTTGTGGGGTCCACTAATGATTGTCTGTAGTAAATACGAATATTCCTGTTAAAACGAATATTCCCCGACCAATCGAATATTATATAACAACTTGCATACTTTGCAAAATTTATAAATATTACCCACAACTATAACATTATATCAAATTCATTTCATAATATTTAAAAATGATAATTATAGAAAATTCATTTTTATTCATAAAAGTTCGGGTCTTACAATCTCCCCTTATGAAATTTCGCCCTCGAAATTAGGGTACGTACCTGGTATATCGAAGAGGTAAGGATACCTTGATTTCATTTTAGATTCTAACTCCCAGGTCATTTTCTCAACATCGTGGTTCCTCAATAAAACTTTGACTTGATGTGACGCCCCCAAAATAGGTATACATCACCTATCTTGAGTCGCCAAATACATGGTACAAAATTCAAATACAACCTAATTATACAACAGTCGTGTAAAATACGACAAAATATATGCTGTGAGTTTTAATACAAATATTGTCATCTAGACAATATCCACACTCAATTTAGTCCTCATTACATTTATTATCATACTATTTAACAGAATAGTGAAGACTACTAAGACACCATCTCGGACAGTCACTCCGTTTCCCGACTAGTCCCGGCTACGTTCTCATTTCCTGAAGAGAACAGTGAAAGAAAGGGTGAGCTCAACTAGCCCAGTAAGAAATATTATGACTACGATAATGCAGAATAAATTATCATTAGTCTTCAACAGCGTTAAACTGATAAAATACAATAGATATCAAGTTTAACTGCAGTGGAACATGTAATCCATTAAAAGAGTCAAGTAGAGAATAAAATCTACTATCTTTTATGATTTAAAAAGGTTTTTTCATCACTATTATCGCAAAGACTCAGCTTAATAAATAATCCACATCATCCCTGCACTACGGCTAAGGATATTCATTAGGGTCACGACCACAAATTATCCATACACTACGGGCCAAGGATATTCGTGTATTCATCAATGGTCATGATCATGCCATAAAACAATTCATCTTTGCACCCTTGGTCGAAGAGAATCCATAGCCATAATCATACCAAAAACTATCCATCAATGCACTACGGGCCAATGAGGACTTTTTCCATATCATTTATAACATTACGGTCATGATTATACCGAATAATCCCTGGTCATAATCATACCAAGTCCATCTATGCACTACAGGCCACAGATGACTTTCAAAAAAAATATAAACATGAGAATGATGACAATGATATAAGAATTCAATAAAACAATTTCAAAAATTAATTTATTCAGGATCTAATAACGTCCAAATTGTCAACATGATACTTCTTTGTAAAGTAAAATTTAAGAATGCTCAGAAGAATATTTCCATGAAAAGATATTGGATGAAGCACAAATATCAAGGATATTCCACTAATTTCATGGAGTATAGAAGTCAAAAACTTTAACCAACTGAGTATAATAAAGAATGGAATAACAAAAGAAATCACCATGCATGCGGTACTTCAAGATAGACAAAGTTATTCAATGAATAATAAATAACGGAAACTGTGTCCGGTCGTAAAACGCATACGGAACATGATATTCCAATGAATAATAAAGAATGGAATAACAACGAAATCACCATGCATGCGGTACCCGGCATAGACATGTTATTCAACATAATAATAAATAACGGAACGGTCGGTGAAATTACATGCAAGCGGGATGTTCCACAAAAAAATAATAAAGACGGAACGTCCCGGCGTAAATGCATGTATGCAGGATATTCCAACAGAATATTAAAGAATGGAATAACAATAGAATTTCACCAAGTATGCGGCACTTCGCATAGACAGGTTATTCTAGCAGAATAATAAATAATGGAATAATAGAAGAATTTTACCAAGTATAGGGTAGACCGCGTATACAGGTTATTCCTACAGAATAATAAAGAATGGAATAACAGAAGTTCTCTTCATGAATACAAAAGAAATAATACCCCTTACCTTATAAAGAAGAGTACTTCGACGGTAGGGCGGGGATATACTTGAAGAAACTTGCACTACTCTCAAAGCTTTCTTAAACTCTAAAAAAATACGCTCAAGATTATAGAAGAAGAGTTCTCTCTACAGTTTCTCTCTCTAGAGTTTCAGTGAATTCGTAAGAAATAATTAAGGAATGAGCTTCTATTTATAGAAGAATGGAATGAATAGTAACCAATCCATGAATGGTCCAGATTGATTTACTTTAATCAGACGGTCCATATTTAAAGCAAAATCTTTTAAATAAATATAATATATTCTATTTATAATCTAATAAAATGAATATCTTTATAAAAGATTTTACTATGCAAACACTATGCAGGCACTATGCAAACACTACGTATAATAAAATATAATATAATCTAATTATTGTCTAATAAAATGAATAACTTTATAAAAGTATTCTGTTTTATATAAAAAGATTTTACTATTAGCCTAATAAAACGAATAACTTTTTAAAAGTATTTTGTTTTATATAAAAAGTTTTTCTGTTTTATTACGTTAATAATACTAATAAAACAAAACTTCATCATCATCTTTATTATTATTCACACTATTAATCGACCAGGTTATTCCTAGGAAAGAGGGGGCTTTCCAATAAGGATTTCTCCCTATTGGCACGTAATTAGGTGACCAAACCTCTCCTTGGCCGAACTTCTAGACATCGTTAATAATGAAAATAATAATATTAACAACTTTGTCATCTCAATTATTGATTTAATAACATACAAAATATCGACAATAATTTTATCAAACTGAGTGACTTCTCACATAAGCATTAATAATCAATACTGTGTACTACTAAGCAACCACGCGTATTACTGAACTTTTTCTACCGAGTAGTTCAACAGTATCAACGGTAAAACTTCCGCCATTATTTTCATAAAAATATTTTTGTCGTTTTCTCAATCCAAATGATAATTCTATTAATGGGGTCCACCAATGATTGTGCCGTAAATCACGAATATTCCCTGACCAATCGAATATTATATAACAACTTGTGTACTTTGCAAAATTTATAAATATTACCCACAACTATAACATTATATCAAATTTATTCCATAATATTCAAAAATAATATTTATAGAAAATTCATTTTTATTCATAAAAGTTGGGGTCTTACACTTGAGGTATAATCTTGGAGCGTAGAATATGTTCCTTCTTATCCAAGATTTGAACAGGAACCTCTTCATACATTAAATCTTCTGCTATTTCATCCGGTTCTAACTCAATAATGTGGTTCGGGTCTTTTACATATTTACGTAACATGGATATATGAAAAACGTTATGAACATGAGACATACTTGGTGGTAAAACAAGTCTATAGGCTACAGTCCCTACTCGATCGAGGATTAAAAATGGGCCAATGAATCGAGGATTAAGCTTTCTTCTCTTTCCAAATCTCGTAACTCCTTTCCATGGAGCAACACGTAAGAACACATGATCTTCAATATCGAATTCCACGTCCTTTCGATGAAGATCAGCATAACTCTATTGTCGGACTTGTGAGGTTTTTATACGTTATCGGATCATTTGAATCTTTTCCGTAGTCATACGTACCAACTTCGGTCCCAATAACGTTGCTTCACCCACCTCATCCCAACATACTGGAGAATGACACTTTTTTCCATACAACGCTTCGAATAGAGCCATGCCAATACATGCTTGATAAATGTTGTTGTATGAAAACTCCACCAACGGTAAGAACTTGTCCCAAATTCCCTTGAAGTCAAGGACACAAAGTCTTAATAAATCTTCAAGAGTTTGAATAGTCCTCTCTGATTGCCCGTTCGTCTGAGGATGATATGCCGAACTAAATCATAAATTTGTGCCTATAGCTTTTTGCAAACTAACCCAAAATCTTGAAGTGAATCTTGGGTCTCGGTCAGAAACTATGGATACTGGCATACCATGCAATCTTACAATCTCGTTTATGTACATATGAGCAAGACGTTCAAGTGTATAAGTTTCTTGTATAGGTAAAAAATGAGCAGACTTGGTCAATCTATCAACAATGACCCAAATTGCATCTATGCCTTGAGAAACCTTGGGAAGACCAGTACCGAAATCCATGGTGATGTGCTCCCACTTCCATTCTGGAATTTCAAGTGGTTGCAATGGACCTTTTGGTACTTGATGATCTGCCTTGACTCGTTGACAAGTTAAACACCTTGAGATAAACAGCGCTATCTCTCTCTTCATATTACACCACCAAAATGTATGTAAAAGATCATGATACATTTTGGTACTCCCAGGATGGATTGTAAACGGTGTGTTGTGCGCCTCCATCATGATTTTATACTTTAAATCAGGGTCGTTAGGAACACAAAGTCTGGAGTTGACTCGAAGTATTCCTTCTTCATCAATTCTTGCTTCCGGCATAGCACCTTCTTGTACTTTCTTCCTCATACGTATCAGCTCCAGGTATGTAGCTTGAGCAGCTTTAACTTTAACGATTAAAGTCGGGTCTACTCGTATATTCGCCATCATCACGTGGGTCCCTGGAGTCTTTATCTCTATCTCCATCATTTGCAAGTCATACAAAATGGGCCTTTGCGTTGACAATATCGTACTCGTACCCGCATATGATCTTCTATTCAATGCGTCAGCTACCACGTTTGCTTTTCCAGGATGGTATTGGATGGTATGATCATAATCTTTCAACAGTTCAAGCCAACGTCGCCGTCGCATGTTGAGTTCCTTTTGAGTGAAGAAATATTTGAAGCTTTTATGATCTGTAAAGATCTCCACTTTCTCCCCATACAAGTAATGCCTCTAAATTTTAAGTGCGAAGACAACAGCTGCCAACTCTAGATCATGAGTAGGATAATTCCTCTCATATTCTTTAAGTTATCGAGAGGCATAGGCTATGACTTTCCCATGTTGCATGAGAACACATCCTAACCCTTTGCTTGAAGCATCACTGTAGATGACAAATCCCTCCAAGCCAGATGGTATTGTCAGAACAGGTGCTGAAATGAGTCTTTTCTTGAGTTCTTGAAAAATCTTCTCGCATTCCTCACTCCAACCAAATTTTGTATCTTTCCGAGTCAGCTGAGTTAATGGAGTAGCGATTCGAGAAAACCCTTCTATGAATCTCCAATAATAACCAGCTAAGCCGAGAAAGCTATGTACTTTGGTCACTGATTTAGGTTGTTCCCAGCTTTGAAAAGCTTCAATCTTTGTTGGGTCAACAGATATTCCATGACTTGATACCACGTGCCCAATGAATGCTACTTCCTCAAGCCAGAACTCACATTTCTTCAACTTGGCATAAAGCTTATATTCACGAAGCTTTTGGAGTATTAGCCTTAAGTGTTGCTCATGATCTTCACGGCTTTTGGAATAAATAAGGATGTCATCAATAAAGACGACCACAAAGTGATCCAAATATTCCTTGAATACTCGGTTCATCATATCCATGAAGGTAGCAGGAGCATTAGTCAATCCAAAAGACATGACTAGGAATTCATAATGCCCGTACCGAGTTCTGAAAGTAGTCTTTGGAATGTCATCGGTTTAAATCTTTAACTGGATATATCCGGAACGAAGATCGATCTTTGAAAAGAATTTGACACCTTGCAACTGGTCAAATAGGTCATCAATACGAGGCAATGGATACCTATTTTTACGGTGACATGATTCAACTCCCGATAATCAATACAAAGTCCCATACTCCCATCTTTCTTCTTTACGAATAGAACAGGAGAACCCCAAAGAGACGTACTAGGACGAATGAAACCGATGTCTAACAATTCTTGCAACTCGATATGTCTAATAGTTTTGTCTTGTCTGGGACGGCCTTTGATGCCTCCATCCCAGCTGGACTTGTCTTCGGTGCACGACAAAATCAGGCCAGGTGTCCTTCTCTTCCACAATTGTAAAATGTTTTGGATGGCATCGTGCAGTTTAGACTGATGTATCCTTCTCCTTCACATTTGAAGCATATGATAGGTGATCGTTCTCCTTCCTTAACTACGGGTGCTGGTGCTGACGTCTCTCCATCATTGTTGAATCTCCTCTTCTTGAAATGTCCATTCTTATTATTTTGGCCATGATTACCACTGAAGTGATTACCATTTCTGGCATGTTGATTTCCTCCACGCTTATTGTCACCGCTTTGATGACTGTTATCACTGGTATTATCATTTTGTCGGCTGCTCTCTTTTGGTTGGGTTGACTCATTATCACGCTCCAATAACTGAGCCCTATTAACAACATCTGAATACAAACACAGTTTATGAAAGATAAGATATTGACGTATCTCGCGTTTCAAACCTCTTAGAAACATTCGCGTCATTCTCTCCTCATTATCAACCAAATGGGACGCAAACCGAGATAACTCAGCAAACTTGGCTTCGTACTGCGACATGGTCATGTTGTTTTGCTCCAGCTTGATGAACTCTACCTCTTTCATGTGACGAATACTTTCGGGAAAGTACTTGTCGTTGAATAATTCTTTGAACTTCTCCCAAATCATCTTCAGTGCGGTAGGTTGAGTACGTTTTACAGATTCCCACCAGTAATCTGCCTCTGCACGCAACATGAAGGTGGTAAAGGGAACCTTTTGCTCCTCGGAGCATCCCAAGACATCAAATATCTTGCAGATCTTCTTTATCCATGTCTCTGCCTTAAGTGGTTTTGGCTCTCCAAAAAACTCCGGTGGTCCCAGTTCCTTGAACTACTTAGCGGTGACCGTCCAAGAGTTGCCAGTGTTTCCACCTGCATTTTGGACAGGAGCCGTTCTCGCCTGATGTTGCATGAAGCCTCATAACATTCCATCGTTCATCATTTGGTCAGTGTTGTTGTTTGCATGAGGATTGTCACCTTCCTGATGCACATTGTCTTGGTTATTGATCTGTGGAGACTCAACGGTCTCCTGTGCTCCATTGATGTTCTCAACATTCTCGGATGCCATTTTCAAATACTGCCACAAAATAAGGGTTAATTAACATATCACATATTATCCCTATACTCTGACCGACCAATTAAATACCAAATAAACTTAGGTAGGTCATACTAGCGAAGGAATTCCTCGTCTCTCCTCTCCTAGTTCTTATCTCACATCTCAGCCAGGGATCATATCCCTAAGCTTTGATACCAACTGTGACGCCCCCAAAATAGGTATACATCATCCATCTTGAGTCGCTAAAAACATGGTACAAAATTCAAATACAACTTTATTATACAACAGTCGTGTAAAATATGACAAAATACATGTTGTGAGTTTTAATACAAATATGTCTTCTAGACAATATCCACTCTCAGAATAAGTCCTCATTACATTTATTATCACACTATTTTATAGAATAGTGAGGACTACTAAGACACCATCTCGGACTATCACTCTGTTCCCCAACTAGTTCCGGCTACGTTCTCATTTCCTGAAGAGAACAGAGAAAGAAAGGGTGAGCTCAACTAGCCCAGTAAGAAATATTATGACTAAGATAATGCAGAACAAATTATCATTAGTCTTCAACAATGTTAAACTGATAAAATATAATAGACATCAAGTTTAATTGCAGCGGAGCAAGCAATCCATTAAAAGAGTCAAGTAGAGAATAAAATCTACTATCTTTTATTATTTAAAAGGTTTTTCATCACATTTATCGCTGGGACTCAGCTCAATAAATAAACCACACCATCCCTGCACTTGACTACGACCGAGGGTATTTCATTAGTATCACAACCACAAATTATCCATGCACTCACGGGCCAAGGATATTCATGTATTCATCAATGGTCATGATCATGCCAACAAGCGTCCATCAATGCACTATGGGCCAATGAGGACTTTTACCATATCATTTGTAACATTACGATTACCATGATTACAAGAATAATCCTGGTCATAATCATACCAAGTCCATCTATGCAGTATAGGCCACAGATGACTCTCAAAAAAAATATAAACATGAGGATGATGACAATGATATAAGAATTCAATAAAATAATTTCAAAAATTAATTTATTCAGGATCTAATAACGTCCAAATTGTCAACATGATACTTCTTTGTAAAGTAAAATTCAAGAATGCTCAGAAGAATATTTCCATGAAAAGATACTGGATGAAGCGCAAATATCAAGGATATTCCACTAATTTTATGGAGTATAGAAGCAAAAACTTTAACCAACTGAGTATAATAAAGAATGGAATAACAAAAGAAATCACTATACATGCGGTACTTCTCATAGACAGGTTATTCCAATAGAATAATAAATAACAGAACCAAGTTAGGCGAAATTCGCACCGAAAAGATGTTCCAATAGAATAATAAAGAATGGAATAACAACAGAAATCACCATGCATTCGGTACTTCTCATAGATAGGTTATTCCAACAGAATACTAAATAACGAGAACCCGGTCGAAAAGTAAATTGCATGCCAAACAAGATGTTCAACAGAATAATAAAGGCGGAACCAGTAAAGGCGAAACGCATACATCTGAGGATATTCCAACAAAATATTAAAGAATGGAATAATAATAGAATTTCACCATGTATGCGGTACTTCGCATAGACAGGTTATTCCAGTAGAATAATAAATAATGGAATAACAGAAGAATTTCACCAAGTATAGGGTAAATCGCATAAATAGGTTATTCCATCAGAATAATAAAGAATGGAATAACAGAAGTTCTCTTCATGAATACAAAAGAAATAATACCCCTTACTTTATAAAGAAGAGTACTTCGACGGTAGGGCGGGGATATACTTGATGAAAATTGTACTACTCTCAAAGCTTTCTTAAACTCTAAAGAAATACGCTTAAGATTATAGAAGAGTTCTCTCTATAGTTTCTCTCTCTAGAGTTTCAGTGAATTCGTAAGAAATAATGAAGGAATGAGCTTCTATTTATAGAAGAATGGAATGAATAGTAACCAATCCATGAACGGTCCAGATTGATTTACTTTAAATGGACAGTCCAGATTGGTTTACAATAAAATATAATATATTCTATTTATAATCTAATAAAACGAAAATCTTTAAATAAGATTTTACTATGTAAACTCTATGCAGGCACTATGCAAACACTATGCATAATAAAATATAATATATTCTAATTATTATCTAATAAAACAGATAACTTTATAAAAGTATTCTATTTTATATAAAAATATTTTACTATTAGCCTAATAAAGCGAATAACTTTATAAAAGTATTACATTTTTTATATAAAAGTTTTTTGTTTTATTACGTTAATAATACAAATAAAACAAAACTTCATCATCATTATTATTATTCTCACTATTAATCGACCATGTCGTTCCCAGGAAAGAAGGGGTCTTTTCAATAAGGATTTCTCCCTATTGACGCGCAATTAAGTGACCAAACATCTCCTTGGCAGAACTTCTAGACATCGTTAATATTGCAAATAATAATATTAATAACTCTGTCATCTCAATTATTGATTTAATAACATATAAAATATCGACAATAATTGAATCAAACCGAGTGACTTCTCACATAAGCATTAATAATCAATACCGTGTGCTACTATGAAACCACGCGTATTCCTGTACTTTTAACACCTGGTGTTTCAACAGTTAACGGTAAAACTTCCGCCGTTATTTTTATAATTTTTTTTGTCATTTTCTCAATCCGACAATAATTTTGTTGTGGGGTCCACTAATGATTGTGCCGTCGTACGAATATTCCCTGTTAAAACGAATATTCCCCGACCAATCGAATATTATATAACAACTTGCGTACTTTGCAAAATTTATAAATACTATCCATAACTATAACATTATATCAAATTCATTCCATAATATTCAAAAATGATAATTATAGAAAATTCATTTTTATTCATAAAAGTTGGGGTCTTACATATCTGGCGACTCAAGATGGGTGATGTATACCTATTTTGGGGGCGTCACACACGTAGACAGATCATTTCCACAATTTAATAAGGAATGAATACGAAGGATCATTCACCATGCATGTGGTAATCCACATAAGACATGTTATTCCAATAGAATAATAAAGCATGGAATAACAGAAGAATTCACTAGGCATGCGATAGACCGTACAGACAAGTTATTCCCAACAGAATAATAAAGAATGGAACCAGGTCATGCGTAATAATCTGTATGACGAGGATATTCCAATGTAATAATAAAGAATGGAATAACAACGGTATTCACCAGGCGTCTTATGGGCCATAGCAGGCAGGTTATTCCAACAAAATAATAAAGAATGGAATAATAGAAGAATTTCACCATGTATGTGGTACTTTGCATAGACAAGTTATTCCAACATAATAATAAATAATGGAATAACAACCGATACGAGTATTGAAAGAAAATAACTCTCTTCATGAATACGAAAGAATAATACCCCTTACTATAATATTATCCCTTACCTTAGAAAAACTGGATACTGGAATAGTGAGGTAACAGACTTCTCTTCTTCTTTCTCTCTATAATAATTGCTTTATAGATTTAGTGAATTGGTGAGAAATGAAGGAAGAATGAGCTTCTATTTATAGGAAAATATAGTTTCGATAATTGCACGTTTTGGGGCTCGAAATATTACAAGTATAATACCTTCCTCTTTTTCTTCATTTTAATTTAGTCCTGCAAGTATTATCAAACTTGCACCACCTCCCCTAATAGTAAATAATGTGAATCAATAGTTATAATCATGTGAAAATACGAATTACAGTATAGTACCTCCATCTATACCTCTATTTTTAACTTAGTCATGCATGTATTATTAATCTTGCACCAACTCCCCTAATTGTACAAGAATGTGAATCAATAGTACACACATGTGAACAAATAGTTATACTTATATGAATTAATAGCAATTAATTGCTCATTTATTCGATTAATTACCCGATAACTTCCAGACATCAATTATTATCAAAATAAATGTCGATTTTCACTAACACTAATAATTCCAACACAATGGAACTATCAATTTTATCTTTAATCAACACAAACTTATTCATCATTAATATTATAATTCATAATATTTAACAACCAGGTCATTCCGGAAGAGGGGCTTCCAGATAAGGATTTCTCCTTATTGGCGCGCAATTAGATGACCAAACCTCTCATTGACAGAACTTCTAGACATTTCCAATATTGCAAATAATAATATGAATAACTTTGTCATCTCAATTATTGATTTAATAATTTAACATATTATACAGATGATACTGTGACAATAATTGAATCAATAATATGAGAGATATGATGCAGCAATTATTGTAGCAATAATTGAGTATAACTGAGTGACTTCTCACGTAACCATCAATAATCAATACCGTGTGCTACTATGCAAGCATGCGTATACTGTAATTTTACTACCGGGTAGTTCAACAATTTTAACGGTAACACTTTCACCGTTATTTTTATAAAAAGATAATTCCGTCATTTTCTAACTACGGCAATACTTCCGTTGTGGCGTCCACCAATGATTGTTCCGTCGTACGGATATTCTCGACAAAAAGAATATTCCCCGACCAATTGAATATTATATAACCACTTGCTTACTTTGCAAAATTTGTAAATATTACCCACAACTATAACATTATATCAAATTCACACCATAATTTTCAAAAAAAATATTTCGAGGAATTTAAATCTTTATTCATAAAATCTGGGGTCTCACAATCTCCCCTCCTTATGAAATTTCGCTCTTGAAATTTAACTACGTACCTGGTATGCCGAAGAGGTGAGGATACCTTGAATACCTTTATCATCGAAAACATTACACGTTGCATACGTGCATGCCCGATGTCCTCCGATTACCTCTGTATGCACATCAGTCCCTAAAATAGCCATTTTAGGCCTTGATACCGACCTCAAATCTCAAAATATAAAGAATGAAGTTTTAGGTCTACTCGTTATCTTTCTGAATCATCTTGAATCACCTCAATCGGAGTTCATATGAAAAAGTTATGCCCAATTTACTAAAGGACGTTCGGACAGATTTTGGCTTAACACTTGACCAAAGCCTAGGCGCCCAAATTTGGCCTTAGGCAATCTCCTAGACACCCAAGAATAGATTCTAAGCGCCGAGCATAGTGCTTAAGTGGTCGAACTTTGGCACTTAACTCCAATTTTCCAGATTTTGCAACTTTTGATACACATACTTCAAATCTTCATAACTTCTTCGTCCGTTATATGAAATAGTCCATTTTCGAGGCTATAGAAAGCTTATAGCATGCTCTATAAAACCCCCATGATTTCATAATTTTTTAGATTTATTAATTATTCAGAAATTTGGCTCCAAAGTCCCCCAAGACTATGTTTTTATTAACAACGATACGTGAAAAACGTTATGAACACGCAACATACTTAGTGGTAAAATTAGTCTATAGGCCACAGTTTCTACTCGATCGAGGATTTAAAATGGGCCAATTAAATCGAGGGTTGAGATAACGCCTTCTTGAACCTTCTTCTTCACATTCATCAAATTCGGGTGTGTAGTTTGAGCGGCCTTAACTTTATCGATTAAAGTCGATTCTACTCGTATATTCGTTATCTTCACGTGGTTCCCTAGAGTCTTTAACTCTATCTTCATCATTTATAAGTTATACAAAATGGGTTTTTGTGTTAACAACATCGCACTCGTAAACGCATACGATCTTCTACTTAACGCGTCAGCTACCACGTTCGCTCTTCCACGATGATATTGAATGGTATAGTCGTAATCTTCAGCAGCTCGAGCCAACGTCATTGGCGCATAATACGTTCGTTCTAGGTGAAGAAATATTTAAGGGTTTTAGAAATGGGTTTTGTACCGAGGTCAATGCAAAATTTGATTTCACGCTCTAGGGGTAGGCTGGGAAGTTCTTCAAGACTACGTCAGGAAATTTATTAACAATAGAAATATAATTCAAAACTGTGACTCTCATCTAAGACTTGGATAGTATGTCACATTGATACCTATCAACTTGCCACCGTTATTCATGGTGTCCCCTACGGATAGTCTGGCTTCGGTGCCTTCCACACAAAGAAGTCACTAGCGAAAGGCTCGGGACTCTTTACTTATGGCTTGATATGACAGTGATTGACTTTAGGGTTTGGTTGCTTGAATTCGCATAATAGGTTGGTTATGAATATGAAAGCTAACAACCTTACGAAAACAATCAATTTTGGCATGATGAGTAGTTAACGAATCGATTCCTAAAATCACATCAAAGGCAAGTATTTTCAAAGAGATAAGATCGACATGTAACGTGAAAGTGTCGATTTGAATCAAATAAGATTTATAAATAGTGGAGGTAACGACGGTTTCTACTAACGAAGTTTCAACCAACAAGTCAAAGTCTAACTTCTCTGGGGTTAAATTTAAACGTTGAGTGCAAGCAAGTGAGATAAAAGAATGGGTAGAACCGGTATCTAATAAGGTATAGACTTTGAAAGAATTTATAATTAACTAACCCATGCTAATTTCGTTCGGGTTACTCGCTTTTTGAGAAGTCACAAAAAACGCTCTTCTTGAAACCACCGACTTTGTTTTGCCCGTATCCGCCTTTGGTGCCACCGTCCCAGCTGGACTTGACTTTGGTGCACGATAAAATTGGGCTAGGTGACCTTCTTTTCCAAAATTGTAACATGCTTTGGACTGCATCATGCAGTTTGGACTGATATGTCCTTCCCCTCCGTATTTGAAGCATACAATTGGTGGTCGTTCTCCTTCCTTGAAAACGGGTGTTGGTGCTGCTATCTTTCCATCGTTGTTGAACCTTCTCTTCTTATAATTTCCACTCCTATTACCTTGGCCATGATTACAACCAAAGTCGTTACCATTCTTGGCATGATAATTTCCCCCATGATGGTTATCATTGTTCCGATGGTCGTTGCCACCGGTATGATTATTATCGTGTTGTTGGTCGTTACCTTTTGGTTGTGCTGACTCGTTATTGCGCTCCAATAACTAAGCCCTATTCATAACATCTGAATATAAACAAATTTTGTGAGAAATGAGGTATTGACGTATATCATGTTTCAAACCTCTTAGAAACATTCGCGTCATTCGCTCCTCATTATTGACCAAATGGGATGCAAACCGGGATAACTCCGCAAATTTAGCCTTGTATTGCGACATGGTCATATTGTTTTGTTCCAACTTGATAAACTCCACCTCTTTCATGTGAGGAATACTTTCGGGAAAGTACTTGTCATTGAACAGCTCTTGGAACTTCTCCCAAGACATCTTGAGGTCGTCGGTGGAGTGCGTTTCTGATTCCAACCAAGATGTCTGCCTCTTCACGCAACATAAAGGTGGCAAAGGAAACCTTTTGCTCCTCGGAGCATCCCAAGACATCAAATATCTTGGTAATCTGCTTTAACCATGTCTCCGCCTTAAGTGGTTTTGGCTTTCCCAAAAACTCCTATGGTCCCAGCTCCTTGAACTGCTTAGCGATGACCGACCGTGGGTTGGCATTATTTCTACCTATATTTTGAACAGGAGTCTCTCTTACCTGATGTTGCATGAATTGCATAAAGCCTCTAACATCTCATCGTTCATCATCTGATCGGTGTTGTTATTTACCTGAGGATTATCATCTTCCTGTTGCACATTATCCTGGGTATTGATCGTTGGTGACTCAACGGTCTATTGTGCTTCATTGCTGATCTCAACATTTTCAGATGCCATTTTTAAACACTGTCACAAAACAAGGGTTAATTAACATGTCATATATTATCCCTATACTATGACTGACCAATTAAATACCAAATAAACTTAGGTAGGTCATACTAGCGAAGGAATTCCCAGTCTCTCCCCTCCTAGTTCTTGTCTCACTTATCAGCCATGTATCATATCCCTAAGCTTTTATACCAACTGTGATGCCCCCAAAACAGGTATACATCACACATCTTGGGTCACCAGATATACACTACAGAACTCAACTATAAACTTAATTATACAACAGTCGTGTAGAATACGACAAAACATAGTTGAGAGTTTAAATAGGAATATTATCATCTAGACAATATCCACACTCAATGGTGTCCTCATTACAATTATTATCACATTATTCCGTAGAATAGTGAGGACTACTAATACATCATCTCGGACCATCACTCTATTCCCCGACTCATCCCAGCTATATTCTCATTTCCTGAAGAGAACAATGAAAGCAAAAGGGTGAGCTCAACTAGCCCAGTAAGAAATATTATGACTAAGATAATGCAGGATAAATTATTATTTGCCTTCAACAATGTTAAACTGATAAAATACAATCGACATCAAGTTTAACTGCAGCAGAATAGGTAATCCATTAGAAGAGTCAAGTAGAGCATGATATCTACTATCTTCTATGATTTAAAATGTTTTCATCAATTTTTATCATTTGAGACTCGACAATAAATAAACCATATCATCGAATCATCCCTGCATTACGAGTCAAGGATATTCATTAAATCATCAATGGTCATGACTATACCCAATACTCCCTGGTCATAATCATACCAAAAACTGTGATGCCCCCAAAATAGGTATACAACACCATTCTGAGTCACCAAATACATGGTACAGAAAGCAAACTACAACTTCGATAATACAATTGTCGTGCAAAATACGACAACACATACTGTGAGTTTAAATACAAATATTGTCTTCTAGACAATATCAACACTCAAATAAGTCCTCATTATAATTATTCATACACTATTTTACATAAATAGTGAGGACTGCTAAAACATCTTTCTAGAACCATCACTCCATACCCCAACTCGATCCTGCTATGTACTCACCTCCTGAGAAGAAAAATGGAATAAAAAGGAAAAGGGTGAGCTCAACTAGCCCAGTAAAGAATATTATGACCAAGATAATATACAACAAATTATCATTAGTCTTCAACAGGGAAAAATCTGATAGAATATAATAGACAACAAGTTTTAGATCAACAAATGCAGTGGAAAAAGCAATCCATTAGAAGAGTCACGTAGAGAATGAATTCTACTATCTTCTAAGATTTACAAGTCCATCATCAATATTTTATCCTTGTAACATCAATCAATATACATCTTTAATCAAATATTCATCTTTGCACTACAAGGCCAAATATTCATTTATATCACCAATCGGTCATGTTCATCTCAACACCTGCTCATCTTTGCACTACGGGCCAAAGATATTCATCAGTTAATCATTCATCTTTGCACTACAGGCCAAAGATATTCAATAATATCATCATTTAAGATTGATGATGATGAAAAATATTTTAAAGAAAACGAATCCAGTGAGACAGAAGGACAAATATTAGGGATTCGTATAACAGTTTATCTAAGATCAATAAGACTTCATAATAACCAATTGTGAAGCAGAATTCAAAAATAAAGATCAAAACATGGATACAATCAAAGATAGTAACCATAATAAACATCTTGGACAAAAAGGAAAAAAATTATTTTTCGGTGAATAGTCTTAGTATTAGTTCGTGAATAGTGAGTAGATTCGTGAATAATTGTAAATATCGTGAATAGTAACCCCGACACAAAAAGTTCCAAATTTGATTAAAAAGTTCACCAATATTTCAGCATAATGATATTGAAGAAAAAAATATCATTTAAGAAGAAAATAACATCCCTTACCTCAAAATAACCGTACTTCTAATTGAATTTCGGATATAGTGCTGACAGAAACTTGCACTGAATGGCAACTCTCAAATTATCAAAATACTCACAAAAATACGCTCGATAATCTAGAGAGAAAGAAAACTTGTTTTTGGTGTGATTTTCAATTCTAACCTAAGCGTCTATTTATAGGAAAATGCTAGAACGCTATAGGAGACTAAAAAAATAAAATAATATTATTTCTCATTCTTTCTTCTACTCATGCATCAATTGAACAAGCTAGCCACCAATTCTGAAAAATTTCAGCAGCCCATGTGCATTCAACACCAACCAAAAAGTGGGTCCCACCCATAATTTAATAAAAATCATTTTATTTTTCGAAATTTTAGTAATTCATAGAAAATAACGAAACTTAGGTGACCAAACCTCTCCTTGAAACTTTAGTCATCGAAACTTTAGTAATCCAATAAGGATTTCTCCTTACTGGCGCACAATTAGGTAACCAAACCTCTCCTTAGATAGAACTTTCTAGACATTGCCAATAATGTTATCTAATAATATTATTCAAATAATATGAATTATTGATCTGATAATGGGAAATCATGCGGTGACAATTATTGAAACAACAATAATATAAACTATCAACGTAACAATTATTGAATCAATAAAATAAAATATTGAACAGTAACTACCGTAACAATTATTGAGTAGTGCCTTCTTACGTGCGAATCAATAATTTAACAATCTTTGTGCAATCTGGTGCTACTTCTTGTGCCACCACATGTATTCTTATATTTTAACCACGGGTAACCCAACAAATTGTTAACGATAACAATTACGTAGTTATTCATAAAAACTCAAACTTTTCATTTTCCTTCATCCAACCGTTTTTTAGTTATAGGGCCCACAAATGGTGCTGGCCAGTAAATACGAATATTCCCCGATAAAAAGAATATTCCACGACCAAACGAATATTCCCCGACAGAAATGAATATTTTATAACCACTTTCTTATTTTGCAAAATTTGTAAATTTCACCCATAACCAAAGCATTATATCAAATTAACACTTTATTAATTTATAATAATGAATAGAGGAAAAATTCAATTTTATTTATAATAAGTTGGGGTCTTATAAAAACTGTCCATCAATGCACTACAGGCCACTGAGGACTTTTACCATATCATTTATAACATTATTGGTCATGATTATACCGAATGATCCCTGGTCATAATCATACCAAGTCCATCTATGCACGTAAGCCAAAGATGACTTTCATCACAATATAAGCATGATGATGATGACAATGACATAATGATTCAATAAAACAAGTTTAAGAATAAATTTTAATGATTTATAAGTTAATTTATCCTGAAATTAATTACGTCCAAATTGTCAACATGATAATGATTTATGGAGTAAAATTCAAGAATGCTCAAAAGAATATTTCCATGAAAAGATACTGGATGAAGCGCAAATATCCAGGATATTCTACTAATTTCATGGAGTATAGAAGCCAAAACTTTAACCAACTGAGTATAATAGAATATATGAAACTGCAAATGGATTTTCACCCGCCATGCAGTAATCCACGTAGATAGATCATTTCCACAATTTAATAAGGAACGAATACGAAGGATCATTCACCATGCATGTAGTAATCCACATAGACAGGTTATTCTAACAGAATAATAAAGAATGCAATAACAAAAGAATTCATCAGGCATGCGATAGACCACACAGACAGGTTATTCCGAACAGAATAATAAAGAATGGAACCAGGTTATGCGTAATCTGCACAGACATGATATTTTAACAGAATAATAAAGAATGGAATAACAACAGAATTCACCAGGCATGCGATAGACCGCACAGACAGGTTATTCCAACAGAATAATAAAGAATGGAATATTAGAAGAATTTCACCATGTATGCGGTACTTTGCATAGATAGGTTATTCCAATATAATAATAAATAATGGAATAACAACCCTTACGAGTATTGAAAGAAAATAACTCTCTTCATGAATACGAAAGAATAATACCCCTTACTATAATAATATCCCTTACCTTAGAAAAACTGGATACTGGAATAGTGAGGTAGCAGACTTCTCTTCTTCTTTATCTCTATAATAATTGCTTTATAGCTTTAGTGAATTGGTGAGAAATGAAGGAAGAATGAGCTTCTATTTATAGGAAAATATAGTTTCGATAATTGAACGTTTTGGGGCTCGAAATATTACAGTATAATACCTTCCTCTTTGTCTTCATTTTTAATTTAGTCCTGCAAGTATTATCAAACTTGCACCACCTCCCCTACTAGTAAATAATATGAATCAATAGTTCAATCATGTGAATCAATAGTTATAATCATGTGAAAATACGAATTACAGTATAGTTCCTCCATCTATACCTCCATTTTTAACTTAGTCATGCACGTATTATTAATCTTGCACCAACTCCCCTAATAGTACAAGAATGTGAATCAATAGTACACACATGTGAACAAATAGTTGTAGTTATGTGAATTAATAGCAATTAATTGCTCATTTATCCGATTAATTACCCGATAATTTCCAGACATCAATTATTATCAAAATAAATGTCGATTTTCACTAACACTAATAATTCCAACACAATGAAACTATCAAATTCATCTTTAATCAACACGAACTTATTTATCATTAATATTATAATTCATAATATTTAACAACCAGGTCGTTCCCAAGAAAAAGGGGGCTTTCCGATAAGGATTTCTCCTTATTGGCGCACAATTAGATGACCAAACCTCTCATTGACAGAACTTCTAGACATTGTTAATATTGCAAATAATAATATGAATAACTTTATCGTCTCAATTATTGATTTAATTATATAACATATTATACAGATGATACTGCGACAATAATTGAATCAATAATATGAGAGATATGATGTAGCCATTACTGTAGCAATAATTGAGTATAACTGAGTGACTTCTCACGTAAGCATCAATAATTAATACCGTGTGCTGCTATGCAACCACGCGTATTACTGTACTTTTACTACCAGGTAGTTCAACACTTTTAACGGTAACACTTTCACCATTATTTTTATAAAAAGATAATTCTGTCATTTTCTAACTACGACAATACTTCCGTTGTGGCGTCCACCAATGATTGTGCCGTCGTATGGATATTCCCGACAAAAAGAATATTCCTCAACCAATCGAATATTATATAACCACTTGCTTACTTTGCAAAATTTGTAAATATTACCCACAATTATAAAATTATATCAAATCCACACCATAATGTTTTTTTAAAAATATTTCGAGAAATTTAAATCTTTATTCATAAAATCTGGGGTCACACACACACACACACACACACACACACACACACACACACACATATATATATATATATATATATATATATATATTCCTCTCGTACAACATATATATATATATATAACAAAACTGAGATAACTTCTACCGACAATTTTAAAAAATGGTTAAATGGGGGTCCAAATAATAAGCAACATTTATAACAAATACCTCATAAAAATCTTCTCAATATTTTTTAACAACCTTTATTCATTATTATTATTATTCGCAATATTTGACAACTAGACCATTCCCAGGAAAGATGGGGCTTTCCAATAAAGATTTCTCCATATTGGCGTGCAATTAGGTGACCAAACCTCTCATCGACATAACTTTTTAGACATCGTCAATATTATAAATAATAATATGAATAAATGTATCGTCTCAATTATTGATTTAATAATATATAAAATATCGACAATAATTGAATCAAATAACGTGAGATACTTATCAAAGAATTCTCGTAGCAATAATTTAACAAAACTGAGTGACTTCTCACGTAAGCATCAATAATCAATACCGTGTGCTGCTATGCAACCACGCGTATTACTGTACTTTTATCACCGGGTATTTCAACAGTTAATGGTAAAACTTTCGCCGTTATTTTCATAAACAGATATTTCTGTCGTTTTCTCATTCCGACAATAATTATGTTATGGGGTCCACCAATGATTGCGCCGTCGTACGAATATTCCCTGTGAAAATGAATATTTCCCAAACAATCGAATATAATATAACAACTTGCGTACTTTGCAAAATTTATAAATATTACCCACAACTATAACATTATATCAAATTCACTCCTTAATATTCAAAAATGATATTTATAGAAAATTCATCTTTATTCATAAAAGTTGGGGTCTTACAAACTCCCATTCTTATGAAATTTCACCCTCGAAATTAGGGTACGTACCTGGTATGTCTAAGAGGTGAGGATACCTTGATTTCATTTCAGATTCTAACTCCTTGGTCATTTCCTTAACATCGTGGTTTCTCCACAAAACTTTGATTTGAGGTATAACCTTGGAGCGTAGAATATGCTCCTTCTTATCCAAAATTTTAACAGGAACCTCTTCATACGTTAAATCTTCTGCTATTTCATCCGGTTCTAACTCAATAATATATTTCGGGTCTTCCACATATTTATGTAATATAGATATGTGAAAAAGGTTCTGAACACGAGATATACTTGGCGGTAAAGCGAGTCTATAGGCCACAGTTCCTACTCGATCAATGATTTCAAATGGGCCAATGAATCAAGGATTGAGCTTTCCTTTCTTTCTAAATCTTGTAACTCCTTTCCATGGAGCAACACGTAACAACACATGTTCTCCAACATTTAATTCCACGTCTTTTAGATGAAGATCAACATAACTCTTTTGTCGATCTTGTGAGGTTTTTATACGTTGCCGGATCATTTGAATCTTTTCCATAGTCATGCGTACCAATTCCAGTCCCAACAACGTTGCTTCACCCACCTCATCCCAGCATACTGGAGAATGACACTTTCTTCCATACAACGGTACAAATGGAGCCATGCCGATACTTTCTTGATAACTGTTGTTGTAGGAAAATTTCACCAATGGTAAGAACTTGTCCCAACTTCCTTTGAAGTTAAGGACATAGAGTCTTAATAGATCCTCAAGAGTTTGAATAGTCCTCTCCAACTGCCCGTCCGTTTGAGGATGATACGTCGAACTAAATTGAAAATCCGTGCCCATAGATTTTTGCAAACTAACCAAAAATCGTGAAGTGAATCTTGGGTCTCGATCAGAAACTATGGATACTGGCATACCATGCAGTCTTACAATCTCATTTATGTACATACGAGCAAGATGTTCAAGTGTATAAGTTTCTCGTATAGGTAAGAAATGAGCCGACTTGGTCAATCTATCAACAGTGACCCAAATTGCATCTATGCCTTGAGAAACCTTGGGAAGACCAGTAACAAAATCCATGGTAATGTGCTCCCACTTCCATTCTGGAATTTCAAGTTGTTATAATGGACCTTTTGGTACTTGATGCTCCACCTTGACTCATTGACAAGTTAAATACCTTGAGATAAACTCCGCTATCTCTCTCTTCATATTGCTCCACCAAAATGTATGTCGAAGATCACGATACATTTTAGTACTCCCAGGATGGATTTCAAACGGTGTGTTATGCACCTCCATCATGATTTTATACTTTAAATCAGGGTCGTTAGGAACACAAAGTCTAGAGTTGACTCGTAGTATTCCTTCTTCATCGATTCTTGATTCCGGGATATCACCTTCTTGCACTTTCTTTCTCGTACGCATTAGCTCCAGGTCTTTAACTTGAGCAACTTTAACTTTATCGATTAAAGTCGGTTCTACTTGTATGTTTGCCATCATCACATGGGTCCCTAGAGTCTTTAACTCTATCTCCATCCTTTGCAATTCATACAAAATGGGCCTTTGCGTTGATAATAACGCACTCGAGCCAACGTCGTTGTCGCATGTTGAATTCTTTTTGGGTGAAGAAATATTTGAGGCTTTTATGATCCGTATAGATCTCCACTTTCTCCCCATACAAGTAATGCCTCTAAATTTTAAGTGCGAAGACAACTGTTTCCAACTCTAGATCATGAGTAGGATAATTCCTCTCCTATTCTTTAAGTTGTCGAGAGGCATAGGCTATGACTTTTCCATGTTATATAAGAAAACATCCTAACCCTTTGTCTGAAGCATCACTGCAGATGACAAATCCCTCTAAACCAGATGGTATTGTCAGAACAGGTGCTGAAATGAGTCTCCTCTTGAGTTCTTGAAAACTTTTTTCACATTCCTCGCTCCAACCGAATTTTGTATCTTTCTGAGTCAGCTAAGTTAATGGAGTAGTGATTCGAGAAAATCCTTCCATGAATCTCCGATAATAATCAGCTAAGCCAAGAAAGCTACGTACTTCGATCACTGACTTAGGTTGCTCTCAGCTTTGTATTGCTTCAATCTTTGCTGGGTCAACATATATTCCGTGATTTGATATCACGTGCCCAAGGAATGCAACTTCCTCAACGCAGAACTCACAGTTCTTCAACTTGGCATATAACTTATTTTCATGAAGCTTTTGGAGCATCAGTCTCAAGTGTTACTCATGATCTTCACGACTTTTGGAGTATATGAGAATGTCATCAATAAAGACAACCACAAAATGATCCAAATATTTCTTGAATACTCGGTTCATCATGTCCATGAAGGTAGCAGGAGCATTAGTCAATCCAAAGGACATGACTAGGAATTCATAATGCCCGTACTGAGTTCTGAAAGCAGTCTTTGGAATGTCATCAGTTTTAATCTTTAACTGGATATATCCAGAACAAAGATCGATATTTGAAAAGAATTTGACACCTTGCAACTGGTCAAATAGGTCATCAATACGAGGCAATGGATACCTATTTTTTACGGTGACATGATTCAACTCCCGATAATCAATACAAAGTCGCATACTCCCATCTTTCTTCTTTACGAATAGAACAGGAGCACCCCAAGGAGACGTACTAGGATGAATGAAACCGATGTCTAACAATTCTTGCAGTTGGGTCTTTAACTCCTAAAGTTCAATAGGAGCCATTCGATATGGGGTTTTGGAAATGGGTTTTGTACCGGGTTCAAGGTCGATACAAAATTTAATTTCATGCTCTGGGGGTAGGCCAGGAAGTTCTTCAGGGAATACATCAAGAAATTTATTAACAATAGAAATATCATTCAAATCTAACGTATTTTTGTTTAAATCTGTGACATGGGCAAAGAAAGCTTGACATCCATTTTTCAATAAACGAATAGCTTTATGGCTTGATATGACATTGATTGATTTTAATGTTTTGGTTGCTTGAATTTGCATAATAGGTTAGTTAGGAATATGAAAGCTAACAACCTTACGAAAATAATTAATTTTTGTATGATGAGTAGTTAACCAATCAATCCCTAGAATTACGTCAAATGCAAGTATTTTCAATGAAATCAGATCGACAGGTAATGTGAGGGTACCAATTTGAACTGAACAAGACTTATAAACAGTGGATGAAATGAAGGTTTCTCCCAACGGAGTTTCAACAGATAAGTCAAAGTCTAATTTCTTCGGAGTCAAATTTAAACGTTGAGCCCAAGTAGGAGAAATAAAAGAATGGGTAGAACCGGTATCAAATAAGGTATATACTTCGCTAGAGTTTATGATAAGCTTACCCGTGATGACCTCGTTCGGGTTCCTTTCTTTCTATGAGGTTACGACAAATGCTCTCCCTTGAACTACTTGTTTTGACTTTTCTGGAACAACCTTTGGTGCCTCAATCCCAGCTGGACTTGGCTTTCTTGCACGATAAAATCTAGCTAGGTGACCTTCTCTTCCATAATTGTAACACATTTTAGACTGCTGTGCACATTTTGGATTGATGTGTCCCTCCCCTCCGCATTTCAAGCATATGATAGGAGGTCGTTCTCCTTCCTTAACAACGGGTGCTGGTGCTAACGTCTTTCCATCATTATTGAATCTCCTCTTCTTGAAATGTCCACTTTTATTGTCTTGGCCATGATTACCACCGAAGTGGTCACCATTTCTCGCATGTTGATTCCCTCCATGTTTGTTGTCACCGCTTCGATGACTGCTACCACTGGTATTATCGACTTGTCGGCTACTCTCTCTTGGTTGGGTTGAATCATTATCGCGCTCTAATAACTTAGCCCTATTTACAATATTTGAATATAAACACAGTTTATGAGAGATTAGGTATTGATGTATCTCGGGTTTCAAACCTCTTAGAAATATCTGCGTCATTCTCTCCTCATTATCAACTAAATGGGACGCAAACTGGGACAACTCGGCAAACTTAGCTTCATACTGTGACACGGTCATATTATTTTTCTCTAGCTTAATGAACTCTACCTCCTTCATGTGACGAATACTTTCGGGAAAGTACTTGTCGTTGAACAGTTCTTGGAACCTCTCCCAAGACATCTTCAGTGCGGCAGGTTAGGTACGCTTTACAGATTCCCACCAATAATCTGCCTCTTTTCGCAACATGAAAGTGGCAAAGGGAACCTTTTGCTCCTCGGAGCATCCCAAGACATCAAATATCTTGGTGATCTGCTTTATCCACGTTTCCGCCTTAAGTGGTTTTGACTCTCCCAAAAACTCCAGTGGTTCCAGCTCCTTGAACTGCTTCACGGTGACCGTCCGAGAGTTGCCAGTGTTTCCACCTGCATTATGAACAGGAGCCGCTCTCGCCTGATGTTACATGAATTGCATAAAGCCTCTGAACATCCCATCATTCATCATTTGATCGGTGTTGTTGTTTACTGAGGATTATTATCTTCCTATTGCACATTATCTTGGGTATTGATCTGTGGTGACTCAACGGTCTCCTGTGCTCCATTGCTATTCTCAATATTCTCGGATGTCATTTTCAAATACTGTCACAAAATAATGGTTAATTGACATGCAACATATTATCCCTATATTATGACCTACCAATTAAATAACAAATAAACTTAGGTAGGTCATACTAACGAAGGAATTACCCGTCTCTCCCCTCCTAGTTCTAGTCTCACATCTCAGCCAGGGATCATATCCCTTAGCTTTGATACCAACTGTGACGTCCCCAAAATAGGTATACATCATCCATTCTGAGTCGCCAAATACATGGTACAGAATACAAATACAAACTTAAATATACAACTTGAGCTGTGAGTTTTAATACAAATATTGTCATCTAGACAGTATTCAAACTCCAAATAAGTCCTCAATACATTTATTATCACACTATTTCACAGAATAATGAGGACTACTAATGCAAACATCTGGTCTGTCAATCCGTTCTCCGACAAGTCCCAGCTATATTCTCATTTCCTGAAGAGAACAATGAAAGCAAAGGGTGAGCTCAACTAGCCCAGTAAGAAATATTATGACTAAGATAATGCAGAATAAATTATCGTTAGCCTTCAACAGTGTTAAACTGATATAATATAATAGACATCAAGTTTAACTGCATCGGAACAAGCAATCCATTAGAAGAGTTAAGTAGAGCATGATATCTACTATCTTCTATGATTTAAAAGAATTTATCATCAATTTTATCGCTGAGACTCAGCTTAATAAATAATCCACATCATCGAATCACCCCTGCACTACAGCCAAGGATATTCATTAGTATCACAACCACAAATTATCTATGCACTACGGGTCAAGGATATTCGTGTTTTCATCAATGGTCATGATCATGCCAACAACTGTCCATTAATGCACTACGGGCCAATGAGGACTTTTACCACATCATTTGTAACATTATGGTCATCATTATACCGAACAATCCCTGGTCATAATCATACCAAGTCCATCTATGCGCTACGGGCCAAAGATGACTTTGATAACAATATAAGCATGAGGATGATGACAATGATATAAGAATTCAATTAAATGAAAGTAAAGGATAAATTTTTAAAGAATTATAATTTAATTTATCCAGAATTCAATAATGTCCAAATTATCAACATGATACTGCTTTGCGGAGAAAAATTCAAGAATAATATTGTATTAAAAATGATTTGGACCAAAATGAAATCAATTTTTGTCATAAATAGTGCCCCAGGTGAATAGTATCCCGTGAATAGTAATTTGGGAATAGTACCTCGTGAATAGTACTCCGGCATGAAAAGTTAAAACTTATCAAGAATGCTCAGAATATTATTTCCATGAAAAGATACTGGATGAAGTGCAAATATCAAGGATATTCTACTAATTTCATGGAGTATAGAAGCCAAAACTTTAACAAAATGAGTGTAGAATTCAAAATCTGAAACAAAATAATATTACTTACATATTACAGAGTATGGAAGAAAATATTATTTCTTACGAGTATTGAACAAAAATAACATCCCTTACCTTGAAAAGAAGAGTATTCCAATTGGTATAGCGGGGATATTCTTGAAAAAAACTTTCATTGTTTTCTACGCTCAAAGCTTTCAAAAACTCGAAAGAAATATGCTCAATATTATAGAAGAAGAATTCTCTGATTCTGGTGTGATTTTTAATTCTAACTAAACATCCTATTTATAGGAGAATGGGAAGGATACTATTTAGAAATAATCACGGACGCACATTAGTTTTGATTCACGTGCGCAACCGGCAGAATTTTTTTTGAAAATTTGATTTTACTGTGCAATAAAATATTCTAATAAAACAAAAACTTTAAATAAAATATAATATATTCTATTTATAATCTAATAAAACAAAACTTATATATATATATATATATAACATACCATGCCATTCACGGCATGACATATGATAAATATATAACATATATACACGCCTGCACCCATTTTTCATTAAACCCACACACACACACATTTTACATATATATAAAACAAAACTGAGATAACTTCTACCGATAGTTTTGAAAAATGGTTAAATGGGGTTCCAAATAATAAGCAACATTTATAACAAATACCTCATAAAAATCCCCTAAATATTTTTAACAACTTTTATTCATTATTATTATTATTCGCAATATTTAACAACCAGGTCATTCCCAAGAAAGAGGGGGCTTTCCAATAAGGTTTCTCCCTATTGGCGTGCAATTAGGTGATCAAACCTCTCATCGACAGAAATTTCTAGACATCGTCAATATTGCAAATAATAATATGAATAACTGTATCGTCTCAATTATTGATTTAATAATATATAAAATATCGACAATAATTGAATCAAATAACGTGATATACTATGCAACAATTACTGTAGCAATAATTGAACAAAACTAAGTGACTTCTCACGTAAGCATCAATAATCAATACCGTGTGCTACTATGCAACCACGCGTATTATTGTACTTTTATCACCGGGTATTTCAATAGTTAACGGTAAAAATTCTGCCGTTATTTTCATAAAAAGATATTTCTGTCATTTTCTCATTTTGACAGTAATTACGTTGTGGGGTCCACCAATGATTGTGCTGTAGTACGAATATTCCCTGTTAAAATGAATATTCCCCGACTAATCGAATATAATACAACAACTAGCGTACTTTGCAAAATTAAAAAATATTACCCACAACTATAACATTATATCAAATTCACTCCTTAATATTCAAAAATGATATTTATAGAAAATTCATCTTTATTCATAAAAGTTGGGGTCTTACATTTTCTTTGACAACGCTGAAATCTGTGCTGCCAATCCTGTTACCCCATCTAACTCAAATACCCCAGCTACCTTAGGCTATGTCATTCTGGCTGTAGGCCACTGGTAATAATTAGCTGCCATTGTTTCTATTAGCTCATATGCCTCCTCATAGCTCTTAGCCATAAACGCTCCACCTGAAGATGCATCAATGTTTGTCCAGAGATTCCCATTCAATCCGTTGTAGAACATATTCATCTGCAACCATTTAGGTATTCCATGACATGAACACTTTCTGAGTAATTCTTCGTACCTTTCCCATGCCTCATATAATGACTCCCCATGCTGCTGCTCAAACATGGTGATCTCGTTTCTCATCTTAGCAGTCTTGGCAGGTGGAAAGAACTTAGCCCGGAACTTCTGAGCAAGGTCATCCCATGTAGTTATCGAACCTGGCGAGAGAGAGTGTAACCAACTTTTTGCCTTGTCCCACAGTGTGAACAGGAACAAGCGAAGTCTGACTGCATCATCCAACATCCCATTGTATCTAAAGGTGTCACGGATTTCCAAAAAGCTAACCAAGTGCTCATTTGGATCGTCATTAGCTATTCCCCCAAATTGAACTGATTTCTGAATCATCTGTATGGTCCCATGATTGATCTAAAAAGTATTTGCAACAATCGTCGTCTTGGTGATACTCGACTGAAGATCAGCCACCTTGGGAGTGGCATAATCCCTCATCGCTTTTTGATCTTCTGCAGCCATTATTTCTACCTTATCAGAGTTCTCGAAGTTTTCCTTAGTGTTTTTAATCCACTTACTTAGCCTTTGAAACTATTTCTCAATATCATCCTCAAAAGGAAGAAAGTCTGGCCTTTTAAACCGAGTTTGCATAAACTAACTAAGAGAACCTAAAATAGGAAAGAACAAAAGAAAAAAAATGTTAAAGTAAAACTGAACTAATTAAACTGATATTGAAAAATATTAAAATCAATACTATCCCCGGCAACGACGCCAAAAACTTGTTGGTCGAAATCTAATTACGCTCACACGCAAGTGCACGTGGTAAACAAGTAATATAGTAGTAAGAAAAAGTATCGTTCCCACAGAGATTAGTATGAAATTAATCCTAACAATTACCAGTTTTCTATTAATCCAAATTTTAACTCAATGATTATAAATAAGAAAAATTAAGAAACTAAAAAATACCAATCAATTAACACAACCAAAAAACCATAATTTCAAGCAATTAATGGAGAATTAGGCTTATAACTTCACTTTGAAGTCTCACACCGATTGTTACACCTTATTCCAGGTCAACTAACTATCGCAGTTTATTAATCAAGAACACTTAAGTAGAATTATTTATCTCTCGATGCACTAATATCATATTAACTTAAATCCACAAATTAGATAGAATTAAGCCAAACACCCTAATTAACTAATTCACTATATCTCTATGTGAATTACAATCAAATAAGGTTTAAATTCAAGTTCTCTACCCGATTACATGTGATGTTAAGCATATCTCTACCCTAACATTCATCGAGATTCCATTAAAACACAGAATTCAAGAACAAATGCTAAAGTGACTAAGTCTAGATTCATACATCATCTCTCGAGTCCATACAAATCCACACAGAATTGGTGATCAAGCAATTTTTAAATTATAGCACAAATCATAATAGATAAACTAAATGATATGTTATTAAATTGAGATTAATGCTTCACAATCATTGTTCAACCATAAAGATCCATCATAAGCCTAATAAGTAACTTAGTTTATCATGAATGAAATAAAAACTGAAATAATAAAAGAATCCATCATCCCAATTACAATAATTGAATTAAAGAAGTAGAATAGATATAAAACCACCCTTGTTCTTTTTTCTCCAACTTGCAATCTTCGTGATTCTGACCTTTAATTCTTTCCTCCAATGTTCTTTACTCAAAATAGGGCTCCAAAACTTGTTATTCGATTGATTGTTGTTATCTCTCTAGTTGTGTTTTTTCTGATCAATGGTCATGTATTTAGTCATAAAAGCGACGCCAATTGAAGTCCCAAGCCATGCCAACTTGCTCCCCTTCACGCTGCTGTAGAATTATAATTGAAACAGAACTCTCTCTCTCTCTTGCCCCGTACCCCCGCCCCGACGGGGGCTTTTGTTCTATAAATTTCCGCCCCGGTGGAGGGTCTTCAGACTGAATGAGTACCCCACTTCCTGTGGGTTTTTTTATATTTATGCTCGCCTCGTGAGGGGGGTAGTTTACATGTGCACATTTTGCTCATTTTGATGCCACTTCCTGTCACAACGCCACCTTTATGCCACGAATGCTACGCCATGCCACCTAAACATAAAACACACATAAACAATTAAAAATGAACATAAATATAAATGATCAACACAGTTTAAGTCTGAATTAGAGGCTGATTCATAGGTATAAAACCCACTCATCAAATATTTTTCTATATATACATTATTCGGAAGAGGACAATCAATGAAATATTCATTTTCCTATTTTCTTTTTTTTCTTTATCCTTTTTCTTTATTTGTTATTTCTCTCTCATATTGTTCAATGTCAATTTTATTATCCTTGCATGAATGACTATATGAGTATTCCAAACCCATTTTCTTATAGGTATACCTTCATGGTTGAGTTCCAATCTTCATCCATTCTTAATGATTCGGCAGTCATGAACTCAGATCATGATAACATGATATCAGAGCGGTTGTTCCTCAATAATTTTCAACCATGGGAAAAGGAATATGATCCATTACTGGTAATTTCTAAACATCACTCTTCCATTCAACACTCCCGCATTCAAAATGTTTGTTCTTTGTCCACTTATTTACCACCAAATTTTTCTCCTATGGTGACATCATCAATTCCAATCTATGTTACACATGGCCTACAACTAATTATTTTGTTTTTTCCTGGAAATCAGCCAAACACTACACCTTTCATCTTCAATTCATCTTATCAAGTTGTTACTACTTCAATTTCTGACACTACACCTGAAACACCCTTTGTTTTTTCATCACATGTAACACAATTACAATCTTATACCTTTCACACAACTACACTATGTGATGCCCCCAAAATAGGTTTACATCACCCATCTTGAGTCACCAGATACATGGTACAGAACTCAACTACAAACTTAATTATACAATTGTCGTGTAAAATACCACAAAACATAAGCTGAGAGTTTTAACACGAATACTGTCTTCTAGACAATATCCACACCCAATGGAGTCCTCATTACAATTATTATCACACTATTTCACAGAATAGTGAGGACTACTAATGCAAACATCTCGGATCGTCACTCCGTTCCCCAACTAGTCCCAGCTATATTCTCATTTCCTGAAGAGAACAATGAAAGAAAAGGGCGAGCTCAACTAGCCCAGTAAGAAATATTATGGCTAAGATAATTCAGAATAAATTATCCTTGTCCTTCAACATTGTTAAACTGATAAAATACAATAAACATCAAGTTTAACTGCAGCGGAATAAGCAATCTATTAGAAGAGTCAAGTAGAACATAATGTTTACTATCTCTTCTACATTAAAAGTCCATCGTTAATATTTCATTCCTGTAATGCTCAACAACAGTTCTTTGTTATACCCAAGACAAAAAGAACTATCATCATCTGTCTTCACCTAAACAACCAAAGATTATAGTTAAATCCACAATTCATATTTATAATCATGTAAATCAACAGTTTCTCCTTGCCACAAAGGCTTAATAGAACGTTTACTCAATATCCTTACCCCAAAGGCTAAAGATATTCAAATTTAATAACAATGATCATACCAATCAGTTGTCTACCTTTGCACTACGGGCCAAGATATTCAACTATAAAACCAATGGTCATGATCATACCATTCAATTGTCTGTCAGTGCACTACGGCCAAAAACATTCAACTTTTAACTAATGGTCATGATCCGGCCAATCACATCATCGAATTATCCATGCACTACGGGCCAAGGATATTCATTATTATCACCAGTGGTTATGCTCATGTCATACACCTGTCCATCTTTGCACGTAAGCCAAAGATATACAACTATAAAACCAATAATCAATAATCCATATTTTCACGTAAGAAAAAAATATACAACTGTAAAACCAATAATCAATAGTCTATCTATGCACGTAAGCCAAAGATGACTTTCATCACAATATAAGCATGCGGATGATGACAATGATATAAGCATTAATCAAACGAAATCAAGGATAAATATTAAAGACTTTAAATTTATTCAGAGTTTAAAAATATACAATACTGCTTTGTGGAGTAAAATTCAAGAATAATATTTCTGTATCAAAAATAATTTGGACAGAAAAAAATATATTTTTCGGGTGAATTGTACCCCGTGAATAGTACTTCTCGTGAATAGTACCCCGACATAAAAAGTACCCCAAATACCCGAGTGAATAATATTCTGGAGAATAGTAATTTGGGTGAATACTAACTCGTGAATAGTAATCCGACACGAAAAGTGCCCCAAATACCCGAGTGAATAATTTTAGAGTGTATAGTAATTTGGGTGAATAGTACCCCGACACGAAAAGTACCCTGAATACCCGAGTATATTAGAATATACGAAACTGCAAATGAGTTTTCACCCACCATGCGGTAATCCACTTAGATAGATCATTTTCACAATTTAATAAAGAATGAATATGAAGGATCATTCACCATGCATGTGGTAATCCACATAGACAGGTTATTCCAACAGAATAATAAAGAATGGAATAACAGAAGAATTCACCATGCATGCGATAAACCGCACTGACAGGTTATTCTCAACAGAATAATAAAGAATGGAACTAGGTCATGCGTAATTCACACAAACAGGATATTCCAACAGAATAATAAAAATGGAATAACAACAGAAATCACCAGGCATGCGATAGACCACACAGACAGGTTATTCTAACAGAATAATAAATAATGGAACTAGGTCATGTGTAATCCGCACAGACGGGATATTCCAACATAATAGTAAAGAACGGAATCAGGTCATGCGTAATTCGCACAGACATGATATTCCAACAAAATAATAAAGAATGGAATAATAGAAGAATTTCACCATGCATGCAGTACTTCGCATAGACAGGTTATTCCAACATAATAATAAAGAATGGAATAATAGAAGAATTTCACCATGTATACGGTAGTCCGCGTATACAGGTTATTCCAACAGAATAATAAGGAATAGAATAAAAATAGCTCTCTTCATGAATATGAAAGAAATAATAGCCCTTACATAATAATGATATCCCTTAACTTAGAAGAAAACTGGATACTGAAATAGTGAGGTAGCAGACTTCTCTTCTTCTTTCTCTCTATAATTTCTCTATAATAATTGTTCTTGTGAGACTTAGTGAATTGGTGAGAATGAAGGAAGAATGAGCTTCTATTTATAGGAAAATATAGTTTCGATAATTGCACGTTTTGGGGCTCAAAATATTACAGTATAATACCTTCCTCTTTTTCTTCATTTTTAATTTAGTCCTACAAGTATTATCAAACTTGCATCACCTTCCATAATAGTAAATCTTGTGAATCAATAGTAAATCATATGACTCAATAGTTCTAAACATGTGAAAAAATTAATTATAGTATAGTACCTTCATCTATACCTACATTTTTAATTTAGCCATGCAAGTATTATCAATCTTGCTCCAACTCCCCTGATAGTAAATCATGTGAATCAGTAGTACACACATGTGAACACATAGTTATAAGCATTTGAATTAATAGCAATTAATTGCTAATTTATCCGATTAATTACCCGATTGGTCAATATAACCTCCAGACATCAATTATTAATGAAATAGATGTCAATTTTCACTAACATTAAAAATCTCAACATAATGGAACTATCAAATTCATTTTTAATCAAGACGAACTTATTCATCATTAATATTATAACTCACAATATTTAACAACCAGGTCGTTCCCAAGAAAGAGGGGGATTTCCAATAAGGATTTCTCCTATTTAGCGTATGATTAGATTATCTAACCTCTCATCGATGAACTTCTAGACATTGTCAATATTGTAAATAATAATATGAATAACTTTGTCGTCTCAATTATTGATTTAATAATATAACATATTATGCGAGATGATCTTTGTGTGATAATTGAATCAATAATATAGAGAGATATGATCAACAATTATTTGAAAGCAATAATTGAGTATAATTGAGTGACTTTTACGTAAGCATCAATAATCAATACTGCAGTGCTCTTATTCAACCACGCATTATTCATGTACTTTTACTACCTTAGGGTAGTTCAGCGTTTTTAATAAAGAACACTTTTCGTAGTTATTTTTATAAAATTATAATTTCATCATTTTTTAACTACGAGAATACTTCCGTTGTGGGGTCCACCAATGATTGTGCCATCCTACGGATATTCCCCGACAAAAAGAATATTTTATAACAACTTGCATACTTTGAAAAATTTTCACATATCACCCTTAACTTTAACCTTTTATCAATTTAACCATTTACTAAATATAATAATTATAAGAAAATTGAATACTTTCATTTCATAAAATTCGGGGTATCACACACTAACTACACAACAGCCCCCTAACCCCATTTTGTTATAACCCAAGATTTTCTATATAAATAAATCGGAAATTTTGCGTATAAAATTTATTTTATTTATAAATGTGGAAATATGTGCTAGGAAAAGTGTATATATATGTATGTGATAAATAAAAATTTATTTATTACATTAATTATTGCAAATAATTTTATTTTAGAATTATTGATTATTATAAATTATATTCTTATAATAACAAATTTTAAAGTAGAAATGTTTTTAATAATTATTTTTCATGAAAATATAATTATATATTATTTAAATAATATATGAAATGATTTTTAGAATTATTATAATAATTGTTTAATTATATGAATTTATTAATTGTTTTTATCTTAATTAATAATGTTAAATATGTAAGATAAATCGGATATGGAATCCAAACCCTAATTTTGGATTTTGATCATGGAATGCGAATAATAATATAATATTAGTTATATTTTGATTATATATACGTATTGTTAATGGTTGGTCAATTATGGTGTATAATGTCAAAATCCTAGCATAAATTTGTTAAACCCTATTTTGAAATTCAAATAATAGTTCATGACTGTGTAGTGATTTTTGTTATATGATTTTTATTGTGTATTATAAAATTAATTAGAGAAACCCTAATGTGAAACTTAAACCGGAGTTTATGATCAGTCAGAAATTGTGTTAATGTGATTAATATCATGTATGGTAGATTTTATTGCTAATTAGGGAAAAACCTAATTAGTAATTTAAAAGCCTAATGACTAGAACCCTAATTTAGTAATTAGAAACCCTAATTGTGATTTCTTAACCCTAATTATCAAAATTATAAACCCTAATTGCTAAATTAGCAAGGTTAATTATAATTAGTAAATAATACCCTAATGTTTATGTATAAGGTAATTAGAAACCTAATCTAATTAAGGAAACCCTAATTACAAATTTTAGAAACTAAAATTTTTATTTTTGTACAAACCCTAATTAGAAATCCTATAAATTCTATATGTTAAACCTTAAGGTTAATCCCTAAGGGTCAAACCCTAAGGGTTTGTCAAGATTACAATTTGGCTATTAAAATTATAAGGTTATTGTCCAAAATATCCTTTTGTATTCTTTAATAAGCTTGCTTGTGTATCTAGCCAAAATTGGAGTTAGTGACCTAAAATCTTGACTTAGCATAACCTAAATCTCTAGCACATTAGTCTATGCTCAGCTAATTCATGCATCTAACACTTGTATATATAGATTGGGAGAGAGAGAATGTCATTTGTTAGTCATTTTTGCACAAACACTCAACCTATCTCTCTCAACTCAAAACCCACGAATTCTTATAGCTTTTCAGTCCCAAAAACTAGCCCCACCAATAAATATAACCAAATCAGTGGCCTTGAATCAGAATTTGATCATAGAAGGTATAAATCCTAACTTGAAAATCTGACTTTTGGTGCTTTGTTAAATGTTATGATTGAGCGTTAAAATATGTTATTAGTAGTGTATAATGATGATCTGGGTTGATAGATGCTAGATCCATAACATCTATAGGGTCAGATCTAACATTTTACAAAATTTGGAAATTTTTTATGATGTCTGACAACGAATGTCAGGCCTTCTAGATCTCATTCTATTTATGTAATTTGTTGTTTAAATATTTTAACATGTAGTATGTTGTGAGATCTTTAGTCTGGAACTGGAAATAGGGTCATACGATGCACAAATTTCATGTTATTAATGGTCAAAGACCGTTAACCGGCCATGACCAACTAAGTTTCTGGGTAGCCTAGAAAGCCTCTGACAATGTTTTTCACGCCTTTGATCTTTCTGGCACCCTTTTGTGACTGACATGTATTTCTGGGTTTGGGTGAAGAACATGAAGAACACCTATATGACGGTTACGTAGCTATAGCAATCTTTATGACACTTTATCTCTAAAATTAATTATTTTATTTAATAATTAGAGAAAATTAGTTTTAATTATGAAAATACAAAATTAATTACTAAAAAATTATTTTAAAGTCCGAAAATTAGTTTTTAATAATTTTTAATATATTTCATAAATATTTAATATTTTTGAAATATTAAAGGTATTTAATTTATTTAATTAATATATTAAATAAATTATTTAAATATGATTATAATATTTGAAAAATCATTTAAAATTATATTATGATATAAGAAAATATTTTAAGTTATTTTAATGACTTTTAATATTTTGTGATAAATTTCATTAATAAATTAATATTAATGATAATTAAGTTATTTAATAAATGTATTAAATAAATTAATTAAAAATGATTCTATTATATTAAAAATCATTTTAAATAATAATAAGGTATTTAAAATATTTGAAGTTATAAAATATAACTTTCAATATTTAAAAGATAATTTCATTAATAATTTAATGATATTAAATTTATTTAAGAATTATATTAAATAAATAGTTTTAATATAGTTTTATTGATTTAAAATCATTTTAAAAGGATATAAATGAATTCAAAATATTTTAAGTTATAATTAATGACTTTTAATATTTTAATAAATAGTACATTATATTTAAATATTAATGGTAATTATTTAAAAATGATTTTAAATATTTTAAAAATTATTTAAGGGTAATATTAATACTTTAAAAATATTCTAAGTTATTATAAATAACTTTAATATTTTGGCAATAGTTTCATTAGTAGTTTAATATTAATTAAATATTAATGATAATAGAATTATTTAATATTTAAATCATTTAATAATGATTCTGTTGTTTGAAAAATCATGGCAAATTATAATAATTTTTTAAAAATTATTATAAGTCAATTAAAAATAATATGACTGATATTTTCAGTTATTGAACTACAGGATAGAGTCTTAGACTCGATAATTACCGGATAAAGCCGTCGGTACACCGACATATTTCAGAGATTGATCTGGACTTAGATAATTTGACTTGATAAGTGTTTATTTGTGATTCACTGACTGTGCTTAGGTTATGTGCTGACTACAAAATGAAGTACTATGTGTTATAGTATATTGTTCTAATCGAACGAATGATCTTATTAATGATAGGTCGTGATATAAAAGATAAAACTAAGTTGCATATTGTAAGCAGCAGACCAGGCAAGTATCCTACCTTTGCATTTTCTTTATGCAATGGACATAAGTAAGAAAGTCTCATAATTATATTATTATTGTACCAGATTATTAATCCTATTGTTATATATATATATATATATATATTATATTCGATCATTGATTATCAACATGGTATTATATTGTAATTCAGATATATATTATATTCGTTAAATTCTGTATATGGTTATATAAGTGTTCCCACTTGGATAATCATTGTATTTAATCACATGTTGATACACATTTATTAATTTCTAGTATATATATATATATATATATATATATTGAATTATAAATTATTGTTGAACAAGATAAAACCTTACTATTATCCAACTGAATTGTTTTGGTTTGGAATCTTGACTAAGTATGAACATCCCGTACATGGGAAAACTTTTGTGTGCCAAAGGTTGGTAGATGAACGATAATATCATTTTTGTATGTAGTATATATTGATCAATACAGGGCATAATGGGTTGATCACCCCGTCGTAAAGTAAGTTATGATTTGTTAATGAGATGAAGTTCATTTAACCTTTTCGAAAATAGAAAATAATGTTCATAGTCTGTCGATTAATCCCTAGTTATAGTCAGTACATAGTTTCAAAAATTTGATATAGAATTAGTATATTATTATGGGTTCAGTTTACTTCACAACTATTGATTCATTGTAGAAGGGTAGTACAAAGAAAACATTTAATCCTTTCAGCTAATATTTAGAATTGCTATTACTTTCTGGGCCCTCAAATGCTCATCCTTGCTTAATTTAAATATTTTCAGCTAAGTGTGAATAACTAGAAGGCTCGGCTAAGAACAAAGGGAAAGGGAAGGTTGCAGAACAAGTTGGTGCTATTTTATGTAATAGTTTAACTTTATTGTGATAAAGAATATATATATATATATATATATATATATTATCATGTAATGAATGTTTAAAGGTTACGTACTTGGGAACTAGACTCTGATAATTATGTAAATTAAGTTTAATATTTATATTATTGTTATTATTATTAGTATTATTCCGCTCATAGAAATGGCATCGTGAAGCACTGAGTTCGGATTTTAAGTACCTGAATTTGGGGGCATTACATTACGGTATCAGAGCTTTAGGGTTAGAAACCATAGGTGGGTTAGACCATAGGCTATAACCTTAGAATAGAGGGAAACATTGAAAATACAAGCAACTCATATCGAGTTTAAAAGGAAATGATTTGGATAAATTCATCGTCAAACAAAATAAAAGATAACTTATATAAAACTATTATTTGCTGTGTGTATATAATATATGCTAATTAGGATAATTCATGTATGTAGATGTCTAGTGGAAAAGGCTTGTTATATGCTTATAGCATGGAGAAGGATCAAATCTATACACCCGAGCTAATATCGAAGCCAATAGCAGAAATATAGGCTCATAATGAAAACAACTTGGATGAGGTGGTTATTTTGGAAAACGTAGTACCAGAACCGAAAATGGTAGAATTAACAAATAGTGATTCGGACACTAAAGTTGAAGCTGATCAAGCATCAATGGAGGTGCAGAATCTGAGGAACACGGTTTCTTCTCTGGAAAAGCAGTGGGAAATAAAAAAGCTGCTAAATAGTCGATTGCGAAAAGCCTTAATAGAAACAATGGAAGAACAAGATAATCTTAAAATCCAAATTGATCAGATGGGAGCCACAAGTAACAAATCGTGTGCAGCTCCGAGCAAGAAGGGGAAAAGAAAGATAGAAGACCACGACTTAGGAAAATTCGATAAGAAGAAATGGAAAATGATATGTTACATTTACGGCTATGAGGGACATACCACTCTTTATTGTCCCGACTATAAACCAGGTGCATGTTTTATTTTTTGATTGGAAGGTCATCAGGCGAAATGTTGTCCAAGAAAAAGGCGTAGTGAATATGTAGTATAGGTTCTGTTGTGTAGGTCTATTTAATGTAATATATATGAATAGTATGCTTGTGTAATGTAATATTCTAAAACTGTTGTACAAGTGGTGTAGCAAATCCTAACTTTTGAAGTCACAAAGGGATAGCTGATGTTTAAAGCAGTATGTGATATGCAAAGTATTTTGAAATCGTTGAATGAATATGAATCTATGTTTGAGTAATGAAACAAGTTTAATATCTTAAACTTATACGATAAGGTTTAGAATGTAAGTTAATAAAGAATAAATTATGTTTTATTTAATCAGATAATGCTGCCAAGACGACAAACTCGAAATCAAAGGGCAAAAGAATTTGCCAACAATGCTGAGGGACAACAACAAGCAGACCCAATGCGACACTTTGCAAACATGGTAGCACATGTTATGCAACAAGGAATTCCAGCCACAGGGAACCAATCGGATAATCGTTTGGCAAACTTTAAAGATTTTAAGGCAGTAGGACCACCCGAATTCAAAGGGACAACTGACCCTGTTGAAGCCCAAACTTGGGTTAAAGAAATTGAAAAGGCGTTTGTGATAGTTAAGGTAGATGAGGGGCAAAAGACCGCTTTTGCCACCTATATGATAAAAGGTGAGGCAAACTTTTGGTGGGAAAAAAATCAAGCGAGGGCAGGAGAAGGTGTAGTTACTTGGGATAGGTTTAAAACTTTATTTTTCAAAAATTATTTTTCAGCTAGTATGCATGTGAGACCCCAAATTTTATGAAATGAAAATAGTCAATTTTCTTATAATTATTCTATTTAGTAAATGGTTAAATTGATAAAAGGTTAAAGTTAAGGGTGATATGTGAATTTTTTTCAAAGTATGCAAGTTGTTATAAAATATTCGTTTGGTCGGGGAATATTCTTTTTGTAAGGGAATATCCGTAGGACGACACAATAATTGGTGAACCCCACAACAGAAGTATTATCGTAGTAAGAAAACGACAGAATTATCTTTTTATAAAAATAACAGCGAAAGTGTTACCGTCAAAACTGTTGAACTACTCAGTAGTAAAAGTACAGTAATACGTGTGGTTGCATAGTAGCACACGGTATTGATTATGATGCTTAAGTGAGAAGTCACTCAGTTATACTCAATTATTGTTATAGTAATTGCTGCATCATATCTCTCATATTATTGATTCAATTATTGTCACAATATCATCTGCATAATATGATATATTATTAAATCAATAATTGAGACGACAAATTTATTTATATTATTATTTGCAATATTGAAAATGTCTAGAAGTTTTGTCAAGGAGAGGTTTGGTCACCTAATTGTGCGCCAATAATGAGAAATTCTTATCGGAAAGCCCCCTTTTTCCTGGGAATGACCTGATTGTTAAATATTGTGAATTATAATATTAATGATGAATAAGTTCGTGTTAATTAAAGATGAAATTGATAGTTCCATTGTGTAGGAATCATTAGTGTTAGTGGAAATCGGCATTTATTTCGATAATAATTGATGTTTGGAAGTTATCGGGTAATTAATCGGATAAATGAGCCATTAATTGCTATTAATTCACATGATTATAACTATTTGATCACATGTGTGTACTATTGAATCACATTCATTTACTATTAGGGGAGTTGGTGCAAGTTTAATAATACTTGCATGACTAAGTTAAAAATGGAGGTATAGATGAAGGTACTATACTATAATTAATTTTTTCACATGTTTAGGACTATTGAGTCACATGATTTACTATTGATTCACATGATTTACTATTAGGGGAGGTGGTGCAAGTTTGATAATACTTGCATGACTAAATTAAAAATGAAGGAAAAGATGAAGGTATTATACTGTAATATTTTGAGCCCCAAAATGTGCATTTATGGAAACTATATTTTCCTATAAATAGAAGCTCATTCCTTCATTATTTTTCACCAATTCACTAAAGCTATAGAGCAATTATTACAGAGAGAAATTATAGAGAGAAAGAAGAAGAGAAGTATGCTACCTCACTATTCCAGTATCCAGTTTCTTCTAAGGTAAGGGGTATTATTCTTTCGTATTCATGAAGATAGTTATTTTCTTTCAATACTCGTAAGGGTTGTTATTCCATTCTTTATTATTATGTTGGAATAACTTTTATCATCTGCCAAGTACCTCATACGTGGTGAAATTCTTACGTTATTCCATTCTTTATTATTACATTTGGAATAACCTATCTGTCTTGATCTATCGAATGCCCAGTGAATTACATTGTTATTTCATTCTTTATTTATTCGTTGGAATATCCTATCTGCATGATTACGCATGACCTAGTTCTATTCTTTATTATTACATTGGAATATCCCACATGCATTCGGACACGCGTGACCTGGTTCTATTCTTTATTATTTTGTTGGGAATAACTTTTGTCGATGCGATTCATCGCATGCCTGGTGAATTCTTCTGTTATTCCATTCTTTATTATTATGTTGGAATAACCTGTCTATGTGGATTACTGCATGCATGGTGAATGACCCTTCGTATTCATTCTTTATTAAATTGTAGAAATGATCTGTTTACGTGGATTACCGCATGGTGGGTGAAAATCCATTTACAGTTTCATAATTTTTCTGACCCTCAAAAATTTTGGTAGAATTTGAAATGATAATTTGATGAGTTTTCTAGATTGTGTCCAAAAATAGCAATTTTTGGATGTATAGATTAGGAGTTATGAATTTTATGGGAAAAGACTATTTTAAAAGTAAACCCTTATAACTCCTTGTGGTTAACTCCAAAATTGGTAAAATTTTTATTGGAAGTACATCTATATAACAAATAAAGATACCACAGTAAATTTGAATTTTTGGACAAAAGTACAGTTTATGATAAATGTCTAAATATTTGTAGTTTGGCCTATATGAAAATAGTAAATGAATTTTAAAAATTCGAGAAAAATTTATGTTTAATATGGGACTATATTATGCTAAATCCCAGAAAAGAAAAATGTTTGGGACTGATTTGGTATTTTTTATAAAAATGGTTTAATTACTGAACATATGAATTAAATATGTTATGTGAAGTTGAAAAATTGGTAAATAGGATTTTATGGCTTGGAAATCCTATATAAAGTATATATCTGATTTTGATGAGGATTTGATCATTGGTGATGAAATCTTATGAGTATGACATTTTTGAATGATTAAATGCATTATTTGGTAAGTGTAAACAATTAAAATAAATTGTTTATAAGTTTAAGAAATGATTAAAATATTGTGATAATATTAATAATATTAGATTATGAGATTATTAAGTGATTTATAACATTTGGATTAAGGTGTTATAAATATTGATATAGATTTTATTGTGAAACTTTATCTTTTGTGTTGATGTTACTATTCACGTATACGATACTATTCACGTATACGGCACTATTCATGCATATGATACTATTTACGTATATAACATTATTTATATATACGGTACTATGTACGAATACGGAGTATTATTTACGGGTTACTATTCATGAGTTATTATTCACGAGTTACTATTCACGAGTTACTATTCACGGGGTACTATTTACCCAAAAATATATTTCTTTTCTGTCCAAATTATTTTTGGTACATGAATATTATTCTTGAATTTTACTCCACAAAGCAATATCATGTTGACAATTTGGATATTTTTAAACTCTGGATAAATTTAAAGTCTTTAATATTTATCCTTGATTTTGTTTGATTAATGCTTATATCATTGTCATCATCCTCATGCTTATATTATGATGAAAGTCATCTTTGGCTTATGTGCATAGATGGACTGTTGATTATTGGTTTTACAGTTATATATTTTTGGCTTACGTGCAAAGATGGACTGTTGATTATTGGTTTTATAGATGTATATCTTTGGTTTACGTGCAAAGATGGAAAGGTGTATGACATGATAATAACCACTGGTGATAATAACGAATATCCTTGGCCCATAGTGCATGGATAATTCGATGATGTGATTGGCAGGATCATGACCATTAGTTAACAGTTGAATGTCTTTGGCCGTAGTGCACTGACAAACCATTGATTGGTATGATCATGGCCATTAGTTTTATAGTTGAATATCTTTGGCCAGTAGTGCAAAGGTAGACAACTGATTGGTATGATCATTGTTATTACATTTGAATATCTTTAGCCTTTGGGGTAAGGAGATTGAGTAAACGTTCTATTAAGCCTTTGTGGCAAGAAGAAACTGTTGATTTACATGATTATAAATATGAATTGTGGATTTAACTATAATCTTTGGTGGTTTAGGTGAAGACAGGTGATGATAGTTCTTTTTGTCTTGGGTATAACAAAGAACTGTTGATGAGTATTACAGGAATGAAATAGTAACGATGGACTTTTAATCTAGAGGAGATAGTAGACATTATGTTCAACTTGACTCTTCTAATGGATTGCTTATTCCGCTGCAGTTGTTGATCTAAAACTTATTATCTATTGTACACTGTTGAAGGCTAAGGATAATTTATTCTCCATTATCTTAGTCATAATATTTCTTACTGGGCTAGTTGAGCTCACTCTTTTCTTTCACTGTTCTCTTCAGGAAATGAGAATATAGCTGGGACGGGTCGGGGGAACGGAGTGATGGTCCGATATGGTGGCTATAGCAGTCCTCACTACTTAGTGTGATAATAAGTGTAACGAGGACTGAATTTGAGTTTGTATACTGTCTATGAGGCAATATTCGTGTTTAAACTCTCAGCTATGTTTTGTCGTATTTTTCACGATAGTTGTATTAAAGAAGTTTGTAGTTGATTTATGTACCATGTATTTGGCGACCCAAGATGGGTGATGTATACCTATTTTGGGGGCATCACAATGCAGGCTAGGATGGAAGTGGAGTTTCAGGAATTAAACAGGACAATATGACGGTGTCAGAATACACCGCAAAATTTAATGAGTTGGCTAGGTTCGCTTCGCATCAAGTTGATACGGAGGCTAGGAAAACAAGAAGGTTGAATTTGGGATTAAAACTCGGATCTACAACAAGGTGTGGTGTTGCGAGATCCCTACATTTTCAAAGACTCTGGAGAAAGCTATTATTCTTTGAGGAGGGAGTGAGGCCATGAGCCTCTACAACAAGGAGAAAAGGAACAAGGGTAAGGTCGAAGTAGCTGGGAAGGTAGAAATTAATAGTGGGAACAGGAGTGGAAATGGAAAGAGGAATGGACACTATTTTGGAAATGTCCAGGTGAAGTAGGAAGGTGTTAAGAAGCAAGCTGTGCAGTGTGGAAACTGTGGAAAGAACCGCTCTGGGGAATGTCTGAAGGGAAAGTTTGTATGCTACAAATGTGGAAAAGAGGGACATATCTCTCATAATTTCCCCAATCCAAGGATGAACATTGGTTGTTTTATATGCAGGTCAATGGAACATAAGGTGAAAGATTGCCCGAAAAGGAGAATGGAGGCAGGGAGTGTAACTACTGGCAAGAGCAGCGGGACTCTGGCGATCACGGGACCAATGTCATCAAACAAGCAAACAAAATCAACAACAAGGGTCTTCAACATGACGGTCCAGGATACGGTGGCAGCTAGTAATGGAACTCTAGGTATTATTTGTATAACTTTTATTTTCTTATACATGATTTTCATATATATAGTAAATTATTTTATAAAGGAATTTTGAAGGAGGAATTTGAGTTCTTTTAGAAATTAAATTTCCGTTTAATCAGATAGACAAGCTTTGTGTGAATAGTTAAAGATTAGTTCGATCAAAGTTGGTCAAGATCTACTTGCAATGATTGTGTATGCTATGTATCCTTGTATGTATAAGTTTTAAAACAGTGATTCTGAGGACGGAATCTTTATAAGGGAGGGTGAAAGTAATAACCCAAGATTTTCTATATAAATAAATTAGAAATTTTGCGTATAATTTTTTATTATTATTTATAAATGTGGAAATATGTGCTCAAAAAAGTGTATATATATGTATGTGATAAATAAAAATTTATTTATTACACTAATTATTGCAAATAATTTTATTTTAGAGTTATTGATTATTATAAATTATATTCTTATAATAACAAATTTTATAGTAGAAATGTTTTTATTAATTATTTTCCATGAAAATATAATTATATATTATTTAAATAATATATGAAATGATTTTTAGAATTACTATAATAATTGTTTAATTATATGAATTTATTAATTATTTTAACTTAATTAATAATGTTAAATATGTAAGATAAATCAGATATGGAATCAAAACCCTAATTTTGGATTTTGATCAAGGAATGAGAATAATAATATAATATTAATTATATTTTAATTTTTCAGTGCTATAAATATGTATTGTATGTACGTATTGTTAATGGTTGGTCAATTATGATGTATAATGTCAAAATCCTAGCATAAATTTGTTAAACCCTATTTTGAAATTCAAATAATAGTTCATGACTGTGTAGTGATTTTTGTTATATAATTTTTATTGCGTATTATAAAATTAATTAGAGAAACCATAATGTGAAACTTAAACCGAAGTTTATGATTAGTCAGAAATTGTGTTAATGTGATTAATATCATGTATGGTAGATTTTACTGCTAATTAGGGAAAAACCTAATTAGTAATTTAAAACCCTAATGACTAGAACCCTAATTTAGTAATTAGAAACCCTAATTGTGATTTGGTAACCCTAATTATCAAAATTGCAAACTCTATTACCCTAATGTTCATGTATACAAATTTTAGAAACTAAAATTTTTATTTTTGGACAAACCCTAATTGGAAATCCTATAAATTCTATATGTTAAACCTTAGGGTTAAACCCTAATTAAGGATCAAACCATAATGGTCAAACCCTAAGGGTTTGTCAAGATTATAATTTGGCAATTAAAATTGTAAGGTTATTCTCCAAAATGCCCTTTTGTATTCTTTAATAAGCTTGCTTGTGTATCTAGCCAAAATTGGAGTTGGTGACCTAAAATCTTTACTTAGCATAACCTAAATCTCTAGCACATTAGTCTATGCTCAGCCAATTCATGCATCTAACACTTGTATATATAGATTGGGAGAGAGAGAATGTCATTTGTTAGTCATTTTTGCACAAACACTCAACCTATCTCTCTCAACTCAAAACCCATGAATTCTTATAGCTTTTCAGTCCCAAAAACCAGCCCCACCAATAAATATAACCAAATCAGTGGCCTTGAATCAGAATTTGATCATAGAAGGTATAAATCCTAACTTGAAAATCTGACTTTTGGTGCTTTGTTAAATGTTATGATTGAGCGTTAAAATATGTTGTTAGTAGTGTATAATGATGATCTGGGTTGATAGATGCTAGATCCATAACATCTATAGGGTCAGATCTAACATTTTACAAAATTTGGAAATTTTTTATGATGTTTGACAATGAATGTCAGGCCTTCTAGATCTCATTCTATTTATGTAATTTGTTGTTTAAATATTTTAACATGTAGTATGTTGTGAGATCTTTAGTCTGGAACTGGAAATAGGGTCATACGATTCACATATTTCATGTTATTAATGGTCAAAGACCGTTAACCGGCCATGACCAACTAAGTTTCTGGGTAGCCCAGAAAGCCTCTGACAATATTTTTCACGCCTTTGATCTTTCTGATGATGGATATTTGGTTATGTTGTTAATTGGATCTTGTAGTCTGACATATATACTACATATTAAAGCCTTTAGACAACCTAGATACTTAATGGGATCCAAGTTATGCAAGGTCAAAAGTTGGTTGACCGTCTACCTATGAACATTTCTGGGTTTTCCAGAAATATTCAAGAACAGTTTCTAGGGACCACTTTGACCGACCTTGATTTCTTAAATGTGTTGATTTTAAATCTATATTATGTTATGTAATTGTTCTTTGACATGTATTCTACATGATTGAATCTTCATATTACACAGACCAAGCCCAGAACGCTAGATTCAAAGCCTGCAAAATAGGTACCTTGGTTGTTCTTCATTTCTAGGTAACCCAGAAAATGAAGAACAGGCCTGACAATGTTTTTGAGGCCCCAGATCTCACTTGTTTTATGCTGTTTGGCCATGTTTCTTGTTAGATCATGTAGTATTGCACTAGCATTATAAGATCTGTTGTTTAGCTTTTCCAGAACCATCATGAGTTACGAATTATTGATGGTCAAACTGGTACCCTTTGTGACTGACATGTATTTATGGGTTTGGGTGAAGAATATGAAGAACACCTATAGCGACGGTTCTGTCGCTATAGGCAGTCTTTAGCGATATTTTATTTCAAAAATTAATTATTTTATTTAATAATTAGAGAAAATTAGTTTTTAATTATTAAAAATATACTAAAAAAATTATGTTAAAGTCTGAAAATTAGTTTTTAATAATTTTTAGTATATTTCATAAATATTTAATATTTTTGAAATATTAAAGGTATTTAATTATTATATTAAATAAATTATTTAAAAATGATTTTAATATTTAAAAATCATTTAAAATTATATTATGATATAAGAAAATATTTTAAGTTATTTTAATGACTTTTAATATTTTGTGATAAATTTCATTAATAAATTAATATTAATGATAATTAAGTTATTTAATAAATGCATTAAATAAATTAATTAAAATGATTTTGTTATATTAAAAATCATTTTTAATAATAATAAAGTATTTAAAAATATTTTATGTTATAAAATATAACTTTTAATATTTAAAAGATAATTTCATTAATAATTTAATGACATTAAATTTATTTAAGAATTATATTAAATAAATAGTTTTAAAATGATTTTATCGATTTGAAAATCATTTAAAATGATATAAATGGATTAAAAATATTTTAAGTTATAATTAATGACTTTTAATATTTTGATAAATAGTACATTAATATTTAAATATTAATGTTAATTAATGAAAAATAATTTTAAATGTTTTAAAAATCATTTAAGGGTAATATTAATACTTTAAAAATATTCTAAGTTATTATAAATAACTTTAATATTTTGGCAATGGTTTCATTAATAGTTTAATATTAATTAAATATTAATGATAATAGAATTATTTAATATTTAAATCATTTAATAATGATTCCGGTGTTTAAAAAATTATGATAAATTATAATAATTCTTTAAAAATTATTATTATAAGTCAATTAAAAGTAATATGATTGATATTTTCAGTTATTGGACTATAGGATAGAGTCTTAGACTCGATAATTACCCGATAAAGCCGTCGGTATATCGACATATTTCTGAAATTCATCTGGACTTAGATAATTTGACTTGATAAGTGTTTATTTGTGATTCAATGACTGTTAAACATATGTAAAAATGTGTTTAGGTTATGTGTTGACTGCAAAATGCAGTACTATGTGTTATAGTATATTGTTCTAATCGAACGAATGATCTTATTAATGATAGGTCGTGATATAAAAGATAAAACTAAGTTGCATATTGTAAGCAGCATACCAGGCAAGTATCCTACCTTTGCATTTCCTTTATGCAATGAACATAAGTAAAAAAGTCTCAGAATTATATTATTATTGTACCAGATTATTAATCCTATTGTTATATATATATTATATTCGACCATTGATTATCAACATGGTATTATATTGTAATTCAGATATATATTATGTTCGTTAAATTCTATATAAGGTTATACAAGTGTCCCTACTTGGATAATCATTGTATTTAATCACATGTTGATACACATTTATTAATTTCAGATATATATATATATATATATATATATATATATATGTTGAATTATAAATTATTGTTGAACAAGATAAAACCTTACTATTATCTTACCGAATTGTTTTGGTTTGGAATCCTGACTAAGTATGAACATCCCGTACATGGGAAAACTTTTGTGCGCCAAAGGTGGAAATATGAACGATAATATCATTTTTGCATGTAGTATTGATCAATACACGGCATAACGGGCTGATCACCCCCTGTGCCCGTAAGTTATGACGGTTAGCAGATGAAGTTCTGTTTAACCTTTTCGAAAATAGAAAACAATGTTCATAGTCTGTCGACTAATCCCTAGTTATAGTCAGTACGTAATTTCAAAAATTTGATATAGAATTAATATATTATTATGGGTTCAGTTTACTTCACAACTATTGATTCGTTGTAGAAGGGTAGTACAAAGAAAACATTTAATCCTTTCTGCTAATATTTATAATTGCTATTACTTGTTGGGCACTTAAATGCTAATCCTTGCTTAATTTAAATGTTTTCAGCTAAGTGTGAACAACTAGAAGGCTCGGCTAAGAACAAAGGGAAATGGAAGGTTGCTGTTGATAGATTTCGCAATCAATGAATACGTGCAAGTAGAGTATCGGTGAATATAAAACTCATGAATACGTGCAATCAATGAATACGTGCAAGTATACACGGTCAACAAGTAATAAAGTGAAAGTAGAATATCGTTCCCAGGAGGAAGTATTTAATAAAAATTACCAAATACTAACTCTTAACCAAATCAATTTTATTTAAACAACTGCAAATTGTGATTTTTCTAACTAAGAAAACTAAATTAACTAATTAAATTGAATTGCTTTATAAATAAATTTAAATAAATAAAGGTTAAGACTCTAATATCCCCAATTATGAACTATAAACCAATTATCCAACTATCCCAATTATTATGCCTACTGAATTGTTAACAGGAATTCTCAAATGCCAAAAGTCCTTTTCTAAGTGATCAATTGCCTTCTATTTAATCCAGATTAATCTTGCTATATTCCTATGCAAAACAATTGAATTAAACTCCTTTCAATTCTAATTCCTTATATGTTACATGCGGTGAACAGATATTTCCATTCAATTCACAAACTTAATTATTCACTTTGCAAATAACTAAGTCACATGATATCATGCCCAGTTCTAACCCTAGAATTCCTCTTTCAATTCCTTCTAGAGTAACAAGGTAATTATGATCAAATAATTAGTCAATGAGCATAAGGCAAGATAAACAACTCACTTTAACACAAATAATTGGAATAAATTGAACAACTAATTTATAGACATAAAAGGTTCAATTGAAATCTTAATAAAAGAGTTAGTTCATAATTAATGAATTAAAACCAAGAATCCACAATTGAATAGACATTAAAAGATAAAAGTATGATAAGAGAAGAGAATAGAATCTGTTGTCAGCAAATTTGATGCTCCCCTCTTGCTCTTGCTCTTGATCTCCAGTGTTCTTCAATTTGCTTCAATCTCTAATGACTAATTAAGAACTAGGGTTTATATTCTAATCTAATGGAGTATTTTATCTAAGCTAATCTATGTAATCCCCTTTTATTTTATGCCTTACATCATGTATTTATAGGTTATAAGTCCAATTTTTAGCTTAGGAACAAACCCAATCCAATTTGGAGTCAAAAAGGTGTCAAAATTCGCCCCAAAACGCATCCAAGCCTTACCAAACTCTTCCTCAGCGCCCCGGCCTCAACTACGCCAAACACGATCGACTCAAACATCGCTCCTGAAGGCCCTTACCGCATAATTCTGAAAATTTTCTATTCTGACATCCTTTGGGAAAATGGCCATAACTTCTTCGTCTAAACTCTGATTTTGATGATTCAAGATGTTCTGAAAATAGGAGACGTAGATCTACAACTTTCATTCTTTAAGTTTTTCGAAATAAGATCCAGAGAAATACTCAAATTGGCTCTGAAGTTACTATTGTGTAAATGGCAAGCCGAAAACGCGAATCTAGCCACCCCGAACATCGATCCAAGTAACATTTGTCCCAATTCCTACAAAACAATGTAAAACATGCATGAATAGACACAAACACTTAAAAACTTCCAAAATATTAAGCTCAAACGCATTCAATTAATGAGTATAAAACTCACTCATCAAATACCACCAAACTTAAATCTTTGCTTGTCCTCAAGCAAAAACACAAAAGAACTAAAAATAAACAAACTAACTCAACTATATGAAAGTATATGCATCTACTTTCTAATATACCTACGAACCCAGTAATAAATCAGTATGATATATAGCAACATGCCTCAAAGATAACATTGATACTCAAATAATATATCCAATCAGGTCAAAGTCTGTAACTCTAACCAATTAGTCAATCCAAACCTGTCATCACCCATGTTGTGTGTGTGTGCTTGTTAACCATTCTAACTAACCACAGTTCAAGATAATCACATAACAAACTTCTTAGAAGGAAAATTTTAGTCCCAATTCATTACTCTTGTGAACATGACAACTCTGGTTAAAACTAAGTAATTACCAAGTCTTAGGGTAAATACAAGATTTATTTATACTTTTATTCAACCATGAGAGCATTTTTGCTCTTTCTCGTGTTTTATTCATTTTTTTATTTTTTTCTCATGGCTGTACAATGTCTTATTCCCTAAGGCTTTTCAGTGCTACCTTAATGAGCTTTCGACCAACGACTCCCAAGCTATTAAGACCTTAGGGCGCTAGGTGTAAAGACAATCCCCTCGGGCTTACTTACTCAAGTAACAAAGGCCACAAAACTAGACAAGCATGCCACGGTGTTTATTCTTTTTTTTTCTTTTTCTGGATTTTCTTATTCTTTTTTTTCTTTTCATCATTTCTTTTTTTCTTTTTTTTCTTTTTGTAATATATATATCCCATAGATTCCCCCAAACTCAAGCTTTTACGTCATTCCAACCTTTACTATTAGTTCGCTAATTTCTTTAAATTTTAACCAGGATTTTCCCTCAGAAACAAATTATGAAACCCTTGAACTAAGTGGATTAAAATAGTTAAACTTTAAGTGTTAACCGGTTACATAAGTTTAAGACAGGCTCAGATTATCATCATGATTAAAATTAGAACTCATCATCAATTATCAACATTGTTCAAGTTAACATGCAAAACCAATCTTATCATAGACCGAGCTAAGACCACACCAACCGATCACATAGTTTCATTCAAAAAAAATGCAATTATACTACATGAACACATACTAATGCAACACATATATGAATATGCAAATAACTACCATGTATTATATGCAACCTAAAAAAACACAATGCTAACACAAAAAAAAAATGAACTACCATGTAGATAACTAACTATATGCAATACAACACTAAAATGCCCCCCAAACTTAAACTAGACATTGTCCTCAATGACTAAAATAGAAAAAAGTAGAGTAGAGGACTTCCCTAAAAATATAACAATCTTCCTCCTTGTTTACTAAGTTTGGAGAATATGCTAAGCACATGGAACAAATTGGGCATCACACTTCAATTTGACTTGAATAACCTGTAAACCATGATAGAAGCAATTTTATTAAATTTTAAATAAATGCAAATTCAAAACTACTAATATAAAACCTAATAAAAACTAAAAATAAAAATTAAACTTGGGTTGCCTCCCAATAAGCGCTTGTTTTATAGTTTCAGCCTGACTTCTTCAATTCTCTATCCAATTCCCCTTCGCAAATTGAGGAACCCTCCATCCATCAGTAGCAATGTCTCTTTTGGGAGGTTCCCATTAGCAAAAACCCTTGAATTGAAGTCACCTAGCATGCTCTTTGTAGATAGGTTCCCTATTAAGAACGTCCAACAACTAGATGTTTTCTCCATTATGTTTATGATCAGATTGGGGCATTGAAGCTTAATAAACATAATGGAATCTTCCTCTATCTTCTCCTTTTTCACCCCACCATGACTCCACAATTGTACTAACTCTTATGTCACAAAGAGCTTTACCGACGACATGACTGCCAATTGGGCATGGTTTTGCAAAACTGCCCGGATTCTTGAACTTTGATGGAGAAGGTACACGGGACACTATCAAAATTGGCTCATCTTCGTTGGTACTCAAAGTTAGATCTTTGCCGATCTCCTTTTCTTGGTCTCCAAGTCTTTCCTCTCTTTCAACATCTATATCATTTGGCACATCCGGTTGCAGATTTGGTTCGGGCTCACCATCAGTCTCGGAATTCATGTCATAGAGCCAAGTGTATTGAGGACAAATGTTCGAGGCATTGGTTAGTTATTCTGTTTGGTTCATAAAATTTTGACTCAATATCTCTTGATTAATCCTCCTCTCCTCACATGAAGCTATGTACTTAGACAAAACTTCCTCCAAATTTGAATGTTCTTCCTGTTGTAGTGGAGGTGGACACGAGAAATCCGGTGGGTACGTTGGACTTGGAGCATAAAATTGATCTTGATGAGTATGGTTCCATGAAACACCTTGTCTTTTCACATTCATATCTACTTGACTCAATAACTTATCTTGTTCACCGATCCTTTTGTCAGTAGCTAAAATAAATTTTTCCAAAGCTTCTTCCAAACTTGTTTTCCTCTCTGGCTGTTGTTGTGTCTGATTTTGAAATCCGGATGTGTTTTACTGTCTAGGTGCTTGAGCTTGATTGTTACTCCATGCAAAATCTGGGTGATACCCCCAATCCTAATGATAGTTATTGGGATAGACATAATTATTGGAGTAATCACCACCATACTGTATTGGCTCAAAACTGATGGTGCGTTGATGACTCATACGATTTCCAACACAATAATCACAAGTAACCGCCACACTTTGATGACGTTGAGCTTCAAAAGCTTCTACTCTCCTCGAAAGTGTCTCAATCTGTGCTGACAATGCAGAAAGTACCGCGAGTCTATCAATCTCCGCTCCCCTTTGCCGAGTCATTCTTGCCATCCTTCGACTCTGTTGGGCTGCGATAACCTCCAACGTCTTCGAAGTTGCCTTAATTTGTATTGGCTCTGTAGAAGATGTATTAAGTCCATCAATCCTTGTTTCCCAGTATTGAGCCATGAACGTGTATGGTCATTGATATGCAAAGTCATCCATGGTACCTGAAAAGAGAGAAATATAGGAAGAAAATTAAAAATAAAAATGTTTAAATTAAGACTAATTTGATTGAAATTAATATTGGTAAATAATTATTAAATTAATTCCCCAGTAACGGCGCCAAAAACTTGTTGATCGATTTCGCAATCAATGAATACGTGCAAGTATACACGGTCAACAAGTAATAAAGTGAAAGTAGAGTATCGTTCCCACGATGAATTATTTAATAAAAATTACCAAATACTAACTCTTAACCAAATTAATTTTATTTAAACAACTGCAAATTATGATTTTTCTAACTAAGAAAACTAAATTAACTAATTAAACTGAATTACTTTATAAATGAATTTAAATAAATGAAGGTTAAGACTCCAATATCCCCAATTATGAACTATAAACCAATTATCCAACTATCCCAATTATTATGCCTATTGAATTGTTAACAGGAATTCTCAAATGCCAAAAGTCCTTTTCCAAGTGATCAATTGCCTTCTATTTAATCCAGATTAATCTTGCTATATTCCTATGCAAAATAATTGAATTAAACTCCTTTCAATTCCAATTCCTTATATGTTACATGCGGTGAACAAATATTTCCATTCAATTAACAAACCTAATTATTCACTTTGCAAAAAACTAAGTCACATGATATCATGCCCAGTTCTAACCCTAGAATTCCTCTTTCAATTCCTTCTAGAGTAATAAGGTAATTACTGATCAAATAATTAGTCAATGAGCATAAGGCAAGATAAACAACTCACTTTAACACAAATAATTGGAATAAATTGAATAACTAATTTATAGACATAAAAGGTTCAATTGAAATCTTAATAAAAGAGCTAGTTCATAATTAATGAATTAAAACAAAGAATCCACAATTGAATAGACATTAAAAGATAAAAGTATGATAAGAGAAGAGAATAGAATCTGTTGTCAGCAAATTTGATGTTCCCCTCTTGCTCTTGCTCTTGATCTCCAGTGTTCTTCAATTTGCTTCAATCTCCAATGGCTAATTAAGAACTAGGGTTTATATTCTAATCTAATGGAGTATTTTATCTAAGCTAATCTATGTAATCCCCCTTTATTTTATGCCTTACATCATGTATTTATAGGTTACAAGTCTAATTTTTAGCTTAGGAACAAACCCAATCCAATTTGGAGTCAAAAAGGTGTCAAAATTCGCCCCAAAACGGATCCAAGCCTTACCAAACTCTTCCCGGCCCCCAAATACGGGCACGACAACTCTTCGAACTGCCCCAAAGACACCCTGGCCATTGGCATAGGCCTAAAATGGGCGCCCTAGCACTGACACAATTCTGGAAATTTTTTGCTCCGACGTCCTTTGGGAAAATGGCCATAACTTCTTCGTCCGAACTTCGATTTTGATGATTCAAGATTTTCTCGAAAGAGGAGACGTAGATCTACAACTTTAATTCTTTAAGGTTTTCGAAATAAGGTCCAGAGAAATACTCAAATTGGCTCTAAAGTGACTGTTGTGTAAATGGCAAGCCGAAAACGCGAATCTAGCCACCCCGAACGTCGATCCAAGTAACTTTTGTCCACATTCCTACAAAACAATGTAAAACATGCATGAATAGACACAAACACTTAAAAACTTTCAAAAGATTAAGCTCAAATGCATTCAATTCATGAGTATAAAACTCACTCATCAGTTGCAGAATAAGTTAGTGCTATTTTATGTAATAGTTTAACTTTATTGTGATAAAGATTATATATATATATATATATTATTATTATCATGTAATGAATGTTTAAAGGTTATGTACTTGGGAAATAGACTCTGATAATTATGTAAATTAAATTTTGATATTTATATTATTGTTATTATTATTAGTATTATTCCGCTCATAAAAATGGTATCGTGAAGCACCGAGTTCGGGTTTCAAGTACCTGAATTTGGGGGCATTACATTATGGTATCAGAGCTTTAGGGTTAGAAACCTTAGGTGGGTTAGACCATAGGCTATAACCTTAAAATAGAGGGAAACGTTAAAAATACAAGCAATTCATATCGAGTTTAAAAGGAAATGATTTGGATAAATTCATCGTCAAACAAAATAAAAGATAACTTATATAAAACTATTATTTGCTGTGTGTAAAACTATAAAACTTTTGTATACTGTCTATGAGGCAATATTCGTGTTTAAACTCTCAGCTATGTTTTGTCGTATTTTGCACGACAGTTGTATTAAAGAAGTTTGTAGTTAATTTATGTACCATGTATTTGGCGACCCAAGATGGGTGATGTATACCTATTTTGGGGGCGTCACAATGCAGGCTAGGATGGAAGTGAAGTTTCAGGAATTAAACAGGACAATATGACGGTGTCAGAATACACCATAAAATTTAAAGAGTTGACTAGGTTCGTTTCGCATCAAGTTGATACGGAGGCTAGGAAAGCAAGAAGGTTTGAGCTGGGATTAAAACCCTGGATCTACAACAAGGTGACGGTGTTATAGATTGCTACATTTGCAGCACTTATGGAGAAAGCTATTATTACTGAGGAGGGGAGTGAGGCCATGAGCCTCTATAACAAGGAGAAAAGGAACAAGGGTAAGGTCGTAGTAGCTGGGAAGGTAGAAATTAATAGTGGGAACAGGAGTGGAAATGGAAAGAGGAATGAAAACTATTTTGGAAATGTCCAGGTGAAGCAGGAAGGTGTCAATGGAACATAAGGTGAAAGATTGCCCGAAAAGGAGAATGGAGGCAGGGAGTGTAACTACTAGCAAGAGCAGCGGGACTCTGGCGATCACGGGACCAATGTCATCAAACAAGCAAACAAAATCAACAACAAGGGTCTTCAACATGACGGTCCAGGATACGGTGGCAGCTAGTAATGGAACTCTAGGTATTATTTGTATAACTTTTATTTTCTTATACATGATTTTCATATATATAGTAAATTATTTTATAAAGGAATTTTGAAGGAGGAATTTGAGTTCTTTTAGAAATTAAATTTCCGTTTAATCAGATAGACAAGCTTTGTGTGAATAGTTAAAGATCAGTTCGATCAAAGTTGGTCGAGATCTACTTGCAATGATTGTGTATGCTATGTATCCTTGTATGTATAAGTTTTAAAACAGTGATTCTGAGGACGGAATCTTTATAAGGGAGGGTGAAAGTAATAACCCAAGATTTTCTATGTAAATAAATTAGAAATTTTGCGTATAATTTTTTATTATTATTTATAAATGTGGAAATATGTGCTCGAAAAAGTGTATATATGTGTATGTGATAAATAAAAATTTATTTATTACATTAATTATTATAAATAATTTTATTTTAGAATTATTGATTATTATAAATTATATTCTTATAATAACAAATTTTATAGTAGAAATGTTTTTATTAATTAATTTCCATGAAAATATAATTATATATTATTTAAATAATATATAAAATGATTTTTAGAATTATTGTAATAATTGTTTAATTATATGAATTTATTAATTATTTTTAACTTAATTAATAATGTTAAATATGTAAGATAAATCAGATATGGAATCAAAACCCTAATTTTGGATTTTGATCAAGGAATGAGAATAATAATATAATATTAATTATATTTTAATTTTTTCAAATGCTATAAATATGTATTGTATGTACATATTGTTAATGGTTGGTCTATTATGATGTATAATGTCAAAATCCTAGCATAAATTTGTTAAACCCTATTTTGAAATTCAAATAATAGTTCATGATTGTGTAGTGATTTTTGTTATATAATTTTTATTGCATATTATAAAATTAATTAGAGAAACCCCAATGTGAAACTTAAACCGAAGTTTATGATTAGTCAGAAATTGTGTTAATGTGATTAATATCATGTATGGTAGATTTTATTGCTAATTAGGGAAAAACCTAATTAGTAATTTAAAACCCTAATGACTAGAAGCCTAATTTAGTAATTAGAAACCCTAATTGTAATTTGGTAACCCTAATTATTAAAATTGCAAACTCTAATGGCTAAATTAGCAAGGTTAATTATAATTAGTAAATAATACCCTAATGTTCATGTATACAAATTTTAGAAACTAAAATTTTTATTTTTGGACAAACCCTAATTGGAAATCCTATAAATTCTATATGTTAAACCTTAGGGTTAAACCATAAATAAGGATCAAACCTTAATGGTCAAACCCTAAGGGTTTGTTAAGATTACAATTTGGCCATTAAAATTGTAATGTTATTATCCAAAATGCCCTTTTGTATTCTTTAATAAGCTTGCTTATGTATCTAGCCAAAATTGGAGTTGGTGACCTAAAATCTTGACTTAGCAGAACCTAAATCTCTAGCACATTAGTCTATGCTCAGCCAATTCATGCATCTAACACTTGTATATATAGATTGAGAGATAGAGAATGTCATTTGTTAGTCATTTTTTCACAAACACTCAACCTATCTCTCTCAACTCAAAACCCATGAATTCTTATAGCTTTTCAGTCCTAAAAACCATCCCCACCACTACATATAACCAAATCAGTGGCCTTGAATCAGAATTTGATCATAGAATGTATAAATCCTAACTTGAAATTTTGACTTTTGATGCTATGTTAAATGTTATGATTGAGTGTTAAAATATGTTGTTAGTAGTGTAAAATGATGTTCTGGGTTGATAGATGTTAGATCCATAACATCTATAGGCTCAGATCTAACATTTTACAAAATTTGGAATTTTTTTTTATGATGTCTGACAACGAATGTCAGGCCTTCTAGATCTCATTCTAATTATGAAATTTGCTGTTTAAATGTTTTAACATGTAGTATATTGTGAGATCTTTAGTCTGGAACTGGAAATAGGGTCATACGATGCACAGATTTCATGTTATTAATGGTCAAAGACCATTGACCGACCGTGACCAACTAAGTTTTTGGGTAGCCCAGAAAGCCTCTGACAATGTTTTTCACGCCTTTGATCTTTCTGATGTTCGATATTTTGGTTATGTTGTTAATTGGATGTTGTAGTCTGACATATATACTACATATTAAAGCCTTTAGACAACCTAGATGCTTAATGGGATCCAAGTTATGCAAGGTCAAAAGTGGGTTGATCGTCTGCCTATGAACATTTCTGGGTTTTCCAGAAATGTTCAAGAACAGTTTCTAGGGACCACTTTGACCGGCCTTGATTTTTTAAATGTGTTGATTTTAGATCTATATTATGTTATATAATTGCTCTTTGACATGTATTCTACATGATTGAATCTTCATATTACACAGACCAAGCCTAGAACGCTAGATTCAAAGCCTGCAAAATAGGTACCTTGGTGGTTCTTCATTTCTGGGTAACCCAGAAAATGAAGAACAAGCCTGACAATGTTTTTGAGGCCCCATATCTCACTTGTTTTATACTGTTTGGCCATGTTTCTTGTTAGATCATGTAGTATTGCACTAGCATTACAAGATCTGATGTTTAGCTTTTCCAGAACCATCTTGAGTTACGAATTATTGATGGTCAACCTGGTACCCTTTGTGATTGACATGTATTTCTGGGTTTGGGTGAAGAACAAGAATAACACCTATAGCGACGGTTCTGTCGCTATAGGCAGTCTTTAGCGATACTTTATTTCTAAAATTAATTATTTTATTTAATAATTAGAGAAAATTAGTTTTTAATTATTAAAAATATAAAAATAATTACCAAAAAAATTATGTTAAAGTCTGAAAATTAGTTTTTAATAATTTTTAGTATATTTCATAAATATTTAATATTTTTGAAATATTAAAGGTATTTAATTATTATATTAAATAAATTATTTAAAAATGATTTTAAATTATGATATAAGAAAATATTTTTTTAAGTTATTTTAATGACTTTTAATATTTTGTGATAAATTTATTAATAAATTAATATTAATGATAATTAAGTTATTTAATAAATGCATTTAATAAATTAATTAAAAATGTTTTAATTATATTAAAAATTATTTTAAATAATAATAAGGTATTTTAAAATATTTTAAGTTATAAAATATAACTTTTAATATTTAAAAGATAATTTCATTAATAATTTAATGACATTAACTTTATTTAAGAATTATATTAAATAATTAGTTTTAAAATGATTTTATTGATTTAAAAATCATTTAAAAAAGATATAAATGAATTAAAAATATTTTAAGTTATAATTAATGACTTTTAATATTTTGATAAATGGTACATTAATATTTAAATATTAATGGTAATTATTTAAAATAATTTTAAATGTTTTAAAAATCATTTAAGGATAATGTTAACACTTTAAAATATTTCTAAATTATTATAAATAACTTTAATATTTTGGCAATGATTTCATTAATAATTTAATATTAATTAAATATTAATGATAATAGAATTACTTAATATTTAAATTATTTAATAATGATTTAGGTGTTTAAAAATTTATGATAAATTATAATAATTCTTTAAAAATTATTATAAGCCAATTAAAAGTAATATGATTGATATTTTCAGTTATTGGACTACAAGATAAAGTCTTATACTCGATAATTACCCGATAAAGCCGTTGGTACACCGACATATTTAAGAAATTGATCTGGACTTAGATAATTTGACTTGATAAGTGTTTATTTGTGATTCAATGACTGTTAAACATATATGAAAATGTGCTTAGGTTAAGTGCTGACTGCAAAATGCAGTACTATGTGTTATAGTATATTGTTCTAATCGAACGAATGATCTTATTAATGATAGGTCGTGATATAAAAGATAAAACTAAGTTGCATATTGTAAGCAGCATACCAGGCAAGTATCCTACCTTTGCATTTCCTTTATGCAATGGACATAAGTAAAAAAGTCTTAGAATTATATTATTATTATACCAGATTATTAATCCTATTATGTTATATATATATATATATATATATATATATATATATATTATATCCAATCATTGATTATCAACATGGCATTATATTGTAATTCAGATATATATTCTGTTCGTTAACACATTTATTAATTTTCAGTATATATATATATATATGTTGAATTATAAATTATTGTTGAACAAGATAAAACCTTACTATTATCTTACCGAATTGTTTTGGTTTGGAATCCCGACTAAGTATGAACATCCCGTATATGGGAAAACTTTTGTGCGCCAAAGGCGGATAAATGAACGATAATATCATTCTTGCATGTAGTATTGATCAATACAGGGCATAACGGGTTGATCACCCCACGTGCCTGTAAGTTATGACGGTTAGTAGATGAAGTTCTGTTTAACCTTTTCAAAAATAGAAAATAATGTTCATAGTCTGTCGACTAATCCCCAGTTATAGTCAGTACATTGTTTCAAAAATTTGATATAGAATTAATATATTATTATGGGTTCAGTTTACTTCACAACTATTGATTCGTTGTAGAAGGGTAGTACAAAGAAAACATTTAATCCTTTCAGCTAATATTTATAATTGCTATTACTTGCTGGGCACTCAAGTGCTCATCCTTGCTTAATTTAAATATTTTCAGCTAAATGTGAACAACCAGAAGGCTCGGCTAAGAACAAAGGGAAAGGGAAGGTTGCAGAATAAGTTGGTGCAATTTTATGTAATAGTTTAACTTTATTGTGATAAGGATGATATATATATATATATATATATATATATATATATATATTATTATTATCATGTAATGAATGTTTAAAGGTTACGTACTTGGGAACTAGACTATGATAATTATGTAAATTAAGTTTGATATTTATATTATTGTTATTATTATTAGTATTATTCCGCTCATGGAAATGGTATCGTGAAGCACCGAGTTCGGGTTTCAAGTACCTGAATTTGGGGGCATTACATTATGGTATCAGAGCTTTAGGGTTAAAAACCTTAGGTGGGTTAGACCTTAGGCTATAACCTTAGAATAGAGGGAAACATTAAAAATACAAGTAACTCATATCGAGTTTAAAGGAAATGAATTGGATAAATTTATCGTCAAACAAAATAAAAAATAACTTATATAAAACTATTATTTGCTATTTGTATATACTATATGCTAATTAGGATAATTTATGTGTGTAGATGTATGGTGGAAAAGGCTTGTTATATGCTTATAGCATGGAGAATGATCAAATCTATACACCCGAGCTAATATCGAAGCTAATAGCTGAAATAGAGGCTCACAATGAAAACAACTCGGATGAGGTGGTTATTTTGGAAAATTTAGTACCAGATCCGAAATTGTGGAATTAACAGATAGTGATTCGAACACTAAAGTTGAAGTTGATCAAGCATCAACGGAGGTGCAGAATCTGAGGAACACAGTTTCTTCTCTGGAAAAGCTGTGGGAAATAGAAAAGCTGCTAAATAGTCAATTGCAAAAAGCCTTAATAGAAACAATGGAAGAACAAGATAAGCTTAAAATCCAAATTGATCAGAATATGATAATGATGATAAAAAAGGTATAGGCGTAGAAAGTGTAATGTGTGACAATAGCATAAATGTGGGGGTATTTGAAAGTTTAAAGCCTAATGGAGATTTTGATGCAGCTACAAAAAGGTTTAACTAAATCAAAAATTGAGGTTCCAACATGCAATGTGATGCCCCCAAAATAGTTCTACACAACTCATTCTGAGTCGCCAAATACATAGTACAAAATTCAAATACAAACTTTATTTATACAATCATTAACTATCGTGTAAAATACTACAAAACGTAATTTGTGAGTTTTAATACGAATATTGTCTCGTAGACAATATCCAAACTCAAATGAAGTCCTCATTACAATTATTATCACACTATTTTATAGAATAGTGAGGAATATTATAGCAACCATCTTGGACCATCACTCCATTTCCTCCCTAGTCATAGCTATATTCTCAGTTCCTGAAGAGAACAATGAAAAAAAGTGTGAGCTCAACTTGCCCAGTAAAGAATATTATGATTAAGATAATGCAAAATAAATTATCCTTAGTCCTCAAAAATGTAAAAACTGATTGAATACAATAGACAATGAGTTTAACTACAGTGGAACAAACAACCCATTAGAAGAGTCAAGTAGAGCATGATGTTTACTATCTTCTATGATTTAAAAGTTCATCATTAATATTTTATCTCTGTAACATAACTCAATAAATATTCCATATTATCGAATTATCCATGCACTACGGGCCAAGGATATTCGTTAGTATCACAAATGGTCATGATCATGCCAAACAACTGTCCATCAATGCACTACGGGCCAATGAGGACTTTCACCACATCATTTCTCTGTAACATTACAAGTCATATTTATACCAATACATAATTTTTGGTCATAATCATACCTATCAACAGTCCATCTATGCACTACGGGCCAAAGATGACTTTCACCACAATATAAGCATGAGGATGATGACAATGATATAAGAAATCAATCAAGTGAGATCAAGGATAAATATTAAAGATTTATAATTCAATTTATCCAGAGTTTAAGAATGTCCAAACTGTCAACATGATAATTAATTATGGAGTAAAATTCAAGAATGTTATTAATGTATCAAAAATAATTTGGACAGAAAAGAAACCAATTTTGTCGTGAATAATACCCCGGGTGAATAGTACCGTATGTATGAATAGTACTTGTGAATAGTACCATATAAATAGTACTCATGAATAGTACCGTATGTATGAATAGTACTCATGAATAGTATCGTATGTATGAATAGTACTCCGTGAATAGTACCTCAAAATGAAAATATTGAAATTTAATAAGAAAGTTCAGAAAAATATTTTTAGTGAAACGATACTAGATGAAGCGCAAAATTCAAGGATATTCTACTAATTTCAAAGAGTATAGAAGCAATACTTATCAAAATAAGTGTAGATTTAGGAATATGAAACGAAATAATATTACTTACATACTACACAAGATGGAAGAAAATATTATTTTACGAATATTGAATGAAAATAATATCCATTACGAATATTGAATGAAAATAATATTCCTTAAGAATATTGAACGAATACAATATCCCTTACGAATATTGAACAAAAATAATATTCCTTACGAATATTGAACGAAAATAATATTCCTTACGAATACGAAAAATAATATCTCTTATGAATTTGAAACAAATAATACCCCTTACCTTAAAAGGAGAGTAAATCTGACTGGTATGACAGAGATATTCTTGAAGAAAACTTGCACTATTTTCTACGCTCAAAGTATCCTTATACTAGAAAGAAATACACACAATATTATAGAAGAAGAATTCTATAATTCTGGTGTGATTTTTATTTCTTAACTAAGCATCCTATTTATAGGAGAATGGCAGAGCACTATTTAAGAAAATAATCACGCATAAACAAAGAAGATTTCTAGTAAGCAAAAAAATTAAATGAAAATATAATTTTTACTATTTATTACTGTGCAATAAAATATTCTAATAAAATAAAAACTTTATATAAAATATAATATATTCTATTTATAATCTAACAAAACGAATAAATTTATATATAATATAAAAAGTATTCTATTTAATATAATTTTTTTTTTGTTTTATTACTATTATAATAATAATAAAACAAAACTGAGACAACTTTTTACCGGCGATTTTGAAAAATGAGTAAGTGGGGGTCCATGTAATAAGCCAAACTTATAACAATTACTTCATGACAAACCCCTCGATTTATATAAAAAATTGAATAAATATTTATCACAAATCACTTATCTTCAATAAACACAATTTTAATCTTTCAAAAATTATTCATCATTAATATTATAACTCACAATATTGACACAGTTTAACGGTAAAAGCCTTGCCGTTATTTTATGAAAATGTTATTTCTGTCGCTTTCTATATCTGACTATTATTTCGTTATGTGGGGTCCACCAATGATTGTAACGTCGTACGGATATTCCCCGATAAAAAAGAATATTTCCCGAACACACGAATATTTTATAACAACTTGCTTACTTTGCAAAATTTGCACATATCACCCATAACTATACCATTATATCAAATCATACCTTATTATTCAAAATAATATTTAGAGAAAATTAAATCTTTATTCATAAAAAGTTGGGGTCTTACATGCAAGGTTGTTGAAGTATTTTCATTGGACATTAAGAGTCCAATTGGAGAACTAAAAGTGGAAACCATGAAAGAAGTTAATTCTAAAGTTGTGAATCTTAGTGATTCATTCTTCCCTATGGATTCTCACGTGGAGGATATAATTGGGTGATATATTTTACTGTCGTTTATATAAACTGGCATTAAGGTTTGTCCTTTCAAAATCAATTTTGATAGTACTGAGAAACTACCTATGTGACACCCCCAAATCCGGGTACTCCATTTCCACAGAATTTGGTGTTCACTATCCAAAACCATTACATCTAACTACCCATCATAAAGGATAAAGACATAATTTAAATAACTTAAACAATAATCTTTCCCATTAAAGAGTTACATCATCAACTCAAAAGTAATCCCAGGTAATCTAACCTTAAATTTATTACATCAGTTTGCGGAATACATCATAAAATAAAACAAGTCTTGTAACATAAAATGTTTAAATAATTTATCATAAGTCTTCAACACTTGGATAGTTTGCCATTTCCTTTGCTAGTGGATGGCTCATCAACTTTCTCCACTTTAGCTACAGTATTAGTTGCAAGAGTGAGCAAACAAATGCTCACTGATATAGAAAGTAGTAATGATAACAACATGAGATTGAACAACGAAAGCTGAACAATAATGAACTTGGAGGGTCTTAAGACCACAAACTATATCCCCGGTACTTAGGTATTATTACCCTACCTTAACAGTCATTTAGACTATACGGACCCTTCTTAAAGTACTTAGGGGGATCAGCCTTTTGTACAATATATTGTGCACAAATATCTAAACGTTACACGCACAAAATCCCCTATGTTAGGGTTGTTCGTCTCAGTTTGAATTTAGAATTTCTACACTAAAGAAAGTTTAGTTTGGAACTAGCTTATCAGTGTTTCTAGAATTTTAGAACACTATTCAGTTATAGATTAATTTAATTAATAAGAGTTTGCTTACTAATTGAAGGTCTAATACACGAATGTATAACTGGACAAGGCTATCAAAGTCAAAGATCGGATATCAACAATATATAATTAAATAAACATGATACACATGCAAAGTGTTGTATCCAAAAGAGTTAGAACTATCTCATTTGAATCGACGTATTAGAACAATATATGTTTTGTATAATAATTAGGAGAGTGAAACTCAGTCGATGTAACGAATTAAGTTACAAGAGCTTATTCAATCGTACATAAGGATAGAATCAATAGTCTTGCTCAATAAAAATTTAAGAACTTGCATTCATTAATAAAAGAATGAAGTTAGAAAGCTTGCTCAATGTAAAGAGTTAAGGTTTAGAAACTTGCCTTGTATGTAAGCTACACAAGTGTAAAATACTATCCAATTACCCTACATATGCCATTGGAATCGCAACAACAATTAGTTATATGAATATTAGCTTTAGAGTTTAAACCATCATTTAGGTCATAACCCTAACCTAGCACCTAACCATTTAGGTTAACATACTTAACACCTCTGAAATCACACATTGATCAACATAAGTTAATCGTTCATCTCTAACTTTTGAAAACATCACTTTTAGTTTCCATCACCTAGCTTATTAAAGTAATCACTTAAATTCTTTTACACTTTATATTACAGCGCATGACAATCTGTTATTGTAGTTTCTATTATGTCTTAACATCATTAACATGCTTTCTTAGCTAACATAAGTCCATTACACATGTTCTGCAAATAGCGTGAAGTCATTTACTGGGCTCGGGCACTTGCGGTCTTGGTCAGTTCTCCTTGCCTTAAACTGCAAGTATTATTCTGATTGTGCTCATCGCAGAAAAACAAATAAGCTAGACTAAGCCAAGCTTTTGTGGTAATCTGCAGTAAATTGCGCCACACACCGCATAAAAAGCAGCAAGAAGCCTCATATACAAATTGAAACCCAATTCAACCAATAACCACCGATTTACATGAAACCTAGCAACTAAACATTGTAATAGCATAGATACACATGTTATCCATCATTATATATACAAAAACATTACATAAACACAAATTTGAAAAATCAAAACCCCCCACATTTCCAAATGTCATCATATTTTACACTATTAGCGAATTCAATCACCACAAACTCGTTTCTCAATCAATTGACACGATTCTAATTACGCCACTTTCGTTTCTTAACATACAAACATATTCTAACATCAAATTGCAAATTATAACAAGTATTGATCATGAAATTTTATACTTAAATAAGCCATATTATAGGAACATATCACTGTTATATAAACTCTTTCTACTACAATCCAATCCTCACGATTTTTACAACAAGTACCAAGTATTACTCATATATGGTGATTAACAGTCAATAAACCATATATACAAGTATATACATCAATCTAATCATAACTATAAATTTATAGTGAACAACCACAAAGAAATCAAACATATAAATTAAAAGAAATTTTATACCTTAAACCTTGATTGATGGGAAGAAGAGTGATAATGACTTTGATACTCCAACACTTTAGCAAAGTTTTTAGAAAATTTCTCTCCTCCTACCAAGCTCTCTCAATACTCTGTTGTTTCTCCTTAGCAAAATAAAATGCGTGTAATAAACTGGCCACCCCACGTACTCTTCTGTTAGAAAATAACAAAAGACGCCAGTTGGAATAAGCCAAAGGCCACAAGGCCTTATTTGGATAACCAAAAATTCGCCCAAACTAGATTGTTTTTATATTATTTATAATATATAGTTACTTTGTGTCACACTCTAGTTAATTAAATAACTTTAGCTTAATTAATTTAAATAACTTGTAATGGTAATTAAAATAATTTCTATTATAATTATATTTATGACTAATAAATAATTATATATCTAATTTAATTAATAAATTAGACACATCACTTTATTTAATTTATTTATTTCCTTTAATATTAAACAATTCATTTAGTTTAATTATTTTCTTAAATATTAAGCAATTGATTTAATTTAATTATTTCCTTAAATTAAATCCTTCAAATAAAATTATCATTATTCAATTTAATTAACATTAATTAATTTAGTTACCAAATTAATTCACCACAATTCATCAATTATTTATTTTTCTTAATAAATAAATTATTTAAAATATTTTCTTTAATTCAATAAATATTTAAATTAAATTACAAATTTCTCGATCGTTACATCCTTCCCTCCTTAAAAGGATTCTGTCCCCAGAATCACAACTCGAAAAATTTATTCATTACATTATTCCCTCCTTAACAAGATTCTGTCCCCAGAATTGCTATACCATATCAAACAAATAACTGAGGATAATTCTTCATCATAGCGTTTTCAAGTTCCCACGTAGCTTCCTCAGCATTGTAGTTCCTCCAGATTACCTTAATAGAAGGTATTACCTTATTCCTCAGTACTTGCTCTTTTCTGTCAACAATTTTAACAGGGAAATCTTCATATGATAAATCTTTCTCAAACTGTAAGGGCTCATATATCTATAAAATGCTTATAATCAGGTTTATATGGTCTCAATACCGATACATGTAAAATATTATGAATATGTTCCAACTCTGGAGGTAAAGCTACCTCGTACGCCACTTTACCAACTCGTCGAAGCAATTCAAAATGTCCTATAAATCTAGGGCTTAATTTCCCTTTCTTGCCAAACCGAATTTTCCCCTTCCAGGGAGACATTTTCAAGAAAACATAACTATCGACATCAAATTCTCTATTTTGTCGATGTTGATCGGCATATTTCTTCTGTCTATCTTATGCTGCGATCAATCTTGCTCGAATCACTTTGATGATTTCGACTGTTTGTTACACCAATTCTGGCCCCAATAGTTGACGTTCACCTACCTCATCCCAGCAAAACGAAGTTCTGCATTTTCTGCCGTATAACGCTTCATAAGGCGGCATGCCAATACTCGCATGATAACTATTATTATAAGAAAATTCCACTAATGGTAGATGGTCATCCCAATTTCCCTTGAAATCCATGATACATGGTTTGAGCATATCATCTAGTGTTTGGATGGTTCTCTCACTCTGTCCATCGGTTTGAGGATGGTACACTATGCTCATTCTCAGCTGTGTCCCCAAGCACTCTTGTAATCGTTTCTAAAAATTAGATGTGAAACGTGGATCTCTATCTGATACAATGGACACTGGTACACTGTGTCTTGACATAATTTCCTTCACGTATAATTTTGCTAACCGATCTAGGGTATACTTAATCTTGACTGGCAAAAAGTGTGTCGATTTCGTCAGTCGATCGACAATTACCCAAATGGCATCGTAACCTTGTTGGGTTGTTGGAAGACCTACCACAAAATCCATTGTGATATGCTCCCATTTCCATTCTGGCATCTCCAACGGTTGTAACTGTGACACCCCCAAAATAGGTATACATCACCCATTATGAGTCGCCAAATACATGGTACAGAAAACAACTATAACTTTATTATTACAATTGTTGTGCAAAATACGACAACACATACTGTGAGTTTTAAATACAAATATTGTCTTCTAGACAATATCCACACCCAGATAAAGTCCTCATTACAATTATTGACACACTATTTTACAAAATAGTGAGGACTGCTAAACAACTGTCTAGAACCATCATTCCACACCCCGACTACTTTCCGCTATGTTCTCGCTTCTTGAGAAGAAAAATGGAACAAAAAGGAAAAGGGTGAGCTCAACTAGCCTAGTAAAGAATATTATGACTAAGATAATATACAACAAATTATCCTTAGTCTTCAACAGGGAAAAATCTAATAGAATATAATAGACAATAAGTTTTAGATCAACTACTGCAGCGGAAACAACAATTCATTAGAAGAGTTAAGTAGAGAATGAAATCTACTATCATCTATGAATTTAAAAGTCCATCATCAATATTTTATCCCTGTAACATCAATCAATATACATCTTTGCACTACGGGCCAAAGATATTCATTTGTATAACTAGTTTGTCATGTTCATCTCAACACATGTTCATCTTTGCACCACGGGCCAAAGATATTCATCAGGTAATCATTCATCTTTGCACTACAGGCCAAAGACATTCATCAAGTATCACCATTAAGGACTGAGGATGATGAAAAACATTTTAGAGAATGAATCCAGTAAGATAGAAGGACAAATATTAGGGATTCGTATTTCGGTTTATCCAAATTCAATAATACTCCATAATAACCAAGTGTGAAGTAGAATTTAAAAATAAAGATCAAAACATGGATATAATCAAAGATAGTAACCATAAAAGACATCTGAGACGAAAAAGAGAAAATTTCATTTTTCGGTGAATAGTGCCATATTTGTGAATAGTATTGTATACGTGAATAATGTCGTATATGTGAATAGTAACCCCGACACAAAAAGGTAGAAATTCCATAATAAAATTCATAAAAATATCTCAGCATAATGATATTGAAGAAAATAATATCATTTAAGAAGAAAATAATATCCCTTACCTCAAAGAAACAGTACTTTAGAATGAAAGGTCGGATGTGATGTTGAATGAAACTTGTACTGAATAACAACTCTCAAAGTATCTAAATACTCACAAAATACGCTCGATAATATAGAGAGAGAAAGAGAGAAAGCTTATGTTTCTGGTGTAATTTTTAATTCTAACCTAAGCACCTATTTATAGGAACATGCTAGCACGCCGAAGCAGACTTGACCTGCTACCTGATGGCTTTACCTGCTAATATTGCCACCCACCATATTTGAAATAAAATTTGAGCACATTTCTCACCAACCAAAAGTGGGGCCCACTCAATTTTAGAATTTTCCACCAAAAATCATTTATAACATAATTTCCGAATCAGACATCTCTTAAAATTCATAACAAATCATACCTTCATTTTTAACGGTTCAAAATTTGTGGACATATACTCAACTTATATATGTATAATATATCTAAAAATCACAACAATTCAACGGTCGGATTAAAAATTATAACTCACGCAATATATCTCAAGAACACTGATTTGATTTTTAATACCTCCATTCTGATAAAAATACTGATAAAACACCTCAACATTAATAGCCACATAAAATAAATATTTCCTTATCATATAAATCAATAAATATTTATTCACAAATAATATTACTGTAATCACAATAATGACAACCGAATAGCTGTTCCAGAAAGAGGGGCTTTCAATAAGGATTTCTCACTTCTTGCGCCGCAATTAGGTGACCAAACCTCTTCTTAGCGTAACTTTCTAGACATTGCCAATAATTCTATATAATAATATTATTCAAGTAATATGAATTATTGATCCGATAATGGGAAATATTTGTGCGGTGACAATTATTGAAATAATAATATAAAATATCAACGCAAAGAATTATTGAATCAATAAAATAAAATATTAAAGCAGTAATTATCGCGTAACAATTATTGAGTAGTGCCTTCTTACGTAAGAATCAATAATTCAAAATATCATGCAATACCTGGTGATCTTTCTGCAATGCGATCACGCCAGACATCGTATATTTTAACCACCGGGTATTCCAACAAGTTGTTAATTGGTAACAACTACGTCGTTATTTATAAAAACTCAAACTTGTCATTTTCTTCATTAAGCGCTTATTACTTTTGAGGGCCCATGAATGGTCTGCTACCGATGCATTTAATATTCCCCAACAATAAGAATATTCCACGACCAACGAATATTCCCCGACAAAAATGAATATTTTATAATCACTTGCTTATTTTGTAAAATTTGCACATTTCACCCATAACCAATGTATTATATCAAATTAACTCCTTTTTATTTCAAGATAATAAATAGAGAAAATTTAATTTTATTTATAATAAGTTGGGGTCTTATAACCTCCCTTCCTTATGAAATTTTATCCTCAAAATTGACGTACGTAGCTGGTGTTTCAAAAAGGTGAGGGTACCTCGCTTTCATTTCCGATTCTAACTCCCAGGTCATTTCTTCATTAGCATGGTTCCTCCACAAAACCATAACTTTTGGTATTACCTTGGTGCGCAGGATATGCTCTTTCCTATCCAAGATCTTAACAGGTACCTCCTCGTAAGTTAAATCTTCGGCTATCTCGTCTAGCTCTAACTCAATAATGTGGTTTGGGTCTTTCACATATTTACGAAGCATAGATATGTGAAAAACATTATGAACATGAGACATGCTTGGAGGTAACGAGAGTCTATAGGCCACATTTCCTACTCGGTTAAGAATCAAAAATGGACAAATAAATCGTGGATTGAGCTTTCCTCACTTCCCGAATCTTGTAACTCCCTTCCATGGAGCAATACGTAACAGTACATGATCCCCAATACCAAATTCCACGTCCTTTTGATGAAGATCCGCATAACTCTTTTGTCAATCCTGTGCCGTTTGTATACGTTGTCGAATCGTTTGGATCTTTTCCGTAGTCATACGTACCAACTCTGGTCCCAACAATGTTGCTTCACCCACCTCATCCCAACATACTAGAGAGCAACACTTTCGTCTATACAAGGCTTCAAATGGAGCCATACCTATACTTGCCTGATAACTGTTGTTGTAGGAGAATTCCACCAATGGTAAATACTTATCACAACTCCCTTTGAAGTCTAGGACATAGAGTCTTAATAAATCTTCAAGAGTTTTAATAGTCCTCTCTGATTGTCTGTTCGTTTGAGGATGGTATGCCAAACTGAATCGTAAATCCGTGCCCATAGCTTTCTACAAGCTAACCCAAAATCGTGAAGTGAATCTTGGGTCACGATCTTAAACTATGGATACTAGCATGCCATGCAATCTCAGAACCTCATTCGCATACATATGAGCAAGACGTTCAAGGGAATAAGTCTCACGTATAGGAAAGAAATGAGCAGACTTGGTTAATCTATCAACAATAACCCAAATCGCATCTATACCTTGAGAAACCTTGGGAAGACCCGTAACGAAATCCATAGTAATGTGTTCCCACTTCCATTTTGGAATCTCAAGTGGTTGCAATGGATCCTTTGGCATTTGATGCTCTGCCTTTACACGTTGACAGGTTAAACACCTCGAGATAAACTCCGCGATCTCTCTCTTCATATTGTTCCACCAAAATGTATGTCGAAGATCATTATACATTTTGTGTAAGACCCCAAATTTTATGAAATGAAAGTATTCAATTTTCTTATAATTATTATTTTATTTCGTAAATGGTTAAATTGATAAAATGTTAAAGTTAAGGGTGATAAGTGAATTTTTTTTTTATGCAAAGTATGCAAGTTGCTATAAAATATTCTTTTTGTCGGGGAGTATCCATACGACAGCACAATCATTGGTGGATGTGACAACCCAAATTTTTGAAAATTATTAAAATAAGAATTTAATAAATAAAAGTCTTATTATGATATGAGAGAGTAATGTATGTTACATATAAATGTAATATGTTAATATGTTACGATTGTGAGATCGAAAATAATTAAAATATTTATCAAGTAAAATAAGTATTTTAGTTGAAATATTTATAGATTAAAATAAATATTCAATTGAAATTATTATGGAATAATTTATTTAACTATGATGATATTAAATAAATTGATGATAAATAATTTTATAATTTGTGCATATTTATTACGTTAATGTGTTTGTGATTTTCTAATTTAATTAAGTAATTAAATTAGAGGATTAATGATTGTTAAATAAAATTATAATTATATTAGCTAAATAGAAGCTATAATTTTATTAGTAAGGTTTAATTGGATTTATTAATGAATTGAGATTAATTCAATTCAAATAATTAATGGGTGTGACAAGGGTATCATATGATAAGAAGGATTGTTAAAAAAAAAATTAAAAAGGATATTTTGGGTGCTAGCCAAACATGGCTTAATGACCCTTGTTATTGTAATTGATGGGGCCATAATGTATACGCATTATGTTTATATCAGTTATATGAAGGTTACGTGTTTTGTTCCTAAAGCCTAAGGCTAAAGCTAGAAGAGAAAATATAGTGGGAGAGAGAGCTCTAGAGAGGAATTGGGAGGCAATTGGAAGAGAAATCCTTGAAAACAAGAAGGAAGTAGCAATTCTCTAACATCTCCTAACAAAGCTAAACAAGAATTAAGAGGTAAATAACCTAGTTTCTTCTTAGTTTGGGTGTTCTTGAGTTATCCTTTAAATTTAAAAATTTAGTTGGATGAATTGCTAAATATGTTGTATGTATATATATATATATATATATATATATGTTGTTAGATGTTTATAATCTTTTTGTGGTTATATAGAAATGATTTTAAGAAATCAAAATCATGAAAACATGTTTTATAATGAAGAAATTGAGTTTTATTGATATATATACATTAGGGCTTGTTTTGGAATCAAAATTTATGATGAAGGCATGATATAATATTAAATTGATGATATATGTTGTTAGTATATTGAATTACAAAAATAACGAAAGTTGAATGAATCGAAATGGTTGAGAAACGAATTCGTAGTGAACGAATTCGCTAAATTGTAAAAACATGAACAATTAGAATGAACATGAGTTGTAAATTAATATTAAGGTTAGTTAATGTTTATGTTAGTTGATGGGTATTTGGTATGTTGTAGTTTTATGAGTCACAAACTCATAGAATCGAAAATGGACTAAATTGGATGAGTATAACTCATATTATGATGATTGGAAGTAGTTTTAGTCTGTGAAATCGCGAGGAGTAGAGCACGAGGGTTGTTTCATGACTGTAAGCAAATGCGCTACACCCGAGGTTATTTAGGGCATAGCTGCCACGGACATCGTTATGCGGGTTCACTTATTGTGACGGTTGTAGTAAATTAAACATAACTTTTTCATACGAACTCTGATTGAGGTGATTCAAGATGATCCAGAATGTGGATCAGAATATAATACACGAAGATTAATATTTTAGCTAAAGTTGTTAATTCTTTATACCATGATTAAGATTCATGAGATGTACTAAATGTTTTATGATGTATAGTTTTATGTTGAGTTGTAAAGCTAATGTTAGAGTTATATGATATGTAAAGGTTATCGGATTGAAATGTAAAATTTTATATAATAACAGTGATAAAGTGAATCATAAAATAAGATTGATTCAAAGACATGTAGATGATAAAGGTTTTGATTCAGGGAATTAAAGTAATAAAACATAAAAGTTTAAATTATTCCGTATTATATAAAGTTTAACATCGAATGATGATGTAAAATCAGAAGGTAGATGTGTTATTAATGACCGAAGTTAATTTTTAAATTGTATGAATTTTGGGGTCGTTACAGTTGGTATCAAAGTTGATAGGTTATAAACCTTAGGTAGGAGTACCGTAGGCTATAACCTTAGAGAAGGAAGATGAAGATAATGAAAGAATAAGCTCAGATAGAGTTTGTACAATAAGAAGTAATTTAAGAAATTTATAAAGAAGGGATTAAAACATGTGTGAGAGGATTCAAAGAAGAATCTCGCAAAGTTATAAGGAGTATGAATGTGGGGTTACCCACCTCCAATAATAAGGATGTAAGGCGATAATAAATAGACAATGTCTATAAGAAGAGAATGATAAAGAAGTTAAGAATCAAAAAGTTATATTTAAGTATGGTACAATTGTACTCTTAAATAGTTGATGTATGGTATCTGGGCTAAACGATTCCTTCATAGAGTGGAGGTATATACGAACTAGCAACTCGGAATTTGATGGTTGTTTGTGGGAAACCACTCAGCGTACCATATTGAAACTATTAGAGACTCAATGTGTACCAAGTATAGAAATGAATACGTATGATGAAAAAGGAAAGAAAAGGGGATCGTAAAATAAAACGATCACGAGTTAAGGAAAGACTTTTAAGGGAGATGATTATAGAATAAGATCACGACGTGATCTGTTTAAGTTATAAAGGAAAGATGGTCTGTAATGTTTGAATAATTATAACTTGATGTATGAAGTTGATGTACTATGAAATAGTACGAGATAACTCACGGGGAGTTATAGATGATGTGGTACGAGGAATTCGTATCAAGTAAAGGGCAAGTTAAGAGTAAGATAGAGTTAGGTGGGATTTCAATTGAGGACTCATGTGATGGCTAAGTTGTACAAATCTTTGTATGGGCAAGGGTTTTGTGCTTGCACTCAGTTTATCACATTGATAATCATTGGAATGTTGGTGTCGCGCTATCAATGTATATGTGGCGAAAGGGTGATTCTTTTCTTATATGTATATTTGATAGTTAGAAACTATTAAGATTAGTCAGATATTATTAGTATTAGGTGCGATTCTTAAAACTAATGCATATGGTAAGTTCCTGACTCATAATAATATGGTATGTTTTGAACCCCTCAGCGAATGGACGCCTATGGTCTGACCAGGACAAGTTCATAAACTCATATTATTGTGGCAAGTTCCTGAACTTCCAATGTACGGTAAGTTTGATGAACTATATTGGGTAGAAAATGGTTATAGTATAGAGAGCATTGATGAAGTTGAATACTGATAGAATGGTTAAGTAATGAAGTAATAGAGTAATGATTGAAGTTGATGGATGCATGGATATTCTAAATCTACTAGCTATGCTAGACTTTTGAAATTTATTGACTTCGTGTCGATGGTTATACTTTTGATTTTTGGAAGAAAAAAAATGTTGGGTCACACTAGTGTTTAACCAAAGAATTTTTAAAAACAGTGCTATTATTCGTATGTCTATGCTAATTGCTTTGGCTAGATTAAAATGATTTGAAATATATCAAAATGTATTTTTTATATCATCAATGCATCATGGAACCTGGTGCAGATATGATAAAAAAAATGATGGAGTCATCAATGCAATATTATTTAGTGTTGGAGGTGATCCAAGGATTATCAGCCCACTATGATATGATGTAGTATGATAAAATCACCAAATGACAGATTCCTCAACGGACTGTAAATACAGTGCGGTATCATGACGTCATAAAAATATTTTTGAGATTTCTTTAAGATATGAGAATATATATATATATGTATATGTATATTTCGATTGATGTCCAAATTATTGTAGAAGTCTATGCTATTTGATTCAACTAGACGAATATTGAAAGATATTCATGAAATTCAAGCGTTTCTTGAAAAGTTATGCCAAACCAAATTGTTTTGGTGCGGATTCAGATGTTGAAAAGCTGAGATGAACAACCCTTTTATAGGGGATTACGCGGAGGCGTTTAGGTGTTTGTGCACAATACATTGTACGAAGGGCTGATCACCCTAAGTACGAGGGGTCCCTTAACAGTCTTAAGTTGAAAGATTACTTATAACTATGGACATACGCATAGCGATTAAATGTTTGTGCACAATACATCGTACGAAGGGCTTAACACCCTAAGTACGGGAGTCCTTATAGTCTAATGAATATTAAGGTTTAAGTTGAAAGAGTACTTATAACCGTGGACAGAGTTCAATGTCTTATGACTCTCAGCATGATTTGGAATCTTTTAAATTCCTTAGTTATTCATATTACTTCCCAATTATTGAGCAATTGTGGAAGATTCTTGCTATTCTAAAAGGTGAATGTGGTAAGGATGATATTCCTTAGAAAGAAGTGAGTCGTAGAATGCGACACTGAATGATGAATATATTGAATAAGTGAGAAAAGAAATTTTTAAATGAGAAGGAGATGAGTTATCAAAGAATAATGTAAAACTTTTAATAGAAAAGTTTAATAATTGTAGAGAGATCTTTGTGTAAAGAAGTGGTTTTAGAACCCAATGAATGAATAAAATATTAACATAAAATCTATTTTTATAAATGGAATGAACGAATATTAGTAAGTCAAAATTTCGAGGACGAAATTCTTAGAAGAATGGGTGAATGTAATATCTCGAGTGTTTATGATAACGATCCTTAGAAAAGGAAATGAATGGATTAAAGAATATATAATACTCAAATATAATTGAGTCTAAGTAAAGGTTATGAAATAAAACTTACAAGAATTTATTATGAATAATGGTGGGAGTAGGAAATATAAAACATATATTAAGCTAATGTGTTGAAGTTATTCAACGAAGAGATTTGATGAAAACCTGAGTAAGGTAGGGTTTCAGTGATTTCGAGGACGGAATCCTTATAAGGAGGGAATGATGTGACAACCCGAATTTTTAAAAATTATTAAAATAATAATTTAATAAATAAAAGTCTTATTATGATATGAGAGAGTAATGTATGTTACATATAAATGTAATATGTTAATATGTTACGATTGTGAGATCGAAAATAATTAAAATATTTATCAAGTAAAATAAATATTTTAGTTGAAATATTTATGGATTAAAATAAATATTCAATTGAAATTATTATGGAATAATTTATTTAACTATGATGATATTAAATAAATTGATGATAAATAATTTTATAATTTGTGCATATTTATTACGTTAATGTGTTGGTGATTTTCTAATTTAATTAAGTAATTAAATTAGAGGATTAATGATTGTTAACTAAAATTATAATTATATTGGCTAAATAGAAGCTATAATTTTATTAGTAAGGTTTAATTGGATTTATTAATGAATTGAGATTAATTCAATTCAAATAGTTAATGGGTGTGACAAGGGTATCATATGATAAGAAGGATTGTTAAAAAAAAAAATTAAAAAAGATATTTTGGGTGCTAGCCAAATATAGCTTAGTGACCCTTTGTTATTGTAATTGATGGGGCCATAATGTATACACATTATGTTTATATCAGTTATATGAAGGTTACGTGTTTTGTTCCTAAAGCCTAAGGCTAAAGCTAGAAGAGAAAATATAGAGGGAGAGAGAGCTCTAGAGAGGAATTGGGAGGCAATTGGAAGAGAAATCATTGAAAACGAGAAGGAAGTAACAATTCTCTAACATCTCCTAACAAAGCTAAACAAGAATTAAGAGGTAAATAACCTAGTTTCTTCTTAGTTTGGGTGTTCTTGAGTTATCCTTTAAATTTGAAAATTTAGTTGGATGAATTGCTAAATATGTTGTTAGATGTTTATAATCTTTTAGTTGTTATCTAGAAATGATTTTCAAAAATCAAATCCATGAAAACATGTTTTAGAATGAAGAAATTGAGTTTTAGTGACATATATACATTAGGGCTTGTTTTGGAATCAAAATTTATGATGAAGGCATGATATAATATTAAATTGATGATATATGTTGTTAGTATATTGAATTAAGAAAATAACGAAAGTTGAATGAATCGAAATGGTTGAGAAACGAATTCGATAAATTGTCAAAACATGAACAATTAGAATGAACATGAGTTGTAAATTCATATTAATGTTAGTTAATGTTTATTTTAGTTGAAGGGTATTTTGTATGTTGTAGTTTTATGAGTCACAAACTCATAGAATCGAAAATGGACTAAATTGGATGAGTATAACTCATATTATGATGATTGGAAAGAGTTTTGGTCTGTGAAATCGCGAGGAGAAGAGCCTGAGGGGTCGTTTGCACGAAGGGTAAATTGCTACCGCCCCTGTGGTTATTTAGGCACAGCGATTGCGCTACCCCGAGTTATTTAGGGCGGCAATTGCCTGGGACATCGATGTCCGGTGCAATCGCTATGACTGTTGTAGTAAACTAAGCATAACTTTTTCATACGAACTCTGATTGAGGTGATTCAAGATGATCCGGAACGTGGATCAGAATATAATACACGAAGATTAATATTTTAGCTAAAGTTGTTAATTCTTTATACCATGATTAAGATTCATGAGATGTACTAAATGTTTTATGATGTATAGTTTTATGTTGAGTTGTAAAGCTAATGTTAGAGTTATCTGATATATAAAGGTTATCAGATTGAAATGTAAAATTTTATATTATAATAATGATAAAGTGAATCATAAAATAAGATTGATTCAAAGACATGTAGATGATAAAGGTTTTGATTCAGGGAATTAAAGTAATAAAACATAAAAGTTTAAATTATTCTGCATTATATAAAGTTTAACATCGAATGATGATGTAAAATCAGAAGGTATATGTGTTATTAATGACCGAAGTTAATAATTAAATTGTATGAATATTGGGATCGTTACAGTGGACCCCACAACGGAAGTATTGTCGTAGTAAGAAAATGACAAAATTATCTTTTTATAAAATAACGGTGAAAGTGTTACCGTTAAAACTGTTGAACTACCCGGTAGTAAAAGTATAGTAATACGCGTAGTTGCATAGTAGCACACGGTATTGATTATTGATGCTTACGTAAGAAGTCACTCAGTTATACTCAATTATTGCTACAGTAATTGCTGCATCATATCTCTCATATTATTGATTCAATTATGGTCACAATATCAACTGCATTATATGATATATTATTAAATAAATAATTGAGACGACAAAGTTATTCATATTATTATTTGCAATATTGACAATGTCTAGAAGTTCTGTCAAGGAGAGGTTAGATAATCTAATTGTGCGCCAATAGGGATAAATCCTTATTGGAAAGCCCCCTCTTTCCTAGGAACGACCTGGTTGTTAAATATTGTGAGTTATAATATTAATGATGAATAAGGTCGTGTTGATTAAAGATGAAAATGATAGTTCCATTGTGTTGGAATTATTAATGTTAGTGAAAATTGACATTTATTTCGATAATAATTTATGTCTGGAGGTTATATTGATCAATCGGGTATTTAACCGGATAAAAGATCAATTAATTGCTATTAATTCAAATGATTATAACTATTTGTTCACATGTGTATACTATTGATTCACATTCTTGTACTATTAGGGGAGGTGGTGCAAGATTGATAATACTTGCATGACTAAGTTAAAAATGGAGGTATAGTTGAAGGTATTATACTGTAATTCGTATTTTTACATTATTATAACTATTGATTCACATGATTGAACTATTAATTCACATTATTTACTATTATGGGAGGTGGTGCAAGTTTGATAATACTTGCAGGACTAAATTAAAAATGAAGAAAAAGAGAAAGGTATTATACTGTAATATTTTAAGCCCCAAAACGTGCAATTGTCGAAACTATATTTTCCTATAAATAGAAACTCATTCTTCTTCATTTCTCACCAATTCACTAAAGCTTTAGAGCAATTATTATATAGAGAAATTATAGAGAGAAAGAAGAAGAGAAGTCTGCTACCTCACTATTCCAGTATCTAGTCTTCTTTTGAGGTAAGGAGTATTATTCTTTCGTATTCATGAAGAGAGTTATTTTCTTTCAATACTCGTAAGGGTTCTTATTCCATTCTTTATTATTATGTTGGTATAACCAGTCTATGCGAAGTATCACATACATGGTGAAATTCTTCTGTTATTCTATTCTTTATTATTCTGTTTGAATAACCTGTCTGTGCGGTCTATCACATGCCTGGTGAATTATGTTGTTATTCCATTCTTTATTATTCTGTTGGAACATCCTGTCTGTATGGATTACGCATGACCTGGTTCCATTCTTTATTATTCTGTAGGAACATCTTGTCTATGCGGATTACGCATGACCTGGTTCCATTCGTTATTATTTTGTTGGAATATCCTGTCTGTGCGGATTACGCATAACCTATTTCTATTCTTTATTATTCTGTTGGGAATAACCTGTTTGTGCGGTCTATCGCATGCCTGGTGAATTCTTCTACTATTCTATTCTTTATTATTCTGTTGGAATAACTTGTTTATGTGGATTACCACATGCATAGTGAATGATCCTTCGTATTCATTCCTTATTAAATTATTGAAATGATCTGTCTACGTGGATTATCGCATGGCAGGCAAAAATCCATTTGCAGTTTCATATATTCTATTATACTCAGTTGGTTAAATTTTTGACTTCTATACTCCATGAAATTAGTAGAATATCCTGGATATTTGCGCTTCATCCAGTATCTTTTCATGGAAATATTCTTCCGAGCATTCTTAAATTTTACTCCACAAAGCAAAGATCATGTGTGACAATTTGGACGTTATTGATTTCGTGGATAAATTAACTTATAAATCTTTAAAATTTATTCTTGAACTTGTTTTATTGAATTATTATGTCATTGTCATCATCCTCATGCTTATATTGTGATGAAAGTCATCTTTGGCTTACGTGCATAGATTGACTCGGTATGATTATAACCTGGGATCATTCGGTATAGTCATGACCTGCAATGTTATAAATGATGTGGTAAAAGTCCTTAGTGGCCTATAGTGCATTGATGGATAGTTTTTGGTATGATTATGACCAAGGATTATTCGGTATAGTCATGACCATTGATGATTTAATGAATATCCTTGGCTTGTAGTGCAGGGATGATTCGATGATGTGGTTTATTTATTAAGCTGAGTCTCAGCGATAAAAATTGATGAAAACATTTTAAATCATAGAAGATAGTAGATATCATGCTCTACTTGACTCTTCTAATGGATTGCTTATTCATTGCGTAGTTAAAGTTGATGTCTATTGTATTTTATCGGTTTAACATTGTTGAAGACTAATGATAATTTATTACGCATTATCTTAGTCATAATATTTCTTTCTTGGGCTAGTTGAGCTCACCCTTTTGCTTTCATTGTTCTCTTCAGAAAATGAGAACGTAGCCGGGACTAGTCGGGGAACGGAGTGATGGTCCGAGATGGTGTATTAGTAGTCCTCACTATTCTATAAAATAGTGTGACAATAAATATAATGAGGACTCTATTTGAGAGTGGATATTGTCTTGAAGGCAATATTCCTGTTTAAACTCTCAGCTATGTTTTGTCGTATATTACACGACGTTTGTATAATTAAGTTTGTATTTTTATTCTATACCATATTTTTGGCGACTCAAGATGGGTGATGTATACCTGTTTGGGGGCGTCTCAGTTGGTATCCAAGGTTAGGGATACGATCCCTGGCTGAGATGTGAGACAAAAACTAGGAGGGGAGAGACAGGAAATTCCTTCGCTAGTATGACCTACCTAAGTTTATTTGGTATTTAATTTGTTGGTCAGAATATAAGGATAATATGTTGCATGTCAATTAACCCTTGTTTTGTGACAGTGTTTGAAAATGACATCTGAAAATGTTGAGATCAGCAATGAAAGCACATGAGACCGTTGAGTCACCAACGATCAATACCCAGGATAATGTGCAACAGGAAGACAATAATCCTCAAGTAAATAGCAACACCGATCAAATGATGAACGATGGGATGTTCAGAGGCTTTATACAATTCATGCAACATCAGGTAACAGAGACTCTTGTTCAAAATATAGGTGGAAATAATGGCAACCCACGGTCGGTCACCGCTAAGCAGTTCAAGGAGCTGGGACCACCGGAGTTTTTGGGAAAACCAGAACCACTTAAGGCGGAGACGTGGTTAAAGCAGATCACCAAGATATTTGATGTCTTGGGATGCTCTGAGGAGCAAAAGGTTCCCTTTGCCACCTTTATGTTGCGTGAAGAGGCAGATTACTGGTGGGAATCTGTAAAACGTACCTAGCCTAACGTACTCAAGATGTCTTGGGAGAAGTTCCAAGAGCTGTTCAACGACAAGTACTTTCCTGAAAGTAGTCGTCACATGAAGGAGGTGGAGTTTATCAAGTTGGAGCAAAACAATATGATCGTGATGCAATACGAGGCTAAATTTACGGAGTTATCCCGGTTTGCATCCCATTTGGTTGATAATGAGGAGCGAATGACACGAATGATTCTAAGATGTTTGAAACCCGATATACGTCAATACCTCATTTCTCATAAACTTTATTTATATTCAGATGTTATGAATAGGGCTCAGTTATTGGAGCGCGATAATGAGCCAGCCCAACCAAAGGATAACGAGCCACAACATGATAATAATAATTCTTGCAGCGACCATCGTAACAATGATTACCATCGTGGGGGAAATTATCATGCCAAGAATGGTAACCACTTCGGTGGTAATCATGGCCAAGATAATAGGAGTGGAAATTTCAAGAAGAGAAGGTTCGACAACGATGGAAAGACAACATCACCAACACCCATTTTCAAGGAAGGAGAACGACCACCAATTGTATGCTTCAAATGCGGAAGGGAGGGACATATCAGTCTAAACTGCGTGATACAGTCCAAAGCATGTTACAATTATGGAAAAGAAGGTCACCTAGCCCAATTTTGTCGTGCACCAAAGTACAGTCCAGCTGGGACGGTGGCACCAAAGGCGGATACGGACAAAACAAAGTCGGTGGTTTCAGAAAGTGCATTTTTCGTGACTTCTCAAAAAGCGAGTGACCCGAACGAAGTTAGCACGAGTTAGTTAATTATAAATTCTTGCGAAGTTTATACCTTATTAGATACCGGTTCTATCCATTCTTTTATATCTCTTTCTTGCGCTCAACATTTAAATTTGACCCTAGAGAAGTTAGACTTTGACTTATTGGTTGAAACTTCATTAGTAGAAACATTTGTTACCTCCACTGTTTATAAATCTTGTTGATTCAAATCGACACTTTCACGTTACCTGTCGATCTTATCTCTGAAAATTCTTGCCTTTGATGTGATTTTTAGAAATCGATTGGTTAACCACTCATTATGCCAAAATTGATTATTTTCGTAAAGTTGTTAACTTTCATATTCCTAACCAACCTGTTATGCGAATTCAAGCAACCAAACCACTAAAATCAATCATTGTCATATCAAGCCATAAGTAAAGAGTCCCGAGCCTTTATCTGGTGACTTCCAAGTCTTGGAATACACTGAAGCTAGACTTTCCGTAGGCGACGCTGTGAATGACGATGGCAAGTTGATAGGTATCAATATGACGTGTTATCCAAGTCTTGGGATGAGAGTCACAGTTTTGAATGATATTTCTATTGTTAATAAATTTCCTGGCGTATTCTTGAAGACTTCTTAGCCTAACCCCAAAGCATGAAATCGAATTTTGAATTAACCCCAGTACAAAACCCATTTCTAAAACCTTTAAATATTTATTCAACCAAAACGAATGTATAATGCGCCAAAGACGTTGGTTTGAGCTGTTGAAGATTACGACTATACCATTCAATATCATTGTGAAAGAGCAAACGTGGTAGATGACGCATTGAGTAGAAGATCGTATGCATTTACGAGTGCGCTATTGTTAACATAAAAACCTATTTTGTATAACTTACAAATGATGAAGATTGGTACCCACGTAAAGATAACCAATATACGAGTAGAATCGACTTTAATCGATAAAGTTAAAGCTGCTCAAACTACACACCCAAAGCTGATGAATGTGAAGAAGAAGGTTCAAGAGGGCGTTATTCTAGAAGAAAGAATCGACGAAGAGAGGAAATCTCAACCCTCAATTTAATTGGCCCATTTGAAATCCTCGATCGAGTATGAACTGTGGCCTATTGACTCGCTTTACTGCCAAGTATGTTGCGTGTTCATAACGTTTTTCACGTATCAATGTTACGTAAATATGTGGACGACCCGAACCACATTATTAAATTGGAACTAGACGAGATAGCAGAAGATTTAATGTATAAGGAGATACATGTTAAAATCTTGGATAAGAAGGATCATATTTGACACTCAAAGGTTATACCTCATGAGTTGGAATATGAAATGAAGTCAAGGTATCCTCACCTCTTCGGCATACCAGGTACGTACGTAAATTTTGAGGGCGAAATTTCATAAGGATGAGAGATTGTAAGACCCCGAATTTTATGAAATGAAAGTATTTAATTTTCTTATAATTATTATTTTATTTCGTAAATGGTTAAATTGATAAAATGTTAAAGTTAATGGTGATATGTGAAACTTTTTTTTGCAAAGTATGCAAGTTGCTATAAAATATTCTTTTTGTCAGGGAATATCTGTACGACAGCACAATCATTGGTGTACCCCACAACGGAAGTATTGTCGTAGTAAGAAAACGACAAAATTATCTTTTTTATAAAATAATGGCAAAAGTGTTACCGTTAAAACTGTTGAACTACTCGGTAGTAAAAGTACAGTAATACGCGTGGTTGCATAGTAGTACACGGTATTGATTATTGATGCTTAAGTAAGAAGCCACTCAGTTATACTCAATTATTGCTACAGTAATTGCTGCATCATATCTCTCATATTATTGATTCAATTATGGTCACAGTATCATCTGCATAATATGATATATTATTAAATCAATAATTGAGATGACAAATTATTCATATTATTATTTGCAATATTTACAATGTCTAGAAGTTCTTCCAAGGAGAGTTAGATAATCTAATTGCGCGCCAATAGGGAGAAATCCTTTTTAGAAAGCCCCCTCTTTCCTAGGAACGACCTGGTTGTTAAATATTGTGAGTTATAATATTAATGATGAATAAGTTCGCGTTGATTAGAGATGAAATTGATAGTTCCATTGTGTTGGAATTATTAGTGTTAGTGAAAATCGACATTTATTTCGATAATAATTTATGTCTGGAGGTTATATTGATCAATCGGTTATTTAACCAGATAATTGAGCAATTAATTACTATTAATTCACATGATTATAACTATTTGTTCACATGTGTGTACTATTGATTCACATTCTTGTACTATTAGGGGAGGTGGTGCATGATTGATAATACTTGCATGACTAAGTTAAAAATGGAGGTATAGTTGAAGGTACTATACTGTAATTCATATTTTTACATTATTATAACTATTGATTCACATGATTGAACTATTAATTCACATTATTTACTATTAGGGGAGGTGGTGCAAGTTTGATAATACTTGCTGAACTAAATTAAAAATGAAGAAAAAGAGGAAGGTATTATACTGTAATATTTTAAACCCCAAAACGTGAAATTATCGAAACTATATTTTCCTATAAATAGAAACGCATTCTTCCTTCATTTCTCACCAATTCACTAAAGCTTTAGAGCAATTATTATAGAGAGAAAGAAGAAGAGAAGTCTGCTACCTCACTATTCTAATATCCAGTTTCTTCTAAGGTAAGGGGTATTATTCTTTCGTATTCATGAAGAGAGTTATTTTCTTTCAATACTCGTAAGGGTTGTTATTCCATTCTTTATTATTATGTGGAATAACTTTCATACATGCAAAGTAATCGCATACATGGTGAAATTCTTCTATTATTCCATTCTTTATTATTCTGTTGGAATAACTTGTCTGTGCAGTCTATCGCATGCTTGGTGAATTCTGTTGTTATTCCATTCTTTATTATTCTGTTGGAACATCTTGTCTGTACAGATTACGCGTGACTTGGTTCCATTCTTTATTATTCTGTTGGAACATCCTGTCTGTGCGGATTATGCATGACTTGGTTCCATTCTTTATTATTCTGTTGGAATATCCTGTCTGTGCGGATTACGCATGACCTAGTTCCATTCTTTATTATTCTATTGGGAATAACCTATTTGTGTGGTCTATCGCATGCCTGGTGAATTCTTCTATTATTCTATTCTTTATTATTCTGTTGGAATAACCTGTCTATGTGGATTACCACATGCATGGTGACTGATCTTTCATATTCATTCCTTATTAAATTGTAGAAATGATCTGTCTACGTCGATTACCGTATGGCGGGCGAAAATCCATTTGCAGTTTCATATATTCTATTATACTCAGTTGGTTAAAGTTTTAACTTCTATACTCCATGAAATTAGTAGAATATCCTTGATATTTGCGCTTCATCAAGTATCTTTCCATGGAAATATTCTTCTGAGCATTCTTAAATTTTACTCCACAAAACAGTATCATGTTGACAATTTGGACGTTATTGATTTCAAGATAAATTAACTTATAAATCTTTAAAATTTATTCTTGAACTTGTTTTATTGAATTATTATGTCATTGTCATCATCCTCATGCTTATATTATGATGAAAGTCATCTTTGGCCTACGTGCATAGATGGACTTGGTATGATTATGACCAGTGATCATTCGGTATAATCATGACCTGTAATGTTATAAATGATGTGGTAAAAGTCCTCAGTGGCCTGTAGTGCATTGATGGACAGTTTTTGGTATGATTATGACCAGGGATTATTTGGTATAGTCATGACCATTGATGATTTAATGAATATCCTTGGCTCGTAGTTCAGGGAAGATTCGATGATGTGGTTTATTTATTAAGCTGAGTCTTAGAGATAAAAATTGATGAAAACATTTTAAATCATAGAAGATAATAGATATCATGCTCTACTTGACTCTTCTAATGGATTGCTTATTCCACTGTAGTTAAAGTTGATGTCTATTGTATTTTATCAATTTAACATTGTTGAAGACTAATGATAATTTATTCTTCATTATCCTAGTCATAATATTTCTTACTGGGCTAGTTGAGCTCACCCTTTTGCTTTCATTGTTCTCTTCAGGAAATGAGAACGTAGCCGGGACTAGTCGGGGAACAGAGTGATGGTCCGAGATGGTGTATTAGTAGTCCTCACTATTCTATAAAATAGTGTGACAATAAATGTAACGAGGACTCTATTTGAGAGTGGATATTGTCTTGAAGGCAATATTCCTGTTTAAACTCTCAGCTATGTTTTGTCGTATATTACACGATGTTTGTATAATTAAGTTTGTATTTGTATTCTGTACCATGTATTTGGCGACTCAAGATGGGTGATGTATACCTATTTTGGGGGCGTCACATTTTGGTACTCCTAGGATGGATTGCAAATGGTGTGTTGTGTGCCTCCATCATGATTCTATGCTTCAAGTCAGAATCATTAGGAATGCAAAGTCTGGAGTTGACTCAAAGTATTCCTTCTTCATCGATTCCTGCTTCTGGAATAGCACCTTCTTGCACTTTCTTCTTCATACACATCAGCCCCAGGTCCGTAGCTTGAGCAACTTTAACTTTATCGATTAAAGTCGGTTCTACTCGTATGTTTGATATCATCACGTGGGTTCTTGGAGCCTTTAACTCTATCTCCATCCTTTGTAAGTAGTACAAAATGGGCCTTTGTGTTAACAACATTGCACTCGTACCCGCATATGATCTTCTACTCAATGTGTCAGCTACAACGTTTGCTTTTCCAGGATTATATTGAATGCTATGGTCGTAATCCTTCAACAGCTCGAGCCAACGTCATTACAGCACGTTGAGTTCCTTTTGGGTGAAGAAATATTTGAGGCTTTTATGATCCGTATAAATCTCCATTTTCTCCCCATACAAGTAGTGTCTCCAGATTTTCAACGCAAAAATGGCTGCTGCCAACTCCAGATCATGAGTAGGATAATTCCTCTCATATTCTTTTAGTTGTCGCGAGGCATAGGCTATGACTTTCCCATGTTGCATGAGAACACATCCTAACCCTTTGCCTAAAGCATCGCTGTAAATAACAAGTCCATCAGAACTAGATGGTATTGTTAGAACAGGTGCCAAAATGAGTCTCCTCTTGAGCTCTTGGAAACTCTTCTCACATTCCTCGCTCCATACGAATTTTGTATCTTTCTGAGTCAGCTAAGTTAACGGAGTAGCGATTTGAGAAAATTCTTCCATGAATCTCCGATAATAACAAGCTAAGCCCAAAAAGCTAGGCACTTCGGTCACGGACTTCGGTTGCTCCCAACTTTGTATTGCTTCAATCTTCGCTGGGTCAACAGATACTCCATGTTTTGACACCACGTGCCCAAGGAATGCTACTTCCTTAAGCCAGAACTCGCATTTCTTCAGCTTGGCATATAGCTTGTTGTCACAAAGTCTTTGAAGTACCAGCTTCAAATGGTGCTCATGATCTTCACGGCTTTTGGAATAGATGAGGATGTCATTAATAAAGACAACAATGAACTGATCCAATTATTCCTTGAATACACGGTTCATCATATCCATGAAAGCAACAGGAGCATTAGTCAATCCAAAAGACATGACTAAGAATTCATAATGCATGTACCGAGTCTTGAAGGCAGTCTTTGGAATATCCTCAGTTTTAATCTTCAGCTGATGATATCCAAAATGAAGATCGTTCTTTGAAAAGAATTGTGTTCCTTGCAACTGGTCAAACAGGTCATCAATGCGAGGTAGCGGATACCTATTCTTGATGGTGACATAGTTTAATTCCCGGTAGTCAATACAAAGTCGCATACTCCCATCTTTCTTCTTTACAAATAAAACAGGAGCACCCCAAGGGGATGTACTAGGACGAATGAAACCGATGTCTAACAATTTCTGTAGTTGGACTTTTAACTCTTGAAGTTCAATAGGAACCATTAGATATGGGGTTTTAGAAATGGGCTTTGTACCCGGTTCAAGATCAATAAAGAATTCAACTTCTTGTTCTGGGGGTAGACCAGGAAGTTCTTCAGGAAATACGTCAGGAAATTCATTAACAACAGGAATATTATTCAAAACTGACGTGTTTTTGTTCAAGTCCATAATATGGACTAAGAAAGCTTGACATCTTTTTTTCAATAAACGAATAGCTTTATGGATTGATATGACAGTGACTGATTTTAGTGGTTTAGTTGCTTGAATTTGTATAAAAGGTTGGTTAGGAATATGAAAACTAACAGCCTTACGAAAACAATCAATTTTGGCATGATGAGTGGTTAACCAATCAATCCCTAAAATCACATCAAATGCAAGTATCTTTAAAGAGATAAGATCAACAGGTAATGTGATTGTGCCAACTTGGATCAAACAAGAATTATAAATTGTAGATGTAACAAAGGTTTCACCCAATGGAGTTTTAGCAGATAAGTTAAAGTCCAATTTCTCCGGAGTCAAGTTTAAACGTTGAGCACAAGCACGAGAGATAAAAGAATGGGTAGAACCGATATCTAGTAAGGTATAAACTTCGCCAGAGTTCAAGATTAGCTTACCCGTGATCACCTCGTTCCGGTTTCTCGCGTTTTGGCCAGTCACGATAAATTCCCTTCCTTGAACCACTGACTTTGTTTTGTCCGTAGTTGCCTTTGGTGCCGCTGTCCCAGTTGGACTTGACTTCGCTATCGAAAAAAATCAGGCTATGTGACTGTTTTTTCCATAATTGAAACACACCTTAGAAGGCTGTGAATAGTTTGGACTTATGTGTCCCTCCTCTCCGCATCTGTAGCATCTAACTGGCGATCGTTCTCCTCCCCTAGAATTTGTTGTTGGTGGTGGTGTTGCTGCTGATGTCTTCCTGTTATTGTTGAATCTCCTCTTTTTGAAATTTTCACTTGACTCACCTCTCCTATTATCATGGCCACGATTACCACTCGAGTGGTTACCGCTTTTGTCCGTATTCTTCCCTCCTCGCTGGTTATCATCGCTCCGATGATTGCTATTACCAGTATGACCCTGGTTGTGGTCCCTCGGTTGAACATACTCATTATCACGCTCTAATAATTGAGCCCTATTTACAACATCTAAATATAAAGAAAATTTATGTGAGATAAGATATTGTCGGATCTCGGGTATTAGACCTCTCAGAAACATCTGCGTCATATGTTCCTCATTTTCTACCAAATAAAGTGCAAACCTGGATAACTCATGAACTTCGCCTCGTCTTTGGGACCTTTGTCATGTTGTTACATTCGATCTAATAAACTCTACCTCCTTCATATGACGAATACTTTCAGGAAAGTACTTGTCATTGAACAGTTTTTGAAATTTTTCCCGAGACATGTTGAATGCGGTGGTGAGTACGCTTCATGATTCCCACCGATGTCGCCTCACCACGGAACATAAAGCTGGCGAATGGAACCTTCTGTTCCTCTGTGCAACCCAAGACATCGAACATCTTAGTAATTTGCTTAACCCACGTTTCTGCCTTAATCGGATCGGGCTTTCCCCAGAAATCTGGTGGTCCCAACTCCTTGAATTGCTTGGCTGTGACAAACCGTGTGTTGCTATCATTTCCACCCGTATTTTGTACACGAGTCTCCCTCGTCTGATTTTTCATGAACTGCAAAAAGCTTCTAAACATCGCATCATTCATCGTTTGCTCGATAGTGTTGTTTACTGGAGGAATATTGCCTTCCTATTGCACGTTCTCTTGGTTGGTAATCAAAGGTTGTTCCACAGTCTCATAGACTCCGTTGATAACGTTCTTAGCTGCCATTCTTAAAAACTGCCATAAAACAGGGGTTAATTAAATAAATTAACATATCACATAATATCCCTATATTATGACCGACCAACAAATAAGCTTAGGTAGGACACACTAGCGAATGATTTACTCGTCTCTCCCCTCCTAGTTCTATTCCCCGATCTCCGCCAGAGACCATATCCCTAAGCTCTGATACCAACTGTGACACCCCCAAAATAGGTATACATCACCCATTTTGAGTCGCCAAATACATGTTACAAAAAACAACTACAATTTTATTATTACAATTATCGTGTAAAAATGCACAACACACATCTTGTGTGAGTTTAAATACAAATATTATCTTCAAGACAATATCCACACCCGGATAAAGTCCTCATTACAATTATTGACACACTATTTTACAAAATAGTGAGGAGGCGCTAAACAAATATCTAGAACCATCATTCCACACCCAGCTACTTCATTATGTTCTCGCTACGAGAAGAAAAATGGAACAAAAAGGAAAATGGTGAGCTCAACTAGCCCAGTAAAGAATATTATGACTAAGATAATATACAACAAATTATCCTTAGTCTTCAACAGGAAAAATATGATAGAATATAATAGACAACAAGTTTTAGATCAACAACTGCAGCGGAAATAACAATTTATTAGAAGAGTTAAGTAGAGAATGAAATCTACTATCATCTATGAATTTAAAAGTCCATCATCAATATTTTATCCTCAGTAACATCAATCAATATACATCTTTTACTACACGGCCAAAGATATTCATTTGTATCACCAGTTGGTCATGTTCATCTCAACACCTGTTCATCTTTCCACTACGGGCCAAAGATATTCATTAGGTAATCATTCATCTTTGCACTACAGGCCAAAGATATTCATCAAGTATCACCATTAAGGACTAAAGATGATGAAAAACATTTTAGAGAACCAATCCTGTAAGACAGAAGGACAAATATTAGGGATTCGTATTTCAGTTTATCCAAATTCAATAATACTCCATAACAACCAAGTGTGAAGTAGAATTCAAAAATAAAGATCAAAACATGGATACAATCAAAGATAGTAGCCATAAAAGACATCTGGGATGAAAAAGAGAAAATTTCATTTTTTCGATGAATAGTGTCGTATTTGTTAATAGTCTTGCAGATATCGTGAATAAGTGTCGATATCGTGAATAGTAACCCCGACACAAAAAGGTAGAAATTCCACAATAAAATTCATAACAATATCTCAGCATAATGATATTGAAGAAAATAATATCATTAAAGAAGAAAATAACATCCCTTACCACAAAGAAACAGTACTTCAGAATGAAAGGGTGGATGTGATGCTGAATGAAACTTGTACTGAATAGCAACTCTCAAAGTATCTAAATACTCACAAAATACGCTCGATAATATAGAGAGAGAAAGCTTATGTTTCTGATGTGATTTTCAATTCTAACCTAAGCACCTATTTATAGGAAAATGCTCGCACGCCGAAGTAGACTTGACCTGCTACCTGATGGCTTTACCTACTACTTTTGCCACCCACCACATTTGAAATAAAATTTGAGCACATTTCTCACCAACCAAAAGTGGAGCCCACTCAATTCTAGAATTTTTCATCAAAAATCATTTATAACATAATTTTCGAATCAGACACCTCTTAAAATTCATAACAAATCATACCTTCATTTTTAACGGTTCAAAATTTGTGGACATATACTCAACTTATATATGTATAACATATCTAAAAATCACAACAATCCAACGGTCGGATTAAAAATTATAACTCACATAATATATCTCAAGAACAACGATTTGATTTTAATACCTCCATTCCAGATAAAATCTCGATAAAACACCTCAATATTAATAGCCACATAAAAAAATTCCTTATCATATAAATCAATAAATACTTATTCACAAATAATATTACTGAGAATCACACTAATGACAAACGACTAGTTCCCAGAAAGAGGGGCTTTCAATAAGGATTTCTCCATCGACGCCGCAATTAATTAAGTGACAAACATCTCCTTAGAGCGTAACTTTCTAGACATTGCCAATAATGCTATATAATAATATTATTCAAATAATATGAATTATTGATCTGATAATGGGAAATACTATGCACTGACAATTATTGAAATAATAATATAAAATATCAACGCAACAATTATTGAATCAATAAAATAAAATATTAAACAGTAATTACTGTAACAATTATTGAGTAATGCCTTCTTACGTAAGAATCAATAATTCAAAAATACTGTGCAATACCGTGTGCTACTGTGCAACCACGTGTATTACTGTATTTTAACCACCAGGTATTCCAACAGTGTTAACGGTAACAACTACGCTATTATTTATAAAAACTCAAACTTATCATTTTCTTCATCCGACAGTTATTCTATTATGAGGCCCACGAATGGTTGAGCCGTCGTACGAATATTCCCCGACAATAAGAATATTCCACGACCAACGAATATTCCCCGACAAAAATGAATATTTTATAACCACTTGTTTATTTTGTAAAATTTGCACATTTCACCCATAACCAAAGTATTATATCAAATTAACTCCTTATTATTTCAAGATAATAAATAGAGAAAATTAAATTTTATTTATAATAAGTTGGGGTCTTACAGTAATAATCTGCTTGGCCTTTGATGTTCGGCTTTAACTTTCTAACATGTTAAGCATTGCGCCACACACTTAGTCATATCCCTCTTCATATTCGGCCACCAAAAATTATGTCTAAGATCTTGGTACATCTTTGTACTCCCAGGGTGAATCGAATATCTTGAGTTGTGAGCTTCTCTCAGAATTTCGTCTTTAACTTTTAGTACTGGCGGAACCCAAATTCTCCCTTCGAACCGAAGTAACCCTTCCGAATCGATTTTGAATTTATTTTCCTCACCTTCAGATATTTTCTATTTATCTTTTCGTAATCTTCATCCTGAAGTTGTGCATTTTTCACCTTATCAACCAACGTTAAACTATTTCCCATCTGGAATAACTTTTCATCGAATTCTATCTGATATTTAATTTCCAACTCCATCTTAGCCATTTCTGACACTAGGCTCTCCTGAGCAATTAACAACATTAACTTCTCCTGTCCCTTTCTACTTAAAGCATTAGCAACAACATTCGCCTTTCCGGGATGATAGAAAATCACACAGTCATAGTCTTTGATCAGCTCCAACCATCTTCTTTGTCGCATGCTCAAGTCTTTTTGTGTAAAGATATATTTCAGACATTTATGGTCGGTATATATCTCACACTTCTCTCCATAAAGATAATGTCTCCAAATTTTTAGGGCTAACACCACCGCCGCCAACTCTAAATCATGAGTCGGATACCCTTTCTCATAATCTTTCAACTGACGTGATGCATACGTAATAACTTTGTCGTTCTGCATAAGCACACAGCCTAGTCCTTTATGCGATGCGTCACTATACACCACAAAATTTCCTGTATCATCAGGTAATGACAACACAGGTGCTTAACTTAACCTCTTCTTCAATTCTTGAAAACTCTCCTCGTACTTCTCTGTTCAAACAAACTTAACCGCTTTCCTAGTTAAATTCGTTAACGGAGTCGCGATCTTGGAAAAGTCTTGAATAAAACGCCTGTAATAACCCGCCAATCTTAAGAAACTCCTTACTTCTGACGGTGTCTGATGAGTGAGTTTTATACACATGAATTGGATACATTCGGACTTAATTTATTGTTGTTCTCAAATATTTTAGAATAGTTTTTATGTTTTTATGTCTATTCATGCATCTTTTTTGTTGTTTTTTAGGAATTGGGACAAAATTTACTTGGATCGACATTTGGGGTGGCCAGATTAGCATTTTCGGCTTGCCATTTACACAGCAGTCACTTCAGAGCCAATTTGACTATAGCTCCAGACATTATTTCAAAAATCTTAAAGAATGAAAGTTGTAGATCTACTTTTTCTCTTTCCGGATCATCTTGAATCATCTAAATCAGAGTGCAGATGAAGAAGTTATGTCCATTTTCCCAAAGGACATCGGAGTAGAAAATGTCAGAAAATGGGGCAGCGCCGGGGCGCCCAAATTAGGCCTATTTGCAGCGCCGGGACGCTATAAGGCGTTGTCTGGCGGTCGTGCCCAAATCTTTGAGGCAAGGCCGGGGAAGAGGTTGGTGCGGCCTAGACGCGCGTTTTGGGTAATTTTGACACCTTTTGACTCCAAATTGGATTGGGTTTGTTCCTAAGCTCAAAATTGGACTTGTAACCTATAAATACATGATGTAAGACATAAAATAAAGGGAGATTACATAGATTAGACTTGATTAAACACTCCATTAGATTAGAATCTAAACCCTAGTTCTTAATTAGCCATTAGAGATTGAAGCAAATTGAAGAACACTGAAGATCAAGAGCAAGAGCAAGTGGGGAGCATTAGATTTGCTGACAACAGATTCTATTCTCTTCTCTTATCATACTTTTATCTTTTAATGTCTATTCAATTGTGGATTCTTGGTTTTAATTCATTAATTATGAACTAACTCTTTTATTAAGATTCCAATTGAACCTTTTATGGTTATGAATTGGTTATTTGATTTATTCCAATTATTTATGTTGAAGTGAATTGTTCATCATGCCTTGTATTTATGGATTAATTATCTGGCCAATAATTACCGTGTTACTTTAGGAGGAATCGAGAGAGGAATTCTAGCGTTAGAACTAGGCAGGGTGACATATGACTTAGTTATTTGCACAGTGGATAATTAGGTTTGTGAATAGAATGAGAATATCTATTTGCCGCATTTAACATATAAGGAATTGGGATTGTAATGAGTTTAATTCAATTGTTTTGCATAGAGATATAGAAAAATTAATCTGGATTAAATAGAAGGCAATTGATCACTCGAGAGAGGGCTTTTGGCATTTGAGAATTCCGGTTAACAATTCAGTAGACATAATAATTGGGATAATTGGATAATTGATTTAATAATCATAATTGGGGAAATTGGAGTCTTAATTGTCATTTATCGCATTCAAACAATTTTAGCTTGTTCTTCATTTTCTTTTAGAATAATTTCTTGTTTTATTAAAATTAGTTTTCTTAGTTTCAAAACTCACAAGTTTTGGTTGTTTAAATAAAATTAGTTTGGTTAACAATTAGTACTTGGTGATTTTATTAAATAATTTCTCGTGGGAACGATACTCTACTTTCACTTTATTACTTGTTGGATCGTGTATACTTGCGTATTCATTGAATCGAAATCGATCAACAAGTTTTTTTAATGAATTCTTAGGGAATTAATTTAATAATTATTTACCAATATTAATTTCATTCAAATTAGTCTTAATTTAAACATTTTTTTTTTTATTTTAAATCTCGTCCTATATTTCTTTCTTTTCGAATGTACCATGGATGAGTTTGAGTATCAATGGCCATACGTTCTTGGCTCAACTAAGGGAAATAGGGATTGATGGACTTAATACATCTTCTATAGAGGTAACTTCGAAGACGTTCGAGGTTTGCGTAGCCATACTGAGTCGAAGGATGGCAAGAATGACTCAGCCAAGGGGAGAGGAGATTGACAGACTTGAAAAACTTTCTGCATTGTCAGCACAGATTGAGACACTTTCGAGGATGTTTGAAGCTTTTAACGCTCAACGTCGTCAAAGTGTGGTGGTTACTTGTGATTATTGTGCTGGAAATCATATGAGTCATCAATGTGCCATCAGTTTTGAGCCGGTACATTATAAAGGTGATTACCCCAACAGTTATGTCTATCCCAACAACTATCATCAGGATTGGGGGTATCACCCGGATTTTTCATGGAGTAACAATCAAGATCAATTTTATGCTCCAAGTCCAACATACCCACCGGATTTCTCGTGTCCACCTCCACTACAACAGGAAGAACATTCAAATTGGGAGGAAGCCTTGGAAAAATTAATTAAAGCTTCTGAAAAGAAACACGAGGAACATGAAAAGAAACTTAATTAAAGAGAGCTGAATATGCAAAGCATAAGTGCGTCGATCAAGAATCTGGAAAATCAAATGGGACGAGATAGACACGATTGAACATTAGTCCTCAATACACTTGGCCTATGACATGGATTAGAGGCGATGGAGAGCCCAAACAAAATCTGCAACTAGATGAGCCACAAGATGTTGAAAAAGAGGAAATAATTGGGAATCAAGAAAAGGAGATCAACGAAGATGAGCCAATTTCATTAGTATCCCATGTGCCTCCTCCAACAAAGTTCAAGAATCCGGACAGTTTTGCAAAACCATGCCCAATTGGCAAATCGTATGCGTAAGCAAAGCTCTTTGTGATATAAGAGCTAAAATACGGTTATTGGAGTCATGGTGGGATGAAAAGGAGAAGATAGAGGAAGATTCCATTATGTTTATTAAGCTTCAATGCCCCAATCGATCATAGACATAATGGAGAAAACACCTAGTTATTGGGACGTTCTTAATAGGAACCTATCTACAAAGAGCATGCTAGGTGACTTTAATTCAAGGGTTTTTGCTAATGGGAACCTCCCAAAAGAGACATTACTCTTGATGGATGGAGGGTTCCTCAATTTTTAGGGAATTGGATAGAGAATTAAAGAAGTCAGGCTGAGACTATAAAACAAGCGCTTATTGGGAGGCAACCCAAGTTTAATTTTTATTTTTAGTTTCTATTAGGTTTTATACTAGTAATTTTGAATTTATTTAGGATTTAATAAAATTGCTTCTATCATGGTTTAACAGGTTATTCAAGTCAAATTCAAGTGTGGTGCCCAATTTGTTCCATGTGTTTAGCCTATTCTCCAAACTTAGCTGACAAGGAGGAAGATTGTTATATTTTCTGGGAAGTCCTCTGCTTTAATTTTTTCTATTTTGACCATTGAGGACAATGTCTAGTTTAAGCTTTGGGGGCACTTTAGTGTCGTAGTATGCATATAGTTAAGTATCTGCATAGTAGTTCATTTTTTTTTTATGTGTTAGCATTGTTTTTTTTAGGTTGCATATAATACATGGTAGTTATTTTATATTCATATATGTGTTGCATTAGTATGTGTTCAGGTAGTATAATTGCATTTTTTTTAAATTTTTACTTGAATCATGTGCTAGGTTGGTGTAGTCTTAGCTCTACTTTATGATAAGATTAGTATTAAATGTTAACTTGAACATTGTTGATAATTGATGATGAGTTCTAATTTTAATCATGATGATAATCTGAGCACATCTGAAACTTATGTAGTAGGTTAGCACTTAAAGTTTAAACTATTTTAATCCACTTGATTCAAGGGTTTCATAATTTGTTTTTGAGGAAAATCTTGGTTAAAATTTAAGGAAATTAGTGAATTAGCAGTAAAGGTTGGAATGACGTAAAAGCTTGAGTTTGGGGGAATCTATGGGATATATATATTACAAAAAGAAAAAAAAAGAAAAAAATAAATGATGAAAAGAAAAAAAAAGAGAAAAAAAATCCAAAAAGAAAGAATAAACACCGTGGCATGCTTGTCTAGTTTTGTGGCCTTTGTTACTTGAGTAAGTAAACCCTAGAGGATTGTCTTTACACCTAGCACCCTAAGGTCTTAATGGCTTGGGAGTCGTTGGTCGAAAGCTCGTTAAGGTAGCACTGAAAAGCCTAAGGGAATAAGCTATTGCACAGCCATGAGAAAAAAAAATGAATAAAACACGTGAAAGAGCAAAAATGCCCTCGTAATTGAATAAGAGTATAAATAAATCTTGTATTTACCCTTAGACTTGGTAATTGCTTAGTTTTAATCGGAGTTGTCATGTTCACAAAAGTAATTGAATTGGAACTGAAATTTTCCTTTTAAGAAGTTTGTTATGTGATTATCTTGAATTGTGGTTGGTTAGAATGGTTAACGAGCACACACGCACAACATGGGTGATGATAGGTTTGGATTGACTAATTGGTTAGAGTTATGGACTTTGACTTGATTTGATATATTGTTTGAGTATCATTGGTATCTTTGAGGCCTGTTGCTATATATCATACTGATTTATTACTGGATTTCATAGGTATATTAGGAAGTAGATCATGCATATGCATTCATGTAGTTGAGTTAGTTTGTTTATTTTTAGTTCTTTTGTGTTTTTGGTTGAGGACAAGTAAAGGTTTAAGTTTGGGGGTATTTGATGAGTGAGTTTTATACACATGAATTGGATACATTCGGACTTAATTTATTGTTGTTCTCAAGTCTTTTAGAATAGTTTTTATGTGTTTATGTCTATTCAGGCATGTTTTTTGTTGTTTTGTAAGAATTGGGACAAAATTTTCTTGGATCGACGTTTGGGGTGGCTAGATTCGCGTTTTCGGCTTTCTATTTACACAGCAGTAACTTTAGAGCCAATTTGACTATAGCTTCGGACATTATTTCGAAACTCTTAAAGAATGAAAGTTGTATATCTACTTTTCCTCTTTTCGGATCATCTTGAATCATCTAAATCGGAGTTCGGATGAAGAAGTTATGGCCATTTTCCCAAAGGACGTCGAAGTAGAAAATGTCAGAAAATGGGGGTAGTGTAGGGGCCCAAATCAAACTTATTTGCAGTGACGAGGCGCTATAAGGCGATGTCTCGAGCATCGTGCCCAGTTATTTGAAGTATTTGAGGAAGAAGAGGTTGAGTGTGGCTGGGACGGCGTTTTGGGCGAATTTTGACACCTTTTGACTCAAATTGGATTGGGTTTGTTCTAAGCTCAAAATTGGACTTGTAACCTATAAATACATGATGTAAGACATAAAATAAAGGAGATTACATACATTAGACTAGATTAAACACTCCATTAGATTAGAATCTAAACCCTAGTTCTTAATTAGCCATTGGAGATTGAAGCAAATTGAAGAACTTTGAAGATCAAGAAGCAAGAGCAAGGGGAGCATCGTCATTTCTTGACAATGATTCTATTCTCTTCTCTTATCATACTTTTATCTTTTAATGTCTATTCAATTGTGGATTCTTGGTTTTAATTCATTAATTATGAACTAACTCTTTTATTAAGATTCCAATTGAACCTTTTATGGTTATGAATTGGTTATTTGATTTATTCAATTATTTATGTTGAAGTGAATTGTTCATCATACCTTGTATTTATTGATTGATTATCGCCAATAATTACCATGTTACTTTAGGAGGAATCGAGAGAGGAATTCTAGAGTTAGAAGCAAGGCGGTGACATATGACTTAGTTATTTGCACAGTGGATAATTAGGTTTGTGAATAGAATGAGAATATCTATTTGCCACATGTAACATATAAGGAATTGGGATTGTAACGAGTTTAATTCAATTGTTTTGCATAGAGATATAACAAAATTAATCTGGGTTAAATAGAAGGCAATTGATCACTCGAGAGAGGGCTTTTGGCATTTGAGAATTCCTGTTAACAATTCAGTAGACATAATAATTGGGATAATTGGATAATTGATTTAATAATCATAATTAGGGAAATTAGAGTCTTAATTGTCATTTATCTGCATTCAAACAATTTTTAGCTTGTTCTTCATTTTTCTTTTAGAATAATTTCTTGTTTTATTAAATTAGTTTTCTTAGTTTCAAAACTCACAAGTTTTGGTTGTTTAAATAAAATTAGTTTGGTTAACAATTAGTACTTGGTGATTTTATTAAATAATTTCTCTTGGGAACGATACTCTACTTTCACTTTATTACTTTTTAATAGTGTATACTTGCGTATTCATTGAATCTTGAAATCGATCAACAAGTTTTTGGCGGCGAATTCTTTGGGGAATTAATTTAATAATTATTTACCAATATTAATTTCATTCAAATTAGTCTTAATTTAAATATTTTTATTTTTATTTTTAAATCTCGTCCTATATTTCTTTCTTTTCAGGTACCATGGATGAGTTTGAGTATCAATGGCCATACACGTTCTTGGCTCAACTAAGGGAAATAGGATTGATGGACTTAATACATCTTCTATAGAGGTAACTTGAAGGCGTTCGAGGTTTCTTGTGACCCATCTTGAGTCGAAGGATGGCAAGAATGACTCGACCCGAGGGGAGAGAGATTGACGGACTTGAAAAACTTTCTCGCATTGTCGTAGATGATTAAGACACTTTCGAGGATGTTTGAAGCTTTTAACGCTCAACGTCGTCAAAGTGTGGCGATTACTTTGTGATTATTGTCTTTGGAAATCATATGAGTCATCAATGCGCCATCGGTTTTTGGTAGAAGTACATTATAAAGGTGATTACCCCAACAGTTATGTCTATCCCAACAACTATCATCGAGTTGGGGGTATCACCCGGATTTTCATGGAGTAACAATCAAGATCAATTTTATGCTCCAAGTCCAACATACCCAACCGGATTTTTCGTGTCCACCTCCACTACAACGGGAAGAACATTCAAATTGGGAGGAAGCCTTGGAAAAATTAATTACGACTTACGAAAAGAAACACGAGGAACATGAAAAAAACATAATCAAGCAGAGTGAATATGCAAAGCATAAGTCGTCGATCAAGAATCTGGAAAATCAAATGGGACGAATGCACATGCATTGAACATTAGTCCTCAATACACTTGGCCCTATGACATGGATTCCGAGACTGATGGAGAGCCCAAACAAAATCTGCAACTAGATGAGCCACAAGATGATGAAAAAGAGGAAATAATTGGGAATCAAGAAAAGGAGATCAACGAAGATGAGCCAATTTCATTAGTATCCCATGTGCCTCCTCCAACAAAGTTCAAGAATCCGGACAGTTTTGCAAAACCATGCCCAATTGGCAGTCATGTCGTCGGCAAAGCTCTTTGTGACATAAGAGCTAGTACAGTTGTGGAGTCATGGTGGGATGAAAAGGAGAAGATAGAGGAAGATTCCATTATGTTTATTAAGCTTCAATGCCCCAATCTGATCATAGACACAATGGAGAAAACACCTAGTTATTGGACGTTCTTAATAGGGAACCTATCTACAAAGAGCATGCTAGGTGACTTTAATTCAAGGGTTTTTGCTAATGGGAACCTCCCAAAAGAGACATTGCTACTGATGGATGGAGGGTTCCTCAATTTTTGTAGGGGAATTGGATAGAGAATTAAAGAAGTCAGGCTGAGACTATAAAACAAGCGCTTATTGGGAGGCAACCAAAGTTTAATTTTTATTTTTAGTTTCTATTAGGTTTTATATTAGTAGTTTTGAATTTATTTAGGATTTAATAAAATTGCTTCTATCATGGTTTAACAGGTTATTCAAGTCAAATTCAAGTGTGGTGCCCAATTTGTTCCATGTGTTTAGCCTATTCTCCAAACTTAGCTGACAAGGAGGAAGATTGCTATATTTTCAGGGAAGTCCTCTGCTTTAATTTTTTCTATTTCAGCCATTGAGGACAATGTCTAGTTTAAGCTTGGGGGCACTTTAGTGTCGTATTGCATATAGTTAGTATCTGCATAGTTGTTCATTTTTTTTATGTGTTAGCATTATTTTTTTTAGGTAACATATAATACATGGTAGTTATTTTTATATTCATATATGTGTTGCATTAGTATGTGTTCAGGTAGTATAATTGCATTTTTTTTAATTTTTGCTTGAATCTGTGCGCTAGGTTGGTGTAGTCTTAGCTCTACTATGATAAGATTAGTATTAAATGTTAACTTGAACATTGTTGATAATTGATGATGAGTTCTAATTTTAATCATGATGATAATCGAGCTGTCGAAACTTATGTATGTAGGTTAGCACTTAAAGTTTAACTTATTTTAATCCACTTGATTAAAGGGTTTCATAATTTGTTTCTGAGGGAAAATCTTGGTTAAAATTTAAGGAAATTAATGAATTGGCAATAAAGGTTGGAATGACGTAAAAGCTTGAGTTTGGGGGAATCTATGGGATATATATATTACAAAAAGAAAAAAAAAGGAAAAAAAGAAATGATGAAAAGAAAAAAAAAGAGAAAAAAAATCCAAAAAGAAAGAATAAACACTGTGGCATGCTTGTCTAGTTTTGTGGCCTTTGTTACTTGAGTAAGTAAGCCCAAGAGGATTGTCTTTACACCTAGCGCCCTAAGGTCTTAATGGCTTGGGAGTCGTTGGTCGAAAGCTCGTTAAGGTACCACTGAAAAGCCTAAGGGAATAAGCTATTGCATGACCGTGAGAAAAAAATGAAAAAAACGTGAAAGAGCAAAAATGCCCTCGTAATTGAATAAGAGTATAAATAAATCTTGTATTTACCCTTAAACTTGGTAATTGCTTAGTTTTAACCGGAGTTGTCATGTTCACAAAAGTAATTGAATTAGAACTGAAATTTTTCTTTTAAGAAGTTTGTTATGTGATTATCTTGAATTGTGGTTGGTTAGAATGGTTAACGAGCACACACGCACAACATGGGTGATGACAGGTTTGGATTGACTAATTGGTTAGAGTTATGGACTTTGACTTGATTGGATATATTGTTTGAGTATCATTGGTATCTTTAAGGCCTGTTGCTATATATCATACTGATTTATTACTTGATTTCATAGGTATATTAGGAAGTAGATCATGCATATGCATTCATGTAGTTGAGTTAGTTTGTTTATTTTTAGTTCTTTTGTGTTTTTGCTTGAGGACAAGTAAAGGTTTAAGTTTGGGGGTATTTGATGAGTGAGTTTTATACACATGAATTGGATACATTCGGACTTAATTTATTGTTGTTCTCAAGTCTTTTAGAATAGTTTTTATGTGTTTATGTCTATTCATGCATGTTTTTTGTTGTTTTGTAGGAATTGGGACAAAATTTACTTGGATCGACGTTTGGGGTGGCTAGATTCGCGTTTTCGGCTTGCTATTTACATAGCAGTCACTTTAGAGCCAATTTGACTATAGCTTCGGACATTATTTCGAAACTCTTAATGAATGAAAGTTGTATATTTACTTTTCCTCTTTCCGGATCATCTTGAATCATCTAAATCGGAGTTCGGATGAAGAAGTTATGGCCATTTTCCCAAAGGACGTCGAAGTAGAAAATGTCAGAAAATGGGGCAGCACCGGGGCGCCCAAATCAGGCCTATTTGCAGCTAAAGGGGCATTATAAAGCGGTGTCGGCGTCGTGTAGGTATTTAGCAGTGAAGCGTTTGAGGGAAGAGGTCAAGTCTTGATGCAGGCGCGTTTTGGGTAATTTTGACACCTTTTTGACTCCAATTGGATTGGGTTTGTTCTAAGCTCAAAATTGGACTTGTAACCTATAAATACGTGATGTAAGACATAAAATAAAGGGAGATTACATAGATTAGACTAGATTAAACACTCCATTAGATTAGAATCTAAACCCTAGTTCTTAAGTAGCCATTGGAGATTGAAGCAAATTGAAGAACACTGAAGATCAAGAGCAAGAGCAAGTGGGGAGCATCGATTTGGTCGACACAATGATTCTATTCTCTTCTCTTATCATACTTTTATCTTTTAATATCTATTCAATTGTGGATTCTTGGTTTTAATTCATTAATTATGAACTAACTCTTTTATTAAGATTCCAATTGAACCTTTTATGGTTATGAATTGGTTATATGATTTATTCCAATTATTTATGTTGAAGTGAATTGTTCATCATGCCTTGTATTTATTGATTGATTATCTGGCCAATAATTACCATGTTACTTTAGGAGGAATCGAGAGAGGAATTCTAGAGTTAGAATCAAGGTGGTGACATATGACTTAGTTATTTGCATGAGATGGATAATTAGGTTTGTGAATAGAATGAGAATATCTATTTGCCACATGTAACATATAAGGAATTGGGATTGTAACGAATTTAATTCAATTGTTTTGCATAGAGATATAGCAAAATTAATCTGGGTTAAATAGAAGGCAATTGATCACTCGAGAGAGGGCTTTTGGCATTTGAGAATTCCTGTTAACAATTCAGTAGACATAATAATTGAGATAATTAGATAATTGATTTAATAATCATAATTGGGGAAATTAGAGTCTTAATTGTCATTTATCTGCATTCAAACAATTTTTAGCTTGTTCTTCATTTTTCTTTTAGAATAATTTCTTGTTTTATTAAATTAGTTTTCTTAGTTTCAAAACTCACAAGTTTTGGTTGTTTAAATAAAATTAGTTTGGTTAACAATTAGTACTTGGTGATTTTATTAAATAATTTCTCGTGGGAACGATACTCTACTTTCACTTTATTACTTTTTGACCGTGTATACTTGCACGTATTCATTGAATGCGAAATCGATCAACAAGTTTTTGGCGCCGTTGCTGGGGAATTAATTTAATAATTATTTACCAATATTAATTTCATTCAAATTAGTCTTAATTTAAACATTTTTATTTTTATTTTTAAATCTCGTCCTATATTTCTTTCTTTTCAGGTACCATGGATGAGTTTGAGTATCAATGGCCATACACGTTCTTGGCTCAACTAAGGGAAATAGGGATTGATGGACTTAATACATCTTCTATAGAGGTAACTTCGAAGACGTTCGAAGTTTGCGCAGCCATACTGAGTCGAAGGATGGCAAGAATGACTCAGCCAAGGGGAGAGGAGATTGACAGACTTGAAAAACTTTCTGCATTGTCAGCACAGATTGAGACACTTTCGAGGATGTTTGAAGCTTTTAACGCTCAACGTCGTCAAAGTGTGGCGGTTACTTGTGATTATTGTGCTGGAAATCATATGAGTCATCAATGCGCCATCAGTTTTGAGCAGGTACATTATAAAGGTGATTACCCCAACAGTTATGTCTATCCCAACAACTATCATCAGGATTGGGGGTATCACCCGGATTTTTCATGGAGTAACAATCAAGATCAATTTTATGCTCCAAGTCCAACATACCCACCGGATTTCTCGTGTCCACCTCCACTACAACAGGAAGAACATTCAAATTGGGAGGAAGCCTTGGAAAAATTAATTAAAGCTTCTGAAAAGAAACACGAGGAACATGAAAAGAAACTTAATCAAACAGAGCTGAATATGCAAAGCATAAGTGCGTCGATCAAGAATCTGGAAAATCAAATGGGACAGATAGCACATGCATTGAACATTAGTCCTCAATACACTTGGCCCTATGACATGGATTCCGAGACTGATGGAGAGCCCAAACAAAATCTGCAACTAGATGAGCCACAAGATGATGAAAAAGAGGAAATAATTGGGAATCAAGAAAAGGAGATCAACGAAGATGAGCCAATTTCATTAGTATCCCATGTGCCTCCTCCAACAAAGTTCAAGAATCCGGACAGTTTTGCAAAACCATGCCCAATTGGCAGTCATGTCGTCGGCAAAGCTCTTTGTGACATAAGAGCTAGTACAGTTGTGGAGTCATGGTGGGATGAAAAGGAGAAGATAGAGGAAGATTCCATTATGTTTATTAAGCTTCAATGCCCCAATCTGATCATAGACACAATGGAGAAAACACCTAGTTATTGGACGTTCTTAATAGGGAACCTATCTACAAAGAGCATGCTTAGGTGACTTTAATTCAAGGTTTTTGCTAATGGGAACCTCCCAAAAGAGACATTGCTACTGATGGATGGAGGGTTCCTCAATTTTTGTAGGGGAATTGGATAGAGAATTAAAGAAGTCAGGCTGAGACTATAAAACAAGCGCTTATTGGGAGGCAACCCAAGTTTAATTTTTATTTTTAGTTTCTATTAGGTTTTATATTAGTAGTTTTGAATTTATTTAGGATTTAATAAAATTGCTTCTATCATGGTTTAACAGGTTATTCAAGTCAAATTCAAGTGTGGTGCCCAATTTGTTCCATGTGTTTAGCCTATTCTCCAAACTTAGCTGACAAGGAGGAAGATTGCTATATTTTCAGGGAAGTCCTCTGCTTTAATTTTTTCTATTTCAGCCATTGAGGACAATGTCTAGTTTAAGCTTGGGGGCACTTTAGTGTCGTATTGCATATAGTTAGTATCTGCATAGTAGTTCATTTTTTTTATGTGTTAGCATTGTTTTTTTTAGGTTGCATATAATACATGGTAGTTATTTTTATATTCATATATGTGTTGCATTAGTATGTGTTCAGGTAGTATAATTGCATTTTTTTTAATTTTTGCTTGAATCTGTGCGCTAGGTTGGTGTAGTCTTAGCTCGGCCTATGATAAGATTAGTATTAAATGTTAACTTGAACATTGTTGATAATTGATGATGAGTTCTAATTTTAATCATGATGATAATCTGAGCCTGTCTGAAACTTATGTAACCGGTTAGCACTTAAAGTTTAACTGTTTTAATCCACTTGATTAAAGGGTTTCATAATTTGTTTCTGAGGGAAAATCTTGGTTAAAATTTAAGGAAATTAATGAATTGGCAATAAAGGTTGGAATGACGTAAAAGCTTGAGTTTGGGGGAATCTATGGGATATATATATTACAAAAAGAAAAAAAAAGAAAAAAAGAAATGATGAAAAGAAAAAAAAAGAGAGAAAAAATCCAAAAAGAAAGAAAAAATAAAGAATAAACACCGTGGCATGCTTGTCTAGTTTTGTGGCCTTTGTTACTTGAGTAAGTAAGCCCGAGAGGATTGTCTTTACACCTAGCGCCCTAAGGTCTTAATGGCTTGGGAGTCGTTGGTCGAAAGCTCGTTAAGGTACCACTGAAAAGCCTAAGGGAATAAGCTATTGCACAGCCATGAGAAAAAAAAATGAATAAAACACGTGAAAGAGCAAAAATGCCCTCGTAATTGAATAAGAGTATAAATAAATCTTGTATTTACCCTTAAACTTGGTAATTGCTTAGTTTTAACCGGAGTTGTCATGTTCACAAAAGTAATTGAATTAGAACTGAAATTTTTCTTTTAAGAAGTTTGTTATGTGATTATTTTGAATTGTGGTTGGTTAGAATGGTTAACGAGCACACACGCACAACATGGGTGATGACAGGTTTGGATTGACTAATTGGTTAGAGTTATGGACTTTGACTTGATTGGATATATTGTTTGAGTATCATTGGTATCTTTGAGGCCTGTTGCTATATATCATACTGATTTATTACTGGATTTCATAAGTATATTAGGAAGTAGATCATGCATATGCATTCATGTGGTTGAGTTAGTTTGTTTATTTTTAGTTCTTTTGTGTTTTTGCTTGAGGACAAGTAAAGGTTTAAGTTTGGGGGTATTTGATGAGTGAGTTTTATACACATGAATTGGATACATTCGGACTTAATTTATTGTTGTTCTCAAGTCTTTTAGAATAGTTTTTATGTGTTTATGTCTATTCATGCATGTTTTTGTTGTTTTGTAGGAATTGGGACAAAATTTACTTGGATCGACGTTTGGGGTGGCTAGATTCGCGTTTTCGGCTTGCTATTTACACAGCAGTCACGTTAGAGCCAATTTGACTATAGCTTCGGACATTATTTCGAAAATCTTAATGAATGAAAGTTGTATATCTACTTTTCCTCTTTCCGGATCATCTTGAATCATCTAAATCGGAGTTCAGATGAAGAAGTTATGGCCATTTTCCCAAAGGACGTCGAAGTAGAAAATTTCAGAAAATGGGGCAGCGCCGGGGCGCCCAAATCAGTCCTATTTGCAGCGCCGGGCGCTTATATAAGGCGATGTCTCGATGTGTCGTGCCCAGACTGAACAAGGCTGGGAAGAGGTCAAAAGTCTTGATGCGGGCGTTTTGGTAATTTTAACACCTTTTTGACTCCAAATTGGATTGGGTTTGTTCCTAAGCTCAAAATTGGACTTGTAACCTATAAATACATGATGTAAGACATAAAATAAAGGGAGATTACATAGATTAGACTAGATTAAACACTCCATTAGATTAGAATCTAAACCCTAGTTCTTAATTAGCCATTGGAGATTGAAGCAAATTGAAGAACACTGAAGATCAAGAGCAAGAGCAAGTGGGGAGCATCAGATTTGCTGACAACAGATTCTATTCTCTTCTCTTATCATACTTTTATCTTTTAATGTCTATTCAATTGTGGATTCTTGGTTTTAATTCATTAATTATGAACTAACTCTTTTATTAAGATTCCAATTGAACCTTTTATGGTTATGAATTGGTTATTTGATTTATTCCAATTATTTATGTTGAAGTGAATTGTTCATCATACCTTGTATTTATTGATTGATTATCTGGCCAATAATTACCATGTTACTTTAGGAGGAATCGAGAGAGGAATTCTAGAGTTAGAACTGGGCAGGGTGACATATGACTTAGTTATTTGCACAGTGGATAATTAGGTTTGTGAATAGAATGAGAATATCTATTTGCCACATGTAACATATAAGGAATTGGGATTGTAACGAGTTTAATTCAATTGTTTTGCATAGAGATATAGCAAAATTAATCTGGGTTAAATAGAAGGCAATTGATCACTCGAGAGAGGGCTTTTGGCATTTGAGAATTCCTGTTAACAATTCGATGACATAATAATTGGGATAATTGGATAATTGATTTAATAATCATAATTGGGGAAATTGGAGTCTTAATTGTCATTTATCTGCATTCAAACAATTTTTAGCTTGTTCTTCATTTTTCTTTTAGAATAATTTCTTGTTTTATTAAAATTAGTTTTCTTAGTTTCAAAACTCACAAGTTTTGGTTGTTTAAATAAAATTAGTTTGGTTAAGAATTAGTACTTGGTGATTTTTATTAAATAATTCCTCGTGGGAACGATACTCTACTTTCACTTTATTACTTGTTGACCGTGTATACTTGCACGTATTCATTGATTGCGAAATCGATCAACAAGTCTTCGGCTGATCCCAGTTTATCACAGCCTCAACTTTTGATGGATCTACAAAAATTCCATCCTTATCAATAACGTGCCCGAGAAACTGTACACGCTTTAACCAAAATTCACATTTTGAGAACTTAGCGTACAACTTCTCTTTTCTCAATGTCTCTAACGTCAATCTCAAGTGTTCCACATGCTCCTCCTTGGTTTTGGAATATACCAATATATCATCAATAAACACTACCACAAATTTGTCTAAGAATGGTTTAAACACCCTGTTCATCAAGTCCATGAACTCTGCAGGTGCGTTGGTTAAACCAAAAGACATAACCAAAAACTCGTAATGACCATACCGAGTTCTGAACGCTGTTTTTGGTACATCCTCTAGTCTCACCTTCAACTGATGATAACCACTTCTCAAGTCTATCTTCGAGAAATAACTCGCTCCCTTCAACTGATCGAACATGTCATCGATTCTAGGTAATGGATACTTATTTTTAATCATAACCTTATTCAATTCTCGATAATCAATGCAGAGCTGCATCGATCCGTCTTTCTTATTAAGAAACAACACCGGTGCTCCCCATGGCGAAACACTCGGCTGAATATACTCCTTATCGAGCAATTCTTCCAATTGCACCATCAACTCCTTTATTTCTACCGAGGCCATTCTGTATGGTGCTTTAGATATCGGAGCTGTTCCTGGTAGTAAGTCAATCACGAACTCGATTTGTCGATCCGACAGAAGACCCTGCAAATCGTCTGGAAATACATTTGCAAAATCTCTTATAATCGGTATTTCTTCTAGCTTCGCACTCTTCTTCTGTGTATCGACAATATAGGCTAAATATACTACACATCCTTGTCTCAACAACTTCTTGGCTTGCATCCCCGTCAGACAACTTGCTTGTCAAGGTGACTTGCTACCAAAGAACACAACCTTTGACGGAGTCATAAGTTTAACAAACTTCCTTTGGCAATCAATTACTGCTCCATAATTGAATAATTAACCAATCCATTCCCAGTATAACATCAAACTCACCAAGTCTAATTGGTATCAAGTCTACCATCATCTCGTGACCTTTTATATCCACTCTATAATTCCTATATATAAATTTAACAGGAATTACTTCCCTATTCGCAATCTCTATACTTAAGGGAAATTCTAATTCCCCGAGGCAAATCTAAATTTTGAGCAAATTCATCGGATATAAATGAACAAGTAGCACCCGAATCAAATAGTACATAAGAATTAATACCATTAATCGGAATGATACCTGACACCAAATCCTTAGATTGTACAGTATCTTGTACGGTCATATTAAAAGTCCTTGCAGTAGGTCGGCTTGACTGTGCTGGTCCAGTGATAGTCAATGCACCACCACCGTTGTTGTTTCCTTTTCCACCACTTGCACTTCCTGCTGGCTTCTTAGGGCATTCACGAGCCATGTGATCCTTCGAACCGCAGGTAAAGCATGCTCCTTTCTTTGGACTAAAATGGTTTAGTGCAATATGTCCCTCCTAACCACAGTTGAAACACACCCTCTTTCCCTTCAAACATACCCTAGTATGGTTCTTCCCGCACGTCATGCAAGCTTCAAACATTTTCTTCTGTTGATTTCCCTGCTTTCTTCCCGTAGTCGAATTCTCGCTCCACTTCCTCTTTTGATTGTTACTTCCAAAATTACTTCCACCAGCCTTATTTTCATTCTCATTCTCATTCTTCCTCTTCTTTTGTTCTTGATTGTACTTGGTCAAGGCATCGCTTCCACCTTCCGCGATAATTGCCTTGTATAGTACAGCCGCAAATGTATTCAGCTGAAACATTGAAACCTTGCTATAAAGCCAGGGTTTCAACCCTTGTTCGAACCTTCTTTCTTTACGCTCGTCGGTATTGACTTGATGAGTGGCAAACCTTGCCAACTCATTAAACTTCACAGCATATTCAGGCACCGTCATTGTTCCTTACTTTAGCTCCAGAAATTGCACTTCCAACTGATTTCGAGAACTCGCTGGAAAGTACATTTCAAAAAACATCTCCTTAAATCTATCCCACACTATCACTCCTTGTCCTCCACGAACCTTATTTGCCTGCCACCAGTAGCTAGCTTCAGACTTCAGTATGAACATTGTGAACGCGGTCATCTGATACTCGTTAACTCTAGCAACGTCGAACACTTTCTCCATTTCCATGATTCAGGTTTGGGCTTCCACTGGATTCATAGACCCTTGAAACTCTGGCTGTCCAACCGCTTTGAATTCCTTAAACATCGTGACTTGAGTTTACGGTTGATTCGCAAGTGCACCCGTCAATAGAGTTACTAACTGCTGAACCGGATTAGCGTTGGTCTCGTTGTTATTATTAGTAGACCCCTCACGAGGTGCTTGCTGACGTGGTTGTCTTCTTCTAGGAGGCATTTTCTGTTAAAATATACGCTTACTAGTTCCTTACTCAACTTCTTGGGTATTTAAAGTTTAACTTAAACATTCCAAGATTAAAGCTATAACACATAACATTTCAAATAAACTCTAATATTTTATTTCTTCATAATGTTTTATAACATGTTAAAGATAGCATAACCGCTATAAACATTCACTTTCCTGAACTAGACAAGTTTCAGGATTATATACTCATACTATCCCTTTATTTATCTCAAAATAAGGGATTCACAGTTTTATTTATTCACATAATTAACCACATATTATTATCACTCTTATTATATCTAGGCATATTAAGACGTCGTAAGGCTTCTCGACGCTCTTCCTCCATGATACGATACACCGCTCTACGATCCATCACGAACCACGGTGAGTCTTCAAACTGAGGTGGGTAATAATAGACTCGATCCTAGGCCCTATCAATTGCAGAATTAAAAATGTAATCCATCTCTTTCATCTTGGCCTTCTTCACTTGGACCTTAGCCTCTGCACGGTCTGCACGTTGAGTCACCTTCATCCAAGCATCCTCTGCTCTTGCACGCTTAGCTGATTTCTCTTTGAAGTCATCTTTTAATTTCTCCATGTCAGTCTTCATCTTCTTGTTTACTGCCAACAAGTCTTCATGCTGACCCTTGGTATGAACTAGGTCCCACTCCGTGTTTCCAAGGCGTGAGTCGAGTTCCTGAATCTCCGCATTCTTTTGCTCCATCGAAGCGTGATGCATCTCAACCATCTCCTTCAGTTCCTCAACCTTGTCATGTAATTCTATGTTACGGTCGTACAGAGCGTCATACATGTCAGCTGATATGGAGTTTGGCGGAAACTCCTCAAGATCCTCATCCTCATCATCCTCTTCTATATCCTCAGAAGTATTCTCCTCAGGATCGGTCACAGGCTCATCCTCCTGGATCAACAATTCCCGCACAACATGGATATCCCAGGGTTCGTCGTCTCTAGGTACCTGAGGTATCACTTCCCTAGCTGGACTGGATTCTCCTTCATTAAACATCCTGACAACAAAATAATTTAAGTTTTACTTAACATTTTCGATACTCGCGAGCACATAAGTTATTAACACATAGCACATAATGTCTTTTATTATTTAGCTTCAATGGATACCTTAATCCATTCCTTAAAACTCGATAAGAGTTGGACACCTCTATGTTTTCTGTTTCTTTAAAGGTTACTTCCTAAGGTTTCCCCCACCTAAGGTTCATAACCTAGAGCTTTGATACCAACCTGTGACACCCCCAAATCCGGGTACTCCATTTCCACAGAATTTGGTGTTCACTATCCAAAACCATTACATCTAACTACCCATCATAAAGGATAAAGACATAATTTAAATAACTTAAACAATAATCTTTCCCATTAAAGGGTTACATCATCAACTCAAAAGTAATCCCAGGTAATCTAACCTTAAATTTATTACATCAGTTTGCGAAATACATCATAAAATAAAACAAGTCTTGTAACATAAAACATTTAAATAATTTCTCAGAAGTCTTCAGCACTTGGACAGTTTGCCCTTTCTTTTTCTAATAGATGGCTCATCAACTTTCTCCACTTTAGTTGCAGTATTAGTTGCAAGAGTGAGCAAACAAATGCTCACTGATATATAAAGTAGTAATGATAACAACATGAGATTGAACAACAAAAGCTGAACAATAATGAACTTGTTCTACGAATCAAGATAGAAAACAAGTTCGAACTTTAATATCTGAGGGTCTTAAGACCACGAACTATGTCCCCGGTACTTAGGTATTATTACCCAACCTTAACAGTCATTTAGACTATACGGACCCTTCTTAATGTACTTAGGGGGATCAGCCCTTTGTACCATGTATTGTGCACAAACATCTTAACGTTACACGCATAAAATCCCCTATGTTAGGGTTGTTCGTCTCAGTTTGAATTTAGAATTTCCGCACTAAAGAAAGTTTAGTTTAGAACTAGCTTATCAGTGTTTCTATAATTTTAGAACACTATTCAGTTATAGATTAATTTAATCAATAAGAGTTTGCTTACTAATTGAAGGTCTAATACAAGAATGTATAACTGGACAAGGCTATCAAAGTCAAAGATCGGATATCAACAGTATATAATTGAATAAACATGATACACATGCAAAGTGCTGTATCCAAAAGAGTTAGAACAATCTCATTTGAATCTACGTATTAGAACAATATATGATCTGTATAACAAGGAAAATGAAACTCGCTCGATGTAACGAAATAGGTTACAAGAGCTTATCCAATCGTACATAAGGATAGAATCAATAGTCTTACTCAATAAAAATATAGGAACTTTCATTCATTAATAAAAGAATGAAGTTAGAAAGCTTGCTCAATGTAAAGACTTAAGGTTTAGAAACTTGCCTTGTATTTAAGCTACGCAAGTGTAAAATACTCTCCAATTACCCTACACATGCCATTGGAATCGCAACAACAATTAGTTATATGAATATTAGCTTTAGAGTTTAAACCATCATTTTAGGTCATAACCCTAACCTAGCACCTAACCATTTAGGTTAACATACTTAACGCCTCGAAATCACACATTGATCAACATAACTTAATCGTTCATCTCTAACTTTTGAAAACATCACTTTTAGTTTCCATCACCTAGCTTATTCAAGTAATCACTTAAATTCTTTTACACTTTATATTACAACGCATGACAATTTGTTATTGTAGTTTCTATTATGTCTTAACATCATTAACATGCTTTCTTAGCTAACATAAGTCCATTACACATGTTCTGCAAATAGGCAGAAGTCACTACCTGGGCTCAGGTAAGGTGGTGCAATCATACTTGTCTCCCTTGCACTTGCATTGCCACAGTAAATTGCTACCGGTGCTCGATCATAGAAAACCGAAGCAAGAATCGAGCCGCTTCATTTATGGTAATCTGCAAAATTGCCTTACACACTAGACAAAAAGCTAAGCATACTCATTATACAAATGAAACCCAATTCAACCAATAACTATCGATTTACATGAAACCTAGCAACTAAACTTTGTAATAGCATAGATACACATGTTATCCATCATTCTATATACAAAAACATTACATAAACACAAATTTGAAGAATCAAAACCCCCAAATTTCCAAATTTCATCATATTTTACACTATTAGCGAATTCAATCACCATGAACTCGTTTCTCAATCAATTTACACGATTCCAATTACGCCGCTTTCGTTTCTTAACATACAAACATATTCTAACATCAAATTGAAGATTATAACAAGTATTGATCATGAAATTTTTTACTTAAACAAGCCATATTATAGGAACATATCACTATTATATAAACTCTTTCTACTACAATCCAATCCTCACGATTTTGACAACAAGTATCAAGTATTACTCATATATGGTGATTAACAGTCAATAAACCATATATACAAGTATATACATCAATCTAATCATAACTATAAATTTATAGGGAACAACCACAAGGAAATCAAACATATAAATTAGAAGAAATTTTATACCTTAAACCTTGATTGATGGGAAGAAGAGTGATAAGGACCTTGATTCTCCAACACTTTAGCAAAGTTTTTAGAGAATTTCTCTCCTCCTACCAAGCTCTCTCAATACTCTGTTGTTTCTCCTTAGCAAAATAAAATGCGTATAATAAACCGGCCACCCCACATACTCTTTCGTTAGAAAATAACAAAGGACGTCAGTTAGAATAAGCCAAAGGCCACGAGGCCTTGTTTGGCTAACAAAAAATTCCCCCAAACTAGATTATTTTTATATTATTTATATTATATAGTTACTTTCTGTCACACTCAAGTTAATTAAATAACTTTAGCTTTGTGACACCCCCAAATTCGGGTATCTTCCAACCCGACATATGGTGCTACACGGTCCTCATAACTATATAATCATTCCATTGAAATACAACATAATGAATGTAATTACTATCTTCTTATTACAATCAAAGTATAATCCTTCCCAGGTTCATAAACCAATTACATTGTTTGTTGTTCATAATGTATAATACATACAAACATATTAATCTATTACACGATGGTTAAGTATCCATCTTAGCTTTACCCTTATCTCTCTTAGCATTCTCAGTTCGTTCATCCTTAACTGCAATCATATAATTCACGCAAGAAGTGAGCATAACAAGCTCAACAAGTTTAACAAAGGATAACATTAATACCACATTCGTGAATTATATGACAATTCCATACATAACTGAACAAATAGTTATGAAGTATTAAGAAACAATAATACTTTAACATTCCATAACATCAATTCCCAAAGTATAGAGTAGATTAGGAATTCTGAACCGGTCGATAGACCATGAACAGTAGCTTTCTGTTTTCATACTTGAAAAGGATATCACATCACTAAGGCTGTACATCCGCATTACTTACGAGCACTTCTAGGTGATCATCCTATTGTACTTTATGTTGATCAACACTCATTCGTTAAACATGTTTACATTTAACATTTGGTAAACTCGCGTGCCCATCGAATAATCGATGAAAAATACTTTTGTTTGTTCATAGACAAACCTTACCTTCACATCTGTACCAATCACTTGGCCTAGGATAGCGTTAACATTTCAATATAGAAAGATATAAATATCAATCAATCTATATCTTATGAGTAGTCTAGCCGAGTTAAATCTGGCATTGACCCTTTCTTTAAAACCAGCCGTGCAATTCAATACAATGAATCACACAAAACTTGGCTAACTTGAAAGTTAGACAAGCGTTAAGAAAACTTGCCTTTCAGCATCTTCAAATAACTTAATCGACTGACCACAGCCTTTACAGAATCTACATGATATATTCACATAGCACACTACAATTAGCTATCAAACAATTGTTCACATTGTTCCTACCAACTTCTTTCTCTTCTATGTCTTAGTTAACTTAATAACTTTACTAAAGCCAACTCGACTTATTACCCTTCTTCCCGGCTCATTAATCAACTGACGTTATTAACCGGACTCTAACGTTGTTGGCGAAGTACCAACGTTGTTTACCGATTACGGTTCATCGATAATACCTTGTGTTCTTCATTCATAACTTACTAACATGCATTCAATTCCTAAGTTCAATACCATATACCTTAGTATAGGTAGTATAGGAATAGCTTTAATACACTTATGAAGTGCACAAACATTACTCCTATAGGTCTCTAAACAATTGAAGTTCAAAACCTAAGTCATCTATCAAAAGCCCTGCACTCACGCCGCGGCGTGACATTCTAGTTCAAGATCGTGGTGGCCGCCGCCATTAGCAAAAAGCCGAGTCCTCGGCCCTTGCGCACATGCGCTTGACTTCCTTCTCGTAAGTGGGCCGGCTGCGATGCCATTTACGAGTAGCTAACTACAACTTTGTCTGCAGGTTGCATGGCACGACATTTAACAATCTGTCAGCGCCAGTAGCTGCACCTCAAAGCACTCGTAAATTTTCCAACTGATGAAAATTTTAGTGAAATTCTCAAAGCCATAACTTCTTCGTTATAGGTCCAATTTGGTCCGTTCAAAAGCCTACACATCATAAATGACACAATCTACGCGTTCATATAAGAATTCGACACTTTCGAATCCGTTAACTCAAAATTTCCTATTGAGTTCAACGTCTAAGTGTTCGTAAACGTTAATGAGCGTTCAATGCTCGTTTTCTTCGTTATAAGTCAGAATCTAACGATTCTTGAACCCACAACTCTTAAATACCCTATCTCATGTGTTAACATTGAAAAATAATGTTTTTAAGTCTCATGACAACTTTCGACTACCAATCCGAAATTTTAACGTTTTCGACGTTTAACGTCTATTTCCGTGAAATTTGCCATAACTTCATTACTAACTTTCTCAAGGCCAAATCACATGGAATACTCTATGGAATTCATATCTACATCCTAACCAAGCAAGATGCATATATTAACGTATTAATGGAGTTCAATTGTTTATCAACAATCGGGCTTAACAATCAATATTTCCATGGTTTAAAACTATATCAAACCTTATGATTTCTATGATTTTATGACTTATAGAGATTGAATCTATACTAAGTCATCTTTATTCTACCATATAAGGCATACACCACTCATTTGTGATTCTCCATACTAAAAGAAAATCAAAAGAGATGGAATGAGAAATAAGGAATATTACCTTAAAAACTCTTAGATAATCTCTTGGAAAACTATAATGCAAAGCTTCCAAGTGTAGGATTTGGTTGAGTCTAGCTCTCTTTCTCTCTCAATAATCTAGGCTGGCAATTGAAAAACTCCCAAAAGACCAACTCTTGCTTTCTATTTATAGGAAAATGAAATGGAGGGCAATCTAGACAATACACCACCACCTCCTTACTATTCACACTTTGTCACCAAGTAAAATACTTGGTGACCAAGTATTATTCTTGCCTTTCACACCAAGGGCCAGCCCACCTTTCCCATGGGTCATCCCCATGGGTTTTACCCATTCGGTGACCCATAGGTTCGATCCACGATTCGATTTTCATGTATTGGGCTTAACCAACCTAACATTGGGCCTTGACTTGGGCTTTTTCATTCAATTGATTGGACTAAACATAAACCAACCCAAATGAATTAACATTAAGTCCTAACTTAATTCCATAATACGAATCGTATTCTATACGTACAATTCATGTATTCTCTCCGTATAATTCTCGTACAATAATCGTATTGTACTTCGTATTAACTCATCGTATTATACATAGATACTAGATAGTATCATACTAGTATAACACATGCCTTAACCGTAACGCAATTCCTTCTACGCGCTTCATTTCCTTCTCAGAAATCAATATACTCAACCCTTAGGTTTTAAGTCCGCAGGCGAAAACTCTGTTTGCTATAAATGAAATATTATTAGATATTTCATCTCATCTCGATATTCTATTATTACGCGTTTCTCAGAATTTCAAAATAATTTCTCGAACAGAAACGGATGAATAGTGTTTTTACGAGAATTTCTCGGAAAACATTTATTTTCATCTTGGAAATTCTAAACAATTAATTCTAGAACATAGTCAGATTACTAACCACATTAGCACATTCTAGGTCATAGAAACGACTTTCACATATCTTACTCGCGAAATTAATCAATTAAATTCATTTAATTCACATAATCAAATAAAAATTTAATTATCATAAAAATCCAATTTTCTCGGGCGTTACATTCTCTCCCCCTTATAAGGATTCTGTCCCCAGAATCTAGCTTATAATTATATGAATAAATGAGGAAAATCTTCCTTCACTTTACTCTCGAGTTCCCACATTGCTTCTTCAGCATTGTGGTTTCTCCATAACACCTTCACTGAAGGTATGACCTTATTTCTTAATACATGTTCCTTCCTATCAATAATTTGAATTGGAAGATCCTCATATGATAAATCTTTCTTTATCTGGATAGATTCACACTCTATTACGTGTTTATAGTCCAGTTTATAAGGACGCAACACAGACACATGAAACACATTATGAATGTGTTCCATTTCTGGAGGTAAGGCAACTTCATAAGCTACCTCTCCTACCCTTCTTAAAATCTCAAAAGGTCCTACAAACCTTGGACTTAACTTCCCTTTCTTCCCAAAATGTATCTTCCCCTTCCAAGGTGATACTTTCAGAAAGACAAAAGATCCCACATCGAATTCTCTCTTTTCTTTGTGAGGATTTGCATACTTCTTCTGCCTATCTTGGGTCGCAACTAATCGAGCACGTATTATCTTCACCATGTCTGCCGTTTGCTGTACCATCTCAGGTCCCAACATCCGACGTTCACCCACCTCATCCCAACACAATGGAGTTTGGCACTTCCTTCCATACAACTCTTAGTAAGGCGCCATGCCTATACTAGCGTAAAAACTATTGTTGTACGAAAATTCCACCAATGGTAGATATTCGTCCCAACCCCCTTTGAAATCCATAACACAAGATCTTAACATATCTTCAAGCGTTTGAATTGTCCTTTCACTCTGACCATCCATCTGAGGATGATACGCCATACTCAATCTTAACTGCGTTCCCATTTGCTCTTACAAACTCCTCCAAAAGTCCGATGTGAATCGTGGATCACGATCTGACACAATCGAAACAGGTACTCCATGTCTGGAAATAATTTCCTTGACATATAACTTAGCTAACTGGTCTAGGTTATACCTAACTCCTATTGGTAGAAAATGAGCCGATTTCGTCAATCGATCCACTATCACCCAAATAACATCATATCCTTTTCTTGTTGTTGGAAGTCCCACCACAAAGTCCATTATGATGTGCTCCCATTTCCACTCTGGAATTTCTAACGGTTGCAACAACCCGCTAGGTCGTTGGTGTTTAGCCTTAACTTTTTGACAAGTTAAGAACCTACTAACGTATTCTGCTATCTCCCTCTTCATGTTCGGCCACCAAAAGTTCTGACGAAGGTCTTGATACATCTTCGTACTACCGAGATGTATCGAGTACCTCAAACTATGAACCTCTATCATTATCTCCTCTTTTAATTCAGGATCATTCGGAACCCAAATTCTTCCTTCAAAACGAAGTAATCCCTCCTTATCGAGGTTATACTTAGTCTTCTCTTCATCTTCTATCCTCTTCTGTATCTGCTTGAATTCCTCGTTACTCAATTGTACTCCCCTAAGCCGTTCCACTATGGTTGGTTGGGTTTCCATGAAAAATAACATTTCCACCGCTTCCTCCGGTAACTTAACTTCTAACTCCATATTTGTCATCACTGTTATCAACTCATTCTAAGTTGTTAACATTGACAATTTTTCTCTACCCTTCCTACTTAGCGCATCGGCTACTACATTTGCTTTCCCCGGATGATATAAAATATCACAGTCATAATCTTTTATCAGCTCTAACCATCTTCTCTGTCTCATGTTCAACTCCTTCTGCATGAAGTTATATTTCAAACTTTTGTGGTCCGTGTATATCTCACACTTCTCACCATATAGGTAATGCCTCCATATCTTTAAGGCAAAAACTACAGCTGCCAATTCCAGATCGTGAGTAGGATATGCCTTCTCATAATCCTTCAATTAACGTGACACATACGTAATGACTTTGCCATGCTGCATGAGCACGCAACCAAGTCCTTTATGCGAAGCATCGTTATTCACTACAAAATTTCCTGTATCGTCGGGTAAGGACAACACAGGTGCCTCACTTAACCTCTTTTTCAACTCCTGAAAACTGTTCTCACATTTTTCAGTCCACACATACTTCACCGACTTTCTTGTCAGATTTGTTAACAGAGTAGCTATTTTAAAAAAGTCCAGAATGAACCTTCTATAGTATCCCGCTAACCCCAGAAAACTCCTAACCTCAGTTGGTGTTTTCGGTTGCTCCCACTCATTAACTACTTCTACTTTTGCTAGATCTACAAAAATGCCATCCTTATCAATAACATATCCTAGAAACTGCACTCGCTCAAGCCAAAATTCACACTTCGTGAATTTTGCATACAACTTCTCCCTCCTTAGTGTTTCCAACACTATCCTTAAATGTTCTGCATGATCTTCTGATGTCTTTGAATAGACTGGAATATCATCAATGAACACTACGACGAACTTGTCCAAATATTGTTTGAACACTCTGTTCATCATATCCATAAATGCGCCTGGCGCATTAGTCAACCCAAACGACATTACCAGAAACTCATAATGACCATAACGAGTTCTGAACGTCGTCTTAGGTACATCTTCCTTTCTCACCTTTAACTGATGATACCCCGTGCACAAATCTATCTTACAAAAATACTTTGCCCCTTTCAACTGATCAAATAGATCATCGATCCTGGGCAACGGGTATTTATTCTTAATCTTTAACTTGTTCAACTCTCGATAGTCGATACAAAGTCTTAATGACCCATCCTTTTTCTTTACAAACAATACCGGTGCTCCCCAAGGAGACACACTCGGTTGAATGTACTTTTGGTCTAATAGCTCCTGCAATTGAACCATTAACTCCTTCATCTCAACTGGCGCCATCCGATATGGTGCCCTTGAAACTGGTGTTGTCCCAGGTAACAGATCAATTACAAACTCAACCTCCCTATCCGGTGGAATACCCGGTAACTCCTCTGGAAATATATCCGCAAACTCTTGCACTATAGGTATCTGGTCCAAGGATGTTCCCACTCTTTGGGTATCCACAACATGGCATGTATAACTACACACACCTTTTCTCAACATCTTCCTAGCTTATGTCATCGATGACAACAAGAACGTCTCTTGATTTACTACTATCAAGAACACTACCTTGGTTTTCTTAAAAGTCAAGGTTTACACGTTTCCTATGGCAATCTATTATCGCCTTATGGTTAACCAACCAATCCATACCAAGATATATATCGAATTCTTTTAATCTTATCCGTACCAAATTTATCGATAACTTATTCCCTCTAATATCTACGCAACAATCCTTATGAATATGTTCAATGGGGATTATTTCTTCATTTGCTACCTTAACGTCTAAAGGTATTGGTAACTTCTCAGGGATTAAACCTAATTGCTTAGCAAATTCACATTCTATAAAAGAACAAGTAGCACCCGAGTTAAATAACACATAAGCATTTGTCTCATTGACCGAAATGATACCTGCTACCACATCCATTGATGCAACCGCATCTTGGACAGTCATATTAAATATACGAGCTGAGGGTCTACCCACCGACGGTGTTGGTCTAGTAATGGCTAATTTTTCACTACCAGAACCCTTATTTCCCTCTAAACCCTTCTTCGGGCAATTTTCTTGCCATGTGGTCCAATGACCCACAAACAAAACACCCTCGGTTCTTCTTCTAGGTTAGACGGTTGGGTGACAAATGCCCCTCCCGCCCACAGCTTGTAGTAGATCGATTTCCCTTTAAATGTAACTCCCATGTGAGTCTTTCCGCATGTCTTACATGCTTCCGTTCTTCGCTTAGGATCTCCCTATTTTACCTCATTATTCCCAGGGTTAAAACTCTTCCTCTTAGGCAAGTTTCGCCTCAATCGCAACTTCAAATTTTTACTACTCCTTCTAACTTACTCTTGTTCTTCCGCTTTTGTGGTAATCGAGACAATGCCTCACCACCACCTTTCAAATTTATAATCGCTTTTCCGTAATGTTCCCATAGGATGCACTGAAAAACCAATATTCTATCAGAGCTGTGGTTTTAAGCCCCGCTTCAAACCTCTGCGCCTTCTCTCTCCTCGTATCCACCACCGATGTGGAGCAAATCTCGCCAATTCATTGAATTTGGCGGCATATTGGGGAACTGTCATATCCCCCGCTTAAGTTCTAAGAACTTAATCTCCATCCTACCTTGCATGCTAGTAGGGAAGTAGTTCTCGAAGAAAACCTTCTTAAACTACTCCCACGTAATAGCTTCTGCTCTAGCCCCACCCTGGTGAACCTCCCACCAGTAGTTGGCTTCCCCCTTCATCATGTAAGTCGCAAAAGAAGTCTTCTGTGCTTCACCTACGTTTGTTATCACAAACGCCTTTTCAATCTCTTTTACCCATGTTCAGGCTTCTAATGGGTCAGTCGTTCCTCGGAACTCAGGAGGACCCACACTCTTAAATTCCTTAAAGGTAGTTGTTCTTACTACCCCGGGAGCTACATGAATTCCACCCCCAACATGGTTAAATGCAGCCGTTAATAAATTAACGAATTCTTGCATAGGGTTATTAGGACCCCCCTAATTCTCATTATGAGACTCAGCCTCTTGGTTACGTTGTCTCCTTCTTGGCGGCATAATTCTGATTAAATAAATAAAGCTTCATTATTATCTATTTAACTGCTTGGTTATCATTCTCAAACAACAACAACAACTCATACCACAACAAGCACATTAAATAAAAACTTCATTATATAAATATGCTTTCATTGTCAAAACTATTTACATCGTGATTCTTTAGCCAAAAAGCTAATACATACTATCCCGCGATTGACTTCTTACAAAAATTAGGATTTACAAAAAGACTACCCTTTAATTACAAAAGAGGGCTTTACGTCACTACTTATATACAAAAAGATCCAATGATCTACTAACACTATCGAACGGCATTCTCATGCTTCTGATTTGCCAGTATCGACACAATATCTAGACTTATTGTGTGTCGAGTCTGTCCGGACTCAATGGAATAACAAGCAATTTTTAGCTTGAAATCCTCATGAGCGTACTCGTGGATGTATGACATCCTAGCTATTTTCTGGTCTTTTTCAACCAGTTTCTTTCAAAGCTCTATGACCTCTTCCTTATAGTCACGTGCCTTATCTGTCATAAGCACTTTCTCGTCGTGCTCTGACTCAAAATCTGCCTCTGTAGATTCCTTCGCCTTATATAGGGCGGTTATTTCCTCGTTCTGTGTCTGCACAATAGTGAGCAGTTGCACATTCCTATCCAATACAGCCAAATACAATGATCTCATTGCATCCGGAGGTGTTGGCTCCTGAGTAGGCACAACCGTATTAATCGATGTCACCTCCATCTCCTCCTCCACGTCAAGTATCTTATTCAGATATGATGTTAAACCCATCGTCTCCTCAGAGTATTCCTCCTCAAAGATGTACTCCTCTATGTCTGAGTCTTCTAGAACCACTAACGGTACCTCCGCCACTAGCATTGGTAATATCTCCACTTGGTTCATTGACTCCTCACTTATCACTTCAATGCCTCTAAACATCAAGCTATCGTTTGACATCTACAAAACACATAACACGTTGATTAGTATATAATACACAATAGTATAAACACAAATCATATTTAATTTATTTAAGATTAATTTCCATCTTTTAAATCTTTCGGTACTGAGTTATCTCAATACCTTACTAATTCATTTGACGTGAATTTTATTCTTCGGACTTTACCTTACGTACGAGGTTATTAGCCTAAGGTTTTCCCCCCTTCAGTTTTATAACCTAATGCTTTGATACCAACCTGCGACGCCCCCAAATTCGGGTATCTTCCAACCCGGCATATGGTGCTACACGGACCTCATAACTATACAATCATTCCATTGAAATACAACATAATGAATGTAATTACTATCTTTTTATTACAATTAAAGTATAATCCTTCCCAGGTTCGTAAACCGATTACATCGTTTGTTGTTCATAATGTATAATACATACAAACATACTAATCTATTACACGATGGTTAAGTATCCATCTTAACTTTGCCCTTATCTCTCTTAGCATTCTCAGTTCATTCATCCTTAACTGCAATCATATAATTCACGCAAGAAGTGAGCATAACAAGCTCAGCAAGTTTAACAAAGGATAACATTAATACCACATTCGTGAATTATATGACAATTCCATACATAACTGAACAAACAGTTATGAAGTATTAAGAAACAATAATACTTTAACATTTCATAACATCAATTCCCAAAGTATAGAGTAGATTAGGAATTATGAACCGGTTGATAGACCATGAACTGTAGCTTTCTGTTTACATACTTGAAAAGGATATCACAGCACTAAGGTTGTACATCCGCATTACTTACGAGCACTTCTAGGTGATCAGCCTATTATACTCTATGTTGATCAACACTCATTCGTTAAACGTGTTTACGTTTAACATTTGGAAAACTCGTGTGCCCATTGAATAATCGATGAAAAATACTTTTGTTTGTTCATAGACAAACCTTACCTTCACATCCGTACCAATCACTTGGCCTAGGATAGCGTTAACATTTCTATATAGAAAGATATAAATATCAATCAATCTATATCTTACGAGTAGTCTAGCCAAGTTAAATCTGGCATTGACCCTTTCTTTAAAACCAGACGTGCAATTCAGTATAATGAATCACATAAAACTTGGCTAACTTGAAAGTTAGACAGGCGTTAAGAAAACTTTCCTTTCAGCATCTTCAAATAACTTAATCGACTGACCACGGCCTTTACAGAATCTACATGATATATTCATATAGCACACTATAATTAGCTATCAAACAATTGTTCACATTATTCATACCAACTTCTTTCTCTTCTATATCTTAATTAACTTAATAACTTTACTAAAGTCAACTCGACTTATTACCCTTCGTCCCAACTCATTATTCAACTGACGTTATTAACTGGACTCTAATTTGTTGGCGAAGTACTAACGTTGTTTACCGATTAAGGTTCATCGATAATACCTTGTGTTCTTCATTCATAACTTACTAACATGCATTCAATTCCTAAGTTCAATACCATATACCTTAGTATAGGTAATATAGGAATAGCTTTAATACACTTATGAAGTGCACAAACATTACTCCTATAGGTCTCTGAACAATTGAATTTCAAAACCTAAGTCATCTATCAAAAGCCTCGCTTGACTTGTCATGTGGCGTGACATTCTAGTTCAACATCGGGCATCATGGCGCAGATTAATAAATAGAGTTGTGTGCTCGGCCTCGGGCATTACGACGAGACTTCCCTCTATAAGTGGTGTTGTGGTTCCATTTAGCAAAGAGCTAACTACACATATGTGCTTGGCACATGACATGACATTTAATATCTGGCTCAGCCAATACGCAGACCTCAAAGCACTAAAATTTTCCAACAGATGAAAATTTTAGTGAAATTCTCGGAGCCATAACTTCTTCGTTATAGGTCCGATTTGGTCCGTTCAAAAGCCTACACATCATAAATGACATACTCTACATGTTCATATAAGAATTTGACACTTTCAAATCCGTTAACTCAAAATTCCCTATTGAGTTCAACTTCTAAGCGTTCGTAAATGTTAATGAGCGTTCAATGCTCGTTTTCTTCGTTATAAGTCAGAATTGAACGATTCTCGAACCCACAACTCTTAAATACCCCATCTCGCGTGTTGAAATTGAAAAACAATGTTTTCAAGTCTCACGGCAACTTTTGACTACCAATCCGGAATTTCAACGTTTTCGACGTTTAACGTCTATTTCCGTGAAATTTGCCATAACTTCGTTACTAACGTTCTCTAGGCAAAATCACATGGAATACTCCATGGACTTCATATCTACATCCTAACCAAGCAAGATGCATATATTAATGTATTGATGGAGTTCAATTGTTTATCAACAACCGGTCTCAACAATCAATATTTCCATGGTTTAAAACTATATCAAACCTTATGATTTCTATGATTTCATGACTTATAGAGATTGAATCTATACTAAGTCATCTTTATTCTACCATATAAGGCATACACCACCCATCTGTGATTCTCCATACTAAAAAAAAAATCAAAAGAGATAGAATGAGAAATAAGGAATATTACCTTAAAAACTCTTAGATAATCTCTTGGAAAAATATAAGGCAAAGCTTCCAAGTGTAGGATTTGGTTGAGTCTAGCTCTCTTTCTCTCTCAATAATCTAGGTTGTCAATTGAAAAACTCCCAAAAGACCAACTCTTGCTTTCTATTTATAGGAAAATGAAATGGAGGGCAATCTAGACAATACACCACCACCTCGTTACTATTCACACTTTATCACCAAGTAAAATACTTGGTGACCAAGTATTATTCTTGCCTTGCACACGAAGGGCTGGCCCACCTTGCCCATGGGTCATCCTCATGGGTTGCCCCATGAGTTTTACCCATTCGGTGACCCACCGGTTCGATCCACGGTTCGGTTTTCATGTATTAGGCTTAACCAACCTAACATTGGGCCTTGACTTGGGCTTTTTCATTCAATTGATTGGACTAAACATAAACTAACCCAAATGAATTAACATTAAGTCCTAACTTAATTCCATAATACGAATCGTATTCTATACGTACAATTCACGTATTCTCTCTGTATAATTCTCATATAATAATCGTATTGTACTTTGTATTAACTCATCGATTATACATAGATACTAGATTATCCTATAGTATTAACTCATCATAACAATAAATATACGCATTTCATTTCCTCTAGGTTTTAAGTCCTGTTTTAAGTCCGCAGGGCAAAACTCATGGTTTGCCATAAATGAAATATTATCAGATATTTCATCTCATCTCAATATTCTATCATTACACGTTTCTCGGAATTTCAAAATAATTCCCCAAACAGAAACGGATGAATAGTGTTTTTACGAGAATTTCTCGAAAAACATTTATTTTCGTCTTGAAAATTCTAAACAATTAATTCTAGCACATAGTCATATTACTAACCACATTAGCACATTCTAGGTCATAGAACGACCTTCACATAGCTTACTCGCGAAATAAATCAATTAAATTCATTTAATTCACATAATCAAATAAAAAATTAATCATCATAAAAATCCGATTTTCTCGAGCGTTACAAGCTTAATTAACTTAAATAACTTGTAATGGTAATTAAAATAATTTCTATTATAATTATATTTATGACTAATAAATAATTATATATCTAATTTAATTAATAAATTAGACACATCACTTTATTTAATTTATTTATTTCCTTTAATATTAAACAATTCATTTAGTTTAATTATTTTCTTAAATATTAAGCAATTGATTTAATTTAATTATTTCCTAAATTAAATCCTTCAAATAAATTTATCATTATTCAATTCAATTAACATTAATTAATTTAGTTACCAAATTAATTCACCACAATTCATCAATTATTTATTTTCCTCAATAAATAAATTATTTAAAATATTTATTTAATTCAATAAATATTTAAATTAAATTACAAATTTCTCGATCGTTACAACCTACAATGGAGGCCAAGTACAAGGGTGGAGGTACTTGTAATGTCTCTCTTTTCACAATAGAAGCTGGTGTATTGGATATGAAGTTCATTACTTATGACATCTACTTCGAAGGGAAGTGAAAGTCCAATAATAATCTAGAAGGGGGTTGAATAGATTATTAGAGATTAAAAAAATTTATCTTAGGCCTTTTTGAATTTTTAGATTATTAATTTACAATGTTAGAAATTAATATGCAAGACAATAAAAATTCAATCACGCAATGCAAAGAGATTTGTTTGGTTTACAACATACATCCTGGGTATGTTGCTACGTCCAGTCTTAATTCCTCTCCAAGACTTGAGATCCTATTACTTCCTGTAATAAAAACTCCCTCAATAGGTGAAGAAACCTTTATAAAGTTTTATCGACAAACTTTTAACTATTCTCGACTAGTCTATCTTGGACAGCAAGCTCCTAACTCCTTCCTCAAGTTTAGTTGTACTTTTCTTTAGAGTTCACTTCTATTATATGATATGGTCTTGAAACAACAACCTTTTCCTCACCTCACAAGTACACTAGAAACCCAACTCCTAGCTGACATCTCTAAGACTCTGGTCTTGGTCGAAGAATTACTCGTTTTTTCCCACAGATAAATAAAATAAACTAACGCTAACATTTTTTCTTTTTACAAAAGATTTTACAACAATATGCTTCTTAAATAAGAAAATAAATTTTAGTGCAAATATATATACAAGTTTATGCAACTTTTATATTTAATACTTCTCAAATAAGTAGCTAGCAATTAGAGATCAAGTAATTATATAAAATTTCAATGAATTTAATATATGTGAAATTTTCTTATGTAAAGGAGATGTAAATTTATGCTAGGTTATAAAAGTTATATAACTTTTATACTTGTGTAAAAATGCTTCATGGTTAAGCGAGATAAATCAATTTTAGTTTAACTTAAAATGCTTTCGTATAACCAAATATATAGTTTAATGCAAATTTATAAAGAATTTTTATTCTTTATAGTAAAGAATTTGTTTCTATTGGTTAAACAAATATAACTTTAAATTTAGATATAAAAGTTTAAATAACTTTATATTTAGAGTGAAAATGATTTTGATAAGCGGATAAGTTGTTTTAAACTTTGAATCAAATATGCTTCTATATAAGCGAGATATTTAATTTTTGTGCAGATATATAAAGAATTATTTATTATTTATAAATAAAGAATGTATTTCTATGCTAAGCAGATAAGGCTTTGATTTCGATATATAAAGTACGTTTAAACAACTTTTAAAGTGAGTGATATGCTTTTGTTTAAGCGAGATATATTCACTTAAGTTTGTGATATAAAAATTTAAATAACTTTTATATTATGCAACAAGTATTTTATGAATAAATAAATTTATGATCAAATATTTGTGATGACAGATATCAAGTATAATAAATAAATTAGTTAAGCAATATTTGATATAACAAATATATTTTTATTTGCTTAACTCAAAGAATATATAATAATATTTTATCTATTATGTGAATGGTTATGAATAAAGTCACTTAGGACTATGAGAAATCGTATGGTCCGATTCCCTCACTTAAGAGGAATATCTATGTAGTCTCGGTGTCTAAGTAATGACAAAATTTATAGTTTCACAATTGATATTTATATTAATATTTTCGATATATCACTTAGATTTTCAAATTCGGTTCGGATGATTCACTCTCTATTAGAGAAATATCTCGGGTTATTTTGAACTATCAAGTGGATATACTTTACGATATTTATATAAATAATATCAATAAAAAGTCATTTAGGACTTTGAGAAATCGTAAAGTCCGATTCCAATCACTTAAGAGTAATATTGTAAGACCCCGAATTTTATGAAATAAAATTATTCAATTTTTCTATTTAGTAAATAGTTAAATTGATAAAAGTTTAAAGTTAAGGGTGATAGACGTAAATTTTTCAAAATAAGCAAGCGATTATAAAATATTCATTGTTGTCGGGGAATATTCGTTTGGTCATGGAATATTCTTGTTGTCGGGGAATATTCGTACGACGGCGCAACCATTTGTGTGCCCCGTAACGAAAAATTATCGGATGAAGAAAACGACAAGAATGAGTTTTTTTTTTAAATAATGGCGTAGTTGTTATCTTTAACACTGTTGAAATACCCAGTGGTTAAAGTAAAGTAATACGTATTGTTGCACAGTAGCACACGGTATTGCACATTATTTTATATTATTGTTGTTTTAATAATTATCATTGCACAGTATTTTATATTATCAAACTAATAATTCATATTATTTGAATAATATTATTAAATAACATTATTGACAATGTCTAGAAAATTAGGTCAAGGAAAGGAGTTAGGTTATTTAATTGCGTGCCAGTAAAGAGAAATCCTTATCGGAAAGCCCCCTCTTTCATAAGAATGATCTGGTTGTTAATATTGTAGTTCTGTAATATTATTTGTGAATAATTAATTATTAATTTATATGATAGGGAAATATTTATTTTATGTGGATATAAATGAAGGAATTAATGTTGAGGTGTTTTATCAGTGTTTTGTCGGAATGGAGGTGTTAAAAATCATCTGTATGTTGATTTCGGTCATTTTTCGTTTAGAATTTGGAAAAACTTCTTCTACAAAGTTGTGGAGAATTAAATTTCCTATGTTATGGACATAAGATTCAGATTTTTTCTGATAAAGGGCTATTTATTATGAATTATTGAAGTTTCGGAATAATTGATTTTTGGAGTTAAAATTTTTTTTAAAAAGAAAAATGTTTTTTTTTGTGTTGGTGGGCCCCACTAGTGTGCTGATGAATTTGGTCAAGGGTGGGCGTGAACTTTTTTTTTTATAAAATATTATTTTATTAAATTTTCTACTTTGGTGTTCTAAGCATTTTCCTATAAATAGGGTGCTTAGGTTAGAATTGAAAATCACACCAGAATCAGAAGTTTTCTCTCTCTATAATATCGAGCGTATTTTTGTGAGTATTTAAATATCTTGAGTGTTGCTATACAGTGCAAGTTTCCTTCAGTATTATATCCAATATTCCAGTCAGAAGTGCTATTCTTTTGAGGTAAGGGATGGTAAGGGATATTATTTTTTTCAAGTAAATGATGTTATTTTCTTTAATATCATTATACCGAAATATTGATATAAATTTTATTCTAAAACTTTATCTTTTTTGTGTCGGGGTTACTATTCATGTATACGACACTATTCACCTATACATCACAATTTATGTATTTGACACTATTTATGCATACGATACTATTTATGTATACGGTACTATTTATGAATACGGGGTACTATTCACTAAGTAATATTCACAAAGTACTATTCACGGGATACTATTCATGAAGTACTATTCACGCGGGGTACTATTCACGACGAAAAATTATTTTTTTTTCTGTCCAAATTATTTTGATACGTGAATATTATTCTTGAATTTTACTCCACAAAGTAGTATCATGTTGACAATTTGGATATTTTTGAACTCTGGATAAATTGAATTATAATTCTCTAATATTTATCCTTTATCTCACTTGATTGAATCTTTATATCATTGTCATCATCCCCATGCTTATATTATACTGGAAATTATCTTTGGCCTGTAGTGAAAAGATGACCTGTTGTTGAATATCTTTGGCCTGTAGTGCAAAGATGATCTGTTGTTGAATATCTTTGGCATGTAGTGCAAATATGACTTGTTGTTGAATATCTTTGGCCCGTAGTGCAAATATGACTTGTTGTTGAATATTTTTGGCCTATAGTGTAAAGATAAACTATTGATGAATATCTTTGGCCAGTAGTGCAAAGATGAATTTCTTAGTATGATTATGTACAGGAACAATGATTTGGTATAACCGCGATCTTTGATGTTTCAGGTAAAGACAGGTGATGAAAATTATCTTCGTCGTGGGTGCTAAGAGGAATTTAAAACCACAATTAGGATTATGAGTTATTCACATGATTATGGACATGAACTGTTGATTGATGTTACACGGATAAAACATTGTTGGTGGATTTTTAACATGGAGAAGATAATAGACTTTATGGTCTATTTGACTCTTCTAATGGATTGCTCGTTCCACGGTAACTATGGTTGAAAAGTTTTATCATCTACCATATGTAATAACCCAATATTTTCAATAAGAAATTTTGTGAATAATTTTTTTTATATAAAAGTGGGAATATGTGCAAAGTAAAGTATATGTATATATGTGATAAATAAAATTATTTATTAGATGAATAATTATAAATAAATTTTAAGAATTATTGATCATTTTAGATTATATTCTTATAATAAATTAATTTTAAAATAAAATATTTATTATTTATTTTCCATGAAAATATGATTATTGTATATATGATATGATTATTATGATATGTATTTTATTATAATAGTTAAGTTAATTATTTTAACTTAATTAATAATGGTATGTATGAAGGTTATGTCAGATATGAATTCAAAACCATAAGTCCGGATTTTGAATAAGGAATGGGAATAATAATATAATATTATTTATATTTCATTAATATAAATATGCCTTATATGTGTATAATGTTAATAAGTATATCAGTTATAGTAAAACAGTACCAAACCCTAGCATTACTGATAAACTATAGTACAGAAGTCAACCATGACTGTAAGATTTATTAAGTTATGTGTTATGTAATTATTGACCTTTATTATATTTACTGTTAATTAGGTAAACCCTAATTAATATCTAAAAACCCTAATTACTAAATTGGAACCCTAATTGCTAAGTTATAAACCCTAATTATTAATTTAGCAAGTTTAATGGTGATTAGTATATTATAGAGACAAATTTACAAATCCTAGGTGATTAGGAAACCTAGTGTAATTAGGGAACCCTAATTCACATTTTTAGAAACTAAGATTTCCATTTTTCCCTTATTACACAATCCTAGATAATGAGCTTAGGAGACCTTAGTTTAAACTGTGACGCCCCCAAAAATAGGTATACATCCCCTATTCTGAGTCGCCAAATACATGGTACAGAAATCAAATACAAACTTAATTATACAACAGTCGTGCAAAATATGACAAAAAAATATATGCTGTGAGTTTTAATACAAATATTGTCATCTAGACAATATCCACTCTCAATTGAGTCCTCATTACATTTATTATCACACTATTTAACAGAATAATGAGGACTACTAATACTATCATCTAGACTGTCAATCCGTTCCCCGACTTGTCCCAGCTATATTCTCATCTCCTGAAGAGAACAGTGAAGGAAAGGGTGAGCTCAACTAGCCCAGTAAGAAATATTATGACTAAGATAATGCAGAATAAATTATCATTAGTCTTCAACAATGTTAAACTAATAAAATCTACTATCTTTTATGATTTAAAAAGGTTTTTCATCACTTTTATCACTAAGACTCGTCTTAATAAATAATCCACATTATCTCTGCACTACGGCCAAGGATATTCATTAGTATCGCGACCACAAATTATCCATGCACTGCGGGCCAAGGATATTCGTGTATTCATCAATGGTCCTGATCATGCCATAAAACAATTCATCTTTGTACCCTTGGCCGAAGAGAATCCATAGCCATAATCATACCAAAAACTGTCCATCAATGCACTACGGGCCAATGAGGACTTTTTCCACATCATTTGTAACATTACTGTCATGATTATACCGAATAATCCCTGGTCATAATCATACCAAGTCCATCTATGCACTACAGGCCACAGATGACTTTGAACATAATATAAACATGAGGATGATGACAATGACATAATAATTCAATAAAACAAGTTCAAGAATTAATTTATTCAAGAACTAATAACGTCCAAATTGTCAACACGATACTTCTTTGTAGAGTAAATTTCAAGAATGCTCAGAAGAATATTTTCATGAAAAGATACTGGATGAAGCGCAAATATCAAGGATATTCAACTAATTTCATGGAGTATAGAAGTCAAAACTTTAACCAACTGAGTATAATGAAGAATGGAATAACAAAAGAAATCACCATGCATGCGGTACTTCGCAAAATGCACAGACAGGATATTCCAACAGAATAATAAAGAATGGAATAACAGAAGTTATCTTCATGAATACAAAAGAAATAATACTCCTTACGAGTACAACAAATAATATCCCTTACGAGTACAACAAATAATATCCCTTACCTTTGAAAGAAGAGTACTCCGACTGGTAGGGCGAGGATATACTCGAGGAAAACTTGCACTACGCTCAAAACTTTCTTAAACTCCAAAGAAATACGCTCAAGATTATAGAAGAAGAATTCTCTCTATAGTTTCTCTCTCTAGAGTTTCAGTGAATTCGTAAGAAATAATGAAGGTACGAGCTTCTATTTATAGAAGAATGGACTGCATAGTAACTAATTCATGAACGGTCCAGATTGATTTACTTTTAATCGGACGGTCTAGATTTAAAGTAAAATCTTTTAAATAAAATATAATATATTCTATTTATAATCTAATAAAACGAATAACTTTATAAAAGTATTCTATTTTATATAAAAAGATTTTACTATGCAAAACACTATGCAAGAACTATGCAACACTATGCATAATAAAATATAATATATTCTATTTATATAATAATTTTATAAAAGTATTCTGTTTTATATAAAAAGATTTTACTATGCAAAACACTATGCATAATAGAATATAATATATTCTATTTATAGAAAAACTTTATAAAAGTATTCTGTTTTATATAAAAAGCTTTTCAGTTTTATTACATTAATAATATCAATAAAACAAAACTGAGTGACTTATCACGTAAGCATTAATAATCAATACCGTATGCTAATATGCAACCACGCGAATTACTGTACTTTTATTACCGAGTAGTTCAACAGTATTAACGGTAAACTTCCGCCATTATTTTAATAAAAATGTTTTTGTTGTTTTCTCAATCCGAAAATAATTCCGTTGTGGGGTCCACCAATGATTGTGACGTCATACGAATATTCCCCGACACAAAGAATATTCCCCGACCAATCGAATATAATATAACAACTTACATACTTTGCAAAATTTATAAATATAACCCACAACTATAACATTATATTAAATCCACACAATAATATTAAAAAAAATCAAGAAATTTAAATCTTTATTCGTAAAATTTAGGATTTTACAATCCCCTCCTTATGAAATTTCGCCCTCAAAATTTACGTACGTACCTGGTATGCCGAACAGATGAGAACACTTCGTCCGATTCTAACTCTTGAGGTATAACCTTTGAGTGTTGAATACATTCCAGGATTTTAACAGGTACATCTTCATACATTAAATTATCCGCTATCTCGTCCGGTTCTAAATCAATAATGTGGTTCGGGTCGTTCACATATTTACGTAACATCGATATGTGAAAAATGTTATGAACACGCGACATACTTGGCGGTAAAACGAGTCCATAAGCCATAGTTCCTACTCGATCGAGGATTTTAAATGGGCCAATAAAATCGAGGGCTGAGATTTCCTCTCTTCATCGATTTTTTGCTTCTAGAATAATGTCTTCTTGAACCTTCTTTTTCACATTCATCAGCTCTGAGTATTTAGCTTGAGAGGCTTTAACTTTATCGATTAAAGTCGATTCTACTCGTATATTCGTTATCTTCACGTGGGTTCGTATATTTGTACTCGTAAATGCATACGATCTTCTACTCAACGCGTCAGCTACCACGTTCGCTTTTCCACGATGGTATTGAATGGTATGATCGTAATCTTCAACAGCTCGAGCCAATGTCTTTGGCGCATGTTACGTTCGTTTTAGTTGAAAAAATATTTAAGGGTTTTAGAAATGGGGTTTTGTACTGGGGTCAGTACAAAATTCGATTTCACGCTCTAGGGGTAGACAAAAAAGTCTTCAAGAATACGTCAGGAAATTAATTAACAATAGAAATATCATTCAAAACTGTGACCCTCATCCAAGACTTGGATAGCACGTCACATTGATACCTATCAACTTGCCACCGTTATTTATGACGTCCCCTACAGATAGTCTGGCTTCGATGCATTCCACACAAGGAAGTCAACAACGAAAGGATCGGGGCTCTTTACTTATGGCTTGATATAACAGTGACTGACTTTAGTGGTTTGGTTGCTTGAATTCGCATAACAAGTTGGTTAGGAATATGAAAACTAACAACCTTACTAAAAGCATGATGAGTAGTTAACCAATCGATTCCTAAAATCACATCAAAGGCAAGTATTTTCAAAGAGATAAGATCGATAGGTAATATGAAAGTGTTGATTTGAATCAAATAAGATTTATAAATAGTGGAGGTAATGAAGGTTTCTCCCAACTGAGTTTCAATAGATAAATTAAAGTCTAACTTCTCCGGAGTTAAATTCAAGCATTGAACACAACTAAGTGAAATGAAAGAGTGAGTAGAACCGGTATCTAACACGGTATAGACTTCGCAAGCATTTATGATTTACTTACCCGTGATAACTTCGTTCAGGTTACTCGCTTTTTGAGAAGTCGCGGAAAACGCTCTCCCTGAAACCACCGACTTTGTTTTGTCCGTATCTGCCTTTGGTGCCACCGTCCCAGCTGGACTTGACTTTGGTGCACGATAAAATCGGGCTAGGTGACCTTCTCTTCTTGAAATTTCCACTTCTATTAACTTGGCCATGATTACCACCGAAGTGGTTACCATTCTTGGCACGATAATTTCCACCACGATGGTTATCATTGTTCCGATAGTCGTTGCCACCGGTATGATTATTATCATGCTGTTGGTCGTTACCTTTTGGTTGAGCTGACTCAACGGTCTCATGTGCTTCATTGCTTATCTCAAAATTTTCAGATGTCATTCTCAAACACTGTCACAAAACAAGGGTTAATTAACATATCACATATTATCCCTATACTCTGACCGACCAACTAAATACCAAATAAACTTAGGTAGGTCATACTAGCGAAGGAATTCCCCGTCTCTCCCCTCCTAGTTATTGTCTCACATCTCAGCAGGGATCATTACCCTAAGCTTTGATACCAACTGTGACGCCCCCAAAAATAGGTATACATCACCTATTCTGAGTCACCAAATACGTGGTACAGAAATCAAATACAAACTTAATTATACAACAGTCGTGCAAAATACGATGATAAAATATATGCTGTGAGTTTTAATACAAATATTGTCATCTAGACAATATCCACTCTCAATTGAGTCCTCATTACATTTATTATCACACTATTTAACAGAATAATGAGGACTACTAATACTATCATCTGGACTGTCAATCCGTTCCCCGACTCGTCCCAGCTATATTATCATTTCCTGAAGAGAACAGTGAAGGAAAGGGTGAGCTCAACTAGCCCAGTAAGAAATATTATGACTAAGATAATGCAGAATAAATTATCATTAGTCTTCAACAATGTTAAACTAATAAAATATAATAGACGTCAAGTTTAACTGCAGCGGAACAAGCAATCCATTAAAAGAGTCAAGTAGAGAATAAAATCTACTATCTTTTATGATTTAAAAAGGTTTTTCATCACTTTTATCGTTGAGACTCGGCTCAATAAATAATCCACATCATCCTTGCACTACGGCCAAGGATATTCATTAGTATCACGACCACAAATTATCCATGCATTACGGGCCAAGGATATTCGTGTATTCATCAACTGTCTTGATCAAGCCATAAAACAATTCATCTTTGCACCCTTGGCCGAAGAGAATCCATAGCCATAATCATACCATAAACTGTCCATCAATGCACTACGGGCCAATGAGGACTTTTTCCATGTCATTTGTAACATTACAGTCATGATTATACCGAATAATCCCTGGTCATAATCATACCAAGTCCATCTATGCACTACAGGCCACAGAAGACTTTGAACATAATATAAACATGAGATGATGACAATGACATAATAATTCAATAAAACAAGTTCAAGAATTCATTTATTCAGGAACTAATAACGTCCAAATTGTCAACATGATAATTCTTTGTAGAGTAAAATTCAAGAATGCTCAGAAGAATATTTCCATGAAAAGATACTGGATGAAGCGCAAATATCAAGGACATTCCACTAATTTCATGGAGTATAGAAGTCAAAACTTTAACCAACTGAGTATAATAAAGAATGGAATAACAAAAGAAATCACTATGCATGCGGTACCAGATGACAGGCAAAGTTATTCCACGAGAATAATAAATAATAGAACAAAGTCAAAGTAAATCGCACAAGCGAGGATGTTCCAATGTAATAATAAAGAATGGAATAACAATAGAAATCACCATGCATGCGATACTTCGCATAGACAGGTTATTCCAACAGAATAATAAATAACGGAACCAGGTCCGACGTAAAACGCACAGACATGATATTCCAATAGAATAATAAAGACGAAATCAGGTCCGGCGTAAAATGCACAGATAGGATATTCTAACAGAATAATAAAGAATGGAATAACAGAAGTTCTCTTCATGAATACAAATGAAATAATACTTCTTACGAGTACAACAAATAATATCCCTTACGAGTACAACAAATAATATCCCTTACCTTTGAAAGAAGAGTACTCCGACTGGTAGGGCGAGGATATACTCGAGTAAAACTTGCACTACTCTCAAAACTTTCTTAAATTCCAAAGAAATACGCTCAAGATTATAGAAGAAGAATTCTCTCTATAGTTTCTCTCTCTAGAGTTTCAGTGAATTCGTAAGAAATAATGAAGGAATGAGCTTCTATTTATGAAGAATGGATCGTGATAGTAACTAATTCATGAACGGTCCAGATTGATTTACTTTTAATCGGATGGTCCAAATTTAAAGCAAAATCTTTTAAATAAAATATAATATATTCTATTTATAATCTAATAAAACGAATAACTTTATAAAAGTATTCTGTTTTATATAAAAAGATTTTACTATGCAAAAACTATGCAACACTATGCATAATAAAATATAATATATTCTATTTATAGAATAACTTTATAAAAGTATTATGTTTTATATAAAAAGATTTTACTATGCAAAACACTATGCATAATAGAATATAATATATTCTATTTATAAAATAACTTTATAAAAGTATTCTATTTTATATAAAAAAAAATTCTATTTTATTACATTAATAATATCAATAAAACAAAACTGAGTGACTTATCATATAAGCATCAATAATCAATACCGTATGCTACTATGCAACCATGCGTATTATTGTACTTTTACTACCGAGTAGTTCAACGGTATTAACGGTAAACTTCCGCCGTTATTTTCATAAAAATATTTTTGTCGTTTTCTCAATCCGACAATAATTCTATTGTGGGGTCCACCAATGATTGTGCCATCGTACAATATTCCCCGACACAAAGAATATTCCCCGACCAATCGAATATAATATAACAACTTGCATACTTTGCAAAATTTATAAATATTATCCACAACTATAACATTATATTAAATCCACACCATAATATTAAAAAAAATTCGAGGAATTTAAATCTTTATTCGTAAAATTTGGGATTTTACATAAACCCTAAGGGTTAAAACCTAATGGTTGTGAGAAGTTACTAAGTTGCCATTCACTTTATAAGTCAAATGACCAAACTACCCTTTTATTATTTTAATAAGGTGGAGTGTATATCTAGCCCTAGTAAGGAGTTGGTGACCAACTCTAGCTAGCCTTGTGGTCTAGTAATAAGCTTTAATCATTCAAAATCTGATCAGCCATAACATTACACCATATTATATATAGATTATGAGAGAGAAAATTCCATATTCAAGCCTCATTTGATCACAACACTCAACCAAAACTCTCTAAACTCCAAACCTTCGAATTCTAGTGTTGGACCAGTCCTTAATCAAGCCCCACTATCACTTCTAGTAGATCAGAAGTCAGATTCAAGATCTTGGTCATAGAAAGGTAAACCCTAAGCCAAGAATATTTGATCTGTTATGCTATATTGGATTTGATGTTAGAATGTTTAAATATATTATATCAGATGTCTTTTAATGATCTGGGTTATTGGATCATGGATCTATAACACTTAGATGCTCAAAATTAATTTTTTTAGAAATCTGGATAAGTTAGAAATTTTGGTCTGACAGCCGAATGTTATGGCCTTTAGATTCTTATGTGTTAGTTGTTTGTTGTGTTTTATGTTATACATCTATTCTATGTTGTAAGGACTTTAATCTGGAACTTGAATCAAGCCCAGATCATGTCTAGATCTCGAGTTATAAGTGGTTAAACCTAGTTGACCGATCATGAAACTGGAATTTTGGGCAACCCAAAAGTTTCCAGAATTTCTGACAACGTTTTGCAGGCCTCGGATCTTGTAGGTCTTAATTAGTTTGGCCAAGTTAGTGTTTGATTTGTGTAGACTGACATGAGTACTACTTATCCATGCCCCTAGATTACCCAAATACGTAACAGAATCGAATTTAATGATGGTCAAACTTGGGTTGACCAAAGTGCTCAAGAACATTTCTCGGAAACCCAAAAATGTTCAAGAACAATTTTCTTGACTACTTTGACCGGCCCAGATCTTAAGTAGGTTATGTTTTTAAGTTGATGTTATTCTATGTAATGGTTCTACGACATGAGCACTATAGATTTGGACCTTAAGAATAATATTTTAATGACCAAAACACCAAGAAAATTGAACCACAACGTAGACCCTCAAACTGCATGGGTTTCTGGGTTACTGTAACGATCCAGAATTTCAAATTGTAATATTAAATATTTATTAAAATATAAATATTTATTTGATGTGTTTATTGTTGAAATTGATAAGATAAATATTTTATTGATGTAATGGTTGCTAGTAAATATTTATGAATCTAAATTCATTAGATAGTATTCTAAATTAAATTAATTTATAATTTAGAGAGTTGTAATATAACATGAGATGTTATATTGTTGTTTTAATTTAATAATTTAAGGTGGTATATTAAGTTATTAAATAAAATTATAATAAAATTATAATTTTGTGATATTTGGTTAAGTGAGAAATTTATTTAGTATGTGGTAATTAGTTTTTTTAATTAAGATTGGATATGGAAATCCAAGTAAACAATGCGGGACAATAAACTATATTATAAATGACTTATGAAAATAAATTAAAAGAATTTTAATTTGGTTTTACCAAACAAAGCTTTAGAGCTTTTGAAATTCTTATTTTAATCTTGTTTTGCCAAACAAGGCTTAAGAAATGATTAAGTCATTATTTTAAAATGGTTTAGCCAAACAAGCAGTATGGCTTTTGATTTTCAAAAAAATAATAATAATAAATAAAAATAAAATGTAACTGATATCAGTTACATATATAATTGTATTATATAATTTATATCTATTATATTATACGTTATATGTTTCTATGTACGTAAGTTAGAGAAGAGATAATACAGAGAAGAAGAATAAGAAGAAGAAGAAGAAGAAGAAGAAGAAGAAGAGAAACCTTGAGAAAACAAAAGAAAAACTTTCCTTATCTCCATCTTTTCTCCTAATTCAACCTAGAAAGGTATCAAACTAACCCTTATACTAAATTAAGATATTTTGTATTTAGTCTTTGTAAAATTAGGTTTTCATGATTGTGAATTTATATGCATATATGGTGTTCATATATATTCATGTATACACTTACATGATATTTTTATTGTTGTTCAAAGGTATTCATCTAGTTCTAAAATTCTAATTTATAGTTTCTCAAGTTCTTCACTTAAAAGCTATTTTGGTTGGGTAATTTGAAGAGATGTTATATATATATATATATATATATATATATATATATATATATATATATATATATATATATATATGTGTGTGTGTGTGTGTGTATGGGTGTATAATCTAGTATATATAGTCTCTTTAATTGGTTCTAGAGTAATCAAAATCATAAGAATATGTTAAAGATGAAAACTTGGGTTTTGATGGCATATGTATATTTTAACTTATGTTGGAGTCAAAATTGATGGATAGAATTTGAAATTTATGATAGATATTGTTAGTATGTTGAAAAACGAAAACAACCCAAGTTGAACGAGTCAAAACGGATGTAAAACGAATTCATAGTGAAGAATTTCGCTATGAATGTCAAAAGAAGAAGAAATAATAAAAATAGTGAAATTAAATGTTGTAATCTTTGATGTTTATGTTGTTTATGTGGTTAGAAACGCGTTAGAAAACATTAGATTATGTTTCTGTAAACCTATTACACCTTGGGTAGGTTGCTATGGTTGTTAGAAAGGAGTTTGTAGGCCTAATTTGGCTTTCTGTAGTGTTCGGGATCAAAATTCGCGAGTTAGAAGAAGGGACCCCCGCCCCGACGGGCCCCTCTAGTGTAAAAACCCCCGCCCCGGTGGGGGGGGGGGTAGTCTGCCTAGCCAATTTTAGTAAAATAAATTTGACAGGACATGGTTTACTAAAACAGCCATAATGTTTTCATATGAACTTAGATTGAGGTGATTCAAGATGATCCGGAACGAGAACGAATAGGCCTACAACTTTTGTTCTTTAAGGTTTTCAATTTGAGGTCGTTATGGAGGGTAAAATCAATCATCTTTGTGACTGTTACGTAATCGGAGGCAATCAGAGGGCATCGGGCATGCACGTATACAAGTGTAGTGCTCTTGACGATAAAAGATGTTGTTCTAAGTTATAGAATATGAATGTTAGTAAATATAATGATGATTAACATTAATAAATGATATATTAGATAAGTTGAATACGCATATTAAGTACAAACAAGATAGACAATTTGGGCGTGTGACGAATAAACATCAAAACGCCGTGATAAGTGTTAATGAACGTAAAGAGTGTTTTAAATCAAATGAAATGAATATAATAAGATATTGAATGTGTTTAATATAAAACCAATAATGATTCCTAGCAAGATTTAAACACTTAAATGAATTTCGAATGTTACATAAGTCAAAAGTTAACACAATCTAATTGAACATTGTGTGCTAACTAATAGGAAAGATTATGAGATGTGGAGTAGAGTTTACATTGCAATTACTATGTGTTGTTATGTGACTAATAATTGATGTGTATGATTATATAATTGTGTAGGGCACGTGAAGTGCAGATAACTGTAAGTTGTTAAACGTTTATTGGTAAACAATGATCAAGGCAAGTCTTTCAGTTTCTGTTTGCTATGTGAACTTGATGATTAACTGTTTTAAATATTTATTGCAAAGAGCATGAGGTGTTGTATATATGTTGAAAGTATGAAATGTTAAAGTCAACTTATGGCTATGTTGATTGAGTAAGGACTCAATCTTTATACTTGTTATATGAACTGTAACATGTATGTTATATGTTGAGCATGTTACTATGTGCTATGTGATGTATGAAAACTGTTAGATTTTGCTGGGCTGTCGAGCTCAACCTTGCAAATAACTACTTTTGCAGGTTCAAGATTCAAGGTAAAGTTATGTGTTACTTGAAAGACATGAATCCGATGTGATACTTGAAGATTTATACACTTTGGTTGTGTTATTATTATTTGAACCATGTTTAAGGTTCCGAATAATGTATTAATGTTGAATTGTAATATTATTTTGCAATGTAAACTATTGTAGTGATAAAAATGATTTTGAGATATTTAGATGTAAAGCTTGAAGGTTTTGGGAACGAGTATACTTTGTAATATAAAATTTTAATTGTAATTGAAAATTTTATTTATTCCGCAAATTTCAATGGTTGTATTATCGTTTAATGATGTAAAATTGGAGGTTGAATGTATTATTAACGACCGAAGTCGAGAATTAAATTGTATGAATTTTGGGGTCGTTACAGTTACCCAGAAAACCCAAGAACCGTTTGACAACACTTTATGTAGCTTAGATCTTGATGAGTTGATATGTTATGGCCATGGAACTGGTTTGGGGTTGTAGTACTACATTAGTACTAAAACATTAACACTTTTAACAGCCCAGAAAACGTTATGATCATTGATCAAATGCTGGTCAAACATACCACCTTGCGAACTGAGTTTGAATTTCTGGGCAGGCTCAAGAACATGAAGAACACCTATAACGACGGTTTTGTCGCTATAGGCACTCTTTAACGACAGTTCCTTTATAAAATTATTATTTTTATTTAATAAATAGAGAAAATTAGTTTTAAATTATTAAAAATACATAATAAATTACTAAAAATTATGTTAAAGCCTAGAAATTAGTTTTTAATAATTTTGAAAATATTTCATAAATTTTTAATATTTTTGGAATATTAAAAGTATTTAATTTATTTAAATGTTATATTAAATAAATTATTTAAAATGATTTTAATACTTGAAAAATCATTAAAAAATTATATTATGGTATAAGAAAATATTTTAAGTTATTTTTAATGACTTTTAATATTTTTGATGAATTTTATTAATAAATTAATATTAATGATAATTAAGTTATTTCATAAATATATTAAATAAATTATGAAAAATCGAATTAATGATTTAAAATTATATAAAAATAATTTAAAGGTTATAAAAATATTTTAAGTTATAAAATATAACTTTTGATATTTTTGTCATAAAAAATTTAATATTTTAATATTAATGATATTAGATTTATCTAATAATTACATTAAATAAATTAGTTTAAAATGATTTTAATATTATAAAAATCATTTTAAATGAAACGAAGGTGTTTAATAATATTTTAAGTTATAAAATATAATTTTCAATATTTAAAGGTAAAATTCATCAATATTAAGCGATATTTGATTTATTTATTAATTATATTAAATAAATTATTTAAAATGGTTTTATTGATTGAAAAATCATTTAAAAGGATATAAATGGTTGAAAAATATTTCAAGTTATTATAAGTGACTTTTAATATGTTAGTGAATAATACCTTAATATTTAAATATTAATGGTAATTATTTAAAAATAATTTTAAATGTTTAAAAATCATTTAAGGGTAATATTAATACTTTAAAATATTTTGAGTTATTATAACTAACTTTAATATTTTGGCAAGTTCATTAATATCTTAATATTATTTAAATATTAATGATAATATAATTATTTAATATTTAAATAATTTAATAATAATTTCAGAGTTTGAAAATTATGATAAATTATAATAATTAATTATAAATTATTGTAAGTCATTTATAAATAATATGAGTGATGTTATCCAGAATAATCTTTAAGATACAGAATAGAGTTTTATTAACAATAAACTCGATAAGTACCCGATAAAACTGTCAGTACAGCAAAATGTTGCCGAAATTTATTCAAACCTATATAGGTTGACTTGATAAGTGTTTGTTTGTGATTCAACGTCTGTTAAACTTATGTGACAATGTGATTAGGTTATGTTGACTGTAAATAACAGTACGATGAGTTATGATATGTTATTCTAACCGATAAAACAATCTTATGAATGATAGGTCATTGAATTAAAGATAAAACTAATTTGCGTAACTGTAAGCAGCAGATCAGGCAAGTATCTACACCTTATGCACTACCTTTATTTTGTGTAAACAGGTATATGTTTATGCAAGTTTCCTAAACTTACTCCAATTATTATTGAGCAAGTATCCTAACCTTTGCATTTACTTTATGCAATGGACATGAGTAAGAAAGTTTCAGAATTATATTATCGTTATGCCAGATTATTAACTCTATTGTTATCGATTATATATCCAATCATCTGTATTCATGCAAGTAATCGAACCTTATTCATTCATTGTTTATCAGTACAATATTATTGTATAATTCAGATATTTATTCTGTTCGTTAATCTCTAAATATGGTTATATAAGTGTCTCCACTTGGATAATCATTGTATTTAATCACGTGTTAATACATACCTATTGATTTCCGGTATGTATATATTAATTAAAGGTCGTCTAAGCTATTTGACTCGACTAGACACAGATTTAGAAATATCGTTGAACGTGATAGAACTTTATTATATCTAACCGAATTATTTTGGTTCGAATTTCTGACTAAGTATGAACATCCCGAATCTAGGAAACTTTTATGCGCCTAAGGCAGATGTGTTGAACAAAAATATCGTTCTTGTATGTAGTATTGATCAATACAGGGCACATTGGGCAGATCACCCTCGTGCCCGTAAGTTATGACGGTTTGCGGATGAAGTTCTGCTAAACCTTAGCGAAAATGAAAAATTATGTTCATAGTCTGTCAACTGATCTTCATTTATAGTCAGTACGTAGTTTCAAAAATTTGAAATAGAATTGGTAGTTGATTAGAATTTCTTCAGTTTACTTCACAACTATTGTTTTGTTGTAGAAGTGTCATTCAAAGAAAACATTTAATCCTTTCAGCTAATGTTTATTATTTACTATTACTTGTTGGGCACTTAAATTCTCATCCTTGCTTAATTTAAATTTTTTCAGTTAAGTATGATCAGCTAGAGGGCTCTGCTAAGAACAAAGGGAAAAGAAAGCTATCAGAATAAATTTGTGTTATCTTATGTAATAGCTAGACTTAAATAAGATGATTATATTTATTACCTATCATGTAATGAAATGTTTTAAGGTCGCGTACCTGGGATTTAGACAACTCTTATATGTAAATTAAGTTTGATATTTATGACAATATTATTATTACTTCCGCTCATAGAAATGGTATCGTAAAGCATTGAGTTTGGGTTTCAAGTACCAGAATTTGGGGGTGTTACAATTTGGTATCAGAGCTTTAGGGTTAGAAACCTTATGTGGGGGTAGACATTAGGCTATAACCTTAGAGCATAGGAAAATGTTGAAAGTATAAATAACTCACATAGAGTTTAAAAGGAGATGAATCGAATAAATTCATCGTCAAACAAAAATAAAAGATAACTTATATGAAATTATTATTTGTTGTGTGTATATATTATATGCTAATCCGGATAATTTATGTGTATAGATGACAGATAGAAAAGGATTAGGATACCCTCATATCGTAAAGAAGGAGTTAACCTCCATAACCGAGCCAATATCAAAGCTGATAGCTGAAATAGAGGCTCATATTGAAAGCAACCCTAATGAGGTGATTATACTGGAAAAATGTAGTACCGGACCCAGGAACGATATTATAACTGATAGGTAGAGTATAGTTAAAGAATATAAGGACAAGCTCGATTTCTTAAACTCATATGTCTGTGGTGAGTTCTTAAACTCATAATGTGTGGTTAGTTTGACGAACTAGGTATAGTTAGGTGTGAATGAATTATTGAGGATAATGGGAATATATAGAATACTAAGCAATTGATCCTTAGTGAAGGCGTAAGAAATAAGTAGTATTAGTATTACTTAAATATGTATCATTATATGATGCGTATATGATAGGTATGTGGGTATAATGTAATATTCTTAACTTTTGTATAATTTGTGGCAGCGAATCTCGACTTTTGAGTCACAAGGGGATAACCAATGTTTAAAGCAGTATGTGTTATGGTATGTCAAGTGCTATGAATTAGTCAAATGAATATGAATCTATGTTGGATTAATGGAATAAGTTGGTATAAAGATAGTAATTATTTATCTGAACACTGGTTAATATAGTAAACCAAGTTTTCAAAATATAATATATGATTATTTGAGTAGGAAATTTCGCGTTATATGTATACCCTAAGACATAGAAGGTAAGTCGATGAAAGATAAATTATTATTAATTAGATAATGACGCCAAGATGAAAACGAACCCAAAGGGCAGAAGAATCTATCAATAATACTGAAGAGCAACAACCAGACCCGATGCAGAATGTTGCGAATATGGTCGCTCAAGATATGCAGAGTGGAATACCAACCTCAGGAAATCAGCCAGATAATCGATCAGCGAAATTCAAAGACTTCAAATTAATTAAACCGCCAAGATTTAGAGGGTCAATTGACCATTTAGAAGTGGTTGTAATAGCTAGGGTAACAGAGGGGAAAAAGATAGCTTTTGCCACCTATAGGATGAAAGGGGAGGCAAATTTTTGGTGGGAGTCAAATCAAGCTAGAGCTGGAGAAGGGAGTAATGGTAGTAGGACTAGAAGAATCAGGTTGTGTAGTGTGGAAGTTGCAGAAGGAATCACTCGGGAGAGTGTCTTAAAGGTAAGTTAGTGTGTTATAAGCGTGGGCAGAAGGGACATATCTCTCCCAACTACCCCAATCCTAGGATGAATAGTGGGTGTTTTAGGTGTGGATCAACGGAGCATAAGGTGAAGGACTGTCCGATAAAGAGAAGGGATGCAGGAAGTGTGACTACGGAAAAAAGTAGCGAGACGCTGGCGACAACGGGACCAACTTCAACAAACAACCCAACAGAATCAACCGTAAGAGTCTTCAGCATGACCGTTCAAGATACCGTGGTAGATGGGGATGCAACTCCAGGTATTATTCGAATCAATTTTATTTTCTTACATATGATTTTCGTATATATATAGTAAATTATGTTATGGAGAAATTTTGAAGGAGAAATTTGAGTCCTGTTAGAAATCAGATTTCCGTATAATTAGATAGACAAGCTTTATGTTGAATAGTTAAAGATCAGTTCGATCGAATTTGATCGAGATCTACTTGAAATGACTGCGTATGCTAATCGCCCTAGTGTCTATAGGTTTTAAAGCGGTGATTTCGGGGACGGAATCCTTATAAGGGAGGGTGGAAGTAATAACCCAATATTTTCAATAAGAAATTTTGTGAATAATTTTTTTATATAAAGGTGGGAATATGTGCAAAGTAAATTATATGTATATATGTGAAAAATAAAATTATTTATTAGATGAATTATTATAAATAAATTCTTTTAAGAATTATTGATCATTTTAGATTATATTATTATAATAAATTAATTTTGTAATAAAATATTTATTATTTATTTTCCATGAAAATATGATTATTTTATATATGATATGATTATAATGATATGTATTTTATTATATTAGTTAAGTTAATTATTTTAACTTAATTAATAATGGTATGTATGAAGGTTATGTCAGATATGAATTCAAAACCCTAAGTCTGGATTTTGAATAAGGAATGAGAATAATAATATAATATTATTTATATTTCAGTAATATAAATATGCCTGATATGTGTATAATGTTAATCTGTAGATCAGTAATAGTAAAACAGTACCAAACCTAGCATTACTGAAAAACTATAGTATAGAAGTCAACTATGACTGTAAGATTTGTTAAGTTATGTGTTATGTAATTATTGACCTTTATTATATTTACTGTTAATTAGGTAAACCCTAATTAATATCTAGAAACCATAATTACTAAATTGGAACCCTAATTGCTAAGTTTTAAATCCTAATTATTAATTTAGCAAGGTTAATGGTGATTAGTATATTATAGAGACAAATTTACAAATCCTAGGTGATTAGGAAACCTAGTGTAATTAGGGAACCCTGTTGGAAGAATGCATGTTTTGATTTGATGTTTAAAGTAAATGCTCATGATTATATGTAAAGTCCTTCAAGGAATATATGTATAAGGACTTAGTGATAGATCAAAATTGTTAGGTTGATCTTAACTTTTAATGTTCATCATTCTATAAACAAATGTATAGATAAAGAGATCAAAGATGTTAGGTTGATCTATGACTTGAAAGAAATAGATAGGCTTCAACAAGAATCGTAGTCTACCAAGCTGATCAACAGATTGCAGAAGCCAAGGCAGGATCGTAGAGCTTAGAAGATCGTAGTGTATGTGCATTGAAGGACCTCTTCAGATTTCATAAAGTGGTCCAGACGTTTGCCGAAGCTAACTCAGAGATCGTAGTGTGCTCTCAGAAATGTAGATTCTGCAAGTCGAGCAAGTAAAGATCGTAGTGTACAAAGATCGTAGTGTGAAAACCCTTGAAAGAAATTGTAGTGTTCTATTCAGACCAAGCACAAATATGTCAAGACACCACGATATGAATCGTAGAGTATCATCTGTCTTATGTCAGAAGCATCGAGCCCTATCTTTTGTTTGAAGACAAATTCCAACAAATCTGGAATAAGTTTTGAACGTTGAAGCTCTCACCAGTCCCAACGGTACAAAATATATCCTTAGTATTCATCAAATGGAACGTATTCAAGAAGCTAAGAAAAGGACCATTGGACAGAGGAAAACACCTTTTCAGGTGTTAGGTGAGAAAGCAGTCTGATGTGTCAGTGGGCCAGACTACAATTTAGAAGATGTGCAGAAAAGTCTCCATCAAAGCTCAGAAATGTCAAATGCATTTAATGCTTCATCAGATGACTTCAACAGATAGATTTAAAAAGATCACATATATACAGAACACAGACAGATGAGAGAAGTAAGCAAGCATTGAACAAAATGCATATGAACACTCACGCTCAACTCTACGATCAGAGAAAAAGAGGAAGCTTGCTCAGCTATTCATTTCTTTCGAATAAGTGCTTAACTGCAACTGAATAGCCTCAATCACGATCTCAACAACAACTAATTAACTAAAGTAAGAGTTCCAAGTCTGAAGGACTTGAAGAGATCTAAGTGAACCATGAAGAACCATGTCTGCTGGACTTGAAGAGTTCAAGAGTGAACTAAGAAGTGCCTAGACTGCTGGTCTAGAAGGAATCTGTGAGATTCAGAAAGTGTAAAAGACATCCTTAGTAGATTTTCTACTCGAGGAGTAAAAGAGTGGACTAGGAGCCTTAAGTGCTCCGAACCACTTAAAAACAACTATCTATTTTATTCTTGCCATAACTATTATAACTGCTATAACTGTCATAACTGCCTCACTTTCATTAACTCACTATTTAAAGGGGATTTCAAAGAAACCATAATTCAGCGAACCATAATTCCGTTGTGCTTAAGATCTTTATCAAAACGGTCTTAATACAAAGAAAAATTTTTAATATCTATTCAACCCCCCCTTGTAGATAACAATTGTGCCTCTGAGAACTAACAATTGGTATCAGAGTAGGTTCTATTATATAGCCTACAAAGCTTGAGTAGATCCAATGTCACACTTACCAAGCGAATCAAAGACTGGAGGAGGTAGCAAGCCACCAATGTGCAATAAAGATAAATTTGCTAATTGGAAGGTTAGGATGCAAGCTTACATGGATTCAATAGATGAAGATCTATTTGAAACTATTCAGAATGGGCCCTATGTTCCTACAAAGCTTGCACCAACTATAGACGACCCAGACAGAGTATAGATCAAGGTTAAAGGAGAATGGACAGAAAACGAGAAGATAGCTGTCCAGCTCGACAAAAAGGCCAAGAATATCTTGTTCCAATCCTTAGAAGATGGTCTGTTTGAAAACGTGGTCAACAGCAAAACAACAAAGGAGGTTTGGGAAGCACTACTCATTATGCATCAAGGAACAGAAGAAGTCAGAGAAAACAAACAATCTCTCTTGACTCAGCAATATGAGATGTTTTCTCACGTTCAAGGAGAAAACATCACTGTCACCTACGAAAGATTAAATGTTCTGCTCAGCTCTCTATGAGCCTATGGAAAGATATATCCAAACAAAGATCAAATCATAAAGTTCATGAGAGCCTTACCAAGCAAGTGGTATGCCAAAACCACTGCCATTAGAGAATCGAAGAATTTACATGAAATGACTGTCCAACAGTTATATGGCAACCTTCTTACATACGAACTGGAACAGACACAACGAGCATAAACGTTGTCCGAAGGAAGAAAGAAGGACAAAGGAGTTTCTCTCAAAGTAACTGAAAACACCTCCAAAGTCAACACTAAAGTTGATTCTGACTACAACGAAGATGATGATGAGGACTTTGCAATGCTGGTTAAAAGACTAAGAAGGTTCATGCGACATGGCAAAACCAGCAAGCCAAAAAAAGTCAGCAACTACAGCAGCTAGGAGAAAATAAATGACCTATGCTACAATTGCAAGAAACCTGGCCACTTCATTGCCAACTGCAACAAACCTCTCAGAGAAGAACTCAAGAAGAAATCAAATGCAAAGAAGGAATACAAAGGCAACAAAAGGCCACTGAAGAAAGACAAAGGCCTTGTAGCTGGAGGATCGTGGAGTGACTCAGATAATGACTCAACTCCGGAATCTGGAGATGATGAAGATCCTCAAATGGCAAATCTCTGCCTGATGGCAAAAAATGCAAGGGACAAACAAAACTCCAACATACATGAAGTAAGTATCGATGAGGTATTTGACTTCAACTCTCCTGATGTAGTTATTGATGACCTTAGAACTGCATTAAATGGCATAACATCTGATCTGCACCAATACATGAAGTGGTTTAGAGTTCTATATAAAGATTAATCACTTCTTCAAAAGGAGAAAGAAAAAGTTCAAGAAGAACTGGAAACAACCCTTCTCAGTACTAATTCTCTCTCCAAGTTTGAAGCTAGGAATAAGCTCTTGAGATAAGTAAATGAGCTCAGTGCACAAAGAGAGTCTAGTTTAACCTCCAAGACTGAGGATCTAGAAAAGACAGTCTCTACATGGAATAAATCCTCTTCATCCATGGACTCCTTAATCTCTAACCAGAGAAGTGTCTCTGACAGAACAGGGTTAGGCTTTAGGGAATCTACCTCAAAGTCATGTGTGGAAAAACCAAAGGAAATTAGCACTGGTAATGCCTCAAGTTTTAGTAGAGGCATTATATTTATGAAATCTTCACAGAAGGATGAGCCTATTAAACCCTGCTCAGCTGATTCAATTCATATTCCCAGGAGTAAGGGATCTCATACCGGTCTAGGTTTCAGAAAAGAGAAGAGTAATCTAGCTACTACTCATTAACCTCGAAGGATCGTAAAGTCCAATAAAATCAACTCTACGAACCAACTAGGAAGGTAAAATAGAAGTAAGATATATTCCTCACAAATCATGAAACAAGAGAACACATGGAAGAGGGAATATCAGCCTAGCAGGAGGATGACCAATAACCCACAAAAGTCCAAATGGAGGAAGAACTTTCACACACATAAATATGCATCATATCAAATGTTTTGTGTGCTATAGAGTTGTCCACAAGGCTACAAAATGTCATTATAATTCCATGCATGTGAGACCCAAAATCAAGCAGATTTGGGTCCCCAAGGGTACTAACATAGTAAGACCCATGCAAGTATGGGTACCAAAATGAAGGTTTAATGTTACCTCAGGAAAAGAGCTCCACGAACACAACCTGGTATCTAGATAGTGGATGTTCAAGGCATATGACTAGAAACAAAGCCCTTCTGTCTAACTACATAGAGAAGGAGGGTCCCTCGGTCATCTTTGGAGACAACAGCTCTAGCAAAATAAGAGGATATGGGTCAACTGAAAATGATGTAGTATCCTTTAGTAGAGTGGCCTATGTGGAAGGACTACAACACAACCTTCTAAGCATTAGCCAACTCTGTGATAAGGGTCATCCAGTAATATTTCTCAACAATCAATGTCAAGTCCGAGACCTGAAGACATCTGTTGTAAAGTTAATCAGAACAAGAGAAGGAAATGTCTACACAGTAAACCTTGGAAAACTTAGCTCAGACGAGACTATATGTTTTTTGGCTAAAACATCTAAAGAAATGAGCTGGCTATGGCATCAAAGATTATCTCATCTCAACTTCAAAAGCATGTCCAAATTATCTTCAAAAGATCTAGTTGCAGGCCTACCCAAGTTCAACTTTGTTAAAGAAAGGCCGTGCAATGCCTGTCAACTTGGGAAACAGACCAGAAGCACATTCAAGAGCAAAACTGCCAATTCATTTGACAAGCCTCTGTAGTTGCTATACATGGATCTTTTTGGGCCAATTCCAACGACGAGCCATGGAGGAAAGAGATATTCTCTGGTCATAGTCGATGACTTCACCATATTTACATGGGTGTTCTTTCTAGCCTTAAAAGATGAGGCAAGTTCCCAGCAGATCAAGATGTTTAAGCTGGTGATGAACGAGAAAGGAGAGAAAATAAAGGCTATAAGGAGTGATCATGCAGTGAATTCGACTTTTCAGAAATGGACCAGTTCTGCACAGACAATGGCATTAGTCACAACTTCTCAGCTCCATGGACTCCTCAACAAAATAGAGTTGCTGAGAGAAAGAACAAGACATTAATAGAGGCTGGAAGGACTTTACTTGCAGCAGCCCATCTGCTTGAGTATTTCTGGGCAGAAGCTATCAACACTACATGCTATACTCAGAATAGATCACTCATACACTCTACGATTATGAAAACTCCTTTATGAACTGTGGAAAAGAAGAAAACCAAGTGTCAGCTACTTTCATATTTTCGGTTGTGCATACTACATTCTCAATAATGGAAAGTAGTACTTGACAAAATTTCAACCAAAATCAGACGAAGGAATCTTTCTTGGATACGCCACAGACAGTAAGGCCTACAGAGTGTTCAACAAGAAGACACTGAGTGTTGAAGTCTCGATTCACATCATCTTTGATGAGATAGACTTAGACAAAATAATGCCTCAAGACACTACGACCAACAGTTCAGACACTATGAACGAGGTCGTCGAGCTTAACACTACGATCGTAGTACCAGACAGTGAAATCGTTGAGCAAGGAAATGAGATCGTAGAGAGGCCTATGCCAGACAACGAGCCTCCAGACCAAGAAGAAGAAATAGATCTTGAAGATCTAAGACAAGAAGGCATAAGAACAGATTTCCCAACAGGAAGTAGATGGGCAAGATATCACACTTAAGATCTAATCATTGGAGATCCGAGTGCAAGAGTCAAAACAAGAGCTGCTACCCAAAATGAATGCTTTTATCTAAGCTTCCTATCACAAATAGAACCGAAGAAGATAGAGGATGCTATGGAAGACTCTAGCTGGATAGAGGCCATGCAAGAACAACTTAATCAGTTCGAAAGAAGCAAAGTATGGAGACTGGTTCCAAGACTAAAGAATCATCCTGTCATTGGAACCAAGTGGGTCTTCAAAAATAAGATGGATGAAGATGGAGTCATCACCAGGAATAAGGCAAGACTAGTGGCCAAGGGCTAATCTCAGGAAGAAGGCATTGACTACGATGAGACATTTGAACCTGTTGCCATACTAGAAGCCATCAAAATATTCCTTGCCTTTGTTGCTCATATGAAATTCAAGGTCTTTCAGATGGATGTCAAAAGTGCATTCCTTAATGGTGAACTTAAAGAAGAAGTCTATGTAGAACAAACTCCAGGTTTCATCAATCCATCTCTTTCTAATTATGTCTTTAGATTATACAAAGCCTTATATGGTCTTAAATAAGCACCTAGAGCATGGTATGAAACACTAACTAACTTTCTTATTGAAAATTGATTCACTAGAGATAGAGTAGATACCACATTATTTCTTAAAAAGTATAAAGATAAAGTCCTATTAGTTCAAATATATGTTAATGATATTATTTTTGGATCTACTGATGAAAAGCTATATAAGAGATTCTCCAAGCTTATGCAGAGCAAGTTTAAAATGAGCATGATGGGTGATCTGAACTTCTTCCTTGGACTGCAAGTAAAACAGACTGATGAAGGAATCTTCATCAACCAAGCCAAGTACATTAAAGACTTACTTAAGAAGTATGGCATGGAGTCAGCCTCTCCCATGAAAACCCCAATTGCTCCTGCAACCAAACTCGACAAAGATGAAAAAGGTAAAAGTATTGATATAACTCAATACAGAGGTATGATAGGCTCTCTTTTATATCAAACTGCCAATAGACCAGATATAATGTTTGCAACATGCATCTGTGCTTGATTTTAGGCTAGTCCTAAAGAATCTCATTTAACTGCTGTAAAGAGGATTTTCAGGTATCTCAAGGGTACACCTCACTTGGGGCTTTGGTATCCCAAGGAGTCCTCATTTGAGCTAACAGGATACACAGATGCTAATTTTACAGGCTACAAAATTGATAGAAAAAGTACCAGTGGCACCTATCAATTGCTAGGAAACAGACTTGTGTACTGGTTTAGCAAGAAGCAAAATTCAGTATCTACTTTAATTGCAGAAGCTAAATACATTGCTGCTGGTAGTTGCTGTGCTCAGATCTTATTGATGAAAAATCAAATAGCAGATTATGGGTTTGAATTTAAATCCATACATATTCACTATGATAACACAAGTGCAATTACTATAGCTCATAATCCTGTCATGCATTCTAGGACTAATCATATAAAAATAAGGTATCACTTCATTAGGGATCATGTGCAAAATGGAACTATATCTTTACAATATATCCCTACTGAAAATCAACTTGCTGATGTCTTTACAAAGCCTCTAGATGAATCCAGATTTATCAAGTTAATAAGTGAGTTAGGCATGCTTAACTTACAACCATGAAAAATATGCTCTAGTATGTGCTAACCATACATGTTTAAAGGTTATGATTGAAATCATAGACATGATCAAAGGAAGTCCACTATCGTAGAGCCGAAGTGTCATAAAATGACAACGATCACAGTGAAGACTCAACGATCGCAGTACAGACTCAACGATCGCGGTGCAGACTCAAGGATAACAGAGTTCCATCAAAGCAAAGGAACATCCTATGATGATGAAATTCAAAACAAAGCAATCTCTCCAAACAAGCACCTCAGGAACAAACCTAACCCTTGATTCACTCTATGAGGTTGGCCCTTCCTGAGTTATCTTGAACCAAGAGGAATGTTAAGTCAAAAGTTCTTCACAAAGACTCGGTCAGACTCGACGATCGCAGTTCAAACTCTACGATTGCACCTCAGACACGACGACTGCTGAACAGACTCAATGATGGTAGAACAGACTCGACGATTCCAAGGACCATCTCAACGATCGTAGTCCTCCTGAAGAATATGTCATCTCAGAAGAAGTTAAGGGCAATTCAGTACAATTCTCCTCAATCAAATTCGTAGAGCCAAGCAGAATTCGATACCTATCCCACTAAGCAAAATGTATAGAGGGAAGCTACAAGTACAAATTGAAATCGTCTTTTTGAAATCAAAAGTTCAAAAGATTATCTCTCTCATCATCTTTCAAAATAAAAACCCTAAATCAGAAGAAAGCTTAGTCAATCACACTTCTTGTAAGAAAATTAATGGCAGCTTCCAGTGTTATCTCCAGCTACAGACTCTGCATTGATGAGTTCAAAACAGCTGAACCCAAATTTCATAAGACTCTGTCGTTACTGAAGAAAGCAGGTCTCAAAGAAGCTTTGGGTACAGACACATTGATCTACTCGAAGCTGATAAAAGAATTCTACAATAATGGTGTATTTGAAAATAACACCATCATTACGAAAGTCAGGAATTTATAAATCAGACTAAAGGCTGAGGACATCAATCTAGCCCTAGGTCTCAAACCTGAAGGGTATCCATCCATTGTAGATACTCAAAATTTTTTTTGCACAACTGTTACTAACATTACAGGAGGGTAGAATTGTCTTTCGGAGATAACCCTGGAAGACAACTCACATCCATTCCAGATACCACCGGAAGTTTGGTCTCCATTCTGGATACTACCGGAGGATCAGTTCACAATCCAGACCACACACCGGGAACATCAGTTTCAAACCTGGACCACACACCGGGAGTATCATTCTCAACCCTGGAACATCCACCGGAAGGATCATTTCTAACCTCTGAGATAACCCCAAGTTTCGTCTTTGGCGATAACCCCAAGGAATGTTGTTGTAGTTCCGGCGATAACTACGAAAATGCTTGTTTCAAATATATGTGATCAGCTTCAATCTCAGACCACCTGCCGAGGCACTCATTTATCAAACCCGAAGCTAACACCAGGCATACAGGCACTTACAAGATGACCTTGCGACATTCAAACACTTGCAGCAGTCCAATCTCAGATGTAACCCTGAGTAACTTCTGCTTTCAACTCAAATCGATGATAACCCCGACAAAGAGTCAAACGTCATCTTGCCACATCATCTGTGCGTCGTCTCGACACTTCAATACATATATACATACATACAACTATATCTTTCAAGAACCAGGATATACAATCTCGAGTGACAATTATACGTGGCAGTACACCGGATAGAATTTGAAGCTTGAAGACCATGGGTATGGTCCCCTCTTCCTGACTTCGTACAACCTCTAATCCATGTCATTGCGTAACTCTCGACACAAGTTATCCAAAGAAGGTCATATATACCTCGTTCGGATGCTCGGATTGAGGTTCTGCAAGTTCGAGCGGACATTACAGTGCGTGAGTACATGTACTTCGAGATGACGAGACCCGCGAAGCCCGAGCCCACCACGACTAGCCGCATATGTAACTATGGATGCCGCAGGTACACCTGTGGCCATCAGTCTATAAATATAGGTTGGGGGTCAGGCATTTTAAGGGAGAAAAGAGAGAGAAAAGGCGAGGAAGCCCTGTCCAATTTACTCTATACACACCCATGTTGAGTGTTTGCTCTTCTGTTAGCTCACATATAGCTATCTTTTATCCGGCGAGAGCTGAGTATTTTTCCTCATAGAGTCATAGAAGTCTACTTTGGCAGCCCACTGTAAGCCTTCTTACATTTTATAAAACTTTCTTCTCATATTAGCACACACTATTGTACACATTGAGAGTCGTGTGCGTGTGTTTGCCCGGACTTCGGTCCATGGTTTTTGTTTTTGTCTGTATATATATACTTATATATATATATATATGTATATATTTTTATACGGACTAACATTATCGAGTTATGCGTCGATTGAGCCTAGACTTCGATTTGGAGCGTTTAATGGCTTATATATATATATATATGTATAAACTGTGCTGAGACTCTGTCTGATGAGCCTAGATTTTACATCCGGTGCATTTACTTCTTTTATATATATATATATATATATGTATATATTAACATTTTGTCCTGCCTGGAGTTCACTTCGTGATAGTTGATAGCTTCTTACAGCTTTATTTACATTCAAGTCCCGCCTGGAGTTTACTCCATGGCGGTTGATAGCATTCTCGCTTTATTTACATTTTCGATCCCCATGGAGTTGCTTTGGTGGGTGATCACACACACACACACACACACACACACACACACACACACACACACACACATATATATATATATATAAGCGCCATCGCTTTCCATACAAATTGCGAGATCATGTGAGCCTAGGAATCATGTGATCACAGATTCAAATATACTAAATCTAGATTGGTTCCCATGATGGACTTTTTTCCAAAGAAGAAGTTACTTGTACATTATTTGATGTCTGAATTTCCTTGGATGGTCATCATGCCCATAAGGAGTTAAACGCTTCTTTGATCATCAGATATTATTTTTCTCGCAGATGCTTCGCATCTCGAAAATAAAAGCAAACAAGGTGAACATTTAAATAATAAAATAGAAGTATCAAAGGCCTCAATTACTATTGAGCACAGGGTTTGAGAAACCTTCTTTATAAAACTCATTGCTATATCTTGCTTAAAACTGAATTTTCTACAAAAATTCAAACCCTATGTATATAGGTGCAACGAGGCATAACACTACTTCCAAATAATTGGACATTGATCCACACGCACACACACACATACACACATACACACACACACACACTCATATAACAGTTTCTTTGAGAAGTGGCGGTCACCGTGGTAACATGGATGTCGGGGGGTGCCTAACACCTTCCCTCCGCATAACCAAGCCCCTGGACCCTAAATGAATCTTGATTTCACAGACCCGTTTAGCAGTGTCACATTACTGGGTTAATGTGCAAACCTTTTCGGTTGCGTTGGTGCAACCAGTAAAATACACTAACTGGCAACTCTTAAAGTTCAATTGTAAAATCCCAAATTTTATGAATAAAGATTTAAATTTCTCAAAATATATTTTTTTAATATTATGGTGTGAATTTGAGATAATGTTATAGTTGTGGGTAGTATTTATGAATTGTGCAAAGTATGCAAGTTGTTATATAATATTCGATTGGTCGGGAAATATTCGTTTTAACAGGGAATATTCGTACGACGGCACAATCATTAGTGGACCCCACAACGAAATTATTGTTGGATTGAGAAAACAACAAAAATATTTTTATGAAAATAACGGCAGAAGTTTTACCGTTAATACTGTTGAACTACTCGGTAGTAAAAGTACGAAGAATACACGTGGTTGCATAGTAGTAATACCGGTATTGATTATTGATGCTTACGTGAGAAGTCACTCGGTTTTGTTCAATTATTGCTTCAAAGAATTGTTGCATAGTATCTCACGTTATTTGATTCAATTATTGTCGATATTTTATATATTATTAAATCAATAATTGAGATGATGAGTTATTAATATTATTATTTGCAATATTAACGATGTCTAGAAGTTCTGCCAAGGAGAGGTTTGGTCACCTAATTGCGCGCCAATAGGGAGAAATCCTTATTGGAAAGCCCCCTCTTTCCTGGGAACGACCTGGTCGATTAATAGTGTGAATTATAATAATGATGATGAAGTTTTATTTTATTAGTATTATTAATATAATAAAACAGAAAAGCTTTTTATATAAAACAGAATACTTTTATAAAGTTATTCGTTTTATTAGACTATAAATAGAATATATTATATTCTATTATGCATAGTGTTTTGCATAGTAAAATCTTTTTATATAAAACATAATACTTTTATAAAGTTATTTGTTTTATTATTATAACAATAATTAGAATATATTATATTTTATTATGCATAGTAGTTGCATAGTGCATGCATAGTATTTGTATAGTAAAATATTTTTTATATAAAAAGAATACTTTTATAAAGTTATTCGTTTTATTAGATTATAAATAGAATATATTATATTTTATTTAAAAGATTTTGTTTTATTAGAATATTTTATAGTAAACCAATTTGGACCGTCCGTTTAAAAGTAAATCAATCTGGACCGTTCAAGAATTAGTTACTATTCAGTCTAATCTCCTATAAATAGAAGCTCATTCCTTCATTATTTCTTACGAATTCAGTGAAACTCTAGAGAGAGAAACAATAGAGAGAAAGAAGAAAAGTATTCTGCTACTTCACTACTCCTATATCCAGTTTGTTTTAAGGTAAGGGGTATTATTTCTTTCATTATTCATGAAGAGAACTTACATTATTCCATTCTTTATTATTACATTGGAATAACCTCAGATACGGACTACCCTATACTTGGTGAAATTTGTAAGACCCCAACTTTTATAAATAAAGATGAATTTTTCTATAAATATTATTTTTGAATATTATGGAATAAATTTGATATAATGTTATAGTTGTGGGTAATATTTATAAATTTTGCAAAGTATGCAAGTTGTTATAAAATATTCGTTTGGTTTTCGGGAAATATTCTTTTTAGGAATATTCGTACAACTAGCTCAATCATTAGTGGACCCCACAATGTAATTATTATTTCGGGATGAGAAAACGATAAAAATATTTTATAAAAATAACGGCGGAGGTGTTACCGTTAAAAGCTGTTGAACTACCCGGTGGTAAAAATAAAGAATGTCTGGCGTGGTTGCGTAGTAGCACTGCAGTATTGATTATCGATGCTTACGTGAGAAGTCACTCATTTATGCTCAATTATTACACATGATAATTCACGCATCATATCTCTTATATTATTGATTCAATTATTGTCACAGTATCATCTGTATAATATGTTATAGTATTAAATCAATAATTGAGACGACAAGTTATAAATGATTAATAATTGTTGAAAGATTAAATATGTGTTATTATTTGTGGTAAGTTTGATTATTTTATGGGGGGGCTCATATGTCATCATCTAAGAGTCTCTTCGTCAATAGTAATTACCTTTGTGAATAGTAATTACCTTCGTCAATAGTATTTACCTTCATCAATAGTAATTACCCTTGTGAATAGTATTTACCTTCGTCAATAGTAATTACCTTCGTCAATAGTAATTACCCTTGTGAATAGTATTTATTTTCGTCAATAGTATTTACCTTCATTAATAGTAATTACCTTTACCAGACGTCGAACCACTTGTCGTTTCACATTACAGGCGTCGAACCACTTGTCGTTTCACATTACAGGCGTCAAACCACTTTTCTTTTCACATCATTAGTCGTCAAGCCACTTGCCTTTTCACACACAGAGGTGCTAAGCTAGAAATCTTCTATAAATAGAGGCCTAGGGCTTCATTATTTTCATTTAATTCATTCAAGCTTATAGAGAGAGAAAGTATAGAAAGAATAAGAGAGAAAGAAGAAGAGTATTTTGTTACTACACCTTCAGTTGCAGATTCAATCTCCTACCAAAAGTAAGGGTGTTATTCTTTCTTATTCATGAAGAGAACTGTTGTTATTCCATTGCTTATTATTACATTGGAATAACTTTGATCATGCTTATTTACCCTATACTTGGTGACATTCTTCTATTATTCGTTGGAACATCCATGCGTGTGTGTTTTACACCGCACTGGTTAAAATCTTTATTATTATTCTCATTGGAACATCACGCCTATGTGTTTTACACCGGACACGGTTCCGTCTTTATTATAATTTGTTGGAACATCACATGCATGTGTTTTACACCGGACCGGTTAAAATCTTTATCATTACATTGCTTGAATATCCTATCTCGTGTGTTTTACACGGATCCGGTTCCATCTTTATTATTCATTGTTGAACATCCCGCTCGGTGTGAATTTCACGACTTTGGTTCCGTTATTATTATTCTCATTGGAATAACTCGTCTATGCCAAGTACCGCATGCATGGTGATTTCTTTTGTTATTCCATTCTTTATTATACCCGATTGGTTAAAACTTTGACTTTATACTCCATGAAATTAGTAGAATATCCTTGATATTTGCGTTTCATCCAAAGATCTTTTCATGGAAATATTCTTCCGATTATTCTTGAATTTTACTATTTTGGACGTTAATAATTCCACGGATAAAATAATTCTTGAACTTGTTTTATTGAATTCTTATATCATTGTCATCATCCTCATGTTTATATTATGTTGAAAGTCATCTACGTATTCTGTAGTGCATAGATGGACTTGGTATGATTATGACGAGAGACTATTCGGTGTAATCATGACCGTAATGTTACAAATGATGTGATAAAAATCCTCAGTGGCCGTAGTGCATTGGTGGACAGTTGTTGGCATGATCATGACCATTAATGAATACACAAATATTCTTGGCCCGTAGTGCATGAATAATTGTGGTCGTGATACTAAAGAATATCCTTGGTCAGTAGTGCGGTGGGTGATTCGATGATGTGGAATATTTATTAAAGTCGAGTCTCGGCCTATAACAAATGATGAAAAAACCTTTAAAACCTAAAAGATAGTAGACTTTATTTTCTACTTGACTCTTTTAATGGATTGCATATTCCGTTGTAGTTAAACTGGTTGTCTATTGTATTTTATCAGTTTAACATTGTTGAAGACTATTGATAATTTATTCGCATTATCTTAGTCATAATATTTTTCTCGGGCTAGTTGAGCTCACCCTTTCTTTCACTTTGTTCTCTTCGTGAAATGAGAATATAGCCGGGACGAGACGAAACGAAAGTGATGGTCCTGAAGATAGCATTAGTAGTCCTCACTATTTTGTAAAATAGTGTGATAATAATTGTAATGAGGACTTTTTGTTTGAGTTTGTATAATATCTAGTAGACGATATTTGTATTTAAACTCACGATTTATGTCGTATTGTATACTTACAGTTATGTTAATAAGTTGTATTTAAATTCTGTACCATGTAAGTGGCGACCAAAGATGGGTGATGTATACCTAATTTTGGGGCGTCACAGTTGGTATCAGAGCATAGGGATATGATCCCTGGCTAAGATGTGAGAATAGTACTAGGATGGGAGAGACGGGGAATACCTTCGCTAGTATGACCTACCTAAGTTTATGTGCTATTTTATTGGTTGGCCAGAAGATAGGGATAATTTGTTACATGTCAATTAACCTTTTGTTTTGTGGCAGTATCTGAAAATGACATCTGAGAATGTTGAGAATAGCAATGGAGCGTAGGCGATCGTTGATTCACCACATATCAATAATCAGGATAATGTGCATCAGGAAGGCGATAATCCTCATGCAAACAACAACACTGACCAAATGATGAATGAGAAAATGTTCAGAGGCTTTATGCAATTTATGCAACAGCAGGCGAGAGCGACTCCTGTCCAAAACGTAGGTGGAAACACGGAAAACTCTCGGGCGGTCACCGCTAAACAATTCAAGGAGCTGGGACCACCGGAGTTTAAGGGTGAGCCAAAACCACCACGGTGGAAGCATGGATAAAGCAGATTACCAAGATATTTGATGTCTTGGGATGCTCAGGAGCAAAAGGTTCCCTTCACGCCTTTTATGTTGCTTGCGAGAGGCAGACATTGGTGGGAATCGGTAAAACGTACTCAACCTACTGTACTGAAGATATCTTGGGAGAAGTTCCATGAGCTGTTCAACGACAAATACTTTCCCGAAAGTATTCGCCACATGAAGGAGGTGGAGTTTATCAAGTTGGAATAAAATAATATGACCGTGTCGCAATACGAGGCAAAATTTGCGGAGTTATCACGGTTTGCGTCCCACTTGGTGGATAATGAAGAGAGAATGGCGCGAATGTTTTTAAGAGGTTTGAAGCCGGAGATACGTCAACATCTTATTTCTCATAAACTGTGTTTGTATTCAGGATGTTGTAAATAGGGGGCTCGATTAGTGGGGAGCGATAATGAGTCAACGCAACTAAAAAAGAGCAAGCGTGGCAAAATTATAATACCAAATGAGAGTAGTCATCAAAGCGGTGACAACAAGCGTGGAGGAATCAAAAAGGCGAGATATGGTAACCACTTCAAATGGTAATCGAGTACAAAACAATAAGAATGGACATTTCAAGAAAATGAGATTCAACAATGATGGAAAGAGCGTCAAAGACCAAACCCATTGTTAAGGAAGGAGAAAGACCACCTATCATATGCTTCAAATGCGGAGGAGAGGACACATCGGTCAAACTGCGTCATACGCCAGTCAAAGCATGTTATAATTGTGGAAGAGAAGGTCACTTAGCTCGATTTTTGTCGCCATCAAGACAAATTCAGCTAGGATGGAGGCACCAAAGGCCATCCCAGAAAATTCAAAATCGGTAGTGCAAGGGAGAGCGTTTGTTGTGACCTCCCAAAGAGCAAGGAATCGAATGAGGTCATCACGGGTAAGCTTATCATAAACTCTAATGAAGTCTATACTTTATTTGATACCGGTTCTACCCATTCTTTTATTTCTCCTACTTGCACTCATCGATTAAATTTGACTCCAGAGAAATTAGACTTTGACTTATCTCGTGGAAACTCCGTTGGGAGAAACCTTCATTACATCCATTTGTTTATAAGTCTTGTTTGGTTCAAATCGGTACCCTCACATTACGTCGATCTTATTTCATTAAAAATACTTGCATTTGACGTGATTCTAGGATTGATTGGTTAACTACTTATCATGCAAAATTGATTGTTTTCGTAAGGTTGTTAGCTTTCATATTCCTAATCAACCTATTATGCAAATTCAAACGACCAAACCATTAAAATCAATCACGGTCATCTCAAGCCATAAAGCTATTCGTTTATTGAAAAGCGGATGTCAAGCTTTCTTAGCTCATGTCACGATTTAAACAAAAATACGTCGGTTTTGAACGATATTTCTATTGTTAATAAATTTCCGACGTATTCTCAGAAGAACTTCTGGCCTACCCCGTAGGCGTGAAATTGAATTTTGTATCGACCTTGAACCCAGACAAAACCTATTTCCAAAGCCTCATATCGAATGGCTCTATTGAACTTCGTGGAGTTAAAGACCCAATCGCAGGAATTGTTAGACATTGGCTTTATTCGTCCTAGTACTTCTCCTTGGGGTGCCTCTGTTTCTATTCGTGAAGAAGAAATATGGGAGTATGCGACTTTGTATTGATTATCGGAGTTGAATCATGTCACCATCAAAATAGGTATCCATTGCCACGTATTGATGACTGTTTGACCGATTGCAAGGAGCCAAATTCTTTTCAAAGATTGATCTTCGTTAGGATATCACCAATTGAAGATTAGAACCACGACATTCCAAAGACGGCCGTAACTCGAAGCGGGCATTATGAATTCCTAGTTATGTCCTTTGGATTGACTAATGCTCCCGCCGCCTTCATGGATATGATGAACCGAGTATTCAAGGAATATTTAGATCACTTTGTGGTCGTCTTTATTGATGACATCCTTATTTATTCCAAAAGCCGTGAAGATCATGAGCAACACTTGAGGTCGACACTCCAAAAGCTTCGTGAATATAAGCTTTATGCCAAGTTGAAGAAATGTGAGTTACGGCTTGAAGAAGTAGCATTCCTTGGGCACGTGGTATCAAGTCATGGAATATCGTTGACCCAAGAAAGATTGAAGCTATTCAAAGTCGGGAACAACCTAAATCGATGATCAAGGCACGTAGCTTTCTCGGTTTAAATTTGGTTATTATCGGAGATTCGTGGAAGGATTTTCTCGAATCGCTACTCCATTGATTTCGGTGACTCGGAAAGATACAAAAGTTCGGTTGGAGCGAAGAATGTGAGAAGAGTTTTCAAGAACTCAAGAGGAGACTTATTTAAAGACTATTCGACAATACCATCCGGCTCGGAGGATTTGTCATCTCTCTGATGATGCTTGAGCAAAGGGTTGGGATGTGTTCTTATGCAACATGGAAAAGTTATAGTTTATGCCTCGCGACAACTCAAAGAATATGAGAGGAATTATCCTACTCATGATCTAGAGTTGGTATTTGTTGTCTTTTGCACTTAAAATTTAGAGGCATTACTTGTATGGGGAGAAAGTGGAGATCTTTACGGATCATAAAAGCCTCAAATATTTCTTCACTCAAAAGGAACTCAACATGCGACAACGACGTTGGCTTGAACTGTTGAAAGATTATGATCATACCATCCAATACCATCCTGGAAAAGCTTAACGTGGTAGATGGCGCATTGAGTAGAAAATCATATGCAAGTACGAGTGCGATATTGTCAACGCAAAGGCCCATTTTGTGTGACTTGCAAAGGATGGAGATAGAGTTAAAGACTCCAGGGACGCATGTGATGATAGCAAGTATACGAGTAGAACCGACTTTAATCGATAAAGTTAAAGTCGCTTGCTACTGGGACACGGAGTGATGCGTATGAAGAAGAAAGTGCAAGAAGGTGCTATCTGGGAAGCAAGAATCGATGAAGAAGGAATACTTGAGTCAACTCCGGACTTTTGTGTTCCTAATGACCACGATTTAAAGTATAATATCATGATGGAGGCGCACAACACACCATTTGCAATCCATCTCAGGAGTACCAAAATGTATCATGATATTCGTCATACATTTTGGTGGAGAGCAATAAGAGAGAGATATATATTTGTTTATCTCAAGGTGTCTAACTTGTCCGTGAGTTAAAGCGAGCATCAAGTACCAAAAGGTCCATTGCAACCACTTGAAATTCCGAATGGAAGTGGGAGCACATTACCATGGATTTCGTTCACGGTCTTCCTAAGGTTTCTCAAGGCATTGATGCGATTTGGGTCATTGTTGATATATTGACCAAGTCTGCTCATTTTTTATCGATACAAGAAACTTATACACTTGAACGTCTTGCTCGTATGTACATAAACGAGATTGTAAGACTGCATGGTATGCCGGTATCCATAGTTTTTGATCGAGACCCAAGATTCACTTCACGATTTTGGGTTAGCTTGCAAAAAGCTATGGGCACAGACTTACGGTTTAGCTCGGCATATCATCCTCAGACGGACGGACAGTCGGAGAGGACTATTCAAACTCTTGAAGATCTATTAAGACTCTGTGTCCTTGATTTCAAGGGGAGTTGGGACAAGTTCTTACCATTGGTGGAGTTTTCCTACAACAACAGTTATCAAGCAAGTATTGGCATGGCTCCATTCGAAGCGTTGTATGGAAGAAAGTGTCGTTCTCCAGTATGCTAGGATGAGGTGGGTGAAGCAACGTTGTTGGGACCGGAGTTGGTACGTATGACTACGGAAAAGATTCAAACGATACGACAACGTATAAAAACCTCACAAAATCGACAAAAGAGTTATGCTGATCTTCATCGAAAGGACGTGGAATTCGATATAGGAGATCATGTGTTGTTAAAAGTTGCTCCATGGAAAGGAGTTACAAGATTTGGAAGAGAGAGAAAACTTAATCCTCGATTCATCGGTCCATTTTAATCCTCGATCGAGTAGGAATCGGGCCTATAGACTCGCTTTCTGCTTAAATATGTCTCGTGTTCATAACATTTTCACATATCCATGTTACGTAAATATGTGAAAGACCCGAACCACATTATTGAGTTAGAACCGGACGAAATAGCGGAAGATTTGACGTATGAAGAGGTTCCCTGTTCAAATCTTGGATAAGAAGGAACATATTCTACGCCCAAGGTTATACCTCAAGTCAAAGTTTTGTGGAGGAACCACGATGTTGAGGAAATGGCTTGGGAGTTAGAATCGAAATGAAATCAAGGTATCCTTACCTCTTCGACATACCAGTATCGTACCCTAATTTCGAGGGCTTAAATTTCATAAGAAGGGAGGTTGTAAGACCCCAACTTTTATAAATAAAGATGAATTTTTCTATAAATATTATTTTTGAATATTATGGAATAAATTTGATATAATGTTATAGTTGTGGGTAATATTTATAAATTTTGCAAAGTATGCAAGTTGTTATAAAATATTCGTTTGGTGGGGAATATTCTTTTTAGGAATATTCGTATAACGGCTCAATCATTGGTGGACCCTAATAATGTAATTATTGTCGGATTGAGAAAACGACAAAAATATTTTATAAAAATAACTACGGAGGTGTTACTGCAATTAAACCTGTTGAACTACCCGGTGGTAAAAATACAAGAATATGCGTGGTTGCATAGTAGCACACTACCAGATTGATTATTGATGCTTACGTGAGAAGTCACTCATTTATGCTCAATTATTGCTACTCGAGAATTCTTGCGATCATATCTCTTATATTATTGATTCAATTATTGTCACAAAGATCATCCGTATAATATGTTATAGTATTAAATCAATAATTGAGACGACAAGTTATAAATGATTAATAATTGTTGAAAGATTAAATATGTGTTATTATTTGTGGTAAGTTTGATTATTTTATGGGGGGGCTCATATGTCATCATCTAAGAGTCTCTTCGTCGATAGTAATTACCTTTGTGAATAGTAATTACCTTCGTCAATAGTATTTACCTTCGATAGTAATTACCCTTATGAATAGTATTTACCTTAAATCAATAGTAATTACCTTTCATCGATAGTAATTACCCTTATGAATAGTATTTACCTTTCGTCAATAGTATTTACCTTCATTAATAGTAATTACCTTTACCAGACGTCGAACCGCTTGTCGTTTCACATTCTAAAGCGCCGAACCACTTGTCGTTTCACATTACAAGCGTCAAACCACTTTTCTTTTCACATCATTAGTCGTCAAGCCACTTGCCTTTTCACACGGAAGGTGCTAAGCTAGAAATCTTCTATAAATAGAGGCCTAGGGCTTCATTATTTTCATTTAATTCATTCAAGCTATAGAGAGAGAAAGTATAGAAAGAATAAAGAGAAAGAAGAAGAGTATTTTGTTACTTACACTCTTTGCAAAGATTCAATCTCCTACCAAAAGTAAGGGTGTTATTCTTTCTTATTCATGAAGAGAACTGTTGTTATTTCATTGCTTATTATTCATTGGAATAACTCAGATATCTGTGGTTTACCCTATACTTGGTGACATTCTTCTATTATTCGTTAGAACATCCCATACGCAGTGTTTTACGGACTGGTTAAAATCTTTATTATTATTCATTGGAACATCCACATATGCGTGTGTTTTACAGAAACCGGTTCCGTCTTTATTATAATTACATTTGGAACATCCTGTTTTGTGTGTTTTACACCGGATCCGGGTTCCGTCTTTATCATTACGTTGGAATATCCTATCGTGTGTTTTACACCGGATCCGGTTCCATCTTTATTATTCTGTTGGAACATCACGTCGATTGTGAATTTCACCGACTTTGGTTCCAATTATTATTATTACATTGGAATAACCATGCTATGCGAAGTACCGCATGCATGGTGATTTCTTTTGTTATTCCATTCTTTATTATACCCAGTTGGTTAAAACTTTGACTTCTATACTCCATGAAATTAGTAGAATATCCTTGATATTTGCGTTTCATCCAGTATCTTTTCATGGAAATATTCTTCTGATCATTCTTGAATTTTACTAATTTGGACGTTAATAATTCCTGGATAAAATAATTCTTGAACTTGTTTTATTGAATTCTTATATCATTGTCATCATCCTCATGTTTATATTATGTTGAAAGTCATCTGTGGCCTGTAGTGCATAGATGGACTTGGTATGATTATGACCAGAGACTATTCGGTGTAATCATGACCGTAATGTTACAAATGATGTGATAAAAATCCTCAGTGGCCGTAGTGCATTGGTGGATAGTTGTTGGCATGATCATGACCATTAATGAATACACAAATATTCTTGGCCCGTAGTGCATGAATAATTGTGGTCGTGATACTAAAGAATATCCTTGGCCGTAGTGCAGGGGTGATTCGATGATGTGGAATATTTATTAAAGTTGAGTCTCAGCTATAACAGTGATGAAAAACCTTTTAAAACCTAAAAGATAGTAGACTTTATTTTCTACTTGACTCTTTTAATGGATTGCATATTACATTGCGATTAAACCGTTGTTTATATATTGTATTTTATCGGTTTAACATTGTTGAAGACTATTGATAATTTATTACGCATTATCTTAGTCATAATATTTCTTCTTGGGCTAGTTGAGCTCACCCTTTTTTTTCTTTATTCTCTTGAGGAAATGAGAATATAGCCGGGACGAGTCTGGGAAGCGAGTGATGGTCCGAAGATAGCATTAGTAGTCCTCACTATTCGTAAAATAGTGTGATAATAAGCTGTAATGAGGACTTTTTGTTTGAGTTTGTATAATATCTAGTAGACGATATTTGTATTTAAACTCACGATTTATGTCGTATTGTACCACACGCTTATGTTAATAAGTTGTATTTAAATTCTGTACCATGTAAGTGGCGACCAAAGATGGGTGATGTATACCTAATTTTGGGGGCGTCACAAAATTCTTCTGTTATTCCATTCTTTATTATTATGTTGGAATAACCTGTCTATACGAAGTATCGCATACATGGTGAAATTCTTCTATTATTCCATTCCTTATTATTCCGTTGGAATAACCTGTATATGCGAAGTACCGTATACATGGTGAAATTCTTCTATTATTCTATTCTTTATTATTCTGTTGGAATAACCTGTATACGCGGGCTACCCTTTACTTGGTGAAATTCTTTTGTTATACCATTCTTTATTATTCTGTTGGAATAACCTGTCTATGCGAAGTACCGCATACATGGTGAAAATCTTTTGTTATTTCGTTCTTTATTATTCTGTTGGAACATCCTGTCGGTGCGAATTTCGCCTGACCTGGTTCCGTTATTTATTATTCTATTGGAATATCCTGTCTTTGCATTTACGCATGACCTGGTTCCGTTATTTATTATTACATTGGAATAACTTCGTCGTGCATCTGATCTATCGCATGCCTGGTGATCTCTTTTTTTATTCCATTATTTATTATACTCAGTTGGTTAAATTTTGACTTCTATACTCCATGAAATTAGTGGAATATCCTTGATATTTGCGCTTCATCCAGTATCTTTTCATGAAAATATCCTTCTGAGCATTCTTGAATTTTACTTTACAAAGAAGTATCATGTTGACAATTTGGATGTTATTAGTTCCTGGATAAATTAATTCTTGAACTTGTTTTATTGAATTCTTATATCATTGTCATCATCCTCATGTTTATATTATGTTGAAAGTCATCTGTGTATTTGTAGTGCATAGATGGACTTGGTGTGATTATGATTGGGGATTATTTAGTATAATCATGGCCAGTAATGTTACAAATGATGTGGAAAAAGTCTTCATTGGCCCGTAGTGCATTGATGGACGCTTTTGGTATGATTATGGCTATGGATTCTCTTTGGCCAAGGGTGCAAAGATGAATTGTTTTATGGCATGATCATGACCATTGATGAATACATAAATATCCTTGGCCCGTGTAGTGCATGGATAATTTATGGTCGTGATCTTAATGAATATCCTTGGTCGAGTGTAGGATGATGTGGATTATATTATTGTCGAGTCTCAATTGATAAAATGATGAAAAACCTTTTTAAATCATAAAAGATAGTAGATTTTATTCTCTACTTGACTCTTTTAATGGATTGCTTGTTCATTGCAGATTAAACTTGATGTTTGTTATATTGTATCAGTTTAACACTGTTGAAGGCTAACGATAATTTATTCTGTATTATCTTAGTCATAATATTTCTTAGTGGGCTAGTTGAGCTCACCCTTTTACTTTCATTGTTCTCTTTAGGAAATGAGAATGTAGCAGGGACTAGTCGGGGAACGGAGTGACGGTCCAGATAATAGCATTAGTAGTCCTCATTATTCTGTTAAATAGTGTGATAATAAATGTAATGAGGACTCAATTGAGTGTGGATATTATCTAGATGACAATATTTGTATTAAAACTCACAGCATATGTTTTGTCGTATTTTACACGACTGTTGTATAATTAAGTTGTATTTGAAATTTGTACCATGTATTTGGCTACTCAAGATGGGTGATGTATACCAATTTTGGGGGCGTCACATCAATCGTCGACACTACACATGTCGGACCTTTTTCACTTGTTTTTTCAAACAAATCTCACATTAACATGAGAACACCAAAGAACAAGTAACGAAAAGGGACATCAAAAAATCCCGACGTCGACAGGTGGCGACTCTGCCGGGGACTCCAGTAAGAGGGCTTAAGCCGCTATTACAAGCTTTTCAAAATTGTTATATGCTTGTGTGTAAATGTTGCATTTACATTTATGATTAATGTGTACGAATTCATCTTAATTACTGCACTACTAAATATCTATCTGTGATATTAGTGCTTCGCACATGTCATCATTTTGCATAAACGGTGAGACACGTTGTATGTGAATGTATGTTGTGTGGTTCCTCCATTAGGAGGCTATCCTGTCGGTGTTTAATTACTGTACTCGTAGGAAGAATAATTCCACGGGGCTCAGGAAAGGCACCACTCAGATTCGCTCCAGTTGAATGACCGAATTAACTTCCCGTCAAGTAGATTGCGATGATCTAGGAACCTTCATGCCAAAAAGTCGCGAGAGTAACCCTAAGATAGGTCAGCCTCTGATAAACCAAACGCGGAGGAAAGTCTCTTCATACTTTCCATTTTCAATTACTTGTAAAAGCATTTACTTGTAATTTTATTCCATGTTCATCCATATGTAATGGAAAATATGAAGAATATCTGTGCATACATGACATGTTATCAATTAGCAACCGGTTTTACAGGACAAAATTCCTAAAACAGACATGTTATGATAACATTTATATTACCCTAAGACTAAACTACATAAGTCTTTTGTAGGGAAGCAATTGGGTCTGTTACCCGCTCAAAATCCAAAAAGGCCACGAGCCTACAGCCAATCATGTCTTCTTCTGACTAGTCTAATACTGGTTCCCGAGAAGAATTTGACAGATTGAGTAAACAAATCACAGATTTGGCTGTTCTACTGAAAGAATTGTACCAGTCCACTCAGGGTACAAAGATACCTACGCATACAGAATCCTCTACACAAGAAGGAGTTCAAGGTCTGGAAAAAACAATTCCAGAATCTCAATTGGATACTACCAACTAAGACCCTAAAAACACCCATCTCAAAGGAGATCCAGACACCAATGATATCAGGAAGAAGGTCCTCCAAATGGAGGAAACTATCCGTGTTCTCAAAGGGATTGGGACACATGGCAGTGTTTCATATACAGACCTTTGCATATTTCTTAGTGTTCATTATCCAGAGAAATTCAAAACCCCTAATTTTGAAAAATATGACGGATTAGGGGATCCTTTTACCCATTTAAAGTTATTCATTGGAGAACTTGGATCTTACGTGGAAAATGAAAAGCTCAGAATGCAGCTGTTCCAAAAAAGTCTGATTGGAGAAGCCCGTTCATGGTATACCAGATTAGACAACTCCAAAATCCATAGTTGGGAAGAGTTGGCTTACGCCTTCCTCACTCAATACAATTTTCAATCTCAGATGGCTCCTGACTGGTACCAAATTACCAAGGTCAAGAAACAGTCTAATGAGTCATTTAGAGAGTATACTCAAAGGTGGAGGCATCTTCCAGCTCAAGTTATTCCTTCCATGATAGAATCAGAAATGGTCATGACTTTTATAGATGTACAGGAAGCTCCTTTCTATGAAAGAGTTCTAGCTGGTATTGGCAAACCATTCTCTAAAATGATCAAGCATAGAGAAATGGCTGAGATGGGATTGAAGTCTGGAAAAATTCAAGACCTAGTCGCTCTTAAAGCTGTTGCTGAACACATCCAGTCTGGATCTTATAGAAACAACCCCCGGAGGGTCCATAAAAAGAAGGAGGAGGATGTTTCCTTGATACTACAAGGACAAAAAGGCAATCAAAGCATGTCTATACAAAGGATAAACTATTCCCCTTTTCAAGCACAATCTTCAAACCCTCCATTGCCTAAAAGTGGAGATGCAAAGCGACCTCGAACGTTCACACCCTTAGGGGACTCGCTTGAGAATATTCTTGCACTTCTGACTACTCAGAAGAAAATTACATGTCTTCTTCCACCAGCCAACCCTAATGGGAGGGGTTTTAATGCTACTCGGAAGTGTGTTTATCATGTCGTAACACCTGGACATGATACTCAAGATTGTTGGGCCTTGAAACACAAGATCCAAGATTTAATAGACAATAGTGAGATCGTAGTCACCAAACCAGATCAACCTCATGTGCAAGACAACCCTCTTCCTCAACACAAAGAGGAAGAGGTCAACATGATCAGTTGGAGCACTGGGTAAAGTTCCAGTTTTAATGGCGAGCCATCTCAAACCATCAAAGATGGTGATGACAGATGGGATTATGCAAAGTTCCAATTTACTATGGAACGAAAGATGAAATCTTTTTGCAAACAAATCGAGCAATTGGTGTAAGACCCCAACTTTTATGAATAAAGATGAATTTTCTATAATTATCATTTTTGAATATTATGGAATGAATTTGATATAATGTTATAGTTGTGGGTAATATTTATAAATTTTGCAAAGTACGCAAGTTGTTATATAATATTCGATTGGTCGGGGAATATTTGTTTTAACAAGGAATATTCGTACGATGGCACAATCATTAGTGGACCCCACAACGGAATTATTGTCGGATTGAGAAAACTACAAAAATATTTTATGAAAATAACGGCAGAAGTTTTATCGTTAACTGTTGAAACACTCGGTGTTAAAAGTATAGGAATACGCGTGGTTGCATAGTAGCACACGATATTGATTATTGATGCTTAGGTGAGAAGTCACTCAGTTTTGTTCAATTATTGCTTCAGTAATTGTTTCATAGTATCTCACGTTAATTGATTCAATTATTGTCGATATTTTATATATTATTAAATCAATAATTGAGATAACAAAGTTGTTAATATTATTATTTGCAATATTAACGATGTCTAGAAGTTCTGCCAAGGAGAGGTTTGGTCACCTAAATGCGCGCCAATAGGGAGAAATCCTTATTGGAAAGCCCCCTGTTACTTGGGAACGACCTGGTCGATTAATAGTGTGAATTATAATAATGATGTTGAAGTTTTGTTTTATTAATATTATTAATGTAATAAAATAGAAAATCTTTTTATATAAAAAAGAATATTTTTATAAAGTTATTCGTTTTATTAGACTATAAATAGAATATATTATATTCTATTATGCATAGTGTTTTGTATAGTAAAATCTTTTTATATAAAAGCTGAATACTTTTATAAAGTTATCTCATTTTATTAGATAATAATTAGAATATATTATATTTTATTATGCATAGTATTTGTATAGTGCTCGTATATAGTGTTCAGATATAGTAAAATCTTTTTATATAAAAAAGTAATACTTTTATAAAGTTATTCGTTTTATTAAATTATAAATAGAATATATTATATTTTATTGTAAACCAATCTGGACTGTCTGTTTAAAAGTAAATCAATCTGGATCGTTCAAGAATTAGTTACTATTCAATTCATTCTTCTATAAATAGAAGCTTATTCCTTCATTATTTCTTATGAATTCACTGAAACTCTAGAGAGAGAAACTATAGAGAGAAAGAACAAAAGTGTTCTGCTACTTCACCACTTCTATATCCAGTTTCTTCTAAGGTAAGGGGTATTATTTCTTTCGTATTCATGAAGAGAACTTCTATTATTCCATTCTTTATTATTCTGTTGGAATAACCTGTCTATGCCAAGTACCGCATACATGGTAAAACTCTTCTGTCATTCCATTCTTTATTATTCTGTTAGAATAACCTGTATACGCGGGCTACCCTATACTTGGTGAAATTCTTTTGTTATACCAATCTTTATTATTCTGTTGGAATAACCTGTCTATGCGAAGTACCGCATACATGGTGAAGTTCTTCTGTTATTACGTTCTTTATTATTCTGTTGGAACATCCTGTCGGTGCAAATTTCGCCTGACCTGGTTCCGTTATTTATTATTCTGTTGGAATATCCTGTCTGTACGTTTACGTATGACCTGGTTCCGTTGTTTATTATTCTTTTGGAATAACCTGTCTGTGCGGTCTATCGCATGCCTGGTGATTTCTTTTGTTATGCCATTCTTTATTATACTAAGTTGGTTAAAATTTTGACTTCTATACTCCATGAAATTAATGGAATATCCTTGATATTTGCTATTCATCTAGTATCTTTTCATGGAAATATTCTTTTGAGCATTCTTGAATTTTACTCTACAAAGAAATATCATGTTGACAATTTGGACGTTATTAGTTCCTGGATAAATTAATTCTTGAACTTGTTTTATTGAATTCTTATATCATTGTCATCATCCTCGTGTTTATATTATGTTGAAAGTCATCTATGGCCTGCAGTGCATAGATGGACTTGGTATGATTATGACCAGGGATTTATCGGTATAATCATGACCGTAAAGTTACAAATGATGTGGTAAAAGTCCTCATTAGCCCGTAGTGCATTGATGGACAGTTGTTGGCATGATCATGACCATTGATGAATACACGAATATCCTTAGCCCATAGTGCATAGATAATTTGTGGTTGTGATACTAATGAATATCCTCGCCAGAAAAGTGTGGATTATGTGGATTATTTATTGTCGAGTCCCAATGATAAAAGTGATGAAAAATCTTTTAAATCATAAAAGATAGTAGATTTTATTCTCTACTTGACTCTTTTAATGGATTGCTTGTTCCGCTGCAGTTAAACTTGATGTTTGTTATATTGTATCAGTTTAACACTATTGAAGGCTAGCGATAATTTATTCTGTATTATCTTAGTCATAATATTTCTTAGTGGGCTAGTTGAGCTCACCCTTTTACTTTCATTGTTCTCTTCAGGAAATGAGAACGTAGTAGGGACTAGTCGGGGAACGGAGTGACGGTCCAGATAATAGCATTAGTAGTCCTCACTATTTTGTTAAATAGTGTGATAATAAATGTAATGAGGACTCAATTGAGTGTGGATATTTTCTAGATGACAATATTTGTATTAAAACTCACATCATATGTTTTGTCGTATTTTACACGATTGTTGTATAATTAAGTTGTATTTGAATTTTGTACCATGTATTTGGTGACTCAAGATGGGTGATGTATACCTATTTTGGGGGCGTCATAGTTGGTATCAAAGCTTAGGGATATGATCCCTAGTTGAGATATGAGATAAGAACTAGGAGGGGGGAGACGGGGAATTCCTTCGCTAGTATGACCTACCTAAGTTTATTTGGTATTTTATTGGTCGGACAGAATATAGGGATAATATGTGATATGTTAATTAACCCTTGTTTTGTGGCAGTGTTTGAAAATGGCATCCGAGAATGTTGAGATCATCAATGGAGCACAGGAGACCGTTAAGTCTCCACAGATCAATAATCAGGATAATGTGCATCAGGAAGGCGACAATCCTCAGGCAAACAACAACACTGACCAGATGATGAACGATGCAATGTTCAGAGGCTTTATGCAATTCATGAAACATCAGGCAAGAGCGGCTCCTGTCCAAAATGCAGGTGGAAACACTGGCAACTATCACGGTCACCGCTAAGCAGTTCAAGGAACTGGGACCACCGGAGTTTTTTGGAGAGCCAAAACCACTTAAGACGAAGACGTGGATAAAGCAGATCTGCAAGATATTTGATGTCTTGGGATGCTCCGAGGAGCAAAAGGTTCCCTTTGCCACCTTCATGTTGCATGTAGAGGCAAATTACTGGTGGGAATCTATAAAACGTACTCAACCTGCCGCACTGAAGATGACTTGGGAGAAGTTCCAAGAATTATTCAACGACAAGTTATTTCCCGAAAGTATTCGTCACATGAAAGAGGTAAAGTTCATCAAGCTGGAGAAAATAACATGATCGTGTCGTAGTACGAAGCCAAGTTCGCCGAGTTGTCCCTGTTTGCATCCCATTTAGTTGATAATGAGGAGAGAATGACGCGAATGTTTCTAAGAGGTTTGAAACCCGAGATACGTTAATATCTTATCTCTCATAAACTGTGTTTGTATTCAGATGTTGTTAATAGGGCTCAGTTATTGGAGCGCGATAATGAGTCAACCCAACCAAAAGAGAGCAGCCGACAAAATGATAATACTAGTGATAGCAGTCATCGAAGCGGTGACAATAAGCGTGGAGGGAATCAACATGCCAGAAATGGTAACCACTTCGGTGGTAATCATGGCCAAAACAATTAGAATAGACATTTCAAGAAGAGGAGATTCAACAATGATGGAAAGATGTTAGCACCAGCACCCGTTGTTAAGGAAGGAGAATGACCACCTATCATATGCTTCAAATGCGGAGGGGAGGGACACATCAGTCTGAACTGCGCGATGCCATCCAAAGCATGTTATAATTGTGGAAGAGAAGGTCACCTAACCCAATTTTGTCGTTCACCGAAGACAAGTTCAGCTAGGATGGAGGCACCAAAGGACGTCCTAGAAAAGTCAAAGTCAGTAGTGCAAGGGAGAGCGTTTGTCGTGACCTCCCAGAAAGCAAGGAACCCAAACGAGGTCATCACGGGTAAGCTTATCATAAATTCTAGCGAAGTATATACCATATTTGATACCGGTTCTACCCATTCTTTTATTTTTCCTACTTGCGCTCAACGTTTAAATTTGACTCCGGAGAAATTATACTTTGACTTATCTGTTGAAACTCTGTTGGGAGAAACCTTCATTACATCCACTGTTTATAAGTCTTGTTTGGTTTAAATCGGTACCCTCACATTACCTGTCGATCTAATTTCATTGAAAATACTTGCATTTGATGTAATTCTAGGGATTCATTGGTTAACTACTCATCATGCAAAAATTGATTATTTTCATAAGGTTGTTAGCTTTCATATTCCTAACCAACCTATTATGCGAATTCAAGCAACCAAGCCATTAAAATCAATCACTGTCATCTCAAGCCATAAAGCTATTCGTTTATTGAAAAACGGATGTCAAGCTTTCTTAGTTCATGTCACGGATCTAAACAAAAATACGTCAGTTTTGAATGATATTTCTATTGTTAATAAATTTCGACGTATTCTCGAAGAACTTCCCGCCTACCCCGTGAGGCGTGAAATTGAATTTTGTATCGACCTTGAACCCGGTATAAAACCCATTTCCAAAGCCCCATATCGAATGGCTCCTATTGAACTTTAGGAGATAAAGACCCAACTGCAGGAATTGTTAGACATTGGCTTTATTCGTCCTAGTTCTTCTCCTTGGGGTGCTCCTGTTTTATTCGTGAAGAAGAAAGATGGGAGTATGCGACTTTGTATTAATTATAGGGAGTTGAATCATGTCACCATCAAAAATAGGTACCCATTGCCACGTATTGATGACCTGTTTGACCAGTTGCAAGGTGCCAAATTTTTTTCAAAAATTGATCATCGTTCCAGATATCACCAATTGAAGATTAGAACCGATGACATTCCAAAGACGGCTTTTAGAACTCAATATGGGCATTATGAATTCCTAGTCATGTCTTTTGGATTGACTAATGCTTCTGCTGCCTTCATGGATATGATGAGCCGAGAATTCAAGGAATATTTGGACCATTTTGTGGTCGTCTTTATTGATGGCATCCTTATTTATTCCAAAAGTCGTGAAGATCATGAGCAACACTTGAGGCTGATACTCCAAAAGCTTCGTGAATATAAGCTTTATGCCAAGTTAAACAAATGCGAGTTCTGGCTTGAGGAAGTAGCATTCCTTGGGCACGTAGTATCAAGTCATGGAATATCTATTGACCCAACAAAGATTGAAGCTATTCAAAGCTGGGAGCAACCTAAATCAGTGACCGAAGTACGTAGCTTTCTCGGCTTAGCTGGTTATTATCGAAGATTCGTAGAAGGGTTTTCTCGAATTGCTACTCCCTTAACTCAGCTGACTCGAAAAGTTACAAAATTCGGTTGGAACGAGGAATGTGAGAAGAGTTTTCAAGAACTCAAGAGGAGACTCATTTCAAAGACTTGCTCGGCATAATAACATATGGTTCGGAGGGATTTGTCATCTACAGTGATGCTTCAGGCAAAGGGTTAGGATGTGTTCTCATGCAATATGGGAAAGTCATAGCCTATGCCTTTTGGCAACTCAAAGAATATGAGGGGAATTATCCTACTCATGATCTAAATTTGGCAGTTGTTGTCTTCGCACTTAAAATTTGGAGGCATTACTTGTATGGGAAGAAAGTGGAGATCTTTACGGATCATAAAAGCCTCAAATATTTCTTCACTCAAAAGGAACTCAACATGCGACAACGATGTTGGCTTGAATCATTGAAAGATTATAATCATACCATCCAATACCATCTGGAAAAGCAAACGTGGTAGGTGACGATTGATTGAGTAGAAGATCATATGCGGCACGAAAGTGCGATATTATCAACGCAAAGGACCATTTTGTATGACTTGCAAAGGATGGAGATAGAGATAAAGACTCCAGGGACCCACGCAATGATGGAAAATATACGAGTAGAACCGACTTTAATTGATAAAGTTAAAGCTGCTCAAGCTGCAGACCTGGAGCTGATACGTTTGAGGAAGAAATTGTAAGAAGGTGCTATGCCGGAAGCAAGAATCGATGAAGAAGGAATACTTTGAGTAAACTCCAGACTTTGTGTTCCTAACGACCCTGATTTAAAGTATAAAATCATGATGGATGCGCATAACACACCGTTTGAAATCCATCCTGGGAGTACCAAAATGTATCGTGATCTTCGACATACATTTTAGTGGAGCAATATGAAGAGAGAGATAGCACTGTTTATCTCAAGGTGTCTAACTTGTCAACGAGTCAAGGCGGAGCATCAAGTACCAAAAGGTCCATTGCAACCACTTGAAATTCTAGAATGGAAGTGGGAACACATTACCATGGATTTCGTTACCGGTCTTCCCAAGGTTTCTTAAGGCATAGATGCAATTTGGGTCATTGTTGATAGATTGACCAAGTCTGCTCATTTCTTACCAATACGAGAAACATATACACTTGAACGTCTTGCTCATATGTACATAAATGAGATTGTAAGACTGCATGGTATGCCAGTATCCATAGTTTCTGATCGAGACCCAAGATTCACTTCACGATTTTGGGTTAGTTTGCAAAAAGCTATGGGCACGGATTTATGATTTAGTTCGGCATATCATCTTCAGACGGACGGACAATCAGAGAGGACTATTCAAAATCTTGAAGATTTATTAAGACTATGTGTCCTTGACTTCAAGGGAAGTTGGGACAAGTTCTTACCATTAGTGAAGTTTTCCTACAACAACAGTTATCAAGCAAGTATTGGCATGGCTCCATTCAAGGCGTTGTATGGAAGAAAGTGTCATTCTCCAGTATGCTGGGATGAGGTGGGTGAAGCAAGGTTGTTGGGACCAGAGTTGGTACGTATGACTATGAAAAAGATTCAAACGATCCGACAACGTATAAAAACCTCACAAGACTGACAAAAGAGTTATGCTGATCTTCATCGAAAGGGCGTGGAATTCGATATTGGAGATCATGTGTTGTTACGTGTTACTCCATGGAAAGGAGTTACGAGATTTGGAAAGAGAGGAAAGCTCAATTCTCGAATCATTGGCCCATTTTTAATCCTCGATCGAGTAGGGACTGTAGCCTATAGACTCGTTTTTCCACCAAGTATGTCTCGTGTTCATAACATTTTTTACATATCCATATTACGTAAATATGTGGAAGACCCGAACCACATTATTAAGTTAGAACCAGACGAAATAGCGGAAGATTTAACGTATGAAGAGGTTCCTATTCAAATCTCTGATAAGAAGGAATATATTCTATGCTCCAAGGTTATACCTCAAGTTAAAGTTTTATGTAGGAACCACGATATTGAGGAAATGACCTGGGAGTTAGAATCTGAAATGAAATCAAGGTATCTTTACCTCTTCGACATACCGTGCACGCACTCTAATTTTGAGGGCTTAAATTTCATAAGAAGGGAGATCAGAAGACCCCAACTTTTATGAATAAAGATAAATTTTCTATAATTATCATTTTTTAATATTATGGAATGAATTTGATATAATGTTATAGTTGTGGGTAATATTTATAAATTTTACAAAGTACGCAAGTTGTTATATAATATTCGATTGGTCAGGAAATTTTTGTTTTAACAGGGAATATTCGTACGACGGCACAATCATTGGTGGATCCCACAACGGAATTATTGTCAGATTGAGAAAACGACAAAAATATTTTATGAAAATAACGGCGGAAGTTTTATCATTAACTGTTGAAACACTCGGTGTTAAAAGTATAGGAATACGCATGGTTGCATAGTAGCACACGGTATTGATTATTGATGCTTAGGTGAGAAGTCAGTCAGTTTTGTTCAATTATTGCTTCAGTAATTGTTGCATAGTATCTCACGTTAATTAATTCAATTATTGTCGATATTTTATATATTATAACATAAATAATTGAGATAACAAAGTTGTTAATATTATTATTTGCAATATTAACGATGTCTAGAAGTTCTGTCAAGGAGAGGTTTGGTCACCTAATTGCGCGCCAATAGGGAGAAATCCTTATTGAAAAGCCCCTCTTTCCTGGGAACGACCTGGTCGATTAATAGTGTGAATTATAATAATGATGATGAAGTTTTGTTTTATTAGTATTATTAATGTAATAAAACAAAAATCTTTTATATAAAATGTAATACTTTTATAAAGTTTTTCGTTTTATTAGACTATAAATAGAATATATTATATTCTATTACGCATATATGTTTTGCATAGTAAAATCTTTTTATATTAAATAGAATACTTTTATAAAGTTATATCATTTTATTAGACAATAATTAGAATATATTATATTTTATTATGCATAGTATTTGTATAGTGCTGCATAGTGTTTGCATAGTAAAATCTTTTTATATATAAAATGAATACTCTTATAAAGTTATTCGTTTTATTAGATTATAAATAGAATATATTATATTTTATTGTAAACCAATCTGACCGTCTGTTTAAAAGTAAATCAACTGGACCGATTCAGAATTAGTTCTTATTAGGTCCATTCTTCTATAAATAGAAGCCCATTCCTTCATTATTTCTTACGAATTCAATGAAACTCTAGAGAGAGAAACTATAGAGAGAAAGAAGAAAAGTGTTCTGCTATTTCACCACTTCTAAATCTAGTTTCTTCTAAGGTAAGGGGTATTATTTCTTTCGTATTCATGAAGAGAACTTCTATTATTCCATTCTTTATTATTCTGTTGGAATAACCTTTACTCATCGGAAGTACCGCATACATGGTGAAATTCTTCATTATTCCATTATTTATTATTCGTTAGAATAACTTTTGATATCGTGGGCTACCCTATACTTGGTGAAATTCTTACGTTATTCCATTCTTTATTATTCATTGGAATAACTGCATACATGAAGTACCGCATACATGGTGAAATTCTTCTGTTATTCCATTCTTTATTATTCTGTTGGAACATCCCGTCAGTGTGAATTTTTCCTGACCTGGTTTTGTTATTTATTATTCTGTTGGAATATCCTGTCTGTGCGTTTACGTATGACCTGGTTCCGTTGTTTATTATTTTGTTGGAATAACCTGTCTGTGCGGTCTATCGCATGCCTGGTGATTTCTTTTGTTATTCCATTCTTCATTATACTCAGTTGTTTAAAGTTTTGACTTCTATACTCCATGAAATTAGTGGAATATCCTTGATATTTGCGCTTCACCCAGTATCTTTTCATGGAAATATTCTTCTGAGCATTCTTGAATTTTACTATACAAAGAAATATCATGTTGACAATTTGAACGTTATTAGTTCCTGGATAAATTAATTCTTGAACTTGTTTTATTGAATTCTTATATCATTGTCATCATCCTCATGTTTATATTATGTTGAAAGTCATCTGTGGCCTGTAGTGCATAGATGGACTTGCTATGATTATGACCAGGGATTTATCGGTATAATCATGACCGTAATGTTACAAATGATGTGGTAAAAGTCCTCATTGGCCCATAGTGCATTGATGGACAGTTGTTGGCATGATCATGACCATTGATGAATACACGAATATCCTTGGCCCGTAATGCGTGGATAATTTGTGGTTGTGATACTAATAAATATCCTTGGTCGTAGTGCAGGGATGATGTGGATTATTTATTAAGCTGAGTCCCAGCGATAAAAGTGATGAAACACCTTTTAAATCATAAAAGATAGTAGATTTTATTCTCTACTTGACTCTTTTAATGGATTACTTGTTTCGCTGCAGGTAAACTTGATGTTTGTTATATTGTATCAGTTTAACACTGTTGAAGGCTAATGATAATTTATTCTGCATTATCTTAGTCATAATATTTCTTCTTTGGGCTAGTTGAGCTCACCCTTTTACTTTCATTGTTCTCTTCAGAAATGAGAACGTAGCGAGGACTAGTCGGGGAGCGGAGTGATGATTCAGATAATAGCATTAGTAGTCCTCACTATTCTGTTAAATAGTGTGATAATAAATGTAATGAGGACTCAATTGAGTGTGGATATTGTCTAGATGATAAAATTTGTATTAAAACTCACAGCATGCGTTTTGTCGTATTTTACACTACTGTTGTATAATTAAGTTGTATTTGAATTTTGTACCATGTATTTGGCGACTCAAGATTGGTGATGTATACCTATTTTGGGGGCGTCACAATTGGCTAAACTGGTGACCCGTCAACATCAAGTCACACGCTAATTAATCAAATAGGAGAATGCCAATCTCCTTCCATTTGTTATGAATGCTCCACCATTACCTTCAAAAAGTGAAGCTATGGAGGATAAGGTTGCAAAGAGAGCAAATGCTAAAGCCCGTCGAGATTTTGCCAATCAAAGGGAATTTACCTATCTCGGCCAATCTATGGTGGAGATATTGCAAATGTTGATCAACAAAGGAATAATTACCTTCCTTCTACCTCTAATCAATCCCCGCTCTGGACGGTTCAATTCTGATGAAGTGTGTCAATATCATTCACACTCTCACGGTCATAGCACAGAAGAATGCTTGGCACTCCACCATCTCATTCAGAATCTTATTGATAGAAGTGTCCTGCAAATTATAGATGATTACACTGTGCAACTCAAGGGTGGGAATGCATGTCCAACCAAATGGAAGGAATCAATAACAATTATATCCGAAGTGGATATGAGACTATCAAAGTATTTCCTATACAACCAATTCAACTCAAAGGAGCTAACAATCCTTTGAAAGTGGTCGTACCTGAGCCAATTCCTCTACCCTTCAGACCACACACAAAGTTCCATGGAATTATGGAGAAGTTGAAAGATCTACGTCTCATACTACTGCTATAGTGTCAAAGGATAATCCACTATATCTTCCTCAACGGGTTATGAAGCCTACTTGCAAAGCCAAGGGGAAGATTCCCATGGAGAAGATTGAAAAATTCCTCCGCACTATGAGCCACAATGAAGCCAATGTGGTTTTAAGCTTACGACAAACTCCACACCAAATATCTATACTGGATTTGGTTTTCTCTTCCGAAGATCATCGGAAGATTCTATTGCAGGTTTTGCAAGAAGCCTATCTGCCAAAATCAGTGGATGTGGAAAGATTTCAACATCTAGCTGATCACATTTTCAACAACAATGTGATATCCTTCACTGATGATGACATACCACCCGAAGGGACCGGTCATTGCAAGCCACTGCACATCACAGTGTTGTCTTCCAGGTACATGCTAGATGGAGTTCTGATAGATGGAGGGTCATCTCTAAATATCTGTCCTTATGCCACCCTGGTGAAGATGAATGTCAATCTCAAGCGGATCCAAAGCAGCCACACGGTTATCAGAGCTTTTGATGGATCTCAATGAAATATCGTTGGAAAGATTGAATTGCCAATTGAGATTGGCCCAAATACATTCAATGTATCCTTCCACATCCTAAAGATAGATTCAGGATATAACCTGCTATTGGGGAGACCATGGATACATATGGTTGGAGTTATTCCCTCCACATTACATCAACAACTCAAATACATTATCAACAATAGTCTAGTCACTATTAATGCTGAGCCGGAGTATCCTGAACAATGAAATCTGCCAATCATCAGTTTCAACTCTGAAGTTGAGCCGACCAGTTTTCATACCTTGGAAGTGAGTAACACTCAATACCATTCTATTGAAGTACCACTTCCCGTACCCAAGATTTCTGCCGAGGTTATGTCGGCTACTTAAGAAATGATGTCATTGGGTTATCAGCCTAGACAAGGGCTTGGTAAAGACAAGCAGGGTATTAAGCACGCTATTCAAATGTCCAGTCAAATTGGGACAGCCAAAGTTAGGCTATTCTCGCCGCCCAAATCATAGAATCAAGATAAACACCCCACGGTTCCTCAAGCTTCTGCCACACGGTGATGTTTTCAATCTGCACCTCATGAGCTGATACAGTCTCCAGTTAAGGTGCCAGCACATATTATGACTATGCTGTTTCCCAAGCCAGTACCCTTCAACGCAAAAGAGGTGCTGATTCGTGATCCCGAAATGGAAGAAAAGGAACAGAAACGTAAACATGACATTGCCTTGATGATGGCAGGCATACGCGTCATTGTTCATGATGAACATACAAACATATACACCCCAGACGATGATTGCCCAGATGTCATGGTTATCATTCGGGAGAAGGAGGACAATGACGATCCCTCCATTACTGCAGTCCATCAGGACTTTGCCCTCGACAATTGGAACAACATTCCATGCATTGGTCGACGAGGGTAAAACGGACAGAAAATCTCTCTGCCCTGTAGATAACTTTAATTGCTTACTTTTCTTTACAGTACTAGCAGTTATTTTATCAAGTACATGCTAACACTTTTGTATGATCAAACAGTTGCATATATTAAGTGAAAGAATACTTTGTTTCAGGACTCTAAATTTAGATGTGCCTGTACTTAGTGATGAGGTGCCTTCTCTCCACAAGGGCTGTAACTTTGATGCAAAGTTGGACTCAGACTTGATGGACACTCAAGAGGACATTGAGACACCTCAGGAGATTAAGGAATGGGTCGCAGATAAGCCTAAACCCAACCTTGACCAAACCACTTCTTTCAATATTGGAACCTTAGAAAACCCTAAGCTAATCCAGATTGGTTCAAACCTTACCACAAATCAACGGAATGACATGGTTGCACTATTAACCCAATTCCAGGATGTGTTTGCATGGTCTCATGAAGACATGGTGGGTTTGTCCACTGACATTGTTCTTCATCGCCTTCCTATTAAAGAAGGATTTAAGCCAGTTAGGCAAAAACTCAAGCAATTAAAACTTGAGTGGAGTTTAAAGGTCAAAGAAGAAATTGTGAAATAATTTCAATGTGGCATTATCATGGTGTCTACATATTCGGAGTGGATATCCAACATTGTTCCCATGCCTAAACCAGGAGGAAAGGTGTGAGTTTGTGTGGATTATCGGGATTTGAACAAAGCTTATCTTAAAGATAGCTTTCCTGTACCTTTTATCCACATTCTCATTGACAACACTGCTCAATACGGCATGTACTCTGTTGTTGATTGCTTTGCGGGATACCATCAAATTATGGTCGCTGAGGAAGACCGTGAGAAAACTGCTTTCATCACGCCTTGGGGAACCTTTTGCTACAGACAGTTGTCAATCGGCCTCATCAATGCCGGGGCAACCTATCAACGAGCTATGATGGCTCTTTTCCACGATCTAATGCATAAAGAGATAGAGATCTACGTGGATGACATCATTGTCAAATCCCGAAGTGAGGAGGACCACCTAGACCATCTCAAGAAGCTATTCAACAGGTTACGTAAGTACAACCTGAAGTTGAATCCAGCCAAGTGCGCCTTTGGTGTTAAATCAGGCAAGTTGCTAGGTTTCCTAGTCAGCCACAAAGGGATTGAACTAGATCCTACCAAAATGTAGGCCATCAAGGAAATGCCCATTCCTTAGACAGAGAAGGAAATACGGGGATTTTTGAGAAGAATCAACTTCATTAGCAGGTTCATTTCTCAACTCATAGCAACCTGTGAGCCCATCTTCAAGCTATTAAGGAAGAACTCCTCCATGAAATGGAATGATGAGTGCCAAAAAGCCTTCCTTACAATTAAAGAGCAGCTGATTAACGCTCCTGTTTTGGTACCTCCCAGGGATGATGTTCCAATGTTCATGTACCTGTCTATTAATGACAATGCCACAGGCTGCATGCTGGGGAAAAAAGATAATAGAGGCCAAGAATGAGCTATCTATTACCTCAGCAAAAGATTCAGCACCTGTGAACACAAGTACACTCTGATTGAGAAGACTTATTGTTCTTTAGTATGGGCTTCCATGAGATTACAACATTATCTCCATGGTCACACAGCCCATCTCATATCCCGCGTGGATCCTCTCAAGTATGTGTTCAGTAAGCCCATACTGAATTATCGACTGTCCAGATGGCAGTTGATCCAACAACAATTTGACATCGCCTCACGTGACGTAAAAAGTCTGGCTAAAGGTCAAGGAATTGCGGATCAATCGATCACGCATTTGCACCTCTGTGGTATTACAACCCTTTAGAAACATACTTCCCGATGAAGGGTAATGACAAGACAAAGAACAACATCAGTACAATACATGCCGTATGTGGAAAATGTATTTTGATGGAGCTATTAATGCAGAAGGCTCTGGAGCTGGAGCAGTTCTAATATGTGGTACGGGGGAGCAGTATCTCATCGCCATCAAATTGTAATTTATCAGCACTAATAACACAGCTGAGTATGAAGGCTGTATCATGGGGCTAAAACTTGCCCATTCAATGGGCATCAGGCGGTTAACTGTCTTTGGGAATTCTAAATTGGTGATCAGACAATCCACGGGAATCTATCAAACCAAAGAATTATATTTGCTGCCTTACTATCGACAAGTTCTACAGATGGATTTAGAGTTTGAAGAAATCTCCTTTCTACACATTCCTCGTAATAGGAATGATTTTGCGGATGCATTAGCAACGTTGGCCTCCTTGGTTCACATACCTGGCAAGGAAAACATGTCAAGCATCACATTTGCTATGCAAAAAGCCCCAATCTTATGAGAACTACGTTGGAGAAGTATCGGATGAGCTACCTCCCATCCACCACCTTTGGTATCAACATATCAAGGAGCATCTACGAGATGGATCTACACCCGCTGAGGTGAGCCTAACTGAGAAGAGGCGGATTCATCGGCTTGCTATGAAATTCTACCTAAGTGGAGATGCACTCTACAAAAGAGATGCAGGATTAGGTCTCCTTAGATGTCTAGACAAAGACCAAGCTCAGAGGCTCATGGATGAGATCCATGGTGGAGTGTGTGGCCCACACATGAGCGGCCCCTTACTTGTCAAGAAAATTCTCAGAACAGGACATTATTGGCTTACAGTCAAGGCTGACTGTGATGATCATGTCAAGAGGTGCTATCAATGCCAGGTCCATGGGAATGTTATCCATGCTCCTCCAAGGGAGCTATATAATATGAGTTCGCCCTGGCCCTTCTCAATGTGGGGAATGGACGTGATCGGGCCCATCGAGCCCAAAGCCAGTAATGGTCATCGATTCATATTCACCATGATTGACTACTTCACCAAATGGGTAGAAGCAGCTTCCTTCCCCAGGGTTACTAAAGAAGTCATCATTGCTTTCATCAGAAACAATGTAGTCTGTAGATATGGACAACTAGAGGTCATTATGTCAGACAATGCTAAGAACCTCAACAACAAAATGATGGAGGAGTTATGCAGTAAATTCCACATCAAACATCTTAACTCTGTCATCTACCGTCCAAAGATGAATGGTGCTGTAAAAGCGGCTAATAAAAATATCAGGAAGATCATGCAGAAAATGTCCGCCAATCATAAAGGGTGACCTGACATCTAGCCTTTGACTTTATTAGCCTACAGAACTTCTATGCGTACTTCCACTGGGGCAACCCCCTACTCGTTAGCCTATGGGATGGAAGCAGTGGTCCCCATAGAATTGGAAATGGAATCCCTCAGAGTATTGATGGATGCTCAGTTGGATGAGGACCAATGGGTACAAGACAAGTATCACCAATTGTCTCTAATAGACGAAAGGAGAATCGCGACAATCTTCCATGGTCAATTATATCAGCAAAGGATCGCACGATCCTACAACAGAAAAGTCCAACTACGGCAGTTCAAATAATATGACTTGATTTTGAAGAAGATCATTGACAACCAAGATCAATCTAAGGGAAAATTCGCTCCTAACTAGGAAGGCCCATTTGTTGTCAAGGAGGTATTAACAGGAGGTGCTCTCAACTTGCAGGAAATAGACGGCGATGAATTTCCACAGCTTATCAACTCGGACACCGTGAAACTATACTATGTCTGAAGTTACCATCAAATAAACATCCTGGTTTTGATTATCCAATCACCAGTCATTCCGGTTTTGAACCCTTCCTTTCTACATACTCTTCTGCCCCTCAAGGAAACATACACTTCAAACCAGCAGCCTGGTTTCACTTCATTTCAAATCTTTCATACAATTTCGGTTATCCTGAAGACGAGATTGAACCTTTCACACCTGCAGTTTATCCTGAAGACGGGATTAAACTTTTCTACGCCTGCAGTTTATCCTGAAGACAGGATTAAACTTTTCTATGATTGTAGTTGGTCCGGAAGACGGGATCAAACTTTTTCCACACCTGCAGTTTGTCCCCATTATGGGATCAAACTTTCTTCTCCTCGCAGTATAGCTTACACATGGGATTCACACTTCTCTTTGGCTGCGATTCGTCCTGAGGGGAGAACTACGTCGACCTGATCTCATCTTCAATAGGAGTAAGTAGGAAACCATATTCTATATGGCCCGGTCGCAATAAATAAAAAACAAGAAAAACATTTATGCCCTTTCTCTACAAAAAACAAAAATAACAAAAACATTTCTACACCTCTCTGCCTTTCACATTCAGCGTTGAACCTATTACACAAGGTTCAAACTACGCAGACTTGATCTCCTCTTCAATAAGAGTACGTAGGCAGCCATTCATGGTTCAGTCTAACCCCTACCATAATAAAAATATTTGTCACACGGTACTGGGATCAACCTTCAATTCACCACATTTCATCGGTTTCAGATCAAAGGGATGGAATTACCCAACCTCTTCTCACAAATAGAAGATTCGGTGACCATCTAAGCTGCGATCGTGCCTCGAAGAGCAATATCAATCCATAAGAGATGGAATTAACTAGGCTTCTCACAAATAGAAGTACTGGCGACCATCTGTGATGCAGTTAATCTCAGAGAGGAAGAAACCATTCTCCTCTTCACATTTCATACAGATACCAGTCCCAAGACTCCAAAGATGGTAGGGATTCATACAGATCAATGATCCGTTCTGAGAGATCTTGCGGTGGCTCAATGTCCACATATCAAGGATAAGTCCAGAATGCATCAAGATCACAAGGACCTAAAGAAACAAGCAAATATCAAGCAAGTATCAAGGCATAACTAAAAGGGAAGTGAATCAAAATATATTTCCCTGCCATACATAATACTGTTTGATATATACATATGTGTTGTACATGACAAAATGGCTAAGCTAGTCTGTGCAGGAAAATACAAAGCTATCTACAGATCTGTATATATACAGACTATCAAATCTAACATGGCATCCCTCTCTAAAGACGGAGGTAACACTGCAAGATCCTGCCCAAGGGTATCTACACAAGCTAGCAGATCAAAGGCTAACTGCATGGTGGCATAATGCTCATCAATGTAAGCACTCATGTAGGCAAGACTGACAGTCATCTGGGATCTCACTGAAGTACTGTCTGCGATGGCCACATCTCTAGCAGATAAGGCGGCATCCCGCTTCACTATCAATGCATCCCCGGCTGATCTAGCCTCATCCCTATCTAACAGAGCAGCCTCTCTCCCATCAAGAGCTGTTAACATTGCGGCCCTAGCCTGATCTCTCTCATAGGTCATCAGATGTAAGCTATGCTCCAGATGTTGTGCCGAATACTAAGTAACAGTGGCACTCGGGGTGGGAGAATCCATCACAAATACTGGCAGCCCAGCAGTCAAGTCATCGATGGGAATATCAGCCTCCTCTATAGGCTCCTCATCGTCAGAATCAATCTCCTGCACTGTGGATACTACCACAGCTAATGCAGTCTCTGTCTTCATCCATGCGGAATACTCTGCAGAACAACTGGATGATCGACAAGAAACCACCACTCTCGCTGATCCCAACAGTATACAACTTGGATCATCATCCGCCGATAAGCGGTGTGAAGCGAAGCGACCGATTTCATCGCCTCATAAGGATGAAAATCCTGAAACTGGTCAAACTGACACATCACAGCCAGTGGGTGGTAAGTAATCATGCCCCTCAATCCAGCCAGAGGGAGGTAATCCATGCCCGAAGCATGAGTAATGAAGCTGTAGGATTTGATGAACAAGGTGTTTAAAACATTTTTAGACAAGTTTGTGGTGGTGTTTATTGACGATATTCTGGTGTACGCTAAAACTCAAGAAGAACACGTGGAACACTTAAGTTTAACGCTGGAGACGCTAAGAAAGGAAAAGTTGTACGCAAAATTCTCTAAATGTGAATTCTGGTTAAAACGTGTACAATTTCTTGGGCACATAATCGACAAGGATGGAATTTCAGTGGATCCATCAAAGGTCGAAGCTGTGATAAATTGGGAACAACCAAGAACTCCATCAGAAGTAAGAAGTTTCTTAGGATTGGCAGGATATTACAGACAGTTTATTCAGGATTTCTCCAAGATTGCCACTCCATTGACAAATTTGACGAGGAAATCTATAAAATTTGTTTGGACGGAGAAGTGTGAAGGAAGTTTCTAGGAATTGAAAAAGAAGCTAAGTATGGCACCTGTGTTGTCATTACCAGATAATATAGGAAATTTTGTGGTGTATAGTGATGCTTCACACAAAGGATTAGGATGTGTCTTTATGCAGAACAGAAAAGTCATCGGGTATGCATCAAGGTAATTGAAGGACTATGAAAAAGGGTATCCGACTCATGATTTAGAGTTGGCGACGGTTGTGTTTGCTTTAAAAATATGGAGACACTATCTCTATGGAGAGAAATGTGAGATTTACACAGACCATAAGAGTTTGAAGTACATTTTCACTCAGAAAGACCTGAATATGCGTCAAAGGAGATGGATGGAATTGATAAAGGATTACGATTGTGAGATCTTTTATCATCCAGGCAAAACAAATGTGGTTGCAGATGCCTTGAGTAGGAAAGGCAGAGAAAAGTTGTTGTTGTTAACTGATAAGGTGGAGCTTATTACAACAATGTCAAGGTTAGAGTTGGAAATCAAATTTCCAAAAGAATCCGATGAGAAATTGTACCAGATGGAAGCCAGTCCAACTTTGGTGGATAAAGTGAAGAACGCTCAACTGCAGGATGAGGAATGCAAAAAAATAAGAGAGAGTGTGGTCGAGGGAAAAGAAGAAGTGAAATATAAGATTGATGCTGATGGAATGCTGAGATTCGAGGGACGAATCTGGATCAGCATTCCAGCAGTACCAGATATTAAAGAGGATATCTTGATAGAAGCTCATAGCTCGAGATATTCGATTCATCCAGGAAGTACGAAGATGTATTAAGATTTTCGGTGACATTTTTGGTGGCCAAATATGAAAAGAGACGTTGCAGAATGCGTTGCAAAGTGCTTGACATGTCAGAGAGTCAAGGCCGATCATCAAAGACCAAGCGAGTTACTTCAACCGTTAGAGATACCGGAATGGAAATGGGAATATATCACAATGGATTTTATGGTAGGTCTCCCACGACTCAGAAAGGATACGATGCGATATGGGTGATAGTGGACAGATTGACAAAATCCGCACACTTTTTGCCAATAAAGATTAGATTCAATCTTGATCAGCTAGCAAAGTTATATGTTAAAGAGATCATGACGAGACATGGAGTTCCAGTTTCAATTGTGTTAGATAGAGATCCAAGGTTCACATCAAACTTCTGGAAGAGACTACAAGAATGTATGGGAACACAGTTGCAAATGAGTAAGTCATATCATCCGCAAACAGATGGCCAAAGCGAACGAACGATTCAGACATTGGAATATATATTAAGAGCATGCGTCATGGATTTCAAAGGAAACTGAGATGAAAAATTACCGTTGGTGGAATTTGCCTACAATAATAGTTACCACGCTAGCATCGGCATGCCGCCTTACGAAGCATTGTAGGGTAGGAGGTGCAAAACTCCATTGTGTTGGGATGAAGTCGATGAACGTCAACTATTAGGACCAGAACTGGTACAACAAACTGCTGAGGTTGTCAAACTCATCAGAACAAGATTAATAGCTGCTCAAGATCGTGAATTCGACGTAGGAAGTTACGTTTTCCTAAAAGTTTCTCCTTGGAAGGGAAAATTTTAATTTGGTAAAAAGGGAAAACTAAGCCCGAGGTTTATTGGACCCTTTGAAGTGCTGTAAAAAGTTGGGGAGGTGGCTTACGAGGTAGCTCTACCTCCAGAATTGCAAAACATTCATAATATTTTTCACGTTTCGGTGTTACGACCATATAAGTCTGATTACAAGCATGTGATCGAGTACGAACCATTGTGGTTTGAGAAAGACTTGTCCTATGAAGAGGTTTCTATCCAGATAGTCGACAGGAAAGAACAAGTGCTCAGAAATAAAGTGATACCTTCTGTGAAGGTGATATAGAGGAACCACAATGTCGAAGAGGCTACGTGGGAACTCAAAGCTGAAATGATGAAGAATTACCCTGAGTTATTTGTTTAATCTATGTCTTCGATTCTGGGGACAGAATCTTTATAAGTAGGGGAGAATGTAACGAATGAATTGTTTGAGTTGTGATTCTGGGGACAGAATCCTTGTAAGGAGGGAATGATGTAACATTCCAGAATATTTAACTGTTATATTAAATATTTATTGAATTATTTAAGTATTTAATGGATGTGTTCATTGTTGAATAATTGTTAATTATTTGTTAAATAAATAATTAAGGAAATTAATTATTATGTGCTAATTTAATTTAATTATTAAGTTAGTTTTGAGTAAGTGAATTATTATTCTTTTAATTTGAATGTGTAATTAAAAGGATGTGTTAATTGATTAAATAAAGTTATAATTATAGAGAAAATTATAATTTTGTGGTCTTGATTTATGTGTTAAAGTAATTTAATAGTTTGTTATTAGAATTAATTTAATTAAATAAAAGTGTGACAAATAACCTTTTATAAAGTAGTTATTAAACTAACTTAAACGAGTTTAATTCAGTTTTTACCAAACAATGCCTAATGCCTATTAAGTCTTTATTCTTATCGTGTTTTACCAAACATGGCATAAGAATTAATTGATTATTTTTTTAGTGGTTAGCCAAACAAGCCTTATGGCTTTTGATTTTCAAATAAAACATAACTGATGTCAGTTAAGTTAGAATTATATTATATATTTAATATCTATATTACTATTATACATTATATTGTTAGTACGTAGTTAGAGTTAGGAAGAAAAGAAAGACTCAGAGGAATAAGAAGAAGAGAAGAAGAAAAGTGAGAAAGAAAACTTGAGAGAATCTTTGAGAATTGAGAGTAAAATCGGAGAGAAGAAGAAGTTTGAGAATCAAAAGGGATAGCCATCATCTTCTTCAAACAAGGTATCATCCTACCCATTTTCTTTATTTAAAATTTTAGTTTTCTCTTCCCTAATTCTCTGTAAAATCCTTGTGTAAGGATAAATTATTGTTTTTATGTGGCTTTATATGATAAACTAATGATGTTAAACTATTTTCATAAGTTATATATTGTTGTGTATGTAATTTGTGAAGAAAACATTTTTACAGAGAGTTTTTGGGAATATATATTGTTTAGTTTAAGGTAGAAATTAAGGGTTAATTAGTTGTTTAGTTCATAATTGACTATTGAATGTGATAGAGTATGTATAAACATTGATAAAATGCTTTGAATTAACTGTTTTGGTTAAAAAAATAAAATCACAATGTTTATTTTCATTAAAAACATCAAAAAGTGAGTTTTTATCAAAAACAGTGGAATTGTATGTTGTAAATTCGTTGTTTATGTTGTTTTATGGGTAGAAACATGTTAAGAGTCTTTGAATTATGTTTATATGAATTACATGTTAATTAGACTGTTAGAAAGTAGCTTGTAGGCCAAAATTAGTTTTTTTGTTCATATCATGCAAGAAAGTCATCAATCGAAGATCATGATTTAGGCATATGCAGCATGCTTCATAAAGATAACTTCTTCGGCACAAGAATACGGGAACCTACCACAACAATAACACGGTAGTATAAATGTGAAAAGTCTTAATATACATCATCATCATAAGAAGAAGGTCACCCACGAAGATAAATCGTAGGCATGAAATATGAAAGTTAGCGTAATGGTCGGACAAAGTGTTAATTTTGTACTCAAAGTCTAAAGAAATGGTTATGTGATAATAATAGGACTATTAGGGTATGATTTTAATATTTTTATATCTAAAATGAACATGTTATTAACAATTAACTTGTTTTATAATTTGATTATGTGATTAAATAATCAAACCTACATGATGAATGTACTTAGTTATGTTTGTAAAGTGGTAGTGACTAATTATGTCATGATGACATATATATATATATAGGGTATTGTGATTCAAATTGATTCGGTTTAGCCTATGAGCAAGGCAAGTTCTCTAATATATTTTCTTGTTGAAGCAATTATGGTTTCCAATTCGATTACCTTATAAATTATGCAAGTTCTCTAATCTATTTTCTTGTTGAAGCAATTATGGTTTCTAATTCGATTACCTTATAAATGATGCATGTTTTCTAATCTATTATCTTGTTGAACCAATTATTGTTTCCAATATAATAATGCAAGGTTTCTAAACTTTGATTTTGATATTGAACAAGTTATTCTTGTATTTAGCTTGTTGTTTAGCATGCACATTTTTATATAATAACGTTGAACAGTTTTATCGTTCTAGTTGCTATGCATGCTTAGTATTCAATTCTAAATAACATTGGCTTAATATTGTTCAAGCAAGGTGTGTTATAGTTATTCAAGTTATATGCTATTAGATTATTCTTAAAGCATGACTTTAATTTACCATATTGATTCAATTACAATTATTCTATAGTATGATGTTATTGGTTTCATTCAACTAATCCTTAGTTGATGTTCGTTGAATTCCAAATTACCCTAAAATGTATCCAAACGAAACTCACTTTGGTGCGGACTTGTACTCTAAATACTGAGATGAACAACCCTATTATTAGGGGTAACTTATGCTTAGCGTTGAAATGTTTGTGCACAATACATTGTACAAAGGGATGATCCCCCTAAGTACGAGGAGTCCCTATAGTCTTATGACTGTTAAAGTTTAAGTTGAAAAATTACTTATAACAATGGACATAGTTCGTGGTCTTAGGACCCTCAGTTATATATTTTAGAATGTTGATAAATCATATTGTTTAATTCTATCGAGCCTCTTATTTGACAATTGTCGTAAAGATTTTTCAATCATTGTTATTCCAAGTGAGCTTTGTTTGCTCACTCTTGCTTATAAAACTATTACAGTTAAGGATGAGAAGGTTGATGTACCTAGCACCAGTAAGGGAAAAGGAAAGATGAACAAGTGTTGAAGACCTGTAATGTGTTGATATTTGATTATCATATTTTAAATTGAATGGTTGTAATGAAGTTTATTTATTTTTCCGCATTTGAATGATTGTATTAAAAGGTTAGACAACCTGGGAGATTTTATTATGTAACCCTTTAATGGGGAAGGTTTTTTGTTATTATTCAATTCTATTGTGATTGGGTAGTTAGATATAAATGTTTGATTAAGTGAACACCAAATCCTGTGGGAATGAAGTACATGGGTTTGGGGGTGTCACATGCATGGTGAATGATCTTTCGTATTCATTCCTTATTAAATTGTGGAAATGATCTGTCTACGTGGATTACCGCATGGCGGATGAAAATCTATTTGTAGTTTTATATATTCTATTATACTCAGTTGGTTAAAGTTTTGGCTTCTATACTCCATGAAATTAGTAGAATATCCTGGATATTTGCGCTTCATCCAGTATCTTTTCATAGAAATATTCTTTTGAGCATTCTTGAATTTTACTCCATAAAGCAGTATCATGTTGACAATTTGGACGTAATTGATTTCATGATAAATTAACTTATAAATCATTAAAATTTATTCTTGAACTTGTTTTATTGAATCATTATGTCATTGTCATCATCCTCATGCTTATATTGTGATGAAAGTCTTCTTTGGCTTACATGTATAGATGGACTTGGTATGATTATGACCAGAGATCATTCGGTATAATCATGCCCTGTAATGTTATAAATGATGTGGTAAAAGTCCTCAGTGGCCTGTAGTGCATTGATGGATAGTTTTTGGTATGATTATGACCAGGGAGTATTCGGAATAGTCATGACCATTGATGATTTAATGAATATCCTTAGCCCGTAGTGCAGGGATGATTCGATGATATGGTTTATTTATTAAGCTGAGTCTCAGCGATAAAAATTGATGAAAACATTTTAAATCATAGAAGATAGTAGATATCATACTCTACTTGACTCTTCTAATGGATTACTTATTTCGCTGCAGTTAAACTTGATGTCTATTGTATTTTATCAGTTTAACATTGTTGAAGGCTAATGATAATTTATCCTGCATTATCTTAGTCATAATATTTCTTACTGGGCTAGTTGAGCTCACCCTTTTACTTTCATTGTTCTCTTCAGGAAATGAGAATATAGCTGGGACGAGTCGGGGAATGGAGTGATGGTCCGAGATGGTGTATGTGACGCCCCCAAAACAGGTATACTTCACCCATCTTGAGTCGCCAGATACATGGTACATAAAATCAAATACAACTTAATTATACAACAGTCGTGTAAAATACGACATAACATATGCTGTGAGTTTTAATACAAATATTGTCATCTAGACAATATCCACACTCAATGGAGTCCTCATTACATTTATTATCACACTATTTAACAGAATAGTGAGGACTACTAATGCTATCATCTGGACCGTCACTCCGTTCCCCGACTAGTCCCAGCTATATTCTCATTTCCTAAAGATAACAATGAAAGCAAAGGGTGAGCTCAACTAGCCCAGTAAGAAATATTATGACTAGGATAATGCAGAATAAATTATCCTTATCCTTCAACAGTATAACAACTGATAGAATATAATAGACAACAAGTTTTAGATCAACAATTACAGCGGAATAAGAAATCCATTAGAAGAGTCAAGTAGAGCATAAAATCTACTATCTTCTATGATTTAAAAAGATTTTATCAACTTTATCATTTGAGACTCAAATTTTAATAAATAAACCACATCATCCCCGGACCACGACCAAGGATATTCATGTAATAATCAATGGTCATGATTATACCGAATAATCCCTGGTCATAATCATACCAACAACTGTCCATCAATGAACTACAGGCCAATGAGGACTTTTACCACATCATTCGTCATAATACGGTCATGATTATACTAAATAATCCCTGGTCATAATCATACCAAGTCCATCTATGCATGTAAGCCAATGATGACTTTAATCACAATATAAGCATGAGGATGATGACAATGATATAATAATTCAATAAAACAAGTTCAAGGATAAATTTTAAAGATTTATAATTTAATTTATCCAGGAATCAATAACGAACAAATTGTCAACACGATACTGAAAGTAGTATGCATACAAGCCAATCATGTTTGATGATAAAGCATATACTTTGTAACAATCTTATTCATTTATTAATAAAAAGTATTAATTTATTCAAGACTTTTAATTATCTACATGATGCTGTTTTATAATATGTGATAAACCCATAATTTTAAGCAATGCTTTTAGAATAATGATGATGATCATTCTAATGAGATCTAAATTCTTAGAAAGCTTAAAACTAAAATAGTTCCCAATCGTTGGATTACTAAATTGGGGATTAGTGAATCCAGGATAGATTGGTACATACGCTTCTTGCTCATTGGATGAGGATGATTGATCTCATGATCATTTGTGTGGAGACACTAAAGCAAGTATGTAGGTGCTTAATAGAGAATAAGTTCACTGAACGTGGCTCGCTAAGGAATACCTAATGGACTTTTACTTGCCTGCCAATAGGAATTCCTGTAGTGATAGTAGTACAAGTGATCCTTGGACTTGAGATCATCATAGTATCTTGTGTATTATGAGTTATACTTTGACTTATTCCTTAAGACCCTTAGGGTATATCAAAGGGTATGCTTGGGTATAACAAGTTGTACATGGAGATAATATATGATCAATAAAGAATCTACCACTTCTAATAAAAGAAGAGAAATGTCCTATGTGATTCGATAAATGACAACCTAGTAGTCCTTGGGTTATAGGTGTAATGAAATTAGAAAGGAGTTTCTAATTTGCATTATTTAGAGTTGTGCATTTAAGGATCGAAATACATATAATTAAATAAAATAAGTCTTATATTTAATTGGGACATTGTATGGTGGAAGGTTTGAATTGTACGGTAACTATTTACTCAAAGGTTCTTTTATGATTAATGTTGAAATCTATATTATCTGGAAAGTCGTTGATCGCTAGGGAGGCTTATCCCTATTGTAGAATAAATATTATTTATTTAAATAAATTAATTGTTTAATTTATTTATTTAAATAAGATTAGAATTGTTCTAATTGATTTATTCACAACCTAGGTTTAATATGGAGAACCTAAAGGGTCACACCATAAAAGGAAGAATAATTATTTAAGAAGTTAATGGCATAATCATAATAATATAAAAGATATATTTAATTTAATCTATGGTGATAGACTAAATTAAATAGCTTAATATTTATTATTTAATATTTTAGAAATATTAAATATAACTTAATAAGAGGAGTCTTATTAATATTATTACAATTATTATTATTATTTTAATTTCTAAAAGAGTTTAGGAATTAATTTAATATAAGTACTCTCATTTATTCCTAATTGGATTAGGAAGGAAAATTAGTTAAAGGAGTTTAATTAATTATCCCTAATAAGATTAGGGAGCTCCTTTAATTAAAAGGGTTTAATTAAATAATACCTTATTTATTTAGGGTTACTTGATATCTTTATAAGAGGAGTCTTATATCAGATATCAAGACTACGTGATAATTCTAATTTGTTGGAGAGTACGTTCTTTTTTATAGAGATAGAAAAACTAGGGTTTAGCCAACCACCCATTTTTTTGAATCTTTATTATTCCTTGGTGGATCACTTCTAGAGGCCAAACACTTGGGTGGCTAACGTTGATCAAAGAAAGGAACCAAACCCGGTGGATTCAAGTTGAACGCGAAAAGGATTGGAGGTGAACTTGTACCTGAGGAAGCTCGATCTTCAAGGGTATGATTCTTATTCGTTATCTTTTTCGTTTAATTAATTATTGTGCATAAAGGGTGATCCGGGTATATGGTTTGTAAAATTTTAAACTCTGATTTATCTCGCTTCCGCTTAATTTTTTGCAATTTGATTGCGTTCTTGAATATTACAAACCTAACAGTGGCATCAGAGCCAAACCTGTATGCGAATTATTAATTGTTTTATTTGATATGTATATTGATATGTGTTTAGAACAATTTAATTGGGCATAATTTTATTGTATAAAATTTAATAAAAAAAAAGAAAAAAAAAGTTGTTTCATGAAAACACGGAAATCGAAGTCAGTATCACAATTCGGTACTTGCGTTGGTAATATTTATATATCATATATATATAAACATGTATAGTGATAATATATATATTTATCCATTACCGTAATATATTAGGATTACGGTAAAATAAGATTTCTGAGCAGGCTAGATACTTTGAGGATTGATTCTTGTGCTGAGCTAGAATTGGTGAAAAATAATGAAATTCAAGAAATTGGCAATCTTGTCAGTCTCCAAGTTTTAGTCATTGAGAATCTTTCCAAGTTGGTGGCACAAAGCATTCACGGGTTGCTGGGTTGCTGTATCTTCTAGGATGCACGTTTTTTATATATATATATATATATATATATATATATTGGTTATTATATTATATATATATATATATATAATAGTTATATATATATATATACTATATATATATTATTCTTAATTATTTTATAATTAAAATAAAATGTTTATTTTAATTTTAAAATAAAAAGTTTATTTTAATATTAAAAAAAAGGTTTATTTTAATTTTAAAATTAGATTTCATGCTAACTAATTAGAGTTGGAATTGGATTCCATGATAACTAATTGGAGTTGAAATTGGATTCTATGTTTCCTTAAATAAAGGAGTTTATTTAGATATGAAATAAGATTTCATATTATTCAAAATAAAGGAGTTTATTTGTGAAATAGGAAAAGAATCGATCTTTCCTTAAATAAAGGAGTTTATTTAGATATGAAATAAGATTTCATATTATTCAAAATAAAAGAGTTTATTTGTGAATAGGAAAAGAGAATCGTGTTTCTTTTAATAAAATTTTTTTTTTACATGGAATTGGATTCCATAATTAATTAAAATAAAGGAGTTTATTTTGATTAAAGATTTTGATTAAAATAAAATAGTTTATTTTATTCAAAATTGAATAAATTAAAATAAAATAGTTTTATTTTGATTTAAATTTGGATTAAAATAAAGGAGTTTATTTTGATTCAAAACTAGATTTTATACTAACAAAATTTTGCCCATTAAATGATATCAATATATATATTGAATGTTTATTATTCATCAGATGAATGTTATGTATTGATGCATATGGTGATATGTATGATAATAAATGAGATTGATTATGGACTATTGACCAATGTGATTGGATTTTATTTTAGTTGGATGCATGAATGTATGGGTTTTATTAAATGGGGTCTCACAGACTCGCCTTCTCTAATTTTTCTTAATGTAAATTTATCTCTCTCCTATGTATTTCCCTCGATCACGATCAAGGTTTCTATTTATTTTAAATAGTTTTGTAATAGGAATAGTTAGAATTAATTTTGAAGAATTAGAGATCAAGGAGCAAGGAGCGCTTGAAGACCCGTTTGTAATGGAGCCCAGGGTTTAAATGTAATAGTTATATTTAAATATTATTTCTTGCACCCTAGGGTTTGACCTTTTGGTTCACTTGGTGGCTCTAATGAACCATACTAGAATAAAAGTCCATAATCAATTTGGGTAGAATATAATATTCTATATGTGCATGCTTATACTATATATATTATATATTATGCAAACATGCTTCGCATGTTCATTAATATGACACGATTTTTTATATATATATATGCATGCAGCCATTAAACAAGATGAGACAAATTAATAACAAAACCCTCATTTTTTATATTAAGTCCTAAGCGCTCAAAGATATTTGGAATATCGAACGTCGCCTTCTAGCATGATAAAATTAATAGAGTATTAAATATTTAATATGAGTTTGTTGTGTCACCACAAGGCAAGTATTAAGTATTTAAGATGTTAATTTATCACATTTGATGCTTATAAAGAAAATTGAACAATATTATTTTGTTGTGTCACCACAAGGATGATATTTTTCTTTTTTGAATATATGGAGTACTAGGTCAGACTTAACTTGGATAATTTTGATTCGGATGTGCCACCACTTGATCAAAATAATCTAAGCGGCAAAAGAAAAGGAATTGCATAGTTGATGTAATTAACAAAAGTTGTCTACCTATTTATTTATATATAGTTTGTTGTGTCACCACAAGGCTATATACATTTGAAATGGGATCCTTATTCTCACTAGCAAATCTTTAATTAGATTTTGCGAACTATATAAGTGAGGTGATATAGTTTGAAGAAAATAGTGGGAGATACCAATTTAAAACAAGACCTAAATTATTTTGGTAATTAATAAAAGAATGTATGTTAAAATGTTGTTAATTACAAATTCATTTACAGAATTTTACAATGTCTAAAATTTCTGCGAAGAATATTAGATGCTAAATTAACCGCACCAAATTAAAACGGATTGGTTAAGTAATTTGAGAATAGTTCTCATAGTTGAAAAGCTATCTTATGTCCTTAATACGCCTATCCTCGCAATGGTTGCGCATAATGCCTCCGAGGAAGACTTTGCTACTTTTAGAAAGTGGCAAGATGATGCATGATTGGCTCAATGCATCATGCTCAGATCTATGAGTAACGAGCTTCAGCCACAAGATGAAACTATGGATGCTTCTACTATATTCCCGCACATCAAGTAGTTGATGGTGAGGAAAGAAAGGACCGGTAGATATCGATATCTAAGGAGCTCTTCCGATCTAGAATGGCCAATGGCACTATAAGATCTGACAAAAAGTTCTTAAAATAATCAATTTGATTGATCAATTAGGACAACTGGTTTTGTCATGGATGGAGAGTTGAGCCAAGATTTGATCTTGCACTCACTCCAGGACTCCTTTCACAATTGTTGTGAATTTTCATATGAACAAGCTAGATATCACTTCACCGATTTGTTTAACATGTTGAAAAATGTTGAGAGTCACTTTCCAACCAAGAAAGATCAAGTCTTACTTGGTAGGGGCCAAAGGATCTTCCGAAAAGAAGAACGATTCAAAGAAGGTAAATAGAAAGGCATAAACAAAGGATTATAAGAACAAAAGCGATACACGGATAGCAAAAAGAGCTTGCTTCAACCGCAATAAGCCTCGACACCTTTGGAAAGAAAGCGCAAGAAGCATCTTGCAGAGGCTAACCAAAGAAGCTTAGTGAAGTTTTGGTTAATACGATTTTGTTCATGATTGAAATAAATTTTTCTTTAAGTCAAGGTTCTACTTAGGTATTGGATACCGACTTTGGTTATCATAAATATAGATTTATGAAGGACCAAGGAAGTAGAAAGCTAAACAAATATAAGTAATCCTATAAAGGGAAATGTAGCAAAGGTTGCCATATTATTTATAGAAACTTATAGTTTAGTTAATGCCTACGGAAAATCTATTAAGTCAATAAGTTGTTATTGTATTCCAGTTCTTGTTAAAAATATTATTTCCATTTTATTGTTGGACAATGAAATCTTTGGTATTATAATTAAGAACAATTGTTGTTCTATTTATAATAATAATGTTTTGTATAGAATCGAATATTACTTAATAAATTTTGTATACTTGACTTACATGAAAATAATTTTGCATATTGAACAAATTAGTATAAGAAAAGGAGATGATCATTCAAAGAGTTGAATGTGTGTATTTCTTTGAATACAAGTATGAATTATTTGAAAGGTTCAAAGAATTCGAAGTGAAACAAATTGGCAAAGTATTAAGATTCTTTGATTAGATCAAGGAATAAATACTTGTGCAATAAGTTTCTGGATCATCTCAAATGGTTTTCTCATAATGGACGCCTCCCGACACGTTAATAATTGATTGATGTATCCGAAAGGAAAAATCATACCTTGTTGGACATGGTACGGTCCATAATGATTTTACCGACATTCCAAATATCCTTTTAGGATCATGTCCTAGAAATGGTCAGTGACATATCTACGTAAAAGGTAACCTCAAAATCAGCCCCAAGACTCCATAAAAGTTATGGATGGGGAGGATTCCTAATCTTAAGTATGTTAAGATAAGGGGTTGTCCAACTTATATGAAACGGTTTCAAAGGATAAGCTTGGGACAAGATTTGACATGTACATGATTGTGGGACATCCTAAAGTAAGTTTAGGGTATATGTTCTATAATCCTACTTAGCAAAAGGTGTTTATTACGAACGCTGCCGCCTTCTAAGATAAAGGTGTTTATCATTGAAGGGGCTAGTGGGAGAATAATAGATCTTGAAGAGTTCAAGAACCACAAAACACTATAAGTCAAATAAGAGGAACTATAGATGAATTCTATTGTATCACAACCAGAATCGTAATCAGAACGGAATAGTATAGAAGATACCTAGGAGGTATGGATTCATCATAGATGATGATGATGAGGTACACATCATCAGAAGAAGATGATCCAGTTACATACAATGAGGTAAGAGTTCTAGTGTGTACAAAAGGGACAGTGGGAGCGCCGTGACATTCCTAATATTATATGTTGATATACTACGGATAAAGAATGACATACTAATGCTACAATCAGTAAAGATAAAGTTGTCTAAACATTCCTCCATGAATGATTTGGAAGAGTATCTTAATTGGGATATAAATCTATATAGATAGATTTAAAAGGATGCTCAACTTAACCCAAGGAACGTATATTCATTTGATGCTAAAGTCGTTTAGCATGGCAAACTCCAAGAGATGTCTCATGTTGATGAGCTATGGAGTGTATCTCTCTTTATAGTCCCCACAGACTCCTGAAAAGAGAGATCGCATGAGTGACAATCATGCATGCAATGAAATGTACGAGACCTGATGACGATCAGTCATATTATGGAGAAGTTCACTATGAGTCAATGAAAAACTTCTTAAAGTGCTTAACCGGCACTAAGGATGTGATCATATTCATGGTGGGTCTAAATTAAAACTAGAGGGCTTAACAGACTCAAGTTTTTCGAGACGGACTAAGATGATGTAAAAATTCACTTTAAGGTAAAGCGTTATCTTGAACAAAGTGGTGCGTTGAATTGGAAAGGTTCCAAACAAAGAAAGAGTTCTTTGGTTTAGTGATAAAGACAAAGTATATAGCTATAAATGAAGCTGCAAGTTGATTGTTTGGATTAAAAGTTCATTACAGAACTAGGAATAGTTCCTAAGTCTCATCTTGGATCTAAACATGTGTTGTGGCACTTTCACTTGATTATAGGAATCATTGAAAGATGGGAGACCACTATAGAGATAGTGGACCCTCAAGAACAACATTACATATCCATTAACTAAAGCTTATCCAACAACAGGATAATCGTCACTTAGAGAAGAAGAGTATGAGATACCATAACGATTGGCTTTAGTGCAAGTGGGTGATTGAAAGTAGTATGCACACAAGCCAATCATGTTTGATGATAAAGCATATACTTTGTAACAATCTTATTCATTTATTAATAAAAAGTATTAATTTATTCAAGGCTTTTAATTATCTACATGATGCTGTTTTATAATATGTTATAAATGAAAGTAGTATGCACACAAGCCAATCATGTTTGATGATAAAGCATATACTTTGTAACAATCTTATTCATTTATTAATAAAAGTATTAATTTATTAAAGGCTTTTAAATTATCTACATGATCTGTTGTTTTATAATATGTGATAAACCCATAGTTTTAAGCAATGCTTTTAGAATAATGATGATGATCATTCTAATGAGATCTAAATTCTTAGAAAGCATAAAACTAAAATAGTTCCCAATCATTGGATTACTAAATTGGGGATTAGTGAATCCGGATAGATTGGTACATACGCTGCTTGCTCATTGGATGAGGATGATTGATCTCATGATCATTTGTGTGGAGACACTAAAGCAAGTATGTAGGTGCTTATTAGAGAATAAGTTCATCGAAGCGTGGCTCGCTAAGGAATACCTAATGGAGTTTTATTTGTCTCATCAATAGGAATTCTGTAGTGATAGTAAAGACAAGTAATCCTTGGACTTGAGATCATCATAGTATCTTGTGTATGATGAGTTATACTTTAACTTATTCCTTAAGACCCTTAGGGTATATCAAAGGGTATGCTTGGGTATAATAAGTTGTATATGGAGATAATGTATGATCAATAAAGAATCTACCACTTCTAATAAAAGAAGAGAAATGTCCTATGTGATTCGATAAATGACAACCCAAAGAGTCCTTGGTTAAAGCGTAATGAAATTAGAAAGGAGTTTCTAATTTGCATTATTTGGTGTTGTGCATTTAAGAGTCGAAATACATATAATTAAATAAAATAAGACTTGACAAATAATTCCATGTCTTATATTTAATTGGGACATGTATGGTGGAAGGATTGAATTGTCACGGTAACTATTTACTCAAAGGTTCTTTTATGATTAATGTTGAAATCTATATTATCCGGAAAGTCGTTGATCGCTAGGAGGCTTATCCCTATCAGTAGAATAAATATTATTTATTTAAATAAATTAATTGTTTAATTTATTTATTTAAATAAGATTAGAATTGTTCTAATTGATTTATTCACAACCTAGGTTTAATATGGAGAACCTAAAGGGTCACACCATAAAAGGAAGAATAATTATTTAAGAAGTAAATGGCATAATCGTAATAATATAGTTATGTATATTTAATTTAATCTATGGTGATAGAATAAATTAAATAGCTTAATATTTATTATTTAATATTTTAGAAATATTAAATATAAATTAATAAGAGGAGTCTTATTAATATTATTACAATTATTATTATTTTAATTTCTAAAAGAGTTTAGGAATTAATTTAATATATGTACTCTCATTTATTCCTAATTGGATTAGGAAGGAAAATTAGTTAAAGGAGTTTAATTAATTATCCCTAATAAGATTAGGGAGCTTAATTAATTAAAAGAATTAATTAATTAAAACCCAATTCCTTAATTGTTAAGGTTGGTTGCCCACATCTATAAATAAGAGGAGTCTTATTATGGGTGGTATGGGTTGTTGACTTTAACAAAGTACGTAATAATTCCAAGTTGTTGGGAGTATGCCTTTTCTATAGAGATAGAAAACTAGGGTTAGCCATAACACCCATCTTCTTGAATTTTATTCTTCCTTGGTGGATCACCTCAGAGGCCAAACACATGGGTGGCTAACGTTGATCAAAGGAAGGAACCAAACCCGGTGGATTCAAGATTGAACGAAAAAAGGATTTGGAGGTGAACTTGTACGAGGAAGCTCGATCTTCAAGGGTATGATTTTATTCTTTATCTTTTCGTTTAATTAATAATTATGCGTAAAGGGTGATCCGGGTATAAGGTTTGTAAATTTTTTAAACTCGATTTTACTCGCTTCCGCATTATTTTGCAATTTGATTGCGCACATGAATATTACAAACCTAACAGTGGCATCAGAGCCAAACCTTTATGCGAATTATTAATAGTTTTAATTTGATATTATATTGATATGTGTTTAGAACAATTTAATTGGGCATAATTTTATCAGTATAAAATTTAATAAATAAATAAATAAATAAATAAAAAAAATATAGATTCATTTTTTTTTTGGCGAATATATATATATATATTATATATATTCTTTTTTACAAAGGAGCATGTACGGAATTCATGGATTTCAAAAGTTAACGTGAAACAAATGCTATAACTTGAAATCATGCTATGACGAAAATTAACATTCACGTTTTTAAAAAAAAAAAAGTTAACAAGTTTTTAAAAAAAGAAGCACGTGAATTGTTTATTTTGGAAGTCGAGGATAACTTTGAGTTTTACGAACCCAATCGCCTAATTAGAAGTCGATGCCTTATCCATTAGGCCATGGGCGCTACTTTTTTATTTGAATTATAAAATAAAATAAACTCTTTTATTTTATAATTAAAAGAAAATGGTTTATTTTAATCTTTATATAAAATTTTAAAATAAAAGGTTTATTTTAATATTAAAATATAAAGTTTTATTTTAATCTTAATAATTTTATAATTAAAATAAAAGGTTTATTTTAATTTTAAAATTAGATTTCATGCTAACTAATTAGAGTTGGAATTGGATTCCATGATAACTAATTGGAGTTGAAATTGGATTATATTTTTCCTTAAATAAAGGAGTTTATTTAGATATGAAATAAGATTTCATATTATTCAAAATAAAAGAGTTTATTTGTGAATAGGAAAGAGAATCCTAATTTCCTTAAATAAAGGAGTTTATTTAAATATGGAATAAGATTTCATATTATTCAAAATAAAGGAGTTTATTTGTGAATAGGAAAGAATATCAAGTGTTTCCTTTAATAAAAGATTTTTTTTTTACATGGAATTGGATCCATAATTAATTAAAATAAAAGAGTTTATTTTAATTAAAGATTTTTTTTATTACATGGAATTGGATTCCATAATTAATTAAAATAAAGGAGTTTATTTTGATTAAAGATTTTGATTAAAATAAAATAGTTTATTTTATTCAAAATTGGATAAATTAAAATAAAAAAATAGTTTTATTTTGATTTAAATTTGGATTAAAATAAAGGAGTTTATTTTGATTCAAAATTAGATTTTATACTAACTAAATTTGCCCATTAAATGATATCAATATATATATTAAATGTTTATTATTCATAAGATGAATGTTATTTATTGATGCATATGGTGATGTGTATGATAATAAATGGGATTGATTATGGACTATGACCAATATGATTGGATTTTATTTTAGTTGGATGCATGAATGTATGGGTTTTATTAAATGGAATTCTGCGTACTCGCCTTCTCTAATTTTTTCTTAATGTAAATTCTATCTCTCTCCTATGTACTTCCCTCGATCACGATCAAGGTTTCTATTTATTTTAAATAGTTTTGTAATAGGAATATTTAGAATTATTTTGAAGAATTAGAGATCAAGGACAAGAAGCGCTAGAAGACCCGTTTGTAATGGAGCCCAGGGTTTAAATGTAATAGTTATATTTAAATATTAATTCTTGCACCCCTAGGGTTTGACCTTTTGGTTCACTTGGTGGCTCTAGTGAACCAAACTAGAATAAAAGTCCATAATCAATCCGGGTAGAATATAGTATTCTATATGTGCATGCTTATACTATATATATTATATATTATGCAAACATGCTTCGCATGTTCATTAATACGACGCGTATTTTTATATATATATATGCATGCGCGCTAAAAAGATGAGACAAATTAATAACAAACCCCTCAATTTTTATATTAAGTCCTAAGCGTTCAAAGATATTTGGAATATCGAACGTCAGCTTTCTAGCATGATAAAATTAATAGAGTATTAAATATTTAATATGAGTTTGTTGTGTCACCACAAGGCAAGTATTAAGTATTTAAGATGTTAATTTATCACATTTGATGCTTATAAAGAAAATTGAACAATATTGTTTTGTTGTGTCACCACAAGGATGATATTTTCTTTTTTGAATATATGGAGTGCTAGGTCGGACTTAACTTGGATAATTTTGATTTGGATGTGCCACCACTTGATCAAAATAATCTAAGAGGCAAAATCTGAGGAGTTGCATAGTTGATGTAATTGACAAAAGTTGTCTACCTATTTATTTATATATAGTTTGTTGTGTCACCACAAGGCTATATACATTTGAAATGGGATCCTTATTCTCACTAGTAAATCTTTAATTAGATTTTGCCGAACTATATAAGTGAGGGTAATATAGTTTGAAGAAAATAGTGGGAGATACCAACTTAAAACAAGACCTAATTTATTTTGGTAATTAATAAAAGAATGTATGTTAAAAATGTTGTTAATTACAAATTCATTTACAGAATTTTACAATGTCTAAAATTACTATCACTGCGAAGCATATTAAATGCTAAATTAACCAAATAGAATTAAACGGATTGGTTAGGGAATTTGAGAAAAGTTCTCATAGCTGAAAAGCTATCTTATGTCCTTAATACGTCTATCCCTGCAATGGTTGCAGACAATGCCTCTGAGGAAGAAATTGCTACTTTTAGAAAGTGGCAAGATGATGCATGATTGGCTCAACGCATCATGCTCGCATCTATGAAAGTAACGAGCTTGTTGCCACAAGATGAAACTATGGATGCTTCTACTATATAGCCGCACATCAAGTAGTTGATGGTGAGAAATGTAGGACCGATAGATATCGATATCTAAGGAGCTCTTCCGATCTAGAATGGCCAATGGCACTATAAAGCATGCATAAAAGGTCCTTAACATTATCAATTTGATTGATCAATTAGGACAACGAGTTTTGTCATGGATGGAGAGTTGAGCCAAGATTTGATCTTGCACTCACTCCCGGACACCTTTCACAATTGTTGTGAATTTTTCATATGAACAAGCTAGATAATAGTCTCGCTGATTTGCTTAACATATTAAAAAATTGTTGAGAGTCACTTTCCAACCAAGAAAGATCAAGTCTTACTGGTAGGGGCCAAAGGATCTTCTGAAAAGAAGAACGATTCAAAGAAGGTAAATAGAAAGGCAAAAACAAAGGATAATAAGAACAAAACTGATACGGATAGCAAAGGAGTTTGCTTCCACTGCAATAAGCCTGGACACTGGAAAGAAACTGCGAGAAGTATCTTGCAGAGGCTAACCAAAGAATCTTAGTGAAGTTTCGGTTACAATACAGTTTTTGTTCATGATTAAAATAAAATTTTCTTTAAGTCAAGGTTCTACTTGGGTATTGGATACCGACTTTGGTTATCATAAATATAGATTTATGAAAAGGACCAAGCAGAAGTTGAAAGCTAAACAAATATAAGTAATCCTATGTGTGGAAAATGAAGCAAAGGTTGCTGCATTAGCCATAGAAACTTATAGTTTAGCAATGCCTACGGAAAAAACTATTAAGTCAATAAGTTGTTATTGTATTCCAATTCTTGTTAAAAATATTATTTCCATTTTATTGTTGGACAATGAAATCTTTGGTATTATAATTAAGAACAATTGTTGTTCTATTTATAATAATAATGTTTTGTATAGAACTGGAATATTACTTAATAAATTTTGTATACTTGACTTACATGAAAATAATTTTGTAAATTGAACAAACTAGTCTAAGAAAAGGAGATGATCATTCAATGAGTTGAATGTGTGTATTTGTTAAAATACAAGTGTGAATTATTTGAAAGGTTCAAAGAATTCAGAAGTGAAACAAATTGACAAAGTATTAAAATTCTTTGATTAGATCAAGGAATAAATACTTGTGCAATAAGTTTCTTGATCATCTCAAATGGTTTTCTTATAATGGACGCCTCCTGATATGTAATAAATGATTTATGTATCTGAAAGGAAAAATCGTACCTTGTTGGACATGGTGCGGTCCATAATAATTTTACCGACATTCCAGTATTCTTCTGGGATAATGTCCTAGAAATGGTCAGACATCTCACTGAAAAAGGTAACCTCAAAATCCATCCCCAAGACTCCATAAAAGTTATGGATGGGGAGGATTCCTAATCTTAAGTATGTTAAGATAAGGGTTGTCCAACTTATGTGAAAAGGTTTCAAAGGATAAGCTTGGGACAAGATTTAACAAGCATGCTGATTTGTGGGACATCCTAAAGTAAGTTTAGGGTATATGTTCTATAATCCTACTTAGCAAAAAAAAAGGTGTTTTGTTATAAACACGCTTCCTTCTAAGATAAAGATGTTTATCATTAAAAGGGCTAGTGGGAGGATAATAGATCTTGAAGAGTTCAAGAACCACAAAAACACTATAAGTCAAATAAGAGGAACCTATAGATAGACCTATTGTACCACAACCGAATCAGTAAATCGAATAGTATCAAGATACCAGGAGGTATGGATTCATCATAGATGATGATGATGATGAGGTACGCATCATAGAAGATGATGATCCAGAGTTACATACGATGAGGTAAGAATTCTAGTGTGTGTGTAAAAGGGTCGGTGGGGAGCATCGTGACATTCCTAATATTATATGTTGATATACTACGGATAAGGAATGACATACCAATGCTACAATCAGTAATGATAAAATTGTCTAAACATTCCTCCATGAATGGTTTGGGAAGAGTATCTTAATTGGGGATGCAAATCTATATAGATAGATTTAAAAGGATGCTCGACTTAACCCAAGGAACGTATATTCATTTGATGCTAAAGTTGTTTAGCATGGCAAACTCCAAGAAATGTCTCATGTCGATGAGCTATGGAGTGTATCTCTCTTTATAGTCCCCACAGACTCCAAAAAAGAGAGGTCGCATGAGTGACAATCATGTATGCAATGAAATTTACGAGACCTGATGTTGATCAGTCATATTATGGAGAAGTTCACTATGAGTCAGTGAAAAACATCTTCAAGTGCTTAACCGGCACTAAGGATGTGATCATATTCATGGTGGGTCTTAATTAAAACCAGAGGGCTTAATGAGACTCAAGTTTTGAAGATGCACCAAGATGACGGAAAATCAACTTTAAGGTAAAAGCGTTATCTTGAACAAAGGTGTAATGAATTGGAAAGGTTCCAAACAAAGAAAGAGTTCTTTGGTTTAGTGATAAAACAAAGTATATAGCTATAAATGAAGTCGCAAGTTGATTGTTTGGATTAAAAGTTCATTACGTAACTAGGAATAGTTCTAAGTCTCATCTTGGATCTAAACATGTGTTGTGGCACTTTCATTTGATTATTAGAATCATTGAAAGATGGAAAATCACTATAGAGATAGTGGACTCTCAAGAACAACATTACATATCCATTAACTAAAGCTTATCCAAAGCAGGATAATCGTCACTTAGAGAAGAAGAGTATAAGATACCATGACGATTGGCTTTTAGTGCAAGTGGGAGATTGAAAGTAGTATGCACACAAGCCAATCATGTTTGATGATAAAGCATATACTTTGTAATAATCTTATTCATTTATTAATAAAAAGTATTAATTTATTAAAGGCTTTTAAATTATCTACATGATCTTTGTTTTATAATATGTGATAAACCCATAGTTTTAAGCAATGCTTTTAGAATAATGATGATGATCATTCTAATGAGATCTATATTCTTAGAAAGCATAAAACTAAAATAGTTCCCAATCATTGGATTACTAAATTGGAGATTAGTGAATCCGGATAGATTGGTACATACGTTGTTTGCTTTCATTGGATGAGGATGATTGATCTCATGATCATTTGTGTGGAGACACTAAAGCAAGTATGTAGGTGCTTATTAGAGAATAAGTTCATCGAGCATTGGCTCGCTAAGGAATACCTAATGGAGTTTTATTTTTCCTCGTCAATAGGAATTCTCTGTAGTGATAGTAGTATAAGTAATCCTTGGACTTGAGATCATCATAGTATCTTGTGTATGATGAGTTATACTTTGACTTATTCCTTAAGACCCTTAGGGTATATCAAAGGGTATGCTTGGGTATAATAAGTTGTATACATGGAGATAATGTATGATCAATAAAGAATCTACCACTTTAATAAAAGAAGAGAAATGTCCTATGTGATTCGATAAATGACAACCCAAAGAGTCCTTGGTTAAGGCGTAATGAAATTAGAAAGGAGTTTCTAATTTGCATTATTTGGTGTTGTGCATTTAAGAGTCGAAATACATATAATTAAATAAAATAAGACTTGACAAAGTAATTCCATGTCTTATATTTAATTGGGACATCAGTATGGTGGAAGGATTGAATTGTACAGTAACTATTTACTCAAAGGTTCTTTTATGATTAATGTTGAAATCTATATTATCGGAAAGTCGATTTGATCGCTAGGAGGCTTATCCCTATTGTAGAATAAATATTATTTAGTTAAATAAATTAATTATTTAATTTATTTATTTAAATAAGATTAGAATTGTTCTAATTGATTTATTCACAATAGGTTTAATATGGAGAACCTAAAGGGTCACACCATAAAAGGAAGAATAATTATTTAAGAAGTAAATGGCATAATCGTAATAATATGTTATGTATATTTAATTTAATCTATGGTGATAGAATAAATTAAATAGCTTAATATTTATTATTTAATATTTTAGAAATATTAAATATAAATTAATAAGAGGAGTCTTATTAATATTATTACAATTATTATTATTTTAATTTCTAAAAGAGTTTAGGAATTAATTTAATATAAGTACTCTCATTTATTCCTAATTGGATTAGGAGGGAAAATTAGTTAAAGGAGTTTAATTAATTATCCCTAATAAGATTAGGGAGCTTAATTAATTAAAAAGAATTAATTAATTAAAACCCAATTCCTTAATTGTTAAGGTGGGTTGCCCACATCTATAAATAAGAGGAGTCTTATTAACAAAGTACGTAATAATTCCAAGTTGTTGGGAGTATGCCTTTTCTATAGAGATAGAAAACTAGGGTTAGCCATAACACCCATCTTCTTGAATTTTATTCTTCCTTGGTGGATCACCTCTAGAGGCCAAACACATGGGTGGCTAACGTTGATCAAAGGAAGGAACCAAACCAGGTGGATTCAAGATTGAACGCGAAAGGATTTGAAGGTGAACTTGTACCTGAGGAAGCTCGATCTTCAAGGGTATGATTTTATTCTTTATCTTTTCGTTTAATTAATAATTGTGCATAAAGGGTGATCCGGGTATATGGTTTGTAAATTTTTTTAAACTCTGATTTTACTCGCTTCCGCATTATTTTGCAATTTGATTGCGCACATGAATATTACAAACCTAACAATAAACCCATAGTTTTAAACAATGCTTTTAGAATAATGATGATGATCATTCTAATGAGATCTAAATTCTTAGAAAGCTTAAAACTAAAATAGTTCCCAATCGTTGGATTACTAAATTGGGGATTAGTGAATCCGGATAGATTGGTACATACGTTGCTTGCTCATTGGATGAGGATGATTGATCTCATGATCATTTGTGTGGAGACACTAAAGCAAGTATGTAGGTGCTTATTAGAGAATAAGTTCACTGAACGTGGCTCGCTAAGGAATACCTAATGGAGTTTTACTTGTCTGTCAATAGGAATTCATGTAGTGATAGTAGTACAAGTGATCCTTGGACTTGAGATCATCATAGTATCTTGTGTATGATGAGTTATACTTTGACTTATTCCTTAAGACCCTTAGGGTATATCAAAGGGTATGCTTGGGTATAACAAGTTGTACATGGAGATAATATATGATCAATAAAGAATCTACCACTTCTAATAAAAGAAGAGAAATGTCCTATGTGATTCGATAAATGACAACCCAAAGAGTCCTGGGGTTAATGCAGTAATGAAATTAGAAAGGAGTTTCTAATTTGCATTATTTAGAGTTGTGCATTTAAGGATCGAAATACATATAATTAACTAAAATAAGACTTAAATTTAATTGGGACATTGTATGGTGGAAGGATTGAATTGTACGGTAACTATTTACTCAAAGGTTCTTTTATGATTAATGTTGAAATCTATATTATCCGGAAAGTCGTTGATCGCTAGGGAGGCTTATCCCTATCAGAGAATAAATATTATTTATTTAAATAAATTAATTGTTTAATTTATTTATTTAAATAAGATTAGAATTGTTCTAATTGATTTATTCACAATAGGTTTAATATGGAGAACCTAAAGGGTCACACCATAAAAGGAAGAATAATTATTTAAGAAGTTAATGACATAATCGTAATAATATGTTATGTATATTTAATTTAATCTATGGTGATAGAATAAATTAAATAGCTTAATATTTATTATTTAATATTTTAGAAATATTAAATATAAATTAATAAGAGGAGTCTTATTAATATTATTACAATTATTATTATTATTTTAATTTCTAAAAGAGTTTAGGAATTAATTTAATATAAGTACTCTCATTTATTCCTAATTGGATTAGGAAGGAAAATTAGTTAAAGGAGTTTAATTAATTATCCCTAATAAGATTAGGGAGCCCCTTTAATTAAAAGGGTTTAATTAAATAATACCTTATTTTAATAGGGTTACTTGATATCTTTATAAGAGGAGTCTTATATCAGATATCAAGACTACGTGATAATTCCAATTTGTTAGAGAGTACGTTCTTTTCTATAGAGATAGAAAAACTAGGGTTTAGCCAACCACCCATTTTCTTGAATCTTTATTATTCTTTGGTGGATCACCTCTAGAGGCCAAACACTTGGGTGGCTAACGTTGATCAAAGGAAGGAACCAAACCTGGTGGATTCAAGTTGAACGCGAAAAGGATTGGAGGTGAACTTGTACCTGAGGAAGCTCGATCTTCAAGGGTATGATTCTTATTCGTTATCTTTTTCGTTTAATTAATAATTGTGCATAAAGGGTGATCCGGGTATATGGTTTGTAAAATTTTAAACTCTGATTTTTACACGTTTCCGCATTATTTTGCAATTTGATTGCGTTCGTGAATATTACAAACCTAACAGATACTGCTTTGTAGAGTAAAATTCAAAAATAATATTCATGTAGCAAAAATAATTTGGACAGGAAAGAAATATATTTTTCGGGTGAATAGTACCCCGTGAATAGTACTTCAAGAATAGTACCCTGACAAGAAAAGTGTCCCAAATACCCGAGTGAATGATACTAGAGTGAATAGTAATCGAGTGAATAGTAACCCGTGAATAGTAACTCGTGAATAGTACTCCGGCACGAAAAGTGTCCCGAATATCCGAGTGAATAATACTAGAGTGAATAGTAACTGGGTGAATAGTAATTCGTGAATAGTAACTCGAAAAAATACCAAAGAAAATGATATTCCATGACGAGTATAAAAGAAATGATATCTCATACGAGTATAATAGAATTTACGTAACTGCAAATGGATTTTCACCCGACATGCGGTAATCCACGTAGACAGATCATTTTCACAATTTAATAAAGAATGAATACGAAGGATCATTCACCATGCATGCCATGATGAGTCCCACGCACGGAGTTATTCCAATAGAATAATTAAGAATGGAATAATAAAAGAATTCACCGTGCATGCGATAGGCTAATCGCATGCATGTGTTATTCCAATAGAATAATAGAGATCGTAATCAAAGTTATGCGTAATCCGCATGCATAAGAGATATTCCAAAGAATAATAAAGAATGGAAATGTGTCATGCGTAATCCGCATGCATGACGGGATATTCCAACAGAATAATAAAGAACGGAACTAGGTCATGCGTAATCCACACGCATGGATATTCCAAATGAATAATAAAGAATGGAATAACAAATGAATTCACCGTGCAAGCGATAGACCGCAGAGACAAAGTTATTCCAACAGAATAATAAAGAATGGAATAACAGAAGAATTTCACCATGTATGCGGTACTTCGCATAGACATGTTATTCCAACATAATAATAAAGAATGTAATAACAACCCTTATGAGTATTGAAAGAAAATAACTCTCTTCATGAATACGAAAGAATAATACCCCTTATCTCAGAAGAAAACTGGATACTAGAATAGCGAGGTAGCAGACTTTTCTTCTTCTTTCTCTCTATAATTTCTCTTTATAATAATTGCTCTATAGCTTTAGTGAATTGGTGAGAAATGAAGGAAGAATGAGCTTCTATTTATAGAAAAATATAGTTTCGATAATTGCACATTTTGGGGCTCGAAATATTACAGTATAATACCTTCCTCTTTTCATTCATTTTTAATTTAGTCTTGCAAGTATTATCAAACTTGCACCATCTCCCCTAATAGTAAATCATTTTAATCAATAGTAAATCATGTGAATCAATAGTTCTAGACATGTGAAAATACGAATTACCGTATACTACCTCCATCTATACCTCCATTTTTAACTTAGTCATGCAAGTATTATCAATCATTGCACCAACTCCCCTAATAGTAAATGAATGTGAATCAATAGTACACACATGTGAACAAATAGTTATAATCATGTGAATCAATAGCAATTAATTGCTCATTTATCCGGTTAATTACCCGATTGGTTAATATAACCTCCAGACATCAATTATTATCAAAATAAATGTCAATTTCCACTAACACTAATAATTCCCAAATAATGGAATTATCAATTTCATCTTTAATCAACATGAACTTATTCATCAGTAATATTATAACTCACAATATTTAACAATAAGGTCATTCCCAAGAAAGAGGGGGCTTTCCGATAAGGATTTCTCCTTATTGGCTCGCAATTAGGTGACCAAACCTCTCCTTGACAGAACTTCTAGACATTGTCAATATTGCAAATAATAATATGAATAACTTTGTCATCTCAATTATTGATTTAATAATATAACATATTATACAGATGGTACTGTGACAATAATTGAATCAATAATATGAGAGATATGATGCAACAATTACTGTAGTAATAATTGAGTATAACTGAGTGACTTCTTATGTAAGCATTAATAATCAATACCATGTGCTACTATGCAAGCACGCGTATTACTGTACTTTTACTACCGAGTAGTTCAACAGTTTTAATGGTAACACTTTCGCCGTTATAAAAAGATAATTCTGTCGTTTTCTAACTACGACAATACTTCCGTTGTGGGGTCCACCAAGGATTGTGTCGTCGTACGAATATTCCCCGATAAAAAGAATATTCCCCGACCAATCGAATATTATATAACAACTTGCATACCTTGAAAAATTTATAAATATTACCCATAACTATAACATTATATCAAATCCATACCATAATATTTAAAAAATCCCCTCCTTATGAAATTTCGCCTTTAAAATTTACGTACGTACCTAGTATGCCGAAGAGGTGAGGATACCTTGACTTCATTTCAGATTCTGACTTTTGAGGTATAACCTTTGAGTGTCGAATGTAATCCTTCTTATCCAAGATTTTAACATGTATCTCCTCATACATTAAATCTTCTGCTTATCTCGTCTAGTTCCAATTCAATAATGCTGTTCTGGTCATCCACATAATTACGTAGAATCGATACGTAAAAAACGTTATGAACACGCGACATACTTGGCGGTAAAACGAGTCTATAGGCCACAGTTCCTACTCGATCGAGGATTTCAAATGGGCCAATTAAATCGAGGGTTGAGATTTCCTCTCTTCGTTGATTCTTGCCTCTAGAATAACGCCCTCTTGAACCGTCTTCTTCACATTTATCAGCTCTGAGTATGTAGCTTGAGCGGCTTTAACTTTATCGATTAAAGTCGATTCTACTCGTATATTTGCTATCTTCACATGGGTCTCTAGAGTCTTTAACTCTATCTTCATCATTTGTAAGTTATACAAAATGGATTTTTATGTTTAACAATATCGCACTCGTAAACGTATACGATCTTCTACTGAACGCGTCAGCTACCACGTTCTCTCTTCCACAATGATATTGAATGGTATGATCGTAATCTTCAACAGCACGAGCCAACGTCTTTGGCGCATTATACGTTTGTTTTGGTGAAGAAAATATTTGAGGGTTTTAGAAATGGATTTTGTACTGGGGTCACTACAAAATTCGATTTCATGCTCTAGGGTAGGCCAAGAAGTCGTCAAGAATACGCCAGGAAATTTATTAACAATAGAAATATCATTCAAAACTGTGACTCTCATCCCAAGACTTGGATAGTACGTCAAATTAATACCTATCAACTTGCTACCGTTATTCACGGCTTCCCCTACAGAAAGTCTAGCTTCGGTTCATTCCACACAAAGAAGTTAACAACGAAAGGCTCGGGGCTCTTTACTTATGGCTTGATATGACAATGATTGACTTTAGTGGTTTGGTTGCTTGAATTCGCATAACAAGTTGGTTAGGAATATGAAAGCTAACAACCATATGAAAACAATTGATTTTAGTATGATGAGTAGTTAACCAATCAATCCCTAAAATCACATCAAAGGCAAGTATTTTCAAAGAGATAAGATCGACAGGTAACGTGAAAGTGTCTATTTGAATCAGTAAGATTTATAAATAGTGGAGGTAACAGAGGTTTTTACTAACAAAGTTTCAACCAATAAGTCAAAGTCTAACTTCTCTGGGATCAAATTTAAACATCAAGCGCAAGCAAAAGAGATAAAAGAATGGGTAGAACCGGTATCTAATAAGGTATAGACTTTGCAAAAAATTATAATTAACTAACCCGTGCTAACTTTGTTCTGGTTACTCACTTTTTGAGAAGTCACGAAAAATGCTCTTCCTGAAACCATCGACTTTGTTTTGTCCGTATCCGCCTTTGGTGTCACCGTCCCAGCTGGACTTGATTTTGGTGCATGACAAAAGCGGGCTAGGTGACCTTCGTTTCCACAATTATAACATGCTTTGGATTGCATCACGCAGTTTGGACTGATATGTCCCTCCCCTCCGCATTTGAAGCATACAATCGGTCGTCGTTCTCCTTCCTTGAAAATGGGTGTTGGTGTTGTTGTCTTTCCATCGTTGCTGAACCTTCTCTTCTTAAAATTTCCACTCCTATTATCTTGGCCATGATTACCACCGAAGTGGTTACCATTCTTGGCATGATAATTTCCCTCATGATGGTTATCATTGTTCCGATGGTCATTGCCAACGAATGACGATTATTATTATGTCATTTGGTCGTTGCCTTTTGGTTGTCTTTGACTCATTATCGCACTCCAATAACTGAGCCCTATTCACAACATCTGAATATAAATAAAGTTTGTGAGAAATGAGGTATTGACGTATATCGGGTTTTAAACCTCTTAGAAACATTCGTGTCATTTGCTCCTCATTATCGACCAAATGGGATGCAAACCGGAATAACTCCGCAAATTTAGCCTCGTATTGCGACACGGTCATATTTTTTTGCTCCAACTTGATAAACTCCACCTCCTTCATGTGATGAATACTTTCGGGAAAGTACTTGTCGTTGAACAACTCTTGGAACTTCTCCCAAGACATCTTGAGTGCGTCAAGCTGGGTATATTTTATAGATTCCCACCAGTAATCTACCTTTTCACACAACATAAAGGTGGCAAAGGGAACCTTTTGTTCCTCGGAGCATCCCAAGACATCAAATATCTTGGTGATCTTCTTTAACCACATCTCCGCCTTAAGTGGTTCTGGCTTTCCCAAAAACTCTGGCGGTCCCAGCTCCTTGAACTGCTTAACGGTGACCATCCGAGAGTTGCTAGTGTTTCCACCTATATTTTGAACAGGAGTCTCTCTCGCTTGTTGTTGCATGAATTTCATAAAGCCTCTAAACATCTCATCGTTCATCATCTGATCGATGTTGTTATTTACCAGAGGATTATTGTCTTCCTGTTGCACATTATCCTGGGTATTAATCGTTGGTGACTCAACGGTCTCATGTGCTTCATTACTGATCTCAACATTTTCAGATGCCATTTTCAAACATTGTCACAAAACAAGGGATTAATTGACATATCACATATTATCCCTATACTCTGACCAACCAATTAAATACCAAATAAACTTAGGTAAGTCACACTAGCGAAGGAATTCCCCATCTCTCCCCTCCTAGTTCTTGTCTCACATCTCAGCCAGGGATCATATCCCTAAGCTTTGATACCAACTGTGACGCCCCCAAAATAGGTATACATCACCCATCTTAAGTCGCCAGATACATGGTACATAAATTCAAATACAACTTAATTATACAACAGTCGTGTAAAATACGACAAAACATATGTTGTGAGTTTTAATACAAATATTGTCATCTAGACAATATCCACACTCAATGGAGTCCTCATTACATTTATTATCACACTATTTAATAGAATAGTGAGGACTACTAATGCTATCATCAGGACCGTCACTCCGTTCCCCGACTAGTCCCAGCTATATTCTCATTTCCTAAAGAGAACAATGAAAGCAAAGGGTGAGCTCAACTAGCCCAGTAAGAAATATTATGACTAAGATAATGCAGAATAAATTATCCTTAGCCTTCAATAGTATAACAACTGATAGAATATAATAGACAACAAGTTTTAGATCAACAACTGCAGCGGAATAAGCAATCCATTAGAAGAGTCAAGTAGAGCATAAAATCTACTATCTTCTATGATTTAAAAAGATTTTTATCAACTTTATCGCTGAGACTCAGCTTAATAAATAAACCACATCATCCATGCACCACGACCAAGGATATTTATGTAATCATCAATGGTCATGATTATAGCAAATAATCCCTGGTCATAATCATACCAACAACTGTCCATCAATGAACTACAGGCCAATGAGGACTTTTACCACATCATTCGTCACATTACGATCATGATTATACCGAATAATCCCTGGTCATAATCATACCAAGTACATCTATGCACGTAAGCCAAAGATGACTTTAATCTCAATATAAGCATGAGGATGATGACAATGACATAATAATTCAATAAAACAAGTTCAAGGATAAATTTTAAAGATTTATAATTTAATTTATCCAGGAATCAATAACGTCCAAATTGTCAACATGATACTGCTTTGTAGAGTAAAATTCAAGAATAATATTCATGTACCAACAATAATTTAGATAGAAAAGAAATATATTTTTTGGGTGAATAGTACTTTGTGAATAGTACCCCATAAATAGTCCTCACTATTCTACGGAATAATGTGATAATAATTGTAATGAGGACACCATTGAGTGTGGATATTGTCTAGATGATAATATTCATGTTTAAACTCTCAGCTATGTTTTGTCGTATTCTACACGACTGTTGTATAATTAAGTTTGTAGTTTAGTTCTGTAGTGTGTATCTGGCGACCCAAGATGGGTGATGTATACCTATTTTGGGGGCGTCACAATAGAGCTACCATCTCTCAGCTGCTAAAGAAGAATAAAATTTCCCACAAATCAAAAAGGCCATCCATCTCTTCGATCGTAGAGTCTCTACCAATCGTAGAGACCAGACCAAATACATCAAGCAAGAAGGTAGTTGCATCAAACTTTCTTGCTGATCAGTAGGACACAACTGAAGTTCAAGAAAGTCCTGAGGCTGTGGCTCAGCCTAGAAAACACAGAAGAAAACTGGTCAAGAAATATATTCTTGTCAATGAAGAAGTACTAAAAAGGGAAGACAAAGAATTGACTGCTAAAAGGGAACCAGCAAATGAAAGCTAAGAAGTCAAATCTCAAACTGAGGGGGAGACACCTGAAGCCCTAATAATAGAAAATACACCTGCTGAGGGGGAGATGCCTGAAGCTCCCATCCTAGAAGGTGCTCCAGTTGAGGGGGAGCTACTGATCTTACAAGAAAATGTTCAAGTTGAGGGGGAGTCTCATGAGATCTCTATGGCAAAAAAAGAGGTTCCTGTAGTAAAATGAAGAAGAACCAGTGCAAAAACATCATGAGACCATTGATATAATGGAATCCTCCAACGAAAATAGAGAAGAGGATTAAGGTGACGAAGTCAAGATCATAGTTGTGGGTGTTGATGGGTACAGAAGAGCCAACTATGAACAACTATTTTCATATCTACCCATGATGCCTTTCTATCAAGCTCAAATCCTAAACTCTTGGAATCACATGTTTTGGAGCTTCAAAGAGTATCCGGCCATCTCAGTGCTAGCTAATGGATTCCCAGTAACATTCAACTTTGCCAAGAAGCTACTCACAAACAACTCTTCCTCAAAGAATGAACTTGAGTTACTGTCTATCCCAACTCTCTTCAGAGTTAATCACTTGCCATCATCCTCATTCAGTCAATTTTATGAATTCCCATGATGGTTGGAAGTAATTCTTCATCCACTAAATTAATTTCCAGTTGCAGAATCCCAAAATTCTGTAATTGAGGAACCAAATGTAATCAACTTCATAATGCTCCCACATCCCACCATCTCTACTGTGAGACCCCAAATTTTATGAATAAAGATTTAAATTTCTCGAAATATTTTTTTGAATATTATGGTGTGGATTAGATATAATGTTATAGTTGTGCGTAATATTTATAAATTTTGCAAAGTAAGCAAGTTGTTATATAATATTCGATTGGTCGGGGAATATTCGTTTAAACAGGGGAATAAATGCATGACGGCAAGACAATCATTGGTAGAACCCTACAACGGAAGTATTGTCGTAGTTAGAAATGATGTAATTATCTTTTTATAAAAATAATGGTGAAAGTGTTACCGTTAAAACCGTTGAACTACCCTTAGTAGTAAAAGTACGTTAATAAGCGTGGTTGCATAGTAGTAACACGGTATTGATTATTGATGCCGACGTGAGAAGTCACTCGATTATACTCAATTATTGCTACAATAATAATTGTTGCATCATATCTCTCATATTATTGATTCAATTATTGTCACAAAGATTATTAGCATAATATGATATATTATTAAATCAATAATTGAGACAACAAAGTTATTCATATTATTAAATTATAATATTTACAATGTCTAGAAGTTCTGTCAAGGAGAGGTCTGGTCACCTAATTGCGCGCCAATAAGGAAAATCCTAATCGAAAAGCCCCCTCTTTCCTGGGAATGACCTGGTTGTTAAATATTGTGAATTATAATATTAATGATGAATAAGTTCATGTTGATTAAAGATGAAATTTATAGTTCCATTGTGTGGGAATTATTAGTGTTAGTGGAAATCGGCATTTATTTCGATAATAATTGATGTCTGGAAGTTATTGGGTAATTAATCGGATAAATGAGCAAATAATTGCTATTGATTCACATGATTATAACTATTTATTCACATGTGTGTACTATTGATTCACATTCATTTACTATTAGGGGAGTTGGTGCAAGATTGATAATACTTGCATGACTAAGTTAAAAATGGAGGTATAGATGTAGGTACTATACTATAATTCGTATTTTCACATGTCTAGAACTTTTGAGTCACATGATTTACTATCGATTCACATGATTTACTATTAGGGGAGGTTGTGCAAGTTTGATAATACTTGCAAGACTAAATTAAAAATAAAGGAAAAGAGGAAGGTATTATACTGTAATATTCTGAGCCCCAAAACGTGTAATTATCGAAACTATATTTTTCTATAAATAGAAGCTCATTCCTTCATTATTCTTCACCAATTCACTAAAGCTATAGAGCAATTATTATAGAGAAAAATTATAGAGAGAAAGAAGAAGAGAAGTCTGTTACCTCACTATTCCAGTATCTAATCTTCTTTTGAGATAAGGGTTATTATTTCTTTCATATTCATAAAGAGAGCTTCTGTTATTCCATTCTTTATTATTATGTTGAAATAACCTGTCTATGCGAAGTACCGCATACATAGTGAAATTCTTCTGTTATTCCATTCTTTATTATTATGTTGGAATAACCTGTCTATGCGAAGTACCGCATACATGGTGAAATTCTTCTATTATTCCATTCTTTATTATTCTGTTGGAATATCTTGTATGTGCGGATTACGCATGATCTAGTTCCATTCTTTATTATTTTCTTGGAATAACCTGTTTGTGCGGTCTATCGCATGCCTGGTGAATTCTGTTGTTATTCCATTCTTTATTATTCTATTGGAATATCATGTCTGTGTGGATTACGCATGACCTGGTTTCGTTCTTTATTATTCTATTGGAATATCCTGTCTGTGCGTATTACGCATGACTTGGTTCCATTCTTTATTATTCTCATTGGAATAACTCGTCTAAAATGCGGCCTATCGCGTGATGCTCGGTGAATTTCTGTTGTTATTCCATTCTTTATTATTCATTGGAATAACTCGCTCATGTGGATTATCAGTAGGCATAGTGAATGATCCTTCAGTATTCATTCTTTATTAAATTGTAGAAATGATGCATCTACGTGGATTACCGCATGGCGGTGAAAATCCATTCATAGATTTCAGATATTCTATTATACTATTATGAGATATCATTTCTTTGTACTCGCCACTTTTAATATCATTTTCTTTGGTATTTTTTATGAGTTACTATTCACCGGTTACTATTCACCCGGTTACTATTCACTCTAGTATTATTCACTCGGGTATTCAGGGCACTTTTTGTATCAGAGTACTATTCACGAGTTACTATTCACCCAAATTACTATTCACCCGAATATTTTTCACTCGGGTATTTAGAGTACTTTTCATGCCGGGGTACTATTCACGGGGTACTATTCCCGAAGTACTATTCATGGGGTACTAAAACATCTTTATAGAACCATCACTCCATACCCCGACTCGATCCTGCTATGTTCTCACCTCTTGGGAATAAAATGGAACAAAAAGGAAAAGGGTGAGCTCAACTAGCCCAGTAAAGAATATTATGACTAAGATAATATACAACAAATTATCATTAGTCTTCAACAAGGAAAAATCTGATAGAATATAATAGACAACAAATTTTAGATCAACAACTACAGCGGAAACAACAATCCATTAGAAGAGTCACGTAGAGAATGAATTCTACTATCTTCTAAGATTTAAAAGTTCATCATCAATATTTTATCCCTGTAACAACAATCAATATACATCTTTAATCAAATATTCATCTTTGTACTACAAGCCAAAGATATTCATTTGTATCACCAGTTGGTTATGTTCATCTCAACACCTGTTCATCTTTGCACTACGGGCCAAAGATATTCATCAGTTAATCATTCATCTTTGCACTACAGGCCCAAGATATTCATTAATATCATCATTTAAGACTGAGGATGATGAAAAATATTTTAAAGAAAACGAATCCAGTGAGACAGAAGGACAAATATTAAGGATTCGCATAACAGTTTATCCAAGATCAATAATACTTCATAATAACCAATTATGAAGCAGAATTCAAAAATAACGATCAAAACATGGATACAATTAAAGATAGTAGCCAAAATAGACATCTTGGACAAAAAGGAAAATTTTTATTTTTTGGTGAATAGTGTCGTATACGTGAATAGTGTCGTATACGTGAATAGTAACCCCGACACAAAAAGTTCCAAATTTGATTAAAAAGTTCACCAATATTTTGGCATAATGATATTGAAGAAAATAATATCATTTAAGAAGAAAATAACATCCCTTACCTCAAAGAAATAGTACTTCGGAACGAAAGGTCGGAAGTGATGCTGAATGAAACTTGTATAGAACAGCAACTCACAAATTATCTAAATACTCACAAAATACGCTCGATAATATAGAGAGTGAAAGAGAGAAAGCCTATGTTTCTAGTGTGATTTTCAATTCTAACTTAGTCCTCTATTTATAGGAAAATGTTAGCCCGCCGAAGCAGACTTGACCTGCTACCTGATGGCTTTACCTGCTACTATTGCCACCCACCACATTTGAAATAAAATTCAGCACATTTCTTCACCAACCACAAGTGGGGCCCACTCAATTCTAGAATTTTCCACTAAAATCATTTATAAACCTAATTTCCTAATCACCACCTCTTAAAATTCATAACAAATCATTCAGAAATTTTAATGGTTCAAAATTTGTGGACATATACTCAACTTATATATGTATAACATATCCAAAATTACCATTAATCCAACTACGATTAAAAATTATAACTCACTTAATATATCTCAAGAACGTTGATTTAATTTTAATACCTCCATTCCGACAAAAAAACCTCAACATTAATTCCTTCAATTATATCCGCATAAAATAAATATATCCATCAATTATATCCACATAAAATAAATATTTCCTTATCATATAAATCAATAATTAATTATTCATAAATAATATTACAGAATCACAATTATGACAACCAAGTCGTTCTCAAGAAAGAGGGGGCTTTCCAATAAAGATTTCTCCTTACTGGCGCGCAATTAGGTGACCAAACCTATCCTTAGACAGAACTTTCTAGACATTGCCAATAATGTCATCTAATAATATTATTCAAATAATATGAATTATTGATCTGATAATGGAAAATACTGTGCAGTGACAATTATTGAAATAATAATAATATAGAATATCAACGCAGCAATTATTGAATCAATAAAATAAAATATTGAAAAGTAATTATTGTAACAATTATTGAGTAGTGCCTTCTTACGTAAGAATCAATAATTCAAAAATACTGTGCAATATCGTGGTGCCATCACTTGAACCACGCCAGACATCGTATTTTAACCATTTGTTATTCCAACAGTGTTAACGGTAACAACTATGCCGTCATTTATAAAAACTCAAACTTGTCGTTTTCTTCATCCGATAGTTATTCTGTTATGAGGTCCACGAATAGCTGCGCCGTCGTATGAATATTCCCCGACAACAAGAATATTCCACGACCAAACGAATATTCCCCGATAAAAATGAATATTTTATAACCACTTGCTTATTTTGTAAAATTTGCACATTTCACCCATAAACAAAGTATTATATCAAATTAAATCCTAATTATTTCAAGATAATAAATAGAGAAAATTTAATTTTATTCATAATAAGTTGGGGTCTTACAATTATGACCAGGGATTATTCGGTATAGTCATGACCACTGATGATTTAATGAATATCCTTGGCCCGTAGTGCAGGGATGATTCGATGATGTGGTTTATTTATTAAGCTGAGTCTCAGCGATAAAGTTGATGAAAAACTTTTTAAATCATAGAAGATAGTAGATTTTATGTTGGATTGCTTATTTCCGCTGCAGTTGTTGATCTAAAACTTGTTATCTATTGTATTCTATCAGTTGTTATACTGTTGAAGGCTAAGGATAATTTATTCTGCATTATCTTAGTCATAATATTTCTTACTGGCCTAGTTGAGCTCACCCTTTCTTTCATTGTTCTCTTCAGGAAATGAGAATATAGCTGGGACGAGTCGGGAAATGGAGTGATCGTCCAGGATAAATGGCTTTAGTAGTCCTCACTATTTTATAAAATAGTGTTACAATAAATGTAATGAGGACTCTATTTGAGAGTGGATATTGTCTAGAAATCAATATTCCTGTTTAAACTCTCAGCTATGTTTTGTCGTATATTACACGACGGTTGTATAATTAAGTTTGTATTTAATTTCTGTACCATGTATTTGGCAACTCAAGATGGGTGATGTATACCTGTTTTGGGGGCGTGACAGTTGGTATCAAAGCTTAGGGATATGATGTGACGCCCCCAAAATAGGTATATATCACCCTTCTTGAGTCGTCAAATACATGGTACAAAATTTCAAATACAACTTAATTATACAACAGTCGTGTAAAATACGACAAAACATAATCTAAGAGTTTTAATATGTATATTGTCATCTAGACAATATACAAACTCAATGAAGTCCTCATTATATTTATTATCATACTATTTAACAGAATAGTGAGGACTACTAATGCAATCATCTGGACCGTCACTCTGTTCCCTGACTCGTCACAACTATATTCTCATTTCCTTAAGAGAACAGTGAAAGAAAGGGTGAGCTCAACTAGCCCAGTAAGAAATATTATGACTAAGATAATGCAGAATAAATTATCATTAGTCTTCAACAATGTTAAACTGATAAAATATAATAGACATCAAGTTTAACTGCAGCGAAATAAGCAATTCATTAGAAGAGTCAAGTAGAGCATGATATCTACTATCTTTTACGAATTAAAAGCATATAATCAATATTTATCGCTGAGACTCAGCTTAATAAATAATCCACATTATTGAATCATCCCTGCTCTACGGCCAAGGATATTCATGTAATCATCAATGGTCATGATTATACCGAAAAATCCCTGGTTACAATCATACCAATAACTGTCCATCAATGCACTACGGGCCAATAAAAACTTTTACCACATCATCTATAATATTACGGGTCATGATTATACCGAATGATCCCTGGTCATAATCATACCAATAAACAGTTCATCTATGCACATAAGCCAAAGATACTCATCAATCAATAGTTAATCTTTGCACGTAAGCCAAAGATAACTTTCATCATAATATAAGCATGAGGATGATGATAATGATATAAGTATTAATCAAACGAAATCAAGGATTAATATTAAAGAATTTAAATTTATCCAAATATTATTATTAATCACTTAATAAACTCATAATCTAATATTATTAAAATTATAACAATATTTTAATCATTTCTTAAACTTATAAATAATTTATTTGAATTGTTTACACTTTACCAAATAATGCATTTAATCATTCAAAATGCTGGACTCATAAGATTTCATCACCAATGATCAAATCCTCATAAAAAATCAGATATACCTTATATAGGATTTTCAAGCCCTAAAATCCTATTTACCAATTCTTCAACTTCACATAACATATTTAACTCATATGTTTCAGTAATTAAACCATTTTCATGAAAAATTACCAAACTAACTTATTATTTTTCTATCCTTTGTCTAAACATATATACATATATTTCATACACAACAAGTATTTTTTTATAATTTTCAACTCCCTTAAGTATTTTTCAAAAATCAATTTCTAATTAATTCCTTAAGAAATTAGCTATCTCAAGTTTAACTCCAGAAATTCCCAAATATTGGAAGGATATTACACATGTTAACGTGAGCTTCAGCTTTAAATTTCATGGTCATCGAGTTATAGAACTCGGTTATAGCATTTTTCGTCGAAAAAACCTAAATATTGAAATAGTCATAACTTGCTCATTTTAAGTCGGAATGAGCTCATTTTTGGACAGGAGGTACTTTATACCATATATTTCCATGTGCCAAAAGGCCGAAATTTTTCTAACAAATTAAGTGGCCGAAACAGCCCTTACAAAATTTTGGGCTGTAGCTTTTTCCTCTTTTTCACTTTTTCATGCTTTGTTAAAAATAGTCCATACCAAAATCTACAACTCCTCTTCCAGTGATTCCACTTGGATAAGTTAGAAAACTCATAGATCTAACTCTAGAACTTGAACACACTCAAAAATTCAAAATATAATAGGAGATATGGTCAATTGAATTTCATGTTCTATTTTCACCAAAATCTGATTTTCAACCCTTTGTGATTTCTAAGAAACTTTCATGTTTTTACATAATAACCAACATAACTCATCATAATACTTAGTAATATTATATATACCCATGATTTTCATCAGTCCAATGCTTTTATTAAGACTTTCATCATAATCAACGCTCCAATGCTTTTATTATGACTTTCATCATAATCAACGGTCCAATGCTTATATTATGACTTTCATCATAATCCATGTAAACAGATCATTTCCACAAATTAATAAGAAATGAATATAAAGGATCATTCACCATGCATGTGGTAATCCACATATATAGGTTATTCCAACAGAATAATAAAGAATGGAATAACAGAAGAATTCACCATGCATGCGATAAATCGCATGTATATGTTATTCTCAATGTAATAATAAAGAATGTAACTCAGTCAGCGTAATCCAAGACCGCGGGATATTCCAACAGAATAATAAATAATGGAATAAAAACATAATTCACCATGCATGCGATAGACCGCACAAACAGGTTATTCCCAACAGAATAATAAAGAATGGAACTGTAATGCGAACGCAAGCATGATATTCAATGTAATAATAAATAATAGAATAACAATGTAATTCACCATGCATGTGATAGACAACATGTATAGGTTATTCCCAATGTAATAATAAAGAATGGAACCAAGTCATGCGTAGAACGCGACAAAAGAGGATATTACGACGTAATAATAAAGAACGGAACCAGTCGTACGTAATCAGACCCACTAGATATTCCAATGTAATAATAAAGAATGTAATAACAAATGAATTTCACCATGTATGCGGTACTTAGATAAACAAAGTTATTCCAACTGAATAATAAATAATGTAACTAGGTCGCACAAAATTCAAGACCGAATGTGGAGATTCCAACAGAATAATAAAGAATGGAATAACAACAGAATTTCACCATGTATGCAGATTGTGATAAACAAAAGTTATTCCAATGTAATAATAAAGAATGGAATAATAGAAGAATTTCAAAGATGTATGCGGTATCAGATAGACAGAAAGTTATTCCAATATAATAATAAAGAATCGAATAATGAAGAATTTCACCATGTATACGGTAGTCCGCGTATACAGGTTATTCCAATATAATAATAAGGAATAGAATAACAATAGCTCTCTTCATGAATATGAAAGAAATAATACCCCTTACCTTAGAAGAAATTGGATATTGGAGTAGTGAAGTAGCAAAATACCTTTCTTATTTCTCTCTATTATTTCTCTCTCTAGAGTTTCAGTGAATTCATAAGAAATAATGAAGGAATGAGCTTCTATTTATAGGAGAATGGACTGAATAGTAACTAATTCACGAATGGTCCAGATTGATTTACTTTTAAACGGACGGTCCATATTGATTCACTATTAAAATTTAAAGCAACGGTCCATACTGATTCACTATTAAAACTTTAAACAAGCGATCCATATTGATTCACTATTAAAACTTTAAACCAACGATCCATATTAATTTACAATTAAAACTTTAAACCAGCGATCCATATTGATTTACTATTAAAACTTTAAACAAACGATCCATATTGATTTATTATTATAATTTCAACCAACGGTCTAAAAAATTAGCACATCTCCTCATGGAATAATATTGTACCCAAAAATGATTTGGACCGAAAAGAAATATATTTTTCGGGTGAATAGTACCCCGTGAATAGTACTTCGAGAATAGTAACCCCGTGAATAGTACCCCGACACGAAAAGTGTCCCAAATACTTGAGTGAACAATACTAGAGTGAATACTAATCGGGTGAATAGTAATTCGTGAATAGTACTCTGACACAAAAAGTGTCCCAAATACCCGAGTAAATAATACTAGAGTGAATAGTAATTGGGTGAATAGTAACCCGTGAATAGTAACTCGTGAATAGTACTCCAACATGAAAAGTGCCCTGAATACCCGATTGAACAATATAACCTCTAGACATCAATTATTATCGAAATAAATGTCGATTTCCACTAACACAAATAATTTCAACACAGTGGAACTACCAAATTCATCTTTAATCAACACGAACTTATTCATCATTAATATTATAACTCATAATATTTAACAATCAGGTCGTTCTCAGGAAAGAGGGGGCTTTCCGATAAGGATTTCTCCTTATTGGCGCGCAATTAGGTGACCAAACCTCTCCTCGATGTAACTTCTAGATAAAGATAAATATTGCAATTTAATAATATGAATAACTTTGTCGTCTCAATTATTGATTTAATAATATACCATATTATGCAGATGATACTATGACAATAATTGAATGAATAATATGAGAGATATTATGCAGCAATTATTGTTGCAATAATTGAGTATAACTGAGTGACTTCTCACGTAAGCACCAATAATCAATACCGGTGGTACTACTATGCAACTAACGCCAGATTCTCGTATTTTTAACAAGGGTGTTTCTACAGTTAACGGTAAAATTTCTGCCGTTATTTTCATAAAATATTTTTGTTATTTTCTCAACCCGATAATAATTCCTTTGTGGGGTCCACCAATGATTGTACCATCGTACGAATATTCTCCGACAAAAAGAATATTCTCCGACCAATCAAATAATATATAAGAACTTGCATACTTTTTAAAATTTATAAATACTACCCACAACTATAACATTATCTCAAATCCACACCATAATATTCAAAAAAAATATTTCGAGAAATTTAAATCTTTATTCATAAAATCTGGGGTCTCACAATCTCCCCTCCTTATGAAATTTTGCCCTCAAAATTTACGTACGTACCTGGTATGCCGAAGAGATGAGGATACCTTGACTTCATTTCCGATTCTAACTCTTGAGGTATAACCTTTGAGTGTCAAACATGATCCTTTTTATCCAAGATTTTAACACTATCTCATCATACGTTAAATCTTCTACTATCTCATCTAGTTTTAATTTAATAATGTGGTTTGGGTCATCCACATATTTACGTAACATCGATACGTGAAAAACGTTATGATCATGCGACATACTTAATGGTAAAACGAGTCTATAGGCCACAGTTCCTACTCGATCGAGGATTTCAAATGGGCCAATAAAATCGAGGGTTGAGATTTCCTCTCTTCATCGATTCTTACTTCTAGAATAACGCCCTCTTGAACCTTCTTCTTCACATTCATCATCTCCGGGTGCGTAGCTTGAGCGGCTTTAACTTTATCGACTAAAGTCGATTCTAATCATATATTCGTTATCTTCACGGAAGTTCATATATTCACACTTATAAACGCATACGATCTTCTACTCAACGTGTCAGCTACCACGTTATCTCTTCCACAATGATATTGAATGGTATGATCGTAATCTTCAATAGCTCAAGACAACATCTTTGGCACTTTATACGTTCGTTTTGGTTGAAGAAATATTTAAGGGTTGAAGAAATGGGTTTTGTACTGGGGTCAATACAAAATTCGATTTCACTCTCTGGGGGTAGGCCAGGAAGTCTTCAAAAATACGCCAAGAAATTTATTAACAATAGAAATATCATTTAAAACTGTGACTCTCATCGAAGACTTGGATAGTACGTCACATTGATACCTATCAACTTGCCATTGTCATTCACGACGTCGCCTACAGAAAGTCTGGCTTCGGTGCATTCCACACAAGGAAGTCAACAACGAAAGGATCGGGGCTCTTTACTTATGGCTTGATATGACAGTGATTAACTTTAGTGGTTTGGTTGCTTGAATTCGCATAACAGGTTGGTTAGGAATATGAAAGCTAATAACCTTATGAAAAGCATGATGAGTAGTTAACCAATCGATTCCTAAAATCATATCAAAAGCAAGTATTTTCAAAGATATAAGATCGATAGGTAACGTGAAAGTGTCGATTTGAATCAACAAGATTAATAAATAGTGGAGGTAAAGAAGGTTTCTCCTAACGGAGTTTCAACCAATCAGTCAAAGTCTAATTTCTTCGGAGTCAAATTTAAACGTTGAGCGCAAGCAAGAGAGATAAAAGAATGAGTAGAACCTGTATCTAATAATGTATAGACTTTGTAAAATTTATAATTAACTAACCCGTGCTAAGTTCGTTTGGGTTACTCGCTTTTTGAGAAGTCACGAAAAATGCTTTTCCTGAAACCGCCAACTTTGTTTTGTCCATATCCGCCTTTGGTGCCACAGTCCCAGCTGAACTTGACTTTGGTGCACAATAAAATCAGACTATATGACCGTCTTTTCCATAATTAAAACATATCTTGCTTGCTTTTCAGATTATACCTTCCCGATTATTTCCTCTCTATCATGATTTTTCCATTTCTCATCTCCTGTATTTCAGATATCATTCTAGAATACATCTTTAAAACAAAGGTTAATTGACATGCCACAAAACAAGGGTTAATTAACATATCACATATTATCCCTATACTATGACCGACCAATTAAATACAAAATAAACTTAGGTAGGTCATACTAGCGAAGGAATTCCCCGTCTCTCCCCTCCTAGTTTTTATCTCACATCTCAGCCAGAGATCATATCCCTAAGCTTTGATACCAACTATGATGCCCCCAAAATAGGTATACATCACTCATCTTGAGTCGCCAAATACATGGTACAAAAATTCAAATACAACTTATTTATACAACAGTCGTGTAAAATACGACAAAATATAATCTAAGAGTTTTAATACGTATATTGTCATCTAGAAAGTATAAAAACTTAATGAAGTCCTCATTACATTTATTATCACACTATTTAACAGAATAGTGAGGACTACTAATATAAGACCCCAACTTATTATAAATAAAATTGAATTTTTCCTCTATTCATTATTCTAAATTAATAAGGTGTTAATTTGATATAATGCTTTGGTTATGGGTGAAATGTGCAAATTTTGCAAAATAAGCAAGTGGTTGTAAAATATTCATTTCTGTCGGGGAATATTCGTTTGGTCATGGAATTTTCTTTTTTTATCTGGGAATATTAAATGCGACCACAAGCAAACCATTTGTGGGCCCCATAACGGAAAACGGTTGGATGAAGGAAAATGACAAAGTTTGAATTTTATAAATAACGGCGTAATTGTTACCGTTAACACTATTGGAATACCTGGTGGTTAAAAATACAGTAATACGTGTGGTCGCATAAAGAAGACGGTATTGCAGACAAGATTATTGAATTATTGATTCGCACGTAGCAGAAGGCACTTACAATAATTGTTACAAAGAGTTATCGCTCAATATTTTATTTTATTTTATTGATTCAATAATTACTGCATTGATATTTTATATTATTGTTGTTTCAATAATTGTCACTGCACAGTATTTCCCATTATCAGATTAATAATTCATATTATTTGAATAATATTATTAGATAGCATTATTGGCAATGTCTAGCAAGTTCTGTCAAGGAGAGGTTTGGTCACCTAATTGCGCGCCAGTAAGGAGAAATCCTTATCGGAAAGCCCCCTCTTTCCTGGGAACGGTCTGGTTGTCATAATTGTGATTCTGTAATATTATTTGAGAATAATTAATTATTAATTTATATGATAAAGAAATATTTATTTGATGCGGATATAAATGATGGATTTATTTATTTTATGTGGTTATAATTGAAGGAATTAATGTTGAGGTGTTTTATTAGTATTTTTGCCGGAATTGAGGTATTAAAAATCAAATCAGTATTTTTACGATATATTGCGTGAGTTATAATTTTTAATCCGACCGTTGGATCGTTGTGATTTTTGGATATGTTATACATATATAAGTTGAGTATATGTCCACAAAATTTGAACCGATTTAAAATGAACGAATGATTTGTTATGAATTTTAAGAGGTGATCGATTCGTAAATTTGGTTTATAAATGATTTTGGTGGAAAATTCTAGAATTGAGTGGGCCCCACTTGTGGGTCAGAAAAAGAAATGTGCTGAATTTTATTTCAAATGTGGTGGGTGGCAATAGTAGCAGTAAAGCCATCGTAGTACAGTCAAGTCTGCGCTTTGCGGCTAACATTTTCCTATAAATAGAGGGCTAAGTTAGAATTGAAAATCACACCGTAAACATAAGCTTTCTCTCTTTCTCTTCTCTATATTATCGAGCGTATTTTGTGAGTATTTAGATACTTTGAGAGTTGTTGTTCAAGACAAGTTTCATTCAAAGATCACTTCCGACCTTTCATTCAAGCATTGTTTTTTGAGGTAATGGATGTTATTTTCTTCTTAAATGATATTATTTTCTTCAATATCATTACGCCAAATATTGGTTTGAACTTTTAATCAAATTTGGAACTTTTTGTGTCGGGGTAACTATTCAATGATACTCAAGACTATTCACGATACGATACTATTCACTTAATATACGGCACTATTCAATCGAAAAAAATGAAAATTTTGTCCAAGATGTCTATTTTGGCTACTATCTTTGATCAGATCCATGTTTTGATCGTTATTTTGAATTACGCTTCACAATTGGTTATTATGAAGTATTATTGATCTTGGATAAACCATTATACTAATCCCTAATATTTGTCCTTCCGTCTCACTTGATTCGTTCGTTTCTAAAATGTTTTTCATCATCCTCTACCATTAATGATGATATTATTGAATATCTTGGCCCGTAGTGCAAAAAAGATGAATGATTAATCGATGAATATCTTTTGCCCGTAGTAAAAAGATGAACAGTGTTGATATGAACATGACCAACTGGTGATACAAATGAATATCTTTGGCCTGTAGTGCAAAGATGAATATTCGATTAAAGATGTATATTGATTGTTGTTACAGGGATAAAATATTGATGATGGACTTTTAAATCTTAGAAGATAGTAGAACTCATTCTCTACTTGACTCTTCTAATGGATTGTTGTTTTCGCTGCATTTGTTGATCTAAAACTTGTTGTTTATTATATTCTATCAGATTTTTCCCTGTTTAAGACTAATGATAATTTGTTGTATATTTTCTTCGTCATAATATTCTTTACTGGGCTAGTTGAGCTCACCGTTTTCCTTTTTGTTCCATTTTTCTTCTCAGGAGGTGAGCACATAGCAGGATCGAGTCGGGGTATGGAGTGATGGTTCTAGAAAGATGTTTTAGCAGTCTTCACTATTTCTGTAAAATAGTGTATGAATAATTATAATGAGGACTTATTTGAGTGTTGATATTGTCTAGAAGACAATATTTGTATTTAAAATCACAGTATATGTTGTCTTATTTTGCACGACAATTGTATTATTGAAGTTGTAATTTGCTTTCTGTACCATGTATTTGGCGACTCAGAATGGGTGTTGTATACCTATTTTGGGGGCGTCACAGTTGGCATCAGAGCTTAGGGATATGGTCTCTGACGGAGATCGGGGAATAGAACTAGGAGGGGAGAGATGAGTAAATCCTTCACTAGTATGTCCTATCTAAAGCTTATTTGTTGGTCGGTCATAATATAGGGATATTATGTGATATGTTAATTATTTTAATTAACCCTTTTTTTATGGCAGTATTTAAGAATGGCTGCTGAGAACGTTAACAATGGAGTGTATGAGACTGTGGAACAAACTTTAGTCACAAACCAGGAGAACGTGCAACAAGAAGACAATATTCCTCCTGTAAACAACACTACTTAGCAAACGATGAATGATGGAATGTTTAAGAGCTTTTTGTAGTTCATACAAAATCAGACGAGGGAGACTCGTGTACAAAATACGGGTAGAAATGATGGCAACGTGCGGTCTATCATAGCCAAGCAATTCAAGGAGTTGGGACCACCAAATTTCTGGGGAAAGCCCGATCCGATTAAGGCGAAAACATGGGTCAAGCAAATTACCAAGATATTCGATGTCTTGGGATGCACGGAGGAACATAAGGTTCCATTCGCCACCTTTATGTTCCGTGGAGAGGCAGATTACTAGTGGGAATCCGTGAAGCGTACCCAGCCAGCCGCACTCAACATGTCTTGGGAAAGATTTCAGAAACTGTTCAATGACAAGTACTTTCCTGAAAGTATTCGTCATATGAAGGTTGTAGAGTTTATTAGATCGAGAATGTAACAACATGACGGTGTCTCAAAGACGATGAGGTGAAGTTCGCAGAGTTATCCAGGTTTGCACCTCATTTGGTAGAGAATGAGGAACGTATGACGCAGATGTTTCTAAGAGGTCTAAAACCCGAGATTCGTCAATACCTTATCTCTCATAAATTTTTTCTATTTTCAGATGTTGTCAACAGGGCTCAATTATTAGAGCGAGATAATGAGTATATTCAACCGAGGGATCACAAACTGTGGTCATACTGGTGATGAAGTCATCTGAGCGATGATAAACCCATGAGGAGGAAGAATACGGACAAAAGCGGTAACCACTCGGGTGGTAATCGTGGCCATGATAATAGAAGAGGCGAATCTAGTGGAAATTTCAAAAAGAGGAGATTCAACAATGACGGGAAGACATCAGCAGTAACACCAGCATCAACTGTTGCTAGGGGAGGAGAACGACCACCGGTCATGTGTTACAAATGCGGGAAAGAGGGACATATCAGCCCAAACTTCCCACAACAATCCAAGGTATGTTATAACTGTAGAAAGGAGGGTCATATAGCCCGAGAGTGTTCTGTAGCAAAACCAAGTTCAGCGGGGATGGTGACTCCAAAAGTTGTCCCGGATAAGTCGAAATCAACGGTTCCTGGAAGAGCGTTTGTTGTGACTGGCAAAAACGTGAGGAACCCGAATGAGGTGATCACGGGTAAGCTAATCTTGAACTCTTGCAAGTTTATACCTTGCTAGATATTTGGTTCTACCCATTCTTTTATCTCTCCTGCTTGTGCTCAACGTTTAAACTTGACTCTGGAGAAATTGGACTTTAACTTATCTGTTGAAACTCCGTTGGGTGAAACCTTCGTTACAACTACAGTTTATAAATCTTACTTGATCCAAGTTGGCACTATCACATTACCTATTGATCTTATCTCTTTAAAGATACTTGCTTTTGATGTGATTTTAGGAATTGATTGGTTAACCACTCATGCCAAAATTGATTGTTTTCGTAAGGTTGTTAGTTTTCATATTCCTAACCAACCTGTTATGTGAATTCAAATAACTAAACCACTAAAATCAATCACTGTCATATCAAGCCACAAAGCTATTCGTTTATTGAAAAACAGATGCCAAGCTTTCTTAGCCCATGTTATGGATTTGAATAAAGACAAGTCAGATTTGAATAATATTTCTGTGGTTAGATAATTTCGATGTATTTTTGAAGAACTTCCGCCTACCCCGTAACGTGATGTTGAATTCTTTATTGACCTTGAACCGCACAAAACCCATTTCTAAAACCCCATATCGAATGGCTCCTATTGAACTTCGTGGAGTTAAAAGTCCAACTACAAGAGTTATTAGACATCGGTTTCATTCTGGCCCTAGTACATCTCCTTGGGGTGCTCCTGCTTTATTCAGTAAAGAAGAAAGACGGAGTATGCGACTTTGTACGACTACCGAGAATTGAACCATGTCACCATCAAGAATAGGTATCCGCTACCTCGCATTGATGACCTGTTCGACCATTTGCAAGGAACACAATTCTTTTCAAAGATCGATCTTCGCTCGGATATCATTAATCAAGATTAAAATCGAGGATATTCCAAAGACCGCCTTCGTAACTCTGCAGACGGGCATTATGAATTCTTAGTCATGTCTTTTGGATTGACTAATGCTCTGTTGCTTTCATGGATATGATGAACCAAGAGTATTCAAGGAATATTTGGATCTGGCCTCATCATTGTTGTCTTTATTGATGACATCCTCATCTATTCCAAAAGCCGTGAAGATCACGAGCACCATTTAAAGCTGATACTTGAAAGGCTTCGTGAAAACAAGCTATATGCTAAGCTAAAGAAATACGAGTTCTGGCTTGAGGAAGTAGCATTCCTTGGGCACGTGGTGTCAAAACATAGAGTATCTATTAACCCGACAAAGATTGAAGCAATACAAAGTTGGGAGCAACCGAAGTCGGTGACCGAAGTGTGTAGCTTTCTGGGCTTAGCTGGTTATTATCGGAGATTCGTGGAAGGATTTTCTCAAATCGCTATTCCGTTAACTCAGTTGACTCGGAAAGATACAAAATTCCTATGGAGTGAGGAATGCGAGAAGAGTTTCTAAGAGCTCAAGAGGAGACTCATTTTGGCACCTGTTCTGGCAATACCATCTGGTTCGGATGGATTTGTTATCTACAGCGATGCTTTAGACAAAGGGTTAGGATGTGTTCTCATGCAACATGGGAAAGTCATAGCCTATGCCTCACGATAACTCAAAGAATATGAGAGGAATTATCCTACTCGTGATCTAGAGTTAGCAGCAGTCGTTTTCGCGTTGAAGATATGGAGACACTACTTGTATGGGGAGAAAGTGGAGATCTATACGGATCATAAAAGCCTCAAATATTTCTTCACCCAAAAAGAACTCAACACGCTAAGAACGACGTTGGCTTTCGAAATGTTGAAAGATTATGATCACACTATTCAATATCATCCTGGAAAAGCGAACGTAGTAGCTGACGCATTGAGTAGAAGATCATATGCGAGTATGAGTGTGATATTGTCAACGCAAAGGCCCATTTTGTATAACTTGCAAAGGATGGAGATATAATTAAAGACTCTAGAGGCCCACGTGATGATGACGAATATACGAGTAGAACCGACTTTAATCGATAAAGTTAAGCTGCTCAAGCTATGGACCTGGGGCTGATGCGTATGAAGAAGAAAGTGCAAGAAGGTGCTATTCCCGAAGCAAGAATCGATGAAGAAGGAATACTTCGATTCAACTCTTGACTTTGTGTTCCTAACGATTCTTACTTAAAGCATAGAATCATGATGGAGGCACACAACACCCCGTTTGCAATCCATCCTGGGAGTACCAAAATGAATCATGATATTTGACACACATTTTTGTGGAACAATATGAAGAGAGAAATCGCAGAGTTTATCTCGAGGTGTTTAACTTGTCAACGTATAAAGGCGAAGCATCAAGTGCCAAAAGGTCCATTGCAACCACTTGAGATTCCGGAATGGAAGTGGGAACACATTACCATGGATTTCGTTACGGGTCTTCCCAATGTTTCTCAAGGTATAGATGCGATTTGGGTTATTGTTGATAGATTAACCAAGTCTGCTCATTTCTTGCCGATACGTGAGACTTATTCCCTTGAACGTCTTGCTCGTATGTACGTGAATGAGATTGTGAGATTGCATGGCATGCCAGTATCCATAGTTTCAGATCGTGATCTAAGATTCATTTCACAATTTTGGGTTAGCTTGCAGAAAGCTATGGGCACGGATTTATGATTCAGTTCGGCATACTATCCTCAAACGGACGAATAATCAGAGAGGACTATTCAAACCCTTGAAGATCTATTAAGGCTATGTGTCCTAGACTTCAAAGGAAGTTGGGATAAGTACTTGCCACTGGTGGAATTCTCCTACAACAACAGTTATCAAGCAAGTATAGGCATGGCTCCATTTGAGGCGTTGTATGAACGAAAGTGTCGTTTTCCAGTATGCTGGGACGAGGTGGGTAAAGCAACGTTGTTGGGACCAGAATTAGTATGCATGACTACAAAAAAAATCCAAATGATTCGACAACGTATTCAAACCTCACAGGATCGACAAAAGTGTTATGCTGATCTTCATCGAAAGGATGTGGAATTTAATATTGGGGATCATGTATTGTTACGTGTTACTCTAGGGAAGGGAGTTACAAGATTTGGAAAGAGGGGAAAGCTCAATCTAAGATTTGTTGGTCCATTTGAAATTCTTGACCGAATAGGAAATGTGGCCTACAGACTCGCATTACCTCTAATCATGTCTCGTGTTCATAATGTTTTTCACATATCTATGCTTCGTAAATATGTGAAAGACCTGAACCACATTATTGAGTTAGAACCAAACGAGATAGCCGAAGATTTAACATACGAGGAGGTACCTGTTAAGATCTTGGATAGGAAAGAGCATGTCCTACGCACCAAGGTTATACCACAAGTTAAGGTTTTGTGGAGGAACCGTGCTATTGAAGAAATGACCTGGGAGTTGGAATCGAAAATGAAAGCGAGGTACCCTCACCTGTTCGAAATACCAGGTACGTACGTCAATTTCGAGGACAAAATTTTATAAGGAGGGGAGGTGGTAAGACCCCAACTTATTATAAATAAAATTAAATTTTTCCTCTATTCATTATTCTAAATTAATAAGGTGTTAATTTAATATAATGCTTTGGTTATGGGTGAAATGTGCAAATTTTCCAAAATAAACAACTAGTTATAAAATATTCATTTCAGTTGGGGAATATTCGTTTGGTCGTGGAATATTCTTTTTGTCAGGGAATATTCGTACGACGGCGCAACCATTTGTGGGCCCCATAACGGAAAATGGTTGGATGAAGGAAAACGACAAAGTTTGAGTTTTATAAATAATAGCGTAATTATTACCGTTAACACTGTTGGAATACCTGGTGGTTAAAATACGAATACGGCAGAGTCAGCGCAAGAAGATTACCAGATTATGCAAGATTGTTGAATTATTGATTCGCACGTAAGAAGGCACTACTCAATAATTGTTACGTGAGTTATCGCTCAATATTTTATTTTACCGATTCAATAATTGTTGCGTTGATATTTTATATTATTGTTGTTTCAATAATTGTCATCGCGCATGATATTTCCCATTATCGGATCAATAATTCATATTATTTGAATAATATTATTAGATAGCATTATTGGCAATGTCTAGAAAGTTTCATCAAGGAGAGGTTTGGTCACCTAATCATGCGCGCCAAGAAGGAGAAATCCTTATCGAAAAGCCCCCTCTTTCCTGGGAACCGCCTGGTTGTCATAATTGTGATTCTGTAATATTATTTGAGAATAATTAATTATTGATTTATATGATAAGGAAATATTTATTTGATGCGGATATAAATGATGGATTTATTTATTTTATGTGGTTATAATTGAAGGAATTAATGTTGAGGTGTTTTATTAGTATTTTTGTCGGAATGGAGGTATTAAAAATCAAATCAGTATTTTTACGATATATTGCGTGAGTTATAATTTTTAATCCGACCGTTGGATCGTTGTGATTTTTGGATATGTTATACATATATAAGTTGAGTATATGTCCATAAATTTTGAACCGTTAAAAATGAACGAATGATTTATTAAGAATTTTAAGAGGTGACTGATTCAGAAATTTGGTTTATAAATGATTTTGGTGGAAAATTCTAGAATTGAGTGGGCCCCACTTGTGGTTGGTGAAGAAATGTGCTAAATTTTATTTCAAATGTGGTGGGTGGCAATAGTAGTAGTAAGTGTAAAGCCATCAGTAAAGAAGTCAAGTCTCGCTTCTCATGTATAACATAACATTTTTCTATAAATAGAGGGCTAAGTTAGAATTGAAAATCACACCGTAAACATAAGCTTTTCTCTCTTTCTCTCTATATTATCGAGTTTATTTTGTGAGTATTTAGATACTTTGAGAGTTGTTGTCAAAGACAAGTTTCATTCAAAGATCACTTCCACCTTTCATTCAAAGCATTGTTTTTTGAGGTAATGGATGTTATTTTCTTCTTAAATGATATTATTTTCTTCAATATCATTATGCCGAAATATTGGTTTGGACTTTTTAATCAAATTTGGAACTTTTTATGTCAGGGTAACTATTCACGTATACGACACTATTCACGAATACGGCACTATTCACCGAAAAATGAAAATTTTCCTTTTTGTCCAAGATGTCTATTTTGGCTACTATCTTTGATTGTATCCATGTTTTGATCGTTTTTTTTGAATTCTGGTTCACAATTGGTTATTATGAAGTATTATTGATCTTGGATAAACTGTTATACGAATCCCTAATATTTGTCCTTCTGTCTCACTAGATTCATTCTGTAAAATGTTTTTCATCATCCTCAGTCCTTAATGATGATATTATTGAATATCTTTGGCCTGTAGTGGAAAGATGAATGATTAACTGATGAATATCTTTGGCCCGTAGTGCAAAGATGAACAGGTGTTGATATGAACATGACTAACTGGTGATACACATGAATATCTTTGGCCTGTAGTGTAAAGATGAACATTCGATTAAAGATGTATATTGATTGTTGTTACAAGGATAAAATATTGATGATGGACTTTTAAATCTTAGAAGATAGTAGAACTCATTCTTTACTTGACTCTTCTAATGGATTGTTTTTTCCGCTGCATTTGTTGATCTAAAACTTGTTGTCTATTATATTCTATCAGATTTTTCCCTGTTTAAGACTAATGATAATTTGTTGTATATTGTCTTAGTCATAATATTCTTTACTGGGCTAGTTGAGCTCACCCTTTTCTTTTTTGTTCCATTTTTCTTCTCAGGAGGTGAGAACATAGCAGGATCGAGTCTGGGTATGGAGTGATGGTTCTAGAAAGATGTTTTAGTAGTCCTCACTATTTCTGTAAAATAGTATATGAATAATTGTAATGAGGACTTATTTGAGTGTTGATATTGTCTAGAAGACAAAATTTGTATTTAAACTCACAGTATGTGTTTTCGTATTTTGCACGACAATTATATTATTGAAGTTGTAATTTGCTTTCTGTACCATGTATTTGCGACTCAGAACGGGTGTTGTGTACCTATTTTGGGGGCGTCACAACTAATGCTATCATCTGGACCGTCACTCCGTTCTCCAACTCGTCCCAGCTATATTCTCATTTCCTGAAGAGAACAATGAAAGAAAGAGTGAGCTCAACTAGCCCAATAAGAAATATTATAACTAAGATAATGCAGAATAAATTATCATTAGTCTTCAACAATGTTAAACTGATAAAATATAATAGACATCAAGTTTAACTGCAACGGAATTAGCAATCCATTAGAAGAGTCAAGTAGAGCATGACATCTACTATCTTTTACGAATTAAAAGCATATAATCAATATTTTATCGCTGAGACTCAGCTTAATAAATAATCTACATTATCGAATCATCCCTGCTCTACGGCCAAGGATATTCATGTAATCATCAATGGTCATGATTATACCGAAAAATCCCTGGTTACAATCATACCAATAATTGTCCATCAATGCACTACAGGCCAATGAGGACTTTTACTACATCATCTATAACATTACGGGTCATGATTATACCGAACGATCCCTGGTCATAATCATACCAATAAACAGTTCATCTATGCACATAAGCCAAAGATACTCATCAATCAATAGTTAATCTTTGCACGTAAGCCAAAGATAACTTTCATCATAATATAAGCATGAGGATGATGATAATGATATAAGTATTACTCAAACGAAATCAAAGATTAATATTAAAGAATTTAAATTTATCCAAATATTATTATTAATCACTTAATAAACTCATAATCTAATATTATTAAAATTATAACAATATTTTAATCATTTCTTAAACTTATATATAATTTATTTCAATTGTTTACACTTTACCAAATAATGCATTTAATCATTCAAAAATGCCAGACTCATAAGATTTCATCACCAATGATCAAATCCCTCATAAAAAATCTGCATATACCTTATATAGGATTTTCAAGCCCTAAAATCCTATTTACCAATTCTTCAACTTCACATAACATATTTAACTCATATGTTTGTAACTAAACTATTTTCATGAAAAATTACCAAAAAAATTTATTATTTTTCTATCCTTTGTCCAAACATATATACATATATTTCATACACAACAAGTATTTTTTTATAATTTTTCAACTCCCTTAAGTATTTTTCAAAAATCAATTTCTAATTAATTCCTTAAGAAATTAGCTACCTCAAGTTTAACTCCAGAAATTCCCAAATCTTGGCAGGATCTTACACATGTTAACGTGAGCTTCCAGTTTAAATTTCATGGTCATCAGAGTTATAGAACTCCGATTATAGCATTTTTTGTCAGAAAAACCTAAATATTGAAATAGTCATAACTTGCTTATTTTAAGTCGGAATGAGCTCTTTTTTGGACAGGGGGTACTTTATACCATATATTTCGCTGTCCCAAAAGGCCAGAATTTTTATCACAAATTAAGTTTTTGAAACAGCCCTTACAAAATTTTGGGCAGTAGCTTTTTCCTCTTTTTCACTTTTTCATGCTTTGTTAAAAATAGTCCATACAAAAATTTACAACTTCTCTTCCAATGATTCCACTTGGATAAGTTAGAAAGCTCATAGATCTAACTCTAGAACTTGACCACACTCAAAAATTTAAAATATAATAGGAGATATGGTTAATTGAATTTCATATTCCATTTTCACCAAAATCTGATTTTCAACCCTTTGTGATTTCTAAGAAACTTTCATGTTTTCACATAATAACCAACATAACTCATCATAATACTTACTAATACTATATATACCCATGATTTTCAACAGTCCAATGCTTTTATTATGACTTTCATCATAATCAACGGTCCAATGCTTTTATTATGACTTTCATCATAATCAACGGTCCAATGCTTATATTATGACTTTCATCATAATCCATTTAAACAGATCATTTCCACAAATTAATAAGAAATGAATATAAAGGATCATTCACCATGCATGTGGTAATCCCATATACAAAAGTTATTCCAATGTAATAATAAAGAATGGAATAACAGAAGAATTCACCATGCATGCGATAAACCGCACGGACAGGTTATTCTCAACAGAATAATAAAGAACGGAATCAGGTCAGGCGTAATCCGGAACGATAGGATATTCCAACAGAATAATAAATAATGGAATAACTACAGAATTCACCATGCATGCGATACAATCGCGAGACAAAGTTATTCCCAATGTAATAATAAAGAATGGAACTAGTCATGCAGAACGCACCGCATACGATATTCCAATGTAATAATAAATAATAGAATAACAACAGAATTCACCATGCATGTGATAGACAGCACAGACAAGTTATTCCCAACAGAATAATAAAGAATGGAACCAAGTCATGCGTAAACGCACAGGCAGGATATTCTGACAGAATAATAAAGAACGGAACCAGGTCAGACGTAATCTGCACCGACTAGATATTCCAACAGAATAATAAAGAATGTAATAACAACAGAATTTCACCATGTATGCGGTACTTCGCATAAACAGGTTATTCCAACTGAATAATAAATAATGTAACTAGGTCGCATAAAATTCAAAATTACGACAGCGGAGATTCCAACGAGAATAATAAAGAATGGAATAACAATGAATTTCACCATGTATGCAGATGCCAGATAAACAAAGTTATTCCAACAGAATAATAAAGAATGGAATAATAGAAAAATTTCAGCATGTATGCGGTACTTCGCATAGACAGGTTATTCCAATATAATAATAAAGAATCAAATAACAGAATAATTTCACCATGTATACGGTAGTCCGCGTATACAGGTTATTCCAATAGAATAATAAGGAATAGAATAACAATAGCTCTCTTCATGAATATGAAAGAAATAATACCCCTTACCTTAGAAGAAATTGGATATTGGAGTAGTGAAGTAGCAAAATACCTTTCTTCTTTCTCTCTATTATTTCTCTCTCTAGAATTTCAGTGAATTCATAAGAAATAATGAAGGAATGAGCTTCTATTTATAGGAGAATGGACTGAATAGTAACTAATTCACGAACGGTCCAGATTGATTTACTTTTAAACGGACGGTCCATATTGATTTACTATTAAAATTTAAAGCAACGGTCCATACTGATTCACTATTAAAACTTTAAACCAGCGATCCATATTGATTCACTATTAAAACTTTAAACCAACGATCCATATTAATTTACTATTAAAACTTTAAATCAGCGATCCATATTGATTTACTATTAAAACTTTAAACCAACAATCCATATTGATTTATTATTATAATTTCAACCAACGGTCTGAAAAATTAGCACATCTCCTCATGGAATAATATTGTACCCAAAAATGATTTGGACCGAAAAGAAATATATTTTTTGGGTGAATAGTACCCCGTGAATAGTACTTTGGGAATAGTAACCCCGTGAATAGTACCCCGGCACGAAAAGTGTCCCAAATACCCGAGTGAACAATACTAGAGTGAATAGTAACCGGGTGAATAGTAACTCGTGAAGAGTACTCCGACACAAAAAGTGTCCCAAATACCCGAGTGAATAATACTAGAGTGAATAGTAATCGGGTGAATAGTAACCCGTGAATAGTAACTCGTGAATAGTACTCTGACATAAAAAGTGCCCCGAATACCCGATTGAACAATATAACCTCTAGATATCAATTATTATCGAAATAAATGTCGATTTCCACTAACACAAATAATTTCAACACAATGGAACTATCAAATTCATCTTTAATTAACACAAACTTATTCATCATTAATATTATAACTCACAATATTTAATAACCAGGTCGTTCCCAAGAAAGAGGGGGCTTTTCGATAAGGATTTCTTCTTATTGGAACGTAATTCGGTGGCCAAACCTGTCCTTGACAGAACTTCAAGACATTATAAGTATTGTAATTTAATAATATGAATAACTTTGTCATCTCAATTATTGATTTAATAATATACCATATTATGCAGATGATACTGTGATAATAATCGAATCAATAATATGAGAGATATGATGCAGCAATTACTGTAGCAATAATTGAGTATAACTGAGTGACTTCTCACGTAAGCATCAATAATCAATACTGTGTGCTACTATGTAACCACGCATATTCCTGTACTTTTAACACCGGGTGTTTCAACAATTAATGGTAAAATTTCCGCCTTTATTTTCATAAAATATTTTTGTCATTTTCTTAACCCGACAATAATTCTGTTGTGGGGTCCACCAATGATTGTGCCGTCGTACGAATATTCTCTGACAAAAAGAATATTCCCCGAGCAATAGAATAATATATAACAACTTGCATACTTTTCAAAATTAAAATTTATAAATACTACCCACAACTATAATATTATCTCAAATCCACACCATAATATTCAAAAAAAATATTTCAAGAAATTTAAATCTTTATTCATAAAATATGTGGTCTCACATATGATCCATGACTGAGATGTGAGACAAGAACTAGGAGGGGAGAGACGGAGAATTCCTTCGCTAGTATGACCTACCTAAGTTTATTTGGTATTTAATTGGTCGGTCAGAGTATAGAGATAATATATGATATGTTAATTAACCCTTGTTTTATGATAGTGTTTGAAAATGGCATCTGAAAATGTTGAGATCAGCAATGAAGCACATGAGACCGTTGAGTCACCAATGATCAATACCCAGGATAATGTGCAACAGGAAGACAATAATCCTTAGGTAAATAACAACACCGATCAAATGATGAACGATGGGATGTTCATAGGCTTTATGCAATTCATGCAACATCAGGTAAGAGAGACTCCTGTTCAAAATATAGGTGGAAATAATGGCAACCCACGGTCGGTCACTACTAAGCAGTTCAAGGAGCTGGGACCACCGTAGTTTTTGGGAAAGCCAGAACCATTTAAGGCAGAGACGTGGTTAAAGTAGATCACCAAGATATTTAATGTCTTGGGATGCTCCGAGGAGAAAAAGGTTCCCTTTGCCACCTTTATGTTGCGTGAAGAGGCAGATTACTAGTGGGAATCTGTAAAACGTACCCTGCCTGACGTAGTCAAGATGTCTTGGGAGAAGTTCCAAGAGTTGTTCAACGACAAGTACTTTCCTGAAAGTATTCGTCACGTGAAAGAGGTGGAGTTTATCAAGTTGGAGCAAAACAATATGACCATGTCGCAATACGAGGCTAAATTTCTAGAGTTATCCCGATTTTCATCCCATTTTTTTGATAATGAGGAGCGAATGACGCGAATGTTTCTAAGAGGTTTGAAACCCAAAATACGTCAATACCTCATTTCGCATAAATGTTGTTTATATTCAGATGTTGTGAATAGGGCTCAGTTATTGGAGCGCGATAATGAGTCAGCACAACCAAAAGGCAACGACCAACAACACAATAATAATCGTACCGGTGGCAACGACCATCGAAGCAATGATAACCATCGTGTGGGAAATTATCATGCCCAGAATGGTAACCACTTCGGTGGTAATCATGGCCAAGATATTAGAAGTGAAAATTTCAAGAGGAGGAGATTCAATAATGATGGAAAGAAGTTAGCACCAGCACCTGTTGTTAAGGAAGGAGAACGACCACCGGTCATATATTACAAATGCGAAGGGGAGGGACACATTAGTCCAAACTGTACGCAGCAGTCCAAAGCGTGTTTTAATTGCGGAAGAGAAGGTCCTTTAGCCTGATTTTATCGTAAAATTTCAGCTAGGACGGTGGCACCAAAGGCGGATACGGACAAAACAAAGTCGGTTGTTTCAGGAAAAGCATTTTTCGTGACTTCTCAAAAAGTGAGTAACCCAAACGAAGTTAGCATAGGTTAGTTAATTATAAATTCTTGCGAAGTCTATACCTTATTAGATACCAGTTCTACCCATTCTTTCATCTCTCTTGCTTGCACTCAACATTTAAATTTAACTTCGGAGAAATTAGACTTTAACTTATCGGTTGAAACTCGGTTAGGAGAAACCTTCGTTACCTCCACTGTTTATAAATCTTGTTAATTCAAATCGACACTTTCACATTATCTGTCGATCTTATCTCTTTGAAAATACTTTCCCTTGATGTGATTTTAGGAATTGATTGGTTAACTACTCATCATGCCAAAATTGATTATTTTTGTAAGGTTGTTAGCGTTCATATTGCTAACCAACCTGTTTTGCGAATTTAAGCAACCAAACCACTAAAGTCAATCATTGTCATATCAAGCCATAAGTAAAGAGCTCCGATCCTTTCGTTGTTGATTTCCTTGTGTGGAATGCACCGAAGTCAGACTTTCTATAGGCGACGTCGTGAATGACGATGGCAAGTTGATAGGTATCAATGTGACGTACTATCCAAGTCTTGGATGAGAGTCACAGTTTTGAATGATATTTCTATTGTTAATAAATTTCCTGGCGTATTCTTGAAGACTTCTTAGCCTAACCCCAAAGCATGAAATCGAATTTTGTATTGACCCTAGTATAAAACCCATTTCTAAAACCCTTAAATATTTCTTCAACCAAAATGAACGTATAATGCGCCAAAGATGTTGGCTCGAGTTGTTGAAGATTACAAATATACCATTCAATATCATTGTGGAAGAGTGAATGTGGTAGCTGACGCGTTGAGTAGAAGATCGTATACGTTTACGAGTGCAATGTTGTTAACACAAAAACCCATTTCATATAACTAACAAATGATAAAGATAGAGTTAAAGACTCTAAGGACCCACGTGGTGATATCAAATACACGAGTAGAATCGACTTTAATCGATAAAGTTAAAGCCGTGCAAGCTACATACTCAGAGCTGATGAATGTGAAGAAGAAGGTTCAAGAAGGCGTTATCTCAACCCTCGATTTAATTGGCCCATTTGAAATACTTGATCGAGTAGGAACTATGGCCTATAGACTCGTTTTTACCGCCAAGTATGTCGCGTGTTCATAACATTTTTCACGATCGATGTTACATAAATATGTGGATGACCCGAACCACATTATTAAATTAGAACTAGACGAGATAGCAGAAGATTTAACGTATGAGGAGATACGTGTTAAAATCTTTGATAAGAAGGATCGTATTCAACACTCAAAGGTTATACCTCAAGAGTTAGAATCTGAAATGAAGTCAAGGTATCCTCATCTCTTCGGCATATCAGGTGAGACCCCAAATTTTATGAATAAAGATTTAAATTTCTTGAAATATTTTTTTGAATTTTATGGTGTGGATTTGATATAATGTTATAGTTGTGGGTAATATTTATAAATTTTACAAAGTAAGCAAGTTGTTATATAATATTAAATTGGTCGGGGAATATTCGTTTAAACAGGTAATATTTGTACGACGACACAATCATTGGTGGACCCCACAACGGAAGTATTGTTGTAATTAGAAAACGACAGAATTATATTTTTATAAAAATAACGGCGAAATTGTTACCGTTAAAACTTTTGAACTACCAGGTAGTAAAAGTACAATAATACGCGTGGTTGCATAGTAGCACACGATATTGATTATTGATGCTTACGTGAGAATTCACTCAGTTATACTCAATTATTGCTACAATAATTGTTGCATCATATCTCTCATATTATTGATTCAATTATTGTCACAGTATCATTAGCATAGTATGATATATTATTAAATCAATAATTGAGACGACAAAGTTATTCATATTATTAAATTATAATATTTACAATGTCTAGAAGTTCTGTCAATGAGAGGTCTGGTCACCTAATTGCGCGCCAATAAGGAAAATCCTAATCGAAAAGCCCCCTCTTTCTTGGGAATGACCTGGTTGTTAAATATTGTGAATTATAATATTAATGATGAATAAGTTCATGTTGATTAAAGATGAAATTTATAGTTCCATTGTGTGGGAATTATTAGTATTATTGGAAATCAACATTTATTTCGATAATAATTGATGTCTGGAAGTTATTGGGTAATTAATCGGATAAATGAGCAAATAATTGCTATTGATTCACATTATTATAACTATTTATTCACATGTGTGTACTATTGATTCACATTCATTTACTATTAGGGGAGTTGGTGCAAGATTAATAATACTTGCATGACTAAGTTAAAAATGGAGGTATAGATGTAGGTACTATACTGTAATTCATATTTCCACATGTCTAGAACTATTGATTCACATGATTTACTATTGATTAAAATGATTTACTATTAGGGGAGATGGTGCAAGTTTGATAATACTTGCAAGACTAAATTAAAAATGAATGAAAAGAGGAAGGTATTATACTGTAATATTTTGAGCCCCAAAATGTGCAATTATCAAAACTATATTTTTCTATAAATAGAAGCTCATTCTTCCTTCATTTCTCACCAATTCACTAAAGCTATAGAGCAATTATTATAGAGAGAAATTATAGAGAGAAAGAAGAAGAGAAGTCTGCTACCTCACTATTCCAGTATCCAATCTTCTTTTGAGGTAAGGGGTATTATTTCTTTCGTATTCATGAAGAGAGCTTCTGTTATTCCATTCTTTATTATTATGTTGGAATAACCCGTCTATGCGAAGTACCGCATACATGATGAAATTCTTCTGTTATTCCATTCTTTATTATTATGTTGGAATAACTCGCCTCATGCCAAGTACTACATACATGGTGAAATTCTTACGTTATTCCATTCTTTATTATTCATTGGAATATCCTTCGTGCGGATTACGCATGACGGGTTCCATTCTTTATTATTCTATTGGAATAACTGCTTTGTGCGATCTATCGCACGCTCGATGAATTCGTTGTTATTCCATTTCTTTATTATTCGCATTGGAATATCTTGTTCGCGCGGATTACGCATGACCGATTCCGCTTCTTTATTATTATGTTGGAATAACTCTGTCTATGCTAAGTAATCGCATACATGATGAAATTCTTCGTTATTTCATTCTTTATTATTATGTTGAATAACTGCCTATGCAAAGTAATCGCATACATGGTGAAATTCTTCTATTATTCCATCTTTATTATTCTCGTTGGAATATCCCCGTCACATGCGACATGCATTGACGTGGTTCCATTCTTTATTATTCTATTGGAATAACCTGTCTATGCGGTCTATCGCATGCCTGGTGAATTCTATTGTTATTCCATTCTTTATTATTCCGTTGGAATAACTTGTCTATGTGGATTACCACAGGCATAGTGAATGATCCTTCGTATTCATTCTTTATTAAATTGTAGAAATGATCTGTCTACGTGGATTACCCCATGGCGGGTGAAAATCCATTTGTAGTTTTGTATATTCTATTATACTCGTATGAGATATCATTTATTTTGTACTCATCATGGAATATCATTTTTTTTGGTATTTTTTTTTACGAGTTACTATTCACTCTAGTATTATTCACTCGGGTATTCGGAGCACTTTTTGTATCAGAGTATTATTCACGAGTTAATATTCATGGGTTACTATTCACCTAAATTACTATTCACCCGAATATTATTCACTCAGGTATTTAGAGTACTTTTCATGTCGGGGTACTATTCACCCGAAAAATATATTTCTTTTCTGTCCAAATTATTTTTGGTACAAGAATATTATTCTTGAATTTTACTCTACAAAGCAGTATCATGTTGAGAATTTGAACGTTATTGATTTATGGATAAATTAAATTATAAATCATTAAAATTTATCCTTGAACTTATTTTAGTGAATTATTATGTCATTGTCATTATCCTCATGCTTATATTGTGATGAAAGTCATCTTTGGCTTACGTGCATAAATGAACTTGGTATGATTATGACTGTGGATCATTTAAGTATAATCATGACTCGTAATGTTATAAATAATGTGGTAAAAGTCCTCAAATATTCGTAGTGTATTGATGGACAATTTTTGGTATGATTATGACTGTGGATTATCGGTATAGATAGTCATGACCATTGATGATTTAATGAATATCCTTGGCCCAGTAAAGCGGTGGATGATTCGATGATGTGGTTTATTTATTAAGCTGAGTCTCAGCGATAAAGTTGATGACAAACTTTTTAAATCATAGAAGATAGTAGATTTTATGCTAGATTGCTTATTTCCGTTGTAGTTGTTGATCCAAAACTTGTTGTCTATTGTATTCTATTAGTTGTTATACTGTTGAAGGCTAACAATAATTTATTGTGCATTATCTTAGTCATAATATTTCTTACTGGGCTAGTTGAGCTCACCCTTTCTTTCATTGTTTTCTTCAGGAAATGAAAATATAGCTCGGACGAGTCGGGGGATGGAGTGATGGGCCAGGATAAATGGCTTTAGTAGTCCTCACTATTCTATAAAATAGTGTTACAATAAATGTAATGAGGACTCTATTAGAGAGTGGATATTGTCTAGAAGTCAATATTCCTGTTTAAACTCTCAGCTATGTTTTGTCATATATTACACAACGATTGTATAATTAAGTTTGTATTTGTATTCTGTACCATGTATTTGGCGACTCAAGATGGGTGATGTATACCTGTTTTGGGGGCATCACATCTACAATCACTGACTCTAGCCCCATTGTAGAGTCTCCACCTCAAATTATAGAGCCACTAAACTTAAACATCCAAACCCAGGCCCCTCCATCAGATTTTCCCTCCTCATCCAGCAACGAATACTTCAATCTTGATCTTGCCCTCTATTCATTGCAAGATCAATTCAAGAACACACCACCTCCTTCACAAATTCCCCAACTGAATGAAATTCTTTCAGAGTTGTCCACAAAAGCTGATTTTTCAGCAATGTCTGCGAAAGTGATCAAGGAACTCGATGAGAGTCTTGAAGATCACACTGTACTTATTCAACTGAGATTAACATCAATGATCAATGCTGCAAATAATCTCCCAAGCTCCCTAAGCTCTGAGCTCTCTAAATCACTTAAAGAGATCATCAAAGAGATGCTTCAAAGTATAAAAGACAGGGATGACATCCACTTTCTCGCAGCTAAAAGACATAGGGATGCTGTCTTGATCTTACAAAAGACTCAAGAATCTCAGAACGAATTAATGATAAAGAGTATCATAAGTCTCTAAACTGCAGTCAAGGAATTTCAAGACTTCTCCATGGGCCAAATGCAGCAGACTGAAAATGTCCTGAACATCCTTCAACGACGTGAAACTCGATCTGATGCTTTAATCCGAGAAAATCTCGAGGACATTGCTCAAGCTCAAAGTTAACTCAATGAGCTTGTCCAAGGAGTAACTCGTCTCTCCGAAGACATTCACACCCTTGATGCTGACATAAAGGGGGAGAATAAAGGGAAAGGAGATCAGGGAGGCAAGGGAAAAGGCAGAGGTCAATTCCAACCTCAATCCTCAAGGAATCCTCCTGCAAGGCAAATCCACCAGCAGACTCCACGATCTAGCCATCAGATCCAAAGATATGATCAGCAAGAAGTTTTAATGTCTCAACCATTAAGGAGTCTAGGGCCAACTACCAGCTCTCATGAGGTAACAACAACAGATCTAAGAATGCCAATTGGAGATCCTGCATTCATGAATAGGCACGATCATAATCCAAGACTAAGCCCAAGTGAGCTGGAAGATCTAGCCAGGAGAGACGAAGCAAGCAGAAAAAGGAGAGCTGAGGAATATGCAAATCCTCCAAGAAGCAAAAGGCCGAATAAATAGAAATAAGTTGAATTTTAATTCGTATTGATGTAGTCAAACTTAAATGTAATATATGTCTTCATACATCAATAAATTCATGCTCATTCTCTAGAAATTTTAGCTGCTCACTGAAATATTAAGTCATATTTACTTTGCTGCAACTGCATATAGAAATTGATAATCATGACAACAAATCTCCTTGGTTATGTCAACATCAAATAGGGGGAAATTGTTGGAAGAATGCATGTTTTGATTTGATGTTTAAAGTAAATGCTTATGATTATATGTAAAGTCCTTCAAGGAATATATGTACAAGGACTTAGTGATAGATCAAAATTTTTAGGTTGATCTTAACTTTTAATGTTCATCATTCTATAAACGAATGTATAGATAAAGAGATCAAAGATATTAGGTTGATCTATGACTTGAAAGAAATAGATAGGCTTCAACAAGAATCGTAGTCTACCAAGCTGATCAATAGATTGCAATAGCCAAGGCAGGATCGTAGAGCTTAGAAGATCGTAGTGTATCTGCCTTGAAGGACCTCTTCAGATTTCGTAGAGTGGTCCAGACGTTTGCCAAAGCTAACTCAGAGATCGTAGTGTGCTCTCAGAAATGTAAAGTCTGCAAGTCGAGCAAGTAAAGATCGTAGTGTGAAAACCCTTGAAAGAAATCGTAGTGTTCTATTCAGACCAAGCACAAATATGTCAAGACACCACGATATGAATCGTAGAGTATCATTTGTCTTGTGTCAGAAGTATCGAGCCCTATCTTTTGTTTGAAGACAAATTCCAACAAATGTGGAATGGGTTTTGAACGTTGAAGCACTCACCAGTCCCAACGGTACAAAATATATCCTTAGTATTCATCAAAAGGAACGTATTCAAGAAGCTAAGAAAAGGACCATTGGACAGAGGAAAACACCTTTTCAGGTGTTAGGTGAGAAAGCAGTCTGTTGTGTCAGTGGGCCAGACTACAATTCAGAAGATGTGCAAAAAAGTCTCCATCAAAGCTCAGAAATGTCAAACGCATTTAATGCTTCATCAGATGACTTCAACGGATAGATTTAAAAAGATCACATATATATACAGAACACAGACAGATGAGAGAAGTAAGCAAGCATTGAACAAAATGCACAAGAACACTCAACGCTCAAATCTACGAACAGAGAAAAAGAGGAAGCTTGCTCAGCTTCTTAGTTCTTTCGAACAAGTGCTTAACTGCAACTGAGTAGCCTCAATCACGATCTCAACAACAACTAATCAACTGAAGTAAGAGTTCCAAGTCTGAAGGACTTGAAGAGTTCTAAGTGAAATGTGAAGAACCAAGTCTGCTGGACTTGAAGAGTTCAAGAGTGAACTAAGAAGTTCTTAGGATCGCCGGTCAGAAGGATCTGTGAGATTCGTAAAGTGTAAAAGACATCCTTAGTGGATTTCCTACTCGAGGAGTAGAAGAGTGGACTAGGAGCCTTAAGTGCTCCGAACCACTTAAAAACAACTGTCTATTTTATTCTTTCCATAACTGCTATAACTTCTATAACTGTCATAACTGCCTCACTCTCATTAACTCACTATCTAAAGGGGATTTCAAAGAAACCATAATTCTGCTGTGCTTAAGATCTTTATCAAAACGGTCTTAATACAAAGAAAAGTTTTTAATATCTATTCAACCCCCCCCCCCCCCTTTCTAGATAACTATTGTGCCTCTAGGAACTAACAAACCCTAATTCACATTTTTAGAAACTAAGATTCCCATTTTGCCCTTATTACACAATCCTAGATAATGAGCTTAGGAGACCTTAGGGTTAAACCCTAAGGGTCAAACTCTAAGGGTTAAAACCTAATGGTTATGAGAAGTTACCAAGTTGCCATTCACTTTATAAGTCAAATGACCAAACTACCCTTTTATTATTTTAATAAGGTGGAGTGTAGATCTAGCCCTAGTAAGGAGTTGGTGACCAACTCTAGCTAGCCTTGTGGTCTAGTAATAAGCTTTAATCATTCAAAATTTGATCAGCCATAGCATTACACCATATTATATATAGATTATGAGAGAGAGAATGTCATATTCAAGCCTCATTTGATCACTACACTCAACCAAAACTCTCTCAACTCCAAGCCTTCGAATTCTAGTGTTGGACCAGTCCTTCATCAAGCCCCACTATCACTTCTAGCAGATTAGAAGTCAGATTCAAGATCTTGGTCATAGAAAGGTAAACCCTAAGCCAAGAATATTTGATCTTGTATGCTATGTTGGATTTGATGTTAGAATGTTTAAATATATTATATCCTGTGTCTTTTAATGATCTGGGTTGTTAGATCATGGATCCATAACACTTATGTGACGACCCTAAAATAGGTCCATTCCATCCAACCCATTCTGAGTCGCCAAATACATGGTACAGAAACAACTACAACTTTATTATCACAACAATAAAACTGTGAGTTTAAATACAAATATTATCTTCTAGACAATATTTATACTCAAATAAATCCTCATCACATTTATTGATACATTATTTTACAATAATGGTGAGGACTACTAAACCATCCTTTCTAAAACCTTCATTCCATACCCCGACTCATACTCGCTATATTCTCGCCTCCTGAGAAAAATGGAACAAAAAGGAAAAGGGTGAGCTCAACTAGCCCAGTAAAGAATGTTATGACTAAGATAATATACAACAAATTATCGTTAGTCTCCAACAGGGAAAAATCTGATAGAATACAATAGACAACAAGTTTCAGATCAATATTCACAGCGGAAATAATAATTCATAGAAGAGTTACGTAGAGAATGAAATCTACTATAATCTATGAATTTAATAATTCCATCATCAATATTTTATCCTCGTAACATCAATCAATATTCATCTCAAATCAAATATTCATCTTTGCACTACATGTGCCAAAGATATTCATCAATCGGTCATGTTCATCTCAACACTGCTCATCTTTGCACTAAAGGCCAAAGATATTCATCATCGACCATGTTCATCTCAACACTGCTCATCTTTGCACTAAAGGCCAAAGATATTCATCGATCGGTCATGTTCATTTAAACACTGCTCATCTTTTGCACTACAGCCAAAGATATTCTTCGTAAATCATTCATCTTTGCACTCTAAGCCAAAGATATTCTTGAAATCATTCATCTTTGCACTCATCGCCAAAGATATTCTTCAGAAATCATTCATCTTTGCACTTCTGTGCCAAAGATATTCAATAATATCATCATTTAAGACCGAGGATGATGAAAATATTTTAAAGAAACGAATCCAAATGAAACAAAATGACAAGGATTAAGGATTCGTACTTGGTTTTATCCACGTCCAAAAATACCTCAAAAATAATCACAGTGGTGTAAAATTCAAGAATGATCAAAACATGGATACAATCAAAGCTAGTATCCAAAATAGATATTTTAGATTTAAAAGAAAAATTTTCATTTTCTATTGAATAGTGCCGTGATTCGTGAATAGTGCCAGATATCGTGAATAGTGCCGTATACGTGAATAGTAACTCCGACACCAAAAGATAGAAATTCACAAAAAAAACATCTTCACGCCTCATGAATAGTACTCGTGAATAGTAACTCGTGAATAGTAACTCATGAATAGTAACTCGTGAATAGTAACTCATGAATAGTAACCCCGACATGAAAAAGTTTCAAATTTGATAAAAAGTACCAACCAATATTTCAGCATAATGATATTGAAGAATTAATATCATTTGAGAAGAAAATAACATCCCTTACCTCAAAGAATCGAGATTTTAAGGAAAGAAAGGAAGTGATCTTTGAATGAAACTTGTCTAATCAACAAAGAACTCTCAAAGTATCTAAATACTCACAAAAATACGCCAATAATATAGAGAGAGAAAGAGAGAAAACTTTGTTTCGGTGTGATTTTCAATTCTAACTTAGCCCTCTATTTATAGGAAAATGTTAGCCCGTCAAGGCATTGACCGCTACTACCGATGGCTTTACCTGCTACTATTGCCACCCACCACATTTGAAATAAAATTCAGCACATTTCTTCACCAACCACAAGTGGGGCCCACTCAATTCTAGAATTTTCCACCAAAATCAATTATAAACCTAATTTCCGAATCCGACACCTCTTAAAATTCACAACAAATCATTCGTGCATTTTTAACGGTTCAAAATTTGTGGACATATACTCAACTTATGTATGTATAACATATCCAAAAATTACAACGATCCAAACATTTCGGATTAAAAATTATAACCCCGTAATATATCTCAAAAACCCCGATTTGATTTTTAATACCTCCAATCCGATAAAATATCGATAAAACACCTCAACATTAATTCCTTCATTAATAACCACATAAATAAATCCATCATTTATATTCATATAAAATAAATATTTCCTTATCATATGAATCAATAATTAATTATTCACAAATAATATTACAGAATCACATTTATGACAACCAGTCGTTCCTGTGAAAGAGGGGCTTTCAATAAGGATCTCTCTCATCGGGCGCCAGCAATTAGGTGACCAAACCCGCCCTTAGATGTAACTTTCTAGACATTGCCAATAATGTTATCTAATAATATTATTCAAATAATATGAATTATTGATCCGATAATGGGAAATATCGTAGCAAGTGTGACAATTATTGAAACAAAGAATAATATAAAATACCAACGCAAGAATTATTGAATCAATAAAATAAACTATTGAACAAGAATCACTCGTGGAAAATTATTGAGTAGTGCCATCTTTACGCACGAATCAATAATTCAACAATACTGCAATACCGCAGTGCTTCAGGCAACCACGCCAGACATCGTTTTTTACCCCACCGGGTATTCCAACAAATCTTTACTTGAGAATAACTACGCCGTTATTTTTAACCAACTTATATTTGTCGCTTTTCTTCATCCAATCGCTCGTTATGGGCCCCACACATTAGCCGTCATTTAATATGCCAATATTTAATATTCTGACAACAATGAATATTTTATAACCACTTGCTTATTTTGAAATATTTAAGCATTTTACCCATAACTAACAACATTAATCAAATCCACCCTTACTATTTCAAAATAATAAATAAAGGAAATTCCTTTTATTTAAAAAATTTGGGGTCTTACAACCTCCCTCCTTATGAAATTTCGTCCTCGAAATTGACGACGCACTGTGTGTTTGAAAAGATGAGAATACCTCGCTTTCATTTTCGTTTCCAATTCCCTGTGTCATTTCCTCTATAAGATGATTCCTCCACAAAACTTTAACTTGTGGTATAAACCTCGACATACATAGGTCATGTTCTTTCCTCTACAAAATCTTGACAGTACCTCCTCGACGTTAAGTCTTCGCTATCTCGTCGGTTCTAACTCAATGACGTGTTTCGTGTCGTCCACATAGTTACGTAACATCGACACGTGAAAAACGTTATGAACACGCGCCATACTTGGTGGTAAAACGAGTCTATAGGCCATAGTTCCTATTCGATCGAGAATTTCAAATGGATTAATAAATCAAGGTTTGAGCTTTCCTCACCTCACCGATTCTCGCTTTTAAAATAACAACTTCTTGCACCTCCTTCTTCAAATTCATCACTCCCGGTGTGTAGCTGGCGAAATGCCTTTAACTTTATCGATTAAAGTCGATTATACTCAGATATCATCACGCACTCAGTATATCATCAACGTGGGTACCTAGAGTTTTCATCTCCATCTCTATTATTTGTATATTATACTGAAATTAGTCTTTGACAACATCGCATCGTATTTCGTACTTGTATACGATCTTCTACTCAACACGCCACCTACCACGTTCGCTTTTCCGGGATGGCATGGTCGTAACATGTCTTTGAAATGAGTCTCCTCTTGAGTTCTTCAAGCTCTTCCCACATTCCTTGCTCTATTCGAATTTTTGTATCTCTACTGAGTCACCACGTTAATGGAATAGGATTCAAGAATATCCTTCAACGAATCTCGATAATAACCAACTAAGCCTAGAAAGTTACGTATTTCGACATCGACTTAGGTTGCTCTCAATCGTGACTCATATCCCAATCTTGGATAAGACGTCACAATGACACCTATCGCTTTACTATCGCATCGCAATATGACGCCCCTACATGAGAGTCCGCTTAGGTGCATTCCACAAAGGAAGTCACAAGATAAAGGCTCATGTACCAAATTCTATAGTTGAATTTTTAACTCCTGAAGTTCAATAGGAGCCATTCGATATGAGATTTTAGAAATGAGTTTTGTACCGGGTTCAAAGTCGATACAAAATTTAATATCAGTCTTTGGGAGTAAGCCAAGAAATTCTTCAAGAAATACATCAGGAAAAATCAATAACAACAGGAATATTATTCAAATCTGACGTGTCTTTATTCAAATCCATAACATGGACTAAGAAAACTTGACATCCGTAATAAACGAATGACTTCATGGATTGATATGAAAATGTTTGACTACAATGGTTTGATTGCTTGAATTCGAATAACAAAGTTGCTTAGGAATATGAAAACTAACAACCTTACAAAAGCAATCAATTTTGGCATGATGAGTAGTTAACCAATCAATCCCCAAAAACAAGTATCTTTAAAGAGATAAGGTCAACAGTAAGGTAATGGTGCCAACTTGAATCAAACAAGATTTTTAAACAACGGATGTAATGAAAGTTTCTCCTAACTGAGTCTCCATAAATAGGTCAAAGTCTAATTTCTCCGTAGTCAAGTTCAAACGTTGAGCGCAAGCAAAGAGAGATAAAAGAATGGGTAGAAGCAAAGATCTAGTAAGGTATAAACATCGCAAGAATTTATAATTAACTAACCTGGTGCTAACTTCATTCGGGTTCCTCGTATTTTGACCCGGCCACGACAAACGCTCTTCCAGAATCGTTGACTTTAACTTTTCCGGGACATCCTTTTGAGTCACCGCCCCACCGCACTAGGGTTTCGATATCGCATAATCTCGAAAGCGATATGTCCTTCTTTTCCACAATTATAGCATACCTTAAACTGCTAGGCGGTTTAATGATATGTCCTCTTTCCCAAGATTTGTAACATACGACCGATGGTCTTTCTCCTCCTTGGAACCGTTACACTTTGGCGCCGACGTCTTCACATGGTCGTTGTTGAATCTCCTCTTTTAAAATCTCCTCCCAACTCGCTTCTTTTATTTTCATGGCCACGATTACCACCCGTGAGTGGTTACCGCCTTTGTCCGTATTCTTCTTTCTCCACTTGGTTATCGTTATTACGATGATCGCTATCTTTGGTATGATCCTCGTTATGGTCCCTCGGTTGAACGTATATCGTTATCTCGCTCTAAACAACCGAGCCCTGCTTACATAATATCTCGAATAGAGAAAATTTATGAGAAATGAGATCCGACGTATCGCCGGTTTCAAACCTCTCGTAAACATCCGCGTCATACGTTCCTCATTCTCCACCAAATGAGGTGCAAACCGATAACTCGCAAACTTCGCCTGATCTTCGACACCGCCATGTTATTCTCGCTCCAATCTAATAAACTCCACTTCCTTCATACGATTTAATACTTTCGTGGAAGTACTTGTCATTGAACTGCTTTCAAACGCTCTCCCATGACATGCTGAGTGCAATTTGAATGGGTACGCTTCACGATTCCCACCAAGAATGCCTCGCCTTTACGGAACATAAAAAGTAGCGAATGGAACTTTCTATTCCTTCGTGCATCCCAAGACATCGAATATCTTGGTAATTTGCTTGACCCATGTTTCCGCATGATCGGATCCGGCTTTCCCTGCACTCGTGGTCCCAACTCTTTGAAGCGCTTGTTTGTGACCACCCGTGAATTGCTATCATCTCCTCCTCGTATTTTGAACACGAGTCTCCTCGTCGATTTTGCATGAGCGCAAAAAACTTCTAAACATCCCTCGTTCATCATCGCTTTCAATTGGTGTTATTCACAGGAGGTACATTGCCAACTGTTGTAGACGTTCTCCTCGTTGTTAAATACAGCATCTCCACGGTCTCATTTACACCACTATTAACGTTCTCGTGAGCCATTCTAAAAAAAAACTATCATAAAACAAGGGTTAATTAAATAAATTAACAAATCACATAATACCCCTATAATATGACCAACCAACAAATAAGCTTAGGTAGGACACACTAGCGAAGGATTTACTCGTCTCTCCCTCCTAGTTTTATTCCCGATCTCCGCCAGAGATCATATCCCTAAGCTCGATATTAACCGTGGCGACCCCAAAATAGGTCCATTCCATCCAACCCATTTCGAGTCGCCAAATACATGGTACGTAAACAACTACAACTTTATTATCACAACAATAAATCGTGAGTTTAAATACAAATATTATCTTCTAGACAATATTTATACTCAAATAAATCCTCATCACATTTATTGATACATTATTTTACAATAATGGTGAGGACTACTAAACCATCCATTCTAAAACCTTCATTCCATACCAGACTCATACTCGCTTATATTCTCGCCTCCCGAGAAAAATGGAACAAAAAGGAAAAGGTGAGCTCAACTAGCCCAATAAAGAATGTTATGACTAAGATAATATACAACAAATTATCGTTAGTCTCCAACAGAAAAAATCGATAGAATACAATAGACAACAAGTTTCAGATCAATATTCGTAATGAAATAATAATTCATAGAAGAGTTACGTAGAGAATGAAATCTACTATAATCTATGAATTTAACAGTCCATCATCAATATTTTATCCCTGTAACATCAATCAATATTCATCTCAAATCAAATATTCATCTTTGCACTACAGGCCAAAGATATTCATCAATCGATCATGTTCATCTCAACACCTGTTCATCTTTGCACTAAAGGCCAAAGATATTCATCAATCGATCATGTTCATCTCAACACCTGTTCATCTTTGCACTAAAGGCCAAAGATATTCATCAGTCGGTCATGTTCATTTAAACACCTGTTCATCTTTGCACTACAGGCCAAAGATATTCTTCAGAAATCATTCATCTTTGCACTACAGGCCAAAGATATTCTTCAGAAATCATTCATCTTTGCACCATCGCCAAAGATATTCTTGAAATCATTCATCTTTGCACTACAGCCAAAGATATTCAATAATATCATCATTTAAGACCGAGGATGATGAAAATATTTTTAAAGAAACGAATCCGGTGAAACAAAATGACAAGGATTAAGGATTCAGACTTGGTTTTATCCACGCCCAAAAATACCTCAAAATAATCACAAGTGGTGTAAAATTCAAGAATGATCAAAACATGGATACAATCAAAGCTAGTATCCAAAATAGATATTTTAGATTTAAAAGAAAAATTTTCATTTTTTATGAATAGTGCCAGATTCGTGAATAGTGTCAAGATACGTGAATAAGGCCGTGATATCGTGAATAGTAACTCACACCAAAAGATAGAAATTCCACAAAAAAAACATCTTCACGCATCATGAATAGTACTCGTGAATAGTAACTCGTGAATAGTAACTCATGAATAGTAACTCGTGAATAGTAACTCTTGAATAGTAACCCCGACATGAAAAAGTTTCAAATTTGATAAAAATTACCAACCAATATTTCAAAGATAATGATATCAAGAATTAATATCATTTGAGAAGAAAATAACATCCCTTACCTCAAAGAAATCAAGATTTCTAAGGAAAGGAAGTGATTTGAATGAAACTTGTCTTTAACAAAGAACTCTCAAAGTATCTAAATACTCACAAAATACGCTCAATAATATAGAGAGAGAAAGAGAGAAAACTTTGTTTCTGGTGTGATTTTCAATTCTAACTTAGCCCTCTATTTATAGGAAAATGTTAGCAGCACCAAGCAGGACTTGACTCGCTACACGATGGCTTTACTCGCTACTATTGCCACCCACCACATTTGAAATAAAATTCAGCACATTTCTTCACCAACCACAAGTGGGGCCCACTCAATTCTAGAATTTTCCACCAAAATCAATTATAAACCTAATTTCCGAATCCGACACCTCTTAAAATTCACAACAAATCATTCGTGCATTTTTAATCGGTTCAAAATTTGTGGACATATACTCAACTTATGTATGTATAACATATCCAAAATTACAACGATCCAGCGGTCGGATTAAAAATTATAACCCCGTAATATATCTCAAAACCCCGATTTGATTTTTAATACCTCCAATCCGATAAAATACCGATAAAACACCTCAACATTAATTCCTTCATTAATAACCACATAAATAAATCCATCATTTATATTCATATAAAATAAATATTTCCTTATCATATGAATCAATAATTAATTATTCACAAATAATATTACTGAATCACATTTATGACAACCAAAGTCGTTCCTCAGGAAGAGGGGCTTTCCAATAAGGATCTCTCCTCATCTTGGCCGCAATTAGGTGACCAAACCTCTCCTTATGTAACTTTCTAGACATTGCCAATAATGTTATCTAATAATATTATTCAAATAATATGAATTATTGATCCGATAATGGGAAACATCGTGCAAATGACAATTATTGAAACAATGAATAATATAAAATACCAACGCAAAGAATTATTGAATCAATAAAATAAACTATTGAACAAAGAATTCATGTGAAAATTATTGAGTAGTGCCATCTTACGTGCACGAATCAATAATTCAACAATATCGTGTAATACTGCAGTGCTTCAGGCAACCACGCCAGACATCGCTCTTTTAACCACGGGTATTCCAATGAAATTTAATTCAGAATAACTACGCCGTTATTTTTAACCAACTTATATTTGTCGTTTTCTTCATCCAATCGCTTTCGTTATGGGGCCCCACATGGTTGCTTGTCGTCATCATACGAATATTCCCGACAAAGATCTTAATATTCCACGACAAACGAATATTCCCCGACAACAATGAATATTTTATAACCACTTGCTTATTTTGAAATATTTTGCATTTTACCCATAACTAACAACATTAATCAAATCCACCCTTACTATTTCAAAATAATAAATAAAGGAAATTCCTTTTTATTTAAAAAAATTTCGGGGTCTTACAACTTAGATGATCGAAATTGAAGTTTTTAGAAATTTGGAAAAGTTAGAAATTTTGGTCTGACAGCCGAATGTCAGGGCTCTTAGATTCTTATGTGTTAGTTGTTTGTTGTATTTTATGTTATACATCTATTCTATGTTGTAAGGGCTTTGATCTGGAACTTGAATCAAGCCCAGATCATGTCTAGATCTCGAGTTATAAGTGGTCAAGCCTAGTTGACCGATCATTTAAACCGGAATTCGGGCAACCTGCAATTTTCTGTAATTTCGACAACGCTTAGCAGCCTCGGATCTTGTAGGTCTTAATTAGTTTGGCCAAGTTAGTGTTTGATTGTAGTCGACATGAGTACTACTTATCCCCGCCTCTAGATTACCCAAATACGTAATGTAATCGAATTTAATGATGGTCAAACTTGGGTTGACCAGCGCGCCAAGAACATTTTCGGGAAACCCGGAAATGTTCAAGAACAGTTTTCTTGACTACTTTGACCGGCCCAGATCTTAAATAGGTTATGTTGTTAAGTTGATGTTATGCTATGTAATGGTTCTACGACATGAGAACTATAGACTTGGACCTTAAGAATAACATTTTAATGACCAGAACACCAAGAAAATTGAACCACACTGTGGACCCTCGAACTGCCTGGGTTTCTGGGTTACCCAGAAAACCCAAGAACCGTCTAACAACACTTTCTGTAGCTTAGATCTTGATGAGTTGATATGTTATGGCCATGGAACTTGTTTAGGGTTGTAGTACTACATCAGTACTACACCATTAACACTATGAGGCTTTAAAACGCTTATGATCATTGATCAAATCTTTGGTCAAACATACCACCTCGTGAATCGAGTTTGAATTTTCAAGGTGCTCAAGAACATGAAGAACACCTATAGCGACAGATTCTGCCATTATAGCACTCTTTTAGCTGATAGCCTTTATAAAGTTATTATTTTTATTTAATAAATAGAGAAAATTAGTTTTAAATTATTAAAATATATAATAAATTACTAAAAAATTATTTTAAAGCCTAGAAATTAGTTTTTAAAAATATTTCATAAATATTTAATATTTTTGGAATATTAAAAGTATTTAATTTATTTAATTATTATATTAAATAAATTATTTAAAATGATTTTAATTCTTGAAAAATTATTAAAAATTATATTATGGTATAAGAAAATATTTTAAGTTATTTTTAATGACTTTTAATATTTTGTGATGAATTTCATTAATAAATTAATATTAATGATAATTAAGTTATTTAATAAATATATTAAATAAATTATGAAAAATAGAATTAATGATTTAAAAATTATATAAAATGATTTAAAGGTTATAAAATATTTTAAGTTATAAAATATAACTTTTGATATTTTTTCATGAAAAATATTAATATTTTAATATTAATGATATTAGATTTATTTAATAATTATACTAAATAAATTAGTTTAAAATTGATTTTAATATTATAAAAATCATTTTAAATGAAACTAAGGTGTTTAAAAATATTTGAAGTTATAAAATATAACTTTCAATATTTAAAGGTAAAATTCATTAATATTAAATGATATTTGATTTATTTAAAATTATATTAAATAAATAGTTTTAAAATGGTTTTATTAATTAAAAATTATTTAAAAGGATATAAATGATTTAAAAATATGTCAAGTTATTATAAGTGACTTTTAATATTTTAGTGAATAATACCTTAATATTTAAATATTAATGGTAATTATTTAAAATGATTTTAAATGTTTTAAAAATTATTTAAGGGTAATAGTAATACTTTAAAAATATTTTGAGTTATTATAACTAACATTAATATTTTGGCAAGGGTTTCATTAATATCTTAATATTATTTAAATATTAATGATAGTAGAATTATTTAATATTTAAATCATTTAATAATGATTTCAGAGTTTGAAAATTATGATAAATTATAATAATTAATTATAAATTATTATAAGTAATTTATAAATAATATGAGTGATGTTATCCGAATAATCTTTAAGATACTGATTAGAGTTTTATTAACAATAAACTCAATAATTACTGATAAAGTCAGCTTTGACACCAAAATCTTCAATGAAATTGATTCAAACCTATATAGGTTGACTTGATAAGTGTTTGTTTGTGATTCAACGTCTGTTAAACTTATGTGATAATGTGATTAGGTTATGTTGACTGTAAATAATAGTATGACGTGTTATGATATGTTATTCTAATCGATAGAACAATCTTATGAATGATAGGTCATTGAATTAAAGATAAAACTAAGTTAGAATCGTATGCAAAGCAGATCGTGCAAAAGTATCTAAACCTTATGCACTACCTTTATTTTGTGCAAACAGGTATATGTTTATGCAAGTTTCCTAAACTTACTCCAATTATTATTTAGCAAGTATCCTAATCGTTGCATTTACTTTATGCAATGAACATGAGTAAGAAAGTTTCAGAATTATATTATCATTATGCCAGATTATTAACTCTATTGTTATCGATTATGTATCCAATCATCCGTATTCATGCAAGTTCTCGAACCTTATTCATTCATTATTTATCAGTACAATATTATTGTATAATCCAGATATTTATTCTGTTTGTTAATCTCTAAATATGGTTATACAAGTGTCTTCACTTGGATAATCATTGTATTTAATCACATGTTAATACATACCTATTGATTTCCTGTATGTATATATTAATTAAAGGTCGTCTAAGCTATTTGACTCGGCTAGACACAGATTTAGAAATATCGTTGAACGTGATAGAACTTTATTATATCCAATCGAATTATTTTGGTTTGGATTCCCGACTAAGTATGAACATCCCGAATCTAGGAAACTTTTATGCGCCTAAGGCGAATGTGTTGAACGAAAATATCATTCTTGTATGTAGTATTGATCAATGCAGGGCACATTGGGCAGATAACCCCCGTGCTCGTAAGTTATGACGGTTTGCGGATGAAGTTCTGCTAAACCTTAGCGAAAATGAAAAATAATGTTCATAGTCTGTCAACTGATCTTCATTTATAGTCAGTACATAGTTTCAAAATTTTGAAATAGAATTGGTATGTTGATTAGAATTGGTTCAGTTTACTTCACAACTATTATTTCGTTGTAGAAGTGTCATTCAAAGAAAACATTTAATCCTTTCAGCTTATGTTTATTATTTACTATTACTTGTTGGGCACTCAAATGCTCATCCTTGCTTAATTTAAATGTTTTTAGTTAAGTATGATCAGCCAGAGGGCTCTGCCAAGAACAAAGGGAAAAGAAATTTATCAGAATAAGTTTATGTTATCTTATGTAATAGCTAGACTTAAATAAGATGATTATATTTATTATCTATCATGTAATGAAATGTTTTAAGGCCGCGTACCTGAGATTTAGACAACTCTGACATGTAAATTAAGTTTGATATTTATGACAATATTATTATTACTTCCACTTATAGAAATGGTATCGTAAAACACTGAGTTCGGGATTTAAGTACCTGAATTTGGGGGCGTACACCATATGTTCTAAATCTCTGATTTATTACTGACGAAGGCTATTGATAACTTAATTATCTTTAGTCATGATATTCTTTACTGGGCTAGTTGTGCTCACCCTTTTTCTTCACAATTCTTTTGTGTAATAAGAGTAGTAGGTTGAGTGGGGTAATAGGAGGGAATAGAACGGTGGTCTATAGTTATTGAGGATTCCCATAAACAGTATGAAAATAATTTTATGGAGAATTTTAGATAGTGTGTCGTATTTTATATGTCATTTAACCATTGATTTTGGTGAACCAAATACGATGAGGTGAACCCAATTTTAGAAGGGTGTTTTACCACTATCGTACAAGATGTCTAATGATATATGACTTCGTGTTATCATAAGGCAGGGTTGTGCACATCCACTTGCTGATTATATCTATGAGCACTACCTATATAATCTTGAAGTTTGGTTGAAATATAATTCTCAATTGGAGATAATGGAGATAATTATATGGCAAGAGAAGACTCACCATTGGAAAGAACATGATACCAATCTTCTCATTTTTCTTTAGGGTCTATTGAGTCAACCAAGGATAATTCTCGAGTCATATGATATATATTATAACTTAGATGCATGGCCTCTCATGTACGAAGGTTTCCTTGAGCATTTTCCAAAGATTTTAATTTCTAAAACAGTTATTGAATGTACCTTTATGTAAGGTACCATTTTAAGGTATCAATGTGAGGTGCTATCCAAGTAAAGGGATGAGAGTCATAGTTGGTATCCACAACATATGTGTTGTCGTATTTTGCACGATAGTACGACAGTTGTATAAATGAAGTTGTCAGTAGTGTTGTTTCTGGCGACCCAAGATGGGTTGTGTAGACCTATTTTGGGGGCGTCACAAATATCTCTGTAGTCTCTATGTCTAAGCTCTAATTTTTTATTTGATAAATAGATGAAATATAGATATATAATATTGATAACAATTTATATTCGTATATCTATAAATTTAAATAAGTAAGAGATAATTCAAATAAATTAAACTAAATAACTTATCTCAAATACTTAGACCAATTTCCTCTTCTCAAATGATTAGAACTTTGATAAGAAGAGAGAGAAAACTTTTTAGAGAGAGAGTATGTAGGCAAGGAGTAAACTTTTATTTTTAAGTGAATTGGAAAACCAAAATGAATGAAAGTGATAGACACGTAATTAATACATTTTAATATTTCCATATTTATTATTTTATATGCTTATTTTATTTAACTAATACATTTTATTTTATTTTGTAAGAAATAACATTTATTTTTCTTGGGGAGGAAATAAAGGATTTATATCTAACTTTTTCTAATATGAAAAAGGACTCTTGGAGGATTACCATATAGAGATGAAAGTCAAGAAGGAAAGAAGAGAAAAAAGGGAACAAAACTGTTCGAGTTCAATGAACCTAAATTAGGGCACAAATGTATTCTCCCTATAAATAGGCCTCTTGTTTTAGAGAGAAGGACACCACTTGTTATTTTTTTTATTAAGTTTCTCACTAGTGTAGAAGGGAGTAATATATTTAGAGTTTGTCTTTTCTCTTATTCCAATCATGTGTGGTACTACTGTCAGGGAGTATTTGTAAATTTCTTTTATTGATATAATAAAAATTCTCTTTTTAATTATTGTTCTTATTTTATGCAAATAGTAGTACTAATATTATTAATTTTTGATTTTAATTTCATGGCTAGCTAAATTTCCAATACCTAGGATTATGATGAAACTAAGTATTTCATAATAATATTTTCTTTTCGTTCCTAAATTAATGCCTAATTATTTTTGCCTTCATATTTTCCTCCGCATAAATTGCATATGATTTTTATATTGATTGCGAGGTTTTGATAAGTTATAGTTAATATGTGAATTTTTCATAACTTATATACTATTATATTAATTATATGAATCATTATTTTTAAAGGAAGGAAAATAATTTGGGAATTGATTTAGAAAATAAAAAAATTATTTATTATGTTAATATTTGGTGGATTCTAATTCCCATGTATCTTTTCTCATTAATAGTTTTCGTTATTAATTAATAGTTTGAATAATTTAGTTAATAAATCTTCTCCACCATTTTTATTTCTAATTTGCCTAAAATATTAATTAAGGATATATTAAAGAATTGATATAGTCTATGTGGTTCGATCTGCACTTGTCAAATCTACAATAGACGTTGTGCACTTGCAGTACATAATTTTATCACATCAAGTTTTTGGCGCCGTTGTCAGGGACTAGAATTAATTTTTATTTATTCTTTAATTTTTATATATTCGAATTAGTTTTAACTCTAATTTTATTAATTTTAATTTTTTTTTCCAGGATTATTAAAGCAGATCGATGGAACGAAAAGATAAAGATTTTGTTGTTGCACTTTATTCGGTACTTCGTATCTCCATATTTTTTTAAAAAATAAAAAAAATATAGTAGTTTAGTTTTTTAATATTATTAATTTTTTTTTATTTGTTTCATTCATGCATTCACTCACGTAGAGCACATCATGTTAGATTTTTATTTTATTTTCTTTTATTTTTTGTCAAATATAAACTGTGGTGATTGCTGGAGGATTGAGGTATGTCAAAATTTCTCATTCTTTTGTAATTCACACAGTTTTAGGACATTTTATTTATTTATAATTTTTTTTATTTGTGTATTTTCATATTTAATCTAACCTTAAGGGCACAACCTATAACAAGATAAGGTGGGGATTTCATCACCCTTCTTTGGCCCACAAACAAACCAATTTGCATTTTTAATAACCATGACCTAATAAAATCAAGTAGACGTTGGCCCCTATGACTCTCGAGCTCAATTAGGACAAGAAACACTAAGAGGAGGCTGGATTTTAAATTAATCAAACTGCTGGTGTCTAGGCAAGTGGTTCAAAAGGTAAATGCCTAAAGATTTTGTGGTTATTCAATTAGTCACCGTATCTATGGAGAGAGTCCAACCTTTCTTACACTTACCTGACTAGTGGTATAATTAATTTCGAATTTGGTGGACCTTGCGGTGTAACTTTGAACAGTTAGGAGTTGTCTAGATTTTATTTAGATTGACCTTATTAGAAGTAATTTTTTCTTTCTTTCTTTTTTATTTTTTTTTGTGCTTATCAGCTTATTTACTAAGTAGTGTATGCAAAAAGTGTGGACTATGGATGAAACATCTCGATCAGTGAAAAAAATTGATTTTTCGGATTTCACTTTAAAAGATCCCACTTTAAGAAAAATGGAGGGTGCACAAACTATTTCTTTAAGGGATCGATGTTATCCTTCCCGCTCTGCCCAACCTTCATGTATTAGTCTACCACCGGTAACTGGTAATAATTTTGAACTTAAGCCACATTTTATAAATATGTTACCTAGGTTCACTGGTATAGAAGATCCATACTTATTTATTCAGGAATTTGAGGAAGTTTGTGCCTTAATAAAAATTCAACAATTATCTGATGACTCAATTAGGCTAAGATTTATCACATTTGTTTTAAAAGATAATGCTAAAAAGTGGTTATATAGCCTACCAAAAAATTCCATATCAACCTAGGAGGGATTTATTGTTACATTTCTAAAAAAATATTTTCCAAATCATAAAACTAATAAAATTAGGACTGCAATTCATCAATTTTGCCAACTTAAAAAAGAGTCATTTTGGAAATATTTTGATAGATTTAAAAATTTGTTATCCCAGTGCCCACACCATGTAATTGAGAAATGGAGATTGTGTCAAATTGCCTACGAATGTTTAAAATATCCCACTAAAATAATGTTAGAGTCAATGTGTCAAGGGGATTTTCTGAATAATGATGAGGAAAAGGTTTAGGAGTTTTTAGAAGACTTAGCAGAAACACCATGCACTAGGAAACCACCTGAGAGACTGATAAACCTAGTTCATCTAGGGGTGTTCATATAATTGACAATTTAATTGCTACCGAAGCTAAGTTGGCTGGTGTACTTAAAAGACTTGAAGCTTTAGAAACTAGGGGACAATCACACGTGAACCAAGTCTCAACACAAGCACCTTTGTGTCTAAGGTGTAATTCACCAAGTCATGTGATTGAGGAATGTTCAAGAGTCATGCCCCAACCTGAAGAATATGAACAAGTCAATGCAATGTTTTAAAGACCTGAGAATGACCCATTTGCACCCACTTATAATCTAGGTTGGAGAAATCATCCTAATGTTTCATGGAACCAAGGACCCTACCCAAATAATTCTTCAAATCAGGTCAATCAGTCTCTAAATCAATCTTTTTAACCTTACCAAAAGCCAAATCCTGGTTCGTACCAAAATTCAAGTTCAACAACCCAATATCCACCAGGTTTTTTTTAATGAAAGTGAGAAGAGACTTAATGCTTTAGATAAGAGCATAGAAACTTTAATGAAATCTCATAATAATTTTAATAATTTCATGCAAAACACTAACCAAACCTTATCATGTCTAGATATCCAAATAACTCAATTGGCCACTATAGTTAGTGAAAGAGAGAAGGGTAAGCTTCTTAGTCAACCTGAGACCAATCCAAAATTTCTAGTCCCTAATCAAAAACCTTATCATGCTAATTAACTTGAAAACAACCAAGTCAATCATGTGAGTTCTATAATTTTTTTAATGTCTGAAAATTATTTTAATAATCATGTTGGCATTGATAATGAAGAAGAGAAAACTTTATATGTTGAATCTAACAATCCATCTTCAAAGTCAGCTCAGCCTAAAAAGCCAACAAACTCTGAGTCAGTAGGTCCATCTACTAAGCTTGTGTCAAAAAATGATCAAACCACATCTTCTGAATCAAATGAAAAAGTCTTTAAACCAAAAGCCCCATTCCCTCAAAGACTTATTTTAAACAAGCAGTCATCCCAGTTGGACAAAATTCTAGAAGTGTTCAAACAAGTGAAAATTAATATTCCCCTTCTAGATGTCATTCAACAAGTTTCCTCATATGCTAAATGTCTAAAAGATTTGTGCACACACAAAAGACCACTCATGTTCCTAAGAAAGCTTTTTTAACAACCCATGTTAGTTTTATCTTGTCATGCCAAGTCCTTGTGAAATATAAGGACCCCGGTTATCCTACTATTTCATGCATCATAGGTGACACCTTAATTGAAAAAGCTTTACTTGATTTAGGAGCTAGTGTGAACCTTTTACCATTTTTTGTGTACCAAACATAGGGCTTAAGGTAGCTGAAAAAGACAAATGTCACACTCCAACTAGCTGATCATTCTATTAAAGTGCCAAAGGGAATAGTTGACGATGTACTCATTAAGATTGGCAGTTTGTATTCCCTGTTGACTTTGTTGTTCTTGAAACCCAGCCTGTTGTCAATCCCAAGGGTCAAATTCCTATCATTTTAGGTAGACCATTTCTAGTAATCTCTAATGCGTTAATTAATTATAGAAATGAACTAATGAAATTAACATTTGGAAACATGACAATTGGCTTAAATGTCTTTAATGTGGGAGAGCAACCTAGTGATTTGTTTGACTAGTCTATTGAAGTGAACATGATTCAAATGAAAACATTTTCATGCGGATTGCCAACTTTGCATACTGATGATTTTTTAATGTTTCAGCCCAAACAACTTTAAAATATCTTGACATTTATTAGGCACATGTCATTTAAGCATTTAATTCGGTCAAATGCATAAGTAATTCTCAGCTGATGTGCAACTCTTTTATTCCAAACAAAACCGCGTGGACCCATACATGAAAGGAAACAATAAGCCTACAGATGGAAAAACAATCTTGTCCCAAAAAGCATAACAGATTAGCACATGTAAATTTGATCAAGTTTTAATCATTTAAAGCTTACGCTATATATATATATATATATATATATATATATATATATATATATATATATATATATATATATAAAAAAAAAACAGAGCGGCTTTAACATTCAACGGCCTCAATTAAAACTTCATCATCCAACAGTTAGTAATATATCTCTCATTCCCCCCTAATTCAACCCATCGGGCATGCTTGCAATTGTTCAACAAAATTAGAGTTTGAGGAGAGAGAGAGGAACTTTGAAAGGAGACGTAAGGCTATGAAAGAAACTAAGGAGATCAATAACCATCTTCAGCTCTCTTAGGGGATTAAGGCTTTTTCCTTTTCTTTTGTTGCTCTTTTAGGGGATTCAACTCTCTTAGGGGATTAGGGCTTTTTCCTTTTCTTCTATTGCTCTTTTAGAGGATTTGATGCTTAATAATATTTACAGAAAAGATAAAAAAGCTTCATTCATTCATTTTCAAGGAGGAGGAGGAGGAAGCAATTGAAATTCACAGATTTTTTTCTTCTTCTAATAATTTTTTCAGGCAAACCATAAATCAAATTCTCATGGTTACAATAAGAGCGTATAGAAGGGAGATATGAGAAGAGGAAAATTCAAGGGCAAGCCCACTGGTCGACGCCAGTTCTCTACCCTAGAGAAATGAGTATGCAATTTTATCTCTTTACATTATATGTATTGTTAAACTGATGGAATTTGGACTGATTTATTTGAATTAAGGGGAATGAGTATGGTAATCTATCTATTACTTGAGTGTGGACAATTTTCTTAATTATTGAAATTATTTTACTTCTATTTGATTGATATATATTCATACTCTATAGTTTGAATGTGTTAGATTTTTATGGTGTCACGTGATTGTAAAGACCTTTTCTTTAAATTACTCTTTAGTTTGAATGTGTTGGATGTTACGTGATTTTAAAGTTCTTAACTATCTTCAAAAATTTTAGTATGAAATTCTGTTGGAACTTGGTTTTTCATTGAAAAATAAGTTTCTAGAAATATGTTACTCCATTTTTATATAGTGAGTTTGTTAGAGTCCCAATTGTCCTTTTTTACCCTTTTCTTTACACCTTGGTTTTGAGTTTTTAAAACTTAGGAAATGAATTCCCATGTTGGTAATATTTTTAACTTGAGAAAGGTAAAGGAAACAAGGAAATTTGGTCCAACTTTCCTTAATAATTTTCCTAACCAAAATGGTAAGATTTGTAAGGAAAAGAAAATTGACTTGGTGAAACTTTCCTTTGTTCCCTTATTAATAAAACATTGACAAATTTTGACAAACACATCCCTCATTGTCTATCTTTTTCTTACCAAATTCACAAAAAATTATAGAGAAGGTTATATTCCTTTCATTTCCTTTCTCATACTTTTTAAATTTTAATTTTTTTTTGCTTCCTTACTTAAAAAGGCTCATAAACAGAGTGTTAAGTATATTAGCTTAGGACTTGAGTATTTTCTGTAATATTTTTTCCAAAATCAAAATTTGAGTTCAAAAAATAAAATAAATTATATCTTAAAGTGTGTTATAGGCAAATCTTGGTAAGCATAAAAGAAAGTTACAAAAAGTCAACTAAGACTTTCATTTTTGGACGGGTGAGTTTTTAATAAGGGAGTACGTAAACCTTATAATAATGGTATTGTGAATATGGTCTGCTGAAATTGTAGTGTTTCCTTTAATCACTATGTGCATTACTAAATTTGATTCTGGTCGGAGTGTCGTGCCATCTTCAAGTTTTTTCCCTTGATTTTAAAAAAATTTAGTATAAAAAAGTCTGTGTGCATGGGATTTGATAACGGACTTGTACGAAGAACTATCCACTGAGTTGCGTAACACAGACAGCCGGACCCTGATTAGAAAGTATATAAGATAAAACAAGAAATTGATAGTTCTGGAAGTAAAGAAGAAATTATAACTTATATGAATTATGTCTAAAAGTTGAAAATGATTGCCAATGAATCATGATTTACTTTAAAAATTTTGAAGCTATTTACTTTCGTATTGAGTTAAGTGAAAATTTGGATCACTTTTATTTATTAGATTATTTTTTCATATACATTTATTTTTGTAGATTAGTATTGTAGATTTCTTTTTCATGGAAGTTTATTTTTTTCAAGCTTAGCATTAGGTATAGGCTGGCTCCTAACAATCAATAACAAACATAATGAGTAGAAGAAGTTGGTCGTTTTGATGTTACCTTATTTTTCTTGTGTTTGTGGATGTCATTTATATCTTCATCTCCATCATGCTTCCTTTTCTGTGATCAAAAGGAAAAATAATTTCTTTAATTATGTAAACTAATTAAAATGAGTGTATGAGACTTTGTCTTAGGATCATGAAATTCAAACAAAGGCTAAAGCTTTGAATTGAGTCTTAATGGAGAATAGCACAGCTGAACCTTCTCATTAATATCAGTTTATTCAAAATTCTAAAGAAATTACTCCAGGTAGAGCTGATTCATTAGAATAAAGTTAAATTGAGTATAACCCAACTGTAACTTATGACAACTTAGCAGATCGCAAAGCATTCATACCACCAATTAATTAACTTTCAAGCTTAATTTATCTTTATAGTTACATGAGTATTTAGGCTTCCCAGTTAAACCTTATCTGAATAAATAGCACTTATGAAGAGCTTACTATGTAAAGCAGCTACAAGTGAGTGATAGTATTAACCTTCTCATGAAGGGTCTTTGAGTATTCAGCACCAGAATCATGACGGCCACTTTTATCCCTTTTTTCTCCTTGTCCTTGTCTTTGTCTTTACTTCAATCTTTATAACGATGTTTGTGCTTCTTGTGCTCTTTATCCTTCTCCCTATCTTTATCCTTGTGCTTTTTATGTTTTTTCTCCTTGTCTTTGGACTCATTTTTGGATTTTCCAGCTATAGTAGGAGTTCCCTTTTCAGACTATAAACAAAACGATATACAAATGGTCAATAACAAAAGGGCAAAATATGTAGTCAGAACAACACAAGTCTAAAGATGAGGCATAAAGGGAAAATCATCCAGCAAGAGCTAATAAAAATTAACTGAAATCAATGATAGCTGTGACGCCCCCAAATCCATGTAACATCGAGTACAGGACATGGTGCTCACGATACACATACATAACCATCTAACTACATAAACTCCAAAAATAATAATAATAATAATAATAATAATAATAATAATAATAATAATAATAATAATAATAATAATAATAATATCTATTACATATCTATTCAAATAAAATCCCAAGTCTTTACAACCTTAAATAAACTGAAACATAAACTTAGCATTTATCGCTACATTACATCATAAGTGGAAATAAATAAACTTATTACATATTTAAATCTCAACATTTCATCTTAGACTTTCCCTTGTCCTTGCCCGAGCCCTCAGCCTTTTCATCATTAACTGAAAGGTTTAGCAAGAATGAGCACAAATTGCCCAGCAAGTATATCGAATAGATGGAAAGTATATAGCAGGAGTAAAATCATCTGAATAGCTAAATCTCAACAGTTGAAAGAAATATCAAGTGTTAGGCAAGAATATCAACAATAAGATTTGAAGAATTCTCAATATCATACTAAGGGGTGTAGAATACCCTGAACATTAATTTGTTTCATCGAAAACCATCAGACGATTTAACAATCAAATAGATTGTAAACAGTCTCTGCAAGTACTCCAGGTGATCAGCATATCGTACCCTACATTGTGCACAAGTATAAATTTTAACTGCATAAGCATAAATGGGACTATATGTCCGACATCTACTTACCCAATTATCCGGGTTGTTCATCTTAGTATTCATGCAGGACCTCACCAAAGCAGTTTGGATTGGTAAACATTAAATAGCTTCAAAGGATTTAAATTGTTCAAATGTTATATCATTTATCATCAATAATATCTAGCCGAAACAAAAAGCCAGAAAACATCCTTGGAAATAGTTCGTTAAAGAAGTAGAACTTTAAAGTATAGCAGTTGTAATAATAACTGAGTAATCATCAATAACGCTTGCAAAGAAATTGTTGTTATATAACTTCACGACAAAGAAACTTGTACGAAAAAGTATATAGCACAAGTCCATTACTAACCCTCACTACAATAACAATGAATAAGGATTAATTAATTGCTCAATAGATCTTAGGGTTATGAAACTTGCCTGATACGTCTTCTACAATTTACCACTATCTACTAGCCCCGTAACCTATTCACATGTCACGTTAAGCAATTTGGTTCTCGAACACCACTTCGAAGTGTAATGGTTCCCTTTTATTTTAATAAGATGATTAAACTCGCATGTATTCAAATACAATTCAATTACATAACATGTTGCTACGTATAGGCCAGGTGGTTAAATAAAAGAATCTGGGAAACATAAATTTCTAACATTTTATGGACCAAAACCTCCATAAAAAATATGCATAAAACATGCTTAGAGGTCTCAAGTCGGAAAACCTTATTTTCCTTATTTTTGACATCACATATTTAATTAAACTCATATATCGATATAACATCATTTATATGAAAAATACCAAATCAGTCTCAAAAATATTTCTTTTCTGGGATTTTGCATAATATAGTCCCACATTGAACATATATTTTTTTTTGGAATTTTGAAAATCCATTTACTATTTTTAAATAGTCCATAATAGCCAAATATTCTCAGATTTTTCATAAATCTAGATTAACTCCATAAATTCTGAAATTTTCAGGGTTAGCTCCTGTTATATACATGAACTTTCAATAAATATTTCTTAATATTTGGACTTATACACAAAGAGTTATTCAGGTATCTTTTCAAATAGTGTCCTTAGCCGTAAAATCCATAACTCTAAAATCGTATGGCCAAATATTCTCAAATTTTTACAGAACCTTCATATCTTCTTATATTAATACTCCAAATTTTTCAAGAATTTTTAAAGTACAAAACAGTGGACAAAAATGCCCCCAAGATAGACTGATCCAAAATAGTCCCAAGAAAGACATCAAATTTTTGTTTCTTACAACCACTTTTGCGATTTTATTCCCACTAATCTACAAATGATATGACCATGATACTTGGACACAATAAACTTCATACAACAAGGTATTTTACAAAAAAATAACATTCATGAAACTAGCATGCTAAGACCACAAACCAACAGCATAGATAAGTGTGCCAGCACTGGTTCTATACTTAGAAAAAATCTAGAAATTCTAGATTTTCTATAGATTTTGATATGAACATGCTTGCTTACGATTTTCATAACTTTCTCATTATAAATCATATTCTAACAAAATTTGGGACAGATTAGACTTCATACTACATACTATTTTATAAAATTATTACATAAGCTAATCGAGGTATATAACCCACGAATCCAAGGCTCCGAAAAACTTAAAAAGTCACAGATATTAATTTAGTTCAATTCAACAAAACTCCACGTTTTCAATTCTAGCATGCAATGGAAAGGCTCCTACTGTCCAGAATTCATATACTAACATATATGCACGTAACCCAACAATCAACTTCACGAAATTAACATGATTTGAACAAATTGACATCTAAGAGGCATAATATCAAACACCTAACATGCATACATGAATTCCTTGAATTTCTATGATTTTGAAACATGTAATATACCACAATTTTTCATTCTTAACCATCACATAACAGAAACCAACATTAGCATGGCATTAGTTTCTCAAAAACATAAAAAAACTACAAGGCTTACCTCCTTAATGAATTCTTCTTATTTAAATACTTCTAATGATTCTCCTTGCTTGATTAATCCCCTATGAAAACTCCAAAATTCTCACAAACTCTCACACCCTCATTCTCACTATCTATTTTCTCTCTTGGGTGGAACTTTTAGGAAAAGAAAGAATGAGTTTAGATGGATTGCATATATAGAGGTTATAGTCTTTTGATTTATCATGGTCATCAACTCTCCATGATCAGTTATACATCATAAGCATATAATATCAAAACAATTTAGTATGGAGTGGGGGTTAGAGATATGGAAAATTCTAAGTTTATTAAGGAGTGTAACTCCCTCTCCCTCAACATATTGCAATATACATGCATGCTCCTTCCTTGTCCCCATTTGATGGTCTCGTGGACCCCCCAGCTGTTACAACTATTTAATTAAAATATTCTTTTAATCATGTAATCAATTACTAATCCATTTTGACCCTTTTTCCCTTCGTAACCGAACGTGTTCGATACTTATATCGATTCCTACTAAAGTCGACGTTCTAGACGTCGTGGAACTATTCGTTTCATCAAAATCATCTCCGAAATTTGTTGTTGACCTTTTCCTTGAAAAAGCCACCGGTTGACTTTGACCAAAAAGTAAATTGTGACATATTTTCATGGTTACAGTCTATTCTGACTACTTTCAACGTTCCAGACTCAAATACGCAGTCCGCGTTTCTAAATTTCTCTCCAAACTCAAACTCGTGCTTTAAAGTCATCCCACGAAATTAATAGAATTAATTCCATAATTAAATCAAATAGTTAAATAAAACTAAGCCAACCATTTAAATATATCTCATCACATATCTTAAAATATCACATATACGTATACCACATATACATCTAATAAATGAAGTCACACTAGAGTTTCACATAAGTTCGTCTAGTGATAACTATTAAATTACATAAAAACTCGAATATTACATTCACCCTCCCATATAAGGATTCCGTCCCCGGAATCATTACACATCAAACAAAAAAGATTAGGGTAATTTTTCATCATTTTTTCCTCGAGTTCCCACGTAGCCTCTTCGGCGTTGTGGTTCCTCCATACTACCTTAACAGAAGGTATTATCTTATTTCTTAACACTTGTTCTTTTCTATCGATTATCTGCACTAGAACCTCTTTATAGGTTAAGTCCTTTACAAACTTAATAGGTTCATACTCTATGACATGCTTGTAATCCTGCTTATAGGGTCATAGGACTGAAACATGGAACACGTTGTGTATATGTTCTAACTCCGGAGGTAAAGCTATTTCATAAGCTACCTCACCGACTCGCCTCAACACTTCGAAAGTGTTAGGTTTGTAATATTCATAACGCAATCAAATTGCATAAATTTAGCGGAAGCGTGTAAAATCAGAGTTTAAAAAATTTTACAAACCATATACCCGGATCATCCTTTATGCATAATTATTAATTAAACGAAAAGATAAAGAATAAATCATACCCTTGAAGATCGAGCTTCCTCAGGTACAAGTTCACCTCCAAATCCTTTCGCGTTCAATCTTGAATCCACCGGGTTTGGTTCCTTCCTTTGATCAACGTTAGCCACCCATGTGTTTGGCCTCTAGAGGTGATCCACCAAGGAAGAACAAAATTCAAGAAGATGGGTTGGTTGGCTAAACACTAGTTTTTCTATCTCTATAGAAAAGGTGTACTCCCAACAACTTGGAATTATTACGTATGTTGAAAAATCAACAACCCATACCCACCCATAATAAGACTCCTCTTATTTATAGATGTGGGCAACCCACCTTAACAATTAAGGAATTGGGTTTTATTTAATTAATTAAATTCTTTTAATTAATTAAGCTCCCTAATCTTATTAGGGATAATTAATTAAACTCCTTTAATTAATTTTCCTTCCTAATCCAATTAGGAATAAATGAGAGTACTTATATTAAATTAATTCCTAAACTCTTTTAGAAATTAAAATAATAATAATTGTAATAATATTAATAAGACTCCTCTTATTAATTTATATTTAATATTTCTAAAATATTAAATAATAAATATTAAGCTATTTAATTTATTCTATCACCATAGATTAAATTAAATATACTTAATATATTATTACGATTATGCCATTAACTTCTTAAATAATTATTCTTCCTTTTATGGTGTGACCCTTTAGGTTCTCCATATTAAACCTAGGTTGTGAATAAATCAATTAGAACAATTCTAATCTTATTTAAATAAATAAATTAAATAATTAATTTATTTAAATAAATAATATTTATTCTACAATAGGATAAGCCTCCACAGCGATCAACGACTTTCCGGATAATATAGATTTCAACATTAATCATTAAAGAACCTTTGAGTAAATAGTTACCGTATAATTCAATCCTTCCACCATACAATGTCCCAATTAAATATAAGATATGGAATTCATCGTCAAGTCTTATTTTATTTAATTATATGTATTTCGATCCTTAAATGCACAACTCAAATAATGCAAATTAGAAACTCCTTTCTAATTTCATTCTCGCCGCCAAGGACTCTTTGGGTTGTCATTTATCGAATCACATAGGACATTTCTCTTCTTTTATTAGAAGTGGTAGATTCTTTATTGATCATACATTATCTCCATGTACAACTTATTATACCCAAGCATACCCTTTGATATACCCTAAGGGTCTTAAGGAATAAGTCAAAGTATAACTCATCATACACAAGATACTATGATGATCTCAAGTCCAAGGATCACTGTCTACTACTATCACTACAGAATTCCTATTGACAGCAAATAAAACTCCATTAGGTATTCCTTAGCGAGCCACGTTCAGTGAACTTATTCTCTAATAAGCACCTACATACTTGCTTTAGTGTCTCCACACAAATGATCATGAGATCAATCATCCTCATCCAATGAGCAAGCAACGTATGTACCAATCTATCCGGATTCACTAATCCCCAATTTAGTAATCCAACGATTGGGAACTATTTTAGTTTTAAGCTTTCTAAGAATTTAGATCTCATTAGAATGATCATCATCATTATTCTAAAAGCATTGCTTAAAACTATGGGTTTATCACATATTATAAAACAAAGATCATGTAGATAATTAAAAGCCTTTAATAAATTAATACTTTTTATTAATAAATGAATAAGATTGTTACAAAGTATATGCTTTATCATCAAACATGATTGGCTTGTGTGCATACTACTTTCAATCTCCCACTTGCACTAAAGCCAATCGTCATGGTATCTTATACTCTTCTTCTCTAAGTGACGATTATCCCGTCATTGGATAAGCTTTAGTTAATGGATATGTAATGTTGTTCATGAGAGTCCACTATCTCTATAGTGATTTCCCATCTTCAATGATTCTAATAATCAAATGAAAGTGCCACAACACATGTTTAGATCCAAGATGAGACTTAGGAACTATTCCTAGTTCTCAGAATGAACTTTAATCCAAACAATCAACTTGCAGCTTCATTTATAGCTATATACTTTGTCTTTATTACTAAACCAGCAACTCTTTGCTGTTTGGAACCTTTCCAATTCACTGCACCACTGTTCAAGATAACGCTTTACCTTAAAGTGGATTTTTCGTCATCTTGGTCCGTCTCGAAAAACTTGAGTCATTAAGCCCTCTAGTTTTAATTTAGACCCACCATGTATGCTCACATCTTTAGTGCTTGGGTTAAGAACTTTAAGATGTTTTTCACTGTCTTACAGTGATCTTCTCCAGAATATGACTGATCAACATCAGGTCTCGTACATTTCATTGCATACATGATTGTCACTCATGCGATCTCTCTTCTTTGGAGTCTATGGGGACTATTAAGAGAGATACACTCCATAGCTCATCAACATGAGACATCTCTTGAGTTTGCCATGCTAAGCGACTTTAGCATCAAATGAATATCGTTCGCTTGGGTTAAGTCGAGCATCCTCTTAAATCTATCTATATAGATTTATATCCCCAATTAAGATACTCTTCCAAATCATTCATGGAGGAATGTTTAGACAACTTTATCTTCTTGATTGTAGCATTGGTATGTAATTCCTCATCCGTAGTATATCAACATATAATACTAGAAATTTCACGACGCTCCTAATCGACCCTTTTGTACACACTAGAAGTCTTACCTCATCGAATGTAACTCTGGATCATCATCTTCTATGATGTGTACCTCATCATCATCATCCATGATGAATCCATACCTCCTAGGTATCTTTGGTACTATTCCAGATTTACAATTCAGTTGTGGTATAATAGGTCTATCTACAGGTTCCTCTTATTTGACTTATAGTGTTTTGTGGTTCTTGAACTTTTCAAGATCTATTATCCTCCCACTAGCCCCTTCAATGATAAACACCTTTATCTTAGAAGGAAGCGTGTTTCGCAATAAACACCTTTCGCTAAGTAGGATTATAGAACATATGCCCTAAACTTACTTTAGGATGTCCCACAAATCTGTACATGTCAAATCTTGTCCCAAGCTTATCTTTTGAAACCTTTTCACATAAGTTGGACAACCCCTTATCTTAACATACTTAAGATTAGGAATCCTCCCTGTCCATAACTTTTATGGAGTCTTGAGGCCGGATTTAGAGATTACCTTTTCGTAGATATGCAGCCATTTCTAGGACATAACCCTAGAAGAATAATGGAATGTCGGTAAAATCATTATGGACCGCACCATGTCCAACAAGGTACGAATTTTCCATTCAGATACAACAATCAATTATTGCGTATCTGGAGGCGTCCATTGTGAGAAAACCATTTGAGATTATCTAGAAACTTATTGCACAAGTATTCCTTCCTTGATCCGATCAAAGAATCCTAATACTTTGCCAATTTGTTTCACTTTTGAATTCTTTGAACCTTTCAAATAATTCACACTTGTATTTCAGCAAATACACACATTCAACTCTTTGAATGATCATCTCCTTTTCTTATACTAGTTTGTTCAATTTGCAAAATATATTTTTCACGTAAGTCAGTATACAAAATCCATTAAGTAATATTCCATTCTATACAAAACATTATTATTATAAATAGAACAACAATTGTTCTTTATTATAATACCAAAGATTTCATTGTCCAACAATAAAATGGAAATAATGTTTTCAACGAGAACCGGAATACAATAACAACTTATTGACTTAATAGATTTTGCTCAGTAGGCGATCTTTAAACTATAAGTTTCTATAGCTAATGCAAAGCAACCTTTGCTTCATTTTCCACACATGTAATTACTTATATTTGTTTAGCTTTCTACTTCGCTTGGTCCTTCATAAATCTATATTTATGATAACCAAAATCGGTATCCAATACCCAAGTAGAACCTCGACTTAAAGAAAATTTATTTTAAATCATGAACAAATTTGTATTTATCTTAGAAACTTCACTAAGCTTCTTTGGCTAGCCTCTCGCAAGACGTTTCTCGCAGTTTCTTTCCAAAGTGTCCAAAGCTTACTGCAGTGGAAGCAAACTCCTTTCTTTGTCGTGACGCTTTTGTTCTTATTATCTTTTGTTTTTGCCTTTCTATTTACCTTCTTTGAATCGTTCTTCTTTCGGAAGATCCTTTGGCCCCTACCAAGAAGACATGGTCTTTCTTTGTTGGAAAGTGACTCTCAACATTTTTCAACATGTTAAGCAAATCAATGAGTAGGTCGATATCTAGCTTGTTCATATCATATGAAAATTCACAACAATTGTGAAAGGAGTCCCGGAGTGAGGGCAAGATCAAATCTTGGCTTAACTCTCCATCCATGACAAAACCAGTTGTCCTAATTGATCAATCAAATTGATTATGTTAAGAACTTTTGTCTGCATACTATAGTGCCATTGGCCATTCTAGATCGGAAGAGCTCCTTAGATATCTCGATATCTATCACCCTACTTTCCTCACCATCAACTACTTGATGATGCGGGGAATATAGTAGGAGCATCCATAGTTTCATCTCGTGTCAAGCTCGTTACTCATGGATGCGAGCATGATGCATCGAGCCAATCGTGCATCATCTTCGCCACTTTCTAAAAGTAGCAATCTCTTCCTCGAGGCATTATCTCGCAACCATTGCGAGGATAGGCGCGATATGACATAAGATAGCTTTTCACCATGAGAACTATTCTCAAATTCCTTAACCAATCCGTTTAATTTGGCCCGATTAATTTAGCATCTAATATGCTTCGCAGATGATAGTAATTTTAGACATTGTAAAATTTCGTAAATGAATTTGTAATCAACAACATTTTAACATACATTCTTTTATTAATTACCAAAATAAATTAGGTCTTGTTTTAAATTGGTATCTCCCACTATTTTCTTCAAACTATATTACCCTCACTTATATAGTTAAGCAAAATCTAATTAAAGATTTGCTAGTGAGAATAAGGATCCCATTTCAAATGTATATAGCCTTGTGGTGACACAACAAACTATATATAAATAAATAGGTAGACAACTTTTGTCAATTACATCAACTATGCAACTCCTCAGATTTTGCCTCTTAGATTATTTTGATCAAGTGGTGGCACATCCGAATCAAAATTATCCAAGTTAAGTCCGACCTAGCACTCCATATATTCAAAAAGAAAATATCATCCTTGTGGTGACACAACAAAACAATATTGTTCAATTTTCTTTATAAGCATCAAATGTGATAAATTAACATCTTAAATACTTAATACTTGCCTTGTGGTGACACAACAAACTCATATTAAATATTTAATACTCTATTAATTTTATCATGCTAGAAGGCGACGTTCGATATTCCAAATATCTTTGAACGCTTAGGACTTAATATAAAAATTGAGGGGTTTGTTATTAATTTGTCTCATCTTGTTTAAGCTGCAGCATATACATATATATATAAAATACGCATCATATTAATGAACATGCTGAAGCATGTTTGCATAATATATAATATATATAATATAAGCATGCATATATAGAATACTATATTCTACCCGGATTGATTATGGACTTTTATTCTAGTTTGGTTCACTAGAGCCACCAAGTGAACCAAAAGGTCAAACCCTAGGGGTGCAAGAATTAATATTTAAATATAACTATTACATTTAAACCCGGGCTCCATTACAAACGGGTCTTCACGCGCTCCTTGCTCCTTTGATCTCCAATTTTTCAAAATTAATTCTAACTATTCCTATTACAAAACTATTTAAAATAAATAGAAACCTTGATCGTGATCGAGGGAAGTACATAGGAGGAGATAGAATTTATATTAAGAAAAAATTAGAGAAAGCAGTCTGTATGCAGACCCCATTTAATAAAAAAAACCCATACATTCATGCATCCAACCAAATAAAATAAAATCCAATCAGTTAATCAATAATAGTCCATAATCAATCCCATTTATATATCATACACATCACCATATGCATCAATAAATAACATTCATCTCATGAATAATAATCATTTAATATATATATTGATATCATTTAATGGGCAAATTTAGTTAGTATAAAATCTATTTTGAATAAAAATAAACTCCTTTATTTAAATCCAAATTTAAATCAAAATAAAACTATTTTATTTTAATTTATCCAATTTTGAATAAAATAAACTATTTTATTTTAATCAAAATCTTTAATCAAAATAAACTCCTTTATTTTAATTAATTATGGAATCCAATTCCATGTAATTAAAAAAAATCTTTAATTAAAATAAACTCTTTTATTTTAATTAATTATAGAATCCAATTCTATGTATATAAAAAAAAAATATTAAAGGAAACACGGATATTTTTTTCCTATTCACAAATAAACTCCTTTATTTTGAATAATATGAAATCTTATTCCATATTTAAATAAACTCCTTTATTTAAGGAAACACTTGATTTTCTTTCCTATTCACAAATAAACTCCTTTATTTTGAATAATATGAAATCTTATTTCATATCTAAACAAACTCCTTTATTTAAGGAAAGATGGATTTACTTCCCTATTCACAAATAAACTCCTTTATTTTAGGAAAAATAAAATCCAATTTCAACTCCAATTAGTTAGCATGGAATCCAATTCCAACTCTAATTAGTTAAGATGAAATTTAATTTTAAAATTAAAATAAATCTTTTATTTTAATATTAAAATAAACCTTTTATTTTAAAATTAAATTAAACTTTTTATTTTAAAATTAAAATAAACTTTTTATTTTAAGATTAAAATAAATATTTTATTTTAATTATTTAAAATTATTATATATATATAAATATAACTATTATATATATATATATATAATATAATCGAATATATATATATATATATATAGTTAACATCCGTTGCTTTTCCAATTCATGTAATCCTGTAACATTTAAAAAGAAGCACGTGGCCCCTTTTTGTTCCTTGCATTAGATTTGAAACAACTTGAATTGCCTTCCTTTTGTGGCTGCCGGTTTTTCCATGTTAATTAACATCCACGTGAATCCGTGCACTTGCCTTTTAAAAAAAAAAAAAACAAGCTTCATTCGGCCATAAATAAAAAAAAACTGTTTTCGGTATTTTTTTTTTTATTTAAATTTTATACAATAAAATTATGCCCAAAAAATTGTTCTAAACACATATCAATATACATATCAAATTAAAACAATTAATAATTTTCATAAAGGTTTGGCTTCGACGCCATCGTTAGGTTTGTAATATTCATAACGCAATCAAATTGCATAAATTTAAGCGAGCGTGTAAAATCGAGTTTAAAAATTTTACAAACCATATCTAGGATCATCCTTTATGCATAATTATTAATTAAACGAAAAGATAAAGAATAAATCATACCTGAAGATCGAGCTTCCTCGTGTACAAGTTCACCTCCAAATCCTTTCTTTCGCTCAATCTTGAATCCACCGGGTTTGGTTCCTTCCTTCGATCAACGTTACCACCCATGTGTTTGGCCTCAGAGGTGATCCACCAAGGAAGAACAAAATTCAAGAAGATGGGTTGGTTATTTAAACACTAGCTTTTTTTATCTCTATGAAAAGGTGTCTTCCAACAACTTTGGAATTATTACGTATGTTGAAAAATCAACAACCCATACCCACCCATAATAATTTCTCTTATTTATAGATGTGGGCAACCCACCTTAACAATTAAGGAATTGGGTTTTATTTAATTAATTAAATTCTTTTAATTAATTAAGCTCCCTAATCTTATTAGGGATAATTAATTAAACTCCTTTAATTAATTTTCCTTCCTAATCCAATTAGGAATAAATGAGAGTACTTATATTAAATTAATTCCTAAACTCTTTTAGAAATTAAAATAATAATAATTGTAATAATATTAATAAGACTCCTCTTATTAATTTATATTTAATATTTCTAAAATATTAAATAATAAATATTAAGCTATTTAATTTATTCTATCACCATAGATTAAATTAAATATACTTAACATATTATTACGATTATGCCATTAACTTCTTAAATAATTATTCTTCCTTTTATGGTGTGACCCTTTAGGTTCTCCATATTAAACCTAGGTTGTGAATAAATCAATTAGAACAATTCTAATCTTATTTAAATAAATAAATTAAATAATTAATTTATTTAAATAAATAATATTTATTCTACAATAGGGATAAGCTCTCCCTAGCGATCAACGACTTTCCGGATAATATAGATTTCAACATTAATCATTAAAGAACCTTTGAGTAAATAGTTATCGCATAATTCAATCCTTCCACCATACAATGTCCCAATTAAATATAAGACATGGAATTCTTGTCAAGTCTTATTTTATTTAATTATATGTATTTCGATCCTTAAATGCACAACTCCAAATAATGCAAATTAGAAACTCCTTTCTAATTTCATTTCGCGGCCGCCAAGGACTACTTTGGGTTGTCATTTATCGAATCACATATAGGACATTTCTCTTCTTTTATTAGAAGTGGTAGATTCTTTATTGATCATACATTATCTCCATGTATACAACTTATTATACCCAAGCATACCCTTTGATATACCCTAAGGGTCTTAAGGAATAAGTCAAAGTATAACTCATCATACACAAGATACTATGATGATCTCAAGTCCAAGGATCACTTGACTACTATCACTACAAGAGAATTCCTATTGACAATGCAAATAAAACTCCATTAGGTATTCCTTAGCGAGCCACGCTCAAATGAACTTATTCTCTAATAAGCACCTACATACTTGCTTTAGTGTCTCCACACAAATGATCATGAGATCAATCATCCTCATCCAATGAAAGCAAGTTAACGATGTACCAATCTATCCGGATTCACTAATCCCCAATTTAGTAATCCAACGATTGGGAACTATTTTAGTTTTAAGCTTTCTAAGAATTTAGATCTCATTAGAATGATCATCATCATTATTCTAAAAGCATTGCTTAAAACTATGGGTTTATCACATATTATAAAACAGCATCATGTAGATAATTAAAAGCCTTTAATAAATTAATACTTTTTATTAATAAATGAATAAGATTGTTACAAAGTATATGCTTTATCATCAAACATGATTGGCTTGTGTGCATACTACTTTCAGAAAGGTCCTATGAATTTGGGACTAAGTTTTCCCTTCTTCCCAAATCTCATTTTCCCTTTCCAAGGTGACACTTTCAAGAACACATAAGTACCGACGTCGAAGTCTCGTTGTTGCCGATGTTGATCAACATATTTCTTCTATCGATCCTGAGCCATGACTAGTCTCGCTCGTATCGTTTTGATCACATCTGTATTTTGCTGCACCAATTCTGGCCCTAGCAATTGTTGTTCTCCCACTTCATCTGACCATAATGGAGTTCTTCATTTCCTTCCGTATAAAGCTTCATAAGGTGGCATACCGATGCTCGCGTGATAGCTGTTATTGTATGCAAATTCCACCAACGGTAGGTGGTCATCCCCGCTTCCTTTGAAATCCATAACACATACACTCATCATATCCTCTAATGTTTGAATAGTTCTCTCGTTATGCCTATCTGTTTGAGGATGATACGTTGTGCTCAACCTCAGTTGCGTTCCCATGCGTTCTTGAAAACTTCTCCAGAAATTTATTGTGAACCGCGAATCGTGATCTGACAAAATTGATACAGGTACCACGTGCCTGGAAATAATCTCTTTGATGTAAAGCTTTGCTAACTGATCCAAGGTATATCTGATCTTGATTGGTAAGAAATGCGCTGACTTGGTTAATCGATCAACGATAAACCATACTGCATCGTAACCCTTCTGCGTAGTTGGAAGTCCTACCACGAAGTCTATCGTGATATGCTCTAACTTCCATTCTGGAATTTCTAAAGGTTGAAGTAACCCACTCGGTTTATGTTGTTCTGCCTTAACTCGCACTTACTGACGTACTCTATGACTTCTCTTTTTATATTGGGCCACCAATAATGTTAGCGGAGATCCTGATACTTCTTTGTGCATCCCGGGTGGATTGAGTAACTTGAGCTATGAGCTTCCTACAAGATTTCTTCCTTTAATTCAGACACCGCTGGCACCCAAATTCTCTTCTTAAATCTTAATAGTCCATCACCCCCATACTGAATTTAAGCTCTTCTCCATCTGAAACTCTTTTCCTCACCTTCACACATTCCTCATCGCTGCATTGTGCTTTCTTGATTTTGTCCAATAGAGTCGGATGAGCCTCCATTGCGAACAATTTCCCCTCTGGCTCCCTCCAAATTTTTATCTCGAGTTCCAATCTAGCCATCTCCTTAATTAACTCCTCTTGAGCTGTTAGCATTTCCAATCTACCACTACCCTTTTTGCTTAGCGCATCTGCTTCTACATTAGCTTTCCCCGGATGATACAAGATGTCGCAATCGTAATCCTTTATAAGTTCCAACCATCTTCTCTGTCTCATATTCAACTCCTTCTGCATGAAGATATACTTCAGACTTTTATGGTCCGTGTATATTTCACACCTTACCCCATATAAATAGTGCCTCCATATCTTTAGGGCAAATACTACCATTGCCAATTCCAGGTCATTGGTAGGATATCCTTTCTCGTAATCCTTCAATTGACGCGATGTGTACGCAATAACTTTACCATGTTACATAAGCACACAGCCCAGTCCTTTGTGTGACACGTCACTGAAAATCACGAAGTCACCTATATCGTCGGGTAAAGACAACACTGGTGCTTCACTCAGTCTTTTCTTGAGTTCCTTAAAACTCTCTTCACACTTCTCCGTCTAGACAAATTTTACCGACTTCTTCGTTAAATTCGTCAACGTTCCCTCTATCTTTGAAAAATCTTGAATAAATCGTCTGTAATAGCCTACCAGTCCTAAGAAACTTCTTACTTCAGTCTGTGACTTTGGTTGTTCCCAATTCTGAAACGCTTCCACCTTCGTTGGATCCACAGAAATTCCATCCTTGTTGATCATGTGACCCAGAAATTGAACTTTCTCCAACCAGAACTCACACTTTGAGAATTTTGCGTATAACTTATCCTTCCTTAACGCCCCCAACACTAACCTTAAATGTTCAGCATGATCTTCCTGAGTCTTGGAATAGATCAGGATATCATCTATGAACACAACTATGAATTTATCTAAGTATTTCTTGAATACCCGATTCATCATGTCCATAAACGCTGCTGGCGCATTTGTTAACCAAAACGACATCACCAGGACCTCGTAGCGATAGTAACGAGTCCTAAACACTGTCTTAGGTACATCCTCCTTCCTCACCTTTAACTGGTGATATCCCATCCTCAAGTCAATCTTGGAAAAATATTTCACTCCTTTTAACTGATCAAACAGATCATCTATCCTAGGTAACGGGTACTTGTTCTTAATCGTCACCTTGTTCAACTCTCGATAGTCGATACATAGTCTCATCGATCTGTCCTTCTTTTTTATAAATAAAACCGGTGCCATTCTGTAACTCCTGTCCAATAACTCCTGCAACTGTAACATCAGCTCCTTCATTTCTGCCGGTGCCATTCTGTAAGGGGCTTTCAAAATCGGTGTTGTTCCCGGTACTAAATCTATAACGAATTTGACCTCTCGATCCGGTAAAAGTCCTGGAAATTCCTCTGAAAATACATCCAAAAATTCGTTCACTACTGGTATCTATCCAATATCTATCCCTGCTTTCTGCATATCGACAATATGGGCCAAATATCCTACACAACCCTTTCTTAGTAACTTCCTCGCTTGCATCATCGTCAGACAACTTGAGTGTCTCAGCGACCTACTTCCATAGAATGCTACCTTAGACTGATTTGGAGTCCTAAGGTTTATACACTTCTTCAGGCAATCTATCATCGCTCTATGGTTAAATAACCAATCCATTCTTAGAATTACATCAAATTCTCCTAATTGAATTGGAATTAAATCCACAGGTAACTTATATCCCATGATGTCTACAACACAATTTCTATAGACATGGCTAACGAGAATTATTTCCTTATTAGCAACTTCTATGTTCATCGGATATTCTAATTCTTCATAGGGTAAGTTAAATCATTGGGAGAATTCATGCGATACGAAGGAACAAGTAGCACCCGAATCAAATAATATGTAAGCAGATATATCATTGATCGGAATAAGACCTGAAACCACGTCCCTGGATGCAACCGCATCCTGAACTGTCATGTTAAAAGTCCTAGTTGTGGGTCGATTCTGAGTTGGTGGTCCACCAATTGTGAGATTTCCACCGCTTGGTGCCCTTCCTCTATTTCTTCCTGCTGAGTTCTTCTTTGGGCAATTCCTTGCCTAATGATCTAATTCTCCACAGTTGAAGCATCCATTTCTCTTTAGTGCAGATCAATTGGTAGAGATGTGCCCCTCCTGCCCACAGTTGAAACATACATTCTTCCCTTTTAGACATGCCCCCGAGTGATTCATCCCACACTCCTTGCATGCCTCAGTTATCTGTTAGGTTTGTAATATTCATGTGCGCAATCAAATTGCATAAAAGTGCGGAAGCGTGTAAAATCAGAGTTTAAAAAATTTACAAACCATATACCCGGATCATCCTTTATGCATAATTATTAATTAAACGAAAAAGATGAATAAGAATCATACCCTTGAAGATCGAGCTTCCTCAGGTACAAGTTCACCTCCAATCCTTTTCGCGTTCAACTTGAATCCACCGGGTTTGGTTCCTTCCTTTGATCAACGTTAGCCACCCAAATGTTTGGCCTCTAGAGGTGATCCACCAAGGAAGAAGAAAATTCAAGAAGAAGGGTGGTTGGCTAAACCCTAGTTTTTCTATCTCTATAGAAAAGGCATACTCCCAACAACTTGGAATTATTACATACTTTATTAAAGTCAACAACCCATACCACCCATAATAAGACTCCTCTTATTTATAGATGTGGGCAACCCACCTTAACAATTAAGGAATTGGGTTTTAATTAATTAATTCTTTTAATTAATTAAGCTCCCTAATCTTATTAGGGATAATTAATTAAACTCCTTTAACTAATTTTCCTTCCTAATCCAATTAGAAATAAATGAGAGTACTTATATTAAATTAATTCCTAAACTCTTTTAGAAATTAAAATAATAATAATTGTAATAATATTAATAAGACTCCTCTTATTAATTTATATTTAATATTTCTAAAATATTAAATAATAATATTAAGCTATTTAATTTATTCTATCACCATAGATTAAATTAAATATACATAACATATTATTACGATTATGACATTAACTTAAATAATTATTCTTCCTTTTATGGTGTGACCCTTTAGGTTCTCCATATTAAACCGGTTGTGAATAAATCAATTAGAACAATTCTAATCTTATTTAAATAAATAAATTAAACAATTAATTTATTTAAATAAATAATATTTATTCTACAATAGGGATAAGCCTCCTAGCGATCAACGACTTTCCAGATAATATAGATTTCAACATTAATCATTAAAGAACCTTTGAGTAAATAGTTACCGCACAATTCAATCCTTCCACCATACAATGTCCCAATTAAATATAAGACATGGAATTATCACAAGTCTTATTTTATTTAATTATATGTATTTCGATTCTTAAATGCACAACTCAAATAATGCAAATTAGAAACTCCTTTCTAATTTCATTACCGCTTTCGCCAAGGACTCTTTGGGTTGTCATTTATCGAATCACATAGGACATTCTCTTCTTTTATTAGAAGTGGTAGATTCTTTATTGATCATACATTATCTCCATATACAACTTATTATACCCAAGCATACCCTTTGATATACCCTAAAGGTCTTAAGGAATAAGTCAAAGTATAACTCATCATACACAAGATACTATGATGATCTCAAGTCCAAGGATTACTTGTACTACTATCACTACAGAATTCCTATTGATGAGTGCAAATAAAACTCCATTAGGTATTCCTTAGCGAGCCACGTTCAGTGAACTTATTCTCTAATAAGCACCTACATACTTGCTTTAGTGTCTCCACACAAATGATCATGAGATCAATCATCCTCATCCAATGAGCAAGCAACGTATGTACCAATCTATCCGGATTCACTAATTCCCAATTTAGTAATCCAACGATTGGGAACTATTTTAGTTTTAAGCTTTCTAAGAATTTAGATCTCATTAGAATGATCATCATCATTATTCTAAAAGCATTGCTTAAAACTATGGGTTTATCACATATTATAAAACAAAGATCATGTAGATAATTAAAAGCCTTTAATAAATTAATACTTTTATTAATAAATGAATAAGATTGTTACAAAGTATATGCTTTATCATCAAACATGATTGGCTTGTGTGCATACTACTTTCATTATCTTCTTTGCTTCCCCTAGTTTTCCCCTAGAGTTTCCTGAATTGAAATTGTTGCTGCTACTGTTGTTATTGTTCCACTTCCTCTTGTTTTCACCACTACTGCTGCTACCTTCCCCACGATTCCCTCCTTTATTCTTCTTCTTTTTCTCTTTGTTAAATTTCATCAGGGCCTCACTTCTGCCCTCAGCGATTATAGCTTTCTCCAGGAGAGTCGCGAAGCTATTCGTTTATAACACCGAGAGTCTGCTATATAGCCATGGTTTGAGACCCTACTCAAACCTCCTCATTTTTATCTCCTCAATGTCGACCTGGTGAGGCGCAAACCTCGCCAGCTCGTTGAATTTTGCGGCATATTGAGGTACCGTCATGTCTTCTTGCTTCAGCTCCAGGAATCTTATTTCCATGCGACTCTGCATACTAACCAGAAAATAGTTCTTGAAAATGATTTTCTTAAACCCTTCCCAAGGTATCACACCTTCTCCAGCTCTGGTCTGGTTTACCTTTCACCAGAAATTGGCTTCACCCTTCAGCATGTAAGTGGCGAAGATTATTTTCTGATCATCACCCACTCGGGCGATAGCGAACGATTTTTTGATTTCCTTGACCCAAGTTTGAGCTTCGATGGGTTCAGTGGTTCCTTTGAACTCAGGGGGTCTCGCACTTTTGAAGTCCGTAAAGTGTGCCACTTGGGCCACTAGAGGGTTATTGGCATTTGGGGTTCAATTCTGAAGTGCCCCCACTAACATATCTACAAACTACTGCATAGGGTTTGGTGGATCCCCAACATTATCGCCTGACCCCTCGGTTGTTTGACGATGTCTTCCTCTAGCCATATACCTGTTTAAAATGAACTTAATGTTATTATCTTATAACTTATTCTACATAATATATCATTCATAAAAAGAGAACTTAATCATCACATCACATACTTAAATAAAAGCATATTTATTTATTAACAAAACACCCATGGTATTTCATCATCTCATGGCCTTAAGCCATTTACATCACTTTAAACCAAAGTACTTGGTAAAAACCAAAACTAAGTTTTATTTCATAGCTAAGCATTCTAAACGCTAATAGTAAAAGTTCATCACGAATAAACTAAAGACCCCGCCTAATGGCGTCTTCGTGTTCTTCATCCGCCATCTCCAGCACCAGCCCACGGCTTATGGTATGTCTAGACCGGTACTCCTCATGTTGAAAGTGAAACACCCTATGCTGGAACCTCCCATGTGCTAACTTAAATGCGTAATTCATCCTGTCCATCCTAACCTTCTTATCTCTCACTTCACCTTCTAACTCACCTGTTAGCTTCTCGGCCCGAACACGGTTTCTCCTCTCATCTCCCCAAAATGTAGTAATAATCTGTTTGTCAGTTTGGAGACTCTGAATCCTCGACTCTAACCCATTAATGGTATGCCCCAAGTGGGTCCTAATAGCTTCTTTCTCATCCTCCAGCCTATCCGTCTTCTGGTCTGATGCTCGCAGCTTGTCAGCTAGATCCCCGTTCCTAATTATCAGGTGGTGCACCAATGCCTCAAGCAATGCTGCAGCTTACTGCTCCCCCTGATATAGCTCGTCCAACTCATGGACCTTGTCGTCCAACTCCGTAATCCTATCCATCAACTCATCCAACAAAGTATCCTCAGGTGCTTCTTCGGAGTCCTCCTCGGCTCCTCTCCCTCATTAGGATACTCAGGTCTGGTCAGTTTTCCGCCTCGCCTATAGGCTATGCTCGTGCAATTGCCACCAATCGCCACTCACAACGTGGATATCTCTAACTTCCTTTTCTCCTGACATCCTTCAAACATGAAAAAAATAACTCGGTTAGTATTTTAAAATAGATGTTTTTGTTTTTAGAAAAAAAAATAGATTTGACACAATCCCTAGAACTCTACGTGAGTTCATCTCCTTATTTTCTCCACTAACTTCCCTAAGGTTATAGTCTAAGGTTCCCCACCTAAGGTTTATAACCTATGGCTTTGATACCAACTTGTGATGCCCCCAAATCCGTGTAACATCGATTATAGGACATGGTGCTCACGATACACATACATAACCATCTAACAACATAAACTCTGGAAATAATAATAATAATAATAATAATAATAATAATAATAATAATAATAATAATAATAATAATAATAATAATAATAATAATAATAATAATAATATCTATTACATATCTATTCAAATAAAATCCCAAGTCTTTACAACATTAAATAAACAGAAACTTAAACTTAGCGTTAATCGCTACATTACATCATAAGCATAAATAAATAAACTTATTATGTAAGACCCCAACTTTTATGAATAAAGATTAATTTCTCTCAAAATATATTTTTGAATATTATGGTGTGGATATAATATAATGTTATAGTTGTGGGTAATATTTACAAATTTTGCAAAGTAAGTAAGTGGTTATATAATATTCGATTGGTCGGGGAATATTCGTTTTAACAGGGAATATTCGTACGATGATACAATCATTGGTGGACCCCACAACAGAAGTATTGTCGTAGTAAAAGTAATGGCAGAAGTTTTACCATTAAACTGTTGAACTATCCGGTAGTAAAAGTACAGTAATACGCGTGGTTGCATAGTAGCACACGGTATTAATTATTGATGCTTACGTGAGAAGTCACTCAGTTATACTCAATTATTGTTATAGTAATTCTTGATCATATCTATCATATTATTGATTCAATTATTATCACAAGATTATCCTGGTGTGATGCCCCCAAAAATAGGTATACATCACCCATCTTGAGTCGCCAAATACATGGTACAGAATACAAATACAATCTTAAATATACAACAAGATCTGTGAGTTTTAATACAAATATTGTCTTTTAGACAATATCCACTCTCAGAATAAGTCCTCATTACATTTATTATCACACTATTTAACAGAATAGTGAGGACTACTAATACTATCATCCGGGACCGTCACTCCCGTTCCCGACTAGTCCCGGCTATGTTCTCATTTCCTGAAGAGAACAGTGAAAGAAAGGGTGAGCTCAACTAGCCTAGTAAGAAATATTATGACTAAGATAATGCAGAATAAATTATCATTAGCCTTTAACAATGTTAAACTGATAAAATACAATAGACATCAAGTTTAACTGCAGCGAAACAAGAAATCCATTAAAAGAGTCAAATAGAGAATAAAATCTACTATCTTTTATGATTTAAAAGGTTTTTCATCACTTTTATCATTGGGACTCAGCTCAACAAATAAACCATACCATCCCTGCACTACGGCCAAGGGTATTCATTAGTATCACAACCACAAATTATCCATGCACTACGGGCCAAGGATATTCGTGTATTCATCAATGGTCATGATCATGCCAACAACTGTCCATCAATGCACTACGGGCCAATGAGGACTTTTACCACATCATTTGTAACATTACGGTCATGATTACACCGAATAATCCCTGGTCATAATCATACCAACTCCATCTATGCACTACAGGCCACAGATGACTTTAAAAAAAATATAAACATTATGATGATGACAATGATATAAGAATTCAATAAAACAAGTTCAAGAATTAATTTCTTCAGGAACTAATAACGTCCAAATTGTCAACATAATACTTCTTTGTAAAGTAAAATTCAAGAATGCTCAGAAGAATATTTCTATGAAAAGATACTGGATCAAGCGCAAATATCAAGGTTATTCCACTAATTTCATGGAGTATAGAAGTCAAAACTTTAACCAACTGAGTATAATAAAGAATGGAATAAAAAAAGAAATCACCATGCATGCGGTACTTTGTATAGACAGGTTAGACACCTTGAGATAAACAGTGCTATCTGTCTCTTCATATTGTTCCACCAAAATGTATGTCGAAGATCATGATACATTTTGGTACTCCCAGGATGGATTGCAAATGGTGTGTTGTGCGCCTCCATCATGATTTTATACTTTAAATCAGAGTCGTTAGGAACACAAAGTCTGGAGTTGACTCGAAGTATTCCTTCTTCATCGATTCTTGCTTCCGGCATAGCACCTTCTTGCACTTTCTTCCTCATATGTATCAGCTCTAGGTTTGTAGCTTGAGCAGCTTTAACTTTATCGATTAAAGTCGATTCTACTCGTATATTCATCATCATCACGTGGGTCCTTGGAGTCTTTATCTCTATCTCCATCCTTTGCAAGTCATACAAAATGGGCCTTTACGTTGACAATATCGTACTCGTACCTGCATATGATCTTCTACTCAATGCGTCAGCTACCACGTTAGCTTTTCCAGGATGGTATTGGATGGTATGATCATAATCTTTTCAGATTCAAGCCAACATCATCGCCGTCGCATGTTGAGTTCCTTTTGAGTGAAGAAATATTTGAGGCTTTTATGATCCGTAAAGATCTCCACTTTCTCCCCATACAAGTAATGCCTCCAAATTTTAAGTGCGAAGACAAAAGCTGCCAACTCTAGATCATGAGTAGGATAATTCCTCTCATATTCTTTGAGTTGTCGAGAGGCATAGGCTATGACTTTCCCATGTTGCATGAGAACATATCCTAACCCTTTGCCTGAAGCATCACTATAGATGACAAATCCCTCCGAGCCAGATGGTATTGTCAGAACAGGTGCTGAAATGAGTCTTCTCTTGAGTTCTTGAAAACTCTTCTCGCATTCCTCACTCCAATCGAATTTTGTATCTTTCCGAGTCAGTTGAGTTAAGGGAGTAGCGATTCAAGAAAACCCTTCTACGAATCTTCGATAATAACCAGCTAAGCCGAGAAAGCTATATACCTCGGTCACTGATTTAGGTTTCTCCCAGCTTTGAATAGCTTCAATCTTTGCTGGGTCAACAACTATTCCATGACTTGATACTACATGCCCAAGGAATGCTACTTCCTCAAGCCAGAACTCGCATTTCTTCAATTTGGCATTAAGCTTATATTCACGAAGCTTTTGGAGTATCAACCTCAAGTGTTGCTCATGATCTTCACGGCTTTTGGAATAAGTAAGGATGTCATCAATAAAGACGACCACAAAGTGATCCAAATATTCCTTGAATACTTGGTTCATCATATCCATGAAGGCAACAGGAGCATTAGTCAATCTAAAAGACATGACTAGGAATTCATAATGCTCGTACCGAGTTCTAAAAGCCGTCTTTGGAATGTCATCGGTTCTAATCTTCAATTGGTGATATCTGGAATGAAGATCAACCTTTGAAAAGAATTTGGCGCCTTGCAACTGGTCAAACAGGTCATCAATACGTGGCAATGGGTACCTATTTTTGATGGTGACATGATTCAACTCCTGATAATCAATACAAAGTCGCATACTCCCATCTTTCTTCTTCACGAATAGAATAGGAGCACCCTAAGGAGACGTACTAGGACGAATGAAACCGATGTCTAACAATTCCTGTAGTTGGGCTTTTAACTCTTGAAGTTCAATAGGAGCCATTCGATATGGGGCTTTGGAAATGGGTTTTGTACCGGGTTCAAGGTCGATACAAAATTTAATTTCACGCTCTGGGGGTAGGCCAGGAAGTTCTTCAGGGAATACGTCAGGAAATTCATTAACAATAGAAATATCATTAAAAACTAATGTATTTTTGTTTAGATCCGTGACATGAGCTAAGAAAGCTTGACATCCATTTTTTAATAAACGAATAGCTTTATGGCTTGAGATGACAATGATTAATTTTAATGGTTTGGTTGCTTGAATTCACATAATAGGTTGATTAGGAATATGAAAGCTAACAACCTTACGAAAATAATCAATTTTTGCATGATAAGTAGTTAACCAATCAATCCCTAGAATTACGTCAAATGCAAGTATTTTCAATGAAATAAGATCGACAGGTAATGCGAGGGTACCGATTTGAACCAAACAAGACTTATAAACAATGGATGTAATGAAGGTTTCTCCCAACGAAGTTTCAACAGATAAGTCAAAGTCTAATTTCTCTGGAGTCAAATTTAAACGTTGAGCGTAAGTAGGAGAAATAAAAGAATGGGTAGAACCGGTATCAAATAAGGTATATACTTCGCTAGAGTTTACGATAAGCTTACACCGTGATGACCTCATTCGGGTTCCTTGCTTTCGGGAGGTTAAGACAAACGCCTCTCCTTGCACCTCTTTGGATTTGACTTTTACAGGATGTCCTTTGGTGCCTCCATCCTATTTGAACTTGTATTCGGTGAATGACAAAATCGGGCTAGGTGACCTTCTCTTCCACAATTATAACATGCTTTGACTAAGATCGCTAGCGGTTTGGTGATGTGTCCCTCCCCTCCACATTTGAAGCATATGATAGGTGGTCATTCTCCTTCTTTAACAATGGGTGCTGGTGCTGACGTCCTTCCATCATTGTTGAATCTTCTCTTCTTGAAATGTCCATTCTTATTGTTTTGGCCATGATTACCACCAAGTGGTTACCATTTTCGCATGTTGATTCCTCCACGCTTATTGTCACCACTTTGATGACTGCTATCACTGGTATTATCATTTTGTTTATTTGCGCTCTTTTAGTTGGGTTGACTCATTATCGCGCTCCAATAACTGAGCCATATTAACAACATCTGAATACAAACACAGTTTATGAGAGATAAGATATTGACATATCTCTGGTTTCAAACCTCTTAGAAACATTCGCGTCATTCTCTCCTCATTATCAACCAAATGGTATGTAAACCGGACAACTCAAATAAACTTGGCTTCAGATCGCGACACTGGTCATGTTGTTTTGCTCCAGCTTAATGAACTCTACCTCTTTCATGCGACGAATACTTTCAGGAAAGTACTTGTCGTTGAATAATTCTTGGAACTTCTCTGAAGTCATCTTCAGTGCGGTAGGTTGAGTACGTTTTACAGATTTCCACTAGTAATCTGCCTCTGCACGCAACATGAAGGTGGCAAAGGGAACCTTTTGCTCCTCGGAGCATCCCAAGATATAAAATATCTTGCAGATCTGCTTTATCCATGTCTCCGCCTTAAGTGGTTTTGGCTCTCCAAAAAACTCCAGTGGTCCCAGCTCCTTAAACTGTTTGGCGGTGACCGTTCGAGAGTTGCCAGTGTTTCCACCTGCATTTTGGACAGGAGTCGCTCTCGACTGATGTTGTATGAAGCCTCGGAACATTCCATCGTTCATCATTTGGTCAGTGTTATTATTTGCATGAGGATTGTCGCCTTCCTAATGCACATTATCTTGGTTATTGATCTGTGGAGACTCAATGGTCTCATGTGCTCCATTGATGTTCTCAACATTCTCGGATGCCATTTTCAAATACTGCCACAAAACAAGGGTTAATTAACATATCACATATTATCCCTATACTCTGACCGACCAATTAAATACCAAATAAACTTAGGTAGGTCATACTAGCGAAGGAATTCCCCGTCTCTCCTCTCCTAGTTCTTATCTCACATCTCAGCCAGGGATCATATCCCTAAGCTTTGATACCAGCTGTGACGCCCCCAAAAATAGGTATACATCACCCATCTTGAGTCGCAAAATACATGGTACAAAATACAAATACAATCTTAAATATACAACAAGAGCTGTGAGTTTTAATTCAAATATTGTCTTCTAGACAATATCTACTCTCAGAATAAGTCCTCATTACATTTATTATCACACTATTTAACAGAATAGTGAGGACTACTAATACTATCATCTGGACCGTCACTCCGTTCCCCGACTAGTCCCGGCTATGTTCCCATTTCCTGAAGAGAACAATGAAAGAAAGGGTGAGCTCAACTAGCCCAGTAAGAAATATTATGACTAAGATAATGCAAAATAAATTATCATTAGCCTTTAACAATGTTAAACTAATAAAATACAATAGACATCAAGTTTAACTGCAGCAAAACAAGCAATCCATTAAAAGAGTCAAGTAGAGAATAAAATCTACAATCTTTTATGATTTAAAAGGTTTTTCATCACTTTTATCGATGGGACTCATCTTAATAAATAAACCACACCATCCCTGCACTACGGCCAAGGGTATTCATTAGTATCACAACCACAAATTATCCATGCACTACGGGCCAAGGATATTCATGTATTCATCGATGGTCATGATCATGCCAACAACTGTCCATCAATGCACTACGGGACAATGAGGACTTTTACCACATTATTTGTAACATTACGGTCATGATTACACCGAATAATCCCTGGTCATAATCATACCAAGTCCATCTATGCACTACAGGCCACGGATGACTTTAAAAAAAATATAAACATGAGGATGATGACAATGATATAAGAATTCAATAAAACAAGTTCAAGAATTAATTTATTCAGGAACTAATAACGTCCAAATTGTCAACATGATACTTCTTTGTAAAGTAAAATTCAAGAATGCTCAGAAGAATATTTCCATGAAAAGATACTGGATGAAACGCAAATATCAAGGTTATTCCACTAATTTCATGGAGTATATAAGTCGAAACTTTAACCAACTGAGTATAATAAAGAGTGGAATAACAAAAGAAATTACCATGCATGCGGTACTTCGCATAGACAGGTTATTCCAATAGAATAATAAATAACGAAACCAGTGTCAAGCATAAAATGCATGCAGACGAGGATATTCTAATGAATAATAAAGAATGGAATAACAATGAAATCACCATGCATGCGGTGCTGCAGCAGACAAAAGTTATTCCCAAAGAATAATAAAATAACTAAGTAGGTCAAAGTAAATTCAAGACCCGACAAGATGTTCCAACAGAATAATAAAGACGGAACCAGTAGGTAAAAGATGTAGACATGATATTCCAGCAGAATATTAAAGAATGGAATAACAATAGAATTTCACCATGTATGCGGTACTTCGCATAGACAGGTTATTCCAGCAGAATAATAAATAATGGAATAATAGAAGAATTTCACCAAGTATAGGGTAAACCGCGTATACAGGTTATTCCATCAGAATAATAAAGAATGGAATAACAGAAGTTCTCTTCATGAATACAAAAGAAATAATACCCCTTACGAGTAAAACAAATAATATCACTTACCTTATAAAGAAGAGTACTTTGAGGGTAGGGCGGGGATATACTTGAAGAAACTTGTACTACTCTCAAAGCTTTCTTAAACTCTAAATAAATACGCTCAAGATTATAGAAGAGTTCTCTCTACAGTTTCTCTCTCTAGAGTTTCAGTGAATTCGTAAGAAATAATGAAGGAATGAGCTTCTATTTATAGAAGAATGGAATGAATAGTAACAAATCCATGAACGGTCCAGATTGATTTACTTTAAACGGACGGTCCATATTGGTTTACAATAAAATATAATATATTCTATTTATAATCTAATAAAACAAAAATCTTTAAAAAAGATTTTACTATGCAAACACTATGCAAAACACTATGCAAACACTATGCATAATAAAATATAATATATTCTAATTATTATCTAATAAAAATGTATAACTTTATAAAAGTATTCATTTTATATAAAAAGATTTTACTATTAGCCTAATAAAACTAATAACTTTATAAAAGTATTCTATTTTATATAAAAAGTTTTTCTGTTTTATTACGTTAATAATACAAATTAAACAAAACTTCATCATCATTATTATTATTCACACTATTAATCGACCAGGTCATTTCCAGGAAAGAGGGGGCTTTCCAATAAGGATTTCTCCCTATTGGCGCGAAATAAGGGGACCAAACCTCTCCTTGGCAGAACTTCTAGACATCGTTAATAATGCAAATAATAATATTAATAACTTCGTCGTCTCAATAAAATATCGACAATAATTGAATCAATTAACGTGAGATACTATGCAACAATTACTGAAGCAATAATTGAACAAAACTAAGTGACTTCTCACGTAAGAATCAATAATCAATACCGTGTGCTACTATGCAACCACGCGTATTCCTGTACTTTTAACACCGGGTGTTTCAACAGTTAATAGTAAAACTTCCGCCGTTATTTTTATAAAAATATTTTTGTCATTTTCTCAATCCGACAATAATTCCGTTGTGGGGTCCACCAATGATTGTGTCGTCGTACGAATATTCCCTGTTAAAACGAATATTCCCCACCAATCGAATAATATTATATAACAACTTCGTATTTTGCAAAATTTATAAATATTACCCACAACTATAACATTATATCAAATTCATTCCATAATCTTCAAAAATGCTAATTATAGAAAATTCATTTTTATTCATAAAAGTTGGGGTCTTACAATCTGCATAATATGATATATTATTAAATCAATAAATGAGATGACAAAGTTATTTATATTATTATTTGTAATATTGATAATGTGTAGAAGTTTTGTCCATGAGAGGTTTGGTTACCTAATTGCGGTCCAATAAGGAGAAATCCTTATCGGAAAGCCCCATCTTTCCTGGGAACGACCTGGTTGTTAAATATTATGAGTTATAATATTAATTATGAATAAGTTCGTGTTGATTAAAGATGAAATTAATAGTTCTATTGTGTGGGAATTGACATTTATTTCGATAATAGTTGATGTCTGGAAGTTATCGGGTAATTAATCGGATAAATGAGCAATTAATTGTTATTAATTCACATGCATATAACTATTTGTTCACATGTGTGTACTATTGATTCACATTTATGTACTATTAGGGGAGTTGGTGCAAGATTGATAATACTTGCATGACTAAATTAAAGATGGAGGTATAGTTGAAGGTACTATACTGTAATTAATTTTTTCATATGTTTAGAACTATTGAATCACATGATTTACTATTAATTCACATGATTTACTATTAGGGGAGGTGGTGGAAGTTTGATAATACTTGCAGGACTAAATTAAAAATGAAAGAAAAGTTGAAGGTATTGTACTGTAATATTTTGATCCCCAAAACGTGCAATTATTGAAACTATATTTTCTATAAATAGAAGCTCATTCTTCCTTCATTTCTCACCAATTCACTAAAGCTTTAGAGCAATTATTATAGAGAGAAATTATAGAGAGAAAGAAGAAGAGAAGTCTGCTACCTCACTATTCCAATATCAAATTTCATCTAAGGTAAGGGGTATTATTCTTTCATATTCATGAAGAGAGTTATTTTCTTTCAATATTCGTAAGGGTTGTTATTCCATTCTTTATTATTATGTTGAAATAACCTGTCTATACGAAGTACCACATACATGATGAAATTTTTCTGTTATTCCATTCTTTATTATTCTGTTGGAATAACCTGTTTGTGCGGTATATCTCATGCCTGGTGAATTATGTTGTTATTCCGTTCTTTATTATTCTGTTGGAATATCCTGTCTGTGTGGATTACGCATGACTTGGTTTCATTCTTTATTATTCTGTTGAAATATCCTGTCTGTGCGGATTACACATGACCTGGTTCTATTCTTTATTACTCGGTTGGGAATAACCTGTCTATGCGGTCTATCGCATGCCTGGTGAATTCTTCTATTATTCCATTCTTTATTATTCTATTGGAATAACTTGTCTATGTGGATTACCACATGCATGGTGAATGATCCTTCGTATTCATTCCTTATTAAATTGTGGAAATGATCTGTCTACGTGGATTACCGCATGGCGGGTGAAAATCCATTTACAGTTTCATATATTCTATTATACTCAGTTGGTTAAACTTTTAACTTCTATACTCCATAAAATTAGTAGAATATCCTGGATATTTGTGCTTCATTTAGTATCTTTTCATGAAAATATTCTTCTAAGTTCTTGAATTTTACTCTACAAAGCAGTATCATGTTGACAATTTGGACGTTATTGATTTCAGGATAAATTAACTTATAAATTCATATATGTGTTGCGCATAATACATGGTAGTTATTTGCATATTCATATATGTGTTGCATTAGTATGTGTTCAGGTAGTATAATTGCATTTTTTTTTTGCATGAATCATGTGATAGGTTGGTGTGGTCTTAGCTCGTTACTATGATAAGATTGGTATTAATTGTTAACTCGAATAAAGTGTTGATAATTGATGATGAGTTCTAATTTTAATCATGATGATAATCTTAGCTTTATCTTAAACTTATGTAACCGGTTAGCACTTAAAGTTTAACTGTTTTAATCCACTTGGTTCAAGGGTTTCATAATTTGTTTCTGAGGGAAAATCTTTGTAAAATTTAAGAAAATTAGTGAACTGGCGGTAAAGGATGGAATGACGTAAAAGCTTGAGTTTGGAGGAATATATGGGATATATATATATGACAAAAAGAAAAAAAAAGGAATGATGAAAAGAAAAAAAGAAAAAAAAAGAGAAAAAGAATCCAGAAAGAAAAGAAAAAAAGAGAATAAACACCGTGACATGCTTGTCTAGTTTTGTGGCCTTTGTTAGTTGAGTAAGTAAGCCCGAGGGAATTGTCTTTATACCTAGCGCCCTAAGGTCTTAATGGCTTGGGAGTCGTTGGTCGAAAGCTCGTTAAAGTAGCATTGAAAAGCCTAAGGGAATAAGACATTGCACATCCATTAAAAAAAAAAAAACACGAGAAAGTGTAAAAATGCCCTCGTGGTTGAATAAGAGTATAAATAAATCATGTATTTACCCTAAGACTTGGTAATTGCTTAGTTTTAACCAGAGTTGTCATGTTCACAAAAGTAATTGAATTGGAACTGAAATTTTCCTTCTCAGAAGTTTTTTATGTGATTATCTTGAACTGTGGTTGGTTGAAATGGTTAACAAGCACACACGCACAACATGGGTGATGATAGGTTTGGATTGACTAATTGGTTAGAGTTATGGACTTTGACTTGATTGGATATATTGTTTGAGTATCATTGATATCTTTGAGGCCTGTTGCTACATATCATACTGATTTATTACTGGGTTCGTAGGTATATTATAAAGTAGATCATGCATATGCATTCATGTAGTTGAGTTAGTTTGTTTATTTTTAGTTCTTTTGTGTTTTTGCTTGAGGACAAGCAAATGTTTAAGTTTGGGGGTATTTGATGAGTGAGTTTTATACTCATAATTGAGTGCATTTGAGCTTAATCTTTTGGTTGATTTTAAGTGTTTTTTTCTATTCATGCATGTTTTACGTTGTTTTGTAGGAATTGGGACAAAAGTTACTTGGATCGACGTTTGGGGTGGCTAGATTCCTGTTTTTGGCTTGCCATTTACACATCAGTCACTTTAGAGCCAATTTGAGTATTTCTTCGTACCTTATTTCGAAACACTCAAAAAATGAAAGTTGTAGATCTACTTTTCCTCTTTTCAGAACATCTTGAATTATCAAAACCGGAGTTCGGACAAAGATGTTATGACCATTTTCCCAAAGGACGTCGGAGCAGAAAATGTCAGAACTTGGGGCCAGCGCCGGGGCGCCCAAAATAGGACTATGCCCAGCGCCGGGGTGCTAGGGAACAGGTTTTGAGCGTCAAGCCCAGCGCTGGGGCACTGGGGAATGGCTTGGTGATGGCCTGGGCACGTTTTTTGGCAAATTTTGACACCTTTTTGACTCCCAATTGGATTGGGTTTGTTCCTAAGCTTAAAATTTAACTTGTAATCTATAAATACATGATGTAAGACATAAAATAAAGGGAGTATACATAGATTAGACTAGATTAAACACTCCATTAAATTAGAATCTAAACCCTAGTTCTTAATTAGCCATTGAAGATTGAAACAAATTGAAGAACACTGAAGATCAAGAAAAGAAGCAAGAGCAAGAGGGAGCATCGATTTTTGGCGACAATGATTCTATTCTCTTCTCTTATCATACTTTTATCTTTTAATGTCTATTCAATTGTGGATTCTTGGTTTTAATTCATTATTTATGAACTAACTCTTTTATTAAGATTTCAATTGAACCTTTTATGGCTATAAATTAGTTATTTGATTTATTCCAATTATTTGTGTCAAAGTGAATTGTTCATCTTGCCTTGTGCTTATTGCTTAATTATCTGATCAATAATTACCTTGTTACTCTAGAAGGAATTGAGAAAGGAATTCTAGAGTTAGAACTGGGCATGATGACATGTGACATAGTTATTTGCACATTGAATAATTAGGTTTGTGAATAGAATAAAAATATCTATTTGCCGCATGTAACACATAAAGAATTGGGATTGTAGCGAGTTTAATTCAATTGTTTTGCATAGAGATATAGCAAAATTAATCTGGGTTAAATAGAAGTCAAATGATCGCTTGAGAAAGGGCTTTTGGCATTTAAGAATTCCTGTTAACAATTCAGTAGACATAATAATTGGGATAATTGGATAATTGGTTTATAGTTCATAAATGGGGATATTGGAGTCTTAACTTTTATTTATTTGAATTTATTTATAAAGCAATTCAGTGTAATTAGTTAATTTAGTTTTCTTAATTAGAAAAATCACACTTTGCAATTGTTTAAATAAAATTGATTTGGTTAAGAGTTAGTACTTGGTGATTTTTATTAAATAATTCCTCGTGGGAACGATACTCTACTTTCACTTTATTACTTGTCGAATCGTGTATACTTGCACGTATTCGTTGATCAACAAATCGATCAACAAAATTTTTACCAATATTAATTTCAATGCCGGGAATTAATTTAATAATTATTTTCCAATATTAATTTCAATCAAATTAGTCTTAATTTAAACATTTTTTTTTTTTATTTTAAATTCTCTTTCTATATTTCTCTTTTTAGGTACTATGGATGACTTGAAGATGTGATCAATGGCCATATACGAAGAATGACAAACATGACTCAACCAAGGGAAGCGAAGATCGATTGAGACTTTCGAGAAAGTTTCGCATTGTCATAACAGATGGAGACACTTTCGAGGATGTTGACAAGCTTTGAAGCTCATCGTCGTCAAAGTGTGGCGGTTACTTATGATTATTGTGATTATTGTGGAAATCATATGAGTCATCAATGCGCCATCAGTTTTGAGCCGGTAAAGTATAGTGGCGATTATCCCGACAGTTATGTCTATCCCCAACTATCATCATGATTGGGGTATCACCCGGATTTTTCATGGAGTAACAATCAAGATCATTTTATGCTCCAAGTCCAACATACCCACCGGATTTCGTGTCCACCTCCACTACAACAGGAAGAACATTCAAATTGGGAGGAAGCCTTGGAAAAAGTTATTAAAGCTTCTGAAAAAGAGAACGAGGAACATGAGAAAAAAATTAATCAAATAGAGATGAATATGAATAAAATAGAGCTAAATATGCAAAGCCAAAGTGCGTCGATCAAGAATCTAGAAAATCAATTGGGGCAGATAGCACATGCGTTGAACAACCATCCTCAATACACTTGGCTCTATGACCTGGATGACGAGACTGATGATGAGCCCGATGTTAGGTTTGTACTATTCATAAAGCAATCAAATTGCATAAAAAGTGCGGAAGCGTGGTAAAATCAGAGTTTAAAAAAATTTTACAAACCATATACCCGGATCATCCTTTATGCATAATTATTAATTAAACGAAAAGATAAAGAATAAAATCATACCCTTGAAGATCGAGCTTCCTCAGGTACAAGTTCACCTCCAAATCCTTTCGCGTTCAACTTGAATCTACCGGGTTTGGTTCCTTCCTTTGATCAACGTTAGCCACCCAAATGTTTGGCCTCTAGAGGTGATCCACCAAGGAAGAATAAAATTCAAGAAGATGAGTTGGTTGGCTAAACCCTAGTTTTTCTATCTCTATAGAAAAGGTGTACTCCCAACAACTTGGAATTATTACGTATGTTGAAAAATCAACAACCCATACCACACATAATAAGACTCCTCTTATTTATAGATGTGGGCAACCCACCTTAACAATTAAGGAATTGGGTTTTAATTAATTAATTCTTTTAATTAATTAAGCTCCCTAATCTTATTAGGGATAATTAATTAAACTCTTTTAATTAATTTAACCTCCTAATCTTATTAGGAATAAATGAGAGTACTTATATTAAATTAATTCCTAAACTCTTTTAGAAATTAAAATAATAATAATTGTAATAATATTAATAAGACTCCTCTTATTAATTTATATTTAATATTTCTAAAATATTAAATAATAATATTAAGCTATTTAATTTATTCTATTACCATAGATTAAATTAAATATACATAACATATTATTACGATTATGCCATTTACTTCTTAAATAATTATTCTTCCTTTTATGGTGTGACCCTTTAGGTTCTCCATATTAAACCGGTTGTGAATAAATCAATTAGAACAATTCTAATCTTATTTAAATAAATAAATTAAATAATTAATTTATTTAAATAAATAATATTTATTCTACAATAGGGATAAGCCTCCTAGCGATCAACGACTTTCCGGATAATATAGATTTCAACATTAATCATAAAAGAACCTTTGAGTAAATAGTTACCGCATAATTCAATCCTTCCACCATACAATGTCCCAATTAAATATAAGACATGGAATTTATCACAAGTCTTATTTTATTTAATTATATGTATTTCGACTCTTAAATGCATAACTCAAATAATGCAAATTAGAAACTCCTTTCTAATTTCATTCTACCGCCAAGGACTCATTGGGTTGTCATTTATCGAATCACATAGGACATTTCTCTTCTTTTATTAGAAGTGGTAGATTCTTTATTGATCATACATTATCTCCATGTACAACTTATTATACCCAAGCATACCCTTTGATATACCCTAAGGGTCTTAAGGAATAAGTCAAAGTATAACTCATCATACACAAGATACTATGATGATCTCAAGTCCAAGGATTACTTGTACTACTATCACTCTGAGAATTCCTATTGACAGCAAATAAAACTCCATTAGGTATTCCTTAGCGAGCCAACGTTCAATTGAACTTATTCTCTAATAAGCACCTACATACTTGCTTTAGTGTCTCCACACAAATGATCATGAGATCAATCATCCTCATCCAATGAGCAAGCAACGTATGTACCAATCTATCCGGATTCACTAATCCCCAATTTAGTAATCCAATGATTGGGAACTATTTTAGTTTTAAGCTTTCAAAGAATTTAGATCTCATTAGAATGATCATCATCATTATTCTAAAAGCATTGCTTAAAACTATGGGTTTATCACATATTATAAAAACAAAGATCATGTAGATAATTAAAAGCCTTTAATAAATTAATACTTTTTATTAATAAATGAATAAGATTGTTACAAAGTATATGCTTTATCATCAAACATGATTGGCTTGTGTGCATACTACTTTCAATCTCTCACTTGCACTAAAGCCAATCGTCATGGTATCTTATACTCTTCTTCTCTAAGTGACGATTATCCCCATTGTTGGATAAGCTTTAAGAAATGGATATTTAATGTTGTTCTTGAGAGTCCACTATCTCTATAGTGATTTCCCATCTTTCAATGATTCTAATAATCAAATGAAAGTGCCACAACACATGTTTAGATCCAAGATGAGACTTAGGAACTATTCCTTGTTCTGTAATGAACTTTTAATCCAAACAATCAACTTGCAGCTTCATTTATAGCTATATACTTTGTCTTTATCACTAAACCAGCAACTCTTTGCTGTTTTGAAACCTTTCCCATTCACTGCACCACCGTTCAAGGTAACACTTTACCTTAAAGTGGATTTTCTGTCGTCTTGGTCTGTCTGAAAAACTTGAGTCTGTTAAGCCCTCTAGTTTTAATTTAGACCCACCATGTATGATCACATCCTTAGTTTGGTTAAGAACTTTAAGATGTTTTTCACCGACTCACGTTGAACTTCTCCGAATATGGTGATCAACATCGTGTCTCGTACATTTCATTGCATACATGATTATCACTCATGCGATCTCTCTTCTTTGGAGTCTATGGGGACTATTAAAGAGATACACTCCATGGCTCATCAACATGAGACATCTCTCTGGAGTTTGCCATGCTAAACGACTTTAGCATCAAATGAATATCGTTCGTTCTTGGGTTAAGTCGAAGCATCCTTTTAAATCTATCTATATAGATTTATATCCCCAACTAAGATACTCTTCCAAATCATTCATGGAGGAATGTTTAGACAACTTTATCTTTACTTGATTGTAGCATTGGTATGTTATTCCTCATCCGTAGTATATCAACATATAATACTAGAAATTTCACGCGCTCCCAATCGACCCTTTTGTACACACTAGAACTCTTACCTCATCGAATGTAACTCGGATCATCATCTTCTATGATGTGTACCTCATCATCATCATCCATGATGAATCCATACCTCCTAGGTATCTTTGGTACTATTCCGGATTTACGATTGATTTGTGGTACAATAGGTCTATCTATGAGTTCCTCTTATTTGACTTATAGTATTTTGTGGTTCTTGAACTCTTCAAGATCTATTATCCTCCCACTAGCCCCTTCAATGATAAACGCCTTTATCTTAGAAGGAAAGCGTGTTTCATAACAAACACCTTTTGCTAAGTAGAATTATAGAACATATACCCTAAACTTACTTTAGGATGTCCCCACAAATCAGACATGTCAAATCTTGTCCCAAGCTTATCCTTTGAAACCTTTTTCACATAAGTTGGACAACCCCTTATCTTAACATACTTAAGATTAGGAATCCTCCCTATCCATAACTTTTATGGAGTCTTGAAATGGATTTTGAGGTTACCATTTTCGTAGATATGCAGCCATTTCTAGGACATAACCCTAGAAGGATACTGGAATGTCGGTAAAATCATTATGGATCGCACCATGTTCAAATAGGTACGATTTTTCCTTTTAGATACATCAATCAATTATTGTGTATCAGGATGTGTCCATTATGAGAAAACCATTTGAGATGATCTAGAAACTTATTGCACAAGTATTTATTCCTTGATCCGATCAAAGAATCCTAATACTTTGTCAATTTGTTTCACTTTTGAATTCTTTGAACCTTTCAAATAATTCACACTTGTATTTCAGCAAATACACACATTCAACTCTTTGAATGATCATCTCCTTTTCTTATACTAATTTGTTCAATATGCAAAATTATTTTCATGTAAGTCAAGTATACAAAATTTATTAAGTAATATTCCAGTTCTATACAAAACATTATTATTATAAATAGAACAACAATTGTTCTTAATTATAATACCAAAAATTTTATTGTCCAACAATAAAATGGAAATAATATTTTTAACAAGAACTGAAATACAATAACAACTTATTAACTTAATAGATTTTCTCGTAGATATTGCTAAACTATAAGTTTCTATAGTTAATGCGGCAACCTTTGCTTCATTTTCCACACATAGAATTACTTATATTTGTTTAGCTTTCTACTTCTGTTTGGTCCTTTCATAAATCTATATTTATGATAACCAAAGTCGGTATCCAATACCCAAGTAGAACTTTGACTTAAAGAAAAATTTATTTTAATCATGAACAAAATTTGTATTTATAACCGAAACTTCACTAAGCTTCTTTGGTTAGCCTCTGCAAGATGCTTCTCGCAGTTTCTTTCCAGTGTCCAGGCTTATTGCAGTGGAAGCAAACTCCTTTGCTATCCATATCAGTTTTGTTCTTATTATCCTTTGTTTACGCCTTTCTATTTACCTTCTTTGAATCGTTCTTCTTTTCAGAAGATCCTTTGGCCCCTACCAGTAAGACTTGGTCTTTCTTGGTTGGAAAGTGACTCTCAACATTTTTAACATGTTAAGCAAATCGGAGAGTCGATATCTAGCTTGTTCATATGAAAAATTCACAACAATTGTGAAAGGAGTCAGGGAGTGAGTGCAAGATCAAATCTTGGCTCAACTCTCCATCCATGACAAAACTTCGTTGTCCTAATTGATCAATCAAATTGATAATGTTAAGGACTTTTATCTGCATTTATAGTGCCATTGGCCATTCTAGATCGGAAGAGCTCCTTAGATATCTCGATATCTATCACCCCTACTTTCCTCACCATCAACTACTTAATGTGCGGGAATATAGTAGGAGCATCCATAGTATCATCTCGTGGCTGAAGCTCGTTACTCATAGATGCGAGCATGATGCATTGAGCCAATGTGCATCATCTTGCCACTTTCTAAAAGTAGCAATCTCTTCCTCAGAGGCATTATTCGCAACCATTTGAGGAGGATAGGCGTATTAAGGACATAAGATAGCTTTTCAACTATGAGAACTATTCTCAAATTCCTTAACCAATCCATTTAATCCGATTCGTTAATTTAGCATCTAATATGCTTCAGCAGTGATAGTAATTTTAGACATTGTAAAATTACGTAAATGAATTTGTAATTAACAACATTTTAACATACATTCTATTATTAATTACCAAAATAAATTAGGTCTTGTTTTAAATTGGTATCTCCCACTATTTTCTTCAAACTATATTACCTCACTTATATAGTTAAGCAAAATCTAATTAAAGATTTGCTAGTGAGAATAAGGATCCCATTTCAAATGTATATAGCCTTGTGGTGACACAACAAACTATATATAAATAAATAGGTAGACAACTTTTGTCAATTACATCAACTATGCAACTCCTTTTCTTTTGCCTCTTAGATTATTTTGATCAAGTGGTGGCACATCAGAATCAAAATTATTCAAGTTAAGTCCGACCTAGCACTCTATATATTCAAAAAAAAAATATCATCCTTGTGGTGACACAACAAAACAATATTGTTCAATTTTCTTTATAAGCATCAAATGTGATAAATTAACATCTTAAATACTTAATACTTGCCTTGTGGTGACACAACAAACTCATATTAAATATTTAATACTCTATTAATTTTATCATGCTAGAAGGCGACGTTCGATATTCCAAATATCTTTGAACGCTTAGGACTTAATATAAAAAATTGAGGGATTTATTATTAATTTGTCTCATCTTGTTGTTTAGTGTGCATATATATATATATATATATAAAATACGCGTCATATTAATGAACATGCGAAGCATGTTTGCATAATATATAATATATATATATAGTATAAGCATGCACATATAGAATACTATATTCTACCCGGATTGATTATGGACTTTTATTCTAGTTTGGTTCACTAGAGCCACCAAGTGAACCAAAAGGTCAAACCCTAGGGGTGCAAGAAATAATATTTAAATATAACTATTACATTTAAACCCGGGCTCCATTACAAACGGGTCTTCACGCGCTCCTTGCTCCTTTGATCTCCAATTTTTCAAAATTAATTCTAACTATTCCTATTACAATACTATTTAAAATAAATAGAAACCTTGATCAACAGTCAAGGGGAAGTACATAGGAGGGAGTTAGAATTTACATTAAGAAAAAATTAGAGAAGACGAGGTACGCAGACCCCATTTAATAAAACCCATACATTCATGCATCCAACTAAAATAAAATCCAATCACATTGGTCAATAGTCCTTAATCAATCCCATTTATTATCATACACATCACCATATGCATCAATAAATAACATTCATCTCATGAATAATAAACATTTAATATATATATTGATATCATTTAATGGGCAAATTTAGTTAGTATAAAATCTATTTTTGAATCAAAATAAACTCCTTTATTTTAATCCAAATTTAAATCAAAATAAAACTATTTTATTTTAATTTATCCAATTTTGAATAAAATAAACTATTTTATTTTAATCAAAATCTTTAATCAAAATAAACTCCTTTATTTTAATTAATTATGGAATCCAATTCCATGTAATAAAAAAAAAACTTTAATTAAAATAAACTCTTTTATTTTAATTAAATGGAATCAATTCCATGTAAAAAAAATCTTTATCAAAGGAAACACGGATATTCTTTCCTATTCACAAATAAACTCCTTTATTTTGAATAATATGAAATCTTATTTCATATCTAAATAAACTCCTTTATTTAAGGAAACACGGATTTTCTTTTCCTATTCACAAATAAACTCTTTTATTTTGAATAATATGAAATCTATTTCATATCTAAATAAACTCCTTTATTTAAGGAAAGATCAATTTCAACTCCAATTAGTTATCATGGAATCCAATTCCAACTCTAATTAGTTAGCATGAAATTCTAATTTTAAAATTAAAATAAACTTTATATTTTAATATTAAAATAAACCTTTTATTTTAAAATTAAAATTAACATTTTATTTTAATTATAAAATAATTAATAAAATAAATATATATATATAGTATATATATATATATATAACTATATATATATATATAATATAATAATCAATATATATATATTATATTAAACGTATTATATATATTCTATTAATATGCATATATTTTGGATGGCCACCTTTATTATTTGAAAATTAAGCATATTGGTTTTTCACGTGGCCTCTTTTGATCTTCGCTAAAATTCCGCGGTTCTCGCTTTTTTTTTTTCTTTTTGAAACCGCCTTGCGGCAGTTGCAATCAAATTCCTTAAAAACGAACAATGAGCTTGAGCTTTGATTTCGTACACGTGATTTTCATTGAAGCGTGGCTTGTTATCATTAATGTGTGTTAGGTGAATAATAAAAAAATTGATTTGATTTCGTGCATCTCCATATTAAACCGCAGATATTTAAAAAAAACAAATAAATTGAATGTTTTTTTTTTTTTTTTTACAATAAAATTATGCCCAATTAAATTGTTCTAAACACATATCAATATACATATCAAATTAAAACAATTAATAATTCGCATAAAGGTTTGGCTCTGATGCCACTGTTAGGTTTGTACTATTCATAAAGCAATCAAATTGCATAAAAAGTGCGGAAGCGTGGTAAAATCAGAGTTTAAAAAAATTTTACAAACCATATACCCGGATCATCCTTTATGCATAATTATTAATTAAACGAAAAGATAAAGAATAAAATCATACCCTTGAAGATCGAGCTTCCTCAGGTACAAGTTCACCTCCAAATCCTTTCGCGTTCAACTTGAATCTACCGGGTTTGGTTCCTTCCTTTGATCAACGTTAGCCACCCAAATGTTTGGCCTCTAGAGGTGATCCACCAAGGAAGAATAAAATTCAAGAAGATGAGTTGGTTGGCTAAACCCTAGTTTTTCTATCTCTATAGAAAAGGTGTACTCCCAACAACTTGGAATTATTACGTATGTTGAAAAATCAACAACCCATACCACACATAATAAGACTCCTCTTATTTATAGATGTGGGCAACCCACCTTAACAATTAAGGAATGGGTTTTAATTAATTAATTCTTTTAATTAATTAAGCTCCCTAATCTTATTAGGGATAATTAATTAAACTCTTTTAATTAATTTAACCTCCTAATCTTATTAGGAATAAATGAGAGTACTTATATTAAATTAATTCCTAAACTCTTTTAGAAATTAAAATAATAATAATTGTAATAATATTAATAAGACTCCTCTTATTAATTTATATTTAATATTTCTAAAATATTAAATAATAAATATTAAGCTATTTAATTTATTCTATTACCATAGATTAAATTAAATATACATAACATATATTATTACGATTATGCCATTTACTTCTTAAATAATTATTCTTCCTTTTATGGTGTGACCCTTTAGGTTCTCCATATTAAACTAGGTTGTGAATAAATCAATTAGAACAATTCTAATCTTATTTAAATAAATAAATTAAATAATTAATTTATTTAAATAAATAATATTTATTCTACAATAGGATAAGCCTCCTAGCGATCAACGACTTTCCGGATAATATAGATTTCAACATTAATCATAAAAGAACCTTTGAGTAAATAGTTACCGCACAATTCAATCCTTCCACCATACAATGTCCCAATTAAATATAAGACATGGAATTCTTTGTCAAGTCTTATTTTATTTAATTATATGTATTTCGACTCTTAAATGCACAACTCAAATAATGCAAATTAGAAACTCCTTTCTAATTTCATTACGCTTTGCCAAGGACTCTTTGGGTTGTCATTTATCGAATCACATAGGACATTTCTCTTTTTTTATTAAGTGGTAGATTCTTTATTGATCATACATTATCTCCATGTACAACTTATTATACCCAAGCATACCCTTTGATATACCCTAAGGGTCTTAAGGAATAAGTCAAAGTATAACTCATCATACACAAGATACTATGATGATCTCAAGTCCAAGGATTACTTGTACTACTATCACTACAGGAATTCCTATTGACAGGCAAATAAAACTCCATTAGGTATTCCTTAGCGAGCCACGTCAAAGTGAACTTATTCTCTAATAAGCACCTACATACTTGCTTTAGTGTCTCCACACAAATGATCATGAGATCAATCATCCTCATCCAATGAGCAAGCAACGTATGTACCAATCTATCTGGATTCACTAATCCCCAATTTAGTAATCCAATGATTGGGAACTATTTTAGTTTTAAGCTTTCAAAGAATTTAGATCTCATTAGAATGATCATCATCATTATTCTAAAAGCATTGCTTAAAACTATGGGTTTATCACATATTATAAAACAGCATCATGTAGATAATTAAAAGCCTTTAATAAATTAATACTTTTTATTAATAAATGAATAAGATTGTTACAAAGTATATGCTTTATCATCAAACATGATTGGCTTGTGTGCATACTACTTTCACCCGAACCAAATCTGCAACTAGATGAGCCACAAGATGTTGAAAGAGAGGAAACAATTAGGAACCAAGAAAAGGAGATCGATGAAGATTTAACGAAGATGAACCGATTTCATTAGTATCCCATGTGCCTTCTCCACCAAAGTTCAAGAATCCGTGCAATTTTGTAAAACCATGCCCAATTGGCAGTCATGTCGTCGGCAAAGCTCTTTGTGACATAAGAGCTAGTACAGTTGTGGAGTCATGGTGGGATGAAAAGGAGAAGATATAGGAAGACTCCATTATGTTTATTAAGCTTCAATGCCCCAATCTAATCATAGACATAATGGAGAAAACACCTAGTTGTTGGACGTTCTTAATAGGGATTCTATCTACAAAGAGCATGCTAGGTGACTTTAATTCAAGGGTCTTTACTAATGGGAACCTCCCAAAAGAGACATTGCTTCTGATGGATGGAGGGTTCCTCAATTTTCGTAGGGGAATTGGATAGAGAATTGAAGAAGTTAGGCTGAGACTATAAAACAAGCGCTTATTGGGAGGCAACCCAAGTTTAATTTTTATTTTTATTTTTTATTAGGTTTTATATTAGTAGTTTTGAATTTGCATTTATTTAGAATTTAATAAAATTGCTTCTATCATGGTTTCTGAGTTATTCAAGTCAAATTCAAGTGTGGTGCCCAATTTGTTCCATGTGCTTAGCTTTATTCTCCAAACTTAGTGGACAAGGAGGAAGATTGCTATATTTTCGGGGAAGTCATCCGCTTTAATTTTTTCTATTTTGACCATTGAGGACAATGTCTAGTTTAAGTTTGGGGGTACTTTAGTGTCGTATTGCATATAGTTAGTTATCCGCATAGTAGTTCATTTTTTTTTATGTGTTAGCATTTGTTTTTTTTTTAGGTCATGCATATAATACATGGTAGTTATTTGCATATTCATATATGTGTTGCATTAGTATGTGTTCATGTAGTATAATTGCATTTTTTTTTTTTTGCATGAATCATGTGATAGGTTGGTGTGGTCTTAGCTCTACTTTTATGATAAGATTGGTATTAATTGTTAACTCGAAAAAGGTGTTGATAATTGATGATGAGTTCTAATTTTAATCATGATGATAATCTTAGCCTGTCTTAAACTTATGTAACCGGTTAGCACTTAAAGTTTAACTGTTTTAATCCACTTGGTTCAAGGGTTTCATAATTTGTTTCTGAGGGAAAATCTTTGTAAAATTTAAGAAAATTAGTGAACTGGAGGTAAAGGTTGGAATAACGTAAAAGCTTGAGTTTGGGGGAATATATGGGATATATATATATATATGACAAAAAGAAAAAAAAAAGAAAAAAAGGAATGATGAAAAGAAAAAAAGAAAAAAAAGAGAAAAAGAATCCAGAAAGAAAAGAAAAAAGAGAGAATAAACACCGTGACATGCTTGTCTAGTTTTGTGGCCTTTGTTAGTTGAGTAAGTAAGCCCGAGGGAATTGTCTTTATACCTAGCGCCCTAAGGTCTTAATGGCTTGGGAGTCGTTGGTCGAAAGCTCGTTAAGGTAGCACTGAAAAGCCTAAAGGAATAAGACATTGCACAGCCATTAAAAAAATGAATAAAACACGAGAAAGTGTAAAAATGCCCTTGTGGTTGAATAAGAGTATAAATAAATCATGTATTTACCCTAAGACTTGGTAATTGCTTAGTTTTAACTGGAGTTGTCATGTTCACAAAAGTAATTGAATTAGAACTGAAATTTTCCTTCTAAGAAGTTTGTTATATGATTATCTTGAACTGTGGTTGGTTGAAATGGTTAACAAGCACACACGCACAACATGGGTGATGACAGGTTTGGATTGACTAATTGGTTAGAGTTATGGACTTTGACTTGATTGGATATATTGTTTGAGTATCATTGATATCTTTGAGGCCTGTTGCTACATATCATACTGATTTATTACTGGGTTCGTAGGTATATTATAAAGTAGATCATGCATATGCATTCATGTAGTTGAGTTAGTTTGTTTATTTTTAGTTCTTTTGTGTTTTTGCTTGAGGACAAGCAAATGTTTAAGTTTGGGGGTATTTGATGAGTGAGTTTTATACTCATAATTGAGTGCGTTTGAGCTTAATCTTTTGGTTGATTTTAAGTGTTTGTTTCTATTCATGCATGTTTTACGTTGTTTTGTAGGAATTGGGACAAAAGTTACTTGGATCGACGTTTGGGGTGGCTAGATTCGTGTTTTCGGCTTGTCATTTACACAGCAGTCACTTTAGAGCCCATTTGAGTATTTCTCCGTACCTTATTTCGAAACACTCAAAGAACCAAAGTTGTAGATCTACTTTTCCTCTTTTCAGAACATCTTGAATAATCAAAATCGGAGTTTAGACGAAGAAGTTATGACCATTTTCTCAAAGGACGTCAGAGCAGAAAATGTCAGAACTTGGGGCTAAAACAAGGCGCGCCAAAATAGTTTATGCCAGTCTGAAGAGCCTTTGAGGAATCGGGAATAGGTTTTGAGCGTCAAGCCCAATCTTTGGGGCAATTGGGAAGGGCTTAGTGATGGGCTTGGGCGCGCGTTTTGGGCGAATTTTGACACCTTTTTGACTCCAAATTGGATTGGGTTTGTTCTTAAGCTTAAAATTTGACTTGTAATCTATAAATACATGATGTAAGGCATAAAATAAAGGGAGATTACATAGATTAGACTAGATTAAACACTCCATTAAATTAGAATCCAAACCCTAGTTCTTAATTAGCCATTGAAGATTGAAGCAAATTGAAGAACACTGAAGATCAAGATCAAGAGCAAGAGCAAGAAGCAAAAGGGAGCATCGATTTTTGACACATGATTCTATTCTCTTCTCTTATCATACTTTTATCTTTTAATGTCTATTCAATTGTGGATTCTTGGTTTTAATTCATTATTTATGAACTAACTCTTTTATTAAGATTTCAATTGAACCTTTTATGGCTATAAATTAGTTATTTGATTTATTCCAATTATTTGTGTCAAAGTGAATTGTTCATCTTGCCTTGTGCTTATTGCTTAATTATCTGATCAATAATTACCTTGTTACTCTAGAAGGAATTGAGAAAGGAATTCTAGAGTTAGAACTGGGCATGATAACATGTGACTTAGTTATTTGCACAGTGAATAATTAGGTTTGTGAATAGAATGAGAATATCTATTTGCCGCATGTAACACATAAGGAATTGGGATTGTAGCGAGTTTAATTCAATTGTTTTGCATAGAGATATAGCAAAATTAATCTGGGTTAAATAGAAGTCAAATGATCGCTTGAGAAAGGGCTTTTGGCATTTAAGAATTCCTGTTAACAATTCAGTAGACATAATAATTGGGATAATTGGATAATTGGTTTATAGTTCATAAATGGGGATATTGGAGTCTTAACTTTTATTTATTTGAATTTATTTATAAAGCAATTCAGTGTAATTAGTTAATTTAGTTTTCTTAATTAGAAAAATCACACTTTGCAATTGTTTAAATAAAATTGATTTGGTTAAGAGTTAGTACTTGGTGATTTTTATTAAATAATTCCTCGTGGGAACGATACTCTACTTTCACTTTATTACTTGTTGGTAGTGTATACTTGCACGTATTCGTTGATTATGTAAATCGATCAACAATCAAAGACCAAAGACCTGTTGTTAAGAAAGGAGAACGATCATTTCATTATATGTTACAAATGTGGAGGGGAAGGACACATACGTCCAAACTGCACGATGCAGTCCAAAGCATGTTACAATTGTGGAAAAGAAGGTCACCTAGCTCGATTTTGCCATGCACTAAAGTCAAGTCTAGCTGGGATGGAGGCATCAAAGGGTGTCCCAGACAAGATAAAACTGGTAGTTCAAGGGAGAGCGTTTGTCGTAACCTTCCAAAAAGAGAGGAATCCGAACGAGGTGATCACGGGTAAGCTAATCATAAACTCTAGCAAAGTTTATACTTTATTTGATACCGGTTCTACCCATTCCTTTATTTTTCCTACTTGTGCTCAACGTTTAAATTTGACTCCGGAGAAATTAGACTTTGACTTATCTGTTGAAACTCCATTGGGAGAAACCTTCATTACATCCACAGTTTATAAGTCTTGTTTGATTCAAATCGGTAACCGCTCGTTACCTCGATCTTATTTCCTTTAAAATACTTGCATTTGATGTGATTTTAGGGATTGATTGGTTAACTACTCATCATGCTAAAATCGATTGTTTTAGTAAGGTTATTAGCTTTCATTTTCCTAACCAACCTATTATGAAAATTCAAGCAACCAAACAACTAAAATCAATCACTATCATATCAAACCATAAAGCTATTCGTTTATTGAAAAACAGATGTCAAGCTTTCTTAGCCCATGTCACGGATTTAAATAAAAATGCATCAGATTTGAATGATATTTTTATTATTAATAATTTTCCTGACGTATTCCCTAAAGAACTTCCTGGCCTACCCCCAGAGCATGAAATTGAATTTTGTATCGACCTTGATTCCGGTACAAAACCCATTTCCAAAGCCCCATATCGAATGGCTCCTATTGAACTTCAAGAGTTAAAAGCCCAACTACAGGAATTGTTAGACATCGGTTTCATTCGTCCTAGTACGTCTCCTTGGGGTGCTCCTATTTTATTGGTGAAGAAGAAAGATGGAAGTATGTGACTTTGTATTGATTATCGGGAGTTGAATCATGTCACCATCAAAAATAGGTACCTGTTGCCTCGCTTTGATGACCTGTTTGACCAGTTGCAAGGAGCCAAATTTTTTTCAAAGATTGATCTTCATTCCGGATATCATCAGTTGAAGATTAAAACTGATGACATTCCAAAGACTGCTTTTAGAACTCGGTACGGGCATTATGAATTCTTAGTCATGTCTTTTAGATTGACTAATGCTCCTGCTGCCTTCATGGACATGATGAACAGAGTATTCACGGAATATTTGGATCACTTTGTGGTCGTATTTATTGATGACATCCTCATATACTCCAAAAGCCGTGAAGACCATGAGCAACACTTGAGGCTGATACTTCAAAAGCTTCGTGAAAACAAGCTTTATGCCAAGTTGAAAAAATGTGAGTTCTGGCTTGAGGAAGTTGCATTCCTTGGGCACGTGATATCAAATCATGGAATATCTGTTGACCGAGTGAAGATTGAAGCAATTCAAAGCTGGGAGCAACCAAAGTCAGTGACCGAAGTACGTAGTTTTCTCGGCTTAGCTGGTTATTATCGGAGATTCATGGAAGGATTTTCTAGAATTGCTACTCCATTAACTCAGTTGACTCGAAAAGAGACAAAGTTCGGTTGGAGCGGGGATTATGAGAAGAGTTTTCAAGAACTCAAGAGAAGACTCATTTCAGCACCTGTTCTGACAATACCATCTGGCTCGGGGGGATTTGTCATCTACAGTGATGCTTCAGGCAAGGGGTTAGGATGTGTTCTCATGCAACACGGGAAAGTCATAGCCTATGCCTCATGATAACTCAAAGAATATAAGAGGAATTATCCTACTCATGATCTAAAGTTGGCAGCAGTCATTTTTGCGTTTAAGATTTGGAGGCATTACCTATATGGAGAGAAGGTGGAGATTTATACGGATTATAAAAGCCTCAAATATTTCTTCACTCAAAAGGAACTCAACATGTGGCAATGACGATGGCTTGAGCTATTGAAAGATTATGATCATACCATCCAATACCATCTTGGAAAAGCGAATGTAGTAGCTGACCCATTGAGTAGAAGATCTTATACGGGTACGAGTGCAATATTGTCAACGCAAAGACCCATTTTGTATAACTTACGAAGGATGAAGATAGAGTTAAAGACTTCAGGGACCTATGTGATGATGGCGAATATACGAGTAGAACCGACTTTAATTGATAAAGTTAAAGCTGCTCAATCTATAGACCTGGAGCTGATGCATATGAGGAAGAAAGTACAAGAAAGTGTTATTCCAAAAGCAAGAATTGACGAAGAAGGAATACTTCGAGTCAACTCCAGACTTTGTGTTCCTAACGATTCTAACTTGAAGTATTAAATCATGATGGAGGCGCACAACACACCGTTTGCAATCCATCCTGGGAGTACCAAAATGTATCGTGATCTCCGACATACATTTTCGTGGAGGAATATGAAGAGAGAGATAACGGGGTTTATCTCAAGGTTTCTAACTTGTCAACGAGTCAAGGCGGAGCATCAAGTGCCAAAAGGTCCATTGCAACCACTTAAAATTCCAGAATGGAAGTGGGAGCACATTACCATGGATTTTGTTACTGGTCTTCTCAAGGTTTCACAAGGCATAGATGCGATTTGGGTCATTGTTGATAGATTGACCAAGTCTGCTCATTTCTTACCGATACGAGAAACTTATACACTTGAACGTCTTACTAGTATGTATATAAATGAGATTGTAAGATTGCATGGTATGCCAGTATCCATAGTTTCTGATTGAGACCCAAAATTCACTACAAGATTTTGGGTTAGTTTGCAAAAAGCTATGGGCACGAATTTACGATTTAGTTCGGCATATCATCCTCAAACGTGGAATTCAATGTTGGAGATCATGTGTTGTTACATGTTGTTCCATGTAAAGGAGTTACAAGATTTTGAAAGAGAGGAAAGCTCAATCCTCGATTCATTGCCCATTTTTAATCCTCGATCGAGTAGGAACTGTGGCCTATAAACTCGCCTTACTGCCAAGTATGTTTCGTATTCATAACGTTTTTCACATATCTATGTTATGTAAATATGTGAAAGACTCAAACCACATTATTAAATTAGAACCGGACGAGATAGCGGAAGATTGAACGTATGAAGAGGTGCCTGTTAAAATCTTAGATAAGAAAGATCATATTCTATGCTCTAAAGTTATACCTCAAGTCAAAGTTTTATGGAGAAACCATGCTGTTGAGGAAATGACCTGGGAGTTGGAATCTGAAATGAAATCAAGGTATCCTCACCTCTTCGACATACCAGGTATGCACCCTAATTTTGAGGACGAAATTTCATAAGAATGGGAGGTTATAAGACCCCAACTTTTATGAATAAAGATTAATTTCTCTCGAAATATATTTTTGAATATTATGGTGCGGATATAATATAATGTAATAGTTGTGGGTAATATTTACAAATTTTACAAAGTAATTTCATAAGAAGGGGAGGTTGTAAGACCCCAACTTTTATGAATAAAGATTAATTTCTCTCGAAATATATTTTTGAATATTATGGTGCGGATATAATATAATGTTATAGTTGTGGGTAATATTTACAAATTTTACAAAGTAAGCAAGTGGTTATATAATATACGATTGGTCGGGAAATATTCGTTTTAACAGGGAATATTCGTACGACGACACAATCATTGGTGGACCCCACAACGGAAGTATTGTCGTAGTTAGAAAACGACATAATTATCTTTTTATAAAACTAACGGCGGAAGTTTTACCGTTAAACTGTTGAACTACCTGGAAGTAAAAGTACAGTAATATGCATGGTTGCATAGTAGCACATGGTATTGATTATTGATGCTTACGTGAGAAGTCACTCAGTTATACTCAATTATTGCTCACAAGAATTGTCGTATCATATATCTCTCATATTATTGATTCAGTTATTGTCACGATCATCCGCATAATATGATATATTATTAAATCAATAATTGAGACGACAAAGTTATTCATATTATTATTTGCAATATTGACAATGTCTAGAAGTTCTATCAAGGAGAGGTTTGGTCACCTAATTGCGCGCCAATAAGAAGAAATCCTTATCGAAAAGCCCCCTCTTTCCTGGGAACGACCTGGTTGTTAAATATTGTGAGTTATAATATTAATGATAAATAAGTTCGTGTTGATTAAAGATGAAATTGATAGTTCTATTGTGTGAGAATTATTAGTGTTAGTGGAAATCGGCAATTATTTTGATAATAATTGATGTCTGGAAGTTATCGGGTAATTAATCGGATAAATGAGCAATTAATTGCTATTAATTCACATGCATATTACTATTTGTTTACATGTGTTTACTATTGATTCACATTCATGTACTATTAGGGGAGTTGGAGCAAGATTGATAATACTTGCATGACTAAATTAAAGATGGAGGTATAGTTGAAGGTACTATACTGTAATTAATTTTTTCACATGTTTAGAACTATTGAGTCACATGATTTACTATTAATTCACATGATTTACTATTAGGGGAGGTGGTGGAAGTTTGATAATACTTGCAGGACTAAATTAAAAATGAAAGAAAAGTTGAAGGTATTGCACTGTAATATTTCGATCCCCAAAACGTGCAATTATCGAAACTATATTTTCCTATAAATAGAAGCTCATTCTTTCTTCATTTCTCACCAATTCACTAAAGCTTTAGAGAAATTATTATAGAGATAAATTATAGATAGAAAGAAGAAGAGAAGTCTGCTACCTCACTATTCCAATATCCAGTTTCTTCTAAGGTAAGGGGTATTATTCTTTCGTATTCATTAAGAGAGTTATTTTCTTTCAATACTCGTAAGGGTTGTTATTCTATTCTTTATTATTTTTTTGGAATAACTTTATACATCGCCAAGTACCACATACATGGTGAAATTCTTCGTTATTCCATTCTTTATTATTCATTAGAATAACCCGTCTGCATGCGATCTATCGCATGTACCGGTGAATTTTGTTGTTATTCCATTCTTTATTATTACGTTGGAATATCACATGCATGCAGATTACGCATGACTGGTTCCATTCTTTATTATTATTCATTGGAATATCTTGTGCGTAAGCGGATTTACGCATGACCTGGTTTTCCTAACCTGTCTGTGCGGTCTATCGCATGCCTGGTGAATTCTTCTATTATTCCATTCTTTATTATTCTATTGGAATAACCTGTCTATGTGGATTACCACATGCATGGTGAATGATCCCTCGTATTCATTCCTTATTAAATTGTGGAAATGATCTGTCTACGTGGAATACCGCATGGCGGGCAAAAATCCATTTGCAGTTTCATATATTCTATTATACTCAGTTGGTTAATGTTTTGACTTCTATACTCCATGAAATTAGTAGAATATCCTAGATATTTGCGCTTCATCTAGTATCTTTTCATAGAAATATTCTTCTGAGCATTCTTGAATTTTACTCCACAAAGCAGTATCATGTTGACAATTTGGACGTTATTGATTTTAGGATAAATTAACTTATAAATCTTTAAAATTTATTCTTGAACTTGTTTTATTGAATTATTATGTCATTGTCATCATCCTCATGCTTATATTGTGATGAAAGTCATCTTTGGCTTACGTGCATAGATGGACTCGGTATGATTATGACCAGGGATCTTTCAGTATAATCATGACCTGTAATGTTATAAATGATGTGGTAAAAGTCCTCAATGGCCTGTAGTGCATTGATGGACAATTTTTGGTATGATTATGACCAGGGATTATTAGGTATAGTCATGACCATTGATGATTTAATGAATATCCTTGGCCCATAGTACAGGGATGATTCGATGATGTGGTTTATTTATTAAGTTGAGTCTCAGCGATAAAAATTGATGAAAACATTTTAAATCATAGAAGATAGTAGATATCATGCTCTACTTGACTCTTCTAATGGATTGCTTATTCCGTTGCAGTTAAACTTGATGTCTATTGTATTTTATCAGTTTAACATTGTTGAAGACTAATGATAATTTATTCTGCATTATCTTAGTCATAATATTTCTTACTGGGCTAGTTGAGCTCACCTTTTGCTTTCATTGTTCTCTTTAGGAAATGAGAACCGTAGCCGGGACTAGTCGGGGAATGGAGTGATGGTCCGAGATGGTGTATTAGTAGTCCTCACTATTCTATAAAATAGTGTGACAATAAATGTAATGAGGACTCTATTTGAGAGTAGATATTGTCTAGAAGGCAATATTCTTGTTTAAACTCTCAAATATGTTTTGTCTTATATTACACGACGGTTGTATAATTAAGTTTGTAATTTTTGTATTCTGTACCATGTATTTGACGACTCAAGATGGGTGATCTATACCTATTTTTGGGGGCGACACATATTACATAATTAAATCTCAACATTTCATTTTAGACTTTCCCTTGTCCTTGCCCGAGCCCTCAGCCTTTTCATCCTTAACTGAAAGTTTTAGCAAGAATGAGCACAAATTTCCCAACAAGTATATCGAATAGATGGAAAGCATATGTCAGGAGTAAAATCATCTGAATAGCTAAATCTCAACAAATGAAATAAATATCAATTAAAATCATCTAAATAGCATTACCTCACCGGATCCAGTTCCAAGGCAAGCAACTCAAGATTTCCAAGGCGCAAATCTGGATTTTGACAAACAAATTATTGAAGACGCTTCAGAAGGGAGTTCAACATCACCATACATGGCCAATCAATAACAAATCAACGCGGGAAGGCAAGGCGAGGATGCAAGCGAAGAACAAGAAAATGCTGTGCCACTAGAGATGCTCAAGGTGATGATGTCCATGATTTTGGAGATGTAGAGGAAACAAGAGGAAATGGGGAATTTCTGCCAGCAGTTGATGTAGATTCCCACCTTCAAGGCCATGTTCCCAGTCAGTTCGCATGGGTAACAAGTAGAAGTGGAAGACAACAACAATGGCAGCAACAACAAAGAGAACACGATTGTACCTGCATCGACGGAGAATCAGTCGGTTCCAATCATCAACTTGGAGCCCCAGAATAGTGGTGACGCGCCATAACCCAGGTTGGAAGCAAGCCAACCTCGAACACACATCATCCCAATCGCTCTTCCAGCATTTTCACAAGTACAGATGCCAACCATTCCAAGCCATGTCCAGCGAGTGAGCCAGCAACTGCCACAAGCGCCAGCTTTGCATGATGCAAGTGTCCATCAACCATACACATCACCGGTACAGAAGTATATCACAACACCCCAGAGAGTTCATGCCACGAGCCAATACGTGACGAAGGATGATATAATCGATGTGATTAATCAACTTCGCAGGCAGACATCCCGACCCTCAGAGTTTGACTTTACTCCACCTTACTCGGCACACATTTGGAGGCAACCTTACCCGACAGGGTATATTAAGCATCACCCAAAATTCCAAAATATAATGGGGAAAAAGGAAATTTCAGGGAACATATTGCCAGGTTCGTAGAGTCGATGTCTCCGTGGCTAAGATATAATGAAGTGAACAACCATAACTTGTTGATGTGGGAATTCAACAAAATTTTGATGGATAGTGCCTTCAGTTGGTACTGTAATTTGGAGAAGGGGTCAGTCCATGATCGGGAAGACCTAAAATTGCAATTTTTTAAGAAGTTTTTCGATGTGCAGAAATAGGTAACCATTGTAGATCTCATGCGGTTCAAGAAGAAGCCGAATTAGGAGCTGTCAGATTACATTGACAAGTTCAGGGCCCAGGCACAAAAGTGCGCAGAGCTGATTGAAAAAAAGATGTGACGCCCCCAAAATAGGTATACATCACCCATATTGAGTCGCCAAATATATGGTACAAAATTCAAATACAACTTAATTATACAACAGTCGTGTAAAATACGACAAAATACAAGCTATGAGTTTTAATACAAATATTGTCATCTAGACAATATCCACCTCAATTTAGTCCTCATTACATTTATTATCACACTATTTTATATAATAGTGAGGACTACTAAGACACCATCTCGGACCGTCACTCCGTTCCCCGACTAGTCCCGGCTACGTTCTCATTTCCTGAAGAGAACAGTGAAAGAAAGGGTGAGCTGAACTAGCCCAGTAAGAAATATTATGACTAAGATAATGCAGAACAAATTATCATTAGTCTTCAACAATGTTAAACTGATAAAATACAATAGACATCAAGTTTAACTGCAGCGGAACATGCAATCCATTAAAAGAATCAAGTAGAGAATAAAATCTACTATCTATTATGATTTAAAAAGGTTTACATCACTTTTATCGCTGAGACTCAGCTTAATAAATAATCCACATCATCCCTGCACTACGGCCAAGGATATTCATTAATATCACAACCACAAATTATCCATGCACTACGGGCCAAGGATATTCGTGTATCCATCAATGGTCATGATCATGCAAACAACTGTCCATCAATGCACTACGGGTCAATGAGGACTTTTACCACATCATACGTAACATTACGGTCATGATTACACTGAATAATCCCTGGTCATAATCATACCAACTCCATCTATGCACTACAGGCCACAATTAACTTTTAAAAAATATAAACATGAGGATGATGACAATGATATAAGAATTCAATAAAATAAATTCAAGAATTATTTTATCCAGGAATTAATAATGTCCAAATTGTCAACATGATACTTCTTTGTAAAGTAAAATTCAAGAATGCTCAGAAGAATATTTCCATGAAATGATATTAGATGAAGCGCAAATATCAAGAATATTCCACTAATTTCATGGAGTATAGAAGTCAAAACTTTAACCAACTGAGTATAATAAAGAATGGAATAACAAAAGAAATCACCATGCATGTGGTACTTCGCATAGATAGGTTATTCCAATAGAATAATAAATAACGGAACTAGGCTAGGCGAAATTCCTACCGACAGGATGTTCCAACATAATAATAAAGACGGAACCAGTCCCAAGTAAAACGCATGACAGGATATTCATTCCAAATGAATAATAAAGAAGTAATTGGTCCCACAGAACGCACGCATAACAATATATTCCAAAAGAATATTAAAGAATGGAATAACAATAGAATTTCACCAAGTATAGGGTAACCCGCGTATACAGGTTATTCCAACAGAATAATAAAGATGGAATAACAGAAGTGCTCTTCATGAATACAAAAGAAATAATACCCCTTACCGTAAAAGAAACTTGATATCAGAGTAGTGAAGTAGCAGAATACTTTTCTTCTTTCTCTCTATAGTTTCTCTCTCTAGAGTTTCAGTGAATTTGTAAGAAATAATGAAGGAATGAGCTTCTATTTATATAAGAATGGACTGCATAGTAACTAATTCATGAACGGTCCAGATTGATTTACTTTTAATCGGACGGTCCATATTTAAAGCAAAATCTTTTAAATACAATATAATATATTCTATTTATAATCTAATAAAACGAATAACTTTAAAAAAGATTTTACTATGCAAACACTATACAAACACTATGCATAATAAAATATAATATATTCTAATTATTGTCTAATAAAACAGATAACTTTATAAAAGTATTCTATTTTATATAAAAAGATTTTACTATTAGCCTAATAAAACGAATAACTTTATAAAAGTATTCTATTTTATATAAATAGTTTTTACATTTTATTACGTTAATAATACTAATAAAACAAAACTTCATCATCTTTATTATTATTCACACTATTAATCGACCGTGTCGCTTCTGAGAAAGAGGGGCTTTCAATAAGGATTTCTCCCTATTGGAACGCAATTAGGTGACCAAACCTCTCCTTGGCAGAACTTCTAGACATCGTTAATAATGCAAATAATAATATTAATAACTTCGTCGTCTCAATAAAATATCGACAATAATTGAATCAATTAACGTGAGATACTATGCAACAATTACTGAAGCAATAATTAAACAAAACTGAGTGACTTCTCACGTAAGCATCAATAATCAATACTGTGTGCTACTATGCAACCACGCGTATTCCTGTATTTTTAACACCGGGTGTTTCAACAGTTAATGGTAAGACTTCCGTCGTTATTTTTATAAAAATATTTTTGTCGTTTTCTCAATCCGACAATAATTCTATTGTGGGGTCCACTAATGATTGTCTTAGTCGTCGCATTTAATATTCCTGTTAAAACGAATATTCCCCACCAATCGAATATTATATAACAACTTGCGTACTTTGCAAAATTTATAAATATTACCCACAACTATAACATTATATCAAATTCATTCCATAATATTCAAAAATGATAATTATAGAAAATTCATTTTTATTCATAAAAAGTAGGGGTCTTACAAAAGAACTTGGTCAGCATTTGCAACAATGGTGCCTTAGATGCCTTCAAGCCCCACCTCATTACCAAGGTTTGTGATTCCTTCGCGACCCTCTTATCTTTTGCAGAAGACTGGAGAGGAATCATGACATTGCCCACTCGCCATTCAACGGTTACATGGATGGGCAAAAGGACAACAACTGTGGCTTTGGCTGACTCTCAGTCAAAACCACAAGGGGGCAAGAGGGAGAAGCATGAGAAAAATTTCGAACAAAGCAGAGGAAGGCCTGGGGATAAATATTTAAGAAAGTCATTCCTAGAGGCTATCACATGCAATGAGAAGGCATTCAAGGGTCTATACGAATAATGGGTTGAACATGGGGTGGTGAAACCCCCAAGGCCTAGATTTGTAGTGACGGAAGAGATGAAAAGAAGACCAGACTTCTGTGTATACAACCAATACGCTGGACATTCCACTATGGACTGTTACAGCCTAAGGAGGATATACCATGAGAAGCTGGAAAATGGGGAAATTTAACTGGGAAAGGAAAGCAGTGTTCACGACAAGCCATTGCCAAACCACAAGTGGAAAGAAACGTGCAACACTATTATCCACAACACAATCCCAGAAGTGGAGATAATGATGGAAGAAAAGGAGGAGTGTGATCCAGGCCTGCAGGTGACGACATTGATGAACGGAGCTAAGTTTAGAAATTTTTTCGATCAAATTGGATTGGCCAAGGAAGCAAGAATAGAGGCCACTAAGGCAATCATTAAAGTTGCCAAAATACAGGAGACTTGCATGGCCATAAACAAAGGATTCGTGAAGACAATGGAAGAAGAAGAAAACAAGATATCTTTCTCTAAAGCTGATAGAGAGATAAGATACCCGCACAATAGGCCGTTATATGTGACAGCAGTAATCAATGACATAGAGGTGCGGAGGGCGTTTATTGACAATGGAGTGTCTGTAAATATTATGCCCTACACCGTGTTTAAATGGTTAGGCCTGCCATAGAAGAAGATTATGAAGGAACAAACAAACATTACAGGATTCGCCAACTAGAGCACAAGAACCCTGAGACACATCAAGGTGGACATGCATGTTGGGAAGATTCGAGGGCCTGTAATGTTCCATGTTGTAGAGGTGGATGCAGCATATCATGTCTTACTGGGAAGGGCTTGGCAAAATGACTACGGGGTGGTACCCTCGGTCTTTCATCAGTGCCTGAAAGCTATCTAGAAAGGGAGAGAAGTGAAGGTACCAGCAACTCGAATTCCCTTTGGACCAGAGGAGGCACACATCACTGAAGTAACTTTCTTCAATGATGTCGCTGAAGAGGGACAGAACCAGATTGGAAGGCCTAATTCCCTAAGAAGATAAATTTGTGCTTGCAGAAAAATAGAAGAAGAAGACCTCAGAACATGGAGAATGTTCCAACAATATGAAGCCAGTAATAGTATACTTCGAGAAGGAAGGAAAAGGAGAAAAAAAAAGGCCAGCAGACCCTGAAGATGCCAGAAACATAATAAATACCAAGCGAATAGCATAGTCTAAGGATGGCCAGAAGACAAAATGGGAGAGGGTTGTTAAACCCGATGGAAAGGTGGTGTTTCAATTGTGACGGTGCAAGGGGGAAGAGCCCAAGGAAGCATGAGAACTTGATGGCTCAGGAGGTGTCCCCCACTCAAGTAATAATGAAGAAGGAAAAGTTGTACAGCAGGAGGTAGGACCAGCTCCAGAATGCTTTGAGGATAGGCCAAAACCTCGACAAAATAAATTAGAAGAAGTTGATTTGGCAACAGATGAAGGAACGCCAAGGCCGACTTATGTCAACAAGGAGCTAGATGCTAACCAGAAGGAGGAGCTCGTGCAATTATTGCAATAGTATAGGGATGCCTTTGCTTGGAATTACGATGAGATGCCCGAAATTGACAAGGATCTTGTGGAGCACAATCTAAGCATAAGCCAGGGAATAAAGCTAGTGAAGCAAGCACCTCGTAACTATGCACCCGAAGTTGAAACTCAAATAAAGAAAGAGATCAAGAAGTTGTTGGAAGTAGGGTTCATCAAGCCAATCCAACATCCAATATGGCTATCCAGCATTGTACCGGTAAAGAAATCAAATGGACAGCTATGAATATGTGTGGATTTTAGAGACTTGAACAAGGCATGCTCAAAGGACATGTACCCATTACCCAACATAGACACTTTTGTAGATGCAACGGCTAATCACGAGATAATGTCATTCATGGATGGGTTTGTGGGTTACAATCAGATAAAGATGTCCGTAGAAGATGCAGAGTTGACAGCCTTTCATACCCCATTTGGGAATTTCTAATATGTAGTAATGCCATTCGGGTTAAAGAATACTGGGGCAACTTATCAAAAGGCAATACACGCTATATTTCATGACATGATTCATGATATAGTGGAGGACTACGTGGACGACATAGTAGTGAAATCCAAGAAGGCGACAACTCATGTGGATGACCTGAGGAAAGTGTTTGAGCGATGTCGAAGGTACAAATTGAGGATGAATCCGAAGAAGTACACCTTTGGAATGATGGCTAGAAAATTCTTGGGCTTCTTAGTGCACAATAGAGGCTTAGAGGTGGACCCAAGTAAGGTAAAAGCAATTACAGAGATTCCCCCACCAAAGACGCAAAAGCAGTTGAAGAGATTTCTATGGAAAGTTTCATACATGAGAAGATTCATGCCAGCATTAGCCGAAGTCACAGAACCTTTTGGCAAATTACTAAAATGAAAGGCACAATAGGACTGGGGGCAAGACAAACAACAGGCCTTTGAGAAGTTGAAAAGAATTTTGGCTTCAGCGCAAACGATGGTAGTGCCACAAAGAGGAATGCCGTTACAGTTGTACATCACATCCACCAAGAAGTCTATAGGTGGATTGATCACGCAGGAGGTGGATGGAGAAGAGAAACATGTGTATTACATTAGCCGGATACTCAGAGGACCGAAAACTAGGTATTCACAGGTGGAAAGACATTGCCTAGCGTTGGTGTTCATTGCACAAAAATGCGTCATTATTTTCTAGCGCACAAAGTAAAGCTTGCAACAAAGACTGATCCGATCAGATATCTATTGACTAGGACAACATTAGTAGGAAGACCTGCCAGATGGATGATGATTCTTTCAGAATATGACATTAAGTGCGTAACACCGAAGGCAATTCGATGTCAAGCCTTGGCAGACCTGCTAGCTCAATTTCCAAATGGAGAATATGAACCCCCTTCTGTGGATCTTCTGGGTGGAGAAGTAGAATTAATAGACTTGATGGATGAGGACCCATAATGGTGGAGTTTAGCTTTCGATGGATCATCTGCAGAAGGTAAAGGCAGAGCAGGAGTGGTGTTAACCACCAAAGAAGGAAAGGAAGTCTCCTTGTCATACAAATTGGATTTCCCTTGCACAAACAATGAAGCAGAATATGAGGTGTTCATACTAGGATTGCTGGCAGCTCAAGAATTAGGAGCCAAACATCTTAAAGTAAAGGGAGATTCAAACCTCATAGTGCAATAGATAAGAGGTCAATTTGGAGTGAAAGAGCCTATCTTGGCGCCATATCAAACTGTAGCACAAAATGTGGTGGAGGCTTTCAAGAAGATGGTGATTGAATATGTACCAAGAGGACAAAATAAACAACCTGATGCACTAGCAACAGTAGCATCTCGAGTCTATGTCTAAGGAGAGGACTTGGATGTGAAGGTAATGAAGAAAACCCTCCCAACCACGGTACTAGACTTATTCCCCAAAGACACGATAGATGATTAGAGACGTGACATCTCCCATCAATTCCAAACAAAGGAAGGAACAATACCAATCATAGAGCTACAGAAGTACAATATCATCAAAGGTGTCTTGTATCTCAAAGAAGCAGATGGTGCATTAACACGATGCTTGGGGAGGCAAGAAGAAAATAGAATCTTGTATCAGGTGCATGACGAGAACTGTGGATTGGCAGACATAGGCCTGTATCGTAGGCTACAATGCCAAGGGTATTATTGGCCTGAAATTAAGAAGGAAGCAGATACTCTACAACGCCAATGTGTTTCATGCCAAGAATACCCTGGGGAGGAGGAATGCGCCTTCATTGATGACATAGTTGATTGGCGAATCCCTTATATGGAGTTCTTACAAAGCGAGAATCTTCCGACTGAAAAGAAGGACAATTATAATAAAGAGGAAGTCACAACGATTCTTCTTGAAAAATGGAGAATTGTTCAGAAGAGGGTTCAATGGCAAGCCCTTACGGTGTCTAGAACTAGGCGAAGCCAAAGATTTGGTTTACCAAATGCACAAGGATAAGCACTAATGGGGAGCCAAGTTATACAAACAACTTATCGATCATGGTTACTACTGGCCAAAGATGGAAGGAGATTGTCTAGAATTTGTTAAAAAGTGCCACATATGTCAAATGCATGGAAACTTAATTCATGCTCCCGCCGTGGATTTATGAACCTTAGCAATACCATGGCCCTTTCATACATGGGAAATGGATCTTATAGGTCCTGCTCACCCTAATTCTATAGGTAATATATGGATTTTAACTGCCAATGAAATATACACAAAGTGGGTGGAAGCAATACCCTTGAAGAAGGCTACGGGACCAGCAGTGGCAAATTTTATCAAGGAGCACATCACTTGCCGTTTCGGGATCCCGAAGATCATTTTGTTAGAAAATGGAACTCCCTTCATCAATAGGGACATAAAAAATCTGATGGAAAGATACAGGGTGAAACACTACAAATCATCACCCTACTACCCGAAAGGCAATGGACAAGCAGAGGATACAAACAAAACCTTGATAAAAATCTTATCAAAAACCCTAGACGATCATCCGAAGACATGGACAGAATAATTACCAATAGTGTTATAGGCAAATCGAACTTCAAAAAGAAAGCCTACATGCGAGACCCCATACACTTTGGTTTATGGTGAAGAAGCTATCTTGCTTGCCAAAATAGAAATACCTTCGGCTCGCATGAGACTTCGAAGCTTAGTCGAGGAAGAGAACTGACCAGCCGCCTTGGAGGCCTTAGTTGTGACGCCCCCAAAATAGGTATACATCACCCATTTTGAGTCGCCAAACACATGGTGTAGACACTCAAAAATTTTCTGCACAACTGTTACTAACAATACAGGAGGGCAGAATCATCTTTCGGAGATAACCCTGGAAGACAGCTCACATCCATTCTGAATACTACCGAAGGATCAGTTCACAACCCGGAACACACACTGGGAGTCTCAGTCTCAACTCTGGAACACACACCAGAAGGATCATTTCCAACCTCAGAGATAACCCCGAGTTTCATCCTTGGCGATAACCCCAAAGAATGTTGTTGCAGTTTCAGCGATAACTCCACAAATGCTTGTTTCAAACACGTGCAATAAGCTTCAATCTCAGCCCTCCTATCGAGGCACTCATACCTCAGACCTAGAGCTAACACCGGGAGGATAGGCACACCCACAGATGACAGTGAGGCACACAAACAAGCAGTCCAATCTCAGATGTAACCCTGAGCAACGTCTGTTTTCCGCTCAAACCGGTGATAACCCCGGTGAGGAGTCAAACGTCATCTTTACACTTCAACACTTCTTTTCAAAAGATGATATCGCAGCATACCAATAAGTAGTCCAATCTCAAATGTAACCCTGAGCAATGTCTACTTTCAGCTCAAACCGGCGATAACCCGGCAAGGAGTCAAACATCATCTTGTCTCCGCATCACCTGCGCGTCGTCTCGACACTTCAATACATACATACATACAACTATGTCCATCAAGAACTAGGATATCCAATCCCGAGTGACTATTATGCGTGGTAGTACTTTGGATAGAATTTGAAGCTTGAAGACCATGGGTATGGTCCCCTCTTCCTGACTTCGTACAACCTCTAATCCTCAACATAAGCTATCCGAAGAAGGTCACATATACCTCATTTGGAAGCTCGGATTGAAGTTCTGCAAGTTCGAGCAGACATTACAGTGCGTAAGTGCACATACTTTGAGACGACAGGACCCGCGAAGCCCGAGCCCACCACGATCAGCCCACCATTTTAAAGAGGAGAATAGAGAGAAAAAGCGAGGAAGCCCTATCCATTTTGCTCTATACACACCCATATTGAGTGTTTCCTTTTCTGTTAGCTCACATATAGCTATCTTTTGTCCGGTAGTAGCTGAGTATTTATCCAAATAGAGTCATAGAAGTCTACTTTGACAGCCCATTATAAGCCTTCTCACATTCTATAAAGCTTTCTTCTCATATTATCACACACTGTTGTACACGTTGAGAGTCGTGTGAGTGTGTTTGCCAGAACTTCGGTTCGTGGTTTTTATTTCTGTTTGTATATATATATTTATATATATGTATATATTTTTATACGGACTAACATTATCGAGTTATGCCTCAATTGAGCCTAGATTTTGGCCCCGAGCGTTTATTGGCTTTTATATATATATATATATATATATATATATATATATATATATATATATATATATATATATATATATAAGCATTGTCGAACTACATCCGATGAGCCTAGATTTTATATCCTAACATTTATCGCTTATATATTATATGTATATATGTATATATATATATATATATATATATATATATATATATTTACATTCTCGTCCCGCTCGAAATCACTGTAGGGCCAATCGCTTTTATACTTTTATTTACATTCAAGTCCCGCATGGAGTTCATTTTGTGGCGGTTGATAGCATTTATTGCTTTATTTACATTTATGATCCCTCGTGGAGTTGCTCGTGGTGGTTGATCATGCATATATATATATATATATATATATATATATATTTACAACTTTTATATATATATATAAGCGCTATCGCTTTCCATACAAATTGCAGATCATGTGAGCCTAGGAATCATGTGATGATCATGATTCATTTCCATCGAATCTAGATTCGGTTCCCATGATGGACTTTTTCCGGTATAGCGATTTGTACATTATTTACAATGTCCGAATTTCCTTGGATGGTCACATCATGCCCATAAGGAGTTTAAGATTATCAGATATTATTTTTTCTCGCAGATGCTTCGCATCTCGAAAATAAAAGCAAACCAGCCGAACATTTAGACAATAAAATTGAAGTATGAAAAGATCTCAATTCTTATTGAGCATAGGGTTTGAACATCTCTTTTATAAAACTTCATTGATATATATCCTGGTTAAAACTGAATTTTGCTATAAATTCAAACACGGTGTATATAGGTGCAAACGAGGCCTCGCACTACTTTCCAAATAATTGCACATTGATCCACACACACACACACATTCATATAATAGTTTCTTAGAGAAGTGGCGGTCACTATGGCAACACAGATGTCGGGGGTGCCTAATACCTTCTCTCCGCGTAATCAAGCCTCCGAACCCTTAATGAATCTCAGTTTCACAGACCCGTTTAGCAGTGTCACATCACTGGGTCAATGTGTAAACCTTTTCGGTTGCGTTGGTGCAACCAGTTAAATACACTAACTGGCGACTCTTAAAGTCAAATCGTCGACATTACACATGTCGGACCTTTTTCACTTGTTTTTTCAAACAAATCTTACATTAACATGAGAACACCAAAGAACAAGTAACGAAAAGGGACATCAAAAATCCCGACGTCGACAGGTGGCGACTCTGCTGGGGACTCCAGTAAGAGGGCTTAAGCCGCTTTTATAAGCTTTTTAAAATTATTATATGCTTGTGTGTGAATGTTGCATTTACATTTATGATGAATGTGTACGAATGCATCTTAAAATTACTGCACTGCTAAATATCTATCTGTGATATTAGTGCTTTGCACATGTCATCATTTTGCATAAACGGTGAGACACGTTGTATGTGAATGTATGTTGTGTGGTCCCTCCACCAGGAGGCTATCCCGTCGGTGTTTGATTACTGGACCCGTGGGAAGAATAATTCCCCGGGGCTCAGGAAAGGCACCACTCAGATACTCTCCAAGTTGAACGATCGGATTAACTTCCCGTCAAGTAGATTGCGATAATCTGGGAACCTTCATGCCAAAAAGCCGCGAGAGTAACCCTAAGGTAGGTCAACCTCTGAAAAACCAAACGCGGAGGAAAGTCTCTTCATACTTTCCATTTTTCAATTGCTTGCAAGAGAATTTACTTGTAATTTAATCTATGTGCATACATGACATGTTATCAATTAACAACCAATTTTGCAGGACAAAATTCCTAAAATGGACATTGTTATGATAACCTTTACATTTACCTTAAGACTAAACTACATAAGTCTTTTGTAGGGAAGCAATTGGGCCTGTTACCCGCTCAAAATCCAAAAAGGCCACGAGCCTACAGCCAATCATGTCTTCTTCTGACCAGTCTAACACTGTTTCTTGAGAAAAATTTGACGAATTGAGTAAACAAATCATAAACTTGGCTGTTCTACTAAAAGAATTGCACCAGTCCACTCTGGGTATGAAGATACCTATACATACAGAATCCTCTACACAAGGAGGAGTCCAAGGTCTGTAAAAAACAATTCCAGAACCTCAGTTGGATACGACCAACAAAGACCCTGAAAACACCCATCTCAAAGCAGATCCAGACACTGGTGATATCAGGCAGAAGTTCCTATAAATGGAGGAAACTATCCGTGTTCTCAAAGGGATTGGAACACATGGCAGTGTGTTAGTTCCCGGAGGTACAATAGTTATCTAGAAGGGGGGGTTGAATAGATATTAAAAACTTTTCTTTGTTTAAAGACGATTTTGATAAAGCTTTTAAGCACAACGGAATTACTGATTCTTTGAGATCCCTTTTAGATAACAAGTTTAAGAGAGAAAGGCAGTTATAGCAGTTACAACAGTTATAGCAGTTATAGCAGTTATAAATAGACACTGGTTTTTTTAAGTGGTTCGGAGCACTCAAAGCTCCTAGTCCACTCCTCTACTCCTTGAGTAGGAAATCCACTAAGGATATCTTTTACACTTTCTGAATCTCACAAATTGCTTCTAGACCAGCAGTCTAAGCACTTCTAAGTTCACTCTTTAACTCTTCAAGTCCAGCAAACTTGGCTCTTCATAGTTCACTTAGAACTCTTCAAGTCCTTCTGACTTGGAACTTCTTACTTCAGTAGATTGATAGTTGATGAGTTATGATTGAGGCTACTCAGTTGCAGTTAAGCACTTGTTCGAAAGAACTGAGTAGCTGAGCAAGTTTTCTCTTTTTCTCAGATCGTAAAGTTTAGTGTTGAGTGTTTTTGTGCGTTTTATTCAATACTTGTTTATCTCTCTCATGTGTCTATATTTTGTATATATGAGATCTTTGAAATCTATCCGTTGAAGTCATCTAATAAAGCATTAAATGTGTTTGACATTTTTGAGCCTTGATGGAGACATTTCTACACATCTTCTGAATTGCATTCTGGCCCACTGACATGACAGGCTGCTTTCTCACCTAACACCTAAAAAGGTGTTTTCCTCAGCCCAATGGTCCTTTTCTTATCTTCTTGAACACGTTCCTTTTGATGAATACTAAGGATATCTTTTGTACCGTTGGGACTGGTGAGTGCTTCATCGTTTGAAACCCATTCCTCATTCGTTGGAATTTATCTCCAAACAGAAGATAGAGCTTGATGCTTCTGACACAAGAGAGATGACACTCTATAATTCATATCGTGGTGTCTTGACACATTTGTGATTGGTCTGAATAGAACACTACGATTCTTTTCAAGAGTTTGCACACTACGATCTTTACTTGCTCGTCTTGCAGACTCTACGTTTCCGAGAGCACACTACGATCTCTGAGTTAGCTTCGACAAACGTCTGGACCACTCTACGATTTCTGAAGAGGTCCTTCAAGGCAGATACACTACGATCCGTTGTCGCACGATCCTCGCCTTAGCTTCGTAACTGTTAATCACCTTGATAGACTACGATTCTTGTTGAAGCCTATCTATACTTTTCAAGACATGGATCAACCTAACACCTTTGATTTCTTTATCAATACATTCATTTATGGAATGATGAACATTCAAAGCAAAGATCAACCTAACAAATTTGATCTATCACTAAGCCCTTGTACATATATTCCTTGAAGGACTTTACATATAATCATGAGTATTGACTTTAAACATCAAATCAAAATATGCATTCTTCCAACAATTTCCCTCTATTTGATGTTGACATAACCAAGGAGATTTGTTGTCATGATTATCAAATCCTATATGTAGTTGCAGTAAAGTAAATATGACTTAGTATTTTAGTAAGCAGTTGAAATTTCTAGAGAATAAGTATGAATTTATTGATGTATGAGGATACATATTACATTTAAGTTTGACTACATCAATAAGAATTGAAATACAACTTATCTTTATTTCCTCAGCCTTTTGCTTCTTGGAGGATTTGCATATTCCTCAGCTCTCCTTTTCCTGCTTGTTTCGTCTCTCCTGGCTAGATCTTTCAGCTCACTTGGGCTTAGCCTTGGATTGTGATCATGTTTATTCATGAATGCAGGATCTCTAATTGGCATTCTTAGGCCTATTGTTGTCACCGTATGAGAGCTAGTAGCTAGCCCTAGACTCCTTAAAGGTTGAGCCATTAAAACTTCCTGTTGATCAGATCGTTGAGTCTGATGGTTGGATCGTGGAGTCTGCTGGTGGATTTACCTTGCAGAAGGATTCCTTGAGGATTGAGGTTGGGATTGACCTCTGCCTTTGCCTTTGTCTCTCTGATCTCCTCCTTTACCGTTATTCTCCCCCTTTATGTCAACATCAAGGGTTCGAATGTCATCTGAAAGACGATTCAGTCCTTGAACAAGCTCGTTGAGCTGACTCTTGGTCTGAGCAATGTCCTCTCTATTTTCTTCAATTAGAGCTTCAGACCTAGCTTCCCTTTGCTGAAGGACGGATAAAAGGTTATCTATTTGCTGGCAGTTGCTGACATAGAATTATTGAAATTCTTTGAAAGCAGTTTGTAGATTGAGGAAGCTTTCAATCATGCGTTGATTTTGAGTCTCTTAGTTGGCCTGTAGGACTAGGATAGCTTCTTTGTGGTTCTTGGCTGCCTAAAAGTGAATAGCATCCCTGTCTTTTATGCTCTGAAGCATTTCTTTGATGATCTCTTTGAGCGTTTTAGAGAGCTCAGAGCTTAGAGAGCTTTGGGAAATTGTTTGCAGCATTGATCATTGATGTTAATCTCAGCTGAATAAGTGCAGTGTGATCCTCGAGACTTTCATCAAGTTCTTTGACCACTTTCTTAGATATTTCTGATATATCAGCTTTGGTGGGCAGCTCTGACAGAATTTCATCCAGTGTGGTAAATTTTGAGGAGGGAGGAGGTTTACTTTTGAATTTATCTTGCAATAAGGAGAGGGCAAGATCAAGATTGAAGCATTCATTTCTAGATGAAGAGGGAATATCTGATGGAGGGGCCTGGTAGCTTGGTGACTCTACGATTTGAGGGGGATACTCTACCAAGGGACTAGAGTCAGTGATCGTAGAGATGATAAGTTGTTGGAGCATTAGGGAGTAGATCTTATTTGGTTCCTCAGTTACAGAATTTTGGGATTCTGCAACTGGAAATTGATTAAGTGGATGAAGAATCACTTCCAACCATCGTGGGAATTCATAAAATAGATTAAATGAGGGTGATGGCAAGTGATTAACTCTGAAAAGAGTTGGGATAGATAGTACCTCAAGTTTGTTCTTTGAGGAAGAACTGTTGGTGAGAAGTTTCTTGGTAAAAGTGAATCTCCCTAAGAATCCATTGGCTAGCAATGAGATGGCAGGATACTCTTTGAAACTCCAGAACATATGATCCCAAGAGTTCAAAATTTGAGCTCGGTGGAAAGGCATCATAGGAAGATATGCAAACAATTGCTTATAGTTGGCTCTTCTGTGCCTATCAATGCCTACATCTATGATCTCGACCTCATCATCTTCTTCTCTGTTTTCACTGGAGGAGTCCATTATGTCAATGGCCTCATGATGATCTTGCTCTGGTTCTTCATCATCTCCTGCAGGAGTTTCTTTTTCTGTTGTGGAGGTGTCATGATCCTCCCCTTTAGCTTGATCATCCTTTTATAAAATCAAGAGCTCCCCCTCAACTGGAGCATCCTCTAGCATAAAATCTTCAGGCATCTCCCCCTCAGCAGGAGTATCCTCTATCATCAGATCTTTTGGTATCTCCCCCTCAGTTTGAGCTTTGACTATTTCGCTTTCATTTGTTGGTTCCTTTTCAGTAGTCAGTTCTTTATCTTCCCTCTTTAGTGCTTTCTCGTTGACAAGAATATATTTCTTGACCAATTTCCTTCTTGGCTTTTTAGGTTGTGCCACAGCCTCAGGACTTTCTTCAATTTTATCCTTCAGATCAGCTGCTTCCTTGTTTGGTCTAGTCTCTATGATCGGAAGAGACTCTACCATCGAAGAGATTGATGGCCTTTTGGTCTTGTGGCTGATCTTATTCATCTTTAGCAGCTGAGATATAGTTGCTCTATCTTCTTCTACCTCAGCCTGCTGTTCCTTCTTTCTTAGGAGCCTTAGAGTTTCGATGTCTGAGGACTCTACAGGCTTATCAGTAGTGGATCCTTGAGGTTCTTCTGTAGTTCTGGCCTTCAACTTCCTTTTCCCTTTGCTTTTTCTGATTAAGGCAATGGGTTCTTCCTTGTTAGCTTCTTCTTCTTCTCCTTCCTCAATTTCTTTGACAACAGACATATTTCCTGGCACTTCTGATCCCTTTAGCTCACCAGTTCTACCACTGGATTAAGACATCATCTTCACATTTTCAGCTGGATTCCTTTTCCAGTTTTCAAATAATTGTTGGGTCATTCGACGATTTGGATTGATGGCTTCTCCTTCATCATCCTCAATTAAGTCACCAAGAGCAGCCTGTAGGAAAATGATTATTAATCGTCCGTAGAGCATCTTCTGTGAGCTCTTTGTTTTCTTTGAGCTGATTAACCACTTCCCAATCCATTCAAGTAATAGAGCCCCATAGTTAAGTTGTATTTTATAACATATGTCAGTCATGAGTTTGAGTTGTACCTCATTCATAGAGTCATGACCTGAGCTCTTACAACATATACATTTTCCAACAATATTAGCTAGAAACTCATACCTCTGTGGAAACTCCTTCTTCTTGTATCCTTTGACAGAGGGATATTTCTTGTGATACATCTTCTTGAGACCCTTATGGAAGTCTATGCCATCTAAGGACGGATACCCTTCAGATTTGAGGCCTGGGGATAGATTGATATCTTTAGCCTTTAGTCTGATTTGAATGTTCTTGACTTTTGCAATGATGGTGTTGTTTTGAAACACCCCGTTATTGTAGAACTCTTTTACCAGCTTTGGGTAGATCAATGTGTCCATACCCAAGGCTTCTTCGAGACCTGCCTTCTTCAGTAGCGACAACGTCTTGTGAAATTGAGGTTCAGCTGACTTAAACTTGTCAAAACAGAGTTTGTAGCCGGAGATAACATTGGAGGCTGTCATTGATTTCTTTGCAGAAAGAGAGACAGACTGAGCTTGCTACTAATTTAGGGTTTCTTCTTGAGAGAGGAAGAGAGAGATGATCTTTTGAACTTCAGATTTCAAAAAGACAATTTTAATTTGTACTTGTAACTTCCCTCTCTCTATTTTGCTTAGTGGGACAGATGTCAAATTTTTCTTGGCTCTATGAATTTTGATAGAGAAGAATTATACTGAATTGCCCTTAACCCCTTCTGAGCTAATGAATTCTTTAATGGGACTACAATCGTTGAGATGGTCCTTGGAATCGTCGAGTCTGTTTTACCATCATTGAGTCTGTATAGCAGTCATCATATCTGAGCTGTAAACATAGAGTCTAAACTGCGATCATTGAGTCTGACTAGCAATCGTAGAGTCTGATCAAGTCCTTGTGATGAACCTTTTGACTTAACATTCTTCTTAGATTAAGGTAGCTCAGGAAGGGCCAACCTCATTGATTGGATCAAGGGTCAGGTTTATCCCTGAGGTACTTATCAGAAAGATTGCTTTGATTTATGCTTGATCATCATAGGGTGCTCCTTTGGTTTTGTTGATATAGCTCTGCTATCGTTGAGTCTGTACTACGATCGTTGATTCTGTTCAGCGTTCGTTAAGTTTGTTCAGCGTTCATTGAGTTTTATGACACTTTGGCTCTATGATCGTAGACTTCCTTTGATCATATCTTTGATTTCGAACATAGCCCTTAAATCTGTATGTTTAGCACAAACTAGAGCACACTATTTTATGTTTGCAAGTTAAGCATGCCTAGCTCACTTATCAATTTGTTGAATCTGGATTCATCTAGAGGTTTTGTAAAAACATCGGCAAATTGATTTTCAGTAGGGATATATTGTAAAGATATATTTCCATTTTGTACATGATCCCTAATGAAGTGATACCTTATTTCTATATGCTTAGTCCTAGAATGCATGACAGGATTATGAGTTATAGCAATTGCACTTGTGTTATCACAATGAATAGGTATGGATTTGAATTCAAACCCATAATCGCTAATGCCGATTTTTCATCCATAGGATTCGAGTACAAAGAATCGCCAAAGTGAAGAATGTATTAAATTTTCTGCAGGTTAAGGTAGAATCTTGAGTTTTGTTTCTTGCTAAACCGGGACACAAGTCTCATTACTCTAGTAGTTGACAAGTGTCATCGGTGGTTTTTTTTTATCTATTTTGCGTACTCGCAAAAATCAGATCGTGGTATCCTGTTAACTCAAATGAGGATTCCTTGGGATACCAAAGCCGCAAGTGGGGTGTACCTTTGAGGTACCTAAAAATCCTCTTTACAGTAGTTAAATGAGATTCTTTAGGACAAGCCTGAAATCTAGCACAAATGCATGTTGCAAACATTATATCTGGTCTACTGGCAGTAAGATATAAAAGAGAGCCTATTATACCTCTGTATTAAGTTATATCAATACTTTTACCTTTTTCATCTTTGTCAAGCTTGGTTGTAGGAGCAATTGGGGTTTTCATGGGAGAGGATGATTCCATGCCATACTTCTTGAGTAAGTCTTTAATGTACTTGGCTTGATTTATGAAAATTCCTTCTTCAGTCTGCTTTACTTGCAGTCCAAGAAAGAAGTTCAGCTCACCCATCATGCTCATTTCGAATTTTCTCTGCATAAGCTTGGAGAATCTCTTGCATAACTTTTCATCAGTAGAACCAAAGATAATATCATCAACATAGATTTGAACTAATAGGACCTTATCTTTATGCTTTCTAAGAAATAGTGTGGTATCTACTCTACCTCTAATGAATCCATTTTCAAAAAGAAAGTTAGTCAGTGTTTCATACCATGCTCTAGGTGCTTGTTTAAGACTATATAAGGCTTTGTCTAAGCTAAAGACATAATTAGAAAGAGATGGATTGATGAAACCTGGAGGCTGCTCTACATAGACTTCTTCTTGAAGTTCACCATTCAAGAATGCACTTTTGACATCCATTTGGAAGACTTTGAACTTCATGTGAGCAGCAAAGGCAAGGAATATTCTGATGGCTTCTAGTCTAGCAACATGTGCAAATGTCACATCATAGTCAATGCCTTCTTCTTGAGAGTAGCCCTTGGCCACTAGTCTAGCCTTATTCCTGGTTATCACTCCATCTTCATCCATCTTATGTAAGACCCCAACTTTTATGAATAAAAATGAATTTTCTATAAATATCATTTTTGAATATTATGGAATAAATTTGATATAATGTTATAGTTGTGGGTAAAATTTATAAATTTTACAAAGTACGCAAGTTGTTATATAATATTCGATTGGTCGGTGAATATTCGTTTTAACAGGGAATATTCAGACGACGACACAATCATTAGTGGACCCCTAATAATGTAATTATTGTCGAATTGAGAAAACGACAAAAATATTTTTTATGAAAATAACTACCAAGTTTTACCGTTGATATTGTTGAACTACTCGTAGTAAAAATGAATGTCTGGCGTGGTTGCATAAGAGTAGCACACCGGTATTGATTATTAATGCTTATGTGAGAAGTCACTCGGTTTGATTCAATTATTGTCAATATTTTATATGTTATTAAATCAATAATTGAGATGACGAAGTTGTTGTTAATATTATTATTGCATTATTAACGATGTCTAGAAGTTCGCCAAGGAGAGGTTTGGTCACCTAATCATGCGCCATGATAGGGAAAAATCCTTTATGGAAAGCCCCATCTTTCCTAGAACGCACCCAATCGATTAATAATGTGAATAATAATAATGATGATGAAGTTTTGTTTTATTAGTATTATTAACGTAATAAAATGTAATAACTTTTATATAAAACATAATACTTTTATAAAGTTACTCGTTTTATTAAGCTAATAGTAAAATCTTTTTATATAAAAATGTAATACTTTTATAAAGTTATACATTTTATTAGACAATAATTAGAATATATTATATTTTATTATGCATAGTGTTTGTATATAGTGCTCGCATAGTGTTTGCATAGTAAAATCTTTTATAAAGTTATTCGTTTTATTAGATTATAAATAGAATATATTATATTTTATTTAAAAGATTTTGCTTTAAATATGGACCGTCCGATTAAAAAGTAAATCAACTGACCGTTTATGGATTGGTTACTATTCATTCCATTCTTCTATAAATAGAAGCTCATTCCTTCATTATTTCTTACTTAATTTATTGAACTCTACAGAGAGAGAGAAACTATAGAGAGAAAGAAGAAAAGTATTCTGCTACTTCACTACTCCAATATCAAGTTTCTTTTACGGTAAGGGGTATATTTCTTTTTCATATTCATGAAGAGAACTTCTGTTATTCCATTCTTTATTATTCTATTGGAATAACCTGTATACGCGGTATACCCTATACTTGGTGAAATTCTTCTGTTATTCCATTATTTATTATTCTGCTGGAATAATCTGTCTATGCGAAGTACCGCATACATGGTGAAATTATATTTTTATTCCATTCTTTAATATTCTGTTGGAATATCCTGTCTGTGCATTTACACCAGACCTGATTCTATCTTTATTATTCTGTTAGAACATCCTGTCGGTGCGAATTTCGCCTGACCTGGTTCCGTTATTTATTTTTCTGTTGGAATAACATGTCTATGTGAAGTACCGCATGCATGGTGATTTCTGTTGTTATTCTATTATTTATTATTCTATTGGAATATCCTGTCTGTGCGTTTTACACCGGACCTGGTTTCGTTATTTATTATTCTGTTGGAATAACCTATCTATGCGAAGTACCGCATGCGTGGTGATTTCTTTCGTTATTCCATTCTTTATTATACTCAGTTGGTTAAAGTTTTGACTTCTATACTCCATGAAATTAGTTGAATATCCTCGATATTTGCGCTTCATCCAAAGATCTTTCATGGAAATATTCTTCTGAGCATTCTTGAATTTTACTTTACAAAGAAGTATCATGTTGACAATTTGGACGTTATTTGTTCCTGAATAAATTAATTCTTGAACTTGTTTTATTGAATTCTTATATCATTGTCATCATCCTCATGTTTATATTTTTTTGAAAGTCATCTGTGGCCTGTAGTGCATGGATGGACTTGGTATGATTATGAAGGGGGATTATTCAGTGTAATCATGACCGTAATGTTACAAATGATGTGGTAAAAGTCCTCATTGGCCCGTAGTGCATTGATGGACGAGTTGTTGGCATGATCGGACCATTGATGAATACACAAATATCCTCGCCCGTAGTGCATGGATAATTTGTGGTCGTGACCTAATGAATATCCTTGGTAGTAAAAGTGCGGGGATGATGTGGATTAATTATTGTCGAGTCTCGTGATAAAAGTGATGAAAAACCTTTTAAATCATAAAAGATAGTAGATTTTATTCTCTACTTGACTCTTTTAATGGATTGCATGTTTCATCGCAGCTTAAACTTGATGTCTATTATATTTTATCGGTTTATAATTGTTGAGGACTAATGATAATTTATTATGCATTATCTTAGTCATAATATTTCTTACTGGGCTAGTTGTGCTCACCCTTTCTTTCACTGTTCTCTTCAGGAAATGAGAACATAGTCGGGACTAGTCGGGGAATGGAGTGATGGTCCGAGATGGTGTCTTAGTAGTCCTCACTATTCTATAAAATAGTGTGATAATAAATGTAATGAGGACTTATTCTGAGAGTGGATATTGTCTAGAAGACAATATTTGTATTAAAACTCACAGCATGTATTTTGTCGTATTTTACACGACTGTTGTATAATTAAGTTGTATTTTAATTTTGTACCATGTATTTGGCGACTCAAGATAGGTGATGTATACCTATTTTGGGGGCGTCACATCTTGTTTCTGAAGACCCACTTGGTTCCAATTACAGGATGGTTCTTTGGTCTTAGAACCAATCTCCATACTTTGCTTCTCTCGAACTGATTAAGTTCTTCCTGCATGGCCTCTATCCAGCTGGAGTCTTCCATAACATCTTCTATCTTCTTCGGTTCTATTTGAGATAGGAAGCTTAGATAGAAGCATTCATTTTAAGTAGCAGCTCTTGTTTTGACTCTTGCATTCGGATCTCCAATGATTAGATCTTGAGTGTGATCTCTTGCCCATCTGCTCCCGATTGGGACATCAGTTCTTATGCCTTCTTGTCTTAGATCTTCAAGATCTATTTCTTCTTCTTGATGTGGAGGCACATTGTCTAGCATAGGCCTCTCTACGATCTCATTTCCTTGCTCAACGATTTCGCTGTCTGGTACTACGATCGTAGTATTGAGCTTGACGACCTCGTTCATAGTGTCTGAACTATTAGTTGCAGTGTCTTGAGGCGTTATTTTGTCTAAGTCTGTTTCATCAAAGATGATGTGAATCGAGACTTCAACACTCAGTGTCTTTTTGTTGAATACTCTGTAGGCCTTATTGTCTGTGGCATATCCAAGAAAGATTCTTTCGTCTGATTTTGGTTGAAACTTTGTCAAGTATTACTTTCCATTTTTAAGAATGTAGCATGCACACCCGAAGACATGAAAGTAGCTGACACTAGGTTTTCTTCCTTTCCACAGTTCATAAGGAGTCTTCTTAATCGTAAAGTGTATGAGTGATCTGTTCTGAGTATAACATGCAGTGTTGACTACTTCTGCCCAGAAGTACTCAGGCAGATGAGCTGCTGCTAGTAGAGTCCTTCCAGCCTCTATTAACGTTCTGTTCTTTCTCTCAGCAACTCCATTTTATTGAGGAGTTCGTGGAGCTGAGAAGTTGTGACTGATGCCATTGTCAGAGCAGAATTGGTCTATTTCTGAGAAGTCGAATTCTCTACCATGATCGTTCCTTATAGCCTTGATTTTCTCTCCTTTCTCATTCATCACAAGCTTGAACATTTTGATTAGCTGGGAGCTTGTCTCATCTTTTGAGGTTAGAAAGAACACCCATGTAAATCTGGTGAAGTCATCGACTACGACCAGAGAGTATCTCTTTCCTCTAAGGCTTGTTGTTGGAATTGGCCCAAAAAGATTCATGTGTAGCAGCTGCAAAGGCTTGTCAATTAAATTGACAGTTTTGCTCTTAAATGTGCTTCTGGTCTGCTTCCCAAGTTAACAAGCATTGCAAGGCCTTTCTTTAACGAAGTTGAACTTTGGTAGGCCTGCAACTAGATATTTTAAAGCCCATTTGGACATACATTTGAAATTGAGATGGGATAATCTTCGATGCCATATCCAGCTCATTTCTTCAGATGCTTTAGCCAGAAAGCATATTGTCTCTTTTGAACTCAGTTTACCAAGATTTACTGTGTAGACATTTCTTTCTCTTATTCCGGTTAGCTTTACAACAGATGTCTTCAGGTCTCAGGCATGACATTGATTGTTGAGAAATGTTACTTGATGACCCTTATCGCAGAGTTGGCTAATGCTTAGAAGACTGTGTTGTAGTCCTTCCATATAGGCCACTTTGCTGAAGGATACCACACCATTTCTAGTTGAGCCATAGCCTCTTGTCTTGTCAGAGCCATTATCTCCAAAGATGACCGAGGGACCCTCCTTCTCTATGTAGTTAGATAGAAGGGCTTTGTTCCCAGTCATGTGTCTTGAACATCCACTATCCACATACCAGGTTATGTTCGTGGAGCTCTTTTCCTGAGGTAACATTAAACCTTCATTTTGGTACCCATACTTGCATGGGTCCTACTATGTTAGTACCCTTGGGGACCCAAATCTGCTTGATTTTAGGTCTTACATGCATGAAATTATAATGACAATTTGTAGCCTTGTGGCCAACTCTATGGCATACAAAGCATTTGATATGATGCATATTAGTATGTGTGTGAAAGTTCTTCCTCCATTTGGACGTTTGTGGGTTATTGGTCATCCTCCTGCTAGGCTGATATTCCTTTTTCCATGTGTTCTCTTGTTTCATTAATTGAGAGGAGTATATCTTACCTCTACTATATCTTCCTGGTTGATTGGTAGAGTTGATTTTATTAGACTCTACGATCCTTTGAGGTTGATGATTAGTAGCTAGATTACTTCTCTCTTTTTTGAAACCTAAACCAACATGGGATCCTCTACTCCTGGGAATATAAATTGAATCAGCCGGGCAGGGTTTGACAGGCTCATCCTTTTGTGAGGATTTCACAAATATAATTCCTCTACTGAAACCTGAGGCATTATTAGTGCTAATTTCCTTTGCTTTTTCCACACATAACTCTGGGTAGATTCCCCAAAGCCTAACCATGTTCTATCAGAGGCACTTCTCTTGTTAGAGATTAAGGAGTCCATGGATGAAGAGGATTTATTCCAAGTAAAGACGGTCTTTTCTAGATCCTCAATCTTGGAGGTTAGACTAGACTCTCTTTGTGCACTGAGCTCATTTGCATGTCTCAAGAGCTTATTCTTAGCTTCAAACTTGGAGAGAGAATCAGTACTGAGAAGGGCTGTTTCCAATTCCTCTTGAACTTTTTCTTTCTCCTTTTGAAGAAGTGAATAGTCTTTAGACAAAACTCTAAACCACTTCATATATTGGTGTAGATCAGATGTTATGTTGTGTAATGCAGTTCTAAGGTCATCAATATCTACATCAGGAGAGTTGAAGTCAAATACCTCGACGATACTTACTTCATATATGTTGGAGTTCTGCTCATCCCTTGCATTTTTGGCCATCAGGCAGAGATTAGCCATTTGAGGATCTTCATCATCTCCAGATTCTAGAGTTGAGTCATTATCAGAGTCACTCCACGATCCTCCAGCTACAAGGCCTTTGTCTTTCTTTTTACCGCCTTTTGTCATTTTTTGTATTCCTTCTTTGCATGTGATTTCTTTTTTAGTTCTTCTCTGAGAGGTTTGTTGCAGTTGGCAATGAAGTGACCAGGTTTCTTGCAGTTGTAGCATAGGTCATTCATTTGCTCCTGGCTATTGTAGTTGCCAAGTTCTTTGGCTTGCTGGTTCTGCCTTGTCTCATGAATCTTCTTAGTCTTTTAACCAGCATTGCAAAGTCCTCATCATCATCTTCATCGTAGTCAGAATCAGCTTCAGTGTTGATTTTGGAGGTGTTTTCGGTTACTTTGAGAGCAACACCTTTCACTACAAGAAATCACACAAAAAATGACGTTAAAATTTGTCACATAAAATTTATTTTTCGTCACTAAAACATTTGGTGACGATTGTTAATCGTCATAGAGACCGTCACCGTATGAGCGTGGTATTAGGTATATTTGACACTATTTGATGTCGTCACTAAATGTTTTAACTTATGGTGACGATCTACATCATTGTCACTATAATTAATTACTTTTAGTGGCGTTAATAGCGTTACTATTTGAATGAAACTTTCGTCACTCTATATTATGTTTCGTCATCAAAACTTGGTGCATTAAATGACAAAAATCATTTTTCTTCATTAAATGATATTGTTTTAGTGAAGAAAAATATGTTACTCTATTTAAATCATATAATTTTAATGAGGACAATATTGTCATATTTATGATTATTCTTTTTGTCATGTTATTGTGTTTATCGTTACCAAAAATAAGAAAATAAATGACGACAGAACAATTCGTCACCTAATAATATATTTAACATGACAATTATGTCGTTGTCATTTCATATTTTAAATAATATTACAAAATAATTTGTCACCAAAGAGCTATTTTTTGGGACACATTTTTCAATGTCACTAATTGAATACTTATGGTGATGATACATCTCGTCACAAAAAGAGTTACTAATAGTGACAAAATTAGTTGTTGTGACTAAATAAGAAAACTAAATATAAAATTATAGATCTAGAAATAAAAAAAATTACACCAAGATGATGACCAATAAATTCCAAACCTTTTAATAAAATCACTGTGTTATTACAACAACACTAGCAGAACTGAGCAACAAACTTAGCCTTACCAACAGAAGAATGCAGTTAATTAATACTCAAATACATGAACATGTGCATGAACTATTTTCACAATCAAGTGCAAAGTAATGAGCCAATGACCACCATGTGCATGAACTATTTTCACGTGATGGAAGCCAAAGTAATATTTCAAGAATTCTTCGACGCTAACATTTGTATCATCGAGCACGTCCTTTACGTCTCCAAAATGGACGAGGTTTACTTAGTTCCTCAATAAGAGCTTTGTTTCTCCTGCAATATGTGCCATTCATAAGCAAAATCTTCTTATATAGCTTTTATGTATAAAATCATTGAGATAGCTATAAAAACGTGTAAATAAAATTGAACCAACCAACCTGTATAAATCTGAGTTCTTGTACACGTGTGTAAAAACAACGCTAAGAATCATTTCTTATTTAGAACTAGTAACTTCCAACATTCAGGTGGCTGGATTGTAACCATCATTGATTTTACTAACTCCTTCAATTTCCTTTGTAACCATCATTGATTTTACTAACTCCTTCAATTTCCTTTATTTATAAGAAGAACAATTCATGTTTTAATTACAAATCACTTTAATCATTGACATACATAGTTAAACTACGAGTTTAAATGTGATAGACTGTTAGTGTATACACGAGTAATGTTGTTAGGATCATGACACTTTATATGTTATTCTTGCATATTAAAGTGGACCATTCTTAATTTTTTTCTCTATATGCCAAAACAGTCCCAACTTGATCAACTTGTGGCAGTCAAGCTTTGTTTGGCCGTTTGGGGTTTAGGCAGGCTTTGTGTTCAAGGTTAACTAGCTAATTAGAACTGCCTTAGCAATTCTTTGATTTGTGACTTGCTACTGCCTAAAGGCATTAGCTTTACGTCTTTTCTCTTTAATTACCTATATGATTTTGAGACATGTCCCACACACTTGCTTATTTAAATTTTGAACTTGATGGGCAAGTTTTTGAGTTACACCATAAAGCCAAAAATAATTTTTTCCAAGACTGCAAAAAAATAGTATACTAACTAATCAAGATGTGCAAGGTACTCGATATGCCCAGATGATTATCCTGCCCCGCAGCTGACCCTTGCAAGTCCAAATACCCATAGCTTCATTTTGCTAAGGTTTTTCATCCGTACTATGACAACCACATCATGTGCATGACATGAGTTCTTACACCTCAACCCAAACCTCAAATTGCTATAATTAGAAATCTTGCAACCAAAGCTAACTTTCAACCCAAACTCACTTGGAGGCTAAGCCCATCGATTTGCTCAGAGTGCAAAGGCGGTGAATAATACTGGTATTGGCCGCAGCAGCCCCAAGAGACAAAACCGTCCCCCCCTTTTCTTACCACCTTGCAAATTTTTGATACTCTAATGTGTTGGTAATCCATTCTTAGCATAACTTAGATGTTATAGCAACCTACTTAGCAAGGAAGTTAGGCTCAAAACAATATTCAAACCAGGTTAACTGTGCTGCCTCAAAACAATGCCCACAAAGGCTTGACATGCTAATCTAATTTAGTTTTAGTTAAAGTTTACTTAATGCTTACATTTAGTGTGTTTAAACCTTCCAATTTTCATTATTAGTAATACAACATTCAATCCCCAACCTTATGTGTGCTTAATACCTGGCTTTTAGATAAGGTAGTCCACTTGGGACTTTTGTCGAACACATGGTGTGCACAGTTTAAAACTACTCGTGTCATAGCTATTTGCTTGCTCTATACCTCAATTAAGTCCTTATAACACCACAACCAACCTATCTCCTTGTGCCTAAACCAAGCATTAACAAAATATAACAAGAGTTGGTAATGTCAGTCAGTTATAGTACAACCATAGTATGACAGTCACTTAGGCCTTTAGCAATAGCATGACTCAAAATAGAAAATAGCCCCTCAATCTCTTAATAACAAGGGTTATAAAATCATGCACTTGATATATACTATATATTCATAGTTTAAAAAACTTGCATAAAAGATATCATTATTTTCAAAATAGGCTTCCACAAAGATTTTGTCAAAACTAACTATTTCAAATTCAAAGGGTGTAAAGACATCATACCAAATCCAAATCCTATTGCACTAACAGATTAGTATAGCACAAGGTTGTTGCTCATACCCTACCAACACATCAACATAACACAAAGAACAATATAAAGATAGCAAACTATTTTTGGCACACAATAGTTAATATAGCAAATTTTAAAGTCCAGGATAGTCTTTTATGCCCATTTCAAGCCTTTTGGCAAGGTATGATACTAAGTTGCCAAAACAGGTCTTTAAGCTTCCAACACAAGGATTTTCACAACAAGGCACATACTATATAATATAGGTTCATGATTTAAGAACCTAAATGCAAGGCTTCTAGCTTTGGTTTTAAAACTTGAGCCCCCTCATAGGCCTTAAAGTAATACAAGGTAGTATGATTAGGCAACAAGGAAAAACAAGGACTGTCTATTTATATAATGTATTAGAAGCAAAGCATGCTCACCATAAACAAAACTTTCAATAACAGTCATAAGGACTGACTTTTATTTATTGAAACTAAATTTATTCTCAAAATTTGACATTATAATAATTGAATATTACATAAGATTTTCTGAGTCATTACATGTGTCGCATAATAAATTGCGTTGCAAAAAGTGAAAGCTAGATATTTTCAATGAGGTCAATATCTTACACAAATAAAAGAAGTCGCTAAAAAAAATCGACATAACAGACAACACCCAAAATAGTATCATCTAAGACTGAAATATCCCAAAACTGAATATAAAAAGGATAGCAAAAAATAAAACAAAATACCCAGATCAGGAAGAACACAGATCAACAAGAGATTAGACCAATTCGCGCAAAACAAGGACCCCTAATACATAAATACTACACCGTAAATAGAGGATGTATAACCAGATCAACTGAGCAAAAAAAACCCAAATCTAAAAATGATTTGCACCAGAAACAGAGGACCGAAAAAACCTCTAGTAGGACCCCAAGAACAAATCAAATTTTAGCAACAAATGATATAGAGCAACCAGAGATAAATGATAAATACGAATAATGTCTTACAAGCCATATAAACTTCAGCCCGTAGCTTCAAGGAGGATCGTTTTCCACTAACCGCAATGATTTCCTCCCAGTTGATGCCTTTCAGCATAATTTGAGGGCTGAAAACGAAATAGTACATAAATAATCTTCTTTAGCAAGGTTAGCTTTATCCATCAAGATTGCAAGTTTATCGAAATGAACTCTTTTTTCGAAAGCAAGTTCACGGGATGGATCTTTACGCTTGGAAGAGTCAATTGGTTTGATAGGTGAATTAGCAAAATGTGCTTTCCCATTACAAAGATCCAAGGGATTTATAGAAGACATTGGTTCCACAAGAGTGGGAAGCCATTGGTTTAATGTTGAATTAAGCTCCGATAATGTTATGGAGACCTTTATCTTGCAACCAAATTTGGGTGAGCAGAATAAAATTAAACAAAAAAAGGTTACAAAAAATATAGCAGAATCCTATCAAAAAAAGAAACTACAACATCAATATAATTTTCAAATAAAGTAAAGGACACACTAAGAACTTTCTCATTTGTTAATGGGGGTTCTGTACACTACACCATACTTACATGATGAACTTTCATTTTAGTGGAAAACACTAAACATTTGTTAGTGACAAATACTAACAAATTTGAGCTAATAGACAGGGATGCCTTGGCCTTTGATGCAACATCTTTACAATGCAAATACAAATAAAAATTTCAATCAAGGAAATAAAATTAAGCATTGTCTAAAAATGAAGAATTAAGTTATCAAGTAAATAATAAGTTTATCTATGGAATTCAGGTCTACAACTAACAAAACACAGAGATACTATTATTGTGGAAATAATAACGAATATGAAGGAATATACCGTTAAAGCAAAGAATTATAAAGACACAAAAGCATATGCAAGTAACAACAGAAAATTAGGAGCAGATGAAGTATAAAAATAGTAGAAATTATTAAGGAAAATAGAAAACTAGGGCATACAATTAGTACAATTTAAGCAAATTTGACTATAGAGTAAGAGAAGGGCTATTTCTATGATGGGCTATAACGATGAAAAGAACAAAGAAGAAATTAGGGGTTCTAAATTGAGTAAATAAGAGAAATTAACTAGAAGTTTCAATTTATTAGAACTAGAGCAATGTTTATTAAAAAAAATCGGTATAACATACCAGTAACAATTTTAAAGTAAAGAGTTTCAATTTAAGAGATGATAACTTCAATTTTAGAGAAGAGGGCTTCAATTTCGAGACCAGTGGCAAGGTAACGGTGGCGGAAAGGCAGGGAGACAAGGCATCAGCAAGATATAGATATACAAGGCACCCTAGAGAGGGCGGAGACAGAGTCAGGATTTTGGGATTAAGAGTTTTGGGTTAGGCGAGCCTGTTCATTCGGAGATCTCTAATTTTTCTATTTTTTGTGTCCCTCAATTTAAATTTTGACACATCGTCTCTTACTTAATACTAATTAATTCTAAAATAAAATAAAAGCACATGTGTCAAAATTTAAGTGGGGGGACACAAGGAGGACATGGAATTTGGGGAAAGAGGATATGCTCTCATTCGATAGTGACTTGTAAGTTTATAAGTCATTTTTCATTATTCTTCTATTTGACAATAACTTATTTCTTATTTATAAGTTGATTTTAAGTATAAAAAAATAAGTCAGTATTTGTAACTTGTTTTAAAATAACTTATAAGTCATTTTAAAATAAGTTAATTTGACCAAATAAAATATTTATTTTTCCTTCTTTTTTTTTCTCCTCTTTTATTAATGTCATTTTTAGTAATTTTTACATTTATAAGTCATTATGTTTCTAACATCTTCGTAACTTGTTTTAACTAAATTTCTTACTTATAGTTCAAATTGATGTCTAATACTTTTACTTATAAACCCACAACTTATAAGTCAATTTATATTTTAACTTTAAGTCATTTTAAATTTTAGGATATCATAAATTAATTATAAAAATCGAAATATAACTCTTTTGTAGAATGTAAAAGTAATATTTTAACATTTGTAATCTGTTCCACAAAAAGAGTCATAATTATTATAATTTTATTTATTGTCAATTTATAATATTTTAAAACTTAAATTATTGTAACTTAATATTTTAATTAATACAATTAATATTGTAAATTACTTAAAAATTATTATTAAAGAATAAACTCTAACTTAATTTTTTTTTTGTAGAACATATGAGTATTTTTTGGCATTAATTTGTACTCTATTCCACAAAAGAGCGTCATTATTTTCTTCTTTTTTCTTTTCGCTTTTTCTTGATCGATGTATGAAATTTAAAAGTTTTAATGTAGTGTAAAATTATTTACTTTATAGTTTATTAAAATAAATAATTGATATTGTAAGTGACTTAAAAATGTTATTAAAAGTAAATTACTACTATAAAAATTTAATGTATTTATATTCACCATAATTAATTCTAAAAAAGTTATTTTTAGAAAAAAATGGTGACCAAAATTGGTATTTGTGACAATAAAAATTGTCATAATTTATTAATTTTTCGTCTTTACAAAATTTGTCTCAAAAATTTCTTAAAAAATTTTGCCTCCAAATAAAATTGTAACGATATTACGTACTTTATCACTAAATATTAGAATTTATGACGAACCATTGTTGTCACTTATCCACTCATCTAATTAGTGACGAACTATTATCTCGTCATATAAAATTGGTATTTATGACAATACAAATTATCATAAATTATTATTTTTTCGTCTTTAAAAAATTTTCCTCCAAAAATTTTCAGAAATTTTTTGCCTCCAAATAAAATTTGTGACGATATTACGTACTTTGTCATAAAATATAAGAATTTATGACAAATTATTTATGTCACTTATCCACTCATCTAATTAGTGACGAACTATTATCACGTCATATAAAATTGGTATTTATGACAATATAAATTGTCATAAATTATTATTTTTTTGTCTTTAAAAAATTTCCCTCCAAATTTTTTTAGAAATTTTTTGCCTCAAAATAAAATTGTGATGAATTTGTATTTGGTGTCACTAAATGTGAACATTAGTGACGAAAGCACATTGTCACTAAATGTTACAAATAATTAATGACAAATTATTATGTTGTCATCGAAAGAAATATTTTGTGACAATAAATATTGTCATCAATTATTATCCCTTTTAGATAGCAAGTTAAAGAGAGAAAGGCAGTTATAACAGTTATAGCAGTTATAAATAGACACAGTTATTTTTAAGTGGTTCGGAGCACTCAAAGCTCCTAGTCCACTCTTCTACTCATTGAGTAGGAAATCCACTAAGGATGTCTTTTACACTTTCTGAATCTAACAGATTCCTTCTACTCTTGAACTCTTCAAGTCTAGCAGACTTGGATCTTCACAGTTCACTTAAAACTCTTCAAGTCCTTCTAACTTGGAACTTCTTACTTCAGTAGATTGATAGTTGTTTTGTTGTGATTGAGGCTACTCAGTTGCAGTTAAGCACTTGTTCGAAAGAACTGAGTAGCTGAGCAAGTTTCCTCTTTTTCTTAGATCGTAGAGTTCAGCGTTGAGTGTTCTTGAGCGTTTTGTTCAATACATGCTTATCTCTCTCATGTGTCTGTATTCTATATATATGAGATCTTTGAAATCTATCCGTTGAAGTCATCTGATGAAGCATTAAATGTGTTTGACATTTCTAAGCCTTGATGGAGACATTTCTGCACATCTTCTGAATTGTATTCTGGCCCACTGACACGGCAGGCTGCTTTCTCACCTAACACCAGAAAAGGTGTTTTCCTCTGCCCAATGGTCCTTTTCTTATCATCTTGAACACGTTCCTTTTGATGAATACTAAGGATATCTTTTGTATCGTTGGGACTGGTGAGTGCTTCATCGTTTGAAACCCATTCCTCATTTGTTGGAATTTATCTCCAAACAGAAGATAGAGCTTGATGCTTCTGACACAAGAGAGATGACACTCTATGATTCATATCGTGGTGTCTTGACACATTTGTGATTGGTCTGAATAGAACACTACGATTCTTTTCAAGAGTTTGCACACTACGATCTTTACTTGCTCGTCTTGTAGACTCTACGTTTCCGAGAGCACACTACGATCTCTGAGTTAGCTTCGGCAAACGTCTGGACCACTCTACGATTTCTAAAGTGGTCCTTCAAGGCAAATACATTACGATTTGTTAAGCTCTACGATCTTGCCTTAGCTTCTACAATCTGTTGATCACCTTGATAGACTACGATTCTTGTTGAAGCCTATCTATACTTTTCAAGACATGGATCAACCTAACACCTTTGATCCCTTTATTTATACATTCATTTATGGAATGATGAGCATTCAAAGCAAAGATCAATCTAACAAATTTGATCTATCACTAAGCCCTTGAACATATATTCCTTAAAGGGCTTTACATATAATCATGAGTATTGACTTTAAACATCAAATCAAAATATGCATTCTTCCAACACAGTGTTTCGTATACAGACCTTTGCATATTTCCTAGTGTTCAGTATCCAGAGAAATTTAAAACCCCTGATTTTGAAAATTATAATGGATTAGGGGATCCTTATACCCATTTAAAGGTATTCATTGGAGAACTTGGATCTTACGCGAAAAATGAAAAGCTCAGAATGCAGCTATTCCAAAAGAGTCTGATTGGAGAAGCCCGTTCGTGGTATACCAGATTGGACAACTTAAAGATCCATAGTTGAGAAGAGCTGGCTCACACCTTCCTCACTCAATACAGTTTTCAGTCTCAGATGGCTCCTGACCGATACCAAATTACCAAGGTCAAGAAATAGTCTAATGAGTCATTCAGAGAGTATGCTCAAAGGTGGAGGCGCCTTGCTGCTCAAGTTATTCCTTCCATGACAGAATCCGAGATGGTCATAACTTTCATAGATGTACAAGAAGCTCCTTTCTATGAAATAGTTCTAGCTGGTATTGGCAAACCATTCTTCAAAATGATCAAGCACGGAGAAATGGCTGAAATAGGATTGAAGTCTGGAAAGATTCAAGACCTAGCTGCTCTCAAAGCAGTTGCTGAGCACATCCAATCCGGATCTTATGGAAACAACCCCCGAAGGGTCCATAAAAAGAAAGAGGAGGATGTTGCCTTGATACTACAAGGACAGAAAGGCAATCAAAGCATGCCTATACAGAGGAGAAACTACTCCCCTCTTCAAGAACAATCTTCAAACCCTCCATTGCCTACAAGTAGAGAAGTAAAGCGACCTCGAACGTTCACACCCTTAGGGGACTCGCTCGAGAATATTCTTGCTCTTCTGAATACTCAGAAGAAAATTACACGTCTTCTTCCACCAGCCAACCCTAATGGGAGGGGTTTTGATGCTACTCGGAAGTGTTCTTATCATGCTGGAGCACCCGAAAATGACACACAAGATTGTTGGGCCTTGAAACACAAGATCCAGGACTTGATAGACAACGGTGAGATTGTAGTCACCAAACCTGATCAACCTCATGTGCGAGACAACCCTCTTCCTCAACACAAAGAAGAAGAGGTCAACATGATCAGTTGGAGCACTGGGCAAAGTTCCAGTTTCAATGGCGAGCCATCTCAAACCATCAAAGACGGTGATGACAGATGGGATTATGCAAAGTTCCAGTTTACCATGGAACGAAAGATGAAAGCTCTTTGCAAACAAATTGAGCAATTGGCAGAACTGGTGACCCATCAGCATCAAGTCACACGCCAATTAATTAAATAGGAGCATGCCTATCTCCTTCCATTTGTTATGAATGCTCCACCATCACCTTCAGAAAGCGAAGCTATGGAGGAAAGGTTGCAAAGAGAGCAAGTACTAAAGCCCGTCGTGATTTTGCCAATCAAAGGGAATTCACCTATCTCGGCCAATCTATGGAGGAGATCTTTCAAATGTTGATCAACGAAGGAAGAATTACATTCCCTCTACCTCCAATCAATCCCCGCTCCAGACGGTTCAATTCCGATGAAGTGTGTCAGTATCATTCACATTCTCGCGGTCACAGCACAGAAGAATGTTGGGCACTCCGCCATCTCATTCAGAATCTTATTGATAGTGGTGTCCTGCAAATTGCAGATGATTACACTGTGCAAATCAAGGGTGGGAATCCATGTCCCACCAAATGGAAGGAATCAATCACAATTATATCCGACGTGGATAATGAAACTGTCAAAGTATTTCCTATACAACCCATTCAACTCAAAGGAGCTGAAAATCCTTTGAAAGTGGCTGCACCTGAGCCAATTCCTCTACCCGTCAGACCATAACATCCTTTTGTCAGCTTGCACAAGGTTCCATGGAATTATGGAGAAGCTGAAGGATCTACATCTATACTACTGCTACAATGTCGAAGGATAATCCAGTGTATCTTCCTCAATGGGTTATAAAGCCTACTTACAAAGCCAAGGGGAAGATTCCCATGGAGAAGATTGAAAATTCCTCCGCACTATGGGCCACAATGAAGCCAAAGTGGTTTTAAGCTTACGACAAGCTCCACACCAGATATCTATTTTAGATTTGGTTTTCTCCTCCGAAGATCATCGAAAGATTCTATTGCAGGTTTTACAAGAAGCCTATCTACCAAAATCAGTGGATGTGAAAAGATTTCAACATCTAGTTGATCACATTTTCAACAACAATGTGATATCCTTCACTGATGACGACATACTGCCCCAAGGGACCGGTCATTGTAAGCCACTTCACATCACAGTGTTATCCTCCAGGTACATGCTAGCGGGAGTTCTGATAAATGGAGGGTCGTCTCTAAATATCTGTCCTTATGCTACCCTAGTGAAGATGAATATCAATCTCAATCGGATCCAGAGTAGCCACATGGTTATCCGAGATTTTGATGGATCCCGACGAAATGTCGTCGGAAAGATTGAATTGGTAATTGAGATTGGCCCTAATACATTCAATGTATCCTTCCATGTCCTAAAGATAGATTCAGGATACAACCTACTATTGGGAAGACCATGGATACATATGGCTGGAGTTGTTCCCTCCACATTACATCAACAACTCAAGTACATTATCAACAACAGTCTAGTCATTGTTAATGCTGAGCCGGAGTATCCTGAATAGGGAGATCTGTCAATCATCAGTTTCAACTCTGAAGTTGAGCCAGCCAGTTTTCATACCTTGGAAGTGAGCAACACTCAATATCAACCTATTGAAGCACCACTTCCCATACCCAAAATTTTTGCCGAGGTTATGTTGGCTACTCAAGAAATGATTTCATTGGGTTATCAGCCTTGACAAGGGCTTGATAAAGACAAGCAGGGTATTAAGCACCCTATTCAAGTGTCCAGTCAAACTGGAACAGCTGGGCTAGGCTATTCGCCGGGCCCAATCATAGGAATCGATAAACACCCTACGGTTCTCAAGCTTCAGCCACACCAGTGATGTTTTCACTTTGCACCTCACGAGCCGACATGATCTCCCAGCTAAGGTTCCAAAGACATATTATGACTATGTTGTTTCCCAAGCCAGTGCCCTTCAAAGCCAAAGAGGTGCTGGTTCCTGATCCCAAAGTGGAAGAAAGGGCACGGAAACGTAAGCATGACATTGCCTTGATGATGGCAGGCGTGCGCGTCATTGTTCATGATGAACATACAAACAGATACACCCCAGACGATGATTGCCCAGATGTCATGGTTATCATTCGGGAGAAGGAGGACAATGACGATCCTTCCATCACTACAGTCCATCAGGACTTTGCCCTTGATAATTGGAACAACATTCCATGAATTGGTCGACGAGGGTAAAACGGGCAGAAAATCCCTCTGCCATGTAGATAACTTTAATTGCTTACTTTTCTTTACAGTACTAGCAGTTATTTTATCAGGTACATGCTAACACTTTTGTATGATCGAACAGTTGCATATATTAAGTGAAAGCATACTTTGTTTCAGGACTTTGAATTTAGATGTGCCTGTACTTGTTGATGAGGTGCCTTCTCTCCACAAGGGCTGTAACTTTGATGCAAAGTTGGACTCAGACTTGATGGACATTCAAGAGGACATTGAGACACCTCAAGAGATTAAGGAATGGGTCGCAGATAAGCCTAAACCCAACCTTGACCAAACTACTCCTTTCAATCTTGGAATCATAGAAAACCCTAAGCTAATCCAGATTGGTTCAGACCTCACTCCAAACCAACGGAATGACATGGTTGCACTATTAACCCAATTCCAAGATGTGTTTGCATGGTCTCATGAAGACATAGTGGGTTTGTCCACTGACATTGTTCTTCATCGCCTTCCCATTAAAGAAGGATTCGAGCTAGTTAGGCAAAAGCTTAGGCGATTAAAACCTAAGTGGAGTTTGAAAGTCAAAGAAGAAATTGTGAAACAATTTCAAGCTGGCATCATCATGGTGTCTACATATCTGGAGTGGATATCCAACATTGTTCCCGTGCCTAAGCCAGGAAGAAAGGTGCGAGTTTGCGTGGATTACCGGGATTTGAACAAAGCTTGCTTGAAGGATAGCTTTTTCGTGCCTTTTATCCACATTCTCATTGACAATACTGCTCAATATGGCATGTACTCTTTTGCGGATTGCTTTACGGAGTACCATCAAATTATGGTTGCTGAGGAAGACTGTAAGAAAACTGCTTTCATCACGCCTTGGGGAACCTTTTGCTACAGATGGTTGTCATTCGGCATCATCAATGCCAGGGCAACCTACCAACAAGCTATGATGGCTCTTTTCCACGATTTAATGCATAAAGAGATAGAGATCTACGTGGATGACATCATTGTCAAATCTTGAAGGGAGGAGGACCACCTAAACCATCTCAAGAAGCTATTCAACAGGTTGCGTAAGTACAACTTGAAGTTGAATCCAGCCAAGTGCACCTTTGGTGTTAAATCAGGCAAGTTGTTAGGTTTCCTAGTCAGCCGCAAAGGGATTGAACTGGATCCTACCAAAATCCAGGCCATCAAGGAAATGCTCATTCCTCAGACAGAGAAGGAAATACGGGGATTTTTGGGAAGAATCAACTTCATTAGCAAGTTCATTTCTCAACTCATAGCAACCTGTGAGCCCATCTTCAAGCTATTAAGGAAGAACACCCCCATGAAATGGAATGATGAGTGCCAGAAAGCCTTCCTTACAATTAAAGAGCAACTGATTAACGCTCCTGTTTTGGTACCTCCCTGGGATGATGTTCCCCTATTTATGTACCTGTCCATTAATGACAATGTCATGGGATGCATGCTGGGGTAAAAAGAAAATAGAGGCCAAGAACGAGCTATCAATTACCTCAGCAAAAGATTCAGCACTAGTGAAAACAAGTACACTTTGATTGAGAAGACTTGTTGTGCTTTAGCATGGGCTTCCATGAGATTACAACATTATCTCTATGGTCACACAACCCATCTCATATCCCACGTGGATCCTCTCAAGTATGTGTTCAGCAAGCCCATACTAAATTATCGGCTGTCCAGATGGCAGTTGATCCTACAACAATTTGATATCGTCTACGTGATGCAAAAGTCTGTCAAAGGTCAAGGAATTGCGGATCAACTGGCCGCCGCACCTGCAGGGGACTACAAACCCTTGGAGACATACTTCCCCGATGAAGGGGTAATGATGATTCAGCAACACCATCAGTATGATGCATGCCATACGTGGAAAATGTATTTTGATAGAGCTTTTAATGCAGAAGGCTCTAGAGCTGGAGCAGTTTTAATATGCGAAACGAGGGAGCAATATCTCGTCGCCATTAAGTTGCAGTTTGTCAGCACCAACAACACAGCTGAGTATGAAGGCTGTATCATGTGGCTAAAACTTGCATGTTCAATGGGCATCAAATGGTTAACTATCTTTGAGGATTCCGAATTGGTGATCAGATAATCCATGGGAATCTATCAAACCAAAGAATTACATTTACTACCTTACCATCGGTAAGTTCTACAGATGGCTTTGGAGTTCGAAGAAATCTCCTTTCTACACATTCCTTGTAATAGGAATGATTTTACGGATGCATTAGCAATGTTGGCCTCCTTGGTTCACATACCTGACAAGGAAAACATGCCAAGCATCACATTTGCTATGCAAAAATCCCCAGCTTATGGGAACTACGTTGGAGAAGTATCAGATGAGCTACCTCCAATCCACCACCCTTGGTATCAGCATATCAAGGAGTATCTGCGAGATGGATCTACACCCGCTGAGGCAAGCCAAACTGAGAAGAGGCGGATCCATCGACTTGCTATGAAATTCTACCTGAGCGGAGATGCACTCTACAAGAGAGATGCAAGACTAGGTCTCCTTAGATGTCTAGACAAAGACCAAGCTCAGAGGCTCATGGATGACATCCATGGTGGAGTATATAGCCCACACATGAGCGGCTCCTTACTTGTCAAGAAAATTCTTAGAACAGGACATTATTGGCTTACACTCAAAGCTGACTGTGATGATCACATCAAGAGGTGCTACCAATGCCAGGTCCATGGGAATATTATCCACGCCCCTCCAAGGGAGCTCCATAATATGAGTTCACCCTGGCCCTTCTCAATGTGGGGAATGGACGTAATCGGGCCCATCGAGCCTAAAGCCAGTAATGGTCATCGATTCATATTCACCATGATCGACTACTTCACCAAATGGTTAGAAGCAGCTTCCTTCCCCAAGGTTACTAAAGAAGTTATCATTGCTTTCATCAGAAACAATGTCGTCTGTCGATATGGACAACCAGAGGTCATTGTCTCAGACAATGCTAAGAACCTCAACAACAAAATGATGGGGGAGTTATACAGTAAATTCCACATCAAACACCTTAACTCCGTCATCTACCATCTAAAGATGAATGGTGCTGTAGAAGTGGCTAATAAAAATATCAAGAAGATCATGCAAAAAATGTCCGCCAATCACAAAGGATGGCCTGACCTCTTGCCTCTGACTTTATTAGCCTATAGAACATTCATGCGTACTTCCACTGGATAACCCCCTACTCATTAGCCTATGGGATGGAAGCAGTGCTCCCCATAGAGGTAGAAATGGAATCCCTCAGAGTATTGATGGATGTTCAGTTGGATGAGGATCAATGGGTACAAGACATGTATCACCAATTATCTCTAACAGACGAAAGGAGAACCGCGACAATCTTCCATGGTCAATTATATCAACAAAGGATCACACGATCCTACAACAGAAAAGTCTGACTACGGCAGTTCAAACAACATGACTTGGTTTTGAAGAAGATCATTGACAACCAAGATCAATCTAAAGGAAAATTTGCTCCTAACTGGGAAGGCCCATTTGTTGTCAAGGAGGTATTGACATGAGGTGTTCTCAGATTGTAAGAAATAGACGGCGATGAATTTTCACAGCTTATCAACTCGGACACCATGAAACAATACTATGTCTGAAGTTGCCATCAAACAAAAATCATGGTTTTGATCATCCAATCACCAGTCATTTCGGTTTTGAACCCTTCTTTTCTTCATGCTTTTCTGCCCCTCAGGGAAACATACACTTTAAACCAGCAACCTGGTTTCCACTTCATCTCAAATCTTGCCTACAATTTCAGTTATCCTGAAGATGGGATTTAATCTTTCTCATTTGCAGTTTATCCTGAAGACGAGATTAAACTTTTCTACGCTTGCAGTTAGTCCTGAAAATGGGATCAAACTTTTTCACACCTATAGTTTGTCCCCATTATGGGATCAAACTTTCTTCTCCCCGCAGTATAGCATGCACATGGGATTTACGCTTCTCTTCGCCTTCAATTCGTCCTGAGGGGCGAACTACGTCGACCTGGTCTCCTCTTCAATAGGAGTACGTAGGCAACCATATTCTATATGGCCCGGTCGAAATAAAAAAAAATAAAAAAACAAAAATATTTCTGCCCCTTTCTCTACAAAAACAACAAAAAAAATTCTCCACCTCCTCTGCCTTTCACAATTAAGCGTTGAACCTCTTACACCAGGTTTGAACTACGTAGACTTGATCTCCTTTTCAATAGGAGTACGTAGGCAGCCATTCATGGTGCAGTGTAACCCCTAATAGAACAGCATACTTGTCACACGGTACTGGGATCTACCTTCAATTTGCCCCATTTCATCGGTTTCAGATCAAAGGGATGGAATTATCCAACCTCTTCTCATAAATAGAAGATTCGATGACCATCTAAGCTGCGATCGTACCTCAAAGAGAAATACCAACCCATAAGAGATGGAATTAACTAGGCTTCTCATAAATAGAAGTACTGGCGACCATCTGTGGTGCGGTCAATCTCAGAGAGGAAGAAACCATTCTCCTCTCCACATTTCACACAGATACCAATCCCAAGACACCAAAGATGGTAGGGATTCATACAGATCAATGATCCGTTCTAAGAGATCTTGCGACGTCTCAATGTCCATCTATCAAGGATAAGTTCAAAATGCATCAAGATCACAAGGCCCTGAAGAAACAGGCAAATATCAAGGCATAACTAAAAGGTAAGTGAATCAAAATATATTTCCCTGCCATACATAATACTGTTTGATATATACATCTGTACTGTACATGACAAAATGGCTAAGCTAGTCTGTACAGGAAAATACAAAGCTATCTACAGATCTGTATATAAATGAACTATCAGATCTAACATGGCATCCCTCTCTAAAGACGGAGGTAACGCTGCAAGCTCCTGCCCAAGGGTATCTACACGAGCTAGCAGATCTGAGGCTAACTGCATGGTGGCATAGTGCTCATCAATGTAAGCACTCATGTCGGCAAGACCGATACATCATCGGGATCTCATCAAGAAATCTTGTCTGCGATGGCCACATCCCTAGCAGATAAGGCGGCATCCCGCTCCACTATCAAAGCATCCATGGCTGATCTAGCCCCATCCCTCTCTAATAGAGTGGTGTCTCTCCCATCAAGAGCTGTCAACATCGCGGCCCTAGCCTGATCTCTCTCACAGGTCATTATATGTAAGCTCTGCTCCAGATGATGTGTCGAATACTGAGCAATAGTGGCACTGGGGTGGGAGAATCCATCATATATGTTGGTAGCCCAGCAGTCAAGTCATCGATGGGAACGTCAGCCTTCTCTATAGGATCCTCATCGTCAGAATCAGTCTCCTGCACTGTGGATACTACCACAACCGATGCAGTCTCTGTCTCCATCCATGCGGAATACTCTGCAGAATAACCTGGATGACTGACAGAAAACTTAGTTAGCTCTCGCTGATCCCAATAGGTATATAACCTGGATCTGTCCTCCGCTGATAAACGGTGTGAAGCGAAGCGCTGACTCACTGCCCCCTCATAAGGATGAAAATCCTGAAACTGGTCAAACTGACACATCACGGCCAGTGGGTGATAAGTAATCATGCCCCTCAATCCAGCCAGTGGGAGGTAATCCATGCCCAAAGCATGAGTAATGAAGCTGTAGGGTGAGACAAGCCCTGAACACGGTAATATAGCAAATGGGTCTCTAATCCCTGCCCGGAAAGTTGACCATGATGCAGCATTTGTACACTCTGCAGGCTGAAAAGAGTATGATATGGCTATATCATGGGTGAAACAAAACCCCTGTCGTCTGAATGTACCAATCGATCTCAAGTGTGACATAAACCACACATACAGCATGACCGAACTACCTGTGAACACTCCTGCCAGATAGGTGCAGCAGTATGTAGCTGACCTCAGTGTCTCTGCAATAATCATCGGTACAATGGTATGACCCTCCCTGAGAGCTCTCACTGCCATAATGACGTCGATATCCAGCTCATCCATATACCGTGGCATGTAGACGTATGACAATATGTACAGCAGTAATACATCCACTCTGGCTGAACTCCAATGGTCCTCTGGTGTGGTGAAATCCCCAGAATGCCGTGTATAACTATCCTCAGAGCCAAATCTGCCAAACAAAAAAAGCAGGGATATCACGTGGATGGATGTAATCTCGTCCTCTACCACTCTATGTCTCAATCCGGTGAGGGTCATGAACTATCTACTCATGTCTCCGATAGCCATATGCACGCAAAGTCTGTCCAGCGGTAACATCATCAACCGTGCATACTCCTCCAAAGTAGGAGTCAACTCCAGGGTCTCAAATCAGAAAACTTGCCTCTCCGATACCCAGTGCTCTAGCATACTCTCTACAAATCCTATGGGAAACTAAAACATCAACAGGGTCATAGTATGATGCAGCAAATCATCTACGATCACCATGTCTGATGGTGATATACTATCATACCATGAGCGCATACCATCTACCACCAAAAATGGTGGGGTATGATCAATACGGCTAACGATCGAAGAAGATATTTGTACAAGCCGTGTCATAAGACCATCCAGGGGTCAATGCTGAGTATCTCTGGACATACATACATATGCATAACATAATAACATGCATGATACAATAGATGGCAATATGATATAGAGAATGAAAAATGGTGCATACATTCCTAAGTATATCATCATCTAATACATCTCTGTACAGCTAAAATATAGGAAAATGGGGCGAAGCTACCCAACAACTCAACAGAGGCCTATCAAAAGATATAGCAAGAATGGGGCGAAGCTACCCAGCAGCTAATAGAGGCCTATCAAAAGAGATAACGAGAAATACATCAGAAAAAGTCAATAGTGTCAATGTCTACATCATCGATGCTATCCACCTAATGTAACTCCTCCTGAGTCATTGGATCTCTATCTACATGGATGTCAGACCTATACAAGGGAGGATCTGCACCAGTAAAACCATATGGGTCACCTGAGGGGCCAGCGCCAAAACTGGAAGGATCAAAAGTATCTACCTCTGAAGGATCTCTACCCAAATGCCGGATGAAGAAATGTGCCCGGTCCAACTACCGGGTCAATCTATCAATCTGTGTCACATGAGTCGGATCTCTGACACAGGCTAGCCAATCCGTCATCATCACAGATCCTGGAACCATATCCCCCATGAACTGTGTGGCGCGGGTCTGAGCTCCAATGGTACGAGGGATCCACCAATGCTGGAATATCTCCTGAGTGCAGGGGCCCTCTGATAAAGTAAAACTGTCAATCCCCAACAACGGGATGTCAATGATGGGTGACTACGAAATAGGCCAATAACGCCTAACAGGAGGCTAGATCGGTATACGGATCTCTCCTGTAGTGCTCCTAATAGCACGCTCTCCTAAGTAGAGCTCCCATCCTCCATCTGTGAAGAGAGGAATCCTGCGGGTGGAAATGACGTACTCAACTCCAGTCGGGTACCCATCCTCAAATCCAACTCCCAAATGCTCCCCAGAGTAGGGAACCCATGTGATGACACCTGTTGTCAACAACTCCAGCTGCAGGCGACAATGAGTGAAACCCTCAGCAACAGGGACCTCCGCCAGTATAGAATGATGCCATCGTTGTCCTCGTGGATAGGTATCTAAACCTAACACGCTCACAGGGCACAAACATGGAAGTCTCTCATAGGCCCAAAACTTCCAACACAAAGGCAAACATCTGCTATCAGTCAACACTCTTAACCTATACACGGGAAAAGACAAGAGAAATACTCACCAGCAGAAACGGGTAGAATCCTAACCACACCTCTGTCAAGCCTTGCGATCACATGCGCATTCCCCTGAGGAAGTAGGCAAAGGTGTAGGAACCCCAATCATAGTCTCCTATACGATCCACGTGTCGAGTGGCACTGATCAAAGTGAAGGACACCGTAGAGGAATTATCTGCTATGAAGCAGCCCCTAATGATAATCAGGAACAATCGCCGAAGAATGCGGTCCCTGATTCTCACATCATCGGGTATAGGCTCACTCAATAGCCCGCTCATAGCATCTATGCTCAAAGGACCCGCACGTAACGATCCCCCGCTTTGAACGCCCACGGAACTCCCAACAAGGATCCGACGGCGGCGGGGGGTAATATTACATACAAATAATGGATCCCTCCAAACTCCATACCTGTGATAAACCGCCAATCCATCGGCATCATCATCACCTCACAGTCCTGCAAATGGAGTGACTGAGTCTAGAAAACCACCGCTCAGACAATACCCCAAGGTAACCCCAGGGACAGCGATGGGGAAGGATGGAAAAGAATGCTCCAAATCCCCAACCATGTACAATCGCTCTATAGTCATCATGCAAGGCCTGATATATAGAGTGAATGCTAAACTAGTTCCCTCGAGGCTGTGTGAATCCGGGAACCTACATCAAATGCAGATCAACATCAGAACCCTTCACTCCTCATCAATAGGAAACAAGGAAGATTAAGATCTAACTTCATACCTCGTTTGCATGCAGGTATATTGAAGGATGTCGACTCAAGTCACCCAGAAGATTTGGGTTCGCCACTTGAATTCCTAGCAACTCCCTACGGGGAACACGTACAGGAGGAGCAGGAACCTCGATTGGTATATCCTCCTCCTCGTCCTCGACATTCGGCACTTCAACCCGGATAGGACGTATCACTGCCTCCACCAAACGACGAGGGTCAGTTTAATAGAATAGGCCTACCGAGGCTCTTCGAAGCCCTCCTCCGTATACACCAAGTGGTCCTACAGAACTACTCTACTGATCCGGATCCATAATATCTGGACAACAAGTCTCCAAATCACCTCAGAAAGGGTGTGGAAAATTCTTACCTGGAGCTTTTCAACATGCATGCATGCATTATTTTAACATACATCTACAGTAGAGTTAAAAATGCATGACTAATCATTCCTATATTTTGGGAAAATTTTGCCATAGCCCCTTTGTAAATGGGACTATCCACATGCACATAGGCATGACTAGGTGGCCATTCAGTAGCACACATGTACACAGTCATATGCATCCTATATGCGTTTTATACATTGTAGTAAAAAATCCGTAAGTGTAGTCTAATTACCAGGATTATTTTGCTTGTTTATCTTTACTCATTTGTCCTCAGATAGGATAAGAAATGACAGTAAAAGGTGCCAATTTGACTGCTTTAAAAGTCAAATTTCTCACATCATTATGTTCAGCATGGTTTAATACTAACATTTGCTATGTTGAATATTTTTTATCAAGTCATATCAGCATGCATATTCATTACTATGTGTCTAAATGCATTTCGTGTGATAAGTTATTTTCCAACGGATAAAAACTGGAAAAGAATACATGCATACGTTACTAGGACAGTGAAGAACGCTTGTATGGTAGCAGATTATGCAGAAAGTTGCCCGAACTCAACAAGTCTGATGAGAAGCTCTCAGATTTCCTTCGTCGCGCAGCTTGAAAATGACTTATGAAAGCAACCTTTGGGCTTTACATAGCCACGGTTGGCCGCAGATCCACCTGCGGCACTCCTATATGGGTCCCACACCTCCGGCTCGCTCCAGTTAGAGTTGCAAAGGAGGTCTCGCAAGCTAAAAAGGCCAAATCAGGGATAAAAGCGCTACGTAATTGAACGGAATAGCCCGGAATCCTGGTGTTGATGTGTCCAACTCTGGCTCCACATGTTCCACATTGGTATTCGCTTGCGTACAAGGTATACGATACCAGTGCCCTCAGCTTTCACAAATCATGCTCAGCAATACCCCACAAAGGTCTGATGTCGTCAATGAGCGTCAGGCAACCCTAACGTATCCCCAGTGGGGGTTACAACGCAGAATCTACGAAATTCAAGCATCAACATATCCCCGGTGGGGGTCACAACGCACATTTGTTAGACATCCACATATCCCTGGCGGGGGTTACAACACAATTCAATCATTGATACACACATTAATGAAGGTCAAGCAACCTTGATAATGCACCCATCAGGGATCTATCTGGTGATACACACATCAACAAAGGTTAGGCAACCCTGACAACAACAATCTGTTGGCAGTAACTCCAACAGGATGAGGAAATATGTTATACACATCCTCAAAAATAGGCAAAGCTTTATCTCCACAGATCTCTTACACACAAGAGGTACCTCTATGGAATACAAGCCAGTGTCTAGGATTTAAGACTTTGGTGATAGTCTCAACGTTAATATCCTTGAAGACTTGGATCGCATGTCCAAGCCATCACTGATTGTCATCCCAGCAGGATTACATGACAATCATTTCATTCATACATTTGCATCATGTTACTGCACATAGCATCATGTTTATTTCACTTACATTTCAAGTGTCTACGATTCTTTATCCTATCCATGCCTTGCATTGCATGAATATGATAAACAGGGGCATCTGTGGACACTCAATTTTTTTTTGCACAACTGTTACTAATAATACAGGAGGGCAGAATCGTCTTTCAAAGATAACCCTGGAAGACAGCTCACATCCATTCCAGATACTACCGGAGGATCAGTTCACAACCTGGAACACACACCAGGAGTCTCAGTCTCAATTCCGGAACACACACCAGAAGGATCATTTCTAACCTCTGAGATAACCCCGAGTTTCATCCTTGGCGATAACCCCAAGGAATGTTATTGCAGTTCTGGCGATAACTCCGGAAATGCTTGTTTCAAACACGTGCAATCAGCTTCAATCTCAGCCCTCCTACCAAGGCACTCATACCTTAAACCTGGAGCTAACACCGGGAGGACAGGCACACCCACAGATGACAGTGAGGCACACAAACAAGCAGTCCAATCTCAAATGTAACCCTGAGCAACGTCTGCTTTCCGCTCAAACTGGAGATAACCCCGGCAAGGAGTCAAACATCATCTTGTCTCCGCATCACATGCGCATTGTCTCGACACTTCAATATATACATACATACAACTATGTCCTTCAAGAACCAGGATATCCAATCCCGAGTGACTATTATGCGTGGCAGTACTTTGGATAGAATTTGAAGCTTGAAGACCATGGGCATGGTCCCCTCTTCCTGACTTCGTACAACCTCTGATCCATGTCATTGCATAACTCTCGACACAAGCTATCCGAAGAAGGTCACATATACCTCGTTCGGAAGCTCGGATTGAAGTTCTGCAAGTTCGAGCGGACATTACAGTGCGTAAGTGTACGTACTTCGAGACGACGGGACCCGCAAAGCCCAGGCCCACCACGACCAGCCGCAGGTGTAACTGCGGCTACCGCAGGTACACCTGCGGCCATTAGTCTATAAATATAGGTTGATGGCCAGCCATTTTAAAGAGGAGAAGAGAGAGAAAAGGCGAGGAAGCCCAGTTCATTTTGCTATGTACACACCCATATTGAGTGTTTCCTTTTCTGTTAGCTCACATATAGCTATCTTTTGTCCGGCGGGAGCTGAGTATTTATCCAAATAGAGTCATAGAAGTCTACTTTGGCAGCCCACTGTAAGCCTTCTCACATTCTATAAAGCTTTCTCCTCATATTATCACACACTGTTGTACACGTTGAGAGTCGTGTGAGTGTGTTTGCCCGGACTTCGGTCCGTGGTTTTCATTTTTGTCTGTATATATATACTTATATATATGTATATATTTTTATACGGACTAACATTATCGAGTTATGCCTCGATTGAGCCTAGACTTTGGTTCGGGGCGTTTATTGGCTTTATATATATATATATATATATATATATATATATAAAGCTGTTTGTCGACTGACTACATCGATGAGCACGGATTTTACACCCGGTGTGTTTAATTGCTTTTATATATATATGTACACTTATATATATAATTGTTGTTGGACATGTCTGATGGGCCTGGATTTTATATCCGGAGCATTTACTGCTTTTTATATATATATATATATATATATATATATATACATTCTCGTCCTACCTGGAGTTCACTTTTTGGTATTCGATCGCTTTTTACAGCTTTATTTACATTCAAGTCCCACATGGAGTTCATTTCGTGGCGGTTGATAGCATTTATTTCTTTATTTACATTTCTGTTCCCCAGTGGAGTTGCTTCGTGGTGGTTGATGCATATATATATATATATATATATATATATATATATATATATATATATATATATATATATATATATATATATATATATTTTATATATATATATAAATGCTTATCGCTTTCCATACAAATTGTTGTATCATGTGAGCCTAGGAATCATGTGATCACAGATTGATTTCATCAATCTAGATTCGATTCCCATGATGGACTTTTTTTCATTGTAGCGACTTGTACATTATTTATAATGTCTGAATTTCCTTAGATGACTGTCATGCCCATAAGCAGTTCGGCATTGCTGTATATTATTTTCTCGCAGATGCTTCACATCTCAAAAATAAAAGCAAACCAGCCGAACATTTAGACAATAAAATGGAAGTATAAAAAGGTCTCAATTCCTATTGAGCACAGGGTTTGAACACCTCTTTTATAAAACTTCATTGATATATATCCTGGTTAAAATTGAATTTTGCTATAAATTCAAACCCGGTGTATATAGGTGCGAACGAGGCCTTGCACTACTTTCCAAATAATTGCACATTGATCCACACACACACACATTCATATAATAGTTTCTTTGAGAAGTGGCGGTCACTATGGCAACACGGATGTTGGGGGTGCCTAATACCTTCTCTCCGCGTAATCAAGCCTCCGAACCCTTAATGAATCTCGGTTTCACAGACCCGTTTAGCAATGTCAATATTCGCAGCGAAAATAACAATTCATTTAGAAGAGTTAAGTAGAGAATGAAATCTACTATCTTCTATGATTTTAAAGTCCATCATCAATATTTTATCCATGTAATATCAATCAATATACATTTTAAATCAAATATTCATCTTTGCAGTACAGGCCAAAGATATTCATCAGTTGGTCATGTTCATTTCAACACATGTTCATCTTTGCACTATGGGACAAAGTTGTTCATCACGAAATCATTCATCTTTACACTACAGGCCAAAGATATTCAGTTATATCATCATTTAGGACTGAGAATGATGAAAAATATTTTAAAAAAAACGAATCTAGTGAGACAAAAGAACAAATATTAGGGATTCGTACTTCGGTTTATCCATGTTTAAAAACACCCCATAATATACTATGGTGGAGTAAAATTCAAGAATAATGATCAAAATATGGTTACAATCAAAGATAGTAACAAAAATAGACATCTGGGACAAAGAAGAGAAAATTTCATTTTTCGGTGAATAGTGCCATATTTGTGAATAGTGTCGTATACGTGAATAGTTTCGTATACGTGAATAGTAATGTTGACACAAAAAGACATGAATTTCACAAGAAAAATATTACCAATATTCTGGCATAATGATATTGAAAGAAAAAATATCATTAAAAAAGACATCCCTTACCTCAAAAGGACAGTACTTCTGACTAGAATACTGGATATAGTGCTGAAGGGAACTTGTATAGCAACACTCAAAGTATCAAAATACTCATAAGAATACGCTTCATAATATAGAGAGAGAAAACTTCAGTTTCTGGTGTGATTTTCAATTCTAACCTAAGCACCCTATTTATAAGAAAATACTTAGAACACCAAAGCAGAAAATTTAATAAAATAATAATATTTATAAAAAAAATTCACGCCCACCTCTTGACATATGAAATCAGGTCATTTACCACACATGTGGGGCCCACTAAAATGAAAAAAAAAACATTTTTCTTTAAAAAAATATTTAAAACTTCAAAAATCAATTATTCCGGAACTTCAATAATTCATAATAAATAGCCCTTTTATTAGAAAGATTTGAATCTTATGTCCATTCCATAGGCAATTTAATTCTCTACAACTTTGTAAGTTTAAGTGTTTCCAAATTTCAAGCAGAAATTGACCGAAATCCACATACGGACGATTTTGCAGGCTATAATCAAATTTCAGTCAAGAAATGGGGTCCACAAACATGTTTAACATGTTTTTAGGATTTATTGTAACAAAAATACGCTTTCTTCCCATTTATTCATATATCACACATTCATTGTAAAAATATCACCATTATTATATTATTAAAATATAATAATATATTGAAATGAATTATTTTATCCATTTATATCCACATAAATAAATATTTTCCTTATCATATAAATTAATAATTAATTATTCACAAATAATATTATAGAATCACAATAATGGTAACTAGGTCGTTCCCAGGAAAGAGGGAGCTTTCCGATAAGGATTTCTACTTACTGGCGCACAATTAGATGACCTAACCCATTTCCTCGACAGAACTTTCTAGACATTGCCAATAATGCTATCTAATAATATTGTTCAAATAATATGGATTATTGATCTGATAATGGGAAATACTTTGCAGTGACAAATTTTGAAACAACAATAATATAAAATATCAACATAGCAATTATTGAATCAATAAAATAAAATATGAAACAGTAATTACTGCAACAATTATTGAGTAGTGCCTTCTTACGTAAGAATCAATAATTGGTGCAATACCGCAATAGCTATCGTGAAACACCGTATTATCGTGTTTTAACCAATTTAGTATTCCAACAATTGTTAATTCAGAATAACTACACCATTATTTATAAAAACTCATACTTGTCATTTTCTTCATCCAATCGCTTTTCGTTATGGGGCCCACAAAAGGTTGCACCGTCATACGAATATTCATCGACAGTAAGAATATTCCAAGACCAAACGAATATTCCCCGACAAAAATGAATATTTTATAACCACTTACTTATTTAAAATATTTGCACATTTTACTCATAACTAACCACATTAATAAAATAAACCATTACTATTTCAAAATAATAAATAGAGAAAATTACATTTTATTCATAAAAGTTGAGGTCTTACAACCTCCCCTCCTTATGAAATTTCATCCTCGAAATTGACGTACGTACCTGGTGTTTTGAAAAGGTGAGGATACCTCGCTTTCATTTCTATTTCCAACTCCCAGGTCATTTCCTCTATAGCATGGTTTCTCCACAAAACTTTAACTTGTGATATAACCTTTGTGCGTAAGACATGCTTCTTCATATCCAATATCTTGACAGGTACCTCCTCGTACGTTAATTTTTCGGCTATCTCGTTTGGTTCTAACTCAATAATGTGGTTCGGGTCTTTCACATATTTACGAAGCACAGATATGTGAAAAACATTATGAACACGAGACATGCTTGGAGGTAACGCGAGTCTATAGGCCACATTTCTTACTCGGTCAAAAATCTGAAATGGATCAATAAATCGTTGATTGAGCTTTCCTCTCTTCCCAAATCTTGTAACTCCCTTCCATGGAGCAACACGCAACAATACATGATCCCCAATACTAAATTCCATGTCCTTTTGATGAAGATCCACATAACTCTTTTGTCGATCATGTGCCGTTTATATACGTTGTCGGATCATTTGGATCTTTTCTGTAGTTATACGTACCAACTCTGGTCCCAACAATGTTGCTTCACCCACCTCATCCCAACATACTAGAGAGTGACACTTTCGTCCATACAATGCTTCAAATGGAGCCACACCTATACTTGCTTGATAACTATTGTTGTAGGAGAATTCCACCAATGACAAGTACTTATCCCAACACCCTTTGAAGTCTATGACACAGAGTCTTAATAGATCCTCAAGAGTTTGAATAGTCCTCTCTGATTGTCCATTCATTTGAGGATGGTATGCTGAACTGAATCGTAAATTCATGTCCATAGCTTTCTGCAAGCTAACCCAAAATCGTGAAGTGAATCTTGGGTCACAATCCAAAACTATGGATACTGGCATGCCATGCAACCTTACAATCTCATCCACGTATATACGAACAAGACGTTCAAGGAAATAAGTCTCCCGTATTGACAAGAAATGAGAAGACTTAGTTAATCTATCAATAATAACCCAAAGCGCATCTATGCCTTGAGAAACCGTGGGAAGACCCGTAACAAAATCCATGGTAATATGTTCCCCTCGGAATCTAAAGTGGTTGCAATGAACCCTTTGGCACTTGATGCTCCGCATTTACACGTTGACAAGTTAAACACCTCGAGATAAACTTCGCGATCTCTCTTTTCATATTGCTCCACCAAAATGTATGTCAAAGATCATGATACATTTAAGTACTTCCAGGGTGAATTGTAAACGGTGTATTGTGTGCCTCCATCATGATCTTGTATTTCAAATCAGAGTCGTTAGGAACACAAAGTCTGGAGTTGACTCGAAGTATTCCTTCTTCATCGATTCTTGCTTCTGGGATAACACCTTCTTATACTTTCTTCTTTATACGCATCACTCCGGTTGCGTGGCTTGAGCAACTTTAACTTTATCGATTAAAGTTGGTTTCTACGATATACTTGACATCATCGCATGGGTCCCTGAGTCTTGAATTCTATCTTCATCTTTTGTAAATCACACAAAATGGGCCTTTGTGTTGACAACATCGCACTTTTCGTTCGTGATATGATCTTCTACTCAATGCGTCAGCTACCACGTTCTCTTTTCCAGTATGGTATTGAATGGTATGGTCGTAATCCTTCAACAGCTCGAGCCAACGTCGTTGCCGCATGTTGAGTTCTTTTTGGGTGAAGAAATATTTGAGGCTTTTATGATCTGAATATATCTCCACTTTCTCCTCATATAGATAGTGCCTCCAGATTTTTAGCGCAAAAACGACTGCTGCCAACTCTAGATCATGAGTAGGATAATTCCTCTCATATTTTTTAAGTTGTCGCAAGGCATAGGCTATGACTTTCCCATGTTGCATGAGAACACATCCTAACCCTTTTCCTGAAGCATCGTTGTAGATAACAAATCCATTCGAACCAGATGGTATTGTCAAAACAGGTGCCAAAATAATTCTCCTCTTAAGCTTTTGAAAACTCTTCTCGCATTCCTCACTCCATACGAATTTTATTTCTTTCTGAGTCAGTTGAGTTAACAGAGTAGGGATTCGAGAAAATCCTTCCACGAATCTTCGATAATAACTAGCTAAGCCCAGAAAGCTACGGACTTCGGTCACCGACTTCGGTTGTTCCCAACTTTGTATTGCTTCAATCTTCGCCGGGTCAACAGATACTCCATGTTTTGACATCACGTGCCCAAGGAATGCTACTTCCTCAAGCCAGAACTCGCATTTCTTCAGCTTGGCATAGAGCTTATTTTCACAAAGCCTTTGAAGTACCAGCTTCAAATGGTGTTCATGATCTTCACGACTTTTAGAATATATGAGGATGTCATCAATAAAGACAACAATGAATTGATCCAAATATTCCTTGAAAAGAATTGTGCTCCTTGCAACAGGTCAAACAGGTCATCCAAAAAGCCGCAGGAGAATTAGTCAATCCAAAAGACATGACTAAGAATTCATAATGCCCGTACCGAGTTCTGAAGGCATTCTTCGGAATATCCTCAGTTCTAATCTTTAGCTGATGATATCCAGAACAAAGATCGATCTTTGAAAAGAATTGTGCTCCTTGCAACTGGTCAAACAGGTCATCAATGCGAGGTAGCGGATAACTATTCTTGATGGTGACATGGTTCAAATCCCGGTAGTCAATACAAAGTCGCATACTCCCGTCTTTCTTCTTTACGAATAAAATAGGAGCACCCCAATAAGAGTTACTAGGACGAGTGAAACCTATGTCCAACAACTCCTGTAGTTGGACCTTTAACTTCTGAAGTTCAATAGGAGTCATTCGATATGGTGTTTTAGAAATGGGCTTTGTACCAGGTTCAAGGTAAATAACAAATTCAACTTCACGTTCTTGGGGTAGACCGAGAAGTTCTTCAGAAAATACGTCAGGAAATTTACTAACAACGAGAATATTATTCAAATCTGACGTATTTTTATTCAAATCCATAACATGGGCTAAGAAAGCTCGACATCCGTTTTTTAATAAACTAATGGTTTTATGGCTTGATATGACAGTGATTGATTTTAGTGGTTTAGTTGCTTGAATTCGCATAATAGGTTGGTTAGGAATATGAAAACTAACAACCTTACGAAAATAATCAATTTTGGCATGATGAGTAGTTAACCAATCAATCCCTAAAATCACATCAAATGCAAGTATCTTTAAAGAGATAAGATCAACAGGTAATGTGATGGTGCCAACTTGGATCAAACAAGATTTATAAACATATAATGAAAGTTTCTCCTAACGGAGTCTCCACAGATAAGTCAAAGTCTAATTTCTCCGGAGTCAAGTTTAAACGTTGAGCACAAGTAGGAGAGATAAAAGAATGGGTTGAACCGGTATCTACTATGGTATAAACTTTGCAAGAGTTTATGATTAGCTTACCTGTGATCACCTTGTTCGGGTTCCTAGCATTTTGGCTAGTCACAACAAACGCTCTTCTAGGAACCGCTAACTTTAACTTGTCTGGGACAGCCTTTTGAGTCACCATCCCCGCTGGACTTGGTTTTGCTACCGTACAATCTCGAGCGATATGTCCTTCCTTTCCATAATTATAACATACCATGAACTTTTGTGGACAATTTGGGCTGATGTGTCCCTCTTTTCCACATTTATAGCATACGATCGGTGATCGTTCTCCTCCCTTAAAAACAGTTGATGTTGGTGCTGACGTCTTCACATTGTCATTGTTGTACCTTCTCTTTTGAAAATCTCCCCCCGACTCGCTTCTTCTATTATTATGGCCACGATTACCACTAGAGTGGTTACCGCTTTTGTCCATTTTCTTTCCTCCCCACTGGTTATCATTGCTTCGATGACTGCTGCCACCGGTATGACCCTGGTTGTTGTCCCTAAGTTAAACGTACTCATTATCTCGCTCTAATAATTGAGCCCTGTTGACAACATCTGAATATAGAGAAAATTTGTGAGAAATGAGGTGGTAATTTGCTTGACCCACGTTTCTGCCTTAATCGGATCCGACTTTCCCCAGAATTCTGGCGGTCCCAACTCCTTGAATTGCTTAGCCGTGGCCAGCTGTGCATTGCCATTGTTTCTACCTGCATTTTGAACAGGAGTTTCCCTCATCTGGTTTTGTATAAACAGTAAAAAACTTCTAAACATCTCATCGTTCATCGTCTGCTCAGTGGTGTTGTTTACAGGAGGAACATTGTTATCCTATTGCACGTTCTCCTGGTTGGTGATTAAAGGTGTTTCCACGGTCTCATTCACTCCGTCATTAATATTGTCAGCTGCCATTTTTAAATACTGCCATAAAATAAGGGTTAATTAAAGAAATTAACGTGCAACATAATAACCCTATACTCTGACCAACAAACAAATAAGCTTAGGTAGGACACACTAGCGAAGGATTTACTCGTCTCTTCCCTCCTAGTTCTACTCCCCGATCTCCGCCAGAGACCATATCCCTAAGCTCTGATACCAACTGTGACGCCCCCAAAATAGGTATACATCACCCATTCTAAGTTGCCAAATACATGGTACAGAAATAACTACAACTTTATTAATACAATTGTCGTGCAAAATATGACAACATATAAACTGTGAGTTTAAATACAAATATTGTCTTTTAGACAATATCCACACTCAAATAAGTCCTCATTACAATTATTGATACATAATTTTATAAAAATAGTGAGGACTACTAAAACAACTTTCTAGAACCATCATTCCATACGCCGACTAGTACTCGCTACATTCTCGCCTCCTGAGAAGAAAAATGGAACAAAAAGGAAAAGGGTGAGCTCAACTATCCCGGTAAAGAATATTATGACTAAGATAATATAGAACAAATTATCGTTAGTCCTCAACAGGAAAAAATCTGATAGAATATAATAGACAACAAGTTTTAAATCAATATACGCAGCGAAAATAACAATTCATTTAGAAGAGTTAAGTAGAGAATGAAATCTACTATCTTCTATGATTTTAAAGTCCATTATCAATATTTTATCCCTGTAATATCAATCAATATACATTTTGAATCAAATATTCATCTTTGCACTACAGGCTAAAGATATTCATCAGTTGGTCATGTTCATCTCAACACCTATTCATCTTTGCACTACGGGCCAAAGATGTTCATCAGGAAATCATTCAACTTTGCACTATAGGCCAAAGATATTAAGTTATATCATCATTTAGGACTGAGGATGATGAAAAATATTTTAAAGAAAACGAATCCAGTGAGACAGAAGAACAAATATTAAGGATTCATAATTCAGTTTATCCATGTTTAAAAACACCCCATAATATACTATGGTGGATTAAATTCAAGAATAATGATCAAAACATGGATACAATCAAAGATAGTAACAAAAATAGACATCTGGGACTAAGAAGAAAAAAATTTATTTTTTAAATTGAATAGTGTAGATATATCGTGAATAGTGTCAGATCACGTGAATAAGTAATCCCAACACAAAAAGATAAGAATTTCACAAGAAAAATCTTACCAATATTTAAAGCATACATCAAGTCAAAATCGCAATAGACAACAACTTAAAAACACAACATTTTTATATAAAAAGCGTTGTGGTTTTTTTACAATATTTTTAAAAAAAGCGTTGTAGATATATATACGCAAAAATATTATCTATTTAAAAGCCAAGATTTTTTTGATTTTAACTAGATAACATTTTTTTTAAAAACGTTGTGTATGAAAAAAACACGGAGCTAAAAAAAGGCGATTAAAGGCTCTCTTTCGCATTTCTCACCGAGTTTCGTCTCTCATCTCTCTGTTTAGTAACAAAAGTTAGGGTTTGCCTCTCTAAGCTTGCATCTGATTTGGGGTGCTTCTTTGAAGGAGATGAAGCGAAAAGGACAGACATCGTATTTTCCTTTCTGGAGGTGAAGCGAAAAGGACAAACATCGTATTTTCATTTCCGAGCTTACAATAAATTTTCCGAGAGAGAAAGAAGAAAGTAAAGAAAACCATGGCTGATTCACCAAAACTACAGCAGAAAATTGAAGAAATAGTGGTAGAGATCTTAAAAAACTCCAACATGGACGAAACAACCGAGTACAAGGTCCGGAAAATGGCATCGAAAAAGCTAGGGCTCGACCTCTCCCCACCGAAGCGCAAGCAATTCGTCACAGATCACGAAAAATTGGTTTTAGCCTTGGGACTGCGGAGGGATCGTGCGACGGCGTCATAGGCACGAGCGGCGTCCTCGGCTGAATCCAAAGTGCCTAACCAAACCCGGGTTTAGTAGTTTTCTACTGAGTAATTTCTTTTGTTATATAAATTGGGAGCTAGATTTTGCTTTTCTTCAAAAATTATTTGCCCTAATTTTTTATTGAGAAATCAGTTAATGAGTCAGTCATTGGCCCTCTAGTAAAGCTTTCACAGGATGATTATCTCAAGTATGTTGTGATCATTTCTGTAATATATTTGTTTTTCCGAATACATAAGCTTAAATATCCATTGAAATTTTGTAAAAAAAATCTAGGTGTTCTGTTCAATAAATGTTGGTCCTATATTTTTCTCCTTTTTTGTAAATTTTTTTTTATTTGATTCTCTTTGTCATTTGGATTATGCCTGATTATGCTGAGTAAATTAGGTCTAGGGATAATTCAACTAGGTTTCCTAAGGATTCCATTGGATGTATTGATCCTTCAGTCCTTTCCAAAGTTAAGCTTTCAGATTTGGTAAGTGGTACTTTTTCCTACTTGTATGTTTCATTGGCGGCCACATCTGAATGTTATTTACTGGCAAATTCTATAGGAGTGGAGGACATGTTTATATTCCACTAACTATAGTGAGATTGGGCTCATACTTTTGAGAGACTCAGGTTTGTTTTTTTGTTTTATATGGTAGAACTTTATATTCTTATTTCTTTATGTCATCAGAGAATGGATTTTGCAAGTGAAGCTACTATTCTGGTGGCTTACATTGGTCAGCTGATTAAAGTAATGGCATGGAAAAGGCTTAAGGATATCCCATGTTTATTGGGATATGAGAAAAAAACTAAAAAAGTACATTACTGAATTACTTTAAATGCATTGATACACATCTCTTTGAACCAGAGAACTTGCTTAGCTTGAAAAGGTTTTCAAAGCAGAAGATCAAAAACCTTGCAAAAGAAGCTCAGGTTATGAAGGAGAAGGATCTCATGAAAAGTTTGAGCACTTCGGCTTGTGTGCCACAACTTCTATGCACTTGTGCTGATCAAACACATGATGTCATGCTTCTAAATACATGCATTGCTTGCCCTATTGCTTCCATATGTGGCCCACTTGACGAACCTTCTGCAAAGTTCTGTGCTGCCTCTGTAGTCGCTACCCTGGAAGATTTACACAAGGTTTGCTGGATTTTAATTGGTTCCAAACTTCTGATGTGCACATTGTTATTTCAAGCTATTCAATTTATTCCTTCTGTGTAATTTTTAGAATGGGGTTCTCTACAGAGGTGTGTCTCCAGATGTTCTAATGTTAGATCAGACAGGATATTGATCGAGTCCAATGCTTAAGTTTTTTTTTTGCACCAGACATGTATTGATCGAGTCCAATGCTTAAGTTTTTTTTTTTGCTTCCTTTGACTGTTAGAAATCATAAACCTATTATCACTTTTTTCTCTGAATACATGGATCAAAAATCTACACTTTGGAATGTGAAACAACAATTAAATTTTTGATTTCTATCTTCAGTTTCCAACTAATAAGGATAGACAAATCCCGTATAAGAGTATTTATTTAAGAGCTTATCATTAGGTCACAGCATCGTCTTGGTGTAATGATCTGCGGGATCAAGTTGAGCACACGAGTTCTAAATGTCGTATATCGCTCTGCAACTGCTTTAGGGTCTCGTCTCCCATCAATAGCTAGTGCAAGAGAAAGAGTTACTGGTGCAGGTGCCCTTCTTCGTCCCGTTTCCAGCAGTACTCAAGTAAGTGTTGCTTGGGTGACAATTCTATATTTGATTACCTGACTCAGTTTTAAGGACCTAATTCAAATGAAATGGTGCAACTTTTTATGATGCCACATGTTGTGCAAGTTGAAACTGCTTGATTTGGTCTCAAGTTTTTGCAGGGTAAAAAAATGGTCTGATTGAAGCCTTACAACATCCAAGAAAAGTCGATTAATTCAACCTTGTACTCTAATTTGTGAATCTTTCTGTTGATCTTCTCATATAATGACTCGTGAATTCTACTTGATGAACTATAGGTTGTGATGAACTATAGGTCTCAACTATAGGTTGTGATGTTTTATTTGGAGGCTAATTATTTTCTTACTTGGTCGTTTACTGTACGTTGTGACTAGGTTTTACTTCTGGAAACATTTTAGGAGGATTCTTGAAAAATTTGTTTGAATTCTGCAGAACATGTTATAAGAGTGCTCAATGAGGCATCAACTTTTTCCACAGGAAAATTTTTGCAATTAAGAATGGTTAGTTATTTACATATTCAATAAATATTTATGAATGTTACATGGATAGCATTATAATCACTCAAATGTAGTATTATATTCATCCTTTGCTTAGTATTATAAGCAATGTCTTTTCCCCCATCTTACGTTTATATGCATGTCTTCACTAGCCAGCTTCAGCTTGTGGGCATCATTAGTGCAGTGACAGTTACCTCTTCTAAGTAAGTTGATTTCTTATATGATCAAATTGTTGAGTTGTGTGCATATTTAGTTTTTCTTTGAATACTATACCCCTTTTTGCCTCTTTCTTTTCTGTCAAACTTGAAAGGGCATCTACTATTGAACTCTATAAAGTTACTGCATGCATGTGCAGGTTAACCTGTTCTATCAAGGATAATAGTGACTCAATTACAGCTTGCTTCTTGTTCATTTTACATCTTAAGAATCTATCATTTTTACTGATGGTGCTGTGATGTGCTGCAGGTAAAACTTATTGAGTTCGTGTACACAATGTTGGGGTATCAACTTGTTTGAACTTCCGTAATCAGAACCACAATCTGCTCCTGGCAGAGACTGAGGGATATTATGTATCGCAACAAAACTATACCTGAAGTTGATTTGATTTGTTTTGGAGATGAGCAATAACATAGGAAATGATTAAACATAAGTTATCTCCTAATTACTACTAAAAGAGTGAAATTTGTACTGGCTTTGGAGATGTTAAAATCATATTCATTTATTGGTATATATTTTGTGGATGTAGTAATTTGAAATTGTAAACGAATGGTATTATTGGGATGTATTTTGAATGGTTAATACATTTTGGCTTTAAATTTAAATGAGAATTTAGACCTTTTAGCTATATATCATGGTATTAGCATATTGTAGGTGCATTGGTAATATAGGGGAACCATAATTTTTTTTTCTTTTTTTTTCTTTATCTACAACATTTTAAAAATGTTGTATAAATTGGTTAAAAACGTTGTCTGATATATTAAATTACAACGTTTTTAACCAAAAAATGTTGTGGAATCATACTTTCTACAACGTTTTTAAGCATCTGCTAATTTTTTGAAAACAAATCTACAATGTTTTTTCCTAAAAAAACGTTGTGTATTGTGCTTAACTACAACGTTTTAAAAATGTTGTGTAAGGGTGTCAAATAGACAACACCTTTAACCACGAAAATTTTCTTACAGAAACCACAACGTTTTTTCCGCGTTGTCTATTTACAGTTTTGTAGTAGTGATAATGATATTGAGAGAAATAATATCATTAAAAAAAATAGCATCCCTTACCTCAAAAGGACATGATTTCGACCTGGAATCTAGAATATAGTCTTTGAAGGAACTTGTATAGAAACACTCAAAGTATCAAAATACTCACAAGAATACGCTCGATAATATAGAGAGAAAAAAAAAATTTCAGTTTTTGGTGTGATTTTCAATTCTAACCTAAGCACCCTATTTATAGGAAAATGCTTAGAACACCAAAGCAAAAAATTTAATAAAATAATAATATTTATAAAAAAATTTCACGCCCACCTCTTTGACATCTGAAATTAGGTCATTTACCACACATGTAGGGCCCACCAAAATGAAAAAAAATCTTTTTCTTTAAAAAATATTTAAAACTTCAAAAATCAATTATTCCAGAACTTCAATAATTCATAATAAATAGCTCTTTTATCAGAAAAAATTGAATCTTATGTCCATTCTATAGGAAATTCAATTCTCTACAACTTTGTAAGTTTAAGGATTTCTAAATTCCAAGAAGAAATTGACAGAAATTCACATACGGATGATTGTGCAGGCTATAATCAAATTTCAGTTAAGAAATGGGGTCCACCAACATGTTTAACACGTTTTTAGCATTTATTGTAACAAAAATACTCTTTCTCCCCATTTATTGATATATAACACATTCATTGTAAAAATAACACCATTATTATATTATTAAACCCTATACTCTGACCAACCAACAAATAAGCTTAGGTAGGACACACTAGCGAAGGATTTACTCGTCTCTCCCCTCCTAGTTCTATTCCCCGATCTCCGCCAGAGACCATATCCCTAAGCTCTGATACCAACTGTGACGCCCCCAAAATAGGTATGCATCACCCATTCTGAGTCACCAAACACATGGTATAGAAACAACTACAACTTTATTAATACAATTGTCGTGCAAAATATGACAACACATAAATTGTGAGTTTAAATACAAATATTGTCTTCTAGACAATATCCACACTCAAATAAGTCCTCGTTACAATTATTGATACAATATTCTATAAAATAGTGAGGACTACTATAACAACTGCCTTGGAACATCACTCCACACCCCGACTACTCCCCGCTATATTCTCGCTTCCTGAGAAGAAAAATAGAACACAAAGGAAAATGGGTGAACTGAACTAGCCCAGTAAAGAATATTATAACTAAGATAATATAGAACAAATTATCGTTAGTCCTCAATAGGAAAAAATCTGATAGAATATAATAGACAACAAGTTTTAAATCAATATTCGCAGCAGAAATAATAATTCATTAAAAGAGTTAAGTAGAGAATGAAATCTACTATCTTTTATGATTTTAAAGTCCATCATCAATATTTTATCCCTATAACATCAATCAATATACATCTTGAATCAAATATTCATCTTTGCATCACAGGCCAAAGATATTCATCAGTTGGTCATGTTCATCTCAAACACTGCTCATCTTTTTGACTACGGCCAAAGATATTCATCAGAAAATCATTCATCTTTGCACTACAGGCTAAAGATATTCAGTTATATCATCATTTAGGATTGAGGATGATGAAAAATATTTTAAAGAAAGCGAATCTAGTGAAACAAAAGAACAAATATTAAGGATTCGTACTTCGGTTTATCCATGTTTAAAAATACCCCCATAATATACCATAGTGGAGTAAAATTCAAGAATAATAATCAAAACATCGATACAATCAAAGCTAGTAACAAAAATAGTCATCTGGGACAAAGATGAGAAAATTTTATTTTTTGGTGAATAGTGTCGTATTCGTGAATAGTACCGTATACGTAAATAGTGCCGTATACGTGAATAGTAACTCCGACACAAAAAGACAAGAATTTCACAAGAAAAATCTTACCAATATTCTGGCATAATGATATTGAAAGAAATAATATCATTTAAAAAAATAACATCCCTTACCTCGAAAGAATAGTACTTCTAACTGGAATATCAGATATAACGCTGAAAGGAACTTGCACGGTATAGCAACACTCAAAGTATCAAAATACTCACAAGAATACGCTCGATAATATAGAGAGAGAAGATTTCAGTTTCTGGTGTGATTTTCAATTCTAACCTAAGCACCCTATTTATAAGAAAATGCTTAGAACACCAAAGCAAAAAATTTAATAAAATATTAATATATTTTTTTTTAAAATTTCCTACGTACACCAAGTGGGGCCCACCTCACCAAAATAAAAAAAAATTGTTATTAAAATTATTTAAAACTCCAAAAATCAATTATTCCAGAACTTCAATAATTCATAATAAATAGCTCATTTATTAGAAAAATTCAAATCTTATATCTATCCCATAGGAAATTCAATTCTCTACAACTTTGTAAGTTTAAGTTTTTCTAAATTCCAAGCAGAAATTGACCGAAATCCACATACGGACAATTTTGCAGGCTATAATCAAATTTCAGTCAAGAAATGAGGTCCACAAACGTGTTTAACATGTTTTAAATATTATTTGTAACAAAAAAAATACTCTTCCTCCTCATTTATTCATATATCACACATTCATTGTAAAATATCATCATTATTATATTATTATTATATAATAATATATTTAAATGAATTATTTTATCAGAAAAGATAAAATATCAATTTTTAACAATTGTCACATTAAAAAATTTTTCCATCTATATCCACATAAAATAAATATTTTTCTTATCATATCAATCAATAATTGCTTATTCACAAATAAAATTACAGAATCACAATACTGACAATCAGGCCGTTCCCAGGAAAGAGAGGGCTTTCCAATAAAGATTTCTCCTTACTAGCACGCAATTAGGTGATCAAATCTCTCCTTAGACATAACTTTCTAGACATTGCCAATAATGCTATCTAATAATATTATTCAAATAATATAAATTATTGATCTGATAATGGAAAATACTGTGTAGTGACAATTATTGAAACAACAATAATATAAAATATCGACATAGCAATTATTGAATCAATAAAATAAAATATTAAATAGTAATTACTGTAACAATTATTAAGTAGTGCCTTCTTACGTAAGATCAATAATTGGTGCAATACCGGTATATCTTGTGTTTTAACCATCTGGGTATTCCAACAAGATAATAAAGAATAACAACGTTGTTATTTATAAACAACTTATACTTGTCATTTTTTCATCCAATCGCTTTCAAGTTATGGGGCCCACACAAAGGTCGTGCCATCGCAGACGAAATTCCCACGACCAGTAAGAATATTCCACGACTAAATGAATATTCCCCGACAACAATGAATATTTTATAACCACTTGCTTATTTGAGATATTTGCGCATTTTACCCATAACTAACCACATTAATCAAATCAACCCTTACTATTTCAAAATAATAAATAGAGGAAATTTAATTTCATTTATAATAAGTTGGGGTCTTACAACCTCTCCTCCTTATGAAATTTCATCCTCGAAATTGACGTACATACCTGGTGTTTCGAAAAGGTGAGGATACCTCGCTTTCATTTCTGTTTCCAACTCCCAGGTCATTTCCTCAATAGCATGGTTCTTCCACAAAACTTTGAATTGTGGTATGACCTTTGTGCGTAGGACATGCTTCTTCCTATCCAAGATCTTGACAGGTACCTCCTCGTACGTTAAATCTTTGACTATTTCATCTGGTTCTAACTCAATAACGTGGTTCGGGTCTTTCAAATATTTACGAAGCACAGATATGTGAAAAACATTATGAACACGAGACATACTTGGAGGTAACGCGAGTCTATAGGCCACATTTCCTACTCGGTCAAGAATCTGAAATGGACCAATAAATAGTGGATTGAGCTTTCCTCTTTTTTTAAATTTTGTAACTCCCTTCCATGGAGCAACACGCAATAATAAATGATCCCCAATACTAAATTTAACGTCCTTTCGATGAAGATCTGCATAACTCTTTTGTCGATCATATGCCATTTGTATACGTTGTCGAATCATTTGAATCTTTTCTGTAGTAATATGTATCAACTCTGGTCCCAACAATATTGCTTCACCCACCTCATCCCAACATACTAGAGAGCGACACTTTTGTCCATACAATGCTTCGAATAGAGCCACACCTATACTTGTCTGATAACTGTTGTTGTAAGAGAATTCCATCAATGGTAAATACTTATCCCAACTCCCTTTGAAGTCTAGGACATAGAGTCTTAATATATCTTCAAGAGTTTGAATAGTCCTCTCTGATTGTCCATCCGTTTGAGGATGGTATGCCGAACTAAATTGTAAATCCGTGCCCATAGCTTTTTGCAAGCTAACCCAAAATTGTGAAGTGAATCTTGGTTCACGATCTGAAACTATGGATACTGGCATGCCATGCAATCTCACAATCTCATTTACGTACATACGAGCAAGAAGTTCAAGGGAATAAGTCTCCCGTATCGGCAAGAAATGAGCGGACTTAGTTAATCTATCAATAATAACCCAAATCGCATATATGCCTTGAGAAACCGTGGGAAGACCCGTAACGAAATCCATGGTAATGTGTTCCCACATCCATTTCAGAATCTCAAGTGGTTGCAATGGACCCTTAGGCATTTGATGCTCCGCCTTTACCCGTTGACAAGTTAAACACCTCAAGATAAACTTCGCGATCTCTCTCTTCATATTGTTCCACCAAAATGTATGTCGAAGATCACGATACATTTTGGTACTTCCAGAATGGATTGCAAACAGTGTATTGTGTGCCTCCATCATGATCTTGTACTTTAAATCAGAGTCCTTAGGAACACAAAGTCTAGAGTTGACTCGAATTATTCCTTCTTCATCGATTCTTGCTTCTGGGATAACACCTTCTTGTACTTTCTTCTTCATATGCATCAGCTCTGGGTCTGTGGCTTGAGCAACTTTAACTTTATCGATTAAAGCTGGTTTTATACGTATACTTGACATCATCGCATGGATCCCCGGAGTCTTGAATTCTATCTTCATATTTTGTAAATCACACAAAATAGGCCTTTGTGTTAACAACATCGCACTCTTTCCTGCATATGATCTTCTACTTAATATGTAAGCTACCACGTTCGCTTTTCCAAGATGGTATTGAATGGTATGGTCGTAGTCTTTCAACAGCTCGAGCCAACGTCGTTGCCGCATGTTGAGATTCTTTTGGGTGAAGAAATATTTGAGGATTTTAAGGTCTGAATATATCTCCACTTTCTCCCCATATAGATAGTGCATCCAGATCTTTAGCGCAAAAATGACTGCTGCTAACTCTAGATCATGAGTAAAATAATTCCTCTCATATTCTTTAAGTTGTCGTGAGGCATAGGCTATGACTTTCCCATGTTGCATGAGAACACATCCTAACACTTTGCCTGAAGCATCGCTGTAGATAACAAATCCATCTGAGCCAGATGGTATTGTCAGAACAAGTGCCGAAATGAGTCTCCTCTTGAGCTCTTGAAAACTCTTCTCGCATTCCTCGCTCCAGACAAATTTTGTATCCTTCCGAGTCAGCTGAGTTAATGGAGTAGCGATTCGAGAAAATCCTTCCACGAATCTCCGATAATAACTAACTAAGCCCAGAAAGCTACGTACTTCGGTCACCGACTTCGGTTGATCCCAACTTTGAATTGCTTCAATCTTCGCCGGGTCAACAGATACTCCATGTTTTTACACCACGTGCCCAAGGAATGCTACTTCCTCAAGCCAGAACTCGCATTTCTTTAACTTGTCATATAGCTTGTTTTCACGAAGCCTTTGGAGAACCAGCTTCAAATGGTGCTTATGATCTTCACGGCTTTTGGAATATATGAGGATGTCATCAATAAAGATAACAACGAACTGATCCAAATATTCCTTGAATACTCGGTTCATCATATCCATGAAAGGCGCAGGAGCATTAGTCAATCCAAAAGATATGACTAGGAATTCATAATGCCCGTACCGAGTTCTAAAGGCAGTCTTCGGAATATCCTCAGATCTAATCTTTAATTGATGATATCCAGAATGAAGATTGATCTTTGAGAAGAATTGTGCTCCTTGCAACTGGTCAAATAGGTCATCAATGCGAGGTAACGGATACCTATTTGTGATGGTGACATGGTTCAATTCTTGGTAGTCAATACAAAGTCTCATACTCTCGTCTTTCTTCTTTACGAATAAAACAGGAGCACACCAAGGAGATGTACTAGGACGAATGAAACCGATGCCCAACCACTCCTGTAGTTGGACCTTTAACTCCTGAAGTTCAATAGGAGCCATTCGATATGGGGTTTTAGAAATGGGCTTTGTACCCGGTTCAAGGTCAATAAAGAATTCAACATCACGTTCTGGGGGAAGACTAGGAAGTTCTTCAGGAAATACATCAGGAAATTCTTTAACAACAGAAATATTATCCAAATCTGACTTGTCTTTATTCAAATCCATAACATGGGCTAAGAAAGCTTGACATCCATTTTTCAATAAACGAATAGCTTTGTGGCTTGATATGACAGTGACTGATTTTAGTGGTTTAGTTGTTTGAATTGCATGACAGTTGGTTAGGAATATGAAAACTAACAACCTTACGAAAATAATCAATTTTGGCATGATGAGTGGTTAACCAATCAATTCCTAAAATCACATCAAAATAAAGTATCTTTAAAGAGTTCAGATCAACAGGTAATGCGATAGTGCCAACTTGGATTAAGCAATATTTATAAACTATAGATGTAACGAAGGTTTCACCCAACGGAGTTTCAACAGATAAGTTAAAATCCAATTTCTCCGGAGTCAAGTTTAAACGTTGAGCACAAGCAGGAGAGATAAAAGAATGGGTAGAACCGGTATCTAGTAAGGTATAAACTTTGCAAGAATTCAAGATTAGCTTACCCGTGATCACCTCGTTCGGGTTCCTCACGTTTTGGCCAGTCAAGACAAACGCTCTTCCAGGAACCGTTGATTTTGACTTATCCAGGATAGCTTTTGGAGTCACCATCCCCGCTGAACTTGGTTTTTCTACTGAACACCCTCGGGCAATATGACCCTCCTTTCCACAGTTATAACATACCTTGGATTGTTGTGGGCAGTTTGGGCTGATATGTCCCTCTTTCCCACATTTATAGCATACGACCGGTGGTCATTCTCCTCCCTTAAAACTAGTTGTTGCTAGTGCTGAAGTCTTCACATTGTCATTGTTGAATCTCCTCTTTTTAAAATCTCCCCCTGACTCGCTTCTTCTATTTTCATGGCCACGATTACCACCAGAGTGGTTACCGCTTTTATCCGTATTTTTCTTTCCCCGCTGGTTATCGTTGCTCCGATGACTGCTATCACCAGTATGACCCTAGTTGTGGTCCCTCGGTTGAACGTACTCGTTATCTCGTTCTAATAATTGAGCTCTGTTGACAACATCTAAATATAGAAAAAATTTATGAGAAATGAGATATTGACGTATGTCGGGTTTCAAACCTCTCAGAAACATCCGCGTCATACGTTCCTCATTCTCCACTAAATGAGGCGCAAACCTAGATAACTTCGCGAACTTCACCTCGTACTGGGACACCGTCATGTTGTTCTACTCCAGTCTAATAAACTCTACCTCTTTCATATGACGAATACTTTCAGGAAATTACTTGTCATTGAACAATTTCTGAAACGTTTCCCAAGACATTCTGAGTACGGCTGGATGGGTACGCTTTACAGATTCCCACCAATAATCTGCCTCATTACGGAACATAAAAGTGGCAAATGGAACCTTCTGTTCCTCCGTGCATCCCAAGACAACGAATATCTTGATAATTTGCTTGACCCACATTTCTGCCTTAATTGGATCCAGCTTTCCCCAGAATTCTAGTGGTCCCAACTCTTTGAACTGCTTGGCTGTGATAAACCGTTCATTGCTATCATTTCCACCTATATTTTATACACGAGTCTCCCTCGTCTGATTTTGCATGAACTGCAAAAAGCTTCTAAACATCCCGTCATTCATGGTCTAATCAGTGGTGCTGTTTACAGGAGGAACATTGTCGTCTTGTTGCATGTTCTCCTAATTGGTGAGTAAAGGTGTCTCCACGGTTTCATTTACTCCACTGTTCACATTCTCAGTTGCCATTCTCAAATACTGCCATAAAATAAGGGTTAATTAAAGAAATTGACATGCAATATAATAACCCTATACTCTGACCAACCAACATATAAGCTTAGGTAGGACACACTAGCGAAGGATTTACTCGTCTCTCCCCTCCTAGTTCTATTCCCCGATATCCGCTAGAGACCATATCCCTAAGCTCTGATACCAACTATGATGCCCCCAAAATAGGTATACATCACCCATTCTGAGTCGCCAAACACATGGTGTAGAAACAACTACAACTTTATTAATACAATTGTCGTGCAAAATACAATAACACATAAACTGTGAGTTTAAATACAAATATTGTCTTCTAGACAATATCCACACTCAAATAAGTCCTCATTACAATTATTGATACACTATTCTACAAAATAGTGAGGACTACTATAACAACTGCCTTGGAACATCACTCCACACCCCGACTACTCCCCGCTATATTCTCGCTTCCTAAGAAGAAAAATGGAACAAAAAGGAAACGGGTGAGCTCAACTAGCCCAGTAAAGAATATTATGACTAAGATAATATAGAATAAATTATCGTTAGTCCTCAACAGGGAAAAATCTGATAGAATATAATTGACAACAAGTTTTAAATCAATATTCGCAGCGGAAATAATAATTCATTAGAAGAGTTAAGTAGAGAATGAAATCTACTATCTTTTATGATTTTAAAGTCCATCATCAATATTTTATCCCTGTAACATCAATCAATATACATCTTGAATCAAATATTCAACTTTGCATCACAGGCCAAAGATATTCATCAGTTGGTCATGTTCATCTCAACACCTATTCATATTTTCACTACAGGCCAAAGATATTCAGTTATATCATCATTTAGGACTGAGGATGATGAAAAATATTTTAAAGAAAGCGAATCTAGTGAAACAAAAGAACAAATATTAAGGATTCGTACTTTGGTTTATCCATGTTTAAAAACACCCCCATAATATACCATAGTGGAGTAAAATTCAAGAATAATAATCAAAACATGGATACAATCAAAGCTAGTAACAAAAATAGTCATCTGGGACAAAGAAGGGAAAATTTTATTTTTTTGGTGAATAGTGCCGTATTCGTGAATAATACCGTATACGTAAATAGTGTCGTATACGTGAAAAGTAACTCCGACACAAAAAGATAAGAATTTCACAAGAAAAGTCTTACCAATATTCCAGCATAATAATATTGAAAGAAATAATATCATTTAAAAAAATAACATCCCTTACCTCGAAAGAATAGTACTTCTGGCTGGAATATCAGATATAACACTGAAAGGCACTTTCACCGTATAGTAACACTCAAAGTATCAAAATACTCACAAGAATACGCTTGATAATATAGAGAGAGAAGATTTCAGTTTCTGGTGTGATTTTCAATTCTAACCTAAGCACCCTATTTATAGGAAAATGTTTAGAACACCAAAGTAGAAAATTTAATAAAATACTAATATATATATTTTTTTAAATTTCCTACGCACACCTCTTTTACCCAAAACATCAGCCACCAAGTGGGGCCCACCTCACCAAAATAAAAAAAATGTTTTTGTTATTAAAATTATTTAAAACTCCAATAATCAATTATTTCGGAATTTCAATAATTCATAATAAATAGCTCTTTTATCAAAAAAATTTGAATCTTATGTCCATTCCATAGGAAATTCAATTTTTTACAACTTTGTAAGTTTAAGTTTTTCCAAATTCCAAGCAAAAATTGACCGAAATCCACATACGGGCGATTTTGCATGCTATAATCAAATTTCAGTCAAGAAATGGGGTCCACAAACATGTTTAACATGTTTTAAACATTTTTTGTAACAAAAATACTCTTCCTCCTCATTTATTCATATATCACACATTCATTGTAAAATATCATCATTATTATATTATTATTATATAATAATATATTTAAATGAATTATTTTATCAGAAAAGATAAAATATCAATTTTCAACAATTGTCACATTAAAAAATTTTCTCCATCTATATCCACATAAAATAAATATCTTCCTTATCATATAAATTAATAATTAATTATTCAAAAATAATATTATAGAATCACAATACTGACAACCAGGCCGTTCCCAAGAAAGAGGGGGCTTTCCAATAAAGATTTCTCCTTACTGGCGCGCAATTAGGTGACCAAACATCTCCTTAGACAGAACTTTCTAGACGTTGCCAATAATGCTATCTAATAATATTATTCAAATAATATGAATTATTAATCTAATAATAGAAAATACTATGTAGTGACAATTATTGAAACAACAATAATATAAAATATCAAAGTAGCAATTATTGAATCAATAAAATAAAATATTGAGCAATAATTCATCGTAACAATTATCGAGTAGTGCCTTCTTACGTAAGAATCAATAATTGGTGCAATATCGTGTGTTACTGTGTTTTAACCACCGGGTATTCCAACAGTATTAATGGTAACAACTACGTCGTTATTTATAAACAACTTGTACTTGTCATTTTCTTCATCCAATCGCTTTCCGTTATGGGGACCACATTAAGGTCGCTACTTGTCGCATTTAAATTCCCCGACAAGAAGAATATTCCACGACTAAACAAATACTCCCCGACAACAATGAATATTTTCTAACCACTTGCTTATTTGAGATATTTGCGCATTTTACCCATAACTAACCACATTAATCAAATCAACCCTTACTATTTTAAAATAATAAATAGAGGAAATTCAATTTCATTTATAATAAGTTGGGGTCTTACAGTAGTGTCTTCTTACGTAAGAATCAATAATTGGTGCAATCTGCAAGTGTCTTCTTCGTGCGACACCACGTATTCTTTGTATTTTAACCATCGAGTATTCCAACGGTGTTAATTTGTGAATAACTACTATTTGTTATTTATAAAAACTCATACTTGTCGTTTTCTTCATCCAATCGTTTTCCGTTATGGGGCCCACAAAAGGCTACGCCGTCGTACGAATATTCCCCGACAGCAAGAATATTCCACGACCAAACAAATATTCCCCGATAAAAATAAATATTTTATAACCACTTGCTTATTTAAAATATTTGCGCATTTTACCCATAACTACCCATATTAATCAAATCAAACCTTACTATTTCAAAATAATAAATAGAGGAAATTCCATTTTATTCATAAAAGTTGGGGTCTTACATTAGTTGATTTCCGAGACAAGGCTAAAGAAATGCTTGAATGGTACCACGAAAGACTGCGACGACAATACAATACCGTGGTGGTACCACGACAGATTCTGGTGGGAGACCTAGTTGTGAGACCCCAAATTTTATGAATAAAGATTTAAATTTCTCGAGATATTTTTTAAAATATTATGGTGTGAATTTGATATAATGTTATAGTTGTGGGTAGTATTTATAAATTTTGCAAAGTATGCAAGTTGTTATAAAATATTCGTTTGGTTGGGGAATATTCTTTTTATCGGGGAATATCCGTACAACGACACAATCATTGGTGGACCCACAACGGAAGTATTGTCGTAGTTAGAAAACAACAGAATTATCTTTTTATAAAAATAACGGTGAAAGTGTTACCGTTAAAACTGTTGAACTACTCATTAGTAAAAGATCAATAATACGCGTGGTTGCATAGTAGCACACGATATTGATTATTGATGCTTACGCAAGAAGTCACTCAGTTATACTCAATTATTGCTACAATAATTGATGCACCATATCTCTCATATTATTGATTCAATTATTGTCACAGTATCATCTGTATAATATGTTATATTATTAAATCAATAATTGAGACGACAAAGTTATTCATATTATTATTTATAATATTGACAATGTCTAGAAGTTCTGTCAAGGAGAGGTTTGGTCACCTAATTGCGCGCCAATAAGAAGAAATTCTTATCGGAAAGCCCCCTCTTTCTTGAGAACGACCTGGTTGTTAAATATTGTGAATATTAATATTAATGATGAATAAGTTCGTGTTGATTAAAGATGAAATTGATAGTTCCATTGTGTTGGAATTATTAGTGTTAGTGTAAATCGACATTTATTTCGATAATAATTGATGTCTGGAGGTTATATTGACCAATCAGGTAATTAACCGGATAAATGAGCAATTAATTACTATTAATTCACATGCATATAACTATTTGTTCACATGTGTGTACTATTGATTCACATTCATGTACTATTAGGGGAGTTGGTGCAAGATTGATAATACTTGCATGACTAAGTTAAAAATAGAGGTATAGTTGAAGGTACAATACTGTAATTAATTTTTTCACATGTTTAGAACTATTGAGTCACATGATTTACTATTAATTCACATGATTTACTATCAGGGGAGGTGGTGCAAGTTTGATAATACTTGCAGGACTAAATTAAAAATGAAGGAAAAGAGGAAGGTATTATACTATAATATTTCGAGCCCCAAAAATGCAATTATCGAAACTATATTTTCCTATAAATAAGCTCATTCTTCCTTCATTTCTCACCAATTCACTAAAGCTTTAGAGCAATTATTATAGAGAGAAATTATAGAGAAAGAAGAAGAGAAGTCTGCTACCTCACTATTCCAATATCCAGTTTCTTCTAAGGTAAGGGGTATTATTTCTTTCATATTCATGAACAGGATTATTTTCTTTCAATACTCGTAAGAGTTGTTATTCCATTCTTTATAATTATATTGGAATAACCTGTGTATGCGAAGTACCGCATACATGGTGAAATTCTTTTGTTATTCCATTCTTTATTATTCTGTTGGAATAACATGTATGTGCGGTCTATCGCATGCCTGGTGAATTCTCCTGTTATTTTATTCATTAATATTCTGTTGGAATAACCTGTCTGTGCGGTCTATCGCATGCCTAGTGAATTCTGTTGTTATTCTATTATTTATTATTCTGTTGGAATATCTTGTATGTGCGGATTACGCATGACCTGGTTCCATTCTATATTATTCTATTGGAATATCCTGTCTGTGCGGATTACGCATGACCTGGTTCCATTCTTTATTATTTTGTTGGGAATAACATGTATGTGTGGTCTATCGCATGCCTGGTGAATTCTTCTGTTATTCCATTATTTATTATTTTGTTCGAATAACCTGCCTATGTGGATTACCGCATGCATGGTGAATGATCCTTCGTATTTATTCCTTATTAAATTATGGAAATGATCTGTCTACGTGGATTACCGCATGACGGGTGAAAATCCATTTGCAGTTTCGTATATTCTATTTTACTCGTATGAGATATCATTTCTTTTGTACTCGTCATGGAATATCATTTTCTTTGGTATTTTTCTTTTACGAGTTACTATTCATGGGTTAATATTCACCCAATTACTATTCACTCTAGTATTATTCGCTCGGGTATTCGGGGCACTTTTTGTGCCAGAGTACTATTCACGAATTACTATTCATGGGTTACTATTCACCCGATTACTATTCACTCTAGTATCATTCACTCGGGTATTCAGGACACTTTTCGTGTCGGGGTACTATTCATGGGGTACTATTCCCGAAGTACTATTCACCCGAAAAATATATTTCTTTTCTGTCCAAATTATTTTTAGAACATGAATATTATTCTTGAATTTTACTCTACAAAGCAGTATCATGTTGACAATTTGGACGTTATTGATTCCTGAATAAATTAAATTATAAATCTTTAAAATTTATCCTTGAACTTGTTTTATTGAATTATTATGTCATTGTCATCATCCTCATGCTTATATTGTGATTAAAGTCATCTTTGGCTTACGTGCATAGATGGACTTGGTATGATTATGACCAGGGATTATTCGGTATAATCATGACCGTAATGTGACGAATAATGTGGTAAAAGTCCTCATTGGCCTGTAGTTCATTGATGGACAGTTGTTGGTATGATTATGACCAGGGATTATTCGGTATAATCATGACCATTGATGATTACATGAATATCCTTGGCCGTGGTGCAGGGATGATTCAATTTTATTTGTTAAGTTGAGTCTCAACGATAAAGTTGATGAAAAACTTTTTAAATCATAGAAGATAGTAAATTTTATGCTCTACTTGACTCTTCTAATGGATTGCTTATTTCCATTGCAGTTGTTGATCTAAAACTTGTTGTCTGTTGTATTCTATCAGTTGTTATACTGTTGAAGGCTAAGGATAATTTTTTCTGCATTTTCTTAGTCATAATATTTCTTACTGAGCTAGTTGAGCTCACCCTTTCTTTCATTGTTCTCTTCAGGAAATGAGAATATAGCTGGGACGAGTCGGGGAATAGAGTGATGGTCCAGGAAAAATGGCTTTAGTAGTCCTCACTATTCTACAGAATAATGTGATAATAATTGTAATGAGGACTCCATTGAGTGTGGATATTGTCTAGATGACAATATTCTTATTTAAACTCTCAGCTATGTTATGTTGTATTTTACACGACTGTTGTATAATTAAGTTGTATTTGAATTTATGTACCATGTATCTGGCGACTTAAGATGGGTGATGTATACCTATTTTGGGGGCGTCACAGTTGGTATCAAAGCTTAGGGATATGATCCCTGGCTGAGATGTGAGACAAGAACTAGGAGGGGAGAGATGGGGAATTCCTTCGCTAGTGTGACTTACCTAAGTTTATTTGGTATTTAATTGGTTGGTCAGAGTATAGGGATAATATGTGATATGTCAATTAACCCTTGTTTTGTGACAGTGTTTCAAAATGGCATCTGAAAATGTTGAGATCAGCAATGAAGCACATGAGACCGTTGAGCCACCAACGATCAATACCCAGGATAATGTGCAACAGGAAGACAATAATCCTCAGGTAAATAACAACACCGATGAGATGATGAACGATGAGATGTTCAAAGGCTTTATGCAATTCATGCAACATCAGGCGAGAAAGACTCTTGTTCAAAATACAGGTGGAAACACTGGCAACTCTCGGATGGTCACCGCTAAGCAGTTCAAGGAACTGAGACCGCCAAAGTTTTTGGGAAAGCCAAAACCACTTAAGGTGAAGGCGTGGATAAAGCAAATCACCAAGATATTTGATGTCTTGGGATGCTCCGAGGAGCAAAAGGTTCCCTTTGCCACCTTTATGTTGCGTGAAGAGGCAGATTACTGGTGGGAATATGTAAAATGTACCCAGCCTGACGCACTGAAGATGTCTTGGGAAAAGTTTCAAGAACTGTTCAACGACAAGTACTCTCCCGAAAGTATTCGTCACATGAAAGAGGTGGAGTTTATCAAGTTGGAGAAAAACAATATGACCGTGTCGCAATATGAGGCTAAATTTACGGAGTTAACTCGATTTACATCCCATTTGGTCGATAATGAGGAGCAAATGACGTGAATGTTTCTAAGAGGACTCCATTGAGTGTGGATATTGTCTAGATGACAATATTCTTGTTTAAACTCTCAGCTATGTTATGTCGTATTTTACACGACTGTTGTATAATTAAGTTGTATTTGAATTTATGTACCATGTATCTGGCAACTCAAGATGGGTGATGTATACCTGTTTTGGGGGCATCACACTAGTGCTCAAAACGACAACTCAAGTCATAAGAAGGACCCCAACCATAAAATTTTACCCCAAGTGGGAAGGCCCGTATAGGGTACGAGAGATCTTCGAAAGCTGGTATTGCAAGATATCTCGTGTGGTATCAGATGCTGTCTCAGGCCCATTAAACTTGAAATGGGTAAAGAAATATTATACATGAGAATTAAGAGTTGTCGACGTCGGGATTTTTGGTGTCCCTTTTCGTTACTTGTTCTTTGGTGTTCTCATGTTAATGTGAGATTTGTTTGAAAAGACAAGTGAAAAAGGTCCGACATGTGTAATGTGGACAATTTGACTTTAAGAGTCGCCAGTTGGTGTTTTTAACTGGTTGCACCAACGTAACCAAAAAGGTTTGCACATTGACCCAGTGATGTGACACTGCTAAACGGGTCTGTGAAACCGAGATTCATTAGGGTTCGAGGGCTTGATTATGCAGAGGGAAGGTGTTAGGCACCCCCCAACATCCGTGTTGACACGGTGACCGCCACTTCTCAAAGAAATTGTTATATGAATGTGTGTGTGTGTGTGGATCAATGTGCAATTAATTGAAAGTAGGGAGAGGCCTCGTTCGCACCTATATACACAAGGTTTGAATTTATAAAAAAATTCAATTTTAACCAAGATATAGCAATGAAGTTTTGTAAAAGTGGTTTTTCAAACCATGTGCTCAATAGGAATTGAGACCTTTTCATACTTCCATTTTATTATTAAATGTTCGGCTTGTTTGCTTTTATTTTCGAGATGCGAGGCATCTTCAAGAAAATAATATACAGCAGTGCCGAACTCCTTATGGGCATGATAGCCATCCAAGGAAATTTATACACTGTAAATAATGTACAAGCTGCTTACAGCTGGAAAAAGTCCATCACGAGAACCGAATCTAGATTCAGTAGACTGAATCTGTGATCACATGATTCCTAGGCTCACATGATACAGCAATTTGTATGGAAAGCAGTAAGCAGTTATATATATATAAAAGTGGTAAATATATATATATATATATATATATATATATATGTGTGTGTGTGTGTGCATGATCACCACCAAAAAGCAACTCCATGGGGATCAAAAGACATGAAGTAAACTCCAGGCAGATTTAAATGTAAATAAAAGTCAGAAAAGGCCATGTAAGTAAACTCCAGAACTGATGTAAATGTAAATATATATATATAAGCAGTAAATGCACCGAATGTAAAATTCAGGCTCATCGGATATGTCTGACAACAATTATATATATAAGTATATATATATAAGCAATTAAACGCACCAGATATAAAATCCAGGCTCATCAGACAGAGTCTGACAACTAATTATATATATAAGTATATATATATAAGCAATTAAACGCACCGGATGTAAAATTCAGGCTCATCGAACAGAGTCTGACAACAGTTTATATATATAAGTATATATATATATAAGCAAATAAACGCTCCAGACATAAGTCTAGGCTCAATCGAGGCATAACTCGATAATGTTAGTCCATATAAAAATATATACATATATATATAAGTATATATATACAGATATAAATGAAAACCATGGATAGAAGTCCGGGCATACGCACACAACACGACTCTCAATGTGTAGAATAGTGTGTGAAGATATGAAGAGAAAGGCTTTATAGAGTGTAAGAAGGCTTATAGTGGGTTGCCAATGCAGACTTCTATGACTCTATATGGATAAACACTCAGCTCCCACCGGTAAATTTATATATGTGGGCTAACAGGTGTTTAAAAAGAGCAAGCACTCAATATAGGGTGTGTATAAAGCAAATTGGATAGGGCTTCCTCACCTTTTCTTTTTTTAAAATGGCTGCCCAAGCCCTCTATTTATAGAGGGTGGAGCTGTAGGTGTACCTGTGGCAGCCGCAGATGCACCTGTTGCTTCCCGGGGTGCCCCGGGTTCCGCGGGTCCTGTTGTCAAAATACGTGCACTCGTGTACTGTAATATCTGCTCGAACTTGCTGAACTTCAATCCGAGCATCCGAACAAGGTATATATGACCTTCTTCGGTCTGCTTGTGTCGAGAGTTATGCAATGACATGGAATAGAGGTTGTACGAAGTCAGGAATAGGGGACCATGCCCATGGTTTTCAAGCTTCAAATTCTATCTGTTGTGCTGCCACGCGTAATAGTCACTCAGGATTGGAATTCCTGGTTCTTGAAGGACATTGTTATATGTATGTATGTATGAAGTGTTGAGACGACGCGCAGGTGTTGAGGTAGCAAGATGACGTTTGACTCCTCATCGGGGTTATCACCGATTTGAGTTGAAAGTAGACGTTGCTCAGGGCTACATCTGAGATTGGACTGCTGCAAATGTTGAATGCCGTAATGTCATCTTGTGGATGTCTGTCTACCCGGTGTTAGCTCCGGGTCTGAGGTATGAGTGCCTCAGCAGGAGGTCTGATTGAAGCTGATAGCATGTATTTGAAACTAGCATTTCCGGGGTTATAGCCGAAACTGCAACAACATTCCTTGGGGTTATCGCCAAGGACAAAACTCGGGGTTATCTCTGAGGTTTGAAATGATGTTCCTGGTGTTTGTTCCGGGGTTGAGATTGATACTCCCAGTGTATGGTCCGGGGTTGAGATTGAATTTCCGGTAGTATCCGGAATGGATGTGAACTATTTTCCAGGGTTATCTCCGAAAGACGATTCTGTCATCCTACAATGTTAGTACCAGTTGTTCAGAAAATTTTGAGTGTCTACAGATGCCCCTTTTTATCATATTCATGCAATGCAAGGCATGGATAGGATAAAGAATCCTAGACACTTGAAATGAAACAAGATAAATATGATGCTATATGCAGCAACATGATACAGATGTATGATGCATGATTGTCAGTTAATCCTGTTGGGATGATAATCAATGATGTCTTGGACATGAGATCCAAGTCTTCAAGGATGTTGACATTGGGGCTATCACCAAAGTCATGAATCCTAAACACGGACTTCATTCTCCTTAGAAGTACCTCTTGTGTATAAGAGATCTATGGGGATAAAGCTTTGTCTTTTTGAGGATGTGTATAACATATCCCACCATCCTTTCGGAGTTACTGCCAACAGTATGAACTTGTCAAGGTTGCTTGACCTTTGCTGATGTGTGTATCACCGGATAGATCCCTGTTGGGTGCATTATCAAGGCTTCTTAACTTTCATTGATGTGTGTATCAATGGTTACATCGCATTGTAACCCTTGTTGGGAAAGGTTGCTTCGATGGGTTTACTTGCCATCGGCTGAGATAATGTCAAGGTTGTTTGACCTTCATTGATGTGTATCAATGGTTGAGAATGTGTTGTAACCCCCGTCGGGGATACATGGATGATTTGTAAACTTCAGCGTTGTAACCCCCGCTGGGGGTACGTCATTAATTTATAACTTTGGTGTTGTAACCACCGCCAGGGATACGTCTTTTTCATAAATTTGGCATTGTAACCCTCGCTGGGGATACATCTAAGGCTATAACCCTACACTGACGGCATCGGACCTTTGTGAGGTATTGTCGAGCATGATTTGTGAAAGCTGAGGCCATTGGTATAGTATACCTTGTACATAGGTGAATACCAATGAAAGATTTGGAGCCAGATTGTGGCCCATGAAAATTAGGATTCCAGGCTATTCCGCTCAATCGCGTAGCATTTTTATTCCTGATTGCGAGACCTCATTTGCAACTCTAATTGGAGCGAGTCGGAGGTGTGGGACCCACAGAAAAGTGTCGTAAGTACACCTGCAGCAGCCGTAGATGGACCTGCGGCCAACCGTGGCTATACAAAGCCCATGGGTTGCTTTCATAAGTCATTTTCAAGCTGCGCGATGAAGGATATCTGAGAGCTCTTCTTCAGTCCTGCTGAGTTCGAGCAACTTTCTGATATTCTATCACCATACAAGCGTTCTTCACTGTCCTGGTAACATATGCATGTATTCTTTTCTAGTTTCTATCCGTTAAAAAATGACTTATCACATAAAATGCATTTAGACATATAGTTGTGAATATACATACTGATATGATTTGATAGAAAATATTCAACACGGTAGATGCTAGTATTAAATCATGTTGACCATAATGATGTGAAAAAATTTAACTTTTGAAACAGTCAAATTGGCACCTTTTACTGTCATTTCTTATTCTATTTGAGGACAAATGAGTAAAGGTAGAAAAGTAAAACAACCCTGGTAATTAGATTACACTTACGGATTTTTTACTGTGATGTATTAATGCATGTAGGATGTATATGACTGCTGGTAGGTGTGCTACTGAAATGGCCACCTAGTCATGCCTATGTGTATGTGGATAGTCCCATTTACAAAGGGGCTATGGCAAAAATTTTCCAAAACGTAGGCATTGGGTAGTCATGCATTTTAACTCTACTGTAAATGTATGTTAAAATAATGCATGCATGCATGTAGTCATAAGATGCATTTTGAAAAGTTCTAGGTAAGAATTTACCACACCCTTTCTGAGGTGATTTGGAGATTTGTTGTCCAGATATTATGGATCCAGATCAGTCGAGCAGTTCCCGCAGGACTACTTTTGGTGTACGGAGGAGGGCTTCTGAAGTACCTTGACCCCGTTCTGTTAGACAGACGTGTCGTTTGGTAGAGGCTGTGATTCGTCCTATCCGAGTTGAAGTGTCGGATGTCGAGGACGAGGAGGAGGATGTACCTATTGAGGTTCCTGCTCCTGCTGCACGTGTTCCCCATAAGGAGTTGTTAGGAATTTAAGTGGCGAACCCAGATCTTCTGGGTAACTTGAGTCGGCATCCTTCAGTATACCTGCACGCAAACGAGGTATGAAATTAGATCTTAATCTTCCTTATTTCCTATTGATAAGGAGTAAAGGGTTCTGATGTTGATCTGCATTTGATGTAGGTTCCCGACTTTACACAGCCTCGAGGGAACTGGTTTAGCATCCACTCTATGTATCAGGCCCTGCATGATGACTATAGAGAGATTGTCCATGGCTAAGAGTTCGGGATGTTCTTTTCCATTCTTCCTCGTCGTTGTCTCTGGGGTTACCTCAGGCCATTGTCTGAGCGGTGGTTTCACCAGACTCAGTCACTCCATTTATTAGACTGTGAGGTGATGATGACGTCGATAGATTGGCGATTTATCACAGGTATGGAGTTTGGATGGGATCCAGTGCCTTGCACGGCGGATATTACCCCTACTGTCATCAAACCCTTGTTGGGAGTTCCAGCTGAGGCGCTCAAGGGCAGGACTGTACGTACATGTCCTTTGAGCGTAGATGCTATGAGCGGGCTGTTGAGTGAGCCTATACCCGATGATGTGAGAGTCAGGGATCGCATTCTTCGGTGATTGTTCTAGATGATCATTAGGGTCGCCTTGCCACAGCGAGATAACTCTTCTGGTGTCCTTCGCTTTGATCAGCGCCACTCGACATGTGGACCGTATAGGAGATTATGATTGGGGTTCCTATACCTTTGCCTACTTCCTCAGGGGAATGCGCATGCGATCACAGGGCTTGACCGAGGCTTGGTTAGGATTCTACCCATTTCTACTGGTGAGTATTTCTCTTGTCTTTCCCCGTATACAAAGTTAAGAGTGTTGGTGACTGACAGCAGATGTTTGCCTTTGTGTTGGCAATTTTGGGCCTATGAGAGGCTTCCATGTTTGCGTCCTGTAAGCGTGCTAGGTTTAGATACCTATCCACGAGGATGGAGATGGCATCATTCCATACTGGCGGAGGTCCACATTCTTGAGGCTTTTTACTCATTTCCACTTCAAATTGGAGTTGTTGACAGCGGATGTCATCACATAGGTTCCCTATTCTGGGGAGCACTTGAGTGTTGGGTTTGAGGATGGATACCCGACTGGATTTGAGTACATTATGTCCACCCGCAGGATTCCTCTCTTCACAGATAGAGGATGGGAGCTCTATTTAGGAGAGAGTGCTATCAGGAGCACTACAGGAGAGATTCGCATGCCGATCTTTCCTCCTGCCAGACGTTATTGGCCTGTTTCGCAGTCACCTGTCACTGACATCCCGTTGTTGGGGATTGAAGATTACACATTATCAAAGGGCCCATATACTCAGGAGATATTCTAGCATTGGTGGTTCCCTCGTACCATTGGAGCTCAGACCCGCGCCACACAGTTTATGGGGGATATGATTCCAAGATCCGTGATGATGATGGATTGGCTATCCTGTGTTAGAGATCCGACTCATGTGACACAAATTGACAGTTTGACCCGGCAGTTGGACCGGGCACATTTCTTTATCCGGCATTTGGGTAGAGATCCTTTAGAGGCAGATACTTTTAATCCTTCCAGCTCTGGTGCTGGCCCCTCAGATGACCCATATGGCTTTGCGGTCAGAGATCCTCCCTTATGAAGCTTAACATCCACGTAGAGATAGAGATCTAGTGACTCAGGAGGAGTTACATCAGGTGGACAGGATTGATGATGTAGACATCAATACCATTGACTTCTTTTGATGTATTCTCGTTATCTCTTTGATAGCATCATCCGTTAGGCTTTGGGTAGCTTCGCCCCATTCTCGCTATATCTTTTGATAGGCCTCTGTTGAGATGTTGGGTAGCTTCGCCCCATTTCCCTGTATTTTAGCTGTACAGAAATGTATTAAATGATGATATACTTAGGAATGTATGTATAGTTTTTTCATTCCCTATATCATATTGCCAACTATTGAATCATGCATGTTATTATGTTATGCATATGTATATATGTCCAGAGATATTCAGCATTGACCCCTGGATGGTCTTATGACACGACCCGTACAGATGTCTTCTTCGACAGTTAGCCGTATTGATCATACCCCACCATTTTAGGTGGCATCTGGTATGCACTCATGGTATGATAGTATGTCACCACCAGACAGGGTGACTGTAGATCATTTGCTGCAGCACACTATGACCTTGTTGAAGTTTTAGGTTCCCACAGGGTTCATAGATGGTATGCTAGAGCACTGAGTACCAGACAAATATGTTTTACGGTTTGGGACCCGAGAGTTTACTCCTACTCTGGAGGAGTATGCATGATTAACGATGTTGCCGCTGGACAGACCTTACGTGCATATGGCGACTAGAGACATGAGCAGGTAGTTTATGACCATCACCGGCTTGAGGCGTAGGGTGGTACAGGATGAAATTACATCCGACCACGTGATATCCCAGCATTTTCTGTTTGACAGATTTGGCTCTGATGATAGTTATACATGGCATTCCGGGGATTTCACCACACCGGAGGATCAGTGGCGTTAGCCAGAGTGGATGTACTATTGTTGTGCGTATTGTCATACGTCTACATACCACTGTACATGGATGAGTTGGACATCGGTGTCATTATGGCAGTGAGAGCTCTCAGGGAGGGTCACACCATCCTACCGATGATTATGGTAGAGACTCTAAGGTCGGCAACATATTGCTGACTTATCCGGCAGGAGTGTTCATAGGCAGCTCGGTCATGTTGTACGTGTGGTTCATGTCACACTTGGGACCGATCGGCACATTCAGACAACATGGATATTTTTTCACCCATGATATAGCGATATCGTACTCCTTCCAGCCTGCGGAGTGTACAGATGTTGCATCTTGGTCAGCTTTCCTGGCAGGGATTGGATATCCATTGGCTATATTATAGTGTACATGGCTTAGCTCCCCCTACAGCTTCATTACTCATGCTCCGAGAATGGATTATCTACATCTAGCAAGTTTGAGAGGGATGATCACCTACCACCCACTGGCCGTGATGTGTCAGTTTGACCAGTTTCAGGATTTTCACCTATATGAGGGGGCAGTGATCCAGCATTTTGCTTCTCGCCATTTATCATCAGTGGACAAATCCAGGTTGTATGCATGTTGGGATCAGCAAGAGGTAGCTGAGTTTTCTGTTAGTCATCCTGGTTAGTCTGCAGAGTATTCAGTACGGATGGAGACAGAGACTGCATCGGATGTGGTAGTATCCACAGTGTAGGATATTGATTTCGACGATGAGGAGCCTATGGAGGAGGCTGACATTCCCACCGATGGAGATTTGATCTTTGGATCGCCAAAGATTTGTGATGGATTCTCCCACCCCGAAAGTGCCATCATTGTTACTCAAGATTCTAAGATAAGATCTCAGAAAGCGAGCTTACATCTGATGACCTATGAGAGAGATCAGGCTAGGGCCGCGATGTTGATAGCTCTTGATGGGAGAGATACCGCTCTATTAGATATGGATGAGTCTAGATCAGCCAGGGATGCATTGATCGTGGAGCGGGATGCCGCCCTATCTGCTAGGGATGTGGCCATTGCAGACAGTGTGAGATCCCAAATTTTATGAAATGAAAGTATTCAATTTTCTAATAATTATTATTTTATTTAGTAAATGGTTAAATTGATAAATGTTAAAGTTAAGGATGATATTTGAAAATTTTGCAAAGTAAGCAAGTTGATATAAAATATTCGTTGTGTTGGGGAATATTCGTTTAGTCGGGGAATATTCATTTTAATAGGGAATATTCGTACGACGACATAATCATTGGTGGACCCCACAATGAAAGTATTGTCGTAGTTAGAAAATGACAGAATTATCTTTTTATAAAAATAATGGTGAGTGTTACCATTAAAACAATTGAACTACCCGTTAGTAAAAGTATAGTAATACGCGTGGTTGCATAGTAGCACACGGTATTGATTATTGATGCTTACGTAAGAAGTCACTCATTTATACTCAATTATTGCTACAGTAATTGCTGCGTCATATCTCTCATATTATTGATTCAATTATGGTCATAGTAACATCTGTATAATATGTTATATTATTAAATCAATAATTGAGATGACAAAGTTATTCATATTATTATTTGTAATATTGACAATGTCTAGAAGTTCTGTTAAGAAAAGGTTTGGTCACCTAATTGCGCGCTAATAAGGAGAAATCCTTATCGAAAAGCCCCCTTTTTCCTGGGAATGACCTGGTTGTTAAATATTGTGAATTATAATATTAATGATGAATAAGTTTGTGTTGATTAAAGATGAAATTGATAGTTCCATTGTGTTGGGATTATTAGTGTTAGTGGAAATCGACATCTATTTCGATAATAATTGATGTCTTGAGGTTATATTGACCAATCGGGTATTTAATCGGATAAATGAGCAATTAATTGCTATTAATTCACATGATTATAACTATTTGTTCACATGTGTGTACTATTGATTCACATTCTTTTACTATTAGGGGAGGTGGTGCAAGATTGATAATACTTGCATGACTAAGTTAAAAATGGAGGTATAATTGAAGGAACTATACTGTAATTCATATTTTCACATGATTATAACTATTGATTCACATGATTGAACAATTGATTCACATTATTTACTATTAGGGGAGGTGGTGCAAGTTTGATAATACTTGCAGGACTAAATTAAAAATTAAGAAAAAGATGAAGGTATTATACTGTAATATTTTGAGCCCCAAAATGTGCCATTATCGAAACTATATTTTCCTATAAATAGAAGCTCATTTTTCCTTCATTTCTCACCAATTCACTAAATCTATAGAGCAATTATTATAGAGAGAAATTATAGAGAGAAAGAAGGAGAGAAGTCTGCTACCTCACTATTCCAGTATCCAGTCTTCTTTTGAGGTAAGGGGTATTATTCTTTCGTACTCATGAAGTGAGTTATTTTATTTCAATACTCATAAGGGTTGTTATTCCATTCTTTATTATTATGTTGGAATAACCTGTCTATGCGAAGTATCGCATACATGGTGAATTCTTCAATTATTCTGTTCTTTATTAGTATGTTCGAATAACATGTCTGTACGGTCTATCGCATGCCTGGTGAATTCTGTTGTTATTCCATTCTTTATTATTCTGTTGGAATATCCTGTCTATGCGGATTATGCATGACCTGGTTCCATTCTTTATTATTCTGTTGGAATATTCTATCTGTGTGGATTAGGCATGACCTAGTTCCATTTTTTATTATTCTGTTGGAATATCCTGTCTGTACGGATTACGCATGACCTGGTTCCATTTTTATTATTATGTTGGGAATAACCTATCTTTGCGGTCTATCGCATGCCTGGTGAATTCTTCTATTATTCCATTCATTATTATTCTGTTGGAATAACCTGTCAATGTGGATTACCGCATGCATGGTGAATGATCCTTCGTATTCATTCTTTATTAAATTGTGGAAATGATCTGTCTACGTGGATTACCGCATGGCGGGTGAAAATCTATTTGCAGTTTCGTATATTCTATTATACTCGTTTGAGATATCATTTCTTTTGTACTCGTCATGGAATATCATTTTCTTTGGTAATTTTTTTTACGAGTTATTATTCACCCGATTACTATTCACTCTAGTATTATTCACTCGGGTATTCGGGGCACTTGTCGTGCCAAAGTACTATTCATGAGTTACTATTCACCCGATTACTATTCACTCTAGTATCATTCACTCTGGTATTCGGGACACTTTTCGTGCCGGGGTACTATTCACGGGGTACTATTCTCGAAGTACTATTCACGAGGTACTATTCACCCGAAAAATATATTTCTTTTCTGTCCAAATTATTTTTGGTACATTAATATTATTCATGAATTTTACTCCTCAAAGAAGTATCATATTGACAATTTGGATGTTATTGATTCCTGGATAAATTAAATTATAAAGCTTTAAAATTTATCCTTGAACTTGTTTTATTGAATTATTATGTCATTGTCATCATCCTCATGCTTATATTGCGATTAAAGTCATCTTTGGCTTACGTGCATAGATGGACTTGGTATGATTATGACCAGGGATTATTCGCTATAATCATGACCGTAATGTGACGAATGATGTGGTAAAAGTCCTCGTTGGCTTGTAGTGCATGATTGAAAAGTTTTGGTATGATTATGACCAGGGATTATTCGGTATAGTCATGACCATTGATGATTTAATGAATATCCTTGGCCCGTAGTGCAGGGATGATTCGATGATGTGGTTTATTTTTTAAGCTGAGTCTTAGCGATAAAGTTGATGAAAAACTTTTTAAATCATAGAAGATAGTAGATTTTATATTCTACTTGACTCTTCTAATAAATTGTTTATTTTCGTTGCAGTTGTTAATCTAAAACTTGGTGTCTATTGTATTCTATCAGTTGTTATACTGTTGAAGGCTAAGGATAATTTATTCTGCATTATCTTAGTCATAATATTTCTTACTGGGCTAGTTGAGCTCACCATTTCTTTCATTGTTCTCTTTAGGAAATGAGAATATAGCTGGGATGAGTCGGGGAGTGGAGTGATGGTCCAGGATAAATGGCTTTAGTAGTCCTCACTATTCTATGGAATAATGTGATAATAATTGTAATGAGGACACCATTGAGTGTGGTTATTGTCTAGATGACAATATTCTTGTTTAAACTCTCAGCTATGTTTTGTCGTATTTTGCACGACGGTTGTATAATTAAGTTGTATTTGAATTTTTGTGCCATGTATCTGGCGACTCAAGATGGGTGATGTATACCTATTTTGGGGGTGTCACAGATAGTACCTCCATGAGATCCCAGACGACTGGCATTTTTGCTGATGTGAGTGAATACATTTATGAGCATCAGGCCATCATGCAGTTAGCCTCAGATCTACTAGCTCATGTAGATACCATTGGGCAGGAGCTTGCAGCTTTACCTTCGTCTTCAGAGAGGGATGCAATGTTAGATCTGATAGTCCGCATACACACAGATCCGTAGATAGCTTTGTATTTTCCTGCACAGACTAGCTTAACCATTTTGTCATGTACAGCACAGATGTATATATCAAACAGTAGTATATATGGTAGAGAAATATATTTTGATTTACTTCCCTTTTAGTTATGCCTTGATACTTGCTTGATATTTGCCTGTTTCTTCAGGGCCTTGTGATCTTGATGCATTCTGAACTTATCCTTGACATGTGGACATTGAGCCATCACAGGATCTCTCAGAACGGATCATTGATATATATGAATCCCTACCATCATTGGTGTCTTGGGACTGGTATCTGTATGGAATATGGAGAGGAATGTAGCTTTTCCTCTCTTAGATTGACCGCACCACAGATGGTCGCCAGTACTTCTATTTGTGAGAAGCCTAGTTAATTCCATCTCTTATGGATTGGTATTGCTCTTTGAGGCACAACCACAGCTTAGATGGTCACTGAATCTTTTATTTGTAAGAAGATGTTGGGTAATTCCATCCCTTTGGTCTGAAGCCGATGAACTATAATGGATTAAAGGTTGATCACAGTACCGTGTGACAAGTATTTTTGTTCTGGTAGGGGTAAGACTAAACCATAAATGGCTGCCTACGTATTCCTATTGAAGAGGAGATCAAGTCTGCGTAGTTCGAACCTGGTGTAAGAGGTTCAACGCTAAATGTGAAAAGGCAGAGAGGTGTAGAAATGTTTTTGTTGTTTTTGTTTTTTGTAGAGAAAGGGCAGAAATGTTTTTGTTTTTTTTATTGCGACCGGGCCATATAGAATATAGTTGCCTACGTACTCCCGGGTATCAGAGAGATCAGGTCGACGTAGTTCGCCCCTTAGGATGAATTGTAGCCAAAGAGAAGTGTGAATCCCATGCGCAGGCTATACTGCGGGGAGAAGAAAGTTTGATCCCATAATGGGGATAAACTGCAGGCCTGAAAGGTTAAATCCCGTGTGTAGGATAACCAAAATTGTATGGAAGGCTTAAAATGAGGTGAAGGTTAAATTTCTTTGGTTCCAAATGAGGTGAAACCATTCTTTGGTTTGAATATAGTGAAACCATTTCTTTGGTTTGAAGTGAATGTTTCCCTGAGGGGCAGAAGAGTTTAAAAAAAGAGGGTTAAATATCAGAATGATTGGTGATTGGATGATCAATACCAGGATGTTTGCTTGATGGTAACTTTAGACATAGTACCGTTTCACGGTGTCCGAGTTGATAAGCTATAGAAATTCAACGCCATCCATTTCCTGTAGTCTGAAAGCACCTCCTGTCAATACCTCCTAGACAACAAATGGGCCTTCCCAGTTAGGAGCGAATTTTCCCTTAGATTGATCTTGGTTGTCAATGATCTTCTTCAAAACCAAGTCATGTTGTTTGAATTACCGTAGTAGGACTTTTTTGTTGTAGGATCTGGTGATCCTTTGTTGATATAACTGACCATGGAAGATTGTCGCGATTCGCCTTTCATCTATCAGAGACAATTGGTGATACCTGTCTTGTACCCATTGGTCTTCGTCCAACTGAGCATCCATTAATACTCTAAGGGATTCCATTTCTACCTCTATAGGGAGCACTGCTTCCATCCCATAGGCTAATGAGTAGGGGGTTGCCCTAGTGGAAGTACGCATAGAAGTTATGTAGGATAATAAAGTCAGAGGCAAAAGGTCCGGCCATCCTTTGTGATTGGCGGACATTTTCTGCATGATCTTCTTGATATTTTTATTAGCTGCTTCAACAGCACCATTCATCTTTGGACGGTAGATGACGGAGTTAAGGTGTTTGATGTGGAATTTATTGTATAACTCCTCCATCATCTTATTGTTGAGGTTTTTAGCATTGTCTGACACAATGACCTCTGGTTGTCCATATCGACAAACTACATTATTTCTGATGAAAGCAATGATGACTTCTTTGGTAACCCTGGGGAACGAGGCTGCTTCTACCCACTTGGTGAAGTAGTCGATCATGGTGAATATAAATCGATGTCCATTACTGGATTTGGGCTCGATGGGCCCGATAACGTCCATCCCCCACATTGAGAAGGGCCAGGGCAAACTCATAGTGTGGAGTTCCCTTAGAGGGGAGTGGATGGCATTCCCATGAATTTGGCATTGATAGCATCTCTTGACGTGATCATCACAGTCAGCTTTGAGCGTAAGCCAATAATGCCCTGTTCTGAGAATTTTCTTGACAAGTAAGGGGCCGCTCATGTGTGGGCCACATACACCACCATGGATCTCATCTATGAGCCTCCGAGCTTGGTCTTTGTCCAGACATCTGAGGAGACCTAATCATGCATCTCTTTTGTAGAGTGCATCTCCGCTCAAGTAGAATTTCATAGCAAGTTGATAGATCCGCCTCTTCTAAGTTAGGCTCGCCTCAGCGGGTGTAGATCCATCTCGCTGATATTCCTTAATATGCTAATACCAAGGGTTGTGGATGGGAGGTAGTTCATCCGATATTTCTCCAACATAGTTCCCATAAACTGGGGCCTTTTGCATAGCAAATGTGATGCTTGGCGTGTTTTCCTTGTCAGGTATGTGAACCAAGGAGGCCAACGTTGCTAATGCATCAGCAAAATCATTCCTATTATGAGGAATGTGTAGAAAGGAGATTTCTTCAAACTCCAAAGCCATCTATAAAACTTGTCGATGGTAAGGAAGCAAATGTAATTCTTTGGTTTGATAGATTCTCGTGGATTATTTGATCACCAATTCGGAATCCCCAAAGACAGTTAACCGCCTGATGCCTATTGAACGGACAAGTTTTAGCCCCATGATCTGACCTTCATACTCACTTTTTGTTGTTAGTCTTGATAAAGCGCAATTTGGCGGTGACAAAATCTTTGCTCCCCGTGTCGATATTAAAAGCTGCTCCGGCTCAGAGCCATACGCATTAATGACTCCATCAAAATACATTTTCCATATGTGGCGTGCATCATCTTGATGGTGTTCTTTGAAATGTCATTACCCCTTTATTGGGGAAGTATGTTTCTAAGGGTTTGTAATCCCCTGCAGGTGCGGTGGCCAGTTGATCCGCAATTCCTTGACCTTTGATAGACTTTTGCATCACGTAGACGATGTCAAATTGTTGTAGGATCAACTGCCATCTGGACAGTCGATAATTCAGTATGGGCTTACTGAACACATACTTGAGAGGATCCACGCGGGATATAAGATTGGTTGTGTGACCATGTAGATAATGTTGTAATCTCATGGAAGCCCATGCTAAAGCACAACAAGTCTTCTCAATCAGAGTGTACTTGTTTTCACTGGTGCTGAATCTTTTACTGTGATAATAGATAGCTCGTTCTTGGCCTCTATCGTATTTTTGCCCCAGCATGCAGCCCATGGAATTTTCATCAACGGATTGGTACATAAATAGGGGAACATCATCCCTGGGAGGTACAAAAATAGGAGCATTAACTAACTGCTCTTTAATAGCAAGGAAGGCTTTCTGGCACTCATCATTCCATTTCATGGAGGAGTTCTTCCTTAACAGCTTGAAGATGGGCTCACGGAGTTCTTTGTGAGTTGAGAGATAAATCTACTAATGAAGTTGATTCTTCCCAAAAATCCCTGTATTTCCTTCTCTGTCTGAGAAATGGGCATTTCCTTGATGGCCTGGATTTTGGTAGGATCCAGTTCAATCCCTTTGTGGCTAACTAGGAAACCTAGCAACTTACCTGATTTGACACCAAAGGCGCACTTGGCTAGATTCAACTTCAAGTTGTACTTACACAACCTGTTGAATAGCTTTCTAAGATGGTCTAAGTGGTCTTTCTCCCTTTGGGACTTGACAATGATGTCATCCACGTAGATCTCTATCTCTTTATGCATTAAATCATGGAAAAGAGCCATCATAGCTCACTGGTAGGTTGCCCCGGCATTGATGAGGCCGAATGACAACCGTCTGTAGCAAAAGGTTCCCCAAGGCGTGATGAAAGCAGTTTTATCATGGTCTTCCTCAGCGACCATAATCTGATGATACCCCGTGAAGCAATCCGCAAAGGAGTACATGCCATATTGCATAGTATTGTCAATGAGGATGTGGATAAAGGGTACGAGAAAGCTATCTTTAAGGCAAGCTTTGTTCAAATCCTGATAATCCACGCAAACTTGCACCTTTCCTCCAGGTTTAGGTATGGGAACAATGTTGGATATCCACTCTAGATATGTAGACACCATGATAATGCCAGCTTGAAATTGTTTCACAATTTCTTCTTTAACTGTTAAACTCCACTCAGGTTTCAATCGCCTGAGTTTCTGCCTAACTGGCTTGAATCCTTCTTTAATAGGAAGGCGATGAAGAACAATGTTAGATGAAAAACCCACCATGTCTTCATGAGACCATGCAAACACATCTTGGAATTGGGTTAATAGTGCAAACATGTCATTCTGTTGGTTTGGAGTGAGGTCTGAACCAATTTGGATTAGCTTAGGGTTTTCTAAGGTTCCAAGATTGAAAGAAGTGGTTTGGTCAAGGTTGGGTTTAGGCTTATCTGCGACCCATTCCTTAATCTCCTGAGGTGTCTCAATGTCCTCTTGCATGTCCATCAAGTCTGAGTCCAACTTGCCCTTGTAGAGAGAAGGCATGTCACCAGCAAGTACAGGCACATCTATATTTAGAGTCCTGAAATCAAAAGATGCTTTCACTTAATATATGAAACTCTTTAATCATACAAAGTGTTAGCATTTCTTGATAAAATAAGCGCTATCTTGTATAGAAAAGTAAGCAATTAAAGTTATCTGAGGCGAGAGGATTTTTCGCCCGCTTTTACCCTCGTCGACTAATGCATGAGTCTTTGCTCCAATTGTCGAGGCAAAGTCACGATGGACTACAGTGATAGAGGGGTCGTCATTGCCCTCCTTCTCCTGAATGATAACTATGATATTTGGGCAATCATCGTCTGGGGTATATCGGTTTGTATGTTCATCATGAACAATAACGCGTATGCCGAACATCATCAAAGCGATGTCATGTTTGCGTTTCCATTCCCTTTCTTCCACTTCGGGATCAGGAATCAGCACCTCTTTTGCTTTGAATGATAGGCTTGGGAAATAGCATAGTCATAACATGTGTTGGCACCTTAACTAGAGACTGTATCAGCTCATGAGGTGCAGATTGAAAACATCACCGTGTGGCGGAAGCTTGAGGAACCAGCCTGTGTTTATGCGGATTCCTATGACTGGAACTAGAAGAATAGCCTAGCCCGGCTGTCCCAGTTTAACTGGACATTTGAATAGGGTGCTTAATACCCTGCTGACTTTTACCAAGCTCTTGTCCAAGCTGATGATCCAATGACATCATTTCTTGAGTGGCCGACATCACCTCGGCTGAAATCTTGGGTACGGGAAGTGGTGCTCCAATAGGTTGGTATTGAGTGTTACTCACTTCCAAGGTATGAAAACTGGCCGGCTCAACTTCAGAGTTGAAACTGATGATTGGCAGATTTCCTTGTTCAAGATACTCCGGCTCAGTGTTGACAGTGACTAAACTATTGTTGACAATGTATTTGAGTTGCTGATGTAATGCAGAGGGAACAGCTCCAGTCATGTGTATCCATGGTCTCCCCAATAGTAGGTTGTATCCTGAATCTATTTTGAGGACATGGAAGGATACATTGAATGTACTTGGACCAATCTCAATTGGCAGCTTAATCTTTCCGATGGAATTTCACCCGGATCCATCGAAAGCTTTGATTACCGTATGGTTGCTTTGGATCCGCTTGAGATTGACATTCATCTTCACCAAGGTGGCATAAGGATAGATATTCAGAGATGAACCTCCATCTATCAACACTCTAGCTAACGATGCGATGTGCAGTGGCTTGCAATGATCGGTCCCTTCGGGAGGTATATCGTCATCAGTGAAGGATATCACATTGTTGTTGAAAATGTGATCAATAATATGTTGAAATTTTTCCACATCCACTGATTTCGGTAAATAGGCTTCTTCCAAAACCTTGAGTAAAATCTTTCAGTGATCTTCATAAGAGAAAACCAAGTCCAGAATTGATATATGATGTGGAGCTTCTCTTAAGCTTAGAACCACCTTGGCTTCATTATGGCCTATAGTGTGGAGAAATTTTTCAATCTTCTCCATGGGAATCTTCCCCTTTGCTTTGAGGGTAGGTTTGATAACCCTTTGAGGAAGATACAGTGGATTATCATTCGACACTGTAGCAGTAGTATGAGACGTGGATCCTTCAGCTTCTCCATAATTCCATGGAACTTTGTGTAAGCTGACAACAGGATATTGTGGTCTGAAAGGTAAAGAAATTGGCTCGGGTATGGCCACTTTCAAAGGATTGTCAGCTCCTTTGAGTTGAATTGTCTGTATATGAAATGCCTTGACATTGTCATCATCCTCAACAGATATAACTGCTACTGATCCCTTCCATGTAATCCCATCTCAAGTTGCACAGTGTTATCGTCTGCCAGCTGCAGGACACCACTATCAATGAGATTTTGAATGAGATGGCGGAGTGCCCAGCATTGGTCTGTGCTGTGACCACGAGAATAGGAATGATATTGATAGACTCCATCAGGGTTAAACCGTCCTGCACGGGGATTAATTGGAGTTAGAAGGGATGTAATTCTTCCTTCATTGATCAGCATTTGAAATATTTCCTCCATAGGTTGGCCCGGATAGGTGAACTCCGTCTGATTGGCAAAATCCCAACGGGCTTTAGCATTTGCTTGCTTTACAACCTTATCCTCCATAGCTTCGCTTTCTGAAGGTGAGGGTGGAGCATTCATAACAAATGGAATAAGATAGGCATGCTCCTGTTTGATTAATTGGTGTGTGACTTGATGCCGATGGGTCACCAGTTCTGCCAATTGCTCAATTTGCTTACATAAAGCTTTCATCTTTCGTTCCATAGTAAATTGGAACTTTTCATAATCCCATCTATCAACACCGTCTTTGATGGTCTGAGATGGATCGCCATTAAAATTGGAACTTTGCCCAGTGCTCTAACTGATCATGTTGACCTTTTCTTCTTTGTGTTGAGGAAGAGGGTTGTCTTGCACATGAGGTCGATCTAGTTTGGTGACTACAATCTCACCATTATTTATCAAGTCTTGGATCTTGTGTTTCAAGGCCCAACAATCTTGAGTATCATGTCTAGGTGCTCCGGCATGATAAGCACACTTCCGAGTAGCAATAAAACCTTTCCCATTAGGGTTGGCTAGTGGAAGAAGACGTGTGATTTTCTTCTGAGTAGTCAGAAGAGTAAGAATATTCTCGAGTGAGTCCCCTAAGGGTGTGAACGTTCGAGGTCGCTTTGCTTCCCCACTTTTAGTCAATGGAGGGTTTGAAGCTTGTGCTTGAAATGGGGAGTAGTTTCTCCTCTGTATAGGCATGTTCTGGCTGCCTTTTTGACCTTGTAGTATCAAGGAAACATCCTCCTCTTTCTTTTTATGGACCATCCGGGGGTTGTTTCCATAAGATCCGAATTGGATGTGCTCAGCAACAGCTTTAAGAGCAGCTAGGTCTTGAATCTTACCAAACTTCAATCCCATCTCAGCCATCTCTCCGTGTTTGATCATTTCAAAAAATGGTTTTCCAATACCGGTTAGAACTCTCTCATAGAAAGGAGCTTCCTATATATCTATGAAAGTCATGACCATTTCTGATTCTGTCATGGAAGGAATAATTTGAGCAGCAAGGCGCCTCCACCTTTGAGCATACTCTCTAAATAACTCATTAGACTGTTTCTTGACCTTGGTAATTTGGTTCCGGTCAGGAGCCATCTGAGATTAAAAACTGTATTGAGTGAGGAAGGCGTGAGCTAGCTCTTCCCATCTATGGATCTTGGAGTTGTCTAATCTGGTATACCATGAATGGGCTTCTCCAGTCAGACTCTTCTGGAACAGCTGCATTCTGAGGTTTTCATTTTCTGCATAAGATCCAAGTTCTCCAATGAATACTTTCAAATGAGTATAAGGATCCCCTAATCCGTCATACTTTTCAAAATCAGGGGTTTTGAATTTCTCTGGATAATGAACACCAGGGAATATGCAAAGATCAGCATATGAAACACTTCTATGTGTTCCAATCCCCTTGAGAACACGAATAGTTTCCTCCATTTGAAAGACCTTCTTCCTGATATCATCGGTGTCTGATCTCCTTTGAGATGGGTGTTTCGGGGTCTTTGTTGGTCGTATCCAGTGAGGTTCTGGAATTGTTTTTTCCAAACCTTGGGATCCCCCTTGTGTAGAGGATTCTATATGTGTAGGTATCTGTGTACCCTGAGTAGACTGATGCAATTCTTTCAGCAGAACAGCCAAGTCTGTGATTTGTTTACTTAATCCGTCAAATTCTTCTCGGGAAACAGTATTAGAGTGGTCAGAAGAAGACATGATTGGTTGTAGGCTCGTGGTCTTTTTGGATTTTGAGCGGCTAACAGGCCTAATTGCTTCCCTACAAAAGACTTATGTAGTTTAGTCTTAGGGATAATATAAATGTTATCATGATTTGTCCGTTTTAGGAATATGGTCCTGCAAAAACGGTTGTTAATTGATAACATGTCATGTATGCACAGATATTCTTCATATTTTCCATTACATATAAATGATCATGGAATGCAATTACAAGTAAATGCTTTTACAAGTAATTAAAAATGAAAAGAATGAAGAGACTTTCCTCCGCATTTTGTTTGCCAGAGGTTGACCTATCTTAGGTTACTCTCGCGGCTTTTTGGCATGAAGGTTCCCAGATCATCGCAATCTACTTGACGGGAAGTTAATCCGGTCTTTCAATTTGGAAGCGAATCTAGGTGGTGCCTTTCACGAGCCTCGTTGGAATTAGTCTTCCTCGAGTCCGATAATCAAACACAAGCAGGATAGCCTCTGGTGGAGGGACCACACAACATAAATTCACATACAACGTGTGTCTCACCGTTTATGCAAAATGATGACATGTGTGAAGCACTAATATCACTGAGATAGATATTTAGCGGTGCGATAAGTAAAAAAAATGCGATTATACACATTCATCATAAATGTAAATGTAACATTCACACACAAGCATATAACAATTTTTAAAAGCTTGTAATAGCGGCTTAAGCCCTCTTCTTTGGAGTCCCAAAGAAAGTCTCCACACATCGACTCAGGATTTTTGGTGTCCCCTTTCGTTACTTGTTCTTCGGTGTTCTCATGTTAATGTGAGTTTTGTTTGAAAAAACAAGTGAAAAAGGTCTGACATGTGTAATGTCGACGATTTAACTTTAAGAGTCGCCAGTTGGTGTTTTTGCTTGGTTGCACCAATATGACGAAAAAGGTTTGCACATTGACCCGGTGATGTGACACACATTAAGCAGGTGCGTGAAGCAAGAGATTCATTAGGGTTCGAGGGCTTGATTATGCGGAGGGAAGGTGTTAGGCACCCCAGACATCCGTGTTGCCCACGGTGGCCACTTTCAAAAAAGCTGTTATATGAATGTGTGTGTGTGTGGATCGATGTGTAATTATTTGAAAGTAGTGTGAGGCCTCGTTTCGCACCTATATACACAAGGTTTGAATTTATAGAAAAATTCAATTTTAACCAAGATATAGCAATGAAGTTTTGTAAAAGAGGCTTTTCAAACCCTGTGCTCAATAGGAATTGAGACCTTTTCATACTTCCATTTTATTATTAAATGTTCGGCTTGTTTGCTTTTATTTTCGAGATGCGAGGCATCTTTGAGGAAATAATATACAGCAGTGCCGAACTCCTTATGGACATGATAGCCATCCAAGGAAATTCGTACACTATAAATAATGTACAAGCTGCTTACAGTTGGAAAAAGTCCATCACGAGAACCGAATCTAGATTCAGTAGACTGAATCTATGATCACATGATTCCTAGGCTCACATGATACTGCAATTTATATGGAAAGCAGTAAGCAGTTATATATATATATAAGCGATAAATATATATGTATGTGCATGATCAGCCACCACGAAGCAACTCCATGGGGGATCAGAAATGTAAATAAAACAATAAATGCTATCAACCGCCACGAAGTAAACTCCAGGCGGGACTTGAATGTAAATAAAGCTGTAAAAGCGATCAACCGCCACACAGTAAGTAAACTCGAAGCGAGGATGAAATGTAAAGAAAACGTAAAAGGCCACGAAGTAAACTCAGTGCTCGATGTAAATGTGTAAATATATATATATATAAATAGTAAATGCACCGGATGTAAAATCCAGGCTCATCGTATATGTCCGACAACAATTATATATATAAGTATATATATATATATATATAAAAGCAATTAAATGCACCGGATATAAAATATGAGGCTCATCGAATGAGTCGACAACGATTTATATATATAAGTATATATATATATAAGCAATTAAACGCACCGGATGTAAAATTGGGCTCATCGAGGTGAGTCGACAAAGATTTATATATATAATATATATATATAAGCAAATAAACGCTCCAGACATAAGTCTAGGCTCAATCGAGGCATAACTCGATAATGTTAGTACATATAAAAATATATACATATATATAAGTATATATATACAGACAGAAATGAGAACCATGGACCGAAGTCCGGGCATATGCACACAACACGACTCTCAATGTGTAGAATAGTGTGTGTAAATATGAAGAGAAAGGCTTTATAGAGTGTAAGAAGGCTTACACTTGGCTGCCAATGCAGACTGCTATGACTCTATATGGATAAACACTCAGCTCCCGCCGGTAAATTTATAACTGTATGTGGGCTAATAGGTGTTTAAAAAGAGCAAGCACTCAATATAGGGTGTGTATAAAGCAAATTGGACAGGGCTTCCTCGCCTTTTCTTTATTCAAAATGGCTGCCCCAAGCCCTCTATTTGCCGCAGATGCACCTGCGGCTGCCCAGGGTGCCTCGAGTTTTACGGGCCCCATCGTCTCGAAGTACGTGCACTCGTGCACTGTAATATCCGATCGAACTTGCAGAACTTCAATCCGAGCATCCGAACGAGGTATATACGACCTTCTTCAGACTGTTTGTGTCAAGAGTTACACAATGACATGGAATAGAGGTTGTACGAAGTCAGGAAGAGGGGACTATGCCCGTGGTCTTTAAGCTTCAAATTCTATCCGGTGTGCTACCACGCGTAATAGTCACTTGGGATTGGAATTCCTGGTTCTTAAAGGACATTGTTATATGTATGTATGTATGAAGTGTTGAGACGACGCGCAGGTGTTGAGGTAGCAAGATGACGATTGACTCCTCATCGGGGTTATCGCCGATTTGAGTTGAAAGCAGACGTTGCTCAAGGCTACATCTGAGATTGGACTGCTGCAAATGTTGAATGTCGCAATGTCATCTTGTGGATGCCTGTCTGCCCGATGTTAGATCCGGGTATGAGCTATGAGTGCCTCGATAGGAGGCCTTATTGAAGCTGATAGCATGTATTTGAAACAAGCATTTCTGGGGTTATCGCCGGAACTGCAACAACATTCCTTGGGGTTATCGCCAAGGACGAAACTCGGGGTTATCTCCGAGGTTGGAAATGATGTTCCCGGTGTGTGTTCAGGGGTTGAGACTGATACTCCCGGTGTATGGTCCGGGGTTAAAATTGAACTTCTGGTAATATCCAGAATGGATGTGAACTGTTCCAGGGTTATCTCCGAAAGACGATTATGCCCTCCTACAATGTTAGTAACAGTTGTGCAGAAAATTTTGAGTGTCTACAAGAGCATCACAAAAAAAAGTTATACTTTTAACTTCAAAAGTAATCGAGGCACCTGACTACTAGCCCTCGGAAGTTACACTTTCAACTTCAAAAGTGATCGAGGCACCTAATTAACAGCCCTCGAAAGTTACACTTTCAGCTTCAAAAGTGATTTAGGCACCTGAGTATAAGCCCTCAACCCTGGAAGTTACACTTTATCTTTAAAAGTGGCAAACATTATGCTTTATTCGACAAAAGAAAGAAAGTTACACTTTATCTCTAAAAGTTGCAAACGTCATGATTTCTTCAACAAAAGCAAGATTTACTATATGAAACGTTATGTTTTTCGTTAAAAGAAATTTTATTATCAATGAATTGACAAACTTTCACTTATACATGAATGGTTTTTTAAAAAAAATTCTTAAAAAAAGGGGTATAAATTCAAGTGTTGGTTTGTGAAAAATATATATACATGTTTTTGACAAAATTCATGTTTGCTTATAATACCTACTGTTGTCTTGGAATATTAATTTGAATAACTTGAGTTTCAATGATAAATATTGAGTTTTAAAGAATCATTCAAATTAAAAAGTAATCAATAAAGTTAAACAAACTACATTTTGATACATGAAATATGTTTAAATGAGTTTTCAAAACAGGAAATCGAGAAAAAAAACCTACTACAACAAGTTATGATCTAAAGGCCAAGACATATCAAACTGAAGTGGAGGCATAGCTAAAGCTTCCAAATCAGCAATGGCAGCATCTCGAATCTTAAGATTTGCAACTTTCAGCTCCCTAACCTGTCGGGTAGTTGACTCTAAGTCTCATCGCTGGGACTCTACATCCTTCAACTTGGCCTCTAGATCCCGAAGCTTATCCTTTAAATCTCGAGACTGGACCTTCAATTTATTTGCGGCTTCGTCAAGCTCAGAAAGTTGTACTAAAAAGGATTCATCTTTACACTTATGTATCGCAACCTCCAAACGTAGTGCAACAAGATTAAAACTTGACTTGAGAAGATCCAGCCTATCACGAAAAGGAGACATATCAACACCCACGGCTTCAAGGTCGTCCACATAATCACTAAACTTCTTCAAGTCCTCGACTTGCAAGGAATATAAAGACAGAGTGTGAAACCCAAGAATAAAGCCTGTGAACTGATCTAGGAAGAAGGTTTGATTGGAATCTGTCTTAATAATCAACCGGTTAAGTATCTGCGAGAACAAAGCTAGGAGACGCTCTAGACTTTCCTGACTAGAAGATGATATCTGGAAACCCCTCCAAGAAATAAGATCCCCACTTGGATTGAAGGAAGCTCTGGCAGAAGCTACTTTTGACTCCACCATGGAATTTGTAGAGACGAGAGATAGAGGAACAGAAAGATGTTGTATGACTGATGATTCCTCGAAGCCTTGGCCACCTGGAGGATAAGCAATGTTGCTATAAGGTGAGTAGGCAACATCCGGATGGAGAGCATCAAACAAAGCAAGGGCCTCAACAGGCAAAGGCAAATCTTTCATCTTCTTACTCTAAAAACAAAATGTCAAAGCATAATATATTATAGAAAAAGAAAGGAAATTCAAGAAGAATTATATGTTGACTAAAGAAAGATACTCACAATATATCCAATGGAAAAAGAGTCGGGAGATGCAACAGAAACGGGAATGTCATTTAACCCACCCAAAGTACTATCAATAATGCCCTCCTGAGCAATCACCAACTCGGCAGACTCCTTCTGGGGAGGATGTACATTAGCAATAGTCTCAGAAGGATTCCCCCTCGAGGAGGTAGGAGCCTCATCAGCATCTTCAGGCCCATCAGGTGAAGAAGTCATAGGAAGGATTGAGGAAATTGATGTATCACCCACAGCAGGACTTGGGCTTACATTAGATAATGTGTCGTTAGCATCAAGGCTAACACAATCATTATACGAAGAAGACGCCTCGACACCAATAAGGATAGGTTGGGGAGGCTCACAATTGGCAGAAGTCACTGCAACTACCCCATTACAGTACCAGAAATAAACCCAAGAGGAACATCATCATCCTCTTCATCGACCTCTACAATCTAAAAAAAAAAAGAAAATAAATACATAAGGAAACACGAAAGCAACTATACGAGGGATAAAAGAAAAAAAATGGAAATGTCACAAAAAAAATTACCAAATTTCTACATTGCTTCTTGATCGGATCCTCGGCTGTCGGTATACTAGAACCAGCATTGTCAAGAGGGCGTTTCGATAATGGCTTTAAGCGGAGCCTAATAACGGGACGACTAACCAGGACCATGATAGAAGTAATAGGAGGATCCACCTCAGAATCAGTAGTAATAGATGTTTTCGCTTTAGAACGAGTGATTCTCATTTCCTCGGCACCAGAGGATCCCTGGGGAGGAGATAGAGGAAGTATTTGTGATAAAGATACTTGAGACGAAGCCCATGGAGGAAGACTCCTAGAGGTAGTAGGAGCATGTTTGGAAAAAATATTTGGGTCACCTCGAGGATGAATGTCTACTGACTGAGGATGAGAAGAATTAGGCATCAAAACCTCATGCTCAACGAGCCGACTACTGGTTGACCAACATTCTGAATGGACATTGGTCTTAGGAGAACATAGCAACCTGGCCCATTGGAGACATTCGGGAATTGAAACTAGTAGAGAACAAATCAAAGTTTCATCCTCCCACCTTTTAAGATTGACTTGCCAATAATTACGCTCGTTGGTAGTATATTGCTCAATCCGAGAATCATCTGGTATAAAAAAGTAAGGGATTTATGAGGAGCATTTGGAGGCCTTGGAAATGCCCATGTAAAAGAGGAAGAGGTAGAGACGAAGTTGAGAAGGGCAGTCTCATAAGTCTCCCGACAAGTATGGCCAAAGGGACGCTCCTAGTCAAATCCAAACTGCCTCATGACCCTGTGAGGGGAATAAAACACAGTACCAAAACCATTATCTTCGACGAAATAGGGAAGCTCTGCAGCCCGAAGGAAGATGAACCAAGTTAACGAAGAACCACTCAATTCATTGATATTTGAGTGTGATTGAAAGTTATGCCTATAGAAGTGGGGCAGACGATCTCCGCTTTCTGAAACAATAGTGTATGGACGAGCTGTAAAGCATGAAGAATCATCGATAAAATACCATAAATTTGAACTAGATCGGTGATCAATCCAGTGAGTTATGCGGGGGACAATGTTGGGCAATGAAAAAGGATCTGAATACTTCTTTTTCTTCTTAGAAAGATGTGCAGGAGTAGAATATCTCAAAAAGTGCTTGAAGAGAAAGATCAGAAGAAAGGAGCAGGGAACGAAGCAATTTACGTCATACCTGAGTAAAGTAATAAGAGGAAAAAAATGTAGTGTGAAAGACAGTTAACAAAAATATGAAAATGAGTACCTCCCAATAGATTCCTTCATAGCGAGAATGGTTTCGTCCAAATGACGATAAAATGTTCCTAAGAAGAGATGAGCAAGAGGAACATTTAGACCTCGAGATAACAAAGAAGCCAAACCAAACATGCGGGTCAAAGGACCATCTATAGGAGACCCAGGAAAAATGAAGCGGGACAACCACATAGCCAAATAAGCAACCTAAGGAAAAGGTCAAGGCTCCTCATGGAGAGTGAGGACAAACTTATTATAGTCAGAACTATTTCCATGGCCAGGCTGGTAATCCCTGAAGAAGTAGCGCACCCAAGATAACCAGGAATTTTTTTGCCGGTTAGAGGTCTCAAAGTTTGGAAGGAGCGTGTCACCCTAAAATCGCGAGATATAATTGGGAGCCCGCTTGAAAGCCTCTGTCAAGTAAGTAATACACTCAACATCTCTAAGAGACAAGCTAGATATGCTACATGAAGTTGAGGCAACAGCAGGAAGGCTACAAGATATAATCCAAAATGAGTTCATAAAAAATAATAATAATAATAATAAAAATAAAAAAAAATAATAATAATAATAATAATAAACAAAATAGAAAAAAAGGATTACTAGCTGGTAAATGGAATAAATGTCCTCTAGATTTGGGGTGAACTCCCCCCAAAGCAGTGACAAATGTACATGCGGAAGAACACCAACGTGAAATCAAGACGGTAAGAGCATCATGGTCTTGTTGGATACGAAGATCCCTGCATAGCTGAATGCAACGCAGAATGCTGGCCCTCTCCAGTATATCCACATAATCAGAATTTACGAGAACCTCGTTAGTCCAATGTTACCACCCCTGAAGACGATTGGATGAGTCGGATATAAAACGAATGGGACTGTAGAGGTACACCTATTTTTCTATACACATACGGGGAATGCGAGCAGAACAGGGAAAACTGTCTAAGCTTTTGCAATCCGTAACATATAGAAATAAACTTGCTTTCTCAAGAGGAGGAAAGATTGTACGATCATAATTCTTCACTTGCTCCCAGAAAATGTTAGAAGACCCATAAAAGGGAGCCTTTCCCCAGTCGTTTATGAAAGGAACTTCCTTCCTTAGTAGTTTTCGGGTCTATGGAACGTTCACTGGAATTGGCCTGCAACAAGAAAACTTAACATGAGAATTCTGGAAATAAGGAAAGAAAGTGAATGAGCATTTGAAATTAAGTGCTTACCATAACAAGAGAGAAGGTATGAAACTTAAATAAGAAGACTGGATTTGGGAAAGAAAGATCACAGACACCTAATAGAAGAAAAAGAGCACAAACATTAGGAGTCATTCAAATAAAAATAGGGTAAATAAAGAACGGGAAAATGTGAAAGAGGAGGCCATTAGGTCGGTTCCCCTAAGGGTTGGCCCGTAGGGTTTAGCCACCTAAGGAGCTCTCCCTTCTTACATTTAATTTCTCCTTACTCGTTGAATCAACTGATTGGAATAAATGCTACTTCACCCGAATATCCGAGCCAAGATCATTGTTAAGGTGAAATGGCTCGGAATAAATTCTTCGTCCTTACGGTGTTGTCATTTCTTTCAAAATATCCGAGCCAAAAACCTTGTTAAGGTGAAATGGCTCAGAATAAATTTTTCCTCGTTGCGGTGTTGCCTCTTTTCTTTGAAAATATCCGTGCCAAGAACCTTGTTAAGGTGAAATGGCTCGGAATGGATGCTTCCTCCTTGCGGTATTGCTTGTTCTTTGAAAATATCTGAGCCAAGATCCTTATTAAGGTGAAATGGCCTGGAATAGATGCTTCTTCTTTGCGGTATTGCTTTCGAGATTATCCAAGCCAAGATCCTGTTAAGGTGAAATGGCTCGAAAAAGAAAAAACTACAATCACCTGAAAAGAGAAATCGGTGAAACAATTAAGAAAAATTAAACAAAACAACAACCAACAAACAAACAATCAATCGATAAAATAAAATAATTGCACATTAAAAAGTTTCAAATTTCCAACTAAAATAAAAGAATTATGAAAACAAAGAAATACTCTTTCAGCCACAATAAAACGTGGATTGTCAGCAATATATCCAATTTATAATCCAAAAAGAGCTAAACAACAGACTTATAACAATTTCCAGGAATAAAAACAAGTAGTGGTTATCAACTAGAAAAAAGAAAAGAAAAAAGAAAAAGGGATTCATACCGGAATTAACTAAATAATCCAACTATTGTCAATGGAGGCTTCATAAAACAAACTTATACAGATAAGTTTTTATCAAATTTGTAAACTAGATTAAATATCCACTCATCATGCATCATAACATCACACTTGGGTTTTTTGTATAGGATCTTGCTTGATTCGAATAGATAGTGAAATATGGGGTTTTGTCTGTTGCAATTCTCTCTCTCTCTCTCTCTCTCTCTCTCTCTCTCTATATATATATATATATATATATATATATATATATATTGTAAGACTCTAATTTTTATGAATAAAATGGAATTTTTTCTATTTATTATTTTGAAATAGTAAGGGTTGATTTGATTAATGTGGTTAGTTATGGGTAAAATGCGCAAATATTTTTAAAAAGCAAGTGGTTATAAAATATTTATTTTTGCCGGGGAATATTCGTTTAGTCATGGAATATTCTTGTTGTCGGGGAATATTCGTACGACGGCACAGCCTTTTGTGGGCTCCATAACGAAAAGCGATTGGATGAAGAAAACAACAAGTATGAGTTTTTATAAATAACGGCGTAGTTATTACCGTTAACATTGTTGGAATACCCAGTGGTTAAAACACAATAATACGCGGTGTTGCACAGTAGCACATGATATTGCACCAATTATTGATTCTTACGTAAGAATGCACTACTCAATAATTATTACAGTAATTACTGTTTCATATTTTATTTTATTGATTCAATAATTGCTACGTTGATATTTTATATTATTCTAGTTTCAATAATTGTCACTACACAGTATTTCCCATTATCAGATCAATAATCCATATTATTTGAATAATATTATTAGATAACATTATTGGCAATGTCTAGAAAGTTCTGTCGAGGAAAGGGGTTAGGTCATCTAATTGCGCGCTAGTAAGGAGAAATCCTTATCGGAAAACCCCCTCTTTCTTGGGAACGGCCTGGTTGTCATTAATATGATTTTGTAATATTATTTATGAATAATTAATTATCGATTTATATGATAAGGAAAATATTTATTTATGTGGATATAAATGGAGGAATTTTTAGAAAAGTGATAATTGTTGAAAATTGATATTTTATCTTTTCTGATAAAATAATTTATTTAAATATATTATTATATTTTAATAATATAATAATGGTGATATTTTTACAATGAATGTGTGATATATGAATAAATGGGGAGAAAGAGTATTTTTGTTACAATAAATACTAAAAACATGTTAAACATGTTGGTGGACCCCATTTCTTGACTGAAACATGATTATAGCCTGCAAAATCGTCCGTGTGAAGATTTCGGTCAATTTCTGCTTGAAATTTGGAAAAACTTAAACTTACAAAGTTGTAGATAATTGAATTTCCTATGGAATGGACATAAGATTCGAATTTTTCTGATAAAATGGCTATTTATTATGAATTATTGAAGTTCCGGAATAATTAATTTTTGAAGTTTTAAATATTTTTTTAAAGAAGAATGTTTTTTTTCATTTTGGTGGGCCCCACATGTGTGGTAAATGAGCTAATTTCAGATGTCAAGAGGTGGGCATGAAATATTTTTATAAATATTATTATTTTATTAAATTTTCTGCTTTGGTATTCTAAGCATTTTCCTATAAATAGGGTGCTTAGGTTAGAATTGAAAATCACATCAGAAACTGAAGCTTTCTCTCTCTATATTATTGAGCGTATTCTTGTGAGTATTTTGATACTTTGAGTGTTGTTATACAAGTTCCCTTCAGCACTATATCCGATATTCCAGTCAAAAGTACTGTCCTTTTGAGGTAAGGGATGTTATTATTTTTTTTAATGATATTATTTATTTCAATATCATTATGCCGAAATATTGGTAAGATTTTTCTTGTGAAATTCTTGTCTTTTGTGTCATGATTACTATTCACGTATACGGCACTATTTACGTATATGGCACTATTCACGAATACGACACTATTTATCGAAAAATAAAATTTTCTCTTCTTTGTCCCAGATGTCTATTTTTGTAACTATCTTTGATTGTATCCATGTTTTGATCATTATTCTTGAATTTTACTCTACCATAGTATATTATGAGGTGTTTTTGAATATGGATAAATCGAAGTACGAATCCCTAATATTTGTTCTTTTATCTCACTGGATTCATTTTCTTTAAAATATTTTTCATCATCCTCAATCCAAAATAATGATATAATTGAATATCTTTAGCCTGTAGTGCAAAGATGAATGATTTCCTGATGAACATCTTTGGGCCGTAGTGTTGAGATGAACAGGTGTTGAGATGAACATGATCAACTGATGAATATCTTTGGCCTGTAGTGCAAATATGAATATTTGATTCAAAATATATATTGATTGATATTACAGGGATAAAATATTGATGACGGACTTTAAAATCATAGAAGATAGTAGATTTCATTCTCTACTTAACTCTTCTAAATGAATTATTATTTTCGCTGTGAATATTGATTTAAAACTTGTTGTCTATTATATTGTATCAGATTTTTTCCTGTTGAGGACTAACGATAATTTGTTCTATATTATCTTTAGTCATAATATTCTTTACTGGGCTAGTTGAGCTCACTCTTTTCCTTTTTGTTCCATTTTTCTTCTCAGGAGGCGAGAATGTAGCGGGTACTAGTCGGGGTATGGAATGATGGTTCTAGAAAGTTGTTTTAGTAGTCCTCACTATTTTTGTAAAATAATGCATCAATAATTGTAATGAGGACTTATTTGAGTGTGGATATTGTCTAGAAGATAATATTTGTATTTAAACTCACAGTTTATATGTTGTCGTATTTTGCACGACAATTGTATTAATAAAGTTGTAGTTGTTTCTGTACCATGTATTTGGCGACTCAGAATGAGTGATGTATACCTATTTTGGGGGCGTCACACACACACACACACACACACATATATATATATATATATATATAAAGAACATGGATGTTACTGACCTCTCAAGTACTTTTCATGTATATATGTATTAGTTAAAATATTTTTCAATGTTGAGAGGCCACATGCATGGAAATCATTTGTTTACCTTCCACAAAGCTTTACGGTCACCTCTGCTCTGCAATTGATTCTTTTTCCCCTTTAGTTTTTATTTATTTTCGTCTGTCTTCTTTCTCTAAAATACTTGTTCAGCAAAATCAATTGCTATACTTGACTAGTGGAATCAATTCCTGTCAATCCCCGTGAATGAATACTACGCGGTATCACCAATTAAGGGGAAAAGATCTTGTGTTTAAAAAATAATAATATTATTATTATTTTACCAAATTAAATTATGCATATTTAAAAAATATTTCTCGACTTTCAGAAAATATTTTTTTTTCAAATTCCTTCCTAATTTTATTTTATAAGTATATAAATAAAAATGATTTGATTTTTGTTTCCAAAATATGAATGATTTGAGTGTATATAAAAAAAAGATTTTATTTTATTTTTAAAAATAAAATAATAGTTTAGAGCGAGTTTGTTATAGGTGTGTTATAATTGGTAAACAATGAAATTGCACACTATATGACAAAAGCATTAACCTGGTGTATTTCAATTAATTGATTAATGCCCGTTCGATAGACTGATGTGCTTAATTTTTGCTTCATGTTTGTTATATATACTTAAATGAAGCCAATTTGCTTAGCAAATTATGCAGATTAGGAGCTAAAAACAATTTAATTAATGACTTCTGATATCAATTCGTGATATCTAAGTTTAAAATTGAAGATTTTTTGGTAATGGTACTGCACTTGGACAGCCACAAATTTTGGGCAATTGCTTTACTGAAGATCGCAGGGAAAAACTTTCTAGATACAGGACTAAGAAAACAAAGAGGAATTTTGGTAGGAAAATCAAGGTGATTTCTAATTCGCAATTTCCTTTGTTATCAATTTATCACCAGCTGTAAGCCTATAAGCTTGAGTTCTATCTTCCGTCACCCAAATGGGGAGGAGGAATGAGTCCCTCTATATATATATATATATATATATATATATATATATATATATATATATTATTAAGGAAACAAAGATTTGGGAAAGATTTTCAAGATATTTTAGGAGAGCTCTCCTAGGGGTCCCCTTGAAGTTAAGGTATCCTCATCTCAAAGATTATACCTCAAGATATTTGGGAAAGATTTTCAAGATATTTGGGAAAGATTTTCAAGATATAAGAACTATCATATTTGACACTCAAAGGTTATACCTCAAGTGTTAGAATCTGAAATGAAGTCAAGGTATCCTCATCTCTTCGGCATACCATGTACGTACGTAAATTTCAAGGGTGAAATTTCATAAGGAGGGGAGATTGTGAGACCCCAAATTTTATGAATAAAGATTTAAATTTCTCGAAATATTTTTTTGAATATTATGGTGTGGATTTGATATAATGTTATAGTTGTGGGTAATATTTATAAATTTTGCAAAGTAAGCAAGTTGTTATATAATATTCGATTGGTGGGGAATATTCGTTTTAAGCGGGAATATTCATAACGACAAAGACAATCATTAGTGGACCCCTAGCGGAAGTATTGTCGTAGTTAGAAAATGACAAAATTATCAAAATAATAAAATGAAAGTGTTACAATTAAAGCTGTTGAACTATCCCGGTAGTAAAAAATACGATGTCTGGCGTGGTTGCATAGTAGCTTTACGGTATTGATTATTGATGCTTACGTAAGAAGTCACTCAGTTATACTAAATTATTGCAACAGTAATTGTTGCATCATATCTCTCATATTATTGATTCAGTTATTGTCACAGTATCATCGCATAATATGTTATATTATTAAATCAATAATTAAGATGACAAAGTTATTCATATTATTATTTGCAATATTGACAATGTCTAGAAGTTCTGTCAATGAGAGGTTAGATAATCTAATTGCGTGTCAATATGGAGAAATCCTTATTGGAAAGCCCCCTCTTTCCTGGGAACGGCCTGATTGTTAAATATTGTGAGTTATAATATTAATGATGAATAAGTTCGTGTTGATTAAAGATGAAATTGATAATTCCATTGTGTGGGAATTATTAGTGTTAGTGGAAATCGACATTTATTTCGATAATAATTAATGTCTGGAGGTTATATTGACCAATCGGGTAATTAATCGGATAAATGAGCAATTAATTGCTATTAATTCACATGCTTATAACTATGTGTTCACATGTGTGTACTATTGATTAATATAATTTACTATTAGGGGAGTTGGTGCGAGATTGATAATATTTGCTTTACTAAATTAAAAATAGAGGTATAGATGAAGGTACTATACTATAATTAATTTTTTTCACATGTTTAGAACTATTGAGTCACATGATTTACTATTGATTCACATGATTTACTATTAGGGGGGGTGGTGCAAGTTTGATAATACTTGTAGGACTAAATTAAAAATAAAGAAAAAGAGGAAGGTATTATATTGTAATATTTCGAGCCCCAAAATGTGCAATATTTTCCTATAAATAGAAGCTCATTCTTCCTTCATTTCTCACCAATTCACTAAGTCTCACAAGAGCAATTATTATAGAGAAATTATAGAGAGAAAGAAGAAGAGAAGTCTGCTACCTCACTATTCCAATATCCAATTTCTTAAGGGGTATTATTCTTTCGTATTCATGAAGAAAGTTATTTTCTTTCAATACTCGTAAGGGTTGTTATTCCATTCTTTATTATTATGTTGGAATAACTCAACATCATGAAGCACCGCATACATGGTGAAATTCTTACATTTTTCCATTCTTTATTATTACGTTGGAATAACATATACGTGCGATCTATCGCATACGGTGAATTCTGTTGTTATTCCATTCTTTATTATTACATTGGAATATCACATGCGTGTGAATTACGCATGACATGGTTCCATTCTTTATTATTATGTTGGAATATCACATGCATGCAGATTACGCATGACTGGTTCCATTGTTCTCTTGAGGCGAGAATATAATTTGGGGACGAGTCGGGGAATGGAGTGATGGTCCAGGATAAATGGCTTTAGTAGTCCTCAATATTCTACGGAATAATGTGATAATAATTGTAATGAGGACACCATTGAGTGTGGGTATTGTCTAAATGACAATATTCTTTTTTAAACTCTCAGCTATGTTTTATCGTATTTTACACGACTGTTGTATAATTAAGTTGTATTTGAATTTATGTGCCATGTATCTGGCGACTCAAGATGGGTGATGTATACCTATTTTGGGGGCGTCACAGTTGGTATCAAAGCTTAGGGATATGATCCCTGGTTGAGATGTGAGACAAGAACTAGGAGGGGAGAGACGGGGAATTCCTTCGCTAGTATGACCTACCTAAGTTTATTTGGTATTTAATTAGTCGGTCAGAGTATAGGGATAATATGTGATATTTTAATTAACCCCTTGTTTTGTGGCGGTGTTTGAAAATGGCAAATTTGAAAATGTTAACAATAGAGTGAATGAGACAGTTGAGACACCTTTAATCACTAACGAGGTTAATGTGATGACAGACGAAGAAGAAATTAGAGATATCTACGTGGTGAGTGAAGAAATAAGAGTTGCATTTAGGAGCTAATTACAGAGGTAGCGGTGAGAGAGTGAGAAGAAGAGGAAGAAGAGGAGAATTTATTAGAAGAATTTTATGATATGAATTTAGAATTACAAAATTGTATTCATGAGTTAGAAAGAGAAAAGTGAAGAATGGCGGTGATCGTGTGGAGCAAAGAGATGCAACAATTCAAAATTGTGTTACCCGAGTGTGCGATGCTTGAATGAAGCACTCCTTGGCGAGTATAAGATATTGAAATGGAATCGAGAATGCTATGATCAAAGTTCGATGAAAGAAGAAAGCAATGAGCGAAGGAGAATAGATAATGCATGGTAAAAAGCGCACGACGACGTTGATATTATAGAAAAAGACGTTCGATCTAATAAAGTCAAAATAGATGAAATGGATTTCACTTTTTGGACAACAATTGGGAGAATCCAACATCGAGTTCAAAATTACCCTGTGCAGAGCGGTCAACCCCAATTCGATATGGTTCGGAGAGTAATGATTTGAATCATGGATCAAGAATGTGACGAAGCAATTAAGGGTGGAATGTACTCTATATCAAAGTTAAGTCCAACTTGGATGGTAACGCCAAAAGATGTCCCAGATAATTCAAATTCAGTAGTTTAAGTGAGAGAGTTTATCGAGGAACCCAAACAAAGTTATCACGGGTAAGTTAATCATAAACTCTTGTGAACTCTATACCTTATTCGATACCGGTTCTACCCACTCCTATATTTCGCCTAGTTGTGTTCAACGTTTGAACGTGGATCTTGAGAAATTAGACTTTGACTTATCTGTTAAAACTCCGTCGGGAGAAACCTTCATTACATCCACGGTTTATAAGTCTTATTTGATTCAAATCGGTAACCGCACGTTACCTGTCGATCTTATTTCTTTGAAAATACTTGCATTTGATGTGATTTTAGGAATTGGTTGGTTAACTACTCATCATGCTAAAATCAATTATTTTTGTGAGGTTGTTAGCTTTCATATTCCTAACCAACCTATTATGCGAATTCAAGCAACCAAACCACTAAAATCAATCACTGTCATATCAAGCCATAAAGCTATTCGTTTATTGAAAAATGGATGTCAAACTTTCTTAGCCCATGTCACGGATTTAAATAAAAATACGTTAGAATTGAATGAGATTTATATTGCTAATAAATTTCCTGACGCATTCTCGAAGAACTTCCTGGCCTACCCTAGAGCGTGAAATCAAATTTTGTATTGACCCCAGTACAAAACCCATTTCTAAAACCCTTAAATATTTCATCAACCAAAATGAACGTATCATGCGCCAAGGACGTTGGCTCGAGCTGTTGAAGATTATGACTATACCATTCAATATCATCGTGGAAGAGCGAATGTGGTAGCTGACGCGTTGAGTAGAAGATCATATGTGGTTACGAGTGTGACATTGTTAACACAAAAACCCATTTTGTATAACTTACAAATGATGAAGATAAAGTTAAAGACTCTAGGGACCCACGTGGTGATATCAACTATACGAGTAGAATCGACTTTAATCGATAAAGTTAAAGGCTGCTCAAGCTACACACCCGGAGCTGATGAATGTGAAGAAGAAGGTTCAAGAGGGCGTTATTCTAGAAGCAAGACTCGATGAAGAGAGGAAATCTCAACCCTTGATTTTATTGGTCTATTTGAAATCCTCGATCGAGTAGGAACTGTGGCCTATAGACTCGTTTACCGCCAAGTATATCGTGTGTTCATAAAGTTTTACACATATCGATGTTACGTAAAAATGTGGACGACCCAAACCATATTATTGAATTAGAACTAGACGAGATAGCAAAAGATTTAACGTATGATGAGATACGTGTTAAAATCATAGATAAGAAGGATCATATTCGACACTCAAAGGTTATAACTCAAGAGTTAGAATCTGAAATGAAGTCAAGGTATCCTCATCTCTTCGGCATACCAGGTACGTACATAAATTTCGAGGCCGAAATTTCATAAAGATGGGAGATTGTGAGACCCCAAATTTTATGAATAAAGATTTAAATTTCTCGAAATATTTTTTTTGAATATTATGGTGTGGATTTGATATAATGTTATAGTTGTGGGTAATATTTATAAATTTTGCAAAGTAAGCAAGTTGTTATATAATATTCGATTGGTCAAGGAATATTCATTTTAACAGGGAATATTAAATGCGGACAACACAATCATTGGTGGACCCCTACAACGGAAGTATTATCGTAGTTAGAAAATGACAAATTATCAAAATAATAAATGAAAGTATTTACCGTTAAAAGCTGTTGAACTACCCAGTAGTAAAAGTACGATGTCTACGCGTGGTTGCAGTAGTAGCACACGGTATTGATTATTTATGCTTGCGTAAGAAGTCACTCAGTTATACTCAATTATTGCTACAGTAATTGTTGCAACATATCTCTCATATTATTGATTCAATTATTGTCATAGTATCATCTGCATAATATGTTATATTATTAAATCAATAATTGAGATGACAAAGTTATTCATATTATTATTTGCAATATTGACAATGTCTAGAAGTTCTGTCAAGGAGAGGTTAGATAATCTAATTGCGTGTCAATATGGAGAAATCTTTATTGGAAAGCCCCTCTTTCCTGGGAATGACCTGGTTGTTAAATATTGTGAGTTATAATATTAATGATGAATAAGTTCGTGTTGATTAAAGATGAAATTGATAATTTTATTGTGTGGGAATTATTAGTGTTAGTGGAAATAGACATTTATTTCGATAATAATTAATGTCTGGAGGTTATATTGACCAATCGGGTAATTAACCGGATAAATGAGCAATTAATTGCTATTAATTCACATGCTTATAACTATGTGTTCACATGTGTGTACTATGGATTCACATGATTTACTATTAGGGGAGTTGGTGCAAGATTGATAATACTTGCATGACTAAATTAAAAATAGAGGTATAGATGAAGGTACTATACTATAATTAATTTTTTCACATGTTTAGAACTATTGAGTCACATGATTTACTATTGATTCACATGATTTACTATTAGGGGAGGTGGTGCAAGTTTGATAATACTTGCAGGACTAAATTAAAAATAAAGAAAAAGAGGAATGTATTATATTGTAATATTTTGAGCCCCAAAATGTGCAACTATTGAAACTATATTTTCCTATAAATAGAAGCTCATTCTTCCTTCATTTCTCATCAATTCACTAAGTCTCACAAGAGCAATTATTATAGAGAAATTATAGAGAGAAAGAAGAAGAGAAGTTTGCTACCTCACTATTCCAGTATCCAGTTTTCTTCTAAGGTAAGGGGTATTATTCTTTCGTATTCATGAAGAGAGATATTTTCTTTCAATACTCGTAAGGGTTGTTATTCAATTCTTTATTATTATGTTGGAATAACCTGTCTATGCGAAGAACCGCATACATGGTGAAATTCTTCTGTTATTTCATTCTTTATTATTCTGTTGGAATAACCTGTCTGTGCGGTCTATCGTATGCCTGGTGAATTATGTTGTTATTCTATTCTTTATTAATCTGTTAAAATGTCCTATCTGTGCGAATTACGCATGACCTGGTTCCATTCTTTATTATTCTGTTGGAATATCCTGACTGTGCGGATTACGTATGACCAGATTCCATTCTTTATTATTCTGTTGGGAATAACTTGTCTGTGCGGTCTATCGCATGCATAGTGAATTCTTCTATTATTCCATTCTTTATTATTCTGTTGGAATAACTTGCCTATGTGGATTACCGCATGTATGGTGAATAACCTCCATACTCATTCCTTATTAAATTATGGAAATGATCTGTCTGCGTGGATTACCGCATGGCGGACGAAAATCCCTTTGCAGTTTCATATATTCTATTATACTCAGTTGGTTAAAGTTTTGGCTTCTATACTCTATGAAATTTGTAGAATATCCTGGATATTTGCGCTTCATCCAGTATATTTGCATGGAAATATTCTTCTGAACATTATTGAATTTTACTCCATAAAGTAGTATCATGTTGACAAATTGAACGTTATTGAATTCTGGATAAATTAAATTATAAATCTTTAAAATTTATCCTTGAACTTGTTTTATTGAATTATTATATCATTGTCATCATCCTCAAGCTTATATTGTGATTAAAGTCATCTTTAGCTTACGTGCATAGATGGACTTGGTATGATTATGACCAGGGATTATTCGGTATAGTTGTACGACCTCGAATTTTTTTAAATAAAATGGAATTTCCTTTATTTATTATTTTGAAATAGTAATGGTTTATTTGATTAATGTGGTTAGTCGTGAGTAAAATGCGCAAATATTTTAAATAAGCAAGTGGTTATAAAATATTCATTGTTGTTGGGGAATATTCGTTTGGTCATGGAATATTCTTCTTTGTTGGGGAATATTAAATGCGAATGGTAGCTTGACCTTGTGTGGAGCCCCATAACGGAAAGTGATTGGATGAAGAAAATGACAAGTATAATTTGTTTATAAATAACGTGTAGTAGTTATTACTGATTATCATTGTTGGAATACCCGTTGGTTAAAAACACGAATCTGGCGTTGTTGTTGCAAAGAAGACACTGCAGTATTGCACCAATTATTGATTCTTACGTAAGAAGGCACTACTAATAATTATTACGTAATTATTATTCAATATTTTATTTTATTGATTCAATAATTGCTACGTTGATATTTTATATTATTGTTGTTTCAATAATTGTCACTGCACAGTATTTTTCATTATCAAATCTATAATTCATATTATTGGAATAATATTATTAGATAACATTATTGGCAATGTCTAGAAAGTTCTGTCTAAGGAGAGGTTTGGTCACCTAATTACGCTTGCATGATAAGAGAACAATCCTTATTTGAAAGCCCCCTCTTTCCTAGAGGCGGCTGGTTATCGATATTGTGATTACGTAATATTATTTGTGAATAATTAATTATTGATTTATAAGATAAGGAAAATATTCATTTTATGTGGATATAGATGGAGAAAATTTTTAATGTGACAATTGTTGAAAATTGATATTTATCTTTTTTGATAAAATAATTCATTTAAATATATTATTATATTTTAATAATATAATAATGGTGATATTTTTACAATGAAAGTGTGATATATGAATAAATGAGGAGGAAGAATATTTTTGTTACAATAAATATTAAAAACATGTTTTTCATGTTTGTGGACCCCATTTCTTGACTAAAATTTGATTATAGCCTGTAAAATCGCCCGTTTGTGGATTTCGGTCAATTTCTATTTGGAATTTGAAAAAACTTTCTTCTGCAAAGTTGTAGAGAATGGAATTTCCTATGAAAAGGACATAAGGTTTGAGTTTTTCTGATAAAAGGGCTATTTATTATAAATTATTGAAGTTCCAGAATATTGAGTCTGAATTGATTTTGTTACAAAAATTATTTTAAACATGTTTTTCATTTTTGTGTAGTAAATGTGTTTTTGATGTGGTGGGCTAAGGAAAATTTGATTATAAATATATTATTTTATTAAATTTTCTGCTTTGGTGTTCTAAGCATTTTCCTATAAATAGGGTGCTTAGGTTAGAATTGAAAATCACACCAGAAACTGAAATCTTCTTTCTATATTATCAAGCGTATTCTTGTGAGTATTTTGATACTTTGAGTGTTGTTATACGGTGCAAGTTCCTTCAGCACTATATCCAGTATTCCAGTCAGAAGTATTATCTTTTCGAGGTAAGGGATGTTATTTTTTTTATAAATGATATTATTTCTTTCAATATCATTATGTCGGAATATTGGTAAGATTTTTTTTGTGAAATTCTTATCTTTTCATGTCGGGGTTACTATTTATGAGTTACTCACTATTCACGAGTACTTTTCACGAAGCATGATGATTTTTCTTGTGGAATTTCTATCTTTTAGTGTTAGAGTTACTATTCACGATATCGACACTTTATTCACGATATCAAGATTTTATTCATGAATATTTACATTATTCACGAGAAAAATTAAATTTTCTTTTCTGTGTCCAAGATTGTCTGTTATGGTTCCTATCTTTGATTGGATCTATGTTTTGATCTTCATTTTTGAATTCTGCTCCACAATTATTTATTATGGAGTATTTTTGAACTTGGATTGTCTAAAGTATGAATCCTTAATATTTGTTCTTTTGTCTCACTGGATTCATTTTCTTTAAAATATTTTTCATCATCCTCAGTCCTAAATGATGATATAACTGAATATCTTTGGCATGTAGTGCAAAGATGAAGGATTTTTTGATGTATATCTTTGGCCCGTAGTGCAAAGATGAACAGGTATTGAGATGAACATGACCGACTGATTAATATCTTTGGCATGTAGTGCAAAGATGACTATTTGATTAAAGATGTATATTGATTGATGTTACAGGGATAAAATATCGATGATGGACTTTTAAATTCATAGATGATAGTAGATTTCATTCTCTACTTAACTCTTCTAATGAATTATTGTTTTCGCTGCAGTTGTGGATCTAAAACTTGTTGTCTATTGTATTCTATCAGATTTTTCCCTGTTGAAGACTAAGGATAATTTGTTGTACATTATCTTAGTCATAATATCCCTTACTGGGCTAGTTGAGCTCACCCTTTTCCTTTTTGTTCCATTTTTCTTCTCAGGAGGCGAGAATATAGCGGGAACTAGTCGGGGTGTGGAGTGATGGTTCAAGATAGTTGTTTTAGTAGTCCTCACTATTCTATAAAATAGTGTATCAATAATTGTAATGAGGACTTTATTTGGGTGTGGATATTGTCTAAAAGACAATATTTGTATTTAAACTCACAGTATATGTTTTGTCGTATTTTGCACGACAAATGTATTAATAAAGTTGTAGTTATTTCTGTACCATGTATTTGGCGACTCAAAATAGGTTGGATGGAATGGACCTATTTTGGGGCTTCGATTGGTATCGGAGCTTAGGATATGATCTGGCGGAGATCGGGGAATAGAACTAGGAGGGGAGAGACGAGTAAATCCTTCGCTAGTATGTCCTACCTAAGCTTATTGTTGGTTGGTCAAAGTATAGGGATATTATATAATATGTTGTTTTCTTTAATTAACCCTTGTTTTATGACAGTATTTAAGAATGACAACTGAGAATGTTAATAGTGGAGTAAATGGGACCGTGGGGACACCTTTGCTCACCAATGAGGAGAATGTGCAACAGGCCGATAATGTACCTCTTGTGAATAACACCACTGAGCAGACGATGAATGACGAGATGTTTAGAAACTTTTTGTAGTTCATACAAAATCAGACGAGGGAGACTCGTGTACAAAATACAGGTGGAAATGACAGCAACGCACGGTTTGTCACAACCAAACAGTTCAAAGAGTTAGGACCACCAGAATTCTGGGGAAAGCTGGATCCGATTAAGGCAGAGACGTGGGTCAAATAAATTACCAAGATATTTGATGTCTTGGGATGCACGGAGGAACAGAAGGTTTCATTCGCCACCTTTATGTTCTGTAATGAGACAGATTACTGGTGGGAATCTGTGAAGCGTACCCATCCAGCCGCACTTAGCATGTCTTGGGAAATGTTTTAGAAACTGTTCAATGACAAGTACTTTCCTGAAAGTATTCGTCATATGAAGGAGGTAGAGTTTATTAGACTAGAATAGAATAACATGCCAGTGTCCCAGTACGAGATGAAGTTCACGGAGTTATCCAGGTTTTCACCTCATTTGGTGGAGAATGGGGAACGTATGACGCGGATGTTTCTGAGAGGTTTGAAACCCGATATACGTCAATATCTCATTTCTCATAAATTTTCTTTACATTCAGATGTTGTGAATAGGGCTCAGTTATTGGAGCGCGATAATGAGTCAGCTCAATTAAAGAATAACGACCTACAACTCGATGATAATCGTACCGATGGCAACGGTCATCAGAACAAGGATAACCATCGTGGAGGAAATTATCGTGCCAGAAATGGTAACCACTTCGGTGGTAATCATGGCCAAGATAATAGAAGAAATAACTCAAGTGGAAATTTCAAGAAGAGAAGATTTAACGATGACGGGAAGATGTACAGAAGAAGACCAAAGACCAAAGAACAAATTCTAGGGGAGGAGAATGACCGCCAGTTAGATGCTACAAATGCGGAGAGGAGGGACATATAAGTTCAAATTGTTCACAGCCTTCCAAGGTATATTATAATTGTGGAAAAGAAGGTCATATCGCTCGAGATTGTACGGTAGCGAAACCCAGTCCAGCAGGAATGGTGACTCAAAAGGCTGTCCCAGAAAAGTCAAAGTCAACGGTTTCTAGAAGAGCATTTGTCGTGACTGGTCAGAATGCGAGGAACCCGAACGAAGTTAGCATGGGTTAGTTAGTTATAAATTCTTGCGAAGTTTATACCTTATTAGATACCGGTTCTACCCATTCATTTATCTCTCCTGCTTGTGCTCAATGTTTAAACTTGACTCTGGAGAAATTAGACTTTGACCAATCTGTGGAGACTCTATTAGGAGAAACTTTCATTACATCCACTATTTATAAATCTTGTTTGATCCAAGTTGGCACCATCACATTATCTGTTGATCTTATCTTTTTAAAGATACTTGCTTTTGATGTGATTTTAGGGATTGATTAGTTAACTACTCATCATGCCAAAATTGATTGTTTTCGTAAGGTTGTTAGTTTTCATATTCCTAAGCAACCTTTTATTCGAATTCAAGCAACCAAACCATTGAAGTCAAACATTTTCATATCAAGCCATAAAGTTATTCGTTTATTGAAAAACGGATGTCAAGCTTTCTTAGCCCATGTCATGGACTTGAACAAAAATATGTCAGATTTGAATGATATTTCTGTTGTTAGTAAATTTCCTGACGTATTTCCTGAAAAATTTCCTGGCCTACTCCCAGAGCGTGATATTGAATTTTGTATCGACTTTGAACCCGGTACAAAACCCATTTCTAAAATCTCATATCGAATGGCTCCTATTGAACTTCAGGAGTTTAAAACCCAACTATAGAAGTCTGTACCATGTATTTGGCGACTCAGAATAGGTTGGATGGAATGGACCTATTTTGTGGGCGTCACAATAATCATGACCGTAATGTGACGAATAATGTGGTAAAAGTCCTCATTGGCCTGTAGTTCATTGATGGACAGTTGTTGGTATCATTATGACCAGGGATTATTCGATATAATCATGACCATTGATGATTACATGAATATCCTTAGTCGTGGTACAGGGATGATTCGATTTTATTTGTTAAGCTGAGTCTCAGGGATAAAGTTGATGAAAAACTTTTTAAATCATAGAAGATAGTAGATTTTATGCTCTACTTTACTCTTCTAATGGATTGCTTATTTTCGCTGCAGTTGTTGATCTAAAACTTGTTGTCTATTGTATTTTATCAGTTGTTATACTGTTGAAGGCTAAGGATAATTTATTCTGCATTATCTTAGTCATAATATTTCTTACTGGGCTAGTTGAGCTCACCCTTTCTTTCATTGTTCTCTTCAAGAACAGAGAATATAGCTGGGACGAGTCGGGGAATGGAGTGATGGCCCATGATAAATGGCTTTAGTAGTCCTCAATATTCTACGAAATAATTTGATAACAATTGTAATGAGGACACCATTGTGTATGGGTATTGTCTAAATGAAAATATTCTTTTTTAAACTCTCAGCTATGTTTTATCGTATTTTACACGACTGTTGTATAATTAAGTTGTATTTGAAATTATGTACCATGTATCTGGCGTCTCAAGATGGGTGATGTATACCTGTTTTGGGGGCGCCACAGGTTGGTATCAAAGCTTAGGATATGATCCACAGGTGAGATGTGAGACAAGAACTAGGAGGGGAGGGACGGGGAATTCCTTCGCTAGTATGACCTACCTAAGTTTATTTGGTATTTAATTAGTCGGTCAGAGTATAGGGATAATATGTGATATTTTAATTAACCCTTGTTTTGTGGCAGTGTTTGAAAATGGCAGTTGAAAATGTTAACAATGGAGTGAATGAGACCGTTGAGACACCTTTAATCACTAACCAGGTTAATGTGATGACAAACGAAGAAGAAATTAGAGATATCTACATGGTGAGTGAAGAACTAAGAGTTGCACCCGAGCTAGTTACAGAGGTAGCAGGTGAGAGTAAGGAAGAAGAGGAAGAAGAGGAGAATTGATTAGAAGAATTTTATGATATGAATTTAGAATTACAAAATTGTATTCATGAGTTAGAAGAGCAGGCTGAAGAATGGCAGGCGGTCGTGGAGCAAAGAGATGCAACAATTCAAAATTGTGTTACCCGATGTGCGATGCTTGAACAGAAGCACTCCTTGGCAGAGTATAAGATATTAGAGCTGGAATCTGAGAATGCTATGATCAAAGTTCTGATGAAAGAAGAAGCAACTGAACGAAGGAGAATAGATAATGCATGGGTAAAAGCTGCACGACGCTTTGATATTATAGAAAAAGACGTTCGATCTAATAAAGTCAAAATAGATGAAATGGATTTCACTTTTTGGACAACAATTGGGAGAATCCAACATCGAGTTCAAAATTACCCTGTGCAGAGCGGTCAACCCCAATTCGATATGGATCGGAGAGTAATGATTTGAATCATGGATCAAGAATGTGACGAAGCAATTAAGGGTGGAATGTACTCTATATCAAAGTTAAGTCCAACTGGGATGGTAACGCCAAAAGATGTCCCAGACAATTCAAATTCAGTAGTTTAAGTGAGAGAGTTTATCGAGGAACCTAAACAAAGTTATCACGGGTAAGTTAATCATAAACTCTTGTGAAGTCTATACCTTATTCGATACCGGTTCTACCCACTCCTATATTTCGCCTAGTTGTGTTCAACGTTTGAATGTAGATCTTGAGAAATTAGACTTTGACTAATCTGTTAAAACTCCGTCGGGAGAAACATTCATTACATCCATGGTTTATAAGTCTTATTTGATTCAAATCGGTAACCGCATGTTACCTGTCGATTTTATTTCTTTGAAAATACTTGCATTTGAGCGAATGTGGTAGCTGACGCGTTGAGTAGAAGATCATATGTGGTTACGAGTGTGACATTGTTAACACAAAAACCCATTTCGTATAACTTACAAATGATGAAGATAGAGTTAAAGACTCTAGGGACCCACGTGGTGATATCAACTATACGAGTAGAATCTACTTTAATCGATAAAGTTAAAGGTTGCACAAGCTACACACCCGGAGCTGATGAATGTGAAGAAGAAGGTTCAAGAGGGCATTATTCTAGAAGCAAGACTCGATGAAGAGAGGAAATCTCAACCCTTGATTTTATTGGTCTATTTGAAATCCTCGATCGAGTAGGAACTGCGGCCTATAGACTCGTTTACCGCCAAGTATATCGTGTGTTCATAACGTTTTACACATATCGATGTTACGTAAATATGTGGACAACCCAAACCATATTATTAAATTAGAACTAGACGAGATAGCAAAAGATTTAACGTATGATGAGATACGTGTTAAAATCTTAGATAAGAAGGATCATATTCGACACTCAAAGGTTATAACTCAAGAGTTAGAATCTGAAATGAAGTCAAGGTATCCTCATCTCTTCGGCATACCAGGTACGTACATAAATTTCGAGGCCAAAATTTCATAAGGATGGGAGATTGTGAGACCCCAAATTTTATGAATAAAGATTTAAATTTCTCGAAATATTTTTTTTGAATATTATGGTGTGGATTTGATATAATGTTATAGTTGTGGGTAATATTTATAAATTTTGCAAAGTAAGTAAGTTGTTATATAATATTCGATTGGTCCGGGAATATTCATTTTAACAGGGAATATTCGTACGACGGCACAATCATTGGTGGACCCCACAACGAAAGTATTGTCGTAGTTAGAAAATGACAAAATTATCAAAATAACACCGAAAGTGTTACCGTTAAAACTGTTGAACTACCCGGTAGTAAAAGTACAGTAATACGCGTGGTTGCATAGTAGCACACGGTATTGATTATTGATGCTTACGTAAGAAGTCACTCAGTTATACTCAATTATTACAACAGTAATTGTTGCATCATATCTCTCATATTATTGATTCAGTTATTGTCACAGTATCATCTGCATAATATGTTATATTATTAAATCAATAATTGAGATGACAAAGTTATTCATATTATTATTTGCAATATTGACAATGTCTAGAAGTTCTGTCAATGAGAGGTTAGATAATCTAATTGCGTGTCAATATGGAGAAATCCTTATTGGAAAGCCCCCTCTTTCTTGGGAACGACCTGGTTGTTAAATATTGTGAGTTATAATATTAATGATGAATAAGTTCGTGATGATTAAGGATGAAATTGATAATTTTATTGTGTGGGAATTATTAGTGTTAGTGGAAATAGACATTTATTTCGATAATAATTAATGTCCGGAGGTTATATTGACCAATCGGTAATGCTTAGGATAAATGAGCAATTAATTGCTATTAATTCACATGCTTATAACTATGTGTTCACATGTGTGTACTATGGATTCACATGATTTACTATTAGGGGAGTTGGTGCAAGATTGATAATACTTGCATGACTAAATTAAAAATAGAGGTATAGATGAAGGTACTATACTATAATTAATTTTTTCACATGTTTAGAACTATTGAGTCACATGATTTACTATTGATTCACATGATTTACTATTAGGGAGGTGGTAAGTTTGATAATACTTGCAGGGACTAAATTAAAATAAAGAAAAGAGGAATGTATTATATTGTAATATTTTGAGCCCCAAAATGTGCAATTATTGAAACTATATTTTCCTATAAATAGAAGCTCATTCTTCCTTCATTTCTCACCAATTCACTAAGTCTCACAAGAGCAATTATTATAGAGAAATTATAGAGAGAAAGAAGAAGAGAAGTCTGCTACCTCACTATTCCAGTATCCAGTTTCTTAAGGGGTATTATTCTTTCGTATTCATGAAGAAAGTTATTTTCTTTTAATACTCGTAAGGGTTGTTATTCCATTCTTTATTATTATATTGGAATAACCTGTCTATGCGAAGTACCGCATACATGGTGAAATTCTTCTGTTTTTCCATTCTTTATTATTCTGTTGGAATAACATGTCTGTGTGGTCTATCGCATGCCTGGTGAATACTGTTGTTATTCCATTCTTTATTATTCTGTTAGAATATCCTGTCTGTATGTCTGTGTGGATTATGCATGACCTGGTTCCATTCTTTATTATTATGTTGGAATATCCTGTCTATGCAGATTACGTATGACCTGGTTCCATTCTTTATTATTCTGTTGGGAATAACCTGCCTGTGCGGTCTATCAAATGCATGGTGAATTCTTCTTTTATTCCATTCTTTATTATTCTATTGGAATAACCTGCCTATGTGGATTACCGCATGCATGGTGAATGATCCTTCGTATTCATTCCTTATTAAATTGTGGAAATGATCTGTCTACGTGGATTACCGCATGGCGGGCAAAAATCCATTTGCAGTTTCATATATTCTATTATACTCAGTTGGTTAAAGTTTTGGCTTCTATACTCCATGAAATTTGTATAATATCCTGGATATTTGCGTTTCATCCAGTATCTTTGCATGGAAATTTTCTTCTAAACATTCTTGAATTTTACTCCACAAAGTAGTATCATGTTGACAAATTGAACATTATTGAATTCTGGATAAATTAAATTATAAATCTTTAAAATTTATCTTTGAACTTGTTTTATTGAATTATTATGTCATTGTCATCATCCTCATGCTTATATTGTGATTAAAGACATCTTTGGCTTACGTGCATAGATGGACTTAGTATGATTATGACCAGGGATTATTCGGTATAATCATGATCGTAATGTGACGAATGATGTGGTAAAAGTCCTCATTGGCCTGTAGTTCATTGATGGACAATTGTTGGTATGATAATGACCAGGGATTATTCGGTATAATCATGACCATTGATGATTACATGAATATCATTGGCAGTGGTGTAGGGATGATTCGATTTTATTTGTTAAACTGAGTCTCAGCGATAAAGTTGATGAAAAACATTTTAAATCATAGAAGATAGTAGATTTTATGCTCTAATTGTCTCTTCTAATGGATTGTTTATTTCCGCTGCAGTTGTTGATCTAAAACTTGTTGTCTATTGTATTCTATCAGTTGTTATACTGTTGAAGGCTAAGGATAATTTATTCTGCATTATCTTAGTCATAATATTTCTTGCTGGGCTAGTTGAGCTCACCCTTTCTTTCATTTTTCTCTTCGTGAAATGAGAATAGCCGGGATGGAGAGAGTGGGGAATGGAGTGATGGTCCAGGATAAATGGCTTTAGTAGTCCTCACTATTCTACGGAGCAATGTGATAATAATTGTAATGAGGACACCATTGAGTGTGGATATTGTCTAGATGACCATATTCTTTTTTAAACTCTTAGCTATGATTTATTGTATTTTACACGACTGTTGTATAATTAAGTTGTATTTGAATTTATGTACCATGTATCTGGCGACTCAAGATGGGTGATGTATACCTGTTTTGGGGGCGTCACACTTTCAGCTTCTTAATAGTTGTAGTTCTCAAAAACATTATATTAGTACTTCTGGGATTTAGGATATTAACTGAACAAGTTTTCCTCATCAAAAGAAGATGAAAACAAAGTTTGCTTATTGATGTCAGAGTAAGTTTTTTAAACTTAGATTGCACCTGTAATATCCGTGGACAAATTTTTTCTGCCGAAAAATAATTAAGTCTATTACTTGATAACTATTTATATGGAGAAACTTTTAAATTTATTTTTTATTGGTTCTTTCTTTTCTGATGTATCGAATTAAATGCATCCGAATACTGAATTCCTCTCACTTTCATGTGGCTGCTAATGAGTAATGACTATAATTGATTGGCTTGGCTTATTAAACTGGGAATCACATTATCCATTCTTGGAATAGAAGGAAAATTTATGTTAATTTGATGGCTGGCTATGTTATGTTATGTTAGGTTGATTGGAGTGAGCTGTATACAGGGACTTGATTGGCTCCAAATACTTAAACCTTATCACATATATTCCTATATATTTGGCTGTTCTTTTTGTTTTCTTCCAGAAAATAAAATTCATTGAAATCCTTTTCATGGACATTATTCTTAATGAAAAATTACACCAATTAAAGAAGTTAAACATAAGATGTCAAGAAAATAAAATCAACCTTTTATTCTGATTCAACTTCCAACGGTTTGAAACCTTAACTATCTTCAAAATTGAGGGAATTCCTCTCTTATAGAACAATATATAATAAAAATGTATAGTAAAACAAAATAAAAAATATATTGTTAGGCTCGGAAGATTTGGAACAATAGTATTGAATGTATTATTAAAACTAAGCATAGTTTTGATCAAATGTTAAGTTTTTGTCATGATATTCAAGATACGAAATCTGTCTTTGTAGCTTCATTTGCTCATGTTTAATTTATTAAGTTTGCTCTTATAGGTTAATCTAAGTGATGGTAACAACATACCTGTCAATGTTTTGTCTGAATATGCGCTTAATCAATTACATATGGATAAGGTAACGCTGCTGGTATTGTTAAAAAATTTCATTTTGATATTAGTTTGCATTTTTTGACTAATGTCTTATTTTGTACTTCCTAGGAGAATTCACATGTGAATCACTTGAAAAACCTAAGTGTTGTAAGAACCCGAATTTTTAGAAAATATTAAAATAAGAATTTAGTGAATAAAATTCTTAAGGCATGTGAAGGGTTCAAATAAAAATATATATATGTTACGAGGTATGTGGTATTGTATTACATAGGGTAATATGAGCTATGTAATAAGTAATGTTGTGTTTAATAAATATATATCATTATTATATATTTGTTAGAAATTGTAGAGATGAATTAGTAAGAAGAAGGATAAAAATTTATCTATTGATATTAAATAATTTATGTGAAATTATTTTATTGTAGTATTTTGGTGACCTTAAAATATCGTTGATAATCACCAATTTCTTGAGTATATGTACGAGTGAATTTCAAGTCTAAGGTAGTGCAATCTTACTCTTTAATGGTTGACGTATAGAAGCTGGGCTAAACGATTCTTTTAGAGAGTGGAGGTATATACGAATTGGTAACCGATCTAACTCATTGTGAAAACAGTGTAGACGAGACGAAAACTAATTTGTTGGTTGTTTGTGGGAAACCACTCAGTGTACTATATTGAATACTATTAAAGACTCGATGTATGTTAGGTTTAGACTTGTATATATGTACGTCATTGACGAGAGAAGAGAATCGATATACCTTTAAAGTGGTTAGAGAATGATTGAGTAAATTGATACACGGCGAGAAGTGAGGATTAAAGGTATGCATGTATGTGTTATATTCGAGTGTTGTGTTATCGGTGGTAAGAAACCGTAAAGGAGATGTATAGTTGGTTAAACTAATAAGGGAGATAGAGTTTTAAAACTCGAAGTGTGATCCTTGAATTGTTAAGGAAAATAGTAATCGATGATGTGAAACCAAATAGAGGATTGATGTTAGGCGAGTTAACGCTTAAGGAGGATGTGTAAAGTATTTAAAAGTGTAAGGTTTCAATTCTGCTAATGCAGAACTTGTCTGCCTGAGAATTCGGTATGGTGCAGCTGCGCCATTTCCAAGCTTATGACCAGCACAGCTACGCCGGACTGTAAAATCAGTTTTTGGAATATAAATCTAAGAAATGGGTATTAAGGACTCATAAAGATAATAAAAATCTTAAAGGGTGATTAAGTTGACCATGAATGAATTAAGTTAGCAAAACATGATTTGAGTAAGAGTTAATTAATTAACCCGGAATAAATATTGGTTAATTAAGTAATATTATAGAATATTATATTATGAAGCTTTGCGTGGTAGTGGCATGATATTAAATTGATTGATAGGATTAGTTCACTTGTATAAGATGGTGAATTAACATATATGTTTAGCATAAGAGGATGAAAGAAATATGTTAATATATTACATAGTATTGTAATATATAAAAAGGGGTTGATATTTGAAAGGTAAATGATTAAAAGAACCAATATAGTTATAAGTAATTATTGGTTACAGATTTATGCATAAGGTTTAATTAATTAACCCGGATTAATTATTGGTTAATTAAGTGGTATTATATAAGTATTAATGTTGTGTAAGTTGATTAATTTAATTGAGTTACACTAGTTTAATACGTATTGAGAAGTGTGGAATTGACAATGAAAATTATGAAATGCCTTGTGTAGCATAATGTGAAATGAGGAAATTCACTAAGTGAGTTAAAAGGGAATTAGGAAGATTAATCGTGTTTGATCTTGTGATTTCATGTAGTTAATGAGTACACTCTTAGATAGGTAATATCACTCATGTGGACATTAACTCATGTCGGGTAAAACGAGTTTAGTGATGGAAGTTGACATTGGCTTGAAGCTAAACCAGTCTTGACACTGTTGTGTGGTGTCTTAAAGAATCGCGCCATCCCAAAGAAGACAAATCAAGTATGATTGCACCAAAGTGTTGATTGGAATTGGTTAAATTCTATTGTAGCAATGAGTTGGTGCATTAATGTTATATGTGTGACATGAATAAAACATAGGATAAGAATACATTATGTTAATAAGAGGTACCTAGTGGCACCATGGTATCATATGAAGTTGTAATATATAAATGATTAAATATCTGTGTATTCTAGAATCTGATAAAGGAGTTCAATATTTTAAATAAACATTAATATTAAATAAGGTTGTAATGTGGTTATGTGAGTGGTAGAGATAATTATGAGATTACCCGGACATTAATGCCTAACTGCGATATTTTATCGCATGTAGTTAATGTACATGGCAAGTTATCTTTAAATTCCTAATATGGTAACAATTATACCTTAATATTACACTATAGGGATTAAAAGAACCAAACCAAGCCTTAGAATAACAAGTTGCTGATATTTTCTCTTGTCCCAAATTGAGTGGCACAAAAGTACATGAACAGTGGCCTATGGCCTAATATACGTAACTCCCAAGTATAATCAATGGCTAAACTAGGTGATCATTACCAGGCCAATGGCTATGAAGATGGCTGGGAGGTGATTGTTAAACCACACTTGTTAAACCATTGTGTCTTCTTTCAACACCATGGATTCTAAATTAATATCCAGTCCAAAGTTCCTCTATAAATACAAGTTTAAAAGTCAGATTTTGTGTTGCTAAGAAGTTGTTTAACTGGAGAGTAAGTTGTTGAGCTACTATAGAAGTATACTAAGAGTGTAGGAGGTCCAATTTAAGCTCAAGAAGGTATAATTTCTAACTATGTTCTTGAGATAGGTTTGTTTGATTCTTGAAATTTCTTGAATTCATTTGTTAATTGATATGAGTAAACATGTTATAGTGTGTTTAAGAAGTTTACTAACATGTATGAACATCTTAATAATGGTTTGAAATCATGTTTGAGTCAAGGGAAATGAATTTGGGTAACACTCTACAAAATAGAGTCTGGTTATCGCTTCGATTACGGCTGGCAAGAATCGCGCCTATTTATACTTAGGTGCGGTGTGCACTCTCATATACCATACCCCAGAATTAGTTGATGAGTTCTGTTATGTTAGGTAGTTGCTAATTTGGTTTTAGGACTTTTGTACACTTGCAAAAGAGGTATAACATGTGTTATAAGTTTTCCTTACGTGATGTGAAGTGTCCAACATGATTAGGTAGAAGACCTTTAACAAAGACTTCAAGTTTTGAAAACAAATCTTGTGGAAACTTATGTTTCACAAGTTTTGAACTTAGTGGTTGATATGCATAATTGATTTTAGATGTAAATGAGCATGATATAATGTTTATGGTGTCCGTATCCATGACTAAACTTTTTAAGTATTGTGTTAAAGAAATTTTCAAGTATGGTAAGCTAATGGACATGAATGCTACAAGATATAGATTCGGAACTTGAAAAGATGTTAACATGACTGATTTCACACATAAATGAACATGATATATGATTCATAGTTTCTCTATTCATGACCACCTTATTAGGCTTTGTGTTAGAGAAGTTTTTCAAGAAAAAGCTTATCATAGTGAACTAACATGCATGACTACTACATGATTTAAACTCTTACCTTGCGAGCATGATAACATGACTTGACTATGTATGTTTAGAGCTTGGAAGTTGTCTTATATGTGTTGAATGGCATTGTTCAAGTCTACAATTGGTTTCAAAAGCAAACTTGAACATATTTTCAAAATATAGTTGCATCACATGGACATCTAGATTCTAAAGGATTTATAAGTCATGTTATGGCTATAATATCCCTAGATATGATTTATATGTGCTATATTGCATCATTCATGTAAAATGATTTCAAAGGCAACCTCGAGCATGTTTTCGGACTTAAGTTGCATTAAATATGAGTATTTAGATTTTAAAGGCTTGAGATGCCATGTTATGATTCATTATGTCTCTAAACATAAGTTGTACATGTTAAACATAATGGAAGTAAACCAAGCATGAGGTTAAAGCATGTTTTAAAATGTTAAACAATGCTAGCTATGAGTAAAAGATATGAATATGAGTGAGCATGTGAAGTACAGATTATGTGACCTCCTTATGTGATCATAAGGCTAATTAGTGCACCTAGTGATTACATGACCCTATTTGGCTTTGATTTTATGAAAATCCTAAACTAAAGTCCCTAACATATAAGGTTGATCTTGAAGTGGTCATACCAGTATGTAAAGACCTCTAGCGTGTATTCATGAGAAGTGTAAGTGTCTAAGTGTGTTAAAGTTTGGACAAAAATAGGAAGTGCAAAGCTCAACCTTAGTCTGGCCAAGGGATAGCGCAGTTGCGCCGTCCCTAAGCCTGGACAGGGCGCAGCTGTGCCATCCTGCAGTTTGGAATAAGTTCTGTTTTTGGATCTGATGTTTGAAGCATGTTTATATGATTACTTTAAATTGCAATATGTGACCACTATGCTATGTAATGTGTAGAAAGCATGTTATGTGATAGAGATGAATGTTAATTAGAACTTTCAAAAATGTTAAAGTCTAAAGAAATGTTTTCAGGATAAAGCAACGATACATTGTTTGGAGTCGTAATCTGACTTGTGCTATGGAGGTGATGTTGTATAAAGTTACAACTAAGTTAGACGTTTATGTGTACGTTTGAACTTACCTAAATGAGTTTTAAATGTGTTGAACACATAGCGAGTCAAGTGCGTGATAAATATATGTGAATGTTGATGTCAAGTACGAGTGGTTAAGGTATACCTATACATACCTAGGGTATGATGAGAAAGTGAAGTATAGGTTTTACGAACCTAGTTAGAAATAATGTAACATTGTTATTACATTGAGAATGCATGAAATATGTTACTGATGGATATGAATCCATGATTATATAACTGTATAGGAATACACGAAGTGCAGATAAGCGTTAAGCAGTTAAGTCGTAGTTCATAAACTACGAATCAGGCAAGTCTTTCAGTTCCTATTTGTTATATGAATTTGATAACTGTTAGTTGAGCTATATTATGCTATGAAAATGTTGTTATATATGAAATGCGTATGAGATATGTATGAAATGTGAAAGTTGATCTGTCATGATATACTTTTGATATAAACATCTATGCATATTATGTGAGAAGTAACATGCGTAATAAATATTAATCGATTATGAATGCATGAACTGAATATGTTGTTATATGCTATGTGTTGCATGAAAACTGTTAGAACTGCTGGGCTGTCGACCTCACCCTTGCAAATAACCACTTTTACAAGTTAAGGATACACGATAAAGGTTATGTGCTACTTGATTGATAAAGTCCAATAGTATCGAAGGAGATTGATTTATTATTTAACTAGATGCTCTTGAACCATGTTTAGGTTCTAGTAGATGTACATGGTAGTAGTTTATAAGGTGTAATACCTGTTAAGTTGTACTATGTGCTACATAGAGAAATTCAAATCGAGATGTAAAGATTTATACAGAAATTGAATAAAGTGAATCATAGAATAATGTGATTCGGGGATTTGTAATTGATTCAAGTCAAGATATCAATAAAAGATTTATTTTCAAAGGAGATTAAAAAAATTTAAATTATTTCGCGTATTTTTATATCATCGAATATGATGTAAGATAGGAATGGTAAATGACCAAGATTAGAAACTTATAAAAGTTTGAGGTCATTACACAGATCCTGGAAATGAAAAGAATTTATATTCTAAATTGTAATAAGCAAGGTTATATTCATTAAGTTATGATTAAAAGATATAATAGTTTGACAATAGTAGTATCGTGGCAGACCGAATCCAAGGTCCAAAGGGACCTGGATTTGGGGACGTCACAAGTGTTATTCCATCTTCAACGAAGGGGAAAGAAAAAATTGGTTGTTCTATTGGAAAAGAAAATTGGTTTAATCAACCGGTATGTTGTACTAATAATTGTTTATCTGTTGATTAAAATCAATTAACACAACATATTGGTTAGAGCATTATACACTAAATTGTCGGTGATATTTTTGAGTTCCTCACCCCTCAGTCTCAGTCTCAGTCTTACACTTTTCTCTTACGCACACAGGACTCCATACCATCATTGAGTAGAATTATTGTGTTGTGGTATTATTATGAGAGCGAAATTTATTATGAATTTGATTTTAAAAAGTTATGCTTTTTGGACATGCTAACCTAATGCCTTATTTTGTACTTCCTAGGTGAATTCAAATGTGAATCACTTGAACAACCTAACTATCGCTCCATCTTTGACGAAGGGGAAACAAAAAATTGGCAGCTCAAGTGGAAAAGAAAATTGGTTTACTCAATCGGTATGTTCTACTGATCGTTCTTTAAGTATTTATAAAAATTATTTAAAACATCATATCTAATAGCTATCAAACGTGTTGGTATTTCGGTTAGAGCAATATACACTATATTTTTAGTGATATTTTTGAGTTCCTCACCCCTCACTCTTACTCTTACACATCTCTCTCACGCACACACGACTCTATTATTACATGAATTTCGTAGCTCTACATGAATTTGATTTTGGATCTGCTAATATATTGTCCAAATTATGTATTGGTTTCCTTAGTCATTATTACATATTATAGGTTCTTAGTTAATTTTCTTAATTTTTTTTATTTCTGTCATAAATTTCTACGTTGTGTTTACTTGCATAGATTAATGCAATTTCTATTAGGGATTTGAAATTATATTAGTTCGCTAATTATTTAACTTATTTCACACATCACTTCCTATCTTAGGCTCCCGCATCAAATTTCGCTTCCTCTAAAATTAAGGCCCAATGCGCCAGACGTGAACGAAATCGCAATGATAGTAGTATGTGCTCACTGCGTAAGCTGGCACAGCGTGCATGTTGGGAAAGAGAGCATTTTGAGAATTACACTCAACCTCTACCCAAAGACTTCCCAGTATTGACACCACCCAAGTCCCTCTCTTAATTATCCAACCATGCTCCACTTGCTTACATGGTTACTGCAGTCCCCTCGCATTCTTAACCATCTCTTAGTATAATATTGGTTGAACATCCGCCTACTCAGTTGTGCAATGTCGATGTACATTTACTATTGTCATTGTTTGTATTTGGATAAAAATACATAAAACTAACTATCTGCAACGCTAGAATGAATGCGTACTTGTGCGAGAAACACGAATTATTAGCAATCATATCGCACCTTCAACGTCAAAATTATGTCACACACCAACTAATTGTCGAAAAAATGGAAAAAAATATGTCTACCTTTTTTGCTAAGTTTTTTGATCAATGTCTTCAAATTGATACATATTTCTTTTGCTCTTAAGAAAAATAGAGTTGTAATGTATTGTTTTCCCCTGTTGGATAGTTGCATAGGAAAATATCGGTGATTTACACTCCCCCACAACCCTTATGTCATGATTTGCAAGACCTAACTCCATTGCACAGAGCCACTATAGCACACCTTCCACAAAAAAGGTCGTAGATAAATAATTTGGAATGTTATCTAACACCTACAATTACGTCCGACCCAATTTTCATTCCAACTGACTTTGCTCTATTGTCACCTGTTCTAGTGCGACCTTTACCCTCACCTCGAAATTTAGAGGTAGACTTTGTTCACTATGAAGTTGTCCTCAATGTAGCACCACATTCTCATCAAATTGATGATTATGTCCTCATGACGTCATCTCTTGTTCTGGAAGATTTAACAGTGTATGTATATTCTACATAGTTTATTTATTGCCTACTATTTTCTTACTTCTCATATTTGTGTACATACAATTTTTATTTATAGATTCCTACCAGAACCCTTTAGTGATGTTGACAATATGTTTAGTGATGACGAATTGAATGTTATTGTCCCTGTCAATAATGAGCATCATTTTCTCAAGCCAATGAATATTCAGTGTCCTTATTGTTCAGCCTTACATTGGCGGGATGAACGATTATCTCGCACAAGATTGTCCAATCCAAGATTCAGAACATGTTGTCTACAAGGCAAAATTAAGTTACCAGAACTCATTGATCCCCCACCTCCTATTCGTGCATTGTACGATGGCTATGATGGTCAAGCAAAATCATTTTGTTGGCATATTAGGGAGTATAATGCAGCTAATGCTTTCACAAACTTGGGTGTTAAGCTTGACGACAGATTACTCAACTCAAGAGGGCCAACATCATTCACTATCTATGGAGAATTACGTCACCGTACCGGGTCATTGTTACCCCCAGATGGTCGTGTAACCATCTACTGTCAGTTTTACATATATGACCCAGCCACTGTATTGAATATTCAGTGTGCGCAGAATAATAACTTGCATCGAGATGTCCTCCAAACTATACAGAATCATTTGTTGTCAGTGAATCATTTTGCTTCAAAGTTCAAACATGCCCATGAAATACTAACTAAGTCAGAATCTTCAGATCATGATTTACGTGTTCACCTTCATTACACCTCATCAACTAATAGGCATCGGTACAATCTTCCAACCACAGATGAAATAGCTATGATTTTGCCTGGTGATGGTAGTGAGAGTAGTGGTATGCGGGATATTGTTCTGCACCTAAAAGGAGATAATAGAGCCTAGAGCCAGATCAATGAGTGTCATCCAGCATATTTACCATTACACTATGTACTTCTATTCCCTACTGGTGAGCTTGGTTAGGAACCTGGTCTACGACAGAGGAACTCCAAATAAAATGATTTTCGAAAGAAAAGGATTTATGTATGCAATTTTTACAGTTATCGTATGTTTCCACGTCCCACCGAGTATTCGACAATTCTTAGAAGAGGAAAGTTATTTCAAGAGTTTATAGTAGATGTTTGGGCATTAATGGAGTAAAACAGGTTATCTTACATTAAACTCAATCAGGATAAGATGCGTCGGGAGATTTATGCAAATTTTTGTGTCGACAGTGTTGATGAGTTGGGCCCCGATCAGATCGGATAACGCTTTAGTCTGCCATCATCCTTTACTGGGAGTGCACGTAACATGAGCCAGATTTTTCATGACTCTATGGCCATTACAAGGTACCACAAACACCCTGACATCTTTCTCACCATGATAGATAACCCAAAATGGCCTGAAATAATAGTTGCCTTACTAGAACACCAAACCTCTTTGGATCATCTAGACATAGTTGCCTGTGTATTTGAGTTAAAACGGCATGCCCTGATGCATGAGATAAAAAATGAATAATTTTTTGGTCAAAAAGTTGCTCATGTATTCACCATTGAGTTCCAAAAATGAGGGTTACCACACATCCATGCTTTATTCTTCCTTCATGGCCCTGAAAAGATTCAAATAACTGCACAAGTGGATCGGTTAGTTAATGCTGAATTCCCAGATCCATCCACTGATCTTACTTTATACGAAACAATCAAGAGTTGTATGGTTCATGGTCCCTGTGGTTCTCAAAACCCATATTCAACTTGCATGGTGAATGGTGCATGTCGGTTCCATTATCCAAAAGCCTTTGCAAATTTGACATCTATGGATGAACATGGGTACCCTATTTACCGTTGTGACGCCCCCAAATCCGGGTCTCTTCTAACCCGACAGATGGTGCTACACGGTACTACCATTCATTCATTCATTCAATTGAATAGTCTCAAAAGGACTAATATAACTTCTATATAACCAAAATAATATTACATTCCCAGGTTCTTTGTAACCCATTCATTTGTTCTTGTCATAATATCAAATATATTACAATCGTTCACCTATACTATTATATAAGTAATCTAAGGGTTTGTCTTCACCTTGCCCTTGTCCTTGCCTGAGCCTTCGGTCCGCTCGATCTTAGCTGTGTTCATATGGTTCAAGCAAGAGTGAGCATGACTAGCTCAGCAAGTACTACAATTCTAATAAACAACATGCTTGAAACATAGAACTTATATATCTTCAGTAACTGAACAATAGTTACGAATTACTATCGATAATTCAAAATTGCACTTCTTTTCATTCAAAACGTTTTCCAACAACAATATTCAGTAGAATATCAACTAAGGCTCGGAACTATGAGCAGTTCATAATTTCTTTTGAAAAGGACAACCCGGCACTAAGTCCGTAAGTCCGACATAGCTTACGAGCACTTCTGGGTGATCAGCCCATAGTACTCTATGTTGATCAACACTACATTCATTAAACGTGTAAACGTTTAAGTTGTGGCAACATCACGTGCCTGTCATTAAACGACAAAAACATTTTAACATACTTGGTCTTCGATTGAAAACTATACCAATATAACTTGGTATATACAAATCATGCTTGACAGAATCATAATTTAAGTCTAGTCGAAAGAATTGGCTTAAGACTTCATCATTCAAAACTTCATGCGAAAGAGTATATGAATTACAAAGCTTGTTCAGACTGAACTGAAACAAGAGTTAGAATACTTGTCTTCAAATATTCGCCATCGATTAATACTGATGCGAAGACTTTTAAGTTTCTACGTTTCTACAACACATGATCATATACCGTACCACATTAGGTCATATATAATCAAGTATGCATCCTATTATATCTTACCCTTCATCTCAATGTAAATCCTGACTTAGATCTACTATTATGGGTTTCCGGCTTTCATTACATCATTCACATTACGTTCACATTCAATTGATCATTAACTCTAATCATCATGCATTACATGTCTAACAATGCATTGACCATGTTATAATAACACCTTTAGTTCATTCCGAGAATTTCACGAATTCGACGATAATCGTCCAATCGTGTGAATTCTGGCAAAACTACATTCTTAATGATTCTAAATGGATTTCAACCAACATATGATCATCACAGGTTACTTATTACACCAACTTATAATCAAAGTAGGTTTTGACTTATTCTCATAAGTTAATGACTTAATCAACTTATGAACTACAATTCTTCATGCTTATGACTTACTATAAACTTAAGTCCATCAATCAATGTTCTCATACTATATTCAACATACTAATCATCATATGACAACATATGATAAGTTCTTCATGGTTCTAGCAACTTATTAATGTTCAAGTTGCTTATCCAAATTATTCGGCTTAAGTTCATTCCTTATTAACTTATTACATGATCTTAGCATACATGTTCATTAACTATACTTCTATTATCATCCTATTATAATAGAGATGAAAGAATATTGAACACAAGATCAATACCTTTAAAGTCTAACTTCTTCTTCTTAGAAATCTAACAAAAGAAGCTTTGGCTTAAAAGTGCTTATTTGCTCTACCAAATAAGTAGCTTATACTTGAGAGGAAAATGTTTGGATGAAATTAAAACAACCAACAAAATGAATTGTGGCTCTTGTATTTATAGGCATCCAAAAGCTAGGGCATTTTAGACATTAAACTACCCACCTCCTCATTCCACCTCCTCAATCATCCACCTCCTTACTATTCCTTGTGTGCTCATCACTTCACTTTATCACCACACATAAACCTTGCCCATCAAGCTTACCCATTTTCTACTTGGTTTGACCCATGGATCATGGCTTAGTCATTGGGCTTTGATAATTAATCTAACTACTTTCTTCATGGGCTTGTGCTACATAGTTTGGACTAATGATACATCAAACACTTGGGCTTGATTGTCACATTATATTGGACTTCTATATTAGGCTATTAATCCTACAAGTCCATTACCTTAATTTACATAACTTAACATTTATACCCCACGTATAATCTTCATATACTAACTCGTATATTAATTCGTAATATACGTTATTTCATTCTTTATATATAATAGTACAATACGTCATATTATACTTACATCCATTACTTCATATAATGTATACACATTATATGATCACAACTTTATTTCCTTAATGCTTAATAAACCTAACGTTCCCAAATTAGGTCCACATGCGAAATATTACATTTTTCATACTTAGATTATTATTACATAATCAATATCGCCTTGATATTATAACGTTATGTATTTCTCGGAAATTCAAAAATAATTCCTGAGCAGAAATCGATGAATAGTATTTTTTGAAAAATTTCTCTGAAAGCTTTTATTTTCGTCTTAGAAATTCAAACACCTTAATTCATTCACGTAGTTAAAATACTACGATATTCTGATGTTTCTAGGTTATACAACGACATTCATCTTCTCGACACATAATAATAATAAATAATATTATTTTATTCATTATTAAAAGTATTTACAATTGTTCGATTTTTCGGGGCGTTACAACCGTCATCGCCGTAATGGTCAGTCTTGCACCACTACAGGGCATACATTTGATAATCGAGACGTCGTACCTTACAATCCATACCTATCAAGAAAGTTCAACTGTCATATAAATGTGGAGGTCTGTGCAGGAATGATGTGACGCCCCCAAAATAGGTACACATCACCCATATTGAGTCGCCAAATACATGGTACAGAAATTAAATACAAGCTTAATTATACAACTGTCGTGTAAAATACGACAGAACATAGCTAAGAGTTTTAACAGGAATATTGTCTTCTAGATAATATTCAAACTCAAATTCAATTCTCATTACATTTATTATCACACTAAATGGTGAGGACTACTAAAATAACCATCTCAGACTATCACTCCATTCCCTGACTAGTCCTGGCTACGTTCTCATTTCCTGAAAAGAACAATGAAAGCAAAAAATTGAGCTCAACTAGCCCAGTAAGAAATATTATGACTAAGATAATGCAGAATAAATTATTGTTACCCTTCAACAGTGTTAAACTAATAAACAACAAGTTTAACTTCAGCGGAACAAGCAATCCATTGGAAGAGTCAAGTAGAGCATGATATCTACTATCTTCTATGTTAGACCCCAGATTTTATAAATAAAGATTTAAATTTCTTGAAATATTTTTTTGAATATTATGGTGTGAATTTGAGATAATGTTATAGTTGTGGGTATTATTTATAAATTTTGCAAAGTATGCAAGTTATTATATAATATTCGATTGGTCGGGGAATATTCATTTTAACAGGAATATTCAGACGACAAGACAATCATTGGTGGACCCTATTAACGGAATTATCATTCGGATCGAGAAAACGACAAAAAATATTTTTATGAAAAAACGGCGGAAGTTTTACCGTTAATACTATTGAACTAATCGGTAGAGTAAAAGTACAAAGAATACGCTGCGTGGTTGCATAGTAGTACACACAGTATTGATTTTTGATGCTTACGTGAGAAGTCACTCGCTTTTGTTCAATTATTGCTTGAAAGAATTGTTGATAAGATCTCACGTTAATTGATTCAATTATTGTCGATATTTTATATATTATTAAATCAATAATTGAGATGACAAAGTTATTAATATTATTATTTGAAATATTAACGATGTCTAGTAAGTTCGCCAAAGGAGAGGTTTGGTCACCTAATTGCGCCTAATAGGAGAAATCCTTATTGAAAAGCCCTCTTTCCCGGAAAAGGAATTCGATTACGATTAATAGTGTGAATTATAATAATGATGATAAAGTTTTGTTTTATTAGTATTATTAATGTAATAAAATGAAAAACTTTTTATATAAAAAATGTAATATTTTTATAAAGTTATTTGTTTTATTAGATAATAATTAGAATATATTATATTCTATTATGCATAGTGTTTTGCATAGTAAAAATTTTTATATAAAATGTAATATTTTATAAAGTTATTTATTTTATTAGACAATAATTAGAATATATTATATTTTATTATATATAGTGTGTGCATAAGTACTGCATAGTATTTCAGATAGTAAAATCTTTTTATATAAAATAGAATACTTTTATAAAGTTATTCGCTTTTATTAGATTATAAATAGAATATATTATATTTTATTTAAAAGATTTTGTTTTATTAGAATATTTTATAGTAAACCAACTGGACCGTCTGCTTAAAAGTAAATCAATCTGGACCGTTTCAGAATTAGTTACTATTCAGTCCATTCTCCTATAAATAGTAGCTCATTCCTTCATTATTTTTACTTAATTCAATTGAAACTCTCTAGAGAGAAACTATAGAGAGAAAGAAGAAAAGTATTTTGATACTTCACTACTCCTATATCCAGTTTGTTCTAAGGTAAGGGTATTATTTCTTTCATATTCATGAAGAGAACTTTTGTTATTCTATTTTTTTTATTCTATAGGAATAACCTGTATATGTGGTCTACCCTATACTTGGTGAAATTCTTCTCGTTATTCCATTCTTTATCATTATGTTGAATAACCCGCATCATGCCAAGTACCGCATATATGGTGAAATTCTTTCGTTATTCCATTCTTTATTATTTTCGTTGAATGGAACGTCCATGCAAGTGATTTTACACATGACCGGTTTTGTTATTTATTATTTCGTTAAAACATCACCGCTTGCAAAATTTACTTTCGCCCGGGTTCCATTATTTATTATTATGTTGGAACATCATCGTCTGCGTGTGTTTACGCACGAATTCGTCTCCGGTTATTTATTATTCGTTGGAATTCTGAATTCGTCTGGCGGTCTATCGCATGCCTGGTGATTTGTTTTGTTATTCCATTCTTTATTATACTCAGTTTGTTAAAGTTTTGACTTCTATACTCCATGAAATTAGTGGAATATCATTGATATTTGTGCTTCATCCAGTATCTTTTCATGGAAATATTCTTCTGAGCATTCTTGAATTTTACTCTACAAAGAAGTATCATGTTGACAATTTGGACGTTATTAGTTCCTGGATAAATTAATTCTTGAACTTGTTTTATTAAATTCTTATATCATTATCATCATCCTCATGTTTATATTATGTTGAAAGTCATCCGTGATTCTGTGAAGTGCATAGATGGACTTGGTATGATTATGACTGTGGATTATTCTAAGATAATCATGGACCGTATTGTTACAAATGATGTGGAAAAAGTCCTCATTGGCCTGTAGTGCATTGATGGACAGTTTTTGGTATGATTATGGCTATGGATTCTCTTCGGCCAAAGGTGCAAAGATGAACTGTTTTATGGCATGATCATGACCATTGATGATGAATACACGAATATCCTCGCCCGTAGTGCATGGATAATTTGTGGTCGTGATACTAATGAATATCCTTGGTCGAAGTGGTGGATGATGTGGATTATTTATTAATCGAGTCTCGCCGATAAAAGTGATGAAAACCTTTTTAAATCATAAAAGATAGTAGATTTTATTCTCTACTTGACTCTTTTAATGGATTGCTTGTTCCGTTGTAGTTAAACTTGATGTCAATTGTATTTTATCAGTTTAACATTGTTGAAGACTAATGATAATTTATTATGCATTATCTTAGTCATAATATTTTTTACTGGGCTAGTTGAGCTCACCCTTTCCTTCACTGTTCTCTTCAGAAAATGAGAATATAGCTGGGACGAGTCGGGGAACGGATTGACAGTCCAGATGATAGCATTAGTAGTCCTCACTATTCTGTTAAATAGTGTGATAATAAATGTAATGAGGACTGAATTTGAGTTTGTATACTGTCTGTGAGGACTCCATTGAGAGTGGATATTGTCTAGAAGGCAATATTCTTGTTTAAACCTCTCAGTTTATGTTTTGTCATATTTTACACAACAGTTGTATAATTAAGTTGTATTTGATTTATGTACCATGTATTTGGCGACTCAAGATGGGTGATGTATACCAATTTTGGGGGCGTCACAGTTGATATCAAAGCTTAGGGATATGATCCCTGGCTTAGATGTGAGACAAGAACTAGGAGGGGAGAGACGGGGATTTCCTTCGCTAGTATGACCTACCTAAGTTTATTTGGTATTTAATTGGTCGGTCAGAGTATAGAGATAATATGTGATATGTTAATTAACCCTTGTTTTGTGGCAATATTTGAAAATGGCATCTAAAAATGTTGAGATCAGCAATGAAGCACATGACACCATTGAGTCACCAATGATCAATACCCAGGATAATGTGCAATAAGAAGACAATAATCCTCAGGTAAACAACAACACTGACCAAATGATGAACGATGGAATGTTCAGAGGCTTTATGCAATTCATGCAACATCAAGTAAGAGAGACTCCTGTTCAAAATATAGGTGGAAATAATGGCAACCCACAGTCGGTCACCGCTAAGTAGTTCAAGGAGCTGGGACCACCGAAGTTTTTGGGAAAGCCAGAACCACTTAAGGCAGAAACATGGTTAAAGCAGATCACCAAGATATTTGATTTCTTGGGATGCTCCGAGGAGCAAAAGGTTCCCTTTGCCACCTTTATGTTGCGTGAAGAGGTAGATTACTGGTGGGAATCTGTAAAATATACCCAGCCTGACGCACTCAAGATGACTTGGGAGAAATTTCAAGAATTATTCAACGATAAGTACTTTCCTAAAAGTATTCGTCACATGAAGGAAGTGGAATTTATCAAGCTGAAGCAAAACAATATGACCGTGTCGCAGTACGAGGCTAAGTTTGCGGAGTTATCCCAGTTTGCATCCCATTTGGTTAATAATGAGGAGCGAATGACGCGAATGTTTCTGCGAGGTTTGAAACCCGATATACGTCAATACCTCATTTCTCACAAACTTTGTTTATATTCAGATGTTGTGAATAGGGCTCAGTTATTGGAGCGCGATAATGAGTCAGCACAACCAAAATGCAATAACCAGCAACACGATAATAATTGTATCGGTGGCAACGGCCATCGGAACAATGATAACTATCGTGGGGGGAATTATCATGCTAAGAATGGTAACCACTTCGGTGGTAATCATGGCCAAGATAATAGAAGTGGAAATTTCAAGAAGAGAAGGTTCAATAATGATGGAAAGATAGCAGCATCAGCACCCGTTTCAAAGGAAGAAGAACGACCACCGGTCGTATGTTTCAAATACGGACAGAAGGGACACATCCGTCCAAACTATATACGCAAAGAATTCAAAGCGTGTTTCAATTCAAGGAAGAGAAGGTCACCTAGCTCGATTTTTGTCATGTAGTGAAGTCAAGTCCAGCAGGATGGTGACGCCAAAGGATGTCCTGACACAAGTCAAAGCCAGTAGTTTAAGTGAGAGTGTTTGTCGAGGAACCCGAACGAAGTTGTCACGGGTAAGTTAATCATAAACGCTTACGAAGTCTATACCTTATTTGATACCGTTTATACCCACTCTTGTATTTCACCTAGTTGTGTTCAATGTTTGAACTTGGCTATTGAGAAATTAGACTTTGACTTGTCTGTTAAAACTCTATTAGGAGAAACCTTCGTTACATCCATTATTTATAAATCTTGTTTGATTCAAATCGACACTTTCATGTTACTTGTCGAACTTATCTCTTTGAAAATACTTGCCTTTGATGTGATTTTTGGAATCGATTGGTTAACTACTCATCATGCTTTTCGTAAGGTTGTTAGCTTTTATATTCCTAACCAACCTATTATGCGAATTCAAGCAACCAAACAACTAAAGTCAATCACTGTTATATCAAGCCATAAGTAAAGAGCCCCGATCCTTTCGTTGTTGACTTCCTTGTGTGGAATGCACTGAAGCCAGACTTTCTGTAGGCGACATCGTGAATGACGATGGCAAGTTGATAGGTATCAATGTGACGTACTATCCAAGTCTTGGATGAGAGTTACAGTTTTGAATGATATTTCTATCGTTAATAAATTTCTTGACGTATTCCCTGAAGACTTCTTGACCTACCCCAGAGCGTGAAAGCGAATTTTGTATTAACCCCAGTACAAAACCCATTTCTAAAAATATTTCTTTACTTAAAATGAATGTATCATGCGCCAAAGACATTGGCTCGAGCTGTTGAAGATTACAACTATACCATTCAATATCATCGTGGAAGAGAGAACGTGGTAGTTGACGCGTTGAGTAGAAGATCGATGTCGCGCATTTATGAGTGAGATGTTGTTAACACAAAAACCCATTTCGTATAACTTACAAATGATGAAGATAGAGTTAAAGACTCTAGGGACCCACGTAAAGATAACGAATATACGAGTAGAATCAACTTTAATCGATAAAGTTAAAGTCGCTCAAAACTACACACCTGGAGCTGATGAATGTAAAGAAGAAGGTTCAAGAGGGCGTTATTCTAGAAGCAAGAATCGATGAAGAGAGGAAATCTCAACCCTCGATTTTATTGGCCCATTTGAAATCCTTGATCGAGTAGGAACTGTGGCCTATAGACTCGTTTTACCGCCAAGTATGTCGCGTATTCATAACATTTTTCACGTATCAATGTTACATAAATATGTGAATGACCCGAACCACATTATTGAATTAGAACTAGATGAGATAGCAGAAGGTTTAACGTATGATAAGATACGTGTTAAAATCTTGAATAAGAAGGATCGTATTCAATACTCAAAGGTTATACCTCAAGAGTTAGAATCTAAAATAAAGTTAAGGTATCCTCATCTGTTCGGCATACCAGGTATGTACGTAAATTTTGAGGCCAAAATTTCATAAGGAGGGGAGATTGATAGAACCCAAATTTTATGAATAAAGATTTAAATTTCTCGAAATATTTTTTTGAATATTATGGTGTGAATTTGAGATAATGTTATAGTTGTGGGTAGTATTTATAAATTTTGCAAAGTATGCAAGTTGTTATATAATATTCGATTGGTCGGGGAATATTCATTTTAACAGAGAATATTCGCATAACGCAAGACAATCATTGGTGGACCCCCACAATGGAATTATCATTTGATTCGAGAAAACGACAAAAATATTTTTTATGAAAATAACTACGGAAGTTTTACCGCAGTTAATACTTGTTGAACTACCTGGTAGTAAAAGTACAAAGAATATGCGTGGTCGCATAGTAGCACACCAGATTTATTATTGATGCTTACGTGATAAGTCACCAATTTTGTTCAATTATTGCTTCAAAGAATTGTCGTGACAAGATCTCACGTTAATTGATTCAATTATTGTCGATATTTTATATAATATTAAATCAATAATTGAGATGACAAAGTTATTAATATTATTATTTGCAATATTAACGATGTCTGTAAGTTCTCGCCAATGAGAGGTTTGGTCACCTAATCAATGCGCGCAATAGTAGGAGAAATCCTTATCGAAAAGCCCCTCTTTCCCGGGAACGACTGGTTGATTAATAGTGTGAATTATAATAATGATGATGAAGTTTTGTTTTATTAGTATAATTAATGTAATAAAATGTAAAAGCTTTTTATATAAAATAGAATACTTTTATAAAGTTATTTGTTTTATTAGACAATAATTAGAATATATTATACTCTATTATGCTTTAATATTTTGTATAGTAAAATCTTTTTATATAAAATGTAATACTTTTATAAAGTTATTTGTTTTATTAGACAATAATTAGAATATATTATATTTTATTATGCGTAGTATTTGCATAAGGTCGTGCAGATAGTGTGTGCATAGTAAAATCTTTTTATATATAAAATGTAATAATTTATAAAAGTTATTCATTTTATTAGATTATAAATAGAATATATTATATTTTATTTAAAAGATTTTGTTTTATTAGAATATTTTATAGTAAACCAACTGGACCGTCTGCTTAAAAGTAAATCAATCTGGACCGTTTCAGAATTAGTTACTATTCAATTCCATTCTCCTATAAATAGAAGTTCATTCCTTCATTATTTCTTTATTTAATTCATCGAAATTCCCAGAGAGACAAACTATAGAAAGAAAAAGAAAAGTATTTTGCTACTTCACTACTCCTATATCCATTTGTTTCTAAGGTAAGGGTATTATTTCTTTCAGATTCATGAAGAGAACTTCTGTTATTCCATTTTTTTTATTCTGTTGGAATAACCTCGACACGCTTGATTCTACCCTATACTTGGTGAAATTCTTCTGTTATTCCATTCTTTATCATTATGTTGGATTAACCTATCTATGCAAAGTACCGCATACATGGTGAAATTCTTCTGTTATTCCATTCTTTATTATTCTGTTGGAAGATCCTATCTGTACGTTTACGCATGACCTAGTTTCGTTATTTATTATTATGTTGAAACATCCTATCGGTGCGAATTTCGCCTGACCTGGTTCCGTTATTTATTATTCTGTTGGAAGATCCTATCTTTACGTTTACGCATGACCTGGTTCCGTTATTTATTGTTCTGTTAGAATAACCTGTCTGTGTGGTCTATCGCATGCCTGGTGATTTCTTTTGTTATTCCATTCTTTATTATACTCAGTTGGTTAAAGTTTTGACTTCTATACTCCATGAAATTAGTGGAATATCATTGATATTTGTGCTTCATCCAGTATCTTTTCATGGAAATATTCTTCTGAGCATTCTTGAATTTTACTCTACAAAGAAGTATCATGTTGACAATTTGGACGTTATCAGTTCCTGGATAAATTAATCCTTGAACTTTTTTTATTGAATTCTTATATCATTGTCATCATCCTCATGTTTATATTATGTTGAAAGTCATCTCGTGGGCATGTAGTGCATAGATGGACTTGGTATGATTATGACTGTGGATTATTCTAGATAATCATGACCGTAATGTTACAAATGATGTGGAAAAAGTCCTCATTGGCCCGTAGTGCATTGATGGACGCTTTTGGTATGATTATGGCTATGGATTCTCTTCAGCCAAGGGTGCAAAGATGAATTATTTTATGGCATGATCATTACCATTGATGAATACACGAATATCCTCGCCCGTAGTGCATGGATAATTTGTGGTCGTGATACCAATGAATATCCTTGTCAGAAAAGGTGGATGATGTGGATTATTTATTAATTCGAGTCTCAATGATAAAAGTGATGAAAAACCTTTTAAATCATAAAAGATAGTTGATTTTATTCTCTACTTGACTCTTTTAATGGATTACTTGTTCACCGCAGCTTAAACTTGATGTCTATTGTATTTTATCGCTTTTAACATTGTTGAAGACTAATGATAATTTATTATTCGCATTATCTTAGTCATAATATTTCTTACTAGGTTAGTTGAGCTCACCTTTTTTCTTCACCGTTCTCTTCAGAAATGAGAATATAGCGGGACGAAGTCTGGGAACCGGATCGATAATTCAAATGATAAGCATTAGTAGTCCCTCACTATTCGTTAAATAGTGTGATAATAAATGTAATGAGGACCTGAATTTGAGTTTATATATCGCCTATGAGGACTCCATTGAGAGTGGATATTGTCTAGAAGGCAATATTCTTGTTTAAACTCTTAGTTTATGTTTTGTCGTATTTTACATGACAGTTGTATAATTAAGTTGTATTTGATTTATGTACCATGTATTTGGTCACTCAAGATGGGTGATGTATACCAATTTTGGGGGCGTCACATTCTATGATTTAAAAAGTTTATCATCAATTTTATCGCTGAGACTCAACTTAATAAATAAACCACATCATCGAATCATCTCTGCACTATAGGCCAATGATATTCATTAGTATCACGACCATGAATTATTCGTGCACTACGGGCCATGGATATTCGTGTTTTCACCAATGGTTATGATCATACCAGCAACTGTCCATCAATGCACTACATGCCATTGAGGACTTTTACCACATCATTTGTAACATTACGGGGCATGATTATACCGAATGATCCATGGTCACAATCATACCAATCAATAGTCCATCTATGCACGTAAGCCAAATATGACTTTCATCGCAATATAAGCATGAAGATGATGACAATGATATAAGAATTCAATTAAAAAAAAGCAAATGATAAATTTTTTTAAAGATTTATAATTTAATTTATCCAGAATTTAATAATGATCAAATTGCCAACATGATACTGCTTTGTTGAGTAAAATTCAAGAATGATATTATATCAAAAATGATTTGGACCGAAAATAAATCAATTTTTGTCATGAATAGTACTTTGGGTGAATAGTACCCCGTGAATAGTACTCATGAATAGTACTTTATGAATAGTACTTTGTGAACAGTACCCATGAATAGTACTTTGTGAATTACCGTATAAATGAATAGTACTCATGGACAGTACTCCGACATTAAAAGCTTAAAATTTAACAAGAATGTGCAAAAAATATCCTTGTGAAACGATACTAGATGAAGCATAAATTTCAAGGATATTCTACTAATTTCACAGAGTATAAAAGCAATACTTTAACAAAATGAGGGTATAATCAGGAATACAAGACGAAATAATATTATTCACATACTACAGAGTATGGAAGAAAATATTATTCCTTATGAATACTGAACAAAAATAATATCCCTTACCTTAGAAGAAGACTGGATACTGGAATAGTGAAGCAGCAGAATACTCTTCTTCTTTCTCACTATAGCTTCTCTCTCTATAATTGCTCTTGTGAGTCTTAGTGAATTGGTGAGAATGAAAGAAGAATGAGCTTCTATTTATTGGAAAATATAGTTTCGATAATTGCACGTTTTGGGGATCGAAATATTATAGTATAATACTTTCATCTTTTCCTTCATTTTTAATTTAGTCCTACAAGTATTATCAAACTTGCATCACCTCCCCTAATAGTACATCATGTGAATCAATATTTCTATTCATGTGAATAAATAGTTATATGCATGTGAACTAATAACATTTAATTTCTCATTTATCCGATTAATTACCCGATTAGTCAATTTAACATCCAGAAATCAATTATTATCGAAATAAATATCGATTTCCACTAACACTAATAATTCCAACACAATGGAAATATAAATTTCATCTTTAATCAACACAAACTTATTCATCATTAATATTATAACTTACAATATTTAACAACCAGATCATTCCCAGGAAAGAGGGGGCTTTTCGATAAGGATTTCTCCCTATTGGCGCGCAATTAGGTGACCAAACCCCTTTTCTCGACAGAACTTTCTAGACATCGTCAATATTGCAAATAATAATATGAATAACTTTGTCGTCTCAATTATTAGTTTAAAAATATTATACAGATGATACTGTGACAATAATTGAATCAATAATATGAGAGATATTATGGAGCAATTACTGTAGCAATAATTGAGTATAACTAAGTGACTTCTCATGTAAGTATCAATAATCAATACTGTGTACTGCTATGCAACCACGCGTATTACTTTACTTTTATCACCGGGTATTTAAACAGTTTAACAGTAAAACTTTTGTCGTTATTTTTATAAAAAGACATTTATGTCATTTTTTAACTCTGACAATACTTTTGTTGTGGGGTCCACCAATGATTTTGCCATCGTACAAATATTCCCTGTTAAAACGAATATTCCCTGACCAATCGAATATTTTATAACAACTTGCTTACTTTGCAAAATTTGTAAATATTACACACAACTATAATATTATATCAAATCCATACCATAATATTCAAAAATATATTTCGAAAAAAAAATAATCTTTATTCATAAAAGTTGGGGTCTTACGAATGAGGTGCGTCAAATATATCCACAAGTACATTTACAAAGGTCATGACCGTACAACTATGGTTTCAGAGGGACCAGATGGAAATAATGAGATAAAGCAATATCTTGATGCAAGGTATATTGGACCAACAGAGGCTGCATAGAGACTCTTCGATTATCCTCTCTATGAAGAAATTCCTTCGGTTGTATCAAGTTATTTACATTTACCTAGGATGCATCAAGTTATTTATAATCCTGCTAAAATATTTGAAACAGACTTGGGTCTAGAAGTCAAATCATAACTCTGATTGGATTCTTTGGCTGTTGTTCTTCAAATGATGTTGCACGTGCCTACACATACCAAGAATTTCCCCAACATTTCATTTGGAACAAAGGTCGAAAGATTTGGACTCCGAGGCAGGGTAGGTTTGTAATTGGCAGATTATACTTTGTTACGCCCAATTTTGGGGAGCAGTTTTACCTTCGATTACTATTAACAATTATTAGAGGACTTCATTCTTTTGATGGTCTACGCACGATCAATGGTGTGTTTCATAATAGTTTTAAATCAGCGTGTATAGCTATGGGGCTCTTGGAAGATCATACAGAGTGGGTACAATATCTCCAAGAGGCTTCAACCATGAATACGGGATACCAGTTATGGAGACTATTCTACCTCATTCTGGTAGAATGCTCCCCAATACAGCCATGCACTCTGTGTAATCAATTCTCCGTCCATATATGTGATGATCTTCGTCACAAGCTACAAACATCTTTTGGCATATGCGATCCAACACATCCTCAAATCGAAGATTATGGTTTATATTTGATTGATCAGTTGCTACATGAATCTGGCAAAAAATTTGATGACTTCCCACCTATGCCACACCCCGTTCAAATTTGGAGTTCTGTTTCAGGTAATAGATTGTTGATCGATCATATGCAACTACGAAATGAAGCTAATCAACTGAATGACCTTTTGAATATTGATGTTTTAAATAATGTTCAACGTACGGCTTATGAAGCTATCACTATCTCCGTTGCTGAAAACCAGGTCAAAATGTTTTTCCTCAGTAGAGGTGCAGGAACAAGGAAAACCTTTTTGTACAACACCATCACCACTAAAATGCACAATGAGGGTCATATCATCATTATAGTTGCTTCATCAGGAATTGCATCGTTGTTGTTGTAAGGTTGTCGGACAGCCCATTCCACATTTTACATTCCATTCGATGTCAAAGAAAGCTCGGTATGTAGTTTTAGCAAAAAGTCACCGCACGGGGAATTAGTTAAGGAGGCTCATTTGATAATATGGGACGAAGTTCCCATGCAACATCGACATGGTGTTGAGGCAGTTGATCTCACAATTTGTGACATATGTGATGATAACCGACCATTCGATGGTATCACAATTGTGCTTGGCGGGGATTTTCGTCAAATACTACTGGTGATACCTAAGGGTCGGCGAGAACAAATTATTGGTGCATCTTTAAGACGTTCTACAATGTGGGTGACTGTGTGCGTATTGACTTTGAGTATAAACATGTGTTTGAATAACAATCATCCTGTAAATTCTTCTCACGCATCCTTCTTGGAAGAGGTGATTTATATTATAGATTATTTATATAAAACCATCTAATTATTCAATTATATGTACTGATATGTTTTACATCATACTTAGATTGGGATCAGTACACAAGATATTGTGGAACTTCCTCCAACGATACACAAGTGTCAAACTCTGCATGAACTTATTTCCAGAGTTTATCAACAACTAGATGTGCTCTCAAGCAGAAACCCCATCCTACTTAACTCGAAGCGATAATTCTTTTTCGCTTCGGAATGATGATGTATCTTGCTTATCAATGATGTCGCTTCTACAAATTTATCCCGACGAGACGTATACCTACTTGGCAGCTGATAAGGTGTCAGATGGGGACGAACTCTGTCGTTTTACCACTAATCAATATCCAAGTGAGTTTCTAAATTCTCTAAACCCGTCAGATTTACTGCCTTTCAAGTTAGAGCTAAAGGTCGGGTGCCCCATCATATTGTTGAGGAATATATCCCCGAAAGATGGACTATATAACGGGACCATACTAATGGTTGTCAAGTGTGCATCGCGGGTTATTGAGACTAGAATTCTAACTGGTGACAAATCTTTGAATCTGTGTTGCATCCCGCGGATATCATTATCACCTTCGTCAAAAGATTTACCATTTCAAATGACTAGACGCTAATTCCTAGTACACCTAACATATGCTGTGACAATCAACAAGTCGCAAGGCCAATCAGTCAAGTTTGTCGGTGTAGATCTACGCTTGCATGTATTCATCCATGGTCACCTATATGTGGCCATGTCTAGATGCACGTTGGCTGATCGCATAAGTGTCCTCCATCCTAATGGATCATTTACCACGACAAATATCGTATATCCGGAGGTGTTTTTGGACTCGGTGTAAATATTACTACCTTTTTTAATGTTTTGCAACTTACGTCAAGTAATTGGTTCATGACTTTTGTTACGTTCCAAGCAATCGACAAACTTCTTTCTTGATAGAAAAATTGTTTTGTCAGATCTTTGATTTGAAATGCTCTTCATTTGTTAGTTTTAATGTATGACGTGTTAGTAATCACTAAAGCATATTATCTTTTGTTTTTTTATTTGGGTTTCGATTTTCATAAAATTTAATTTCTTTTACATTTGTTTTGTTGTAGTAAATGGTGAGATTTTTTTGTAATATTTTTTATATTATAGCAAAATTGAAACTTTTATTGGATTTGGAATTTTTTTTGACATTAGACTTACCAAGGTTAGGCTAGGTGTATAAATTTTCTCTCTTTTGGATTTTATCTTCTGAGCAACCTATTTTATCATGGGAATGCTTTTGTTTTATTTTATAATGTGTTTGAAGCTATCAGTTTAATAAGCTTGTGCATAACATTATGAACATTTACATTAAGAATAAGGGGGTTTAGATGATTGCTTCAATCATGAATACATTTTTCGTTAATTAAACTTTCCAAACTATGTAGTGTGCATATAACTCCTTTTTACAAAACATGATTCTTTTTACAAAACAGGACACTTGGGGATTTTGCCAACTACTCACTTTGTGAACTTGAAATCTTGCCCTGACTGCACTGATGAAAACATACCAAAAGTGTTCTATCATAAATCTTATGAGCTTGAACATCAGTTGCGAAAGTGATTATTAATACCAAGATTGTGACTCCACCAAAACAAAAATGAAAAATTAGAAAACATACTAATAAAAGCACATCGTAAGCTTTTTTTCCAGAGTAAACAGTGTACTCAACATCTTATAAAATAAACATCTATTATAAAGCTAGCAAAAATAGTAACACAAATGTTTTTAATTTTGATATTCATTAAAATTGTAATTACTTTCTAGAATGATACTTCAGCACACCTTAGCAAATTTCTATTTTGTAGTCGTCTTCACTCTTGGATTTAATATTTAATTTTTTTATCGGAATAATATCTTCTTCAATTGTTTTATTTATTTGATCAAAGATATTGTTAACACGAGAACCAAATTGTGATGGTGGATATGTCTCTGAAGCTGTTGAAGGCAGGGAAACATGTTCTTCAAGGTGAATACATTTAAATCTTTGTCTTTTGAATTAGGACCCTCATTATGGGAATAAGGTAGTATATATAGTTTTGGATATAAATCTTTGTCTTTTGAATACATTTAAATCTTTGTCTTTTGGATATATAGTTTTAATTATTTTTTTTGGGTGATGAGCTTTAACATAATTTGGGAATTGAATTTTAATTGGTAGATATATTATTGGTATTTTAATTATGGTGATCATGTTTTTACTTAAATTAAATTTTTTGAATTTCAAAATCAAAATCAAACAGATTAAACAATTTTTGCTTGGAAAGATAAAGCAACTAATAAAGCCAAGGAACAACCTATACATGAGCTTTTGTCACCATCTTATCTAATTACTATTTGGTAATGAGGATCAATATATTCAGCTATTGCAACTTATAACTACCTTTTTTTGCCATGAGTATTATTTATTATTATTTTTTGAACTTTATGGTTTACATTAAATAAACTAAATTATATATGATTATATATGTTTATTATTGTTTTGCTATGCAGAATTACATAGTTGCAATGGTCGGATGAGACGGAATGCAACAGTTGCACACAGTGAAAGTTTGCTAATTTGTTTGCATAGTGTACTATAAATTATCCTTGATAAGGTTAGATTCACTGCTTCGTTGATGTAACTTTGGCCCTAGGGTGAAGCCATGTTTATACATTTCTAAAAATATCAGGAAAAATTTTGGCATGTGATATATTTCCACTCTCATTATAAGTTTTCATCAATCAAACTCTGTCAGCTGTATGATCATATATTTTCAGGTATTTTTAGGTATACATTAAAGGATACTTGGTGTAAGCTATAAAGAATATGATGTTTCTCTATTTTTTGCATGTATATTTTTTGTGTTTCGTCTTTTGTAAAGTTAACTAATTATACATGGTTATGATGATTTTGGTTATGGAATGATGGTTGTTTTGGTGGTTTGAATATTTATTGATGATCGGTACAGATCTTAAGCTCACCCCTTATCTAACATACCTTGCTCACTCTGTTGCTATATGTTGTCCGTCACTAAAAGCTAAGACGACGGTTCTATATATGGCGATGGACCAAATCGTTGCCCAATCCGTCGTTAAAGGAGAGTGAGCAAGGTATGTTAGATAAAGGGTAAGCTTAAGATCCGGATCGTATTGATGATTGTAAGTTTTGTAGACAGGTTTAGATTTTTTTTGGATATCTATTTTTAAAGAAAACTCTGCCAAAATTTATTGAAATTAGTAGCGACCAGCTTGATGTTATGGTGGTTGGATATGTGTTGATGATTGAGTATATATTAATTATTGTGGTTGTATAGTGAATTATGATAATTATTATATCTGATTGTAAGTTATTTTAAGTTGCAAAGAGTCTTTAGGTAATGTATTACTTTTTGAATTTTAATCTAATTTTTCGTTTCGTCGTGCCTTCAGGCACGTGCAATTACTAGTATATATATATATATATATATATATATATATATATATATATATATTATGTATGTAATTTAGAAATATTTTTGCCAATTTTTGTGAAAGTGATATTTTTAAAAGAATAATAAGAGATCTCTTTGTCTTAGGAAATGTTGGTTTATGAACTAATTTATTTAACACTTGATATTTAAATTATCAAGGTCAATAAAATAAATTCAATAAGATTTAAAAAATATTTTTGGTCAAAATAAATAAGATAATTAAATGAATTATAATATAAATCATATGGAGATGATTCTACCCTTTTAATTAATTTATTTACTAATTATTGTTATTATCAAAATAAACCTAAATAGAGACACAACAATCTCCCAATTTTTTATGATGACAATCAACTAAAAATATTTTCTATAAAATCTCCCCCTCAATTTATGCAATCATTTAAAAAAATTTAATTTTTTGAAAAACTAACATGCAACAGTATATAACAGTTCATAGCAATAATATATAGAATGTGACAAAATATTTTTTTTCTCAATAATATTTTTCTTTTCCCCCTTTGTCATCATAAAAAATAGGGTGGAAGAATAGTATAGAGTACTTTTCAGAACCTCCAAAAAAAGATATTAGAATTTGAAAAAAAAAATCTTTTAAAGATTCAGTTGCCTATTTATCTTTTGATCAAACGGTAGGAAGCTTGCATTAATGAATCTATGTGGTTGATTTTTATTAGTCCAAAATAGTATACACTGATGAAGGTTATTTACCATTAGATGTATAAAAATAAAAGTTCCAGATTAAGTCTATTTAATATTAAATATATTTACATATTAAATATTAGATAAAAAACTTATAAATATTAAAATATTTTTTAAAAAAAAAATATATATATATATATATTAAAAATATTTATATAATAAAATTTTACACAATTAAATATTAAAAGTTATTACTATGTTCTAATTAATTAATAACATATATTTAAATGTATAAATAATTATAAGAAAACTGACATGTGTCACTTGTTCTTTAACAATCATTGTGACCTGCATAGTCATAATCTTTTTCACCTGGTTTGATTTGCAATCCTAGGAAGAATTTTAATTCTCCCTTCATGCTCATTTCAAAATCTTTACTCATGTTTTCAGAGAAATCATTTCACAAAGTAATATCAATAGATCAATAATGATGTCGTCAATTATTTTTATTAGAGTCAGCTCCAAGACATACCTCCAACATTTATTAATTCCACGAACTGGTACCCTTTAATAAGAAGGGTCCTTTGTGTGAGTTTTTCATTTTGTATAAGGAACATTTGTGTTTTCCTTTACAAACTTGGTACATAATAATCAATCTTAGTAGACACGGACATTTTATGAGTAGCAACTCTATAAGATACATGATTTACTCTACTTTTCTATCATGAGAATTTTTTATGATAATTTCTATAGGATCTTTCATTATAGAGCTCTTTTCTTGTATTTTTTACAATAATTGGTGCAGTGTAAATTTCTTTTGGAACCCAAATCATTTTTCCTTTATAATTTCTATTTCAAGCATTGCACGTGTGAAAAGAATGACCATTTCTGTTACAGTAAGAGCATTTAGTAAAGGGAGAAATATGACTTTCTTTTTCTTTACTGTTAACATCATGATAAAGTCTTGTATCTTTTCTTTTACTAAGTTTTCTAATATATTCTAATCCTTCTTTTTTAAATTCACATCTTTGTTGATTAAGCATGACATCAAGGTTTTCTTTTTCTTTTGTGAACTTAAGAACTATAATATTTAAATAAATCAAGTTCTTTAGTTAAAATATTAATTTAATCTATTAAAGAAGAATCTTCACTTTATTTTTCTAATTTTATATTTATAGATGAATTTTCAAACTTGAGATTTTTAATATCTTCACTTAACACTTGGTTTTGTATTTGAGTATATCCATTAATTACAACAAGTATTGAATTTTTAATTTCAAGATTTTCAATAGAAATGATAAGTGTTGAATTTTCTATTTCCGAGATCTTTGTTTATTTTTCTCAAATTTTCTAATTCTTCCTTTAGTAATAAACTTTTCGAAAAATTGTTTTCTAATTCTTCTTTTTCTTCATTTAAATTTTCATTAACTATAATTAAATTTAAATTTTCTATTTCAAGATGTTTGTTAATTTTAATTAATTTTTAATGAAAATTTTAATTTAATAAAATCTTTTTAATAATTTCATTATCTTCATATAAACAATTATACGCTTCTTGTAGTTCATGGTGTTCTTCATTTATGTTATCTAAGGTATGTGTGACAGATGAAGTACTAGGTAATTGATGTTCAAAATTTATCTCATATCTTGGCGATGAATCATTATTTTTCATTAAACATAGATTTTCAATTTCCTTAGTTTGTTTAGCAGCTTCTTCATCATATCTTTCTTGATCTACAAGTAAAGCTTTGAAAACAATTCCTTTCTTCTTGAGGTTTGTATCTGATCTTGCTTTTTCGACTAACATGTCGACTTCGTAGGCATGAAGATTTCCAATAAGGCTATCAAGAGGATAAGTAGTTAGGTCTTGCATTTTCTTAATAACAATAACCTTCATTTTCCAGATGGATGGAAAAGCTTTGAGAATTCTTCTGTTTTTTCTCATTAGTTATATATGTCTTCCCTAGTTGTTCTAGTTCATCAATGATTTTGAAAAAATGGGTTTCTATATCAATAATCTTTTCACCTTCTTCCAGCTTAAAACTTTCATACTCCTAGATTAGAGCATCTTTTCTGTTTTCTTTAATATGATTGGTTCCTTCATAGGTTACAATCAATTTCTCCCAGATTTCTTTTGCATTCTTGCAATTGCTAACTCTTTTGTACACTTTTTCAATGAGAGCACTAGTCAACACTTGTTCAACTATGAATTCTATGTTCATAGCCTTTTTCATCATTAGTACTGAACTCATCAATATCTTTCTCAATGATCTTTTCTCCTATAATTTTTGTAGGAACTTTTACACCTCGTTCTATTGCAAGCCAAACTTTGATTCCTTGTCATTTAGCATAGATTTTGAATCTGCTCTTCCAGGTGGCAAAATTTGTGCCATCAAATAGTGGAGGTCTGATCATTGATAGTCATTCTCTACAACCAGTAGCATTTGTGAAGGTCATAGATGGATCTACTCTTAGATATGTCTGTAATCACTTAACAAACAAGTAAAAGAGCACCGCTCTCATACCAATTAAAAGTTTAATAATAATCTAGAAGGGGATTTAAATAGATTATTACAGATTAAAAAATTATCTTAGGCCTTTTTGAATTTTTAGATAATTAATTTGCAGTGTTAGAAATTAATATGCAAGACAATAAAAATTCAATCACACAATGCACAGAGATTTATATGGTTCACAACATACATCCCGGGTATGTTGCTACGTCCAGTCTCAAGCTTTTCTCCAGGATTTGAGATCCTATTACTTCTTGTAATAAAAACTCCTTCAACAGGCGGAGAAGCCTTTACAAAGTTTTATAGACAAACTTTCAACTATTCTCAACTAGTCTATCTTGGACAGCAAGCTCCAAGCTCCCTTTTCAAGCTTAGTTGTACTTTTCTTTTGAGTTCAGTTCTATTCTATGATCTGGTCTTGAAACAACAACATCTTCCTTACCTCATAAGTACACTAGAGACCCAACTCTCAGCTGACCTCTCTAAGACTGGTCTTGGTTGAAGAATTACTCATTTTTCCCACAGGTACATAAAATCTAACTTTAATATTTTCCCTTTTTACAAAAGATTTTACAACGATATGCTTCTTAAATAAGCAGATAAAATTTAGTACAAATATATATAAAAATTTAAGTAATTTTTATATTTAATACTTCTCAAATAAGTAGATAGCAATTAGAGATCAGGTAATTACATAAAAGTCCAATGACCTTTATATATGTGAAATGTGCTTTTGTGTAAGCAGATGTAAATTTATGCTCAGTTATAAAAGTTATATAACTTTTATACTTGTGTAAATATGCTTCTTAATTAAGCAGATAAATCGGTTTTAGTTTAACTCAAAAAATGCTTCAGATAAGCAAATATATAGTTTAATGCAAATTTATAAAGAATTATTTATTCTTTATAATAAAGAATTTATTTCTATGGGTTAAACAAATATAATTTTAAATTCGAGATATAAAAGTTTAAATAACCTTTATATTTAGAGTGAAAATGCTTCTGATAAGAAGATAAGTTGTTTTAAGTTTTGAATCAAATATGCTTCTATATAAGCATATATTTAATTTTTTCCACCGGGCAAGATGGCTAATATTTATAATGCTCTGGTAGTTAAGGATCGAGATATTGTCGGTCAACAAATTAATGTTACTTGTGAGGTACAACAATTATTAGGAAACAATCGAGTTAGGACATTATAAATATAAGCAAATATTTAATTTTTTGTGCAGATTTATAAAGAATTTTTTATTCTTTATAAATAAATAATGTATTTCTATGCTAAACAAATAAGACTTTGATTTACGATATATAAAAGTTTATATAACTTTTATAGTGAGTGATATGCTTCTATTTAAGCGAGATATATTCACTTACGTTTGTGATATAAAAGTTTAAAAACTTTTATATTATGAAACAAGTATTTTATGAATAAATAAATTTATGATAAAAAACTTGTGATGACATTTATCAAGTAAAATAAATAAATTAGTTAAGAAATACTTGATATAAAAAATATTTGTTTAACTCAGAGAATATATAATAATATTTTATTTATTATGTAAATGATTATAAATAAAGCCACTTAGGACTTTGAGAAATCGTACGTTCGATTCTCTCACTTAAGAGGAATATCTCCGTAGTCTCGATGTCAAAGTATTGACAAAATTTATGTGACAACCCGAGAATTTAGACGATTAATAAAATCTTAAATAATTAAATAATAAAACCTAGAGTGGAAATAAGGTATGGATTTAAAAAAAATTGTGAAGGACTTATATGGTTTTGTGTATTGTAATTATGTGTGTACAGTGTGTGGTTAAGGGTTAGGTATGAATCAGATAAGTTATAACATTGGAAAACCCATAAGAAATTTAATGTTCAGTTAAGAAACCCTAACGATCGGTTAAAAACCCTAATTCCAGCTTTGGAAACCCTAATTCTAGTTCCGGGAATCCTAAACCCTAATTGAGAATTTCAAAACCCTAATTTGGAAACGCAAATGCTAAGTATAAAACCCTAAGGGTTAAGATTTATATGATATATGTGAAATGACCAAAATACCCTTCGAATTATAGGGGAAATTACCAAAATGCCCTTAGTAGAGTAAAAGATTTTGCCAAATCTTGTGAGTCATCAAAGGGAGATTTTCCATGTGCTCATAATCTTCCCAATCAGCCAAAATTGGCCACCTAGCAACAATTGTGTCCATGGATTCAAAGATTTAAAAGATTAAAGTAAGAAAATATCTACTTTAGTTTTCATTTAGCCAAGACCCTTTTCTCTCTCTCTAACTTTCAAAAAATTGGAGAGAAACTAAGTCATAAGTAAGCCAAGATAACCTCTTAGCAAGCCAAGATCAGATTCAAGGAGCAGTAATCAAAGATTGAGCATTAAAGGTATAAACCCTAATCCATGCTAGATCCTTATGATTTATGTGAACTATGTGTTTTGTTGTTTGGATTAGTGTTTTAAGATGTTATTAGTGATCTATGATGCTACATCATGGATCCATAACATCTAAGTGCAAGAAAATAAGAATTTTTGAAAACAATCAAGAATCCTAATTTGAGGTCTAACATCTATATGTCAGAGCCTTTAAATCTCAATCTATTAGATGTTAGGGTGACTAAGTGTATCATTGATATTCTATGTCATTAGGAGAGTAGACTGGAAGTGGAATCAAGTCCATACCATGTCTAGATCTCCAGTTATTCATGGTCAAACATGGTTGACCAGCTACAGAAACTGGGTTCTAGAAAACCAAGAAAACCCAGAATATGTCTGACAAGATTTTTCAAGCCTCTGATCTTGCAGTTGTTAAGGTTTTAGGCTATGAGAGTGTATCATTGATATACTCTGACATATGGACTACCAAACCATGACACTAGAACACCTAGATTATCAATAGGATCAAAGATATTGATGGTCAAATATGGGTTGACCTGGGAAAGATTTCTAGAAAACCTAGAATCTTCAAGAACAAGTTTCTGACAACATTTTGACTGGCTTAGATCTTTCAGTTGTGATGTTGTTAAGATGCAAAAGTGTATTACTTTTATTTCTTGATATAAATACTACATAAGTGTTACACTTTAACACTTAGAGTAAGCGCAGAATCCAAGTTATAAAGGCTAGAAAATGGACCCTTGAGACTGTTCTTATTTTTTGGGTAACCTAGAAAATGAAGAACAGTTCTGACAGTCATTTTGAATGCTTATATCTTCAAGATGTGATGTAGTTTGACCCCGAACTTTGTTTGTGCTTGTAGTATTACATCAATACTACATAGTTAGTACACCTACATGCCCAGAAACATTAAGATCAAAGATCTACAAGTGGTCAAACTAGGCTGCTAAAATACTGATGTTAAATGTTCTTAAGGGCTCAAGAACACCTTTAGCAACTGTTTTGTCACGATAGGCCCCTTTAGCGACAGTTTAATTAAAAATAAAATATTTAATTAAAATAATTAGAATAAAATGGAAAATAATTATGAAAAATTCATAATTAATTTATAAAAATTATTTTAAGGTATAAAAATTATCTTTTACTAATTTGAGATATATTTCATTAATACTTTTATTTATTTTAATATTAATGATATTTAATTATTTAATATTTATATTAAATAATTTACTTAAAAATGATTTTAATATTTTAAAAATCATTTAAAAATATATTAAAGTGTTAGAAAATATTTTAAGTTATTTTGAATGACTTTTATTATTTTGTAATGAATTTCATTAATATTTAATATTAATGATAATAACTTTATTTAATAATTGTATTAAATAAATTATGGAAAAATAGTTTTAATGTTCTAAAAAATCATTTAAAAATGATTTAAAGGTTTTAAAATATTTTAAGTTATAATACATAAATTTTAATATTTTGTCATGAAATACATTAATATTTTAATATTAATGGCGTTATTTAATAATGGTTTTAAATGTTTTAAAATCATTTTAAAGGTGATATTAAGGTATTAAAAATACTTTAAGTTATAATAAATAACTTTTAAATATTAGGACATGTATTTCATTAATGTTTGAAATTAATTAAACATTAATGATAATAGAATTATGTGGTATTTAAATTATTTAAAAATAATATTAATGATTGAAAATCAGTATAAATGATAATAATTATCTGAAAGTTATTATGAACTTTCGAAAAAAAGTTATGATTAATAATTAAATTATTTAAAATAATATTGAACCAGTTAAGTAGAGTCTTATTAAAAATAGACTCAATATTATCTGATAAGGCAATCGGGATGTTGAAATAGTACCGAACTCAACTCAGACTGAAATAGTTTGACTTGATATCGGGTTTTATGTGTATTAGTAACTGTTAGGGATATGTGCTTATGTGTTTAAGTTATATTATGTCTATAATTAACAGTAGTATATGTGATGATATTATTCTAATTGGGAGATCAATATCAATATTAGATCTTCCAGATGAAGCTAAAATAGATTGCGTAGCAGTAGTCGACGGTACAGGCAAGTTTCTTGAACCATACTCTTTTATTGAGCAAGTTTTCTAATTCGAACTCAAGTTGTTATTGTAAAGTATGTTCGTGGTTAATCATTGTTGATTATACCACATCTTTGATTATTGATTCGCACGTTGTGCATGTTGTATATGTTCATCAGGTATGAAAGGCTGATCACCTTCATTACCATTTGGTTCAGTTAAATTTGTTTATGTTTATTGTTGGCCATTCATCATTATTGTCTCGGTCATTTAGTTATGAAAATTGATTCATGTTCTTTCACGATTATTATATTGTTGAAAGTTTGTCAGCTTATTATTCATTCTTTTCCATCATGATATATCTTTCTTTGAACTTAAACTTGTTGGGCAAACTTTTTGCTCACCCTTGCTCTATCATGATAAACATTTCAGATTAAGATAAAACGTCGGATACAGGCAAAGTTAAAGACAATTCCAACATTGGATTATTGTACAGGTTAAAATTGTAATAGTGTTGTATGATAATGACATTGTATGTCGACTAGGATTTTGAATTCAGATATTAAGTTAAGGTTATCGACATTGGGGATTATGTGTAAAGGTATTTGTATAAATAATTTATGTTTATATCTTCAGCAATAATTATAGAATTTATGTACCAGGTTCGTGGTGATTATTACCCGGATTTGGGGACGTCACAATTTATAGTTTCACAATTGATATTTATATTAATATTTTTGATAGATCACATAAATTTTCAAATCCGCTTCGAATGATTCACTCTCTATTAAAGGAATATCTCGGAGTTGTTTTGAATTATCAAGTGGATCTACTTTACGATATTTATATAAACAATATCTACAAATAGCCACTTAAGTCTTTGAGAAATCGTACAGTCTGATTCCCCAACTTAAGAGAAATCGTACATCTTTGTGGAATCTGGATGAATAAAAAATGGTGAACTATGAGTCTCAACCAACACAACATCCTGAATAATTAGATCTGATAGTACACACAACCGCTCACCTAATTAAATCACACAATGGTCATCAATACGAAACTCGGGTTGCTTGCCCTCATCCAGATTCTGCGCCATACGCCACAACTCCCCATATTTTTTTGAGCTTCTTTAACCCACGAGATAAGAGCTAAATCCACTATCATTCCTGCCAAATGTCCATCTAAACCTTGCATATATAACTCCAACTCTAGCCATTCCAAATTCGAAATAGGTTGAGGTTGTGTAATAAAGGGCAACTACACTCCCTGAACTCTTTCGGCTAAGATCAACTGCAACCACATTCACTTTCCCCGAGTGATACTGAATTCTCGCATAGATCATAGTCTTTTAGAAGCTCCAACCAACGTCTATGTCTCACGTTGAGCTTTTTTTGAGTGAAAATGTATTTAAGATTTTTGTGATCGGTGAAGATATCACAAGTCTCTCAATACAAATAGTGCCTACAAATCTTTAAAGAAAATCATTGCTGTCAACTCCAAATCATGAGTGGGGTAATTCATCTCATAAGGTTAAAGCTGCCTAGAAGCATAAACAATCATCTTACCATGTTGCATCAAAACACACCTCAATCCTTTTTTAGAATCATCACTATAAATATGGTAACCTCTTGTCCCCGACGGTAATGTAAGTATTGGAGTTATCACAAGTCATTTTTTTAACTCCTCAAAACTCTTTTAGCGCTCCTCATTCCACACAAACTTTATGCCCTTTCTCATCAACTGAGTTAATGGCAAGGCAAGCAAAGAGAATCCTTCCATAAATTGCCTATAGTACCCTGCCAAACCCAAGAAACTTCTAACCTCCATCACCATAATAGGTCTCATCCATTTAGTAAAAGCCTAAACCTTCGTAGGATCCACCTTAATGCCTTCAACAGACACATCGTGGCCAAAAAATACAACATGCTCCAATCAAAACTCGCATTTAGAGAATTTAGCATATAATTTCTCCCTCTGCAAAATCTCCAACATTATGTAAAGATGTTCCTCATGCTCTTCCCTAGTCTTGGAGTAAACCAAAATGTAATCAATAAAGACAATAACATATTAGTCCCAGTACTCCCTGAACACCCTATTAATCAAATCCATAAACACCGCCGGAGCGTTAGTCACCCTGAATGGCATCACCAGAAACTCATAATGCCTATAACGAGTGCAAAAAGTTATCTTAGAGATATTCTCATCTCTTACCCTCAAATAATGATAACCTGGCCTCAAGTTTATCTTTGAAAAATACCTCGGCCCCTAAAGTTGGTCAAACAAGTCATAAATCCTCCACAATGGATACCAATTCCTGATGGTAATCTTTTTCAACTCCCTTTAGTCTATGCACATCCTCATAGGCCCATTTTTCTTCTTTACAAACAAAACTGGAGCACCCTATGGTGAAACACTAGGTTGAATCACACCACGATCTAACGGCTCCTGCAACTGCTCCTTCAACTCATACAACTCCAACGGTGTCATTTGATACGACGCCTTAGAAATAGGCTTTGCACCAGGAACAAGCTCAATAGTAAACTCAACTTCCCATTGTGGTGGCAACCTTGACAATTCCTCAAGAAAACATTGGGAAAATTAAAAACAACTAGAACATCCTCAATGCGAGACTCACCCTTAAAGGTATTTTTCACAAAGGCCAAACACCCCTCACAAACCTTTTCCACCAACTTCCCAGCCTTCAAAGCTGAAATTAACTTCACTACTCTACTCGGCTGTGAACCCTGAAATACGAACTCCAAAGACTTCACATCTCCGAATATAAATTTCTTCGCCTGAAAATCAATAGTGGCTTGGTGCTTATCCAACCAGTCCATCCCAAGAATCACATCAGAATCGTGCAGACACATTAGAAGAAGATTAGCCCTATGAATATTATCTCCAAAAATGATTAAACAGCCTTGATATAAATCAGAAATAACAACAAAAATCCACATCGGGGTAGCAATAGACATAACAGAATCTAAGGACTGAGATGGCACACCAAGGTGCCAAACAAAAGACTGAGTAACCTCTGAATGAGTAAAACTCTTATCAAATAAAATAGAAACCCTCACGACTACCAACTAAAAGAGTACCAGAAACAATACTTAGCGCACGTGCCGTCTGGTTATAAGTGTGACGCCCAAATTCAGACCACTCACGTCTAGAATTCGGTTCACCACGTACTACAAATCTAATGACTAAATAACATCTCATGCAACAAAAATAATAGAATATATTATATTTATTTAATATAATCATTCAAGTCCCAAGGTTTCGTAACTTAAAACATCTATTACATATCTTAAACATAAATTAGACATAACTAATACATAACACAATTTATGCCTTTACATATTTATAATATTTCTAAATAAATATGAAGCTACTCCGTAACTTTTCCCTTGCCCTTATCAGTGCCCGAGGGTTCGCCTTTCTCTGCCTTAACTGAAATGTTTTTAGGGAAAGCAAAAATAAGCAACAAGTTTGCACAACAAGTAATATAACAATAAGGGTGTTCAATATAGTTTTAAATTTTTCAAGGGTACAACAATAATGATAGTTCAAGGATAGCAAGAAGTATCAATGGTTCTCAACAATGGTAGCTAAGGACAGAAAATATCAATAAGATTCAATACTAAATCATTTCGAGATTTCAAATTAATGAATACTGAGCAGTCACTAAGGACTATGAATTTCTACTAGAATTAACAGTAATATACAGATAATCCAACAAAAACAAGTTCAACAGGTGATTAGCCTAAAGTACCCTAATTATGCATATCGTTTAATCGTACTCAAGTACGCACGTCGGTCTCCCAACAAATATAGTTTCCCCTTCAAAGAAGGTTGTTCATCTCAGTCAATACAAGATTTCGCACCAATCAATTGGTTTGGATCGTTTTTAAATTATGATTTAGGTCTAGCCGAATCAAATGGCATAGACCGCTCTTTAAATGTATGTAAGAACAATTATAAGTTCAATACTCAAAATCAAAGTTAAAAGAATATAAACAACTTTATTCTAACTATGAAGCATTATGTCATAAGATAAGAATCATATTTTCAATTGTTTACTTGTACAACCGATAATAGTACAAGCTCAAGTAATGCTCAATAAAGAGTAGGGTTCGAGTACTTGCACAAATTCAAAGTTGTGTAAGATAGGAAACTTGCAAAATTATACATTCCTTGCATAAAGTAAATGCATACGTTAGGATACTTGCATCAAAGAAATAAGGTTTAGATACTTACCTCAAGCATAGTTTATCAACCTTTAGCTTATCGATACTTTTTGAACCCTATTATAACATAATTATGTATATAGGATATTTATTAGTTATGTACATCCGATACACAAACTCGATATGTAAGTTTGTCATACACATACGATTCTAACTTAATCGTATAATCCTATACGTAAGTCATTACGTACTTTACATGCACTTAACACAAAATCAGTTTGTAAGACACTATGAATCAAATAACATGGTTCCTAAACATTACTTGATAATCTTAGTTTGTAATCATAGGTGACTTAACATTTGAAAGTTTATAAATACTTATCAAACCTATGATTCTATTGCTAGTGTGCTCATTGACATCTGGACATACCACTATGCATGTATTGAAGATTAAGATAATAATACAAGCATGCATCAAGTGTAGGTTATAATTAAACAGGCTCTGTCCATTCTGTATATTGGCGCGGCTACGCTTGGTTTGCACTAAGGAGTAAGCTTGATCATAATGGCCGCTCTGGTTCGAGACCAAGACATGGTTGCTCTGCGAGAATCCAAATAAATCGACTTGCACATATATGAAGAATCATGCAAAACACACATGTCAGGATGTTGATAACTAAGTTCGACCCTACATCTTACCTTTAATATAGGTCGTTATCAGTTCTCATTTAATCAAGGCTTTAAGTGTTCAATTAACAAAGTCTCTTACGTTTAGCCGTTTATACATATGTTATGTGGTCATTACGACGGTGCAGCCATTTGTGGGCCCCATAACAGAATAACTGTCGAATGAATAAAACGACAAGTTTGATTTTTTATAAATAACGGTAGTAGTTATTCTGAATTAACCTTTGTTGGAATACCCGGTGGTTAAAAACAATAATATCTGGCGTATTAAGACAAGCAGACTACCACGGTATTACACAGTATTTTTGAATTATTGATTCTTATATAAGAAGGCACTACTCAATAATTGTTAAAGTAATTACTGTTCAATATTTTATTTTATTGATTAAATAATTGATACGTTGATATTTTATATTATTATTGTTTCAATAATTATCATTGCATAGTATTTCCCATTATCAGATTAATAATTCATATTATTTAAATAATATTACTAGATAGCATTATTGGCAATGTCTAGAAAGTTCTGTCAATGAGAGGTTTGGTCACCTAATCAAGGCACATAAATAGAAATCCTTATCTGAAAGCCCCCACTTTCCAGGAGCGGCTACCAGTTGTCATTATTGTGATTCTGTAATATTATTTGTGAATAATTATTTATTGATTTTTATGATAAGAAAATTTTTATTTTATGTGGATATAAATGAAGGAATTCTGCAGGAATTATTTGTTGAAAGTTGGCAATTATTTTTCTCCGATAAAATATTCATTTATATACATTATTATAATATATTATAATTGTTTAATAATATTATTATTATAATATATAAGCATGTGGTTAATTAGAAAAGGATGTAAACAAAATGTATTTGAATACTTCGTTTTTAGCATTGTTATGGTTGTTAGGAATGGTTGGTGAGAATTTGCTTGCAAAGTGATATTGCCTAATTCTTGTGGGCCCTTAATTGTGAAAATAAGTTGTTAGGCCATTGAATTGTGGAAGTGGGTTGGTGAATTTGATTCCTGCAAGCTAGTTTTCAAAGAGTGGGCCACCAAAATTGAAAAATTAAAGAGTTACGCAGAAGTTAAGCATGAAAAATTTGGCTCAACAATCTGTTTTCTCTCCGAAGCTGCACTATAAATAGGGGTAACCCCTCCTTCTTCAACACACCAATTCATAATCAGAAATTCTTATTCTATAGTATTGTGAGTATTTTCTTAAGTATAAGAATACTTTGAGCGTAGTTTTTTTGCAAGATTTTCTCAGAATAATATCTGATATTCTAGTCAAATCCAGCTTCTACTAAGGTAAAGGATATTATATTATTTCAATACTCGTGAGAAATATTATTTTCTTTCATACTCCATATTACGTAAGCAATATTATTTAATCTCGTATTTCTAAATTTGAACTTACTATGATAAGAATTGCTTCTATAATTCCTGAAATGATTAGAAATTTTGTTTCATCTAATATCATTTCATAGGAATATTGGACTGAACTTTTTAATCAAATTTGGAACTTTTCATGACGGGTATTTTTCACGGGTACTATTCAATATTCTTTGTTCACGGCATCGCATTCACGATTCATCGTTCACAGTCTTCGGTCACGATTCATCGTTCTCTCCTTCTAAGATATCTATTATGACCCTTATTCTTGAAATTAAATCCATGTTTTGATCTTTATTCTTGAATTTTACTCCATTATGGTTTATTATGGAGTATTTTTAAACTTGAATTGTCTAAAGTACGAATCTCTAATCTTTGTCCTTTTATCTCACTAGATTCGTTCTCTAAAATGTTTTTCATCATCCTCAGTCTTTAATGGTGATACTTGATGAATATCTTTGGCCTGTAGTGCAAAGATGAATGATTACCTGATGAATATCTTTGGCCGTAGTGCAAAAGATGAACAAGTGTTGAGATGAACATGACTTAACACTTGGTGATCTGATAAATGAATATCTTTGGCCGTGGTAAAAAGATGAATATTTGACTCAAGATGTATATTGATTGATGTTACAGGGATAAAATATTAATGATGGACTTTTAAATTCATAGATGATAGTAGATTTCATTCTCTACTAAAACTCTTCTAATGAATTGTTATTTTCGCTATGAATATTGATCTAAAACTTGTTGTCCATTATATTTTATATGATTTGTTGAAGGCTAACGATAATTTGTTGTTCATTATCTTAGTCATAATATTCTTTACTAGGCTAGTTGAGCTCACCCTTTTCCTTTTTGTTCCATTTTTCTTCTCAAGAAGCGAGAATATAGCTGGGAGTAGTCGGGGTGTGGAGTGATGTTACATGGCAGTTGTTATAGTAGTCCTCACTATTTGTAAAATAGTGTATCAATAATTATAATGAGGACTTATTTGAGTGTGGATATTGTCTAGAGGGCAATATTGGTATTTAAACTCACATCATGTGTGTTGTCGTATTTTGCACAACAATTGTATTAATAAAGTTATATTTGTTTTTGTACCATGTATTTGGTGACTCAGAATGGGTGATGTATACCTATTTTGGGGGCGTCACAGTTGGTATCAGAGCTTAGGGATATGGTCTCTAGCGGAGATCAAGGAATAGAACTAGGAGGGGAGAGACAAGTAAATCTTTCGCTAGTGTGTCCTACCTAAGCTTATTTGTTGGTCGATCATAATATAGGGATATTATATGACATGTTAATTTGTTTAATTAACCCTTATTTTATGGCATTTTTTAAGAATGGCAGCTGAGAACGTTAACAATGGAGTGTATGAGACTGTGGAACAACCATCAATCACCAACCAAGAGAACGTGCAACAGGAAGGCAATATTCCTCCTGTAAACAACACTACCGAACAAACGATGAATGATGGGATGTTTAGAAGCTTTTTGTAGTTCATGCAAAATCAAACGAGAGAGACTCGTGTACAAAATACGGGGGGAAATGATAGCAATGCGCGGTTTGTCATGGCCAAGCAGTTCAAAGAGTTGGGACCACCAGACTTCTGGGGAAAGCCGGATCCGATTAAGGCAAAAATGTGGGTCAACCAAATTACCAAGATATTCGATGTCTTGGGATGCACAAAAGAACAGAAGGTTCCATTTGCCACCTTTATGTTCCGTGGTGAGGCAGATAACTGGTGGGAATCTGTGAAGCGTACCCAGCCAACCGCACTCAACATGTCTTGGGAAAGATTTCAGAAACTGTTCAATGATAAGTACTTTCCTAAAAGTATTCGTCATATGAAGGAGGTAGAGTTTATTAGACTGGAACAGAACAACATGACGGTGTCCCAGTACGAGGTAAAGTTCGTGGAGTTATCCAGGTTTGCACCTCATTTGGTAGAGAATGAGGAACGTATGACGCGGATGTTTCTGAGAGGTCTAAAACCCGAGATTCGTCTAATACCTTATCTCTCACAAATTTTCTGTATTGGGATGTTGTCAATGAGGCTCAATTATTAGGCGAGATAGTGAGTATGTTCATTGGGGACCACAATCGAGGTCATCTGATGATGAAAGGTCATCGGGAGCGATGATTATCAGCGAGGAGGGAAAAATACGAACAAAAGCAGTAACCACTCGGGTGGTCATCGTGGCCATGATAATAGGAGAGGTGTATCAAGTGGAAATTTCAAAAAGAGGAGATTTAACAATGATGGGAAGACATCAGCAGCAGCACCAACAATAAATTCTAGGGGAGGAGAACGACCGCCAGTTAGATGCTACAAATGCGGAGAGGAGGGACACATAAGTCCAAACAGTTCACAGCCTTCCAAAGTGTGTTTTAATTATGGAAAAGACGGTCATATAGCCCAATTTTATCCGGTAGCGAAGTCAAGTCCAGCTAGGATGGCGACACCAAAGGCGACTATAGACAAAGTAAAGTCGGTGGTTCCTGGAAGAGCGTTTGTAGTAACTGGCTAAAACGCGAGAAACCCGAACGAGGTGATCACAGGTAAGTTAATCTTGAATTTTGAAAAATTTATACCTTACTAGATACCGGTTCTACCCATTCTTTTATCTCTCCTGCTTGTGCTCAACGTTTAAACTTGACTCCGGAGAAATTGGACTTTAACTTATCTGTTGAAACTCCATTGGGTGAAACCTTCATTACATCTACAGTTTATAAATCTTGCTTGATCCAAGTTGGCACCATCACATTACCTGTTGATCTTATCTCTTTAAAGATGCTTGCATTTGATGTGATTTTAGGGATTGATTGGTTAACTACTCATCATGCCAAAATTGATTATTTTCGTAAGTTTGTTAGTTTTTATATTCCTAACCAACCTGTTGTACGAATTCAAGCAACTAAACCACTAAAATCAGTCACTATCATATCAAGCCATAAAGCTATTCATTTATTGAAAAATGGATGTCAAGCTTTCTTAGCCCATATTATGGACTTGAACAAAAACTCGTCAGATTTGAATAATATTTCTGTTGTTAGTGAATTTCCTGACGTATTTCCTGAAGAACTTCATGGTCTACCCCCAGAACGTGAAGTTGAATTCTTTATTAATCTTGAACCGGGTACAAAGCCCATTTCTAAAACCCCATATCGAATGGCTCCTATTAAACTTCAGGAGTTAAAAGTCCAACTACAGGAATTGTTAGACATCAGTTTCATTCGTCCTAGTACATCTCCTTGGGGTGCTCCTGTTTTATTTGTAAAGAAGAAAGAGCTCGGAGTATGCGACTTTGTATTGACTACCGTGAATTAAACCATGTCACCATCAAGAATAGGTATCCGCATTACCTCGCATTGATGACTGTTTGACCCGGTTGCAAGGAGCACAATTTTTTCAAAGATCGATCTTCGTTCGGATATCATCGACTAAAGATTAAAAGCGAGGATATTCCAAAGGCGCCTTGAGAACCCCAGACGGGCATTATGAATTCTTAGTCATGTCTTTTGGATTGACTAATGCTCCCGCCGCTTTCATGGATATGATGAACCGTGTATTCAAGAAATATTTGGATCGGTTCGTTGTTGTCTTTATTGATGACATCC